>OX336392.1:356793783-358054479 GCA_946902985.2 Meconema thalassinum
TGGTCTGGAATTACTATTTCCTCTTGGGTCTCCATTTGTTCTTCAGGAAGGATCTCAAGGTTTTCCTCCGTTTCCACTGGAGTTACCATAATTTCTTCTTCTTTTTCTTCTTCTCTAATCTCAATTTTGGGCTCTTCCGGCACCGTTACTTCCTTTTCTTCTTCAATTTCGGCTTGTTTTTCAGCTTGGGCAACTATTTCATTTGCCTGACGATTCTGTGCTACGATATATTCATCATATCTCTTCTGAGCAGCCTCTAATATTTCTTTGTATTCCTGAATCTTGACTTTTCTTACTTCAGCTAACTCCTGAATAGTCATTATACCACTTTTATCCAATATTTCTTGTATATGATCCATCATTTTCCCGTACTTATTTCTCACTTGATCCATTTGTTCTTGGACGCCCTTCCTTCTCTCTACTTCTTCGTATTTAAACGATGACTGAATATTCTTCCATTTATTTATTATTTCATCCAACTTTCCCTGTATTTCCTGAATTTCTTCTATAACTTTTCTCTGCTCTGTCCAGGAACATAATTCAATCAATCTCTCCTTATCCAGTCTTTCTACGAATTTCCGTCTTATTATGTTCATATCTACTCCAACGCGAATATATAATTCCTCTACTTCTTGTTTAGATACCTTGCCCAATTTTCCCTTTAACTCACTAAGGATTTTAACTACACTATCCCTTTTTCGTAGAATATTCTGTAATTGCTCATCAATTTCTTCGAATTCTTTAGGCCCTAGTCCTAAATGCATCTTCCCAAATTTCTCTATCTATTCGTCATATTTCTGACGTACCTTTTCTATCATTTCTCTGTACCGCTCTATATTCCTTAACGAAGCCAATTCTATATTCTCCTGAGGTGGAATATTAAGACTATCATTCTTTTCCCCTTCGTTTTCCGAGCCTACTTGAACCTGCATTACTACGTGAGACTTTGAATTATCTTTACCATTGTTATCCTCTGTACTAATTACATTCTCCCTTGGAATCGGTTTACATTTTTCTTTTTCCATTTGGAGCTCTAAAGGCTCACTTGTTACCCTGTTGTCTGCAGAAATGTTACCTTCTCTTCGTGTAACTATGTCTCCAGGTGCACGCATGCTTTCTACAGAAACCTTTACTTTTTCTTTACTTGGGTACTCTTTATCATCTGTGGTTTTACATTTATCTTTACTCTCTACCCTTTTATCTTCCGAGAGCCTCCGCCTCTCCTCACCGTTCATTCTTACACAGTTAGCCTTGATAGCTTCTAATTTATTGTCTATAGCCTCCAACTTTTCCTTGCTATCGGCTTTTATAGCCTCCAACTTCTCATTACTATCGGCTTTTATAGCCTCCCAAAGCCCTTGCAATTCCTCACTCAAAACCATCTTATTAGAATACAGTGGGCTACTCATGCCACATCGCTAAAACATGCTTGAGAGATGGTGATCTGAACCATTGTGTCCCAATTTCTTCAAAAATTTACTTTGGTACGGGTATTTACTACAACGTACCCTTTCGATATCTTTATTCAAACTCAAAAACTTTTATGGAAGTATTTAAAATTCAAAATTTCGAAAAACCATTAAAAAAATGAAAATTTTGATTTTTCGAGAAAACTCGGGTTTTCTCTCGGAAAACTCAGCCCTGCGTACTGGGCGCCATTTTATTTGTTTTACTTGGGGGTTGTTTAATTCAGGGATGCTCGGTGTGAGTTTCCAGGGACCCATGCGGTCAGTTAACATTATACGTTGTAGCTACTCCTATCATTACTTTACTTTTACATGAAATGACCGTCTTTAGTGTTCCTCTAGTTATTAATCCAAACACATTATTTCTAAACCCCCATGTGCCCTTTCAGCAAGAAATATGCAAATCACAGTATGCCAGCATTGCTCAATTCGGGATTTTCGGGGTTGCAGTATGTTATCCCACTCTGTGACTTACACATTTTGGATTAAATAGAGGATACACTTGCAAAAATAACAACAAAATCAACTCCTATTTTAAAACATTTAATTAACCAAAATTATGGCGCTACAAACAATAAAACAAATAAACTACTGACCAAAATCCTTCTACTTGTTCAAAGTGAACAAGGAATAACATAAGAATTAAACAAATATTATATTAAAACACATGGTTTCCTTTAAAACCAACAATTCATAATTATTTTTACTTCCATAAAGTATCTATCTTAAAGTTCCATCTAACCACGAGCTCCTTTGGCTCGATACTTTCCACTAATGACGGTGTCATTCTTTTGTACACCTCAATAACTATTTTTATCAAAACAAATATCTAATTACATTTAAAGTACATGTTAATTCTCTACTTAAATATTTGGGCACTTCACATGTTCTCAGCATTTACCATCTCTCTCAAGTTTTACAAATTCACCATAGTAATCGGGAAAATACTTGTGTACTCCAGAGTTATAAAGATTACTTGACAAAGTCAAAAACTATGATTACTCCCGGAATCTAGTTATCTTCATTAAACTCATGGAATCCTACGTTCATACAACATTACAATAGGGATTGTTATTTATTTTATTTGTCTTATAAGACTATTATCACATAAGAAAACTACGATCTGAACTGGCAAGCGATAATTTCAATCTACATGGACCTCGGTTCAAAGCCCGAGTCATTAACAACTTTTAAACACTCACGGTGTATTATTACTTCTTACAGACGGCCTTCACCAACCCTCCTGCTATTAGGGTCTGACCGTATACTTGAATGAGATTTATGACTGTGAGGGTGACTTCCCGTCTAGTCTGCGTGTGGGAGCTCTCCTCAATGCTTTTAAAACAAATCTTTCTTTCTTCTCAGTTCTCTGGGGAGACCTGGCATTTTACTTCACTTATTTCCTTTCAACAACATTTTAGGTTCATAAACCACTTTCGTAACCTTGGCATTTATTAATTATGAAGGGTCCTCATTGATTGGGATGAGTAATACACATTCTACGACGAATAATTAGGGGTTTCAACAACACGAGGATTCTAGGTTCGAATCTCTTAACATGCCTCGGGAACCATTCCCACATTGGAGGACTTAAAAATGCGATTTAGGGTCGGCCGTGGCCTACATGACCTACGCTCATAATACCATACATTTGCTCCCTTTTACAACGTAATAACACACACATGGCCTCGTGATCTACGTCACTATTGGAGGACTTACAACAAATCTCAATTCACCGCAATCAACTACCCCTCATAAGTAATTTACCAAGTACATTTAAATTCTACGCATTCCTAGCGTGACATTTTATTTTAATTGCGTTCCATTGCGCTATACATTATTTTACGGCCTAGCGTCTTCCAAAGAACTGATAAATTCCATATTAACAATTGATACATATCTCAATTTTTATATTAATCTTTTCCCTTGACGATAAATCGCTCTATTTTAAGAACATGCATTAACATCATGTCTTATACTTTTATTAAGGCTCAAACGCTCTATTTTTCATATCATTCAATTTAATCTTTATTTATATTTCCTTTATATTATTATTATTATTATTATTAATACGCTTGCTTTTATAACATTCGTCAAATACACTGGCATTTTATTCCATACATTTCCTCTACAGGATTTATTCTTTCACATAATTATTTATTATTTCTCAAAATTCTATTTTTGTTCAGACCGCGTTCTTATTCTGTAATTAGTTATTTAGAAACATCCCTTTTACTCAAAACTCCGGTGGATTTGTACACAAACACTCCCCCGACACCAAAACATAATGAAAATCTTTACTCACATGTTTTAGGTCGTTTCCTGACCTTCCTTCTCGTGCGATGCTTCATTTTGCCCACTCTTTTAAATTACTCCATCTTGTACAAATTCATTGCATGTACAGACATATCTTGACACATATTTAACACGTATACATTTAACACTGACAACATTTTAAATACACAGGTGTATCCGTTTAGAACACACAATAAAAACACTGAAAATATATTACTTTTAACACAAATCTTGATATATTTACACTTCACAAATTCTGATCACTAGGCCGCTATTAAGCCTATCACACGTGACCTCTTGACCTCCCGTCTCCAAGGGTGAAATTTAGTAATGTCGGCTTCCTATCCTCTCCGAATATGAAAGTCTCGAATCATCTACTTCCTCCCTGCAATAGCACTCCTTCGAATCCCGTTCCTGACGATCTGCTATTTCTCTGACTTGAACGGCTCCCCTTTTAGATCCTATTTATTGATCTTAGCGAAAGTCTGTTCTGTTCACGGTCCCCTCGATAATCTATCGGTGACCTATGGATTTTATAGCAACTAATACTTCTCGAGTCTTAGTGCTTTTGAATAGTTCGTCTGCTTTCTTGAAACAATGTCTATAGTTTCCTTCTCTTCTTCGCTTATTCGGTTCTCGCACTTCTAATCTTCTAGAATACTTTGCGAACCTTATTCTGTCTGTCCCTGCTCGGGTTCTTTAAATTGGATAAAATGTTTATCTCGCTGTTACGGTACTTCCGTACGTTATGATACTTTTGGTCGTTTACTTAAAGACCTATCGCCCTGAGTTCTAAGTTCGCAAGCTGCTTTGACTGTATTTTATGAACTTTTCACTGTAAATTTTATACTGTCGGACCTAAATCCTGTAACTAGGATTTTCCTAATTTTCAACACGGCGATACTGTACTTTTACTTCTTTGCAACTCCTTACGGAGGCACGCAAGTTATTGATACCGCGACGCCCTTGGCCGTCGGATATTGGCTATGCGATGTGATACAGCGTTTTTTTTCCCTCAAGGAAAGCTTGTATACTGTCTTCGGTGCGATGTAGCTTCACGTCCCCTGGACTATCGGATGTAACACCTCCCCTCAAGGAGTACTGGTAAACTGCCTTCGATGTGTTACAGCGTGACGCCCCCTCACGGACTGTCGGAATACTGCATTCGGTGTCTGATGTAGCACAGTGACGCGCCCTCGGGTCGTTTGATAACTGCATTCAGTGCTTGATGTAGCCTGACGCCCCCTCACGGGCTATCGGAAACTGCATGCACTGATACAGCGTGACGCCCCCTCTCGGGCTGTCGGAATGACTGCATGTTTGGCTTGGTGAGGCCAGGAGTTTTATACTCTTTAGTCACAAAAAGATAAAACTCTAGTCCTTTTCGTGGCCAACTTTTGAACTAATTGTCGCACCATTATAAAAATTATATCTCCAGAAAGCTCGTCTTCCAAACGTCAAATGATCTCACTGCGCATAAGTATCGATCGTGCAATTCTGAGAGATATTAATTAATTTTTAGTCTACTGCTGCGTGGGTAGTGCTGTTCATTTTTAAATTCCCCACTCCTCTGGTATCAGTGAATCCCCAATGACGTATGCTGCATTTGCACTTTTCTCCTGTGCAATTATTAAAAGCTTTTTCTTTACACAAAAGTCTCTAATCCGAAATGATTCCCAGTACTGTATTTATTTACTTATTTTTATTCTCGCAAATGGGTTAAATTTAATTATTCTTCTACTGGCACAGCGGCGCTGTTGCCGTTTTACTGCAAGGTAAGCTTGATTTCCGAGTCACCCTTCTCTGTCTTACAGCCAAAACTTTCCACTCGTTCTATTAATACTCATGACCGGCTCCTTATCGATGAGTCAAGAAGCATGATCTCATTTCCTGAACACCTGGTCCAGCTGCTTGCGCAACGTTATGCTAGCATCCTTGCTTGAAATCTTTCTCCGTTCCATTAGAGACTGTATGTTTCTTTCATTCCTTTCACAAATACATGGATTCGCCCCCTTTGAGCCAATGGTACATGGGTTCAGTATATATTAGTAGAAGTTTTCAGTTGGTCAACACAAGTGTGCCGACAGGGCAAAGTAATAAGTATTGGAACTCCAGTAATTGACTGTTTCTGCCTCTAGGTGGTACTAGCGTTCCTTGGCCTGTAGGTGCAGGTGGACCACCAGTCTGACTCGTTGTTTATTAAAAGAAGCATTGCACTAAATATGAAGCAAGTTGTGAATAACAGAAACAAATCTTCAAGGAAATACGAACATATTAAAACACTGTCCAGAACACACTAAAATACATTTCTAAGAAGAGTAGAGCTTACCTCTAAACCAGAGATCTTCATTATTGTTCTCGCTGATTATAAGATGATCTGGATCTTAGTTCCCTGGACTTTCTTTCGCCCGGAAAATGAACCGACATGTAATGTAATGAAACACTATCCTAGGGAAATATATAATAACAGGTGCTCCTCCGAGCAGCACACATTTCAGAACACAGGAATTTCACAGATCATATCCACACAATCTGAAAAGATATCACCCCACAATGCGCCTTCTTGCTCCAACTTTGCCTCCACTACTGCATGTACACGTTTCATCACGTGAAATGTCCGGCTCCGTGGCTAAATGGTTAGTGCACTAGGCTTTGGCTAGCCGTGTCCCAGGTTCGATTCCTGACCGGGTCATCAGGGATTTTAATTTCCTGGGGTTAATTCTTGTGGCTCCGGGACTGGGTGTATTTGCCGTCTTCATCATCACTTCATCCTCATTACGACGCGGAGGTCGCCCTCGGGCGTCAATTAGGAAGACCTGCACTCGGCCTCTCAGGAGGCCACACGATCTTTCTTTTTTTATCACATGAAATAAAGATAAAGACGGGTATTTGAGAAATTTAGATTCACTACCGCCAAAGTCTCTCAGCATGGTGAGGATACATAGATCATTAACAGCATTAAATGTTCCGGAATCACTTTCCAATGACCTAATGCAGGAAGTACATTTCACAATCTTCTTTCCTGCTGTGTGAATCAGGTAACACAAATAACAAACAACATTATCGCCTGCTCTCTCAGAACTGTCATCATTAACTGACAGGATTATAAGGTTCAATGTCTGTCAGTGTAATAGTTTCTTTAATTTGCTGACAATTGTTATTCTTCACCTCTCTGCTCGTATGTATTTTATTTCTTACCATTGACCGTATTCATTAAAGGAAGAAAGCTTATTGTCAATAACGTCCTCATAATTAGCTTGTGAAGAAACGACCTCTTTCACTGGTAGGCAGTACACCTCCAGCTATCACCTACACGACTCAATACAATTCACATCCACGACTTAATTTCACACAACTGAGGCTTTTTTTTTTACAAAATCCCAACCTACTACAGGTCTTTAAATATTTCATACTATAACAAGTAGTTCCGTGAAGAACTATACAGCCTATTTTCATATATCCTACTTATGTTAATTGCCACTATTTAACATACACAATTTCAGTTTGATTGCTGTAATAGATTCGTAGATATTGAGAACCGACTAAATATTTCGGATGGTCGCCATGTTGGATTTTATATATGTAGGTCCTAGAGTTATGTACTGTTACATGCAGATTATTGTGAACGTGTAGTATTCAAAATTCAATCGCATAATTAGGACACAAGAAAAAACAAGGAGATTTAAAAATTTTTCACAGCTGCCATCTTGAGGTTATGGAAACAATTGAAATAAATTAGATGCCAGTGGATTAACATTCGGATAAAGATTTACTGTACCAAGTTTCACTGCACGCGGATGGTTAAATTGCGAGAAACGTCCATGTGAATATATATAATTCGCGTCACCGCCATGTTGGATTTGTGATCACCAGGTTATTTTAAGTCCTATAGGTGAACTTAAGTTCATAGCCCCTATGAACATTAAAAAATGCAGTTTGATTGCTAAAATAGATTCGTAGATATTCAGTATCGTCTAAATATTTCGGATGGTCGCCATGTTGGATTGTTAAATGTATAGGCCATAGAGTCATGTACCATTAAAGGAAAATTATTGCGTAGGTTCATTATTCAAACTTTCACTTCGATCGCATGACTACATCACAAGAAATAAAAACTTAATTTTAAAATTCGCACTGCCGCCATCTTGAGGTTATGTAAACAATTGAACTAAATTAGATACCAGTGGATTACAATGTGTATAAATATTTCCTGTACCATGTTTCAGTGCGCTTGGAACATTAAATCGCGAGAAAGGTCTATTTAAAATGTTTAAATTCGCTTGGCCGCCATGTTCGTTTTGTAGATAACCGGTTTTTGAAAATCTTATAGATGGACTTCCAGTAGTGCCCTTTATCTCCGTACAAAATTTTAGGGAGATACCGCTAATAGTTTCAGAGATATAGAATGCCGGTGAAATATTTCGCACATCCGCCATCTTGTGATTATGTAAACAATTCAACGAAGTTAGATGTCGGTGCATTACAATATATATAAACATATACTGTACCAAGTTTCATTGCGTTTGGTTGGTCAAATCGCGAGAAACGTCAATTTAAAAGTCGCAAATTCGCTTGGCCGCCATGTTCGTTTTGTAGTTACCAGGTTTTCAAAAGTCACATAAGTGAACTTATAGTAGCTCCCTCTATTACCATAGAAAATGTCAGGGCAATATCGGTAATAGTTTCGGAGATATTGAATGCTGGTGAAATATTTCGCACAGCCGCCATGTTGGATTGGTGATTCGTAACAAACTTTGAAGGGCACGGTCGAGGTCGCCGGGAATAGTGCTATGAACTTTCCGAGTTTCATTGAAATCGCTCCTGCGGTTTAGATTTTATTAGGGGGACACACACACACGAATCACACACACACACACACGCACACACACACGGACAAAAGGTGATCTCATAAGCCTATTTTTCAAAATTGAAAATAGGCTAAAAATCAACCCACTAGAGGTCTTCCTTACTTCAAATAACTTTATTAACTTTAATAATTTAATCCAATTTTAAACTACATCTTTATTATTATTAACTCCGCTTAAGCTGCTGCTGACAGGCCACTACCGAACGAACTGGAGCAATAACACCTAATGCCGCTTTGAGTCTGATGGCCAATAGTCAAGCAGCTGACCCAAAATCAGCACTCGCAGCTCATCAGGCATGAATTCAGTATTAGTGCTCTCAACCATCATTCAAACAGTCATTATAATATATAAAATCACCAAAGGATAAATTAAACTACCAAAGGACAACATATTCGCACAACTACATTATATCTAATGTACTATGAGAAAAATGTATATATCCACTTGATAAATTATAATTATTATAATTAATCAATTATCTTAAATAAAGGAGTGAAAGGAGCCCTTATGGGCACCAGACTCCAAGCATTATCAATCGGCAATTGCTCTTTGGGCGATATGACTGACTGAGAGTAGTACGGTAGGCCTGCGTACAGTATATAGACCGAAGCAAATGGAGGCGAAAGAAGTCAGAAGTAGGATGATCGTCACTGCTTAAACCTCGTTTAAAATGCCTCTCAGAAGTTGCTTGATTTAATTTTGCAGTTAAAACGTACTTGTTGTAAGTACAATTTCCGCGCGGTAATGCATCACTGTTTGACAGCCGGCATCTGCTGAGACAGGCTAAGACCATACGCGCGGTGCGTGGCGTTGAAATTTAGAACTACTTCATCTTAACCATTGACTCATATGGAAGTTCCACCACTTATTACTTTATTCACCCTGGTGCCAAATTAGATCAAGCGGGGAGTTACAATTATTAGTTTCCTAGTGCCTGAAATAAATACATGAATAATATAACACTTCTCACACGAATGGAGGGCCCACACTCGTGTTGACCGACTGAAAACCTTCTACTAATAGATTACTTAAGCCACACTGAAAAATGGCTCTAATATTTCAATATTAATAGGATGCCATAAAGAAAATTAGATAACTCCTATAGTAAGCCATAGGAACAACAGTATACCGCTGCTGCTGCAGCCATCGCTACCAGAAGCTTTGCTATTTCCATCAGTAGTCAAGATTTTTTGTTTTATTGTGGTGTCAGTATTAGTATGGGCAGGGGCCTACTTGTAATTAGAAATTTTGAGGCTACAACTGAAAGGGAGGGTCCATGAAGCTGATTTATGTAAATATTTGTACACAGGATAATCATCAGAATTGAGGTTTCCGAAATAGAGTATCAGGAATTCTTATTTCATTTTAGTATACATATATGTTTTTTTGTGCATGTTAGCCTTTCTTTTCAGTATTACTGCCCTTAATATTTTGTGGTAGATTGAGAACTAATTTTGTATGGCAGAGATGATGGTTGTGGTGACTTTTCTTCTTCTTTTTATTGTTGGGTTTTTGTAATGTTTATTCCATTCTATTGTTAATGCGATCTTCTGTAAATATGTTGGCTCCTTTTTTCCAGACTGCTCTTGTTGAAAAGCAACGAGAAGAACAAGAGCGGCACATGATGCAGCAACGTCAAGAAGAGGAGTTATATAGGCTCCAGCAGGAAGCCTTAATGGAGAAACAAAGAGAAGATGATATGATGCGGCAGGTAAGGCATCTGAAGTCCTTATCATACAGGGAGTCTACAAAGTAAAGAACTGACTCATGCTTCATCAGTTGCATAAGGGAAGAAAATAACAAAACGTGAAGCACTTTCCCACCACTACTGGTATACTGGTGCACTCATATTCATTTGGAGTTAATGCAAGTTCTTTGCATTATAAATACATCATCATCATCATCTTGCACAGTTTCCAGCCACTGGCCAGGTCTGTTTGGAACACAAGCCTCTCCAACGTCTTCTGTCTTCCCACCATCTCTCAGCCTCCCGGTCAATGCATGTGAGATTTTCGAAGTGAAATGCCATGTCCTGTGGTTCGGATTCCACGTAAAAAGGAGGTCCCGTGGCTCATGATCTCGAGATTAACGGTCACGTTAAACTACAAGCTTCCTTCCTTCACAGCCTCCACCCTTGTCCAGTCTTCTCCTCTCTTCTTTCTTCCACCCCCTTCAGCCACCTGTCTCTCGGTCTTCCTCTCGGTCTCTTTCCTTCCCACTTCGTCTCGTGTACCCTCCTGGGTATCCTCTTCTCCTCCATACCATCTAAGTCTAGATTTCTCTATACCATCCTGTAATGGTTCCTCCTTCATTAATTCTCTGGTCCTCTCATTTCTTATTCTGTCCATCTTTGTAGCTCCAATACTGCTTCTCAAGAACCTCATCTCACTGGCCTGTATTTTGCTCTTCTCCCTTCCTTTCATAACCCAGGTCTCCGAGGCATACGTCAGGATAGGGACATAGTACGTCCGATATAAGATCTTTTTGCTGTTCTGAGGGACATCCTTGCTCCATAACATGCTTCTCACACTCCTCCGGAATGCTTCTGCCTGTCTCCCCCGCTCATTTATTTCTCTATCGTTTCTTCCATTATCTTGTATCAGGCTTCCCAGATACTTGAAACTCTCCACTTTCTTCAGCTGTTCCCCACCAATTGTTATTCCTGTTGTGGTTCTTTCCTTCTTCCTTGTTGTGATCACCATCTCACTATTATTTATTCTAAATTTCATCCCATATCCTTGTATTATTCCTTCCCACACGTCCAACAGTTCCTGTACCTCCTCCTCCTTGTTTCCCCAAATCATCAAATCATCTGCAAACACCATTGCTTTCATCTTTCCTTCCCCAATTACTTGTGCCACTCAGGACATTATGTCATCCATCACCACAATGAAAAGTAATGGTGACAGTGCACTTCCTTGTTTCAGGCCGTTTCTCTGTTCCAACCAGTCCGATCTCTCTCCTCCCACTTTCACACAGCTCACACTTCCCTTGTACATCTCCTTTATCCTCTTTATAGTCCATTTCTCTATTCCTCTATCCTCCAGGGACTTCCATACTTTGTTTCTGCATACACTGTCATATGCTTTCTCAATGTCCAGGAAGGCCATCAGTAGATCTGTTCCATACTCATAGTGCTGTTCTTGTAACTGCCTTACAGCAAAAATCAAATCCACTGCGGACCTTCCTGCTCTGAAGCCATGTTGCTCTTCCCTCATCCCTCCTTCTATCCTTGTCCTAATCCTCCTTTCCAAAACTTTCTCAAAGATCTTTGCACAATGACTCATCAGTGTTATTCCCCGGTAGTTTCTGCATTCTGTTCCACTACCTTTCTTGAAGATCAGGACAATTATTCCTTTTTTCCAGTCCTCTGGGGTCTTCCTTTCCTTCCATGCTGGCTTTCACTGATGTAGCGGCATGAAGGAACAGCTGTCAAGCTGCTTGACTCTCACCAAGACAGGCAAAGTATGATTCCTGCTTTATATGTATGAGATTTTCTTGATGAACTGTTACATCTGCTAGTTCGAATGATACAAAAAAAAAAAGAAAAAGAAGGAGGTTCTGTGTTTTATGGCTGCAAAATTAATGGCCTCATTTTCTTTCAATCCAGATGGCATTAGGGTATCCGAGGGCATCTTTAGTTTTCTCGCCTTATTTGACCCTTGTCCTCTTCTTTCCCAGCACCTTAATTTCTCGAGGGTCAGATTTTTATTTTCTGCCTTTAGTAATTTCTGCCTATCGTAAGAGGCAACTAAAAGATATGCGTTGTGTAGCTCACCACTTATCGAGAGCTTTTGGTAACACAAAGTGGTCAACTGGGGCAGATGATCTCGTAGTTCCGCTCCTTAAAACCTCAATAACGAATGAACTAACCTAAAGTGGTCTACATCCTTGGAGGCTCATGGCTGGTGACCATGGGAATTTGCGACCCAGCAGGATTCCTGGACTAGGCCCGTGTTCTCTTTTTCCGTGACTTTTTTGAGGCAGACCCTCTCATTTTTTCCATTACTTTCTGCCTTTTATGGCTCTACATCCTTTAAAATCCTTCATTCCTTATTCTTTGAGGGCTGAGGACATTTAATTTCTCTCCTATGTTCCTCATTCCTTATTTTACCTTACCAATTTCTTCATCTTGTAAGTTACTATGTTGTTAATAATACTAGTTCCTCCTTTTGGGTTGCAGATGTCCAGTGATGTTGAAAATTATGTTTTTTTCTTCATTGTAATTGAATATACATGATCAGAATATCTCCTTTTAATATAGTCACATTTGAAGGGTAGGATTTGCAAATGAGATTGACCATGTGAACAAATTTTTCAATTGTATTTTCAATTGTAGACAAAAACTTTCTCCCCCTGAATATATGCACAAGATCTACAGTGAACACAGGATGCTGATGGTCAGGTGCCTCTCTAGCATCCAAACACAGTCTCATGGTACCACCCTTCTTGGCCACCACTTCCAAAGGATTAACGTAGGGACTTTTACTATCCTCAATAATGTCATCTGTCAACATCTGATTGATCACTTCCTCTACAAGCTGCATATGAGAGTGAGCTATGGAGTACCTAAGACCATCAAAGCTATATGCTGTGTTGTAGACAAAAGATCTACAGTGTGTCTTTAATATGATTTTGGCTGCATATGGTCCCTGTAAAGGGAAGAAGCCTCAAGTTGGATGTACAGCTCAAGAGAAGGAAGACTTTGAGGAGGAGCTACAACAGCAGTTGAATGGTCAGAGCATCATTGTCATGGGAGATTTGAATGCACATGTAGGAAGTGAAAGGCAAGGATATGAAAATGTATTGGGAGCAGAAGGATGGGGTAGCAGGAATGAAGAAGGGAGAAAGTTGCTGGATTTTTGCAAGAGAAACGGTTTAGTGGTAGGCAACTCCTGGTTCCGGAAGAAAGAAAGCCACAAGGTAACGTGGTACAGCAGTGATTTAACAAAGAAATCTTTGGTAGATTACATGCTGTACGACTGGGAAATGAAGAGAAGTGTCAGAGATATAAAGGTAATACCATCAGAGGCCTTAGATAGCGACCACAGAATACTTGTAATGAACCTGGGAGTTGTTAAGGATAGCAAGAGGACAGAGTACCAGGAAAGGAGAATCAAAGTATGGAAACTCAAGGAAAAGGAAGTCAAGGAAGAATTCCAGAAGATAATAAGGGAAAGGATGCCAACAGACAATCCTAAAACAGGGGAAGAGGAATGGAAGCAATTCAAAAACACAATGGTGGAAGCTGCAGTGGCAGTATGTGGAAGAACAGGCAACAGAAAGCGGTGTAAAGAGACACCATGGTGGAATGAGCGAGTAAAAGAAGCTGTGGGAAGGAAGAACAAGGCTTTCAGAGTGTGGTTCCAGGAAAGAACTGATCTGACAAGGGAAGATTATAAGATAAAGAAGAAAGAAGCAAACAAGATTGTCGCAGAGGAGAGGAAGAAGTGGATGGTAAAGTGGACAGAGATGATGGAGGAAGACGGCAGAGGAAATAAGAAAGTACTTTATGGGATGGTCAAAAGTAAGAGAAGAGGTCTGCGAGAGGATGTGGTAATGATGGACATAAACGGAAATGAGGTACACAACAAAGAGACACTCAAGACAGTGTGGAAAGAGTACTTTGAGGATTTGCTGAATCCAAATGGTCATAGGGAGGAAGACAATGTATTGGAAGATGGAGAAGACAACATAGGAATGGAAAAGGACCTGACTTGGAGAGAACTGGAAATGGCTATAGACAAGATGAAAGGAGGAAGGGCACCAGGTGTGGATGAAGTGAGTGTTGAAATGGTGAAGGCAGCAGGGGAGGTTGTGAAACAGTGGCTGTACCGTGTGATGAGGGTGATATGGAAGGAGAAAAAGACCCCAGAAGATTGGAAGAAAGGATTAATTGTCCCAATATTTAAGAAAGGAAGCAGAAAGGAGTGCAGAAATTACAGGGGAGTCACACTCATACCTCACTGTGCTAAGATATATGAAAATATATTAGAAAGTAGAATACGAGCCAAAGTGGAGAGAAAATTGAGAGAGGAGCAGTATGGATTCAGACCTGGGAGATCAACAGTGGATCTCATATTTTCAGTGAGACAGCTCCAGGAACACCACTACGAATTTGGAGAGGATCTGTTGATGGCCTTCCTGGACATCGAAAAGGCCTATGATAGTGTGTGTAGGGAGAAGGTTTGGAAAGCAATGGAAAACATGGGAGTGGGAAAAGGGACTGTAGGCAGAGTGAAGGAGATGTATTGTGGAAGTGTGAGTTGTGTGAAAGTTGGAGGGGAGAGAACAGACTGGTTCAGACAAATGAGTGGCCTGAAACAGGGTAGTGCGCTGTCACCCCTTCTCTTTATTGTGGTTATGGACGAGGTAATAACACGGATAGCAGGAAAGATAGGAGAAGATAAGATGAAAGCAATGGTGTTTGCAGATGATCTCATGGTCTGGGGAAACAAGGAGGAGGAAATTCAGGAGCAACTGAAGGCTTGGGAAGAAACAGTGGGAGAGTACGGATGGAAGTTCAACATCAGTAAATGTGAGATCCTGTTAACGACCAGGAAAAAGGACAGACCAATGAGTGGGATAACACTTGGAGGTGGACAGCTGAAGAAGGTGGAAAGTCTCAAGTACTTGGGAAGTATAGTGGAGGAAAATGGGAGAAATGACAAAGAGATTACGGAACGTGGCAGACAGGCAGAAGCATTTCTGAGAAGCATTAGGAGCTTATTGTGGAATAAAGATGTCCCACAAAAAAGCAAGGAAGTGTTATACAGAAGCTACTATATCCCGATACTGACTTATGCTTCGGAAACGTGGACAATGAAGAAAAGAGACATAAGCAGAATACAGGCAGGGGAAATGAAGTTCCTGCGAAGTAGGATCGGAGTAACAAGAAGAGACAGGGTGAGGAATGAAAAGGTCAGGGAAATGGTGAAAGAGGATCCCTTGCAAGGTAGGATTGAGACATCAAGACTGAGGTGGTATGGACACTTAATGAGAATGGATGAGAAGAAGATTCCCAAGAGGATACATGAGATGCAGATGCAGAAGAAACGACCAAGGGGAAGACGAAGAGATAGATGGCTGAAAGGAGTGGAGGAATGTGTCAAGAAGAGAGGCGAGGACTGGACCAGAGTGACAGCGGAGAGGTGGTGGGAAGAAAGAACTAAGTGGCGAGGCTTAGGTTCCAAACAGACCCAGCCTGGGGCTGGAAACTGTACAAGATGATGATGATGGTCCCTATGTTGGTAAACAAAAATTTGATAAAGTGCTATATTCTGTTAAATACAGTAGTTCTGGTGGTTATGCCAGATGCTGTCCATTAGGTATAAAAATAAATGTCCATCATGTACAATGCTTTACGTACAAGTGTAAGTGGCCCTTTGCAATGTAATAGTCATTTGAACACTGTCTACCAAAGTTGTTGGTTATGACTCTCTGGCTTTCTAGGGACAGTAGCTCAATTCTGTTAAAATGCAAGTACCGTACATCTTTTTTCTTTTTTTAAGGATACATATACTGTATTATATTTTCATGACATGAACAATTTGAAATAAAATTTCATTTCAATATGAAAAGCCTTCGCAAGAAATATTTGAATTTAAGGAAGCACAGCTCTCATAGTACATTGCACTGCTCATGGTTTATAGCAGCCTTGCAGTGGCCTTCACAGCATGAACTAGCCAGTGTCTTAGTGAGGTGAACCCTACCAACTGAAGATCCCAAGGGTACACTGGGGCGAAACGCTGGCAAACCAGTTTGAACTAGCCAGATAAATTTTTAATTTTTCTAAGTATTTCATTTTCTCTGAAATTTCAGGCAATTTTTTAAAAATATTTGTTCATTAGTAGACCTTCAAAGTTCATGTACTAAAAGAAAATGCCAAATTATGCATGAGTTTTGAAGCGTTAGAAGTCATTTTTCAGTGTTGCCTGTATAACCAATCAACATAATTGTTCTTCAGTTGGTCAACATAAAAGTGTCTAGATAGACTGGGTAGAAAGTGATGATTATTTTTATCACCCAATTATCTGATAGAAAAGGTACATGTATTATTCATACATTAACACACTTCTGTAACAAACATATCCATAGCATACCTGCCAACTCTCCCGATTTAAGCGGGAGACTCCCGATTTCGGACCATTTCTCCCGCCCTCCCGCTTAACGTATTAAATCTCCCGATTTTTCAAAAATCCCCCGCGTAATTTCGGATTGAATGTGCGAGATGACACTCCAGTCGTCTATTGAACGGATCGACTTTACGTGTTTTGAAGTTATATCTCGATACCGCAGTTTCGCTCTGTATCGATAATAGACAACTGCGTTCTAACTCCCGCGTCACGTCCTGCAGTTATAAAAAGTTAATTCAGCGCTTGTTCCTAATTGTTTTGCATAATGACCTGTGGGTGATAGATAGTTGTGCGCTGCGGAATATTGTATCTGTTTCACACGTGAAATTATATGATTTATGTATAACTTGGTTAGATGTTGTTGGCGTTAATATGCCCGTAGGCTATTGTGATTTTTCGATCTGAGTGATTGCGTCCGCTCCTCGGTAATATGGCGAGGAAATATGATGTGACATTTAAAAGTGTGTATACAGATAACTTTCCGCATATAACTGAATCACGAAGAGGCGCAACATTTGCATTTTGTGATTTCAGGTGTGATTTTAGTATCTCACATGGTGGAAAGGGAGACATTTTAAAACATGTGCTCTCAAAGAAACATAAAGGCAATGTACAATATGTTTGGAAAAAACAAGAAACTTGATTATTTCAAGTGTAAGGAGGAAGACACTGACAGTATAACAAGTGCTGATGTATTGTTCACATCGTTTATTATTGAACATAACCTCCCTGTCAATTGTTCCGATCACGCTGGTCCTTTATTTAGGATGATGTTCCCAGACTCAAAAATTGCCGGGAGATATGGCTCAGCCAGAACTCAAGTATTTCAAATTGTCTAAAGTTATGCTTTCCATTCTGACCATTCCGCATAGTAATGCAGAGTGTGAGAGGATGTTCAGTATTGTCAGAAAACCAAGAACGCAGTTCAGGTCATCTCTCTCCGACAAGACTTTGGACAAACTTATAACTCTGAAGTCGATTCAGAAAGGGAAGTGTTTTGAGCAAGAATATAGCAAGACCTTTTTTGAAGAGGGCAAAATCAGCCACAGTCACCTGCAACAACGACCAATAATATGATCTTCGAGACGTCACTAGTTGTGTATGCCTGAGTGTGGTCGAAAAAAGGTATGCTTGTTTGATAGAGTAGTTAAGCTAGAATTTAAAATTACTCAGTCTTAAGTACATTTGTAAACTGGGATGTCATATCATTTAATCAGTTTGCAGCTTTCCGCCGAATCAATACAAATTATGTTTGCGCTATTAGTACGCTAAGTAAGGTACATGTTTCGAACCATACATAAATCGGCCCTTCATCAGCCTCTCACATGAAAGGTAAACACATTAAAAAAAAAACACTGAACAATATCAAAAATAAAATGCATGCACACTAGGACATTCATAAACACATATTAAAAAATGAAAATGAAAATCCACAGCCTGCTTCCAGTCTCCGACCGGGTCAGGAATGGAATGAATGAAGCCCCCCATCTAGCGGCGAGGATATGAAATGTGCCGGCTGCCGAGGCCTGACGCACTCCTCTGGGGCAATGATTAAATGAATGGCAGATGGAATGAAATGATAGTGGAGAGTGTTGCTGGAATGAAATTTCGACAGGGAAAACCGGAGTACCCGGAGAAAAACCTGTCTGCCTCCGTTTTGTCCAGCACAGATCTCACATGGAGTGACCGGGATTTGAACCACAGACCCAGCGGTGAGAGGCCGGCGTGCTACCGCCTAAGCCACGGAGGCTTGCAAACACATATTAAAACGTTCCATTAAAACTGTACAACATATTAAAAAACACATATTAAAAGTACTGAAAGTCCATTTGACTTGTTCAATCGTCAACATTTAAATAAGTGCCGTTATGTTTGGAGATCTTGTCCTGTTCAATTATCTGCTTCTTGGTTTCTTGTCTGTATGTGCAATAATGTCTTTCATTTAGTGAAGGGAGTCCTATTGCCATGTATAGGGAACGGAAATGGAGTAGTAGTCCCATTTGAGTAGTTCCAATATGAAAAAACTTTTAGGTTGATACCAGACCGCACCAAATAGTCCTCTGTTGAACGAAAAAATTAAATTTATTTAGTGAATGGACTTAAGCGATGATACTCCAATTTGATCAAACAGAAATGACTGCTAGAAAATCCTTACCTTCCAGTGCATGCAGTGAACATGCACGCTTGAATCAGCTGTAGCAACTGAGGTGCTGCATCTAGGCGAGGCGAGGTCACGTGAGACATGTAGGGGTAGAGATTAGGGACACCATGGGCCTACGATTTAAAATATACAGGAAACCAACCCAAACGCACACCACCATTAAGAAAGATTCAAATCACCCGGCCAGCCATAAAAAAGCTGCTTTCAGGGCATATATCAACAGAGCTATTAACGTACCCCTCTCAGAACAAGATTGGAATAAAGAGCTTTCTACCATATACCAGATCGCCATAGCCAATGGTTTTAGCAAAACGTACGTCGATTCCCTTTTAAGCAAAATTAAAAATAAACCAGTCACAAGTTTGCAACCAATAGAAAAGAAGGAGTCTTTTACAGTTTTCACATACGCAAATCAGCTAACTCATAACATCACGAACGTTTTCAAGAAACATGAGGTTAGAATAGCATACAGAACAGACAACACCACTATGAAACACTTATTTAACTCCAAATCGATCAACAAACAAGACAAATTCCAGAAATCCGGTATTTACAGAATAAAGTGCAAGGACTGTGATGCAGATTACATAGGTCAAACGGGGCATAGTTTTAAAATAAGATATAATGAGCATTTCAATGCTGCGAGGCACAAAAAATTCTCAGCCATTAATAATCACATGCAGGAATACAACCACAACTTTTCGAAAATTGAAGAAGACTTAGAAATTTTACATTATTGCAGCAAAGGCATTATGCTTAATATTTTGGAACAGCTTGAGATAGACCAGGCCTTGAGAAACAACCCGTTACACAATCTAAATGAAATCAATTTCGATAGCAACGTTTTATATGAAACATTGACAAACTTTGTCACCAACAACAAACATAAAAAACCCCCATAAATAAACAGATCTAGGATCGTAGTACCACCCAACCTCCTTTGCCCCTCCCTCTCCAAGTACCTCCCCGCCCCTCCGCTCTTTGCTTTCACCAATGGTAATCTCCACCCCTACATGTCTCACGTGACCTCGCCTCGCCTAGATGCACCACCTCAGTTGCTACAGCTGATTCAAGCGTGCATGTTCACTGCATGCACTGGGAGGTAAGGATTTTCTAGCAGTCGTTTCTGTTTGATCAAATTGGAGTATCATCGCTTAAGTCCATTCACTAAATAAATTTAATTTTTTCGTTCAACAGAGGACTATTTGGTGCGGTCTGGTATCAACCTAAAAGTTTTTTCATATTGGAACTACTCAAATGGGACTACTACTCCATTTCCGTTCCCTATACATGGCAATAGGACTCCCTTCACTAAATGAAAGACATTATTGCACATACAGACAAGAAACCAAGAAGCAGATAATGGAACAGGACGAGATCTCCAATCATAACGGCACTTATTTAAATGTTGACGATTGAACAAGTCAAATGGACTCTCAGTACTTTTAATATGTGTTTTTTAATATGTTGTACAGTTTTAATGGAACGTTTTAATATGTGTTTATGAATGTCTTAGTGTGCATGCATTTTATTTTTGATATTGTTCAGTGTTTTTTTGATGTGTTTGCCATTCATGTGAGAGGCTGATGAAGGACCGATTTATGTATGGTCCGAAACATGTACCTTACTTAGCGTACTAATAGCGCAAACATAATTTGTATTGATTCGGCGGAAAGCTGCAAACTGATTAAATAATTTATATACGTCAATACGGACCAAAAATGGCAACTAGTATTCCCATGTCATATCATGTTAGTCATGTACAGTTTAATAGTGTAACTTATATATTTGCTGAAATGTCTTAGCCTGTGTATGTATTATGTTGTATCACGGACCCCCCCCATCGCCGCCGCGTCCATTTTTCATTTTGAGAGGTTGGCAGGTATGCCATAGGTATAAAAAATGCATTTGCATCAATTTCCAATGTCCGTTTCTAACTTTATAGGTATCTTGTATCTATTGCTCATTTTGTTCTTTTATATTTGTGATGTTTATTAGGGACTTAAATTAAGTTTTGTTTTGAATATTTTTTGTCCCATCTTTCAAACTTGCACTTTCGTAAGTATTTGTTATTTCTCTTACATGCTTGATTATCTTGGTGTGTAACTGTGATGTTGATATTTCTGGTTTCAGAGGATGACTGGCCCTCCACCTGGGATATCTGGAGGTGTGATGCCTCCAAGAATTGATGTGACTGCTCCACCTCCTGGATCAGGACTGGGACCACCACCTCCGCTACGAATGGCTCCTCCTCCCATGTCTGTGCCACCACCTCCTGGCCTTGAGGTAGAGGTGTTAGAAAGTGTTTTTATTTTTTTGAAGATTTTTTGATTTAAAATTCAAAAGGTGGCGTTTTGTGTTTTTATTATTTTTTCGGGGGATAACTTGTTAAAATTTGGAAAGCGATAAGGTTTGTACAATAGTGCATTTAAAAATGTAAACAATTAATAAAATAAAGTAAAAAGCAAAACAGCAGGGTAAACCATTAAACATGGCTATGGAAGAATGAGATAATACTTATATGGAAGTCACATTTTTATTTTACATTCACCATCTCGAAACACATTTCAGAGAATACCTTTTTCATTTTTATCCAAATACTGCAGTGAAATCATTGGAAGTAGATCATAGTTAAAGTCTCAGCATTTGCAGCTGTCAATTGTCGCCTCCTGTCACTTACTATGAGACTGTGTTTCGAAAATGACCTTTCAGAATCCACATTTGAACAAGGATACCACACACACTTTAATGCAGCTGTTGCATAGTCTCGGTGTGCAGGCCTTAATCCCATGAGGATCTCTGGAACATTCACATAATCTTCATGACGCAGTTGGTTCTTGATTGCAGTCGGGTAAATGCTGTGAGCCTCTAAAAACTGTTGAGACTCCATCTTCTTAAGAAATGGGGCATTCTTCTTAAATTGGAACAGTTCTGTGGGAGATACGTTCTTAGGTGCATGCTGAGGATCAAACAATGTCCCGATGGCTTATACAGTCTTCCTGGCTGGATCCGTGGTCCTTAAAGTCCTGACTTTCACTAGAGCTGACTGGACTGAACCATTATCTGCATCTTTTGAGGAAGCTGTTCCAAGTTCTGGAGGATCGTATGATTGAACACTCCATCGCCTAATAGCTTGAGCTTTACCTCAAGGTCATCTAGCTTCCCAGCCAGTAAGTGAATTGTTGGGTAAATAGATCCCTCCAAGAAATTAAGCAAGTCCATAAGAGGAGCACCAACAACAGAAACATACAATGCTTGTAATTTTATAATTTGTATTGTTGAAGTCGATGCTTGTTGGAAAAATTTGACCCCACAATTTGAATCTTCCACTGTTTTGAAAAATACTACCAGATCTTCCACATGCATGGCCATATACATTGCAGCCTTAAACCATGAATTCCATCTTGTACATACAGGCATTGGGCAAGCTAGAATTTCATTCTTTTTTCTGTGTTTTCATATTTCTCCCTTAGAAATGCAAAGCAATTGCCTTTTCTTTTTTGCATTTTTAAAAAGGCATTCTTTGTCTTTACTCTAGACATGTTCAATTCCTCCAGCTCGTTTTCAAATATGCAGCCGATAAGATTGACTTTATGAGCCCAGCACTGGACATGATCTAATTCTTCAATCAATCCTTGAAGAGTAGTTACACATTTTTTCATGTAGCGTGCTGAGTCCGTAACTACTGCCACTACACGCTCCCGTTCAATTTCATAGGAATTCAAGGTGTCTAATATAGCATTGGAGCAATTTACGCTATTGGCAGAATCTAGAACAACAAAGGCAGCCAGATGGGTGTTCATTTCAGTTGATGGTACTGATGGACGAAAAGAATATTGAAAACGCACCTACCATTCTTGTCAGTTGTTTTGTCACATAGCAGAAACACGTCTTTGTTTTTTATATCTTCCCTAATTTCTTCCCTCGTCCTTTCGCCAATCATGGGGAAGTATTTCTGACGAATCTGATTTGCTGATGGTAAATCTCCACTTCCGCGAACGTACTTATTCAACCAAGTACGGATAGCAGGATTGTCTAGTTTCTCTACTGGTATATTAGCTTCTACAAACGCAGTAGTAGGGTCCAAAATAAAACCTTCTTTCATATACTTCACATGACTAGCATTTTATAATGTTTCTTTCAAGGTGGCCACTCTAGGAACACTAACT
The DNA here is from genome assembly GCA_946902985.2 of Meconema thalassinum. Classification (NCBI taxonomy): domain Eukaryota; kingdom Metazoa; phylum Arthropoda; class Insecta; order Orthoptera; family Tettigoniidae; genus Meconema; species Meconema thalassinum. The sequence goes on from OX336392.1 coordinate 356,816,878, forward strand.
TCAAGACGCGAATTTTCTTGGCGTTTTGAATGCTTCTCCAATTTGCAATGTCAGGGGCGTGGTGGCACATCGGTCAAGCCGTTGGCCTCTCACCAAGGTGGACTGGGTTCGATTCCCGATCAATGCATGTGAGATTTTTGAAGTGAAATGCCATGTCCTGTGATTCGGATTCCATGTAAAAAGAAGGTCCCGTGGCTCATAATCACAAGATTCACGGTCACGTTAAACTACAATGTGCAATGTTTGTCTAATGCGATAAGCAAACCGATAATCACAATATTTTTTGCACATAAGAATGCCACAAGAAATTATAAATCCTTCATTCTTATATTCTTTAAGTCTGTCTGTTGCAGAAACTGCTATCTTAAGCATTTTTAAACTCAACTGAGCGATGCCCAGTAACAAGCACTGTTATCACAAGGTTGACTGTAGTCACACGCCAGTATAAAGTCGTAACCGCATGCAAAATGTATTTCTGAATTCATGTCATAATATTTAAATTACATCGCGCCTCATCTTCCCGTACTGCTAACTTCGGAACTACTACGGCGAACACATGGTCGCCAACTGATTCACGCAAATAACACACTAGCTTTGATGATAACGCACAATTTGCACACTTTTTATTAAATTATATAGAATTCTCTACTGTGAATTACACTCGCTACCGATGTAACAGGAGGCAAACGTAGTTCACAATATGAACAACTATCACATAACCTTTTGGAGGTAGTCGGCCAAACTATTCACGCCGCGAGATACCAGCTGTTTACCACAGCGCTACTATCCAACGAGTAACGAGAATATCGACAGTATACCGTAATGTGACGTATATCATAGTATTACCCCTCGCGAAACTATACAATCGATCATTCTCGAATTGAACACCAACCAAATTTGATTATCGGCTTGTGGACAAGAATGTTCGGAGTGGTGTGGGGAAAAAATATAAAAATGTTTTTATTTCGCAGATTGCGGTATTTGTGGTGTTATTCACAAAATATGCGTTATTTCACGATTTAATTTCACTCATCGGCAGCACGAAACATGTAAATACATGAAAATAAAACATCCTAACCACTAAATGGTCGTATAAGAAAGAAATGTGACGAGCAGATAGGAGATACTCAGTTTGGATTTCAAAATGGTTATGGAACTCGTGAGGCTCTTTTTGGACTTACAACTTGACTCCAAGAATGCCGGGACCAACAGGAAGATGTATACGCCTGTTTCATAGATTATGAAAAAGCGTTTGATAGAGTTAAACATGCTGAGCTCATAAAAATACTTCAAACGAATTGGAATCGATGGTAAAGATATAAGACTCATCGAAAACCTATATTGGCATCAAAAAGCTGTGGTTAAGATTGATGACGATACATCACATTCTCTGGACATCAGAAGAGGTGTACGACAAGGCTGTATTTTATCCCCATTATTATTCAACATCTATTCGGGAGCTGTTTTTCGGGCAGTAGAAGATACAGAAGTGGGAATCGAGGTCAATGGAGAATTAATACGTACACTTAGATATGCTAATGACACAGTACTTCTTGCCAGTAGTATTGAAAGTCTACAACTGTACATTGATAAGCTTAATATATTGGAAAAGAAATGGGTCTGACGATCAACACCAAGAAAACAAAACTTATGGTTTTCAGTTGAAGAAGAGATAAAGTAATTCTAACACTGAAAGGACAACAAATCCAACAAGTTGATAAATTTAAGTACCTTGGTTGTTGGTTGTCAGAGGATTTGAATCCCAGACCTTGAAATTAAGACCCGTATAGAAATGGCAAGATCAACTTTTAAGAAAATGAGACCTTTATTGTGCGATGATGCATTAAATTTAAAACTAAGACAGCGTATTGTAAAATGTGTTGTTAAGTCCATTTTGCTTTATGGAGTGGAAGCCTCGACTATGAAATCGTCCATCATTAAGAGGCTCGAAGCTCTGGAAATGTGGTTCCATAGAAGGATGCTGAAAGTCTCTTGGATAGATCATGTCTCTAATGACCAGGTACTGCTAAGGGCATATTCTCAACGAGAGCTACTGACCACCATCAAATGCAGGAAAATTGCATTCCTGGGTCATGTGTTACGTGGTGAAAAATATACAATATTACATCTCATTTTAAAAGGCAAAATTGATGGGCAACGAAGAGCGGGAAGGAGAAGGACGTCTTGTCTTCGGAACCTTCAAGATTGGACTGGAACACGATCTATTGAACAGCTCTGCCGCTCTGCTGAAGATAGACAAACACTATCCTCATTGATCGCCAACGTCCGGGAGACTAGGCAGGGCACATAGAAGAAGAGGAACCACTAAATATGACTTTATGTTTTATCGCTAATTAACAAAAACTAACACCTCTACCTTGAGGTGATTAAAGCTTCAGGTTGTAGTAGATTCAAAACTGTTAAATCATGTTGAGTTTGGGTGAGACACATTAGCAGGATATGAACCATGTTATTATGCTTATTGGTTTTTAATTACGAAGGTAATTCCAAAAGTAAGGTCCGATTTGCCGTAAATATTTGAAAGCGGCGCCAAGGGCAAAAGACGCATGCGCGCCGCGCCGACTCCTGGCATGCCTTGCGCGGCAAAAGCCGCCAGTAGCGTTGTGACTGTTGCTATGTGCTGTTGATAGTGTCAGTTCACGATGTTTAAGACAATCAGCCCGCCGATTGCGAAGTAAGGGCAGTGATACGGTTTCTGTCTGCAAGAAACATTTCTGCGGCAGAAATTCATCGGCAGATTACTGAAGTGTTCGGTCCTAACATAATGAATGATAGTAAAGTGTGCAAGTGGGTGATGGGAAAATGTGCACGATGAACCCCGCTCTGGCAGACCATCAGTGATTTCAGACGAGTTGGTTCATGTGGTTGACGACAACATTCGTGAAGATCGACGATTCACTATTTCAGATTTAGAGGTGAAGTTCCCGAATGTGAGTAGAACAACTTTGTACAGAATTGTGTCTGAACATTTGCATTTTCGAAAATTGTCGTCTGGAGTGTTGTTGTTGCATGACAATGCCAGACCCCATACTGCGAATGACACGCAAACTCTAATCAAGAAATTTGGATGGGAACAGATGGACCACCCACCGTACAGTGCAGACTTGGCGCCAAGTGATTTCCTCCTGTTCCCCTACCTAAAGGAGTTTCTTGGCGGCAAGCGCTTCGACACAGATGATGAAGTGAAAGAAGATGTTAAAGACTGGTTAGCTTTGCAGGCGGCCGAGTTCTACGACTTAGGCATTCAAAAGCTTGTGGAACGATGTGACAATTGTGTAAATAAGTATGGAAATTATGTAGAAAAATAGAGAAAGACGTAAGGAATGTCAATAAAACAATTGTTTTGGAAACAAGTTTTATTTTGGATGTTTTTTTTAACCGGACCTTAGATTTGGAATTGCCCTCGTATAATAATTACTTAGCTTGAATATTTTTGGAAAATCAGAAAAAAAAATAACTGGTTCAGGGAAGTACAAACTGATTTAGATGAATTAAACATTACAATGCAGCACATTGGACGACGAGAAGAAACATATTTTGAAAAGCAAATATACAAGACTTCCTTTACAAATTGTAAAACGTAAGCAGTATGTCATATCTGAAAACGAAAGGGTGACAAGATTGACTCGAATGAAGAAATTCTGGGAAGGATGAAGAAATAAGTTAGATTGTGGAAGGCTTGATATGTGTTTGGTTGGATTTAGGTGCTCCAATGTGGGTGTAAATTATACAAATAAATATATAAATTACTTAGCTAGATATGCAGAATTCAGTTTAGTCTCATTGATACAAAAGAAACTTTAATTAATGCTATATGAGTACTACATTAATTTCATGTTTTACATATAATAGTGCCCCAAAGTTAAGCGTATGATGCTTCTTTTCTTTCTTTCAGTTTTTCTGAATGACCGATCCCAAAGGTAACTATTAAGAAAATTCACCGTATATTTCATTGGCGAATGCCATTTCAAGATTCTGGAATATCAGATAATGCTCAAACAATAAAGTGTATTCCACCACTTTCTTTCAAGGAGGAGTATCCCGGAGGTAGAGCCCTGCGCGGATAAATAGAACGTTATCCGGATCCGCAAGACTTTTATCCGCACGTTTGTTGTCTGAATCCGCCAACATTACAATTTTCAGTGTATTAGGTGAAGCATTAAGTATTCAAGCAACACATTTAGACATTTGAGGAGAAAGTCGTTCCCCTAGGCTATGTATGGCATGTGCTATGTTTAAAATTAATGTTATACAGCCAGAATTGTAACCCTATACAATACAGTGTGTTAATTATGCTTAATGACATAATTTGAATGAGATTACCTTAACCTTTCCAGTGTCGCTGAATATATTTTGTATTTTGCCTGAGTGATCATTTATTTTAAGGAAAATTCTCAATAAATGACAATTTTTTTACCTTTTAATTTTGTTTGAAAATACATTTGAAGAGAGAAAAAAGGTACAAAATACGAAACAGTTTTTTCACTTGTTAAATTCAGTCTGCAAAACAGTCTTTTTTCTTGTTGAACAAAATTACACTGCTTGTATCACTTATAAATTCACAAAAATAGCAATAAAAACACACCCAACATTATACTATGAAGAGTAGAGCTTACTGCATACCTGCCAACCCTTCCGATTTATTCGGAAACTTTCCGAATTTTCCCCTCGTCTTCCGATTTTCTTAATTACTATTATTTCTTCCTAATTTCGGGCCCCAGTGATATATTGTAAAAGAAAAAGGAACTGCAAATAATTTCCATTCTCAAGGAGATTCTCTCGTAAGTCGTAATTGCTTTTGTGATTTTTGTAACCTTGCTTTTTTGTGTAAGTTTGTGTAAGTTCCTCGCTTGGCAGTGAGCTCCATAGCTGCGATCTCGGAATGGTGAGTCAGCTGATCGGCCTACCGCATACTGATTGGTGTTATTTTATGGACAGACAGGTGTCAAGCCTACGCTGATTAGTCGAGGCTGGCCACGAGACTGTTCAGAATGGGATTGAAACCTTGTATGCTACGCGCGGCGATTGTGACTTGCTCCGTTTGACGCCACTTGTTTATACTCTGCTAGTGTCACGTTTACTGTATTTAATTGAGGTATTAATGTGTGCGTCGGTAGATAATTATTTCAAGGAGTTGTGTCGATGATTGTTTCGTGTCGTGTGTTTTATGTTTCTCTCGTCACATTATGGCGACAAAACCTCAGAAACGTTATCTCCAAGTGTTCAAAGAAAGCTATAAAACTGAATTTCCATTCATTTTACAATCTAGTAGAAGAAACCATTTTGCTCTTTGTTCAGTGTGTCGTTGCGATATAAATATTTCTCATGGTGGAAAAACTGACATTCTAACTCATAGCAACACACTAAAACACTAGGACAGTGCTAGTTGTTTACAGAAGAACAAAAAATTAGGTACGTTTTTTTTGTTCACCAGAATGAAGACAATGCTGCCATTCGAGCAGAATGTTTGTTCACGGCGTTGATCGTAGAACATAACCTCTCGTTATCATGTTCCGATCACGTGGGACAATTGTTTAGAAAAATGTTCCCGGATTTGGAAATTGCGAAGAAATATGCCTGTGGCAGGACAAAATTCCACCATTGTTCATGAAATGGCACGTGACGCCGATTCAAAATTTATTAATATTTTAAAATATTGGCCTTTCGCGATCTCCACTGATGGTAGCAATGATAGAGATAGTAAGCTGTACCCTGTCGTTGTGTCATTTTTCAACAAAGAATGATGAAATCTATAATTTTAAAAAATCTTCCTATTTTTGACTTCCGAAGGTTGGCAGGTTTGTTACTGTTTTCAATGTCAGAGGTGTTTCTTTTTTGATAATCTTCAAAACACCCCACTGGATGAAGATATGGCTTGTCTGAGCAGGTTTTGCAGAAGTAGATTGTCTCCTTTCTTTGATTTCTACTGTCACAAACAACACAACTAACAGAGCCCTTTTCCTTCTTCCCCATATAGTGAGGTTTCCCATTCAGTCTTTCATCTTCTGCTCCTTTATGAGGTTTTCCTCGCTTCCTTACAGGCATATCCCTATTTTGCTCAGGCGATTTGCAACTAATGACACCACCAAGGATTCACGATGTGATTGTGGTTTCCTCTGGTGTTGGATTTGCATGGACTTGTAGAGAATGTAGGAGTTTAATGATGCATACTTCTACTAACCAAAAGAAGAGTTTTATCCACCAAACTAGTGTCCACCGCATAAACTGGTAATTTGAAATCAAGTGATCACTTCGATCAACACCTCCCATTTTCTTAGTAGAGTCATAAACAACTACTGGCTCCTCAGTTGGTGGCTTGCCAGGGATTTTACTTGAAGCGTCTAACATGCTGTCACCTCTATGTTTTGTACTCAACATCATTACAACCCTCTTGTCCTTCCATGCTAATCCCATAATATTGTCCTTCCTTTATGCTTTGACCTCTCCCTTCTTCATCTTTTTAGTTTCCTTGTTCTGCAGTTCTGTATGCTTCCCTTTCCTTGTAGGCATGATAGTGCCTGTAAGAGTGAAACCCATTTTACCTAACTCAGTTGCTAATTCAGGACTTGTGTAATCTGTCAGTGTAAACATTGAAACCTCTGGGTGGCTGTTTAGTATCTTCAAGTGACTGGCAGAGGCGCAAAACTACTTGAGAGGTTTTCAGCTAGTTACTTCCAGGAATAACAATGGACTTAGCAAAATATGGCAAAAACAAATACATTTAGCCTGTCTCACTGTCAGACAGGGCAAAAATCTTGAGGCCAAATTTCTCAGGTTTGTTAGGGTTATAAATTCTAAAGGACACTACACCCCTGAACTTGACAGTGCTCTCATCCACTGATACATTTTCAGAAGGTGTGTAGAATGTAGTACAACTTTCTGAAATATATTCTAGCAGTGGTCTTACTTTGTGATCTCTGTGTTCTGTGTCACCAAGGCCATGATCATGATTTCCATGCAAGCTCAGGAATATGAACATAAATGTGTTACAAGAGAAGACATTTCCAAAGAAAGGCATACATTTGTGCCAATCCTTTGCAAAGTAATCCTTGAGATCAGATCTAGGATGCAGACCCATGTTTATAATCATGCCCAGTAAGGCCTCAACATCACTATTTCAATATGTGTCCACTTCTGATACCGGGAATGTGGTGAAGTTTTTGTTGCCCTCTTCTTATCACCAAATAAGTTAGTTTCGTCTCGAATGGGTTGTATCATTTCATCACAAAGAAAAAGGTTTAAAGTACTCTATTGATGGTGTGTCGGAATCAAACTGACTTGGAAGATTTGTGGAATGATGAGTAGCAACATTGAAAGGCAATGTGTAAACAGGTCCAGGATCGTACTGAGAAACATCGTGGAATGTAGGCCTACCTTGGAGAACTGCATTTGTATCTGCATCATTATCACTCTCATCTTCATCAACTGCACTTTCACTTGATTCTGAACCATCAATCTCTTCAACACTCTCTTCAAAGTCACTGTAATCACTATCTGATTCGTCTAAATAACTTGATATTGTAGCCACATTTTTGTCGTACGAGCCCACCATTTCACTGTTTACATCGGCTTTAAGATGCATCAGCTGATACAATCAAACTCAAGTATCTATCAAACGAATCCTAAAAGAAAGTAAATGAAATGATTCAAGTAGTCATTTCCGGTTACAGACGAGTTCATATATGTTATTTAATACCATACTGCCACCTGCCGTAATTATGTGTAAACTTATGACAGCACGCGGAATATTCCGTAAACGACTCGCTAGAGCGGGAGACATGTTGCGGAATATATCGTAAAAGACACGCAACGCAAAAGTGTTGGCGTGGAATGATACGGAAACATGGGAAGAGTTAAATCATCGTCTTACATTTGTCATGGAAAAAACATAACGGAAAATTATAATGTGTCATAAATATCCGGGTCCTAGTAATGATATTCAACAAGTTCGGATTGGATTTTAAAAACTATCCGCAAATTTACACAAAACATTATCCGCACAGCCATGCAAACTATGTCCGTATGGCGAAAAATGTTGCAGATATCCGCATCCGAGCAAGGCTTTACCCGGTGGTGGTTTACAGAATAATTTGATATGTGGGAATGTCAAATTGCTTTGCTGTGGGTTGCCATTTGTAGCAAACTCTATCATTGTGTAGATATTTCATTATTACCATATTTCCTCGCATTGTTGTCGCATATTTTTGCCTATAATTCATGGAAGAAGAGCAGGGTGACTGGATGCGAAGAATATTCAAGTTCAAAGAAGAAAAAACATAATTTTTAAAAATATAGACCGTATCATAATTTGCTGCACGCTTGTGCTATTTCAAGATGTTTCCTTCTTTTTTTTGTTAGCGGGACCTTCTCATTAATTGCTCTCATTCCAGGTTCCGTATTGACCATGTTAACATGAAGTATAACATAAATTTCTCGCCAAATCAATACTTTTTACTTACATAAAAATCCTGACATTCTAACTCACAGCAACACTCTAAAACACAAAACATTATGTGTTTTCGAAACATGTACCTGTAGAATTTTTATGTAAGTAAAGAGTATTGATTTGGCGAGAAATTTATGTTATACTTCACCTTCTCATTAGCCGTTTTCACCAAGCCATCTCATAGTTGTTCCCAGTTCTGTGGATCCAAGGTTTCAAGCTTCTCAGTAAACTCTTGATTCAAGTGTAGCTTCTCCGTGTCAAACCTGTTGATCTCTCTTCGGCAGACCCTCCTGGTATTTTTTGGAAGGAGTTTAACTTTGATTGTGGAAAGGTAGTGGTCGGAATCAAGATTCACGTTTCTAAGAACTTTTACATTCTGGATCTCTCGGTGTGCCTTGCGTGAAATGGCGACGTGATCGATTTGGAATTCACCAAGTTTAGGATTTGGAAACGTCCATGTTTTCTGCTTATTTGGCAGGTGTTTAAATGCAGTAGATTTCATAACAAGGTTGAACACCGTACAGTGCTCCAGAAGTCTCTCCCCATTGTGGTTGGTTCTGTGATGAGCTGGGTAACTTCCTACAATGTTTCGGAATTTTCTTTCACGACCAAGTTGGGCATTGAAATCACCAAGTAAGATATGTTTGCCGGGAATTTTAGATAATATATCCTCCAATTCTTCCCAAAATTCATCCGTTCCTTCTCGGTCTTTTTTGTTTGCCTGATTAATTGGCGCATCCACATTAACCATAGCAGGGGCGTAAAACTCCTCGCAAACTTGGGGGGGGGGGGTGTCAAATTTATAAACTGCGGATGCCTACCTATCAGTTAGTTATTGTTGTTTTAAGGGGCAGAACTACGAGGTCATCTGACCCCCCCCCCCCTCGGCCCCCACTACCTACCAGGGAGAACTTCTTTTCGTTTTAGGCTTTAAAGCTTGACATAACACGGTAATATAGGCCTAACACTACATTTAAAAAACACGTTAATTTAATATTTCTAATTAACCTACGGATCCTACGGAACGCCCATGTAGGAAGAGAAAGACAAGGGTATGAGAGTGTGCTTGGACCAGAGGGTTGGGGCAGAAGAAATGAGGAAGGAAAGAGACTGTTGGACTTCTGTCAAAGGAACAGTCTGCTAGTTGGGAACTCCTGGTTCAAGAAAAGAGAGAGCCACACAATCACATGGTACAGTGATGACTCGACCAGGAAGTCGGTGGTCGACTATATACTGTATGAGAAGGAATTAAATAAGAACATCACGGACATCAAGGTTATACCATCGGAGAACTCTGTTAGTGACCATCGATGGCTAGTAATGAACCTGAGAGGGACTAAGGAGAAGAAAGGGACTGAGAACCAGGAAAGACGTATAAGGATATGGAAACTGAAAGAAGAAGATAGAAGGGTCGAGTACCTCAATATGGTAAAGGAAGGAATTCCAACAGATGAAGAAAGAGGGGTGGAAGAGGAATGGGCTGGATTTAAGAAGACACTAGTAGGTGCAGCAGAAGCAGTATGTAGTAAGAAGTAGTAGTAAGAAGAGGTGGAAGGAAACACCATGGTGGAATGAGAAGACAAAAGATATAGTAAGGGAAAAGAATAGAGCCTTTAGGAGGTGGTATCAAAATAGGACGGTAGAGACAAGGGAAGATTACCAGAAAAGAAGGAGGCAAAGAGAATAGTGGCTGAGGAGAGAAGAAAGTGGATGGAAGAGTGGACAAAGATGATGAAAGAGGATAGTGAAGGTACAAGAAAGATCCTGTATGGGATGGTAAAAAATAAGAGGCGGAAGGATCCTACTGATTATGTTAGAATGGTGAACAAAAGGGGACAAGAGATAGAAAATAGGGAAGAACTGAAGAAAATGTGGAAAGAATATTTTGAAGAACTTCTGAATCCAAATGGAAACCACGGCGAGGAGGAAGAGGAAGATGGACTGCAAACAGAAAAGGACTTAACATGGAAAGAAGTGGAAGATGTAGTGAGGAAGTTGCAAAGAGGGAAGGCACCGGGTATGGATGAGTTGAGTGTGGAGATGGTGAGAGCAGCAGGAGAGGTGGGGATACAATGGTTGTACCGAGTGATGATGACAGCATGGAAGGAAAGGAAGACCCCAGAGGACTGGAAAAAGGGAATAATTGTCCCGATCTTCAAGAAAGGTAGTAGAACAGAATGCAGAAACTATGGGGGAATAACACTGATGAGTCATTGTGCAAAGATGTTAGAGAAAGTTTTGGAGAATTAGGACAAGGGTAGAAGGAGGGATAAGGGAAGAAGAACATGGCTTCAGAGCAGGAAGGTCCACAGTGGATTTGATTTTTGCTGTAAGGCAGTTACAAGAACAGCACTATGAGTATGGAACAGATCTACTGATGGCCTTCCTGGACATTGAGAAAGCATATGTCAGTGTATGCAGAAACAAAGTATGGAAGTCCCTGAAGGATAGTGGAGTAGAAGGATGGACTATAAAGAGGATAAAGGAGATGTACAAGGGAAGCGTGAGCTGTGTGAAAGTGGGAGGAGAGAGATCGGACTGGTTGGAACAGAGAAACGGCCTGAAACAAGGAAGTGCACTGTCACCGTTCCTTTTCATTATGGTGATGGATGACATAATGACCCGAGTGGCACAAGTAATTGGGGAAGGAAAGATGAAAGCAATGGTGTTTGCAGATGATTTGATGATTTGGGGAAACAAGGAGGAGGAGGTACAGGAACAGTTGGACGTGTGGGAAGGAATAATACAAGGATATGGGATGAAATTTAGCATAAATAAGAGTGAGATGGTGATCACAACAAGGAAGAAGGAAAGAACCACAATGGGAATAACAATTGGTGGGGAACAGCTGAAGAAAGTGGAGAGTTTCAAGTATCTGGGAAGCCTGATACAAGATAATGGAAGAAACGATAGAGAAATAAATGTGCGGGACAGACAGGCAGAAGCATTCCAGAGGAGTGTGAGAAGCATGTTATGGAGCAAGGATGTCCCTCGGAACAGCAAAAAGATCATATATCGGACGTACTATGTCCCTATCCTGATGTATGCCTCGGAGACCTGGGTTATGAACGGAAGGGAGTAGCAAAATACAGGGCAGTGAGATGAGGTTCTTGAGAAGTAGTATTGGAGCTACAAAGATGGACAGAATAAGAAATGAGAGGACCAGAGAATTAATGAAGGAGGAATCATTACAGGAAGATATAGAGAAATCTAGACTTAGATGGTATGGACATGTAAAACGAATGGAGGAGAAGAGGATACCCAGGAGGATACACGAGACGAAGTGGGAAGGAAAGAGCCCGAGAGACAGGTGGCTGAAGTGGGTGGAAGAAAGCGTGAAGAAGAGAGGAGAAGACTGGACAAGGGTGGAGGCTGAGAGATGGTGGGAAGACAGAAGACGTTGGAGAGGCTTGTGTTCCAAACAGACCTGGCCAGTGGCTGGAAACTGTGCAAGATGATGATGAATTAACCCTTCGGATGCCAAGCTAAGTTTAATGAAATCACAAGTTTTTGATAATTTTTAAGATTTTGATATTTGACCGTAGGAGGCAAATATACAGTAGTACTGTAACTTATATGGGATGCTAAATAATTGAAATAGTGTTTCATTAAAAGTTACTTTAATTTTTTAAATAATTTGAAATGGACAATTTTCAGAGCTTTTCGAACCTTGTGTGCTTAAATCGCGAGATGCGCGAGGGAAGAGTCGTGCTATTTTACTAAGTTTATATCAAAAAACGACGCGCGCGCTGTTGTTTCCGGGCATGAGTAATGATTTTGTGTCTCCTGGTACCATACCTCTTATCACCTCAATTTTAAACAAGGGCTCAGAAATAATAGTTTGAAAATGAACCTTTTCGGATCGTCGTGGTAAGTGGACAAAGCTCAAAGCGCCTTGGCGGGAAACGGCTGAGGGAGCAAAAGCAGACTGTTTGTTCTGTAGAATAAAAAAATTTCGACTAAGCAAGGCAAGATGGCTTTTCCCATTTTCCTCCTAACGTAGCATTAAATCGTTTATAGAATACTTTCTGGTTATTTTACTTTTTTTTTTTGTTCTTTTTTGTTTTTTGTTCGTGCATCGGAAAGTGAGGATTGCTACACGGCTGAAATCTATAACCGAGTCTAAAATTCGTCTACTGGCAATGAACCCCATGCCAAGGTGAGGGATGTTCCTTGCAACACGTGTACCAACTTAATAGAGGACACAGGCTTCAATATTAGGTGCTCTAACATTGACTGAGAAGATGAACTAGTAGTGCCATTGATAGACGCAGATACACTTTGGAAAGGATGAATGATACTGATGACTACTTTTGCTTCCAGTACAACTGAACGATTTTCCACCTTTCTTAGAAAACACTGTCTTTCTGTCTGTCACCTTACCACTGTCATTCAGTTTTAATCTGAAAATTTCACCTAATTTTCTTCACATCAATTCATAAACCATATTTGTAATTGAATTCCACAAACACTGAAAGTGAGTGTCTTCTGAACATGAACACATGAACTGAAGTTCCAGTTGTCACTTTTCCTACTGTGTCCATCCAGCATACTGGTATCTGTCCTCCCGCACATTACCTGGTCATTCCTGGAAATTTGTTAATAACAGACCGTTCAAGAGCCTTCCTCACCCGTGCTCATTATTGCCGCTTGACTATGTTACGTAATATGACAATAATAGCCTGTCCGGTATTTCCTTTCCCATTGTTTGTAAAAGCAGTGGGCAAATCCCTCAGTTTAGAAGAGAGCAATTAAGGAGGTATTATCGCTTTTATCTTTCTAAAGCAAAGGCATGGGCGCTTGCTAACTTTAATGAACTGTCAATCATTCAATAGCTGATGCTAGCACGCCAAATGGCAAATAATAATACAATACACAGGTTTTGTACTACCCAAAACTATTATTTTTCCTACTCCACTCTACTGTTTTAATCGATTCGATTAATCGACTAAAGCAGATTGATCGGTTAATCGTATCTTTAGATTAATCCGTTAATCTGCCCGATTAATCGATTAAATCGACAGCTCCAATTACAATTATGGTGAAAATGCACATGTTGTTTTGTTGTTGAAAATTCGGTTATTTAGAAAAGTGTATAAAGTGTAATTGTGTATAGTTAATCCATGTTATTGAATTCACGTTAGTATAATCTAATTTTTTCTTTTAAGTTGAAATTTCAGTTTTGAATAATTAATTTAAAAAACTTTTAATGGTGTCCTGAATTAATCCATTTTCAATGCTGGGATGTTGTGCCTAAAGTTATGGCCTCTTTGCAGCCTTTGGGACTGGGTGGAGGTATGAATCAACAAATTGGCCCTCCAGGAGTTGATCCTGAGGAAGATCGCATGGAACGCAAGTTACCTTCCTTGCTGTCTCTTAAAGAGGATTCACTTGTGGAGATGAAGGAAGTCAAGCTGCCCGTTGCACTGGAACAGGCATTGGCTTTCAAGACAGAACGTGCGAAACAAGTTGGGGTGCAGCCGGACCAGATAGATGAAATAGGTATGGTTAGCCTTGGATATGTGTTTTTATGCTCAAAATACTGTATTTCCTTGAGTATCTTCCGAAAGCCTCCGTGGCTTAGGCGGCAGCACGCCGGCCTCTCACCGCTGAGTCCGTGGTTCAAATCCCGGTCACTCCATGTGAGATCTGTGCTGGACAAAACGGAGGCAGACAGGTTTTTCTCCGGGTACTCCGGTGTTTCCTTGTCAAAATTTCATTCCAGCAACACTCTCCACTATCATTTCATTTCATCTGTCATTCATTTAATCATTGCCCCAGAGGAGTGCATCAGCCCTCGGCAGCCTGCACAGTTCATATCCTCGCCGCTAGATGGGGGCTTCATTCATTCCATTACTGACCCAGTCGGAGACTGCAAGCAGGCTGTGGATTTTCATTTTCCGTGAGTATCTTCCGTCATAGTGTAAGATGAAGGTGCAGTGGTAAAGCTGCTTGACTCTCATCAAGGGTTCAGTTCCTGGTCAATGCATGTGAGATTTTCCAAGTGAAATATCATGTCATGTGGTTCGGATTCCACTTAAAAATGGAGGTTCCGTGGCTCATGATTGCAAGATTAATGGTCACGTTAAACCAAAAGCTTTATTCCTTCATAGTGACAAAAATTGGGAAGAAAATATACAATGTGATAATTTAATGATGGAAGGAGAATAGTTGTTGTGTCACTTAGGGGTTTGGACAGTATCAATTTTCCCTGTATACAAGAGAGTGCATGGAATTTGTTTAATAACATGTGTTATTTTGGGTCCGAAAAAGTGTTGTTGTTTTAATTTTTTTTATTTTTTTTATTTTTATTTTTATTTATAGGCAAATTTTGAGAAAGAGACAGTCATGGCCATACTTGGGAATCATCCCAGCATTTTCTAGGTATATAAGTGGGAAGCCATGGAAAACCACTCCTTGGATGGCTGAGGTGGGAGTTGAATCCTTGCTCTATTCAGCTATTCTCACGAGGCTGCGTGGACCCTATTCCAACTCCCAGAGAGTGATTAAGTTTCATTGCAGAGCTGGGAATCGTACCCAGGGCCTCAGGGATGGTAGCCAACAATGCTAACTGTCACACTACAAGGCAACCAACGAGAAGAATTGACAAACTTGAGCAATTGCTCTGAGACCAAATTTCTATGTTGTCAACTAAGGCAATCCTCAAAAAAGATCTAGAAAACCAAGTCAATGCGACTGCTCGTACTTATAACACCTCTGAGTGATGCCACTTGCTGTTCACTACTGCAGTAAAGATTATGTATAGTCATTCCATAAAGAATGAGCACGGTAATTGTATATTACCTAATTTAATTATTGTTTGTTGTTGTTTCATGAGGGGCTTGGTCATTGTGGTCTTTTAGTCCCGTGTACTTGTGTATCTGATAACCTGTGTTATTATGGTGTCAATGGTAGTAGTAGTACTGTGTGTATTTGTAATTCAGGCGAGGATTGGGAAGGAGGTGGCCGTAGCCTTATGTTAAGAACCATCCTGGTATTTGCCTGGAGTGGAAGGGGGGAAATGGAAAACCACTTCCAAAATGGCCGAGATGGGTATCGAACCGACCACCTCTCAGCTTTGTCTCACAAGACTGAGTGTATCCCATTCAAGCCCTCAGACCAGAATTATATTTCTTGGCAGCATCGGGATTCGAACCTGGACCTCCAAGGTGACAGCCAAGAATGCTAGCCGCTACACCAGGAAGTGGATGGCTTATAAATAGAGATGCGGGAAAATCGCAATTGCGATAAATGCGAATTTTACTTTTTTCTCCTTTTTTCAATTACCTGGTAACTAATATGACTATGTATACCCAAAATTTGCGAAACTGAATGTGCGACAAAGTGCGATAACTAAGGGTTCTTGCGAATTATTCCCATAAATGCGAAAAGTGCCGAATTTACCGATTAATCTTGAATATTATGTTTTATTACATTTTCGCGCCGCAACTTTGAAATTTGCGAGTTCCCAGCAATGAAAATATCGGCTATATAATCGATATTTACGAGTAATAATCGATATATACGAACATCGATTATTGTCGTGAAAACAATCGATTACGGTAAAAATTAATTTGAAAATGGTGCTGTTATTATTGCCGCATAATATCCACTGTTTATCGCCAGTAAAACGATGATTTTGGAGAAATTATTTCGTAGTTTCAGTTGGTTGTGCTAATAAAAGGAATATTCCAATCGTTTGTGCCGATTCTTTTTAAAAATTAGAGCAATAAGGTTATGCTTATATAGGTTTATATCGCGCCGGCCCTCATTTCTTGTATTTGAAATGAAAATGAAAACTCTCAAGTACGTATCGTGATATGAATAGACAATTTTTGTTAGGCGTTCTCTTTGCTTTGGGAAATGTTGTATAATATGATGAAAGTATTCTCTACCATGTGTGAGTTATAGGTTATGTTACATGTCGTCCGGCGATTTCTCCGTGAATTCGGATACTGTTTTACAGATTGTCAGTCAAGAGTCGCAGTGTGGTCAGGAAATAATGAGGGAGTAAACATACATTTTATTATTTAGTTAATTATCCATTGTGTGATATTTACACAAAGTTAAGTAATGTATGATTCACATTATTACTTCCTTTTCAATGAGGGCCATGGATGAGGGGCATTGAATTTCTATTTGCCGGTGGTTTAATGGTCAAATGGCACTTCTTGAATCCTACCTCATAAGATAAGTTATTAAAAGAAATGAATGGAACGTGGCAGGGAGTTAGTAGGAAAACCACACAAAAGGATTTCATAGACATCCTCAGAATTTGAACCAATTCGTCCATCGAGTCCAGGACAGCCTTGTATTGTCGTCATTCCACCTGCCACACAGTAAACTTTGTAAGACAAGCATTGTTGCCTGACCACAGCTCGCTTTATTCTAACAATTGGCACCTTGGTACCAGTGAACTAATACAACTCTCCGCCGGCCCTCAATATTTGAGTTGCTGCACAACACCTGATATTGTTGATTGCATAATGAGAACATGACCTTTGGATCTTTTGAGCATAGCTTAGGTACCCTCGTCTCACGTCATACAACCAACCGACAGCACTTGAACTCAATCTTGCCAATAGGGATGTATAGAACTAGCACCTATAGAGCGCACTGCTGTTGTACTGGGTAAGCGCAAGGCGCTCTTCATTTGTCTCCTGTGTTCTCATGCCGCTAATATCCACGAATTTAAGTTGTTTAAATTGCTATTTTCATGACTATGCTGAGCTGTTGCAGAGTTCCTCTTTGCAAAAATCAGGGAAGCCTGTTTTCGTTTCACCAATTTTCACAAAATAAAGAAATGAGGAAGAAATGGTTACATGCTATAAGAAGGAAAAATTTCGGTGAAGAAAATCTGACCGAAAATATCAAAGTGTATTCCCATCATTTTCAACCCGATGATTTCACGAAAACTGTGCTGGGTAAGTGTGATTTACAAAGGTAAATAATTCCTATTTTGTACCTATAAGCTGGGTAGACAGTTCGATAACCACCACTGAATTTATGCGTTTGTATTTGAAGGTGAGAGAGCAAGATTAAAACCGGGCACTGTTCCATCGCTTTTTTAGGGGCAGATGACCTCGTAGTTCTGCCCCTTAAATCAACACTAACTAACTAACCATCGCTTTTTCCGTGGACCACGAACACAACAAAAATAAGGAAGAGGCCATACACAAGAAAATTGCTGGATTACCACGATAAGCCTTCAATATCGGAATCTGCAGAAATGATCTCCATTGAAGTACGGTACGGGAAGAAATCGTCAATATACAGGAAGAAGTGAATGTAACATATGTGACTCCCATTATCAAGGGCATCAATACTTGGGCAAATACTTCAAGAATAAATGTCACAACATTAACAGTCACAAACGTATTAAGGTTGGTTTCTTGAAATCAGAATTAATCGTCAACTTCCATCTGCCCGACGGAGAATGTGATACCGGTAGCGACTGACTTCTACATTCTTTAGACATAAGTTAGTCAGATGAATGGAAACAGTTCGTGGTCATAAAGCAGGAATTCTCAAACTTTTTAAATATTGTACCCCTAAGTCGTTTCCAAGAGGTACGGGAACGATTAGTATTGAGAAATTGACAAAATTACATAAGAACCAAACGATGCGATGAAATTTGAGGTATACAATACAGGTATCAACTTTCTTTGATTATGTTTACCTTAAAACATGACAGTTTCAACAAACAAACAAAAAAGACATGAATCCAAGTCTATAAGCAAGGGGAGCAAGTGAATATTTAAATCTCTATTTATGATTTAAGTCTTATGGAGATATATTTATCAATATAGTCCTACAATACTCAATTATGCTGACTCCTATTCATTATTTGAATAATAAAACGTGTTAGAATGTTGTTATTACCACTGTAGCCTATTAATTCTTTCTTCCTCCCACTAGTTTTAGCACCTCTAGTCCGTAGCTCATTTTGCAGCTCTTTAACGCTTAAACGCTGAAAATCGTCCATTATATATTAGAGGATATACCTATAGAATTAATTAATATAGTCTTGGAGTAAAATTAGAGAAGATATAATTTACTTTAGCTTAGAAGACTCGTTTACAATCTATACATTCCTCGCAGCTGACTGGGGGAAACATAAGACGATCGCCTTGCGCTTACCCAGTACTACACGAGCGCTACCTGGCGCGAACTTTCTCAGGCTACATCCTTATTAGCCAGGTTGATGCCTTTATTTTCAGAGATCTCACATTTCTGAAAAATGTATGATGTCAAGTTTCTACATTTCTGTAATAGTGATATTAGGATTTTAATACTTCTAACACTCCCTTAGTAAAAATAAAAACCACACACACAACAGGAGACTTATATTAAATGCTTATGCCGTTTATCAGAAACGCCCATATTTCCAATCCTGCACATGTTTGAATTAGTTTCCGTGCATATTATTTTGAACCTGTTTATTGTACCTGGTGACGAACTTTTAAATGCTACAAAATGCTAATTTTTAAATTTCAAAATGCTATTTTTCAAAATGAAAGTGCTACTAAATCAATTTCAAAATGCTATTTTCTCGTATCTTATAAATAATGTGCACTTAAATTCATTACATTCTGTCATGCCATTGACCAGAATAATCTAATAATGCTAGCCACATAGCTAAACCGTTTTCAGTAGCATGTAAAACACGTTTGATGTATTCCCACATGTGTAGGTGTACTTGTAGGAAATGGAAACTCGTCAGAGGAGAAATCTGCGCCAGATATTGCCACATCCTCCACCTTCCATCATATGCATCGTGTGTGGCCATATGTTCTATGCCAGAATTGGTCTGTTGAGTCACCAGCAACGTCACCATCGAGTGAATACAAATTAGTAATGCAGGAAAGAAACATACACACGGATACAAGTATTGGCCGCCGCCGCCGAGGTGTACTTGTGTAAAATTTATTTCAAAATATAAGTGCTCCCTTTTTTTTTTTAATGAGTATACAGTACACATGCCCTTGTGCACTAGGCCTCACTCCTGGCAATTTTGATTAAATAACGTACCTATTGATCCTAGGGTTGCTAGGTTTTTGAAATGCCAGTAAGGGACAGATCATGACATGGCATTTGCCTCTAGAAACCACATATACAGATTGGTTTACCAGCCCCTTATTATTTAGTTTTACAAAACCCAACTAACATTACATTTCTCCCAATGATCGATATTGCCCGGTGCCCTGCCTGTGTGACAGCAATGTAAACTGAGCCTGGCCCAAAAATACCAAACCAAACCCCGTGGCGCTACAGCCCATGAAGGGCCTTGGCGTACCAAGAGACCGCTGCCTAGCAATTTGGCCTGCAGATTATGGGGTGACGCTTGGACAGCCCATCGGTTCACCTTGGTTGTTAATCTTGGTCTCCGTGACCAGAAAATCCATGGACCTAGGAAAGAAAAATCGCCCATGTACATTTTCCCACCAAATATTAAGGTCTATTCTACAAACATGTGATTTATCGATCCTTGAAAGAAGTAGGCCTACACGTAATACAATCAAATTAATAGGTTACGCCATTGTGACATGCAATAGTAGAAAGTTAAATGAACACTATAAACCTTGATTGAAGACCTTGACACGGATATTAACGTTCGAGATTGAATGGCCATAGTTAACTAGCACCCGTTTAGCACACAATGTGTATGTCGTCTTTGAGGTTGAGGTGGTTAAAGTCCGATCTGACGTGGAGTGCGAGACTTGGAAGAATGGTGCTTCGAATCCAGCAGTAGATATATGTTTTTGAATGACAGCCCGTGCTCCATTTTAGTGGGGATATAATATTAAGCCACACCTTCTAAGTCACATTGCCACATTCATTCACTTACGAAGTATTCCTGTAGAGAGTAAGTTGAATTTTGTTAATTTGTGAAGAGATTACAATCTAATTTGTAGGTTGTGTCACATGACCTGTAATGACAGAAAGTTAAGCGGGTAGGTACACCTTTCAGGGTCAAAAAAATTTTTTTTTTAATGAATTATTTGAATGACTAATCTTTTGTCTTTCATTTGGTGAAAATAAAAAGAGAATATCTTACTTCCAGAGACATGCCCCTAAATGTTAGTTGCTGTCGCTTAAATTGTCTCCTTTAATTCTACCCTTAAGTAAGTTTGAAGCTCGCTTCCCGTAAACTTTATTTTCACAGAGCGTTTACATGATAACTCAAATACTATTCAAGATATCTCAATGGAATTTTGCATGATTGTGTATTGTACTAATATGAACAACATATACCAAAATGTTTTATGTGACAAGCATACTTCACATTTAAGAGAATTATTTTTTACCCAACAAAAGTAAAATAAATATAAGTTTAGAGTAGAATGTGAAAAAAAAAATCTTTAATATGTGGATCAATTATTTTGGTGTGTATGTTGTAGCCATGAATGTTACCAAAAGCTCAAAAGAACATTCATGTTAATATTTTGTGGGTTACTTATCATGTAAATGCTGTAGAACTGTACAAAAAACAGCTGAAAGTTTGGTGGTATAATAATGCATGACTGCATGCATATTATAAAATGTGTTTTGTGCATAATAATGAGTGAACTGCATTTAATAATTCTGCAAAGTTTTATTTCTTTGAAGCATATACAGTAAAACTTCTAACCTAACCTAACCCCGTGGCACTACAGCCCTTGAAGGGCCTAGGCCTACCAAGCGACCGCTGCCCAGCCAATTGGCCTGCAGATTTTGGGGTGACGCGAGGTCAGCACGTCAGGTCCCCTCGGCCGTTAATCTTGGTTTTCGTGACCGGGGCACTGTCTCACTGTCAGACAGCTACTCAATTGTCCTCACGAGGCTGAGTGCACCCCGTTCCAACCCTCACGTCAGTTTTAAAATCCCTGACGGAGCCGGGGATCGAACCCGGGGCCTCCGGGTGAGAGGCAGGCGCGCTACCCCAACACCACGGGGCCGGCACAGTAAAACTTCACTTATACGATTTTCAAGGGACCAAATGAAAAAAACGTATAAGCGTGAAAGTCGCTAAATAAAAACTGCAAAATGTATGTGACATTATGGGTTATACAGGGACTAGGTGTTATATGTGACGCGGACCCTCGCTCGCGCCCGCCGCGAGCCGGTCTCCCGTCAAGCACTTTGCCGTAATGCGCTTCTTGGCGCCACAAGTTTCCCTCCTTTGCAGTGTGCTTTAGCAGTGTGGGGTTCAGTTTAGTCAATTGTTCACGTCTTTAGTGCTCAGTGTGATGTTCCAATGCGATTTTCATTACGTGAACGTGTGTAAATACCTTCATAAAGTACAGGAAATCTTTCGCGAAAATGAGCTTAAAGACTATATTACAGTTGAAATACAGTCAATCGGTGGTGAGGAACTTCAGAACGTAAATGACAATTTCATAAAGAGGTGCCAGCGATGTTTAGCGGTGAATGGCGAACATTTTCAGCACCAGCTGTGAACTACAGTATAGGCTATAGGCCGCGCGAGCTACGCATTACGGCAAAGTGCCTGGCGGAAGACAGGCCCGCAGTGCGGGCGAGCGGCGAGCGATGGTCCCCGTTAAGAAGTGAACAACAGGAAATAATAATACGATTGTTTAACTATAATCGGCAATATGTAACAATACAAACAGCCTTCTGCCGTATGTTGCCTGAACCACTGTAACAAACAATCTTCCAAACATTCGTATTTTCCGCCCTGAATGCGAGATCGCTTTTTTGTAGAAACACCTAAAACACGTGCGCCTTCTTCAATTTCCGCTGTCTTAGCTACAATTGTGTTTAAGGTGGATGGAGCAATCCCCAATTTCTTAGCGATTTCCGTGCGTTTCATGTTGCCACTTTCCTTCACTACATTCAAAACACGTAATTTTTCAGCAATCGTAATGCACTTCCTCTTCCTTTCACCCATGTTCACTGCTATCAAGGTTAACCACAACTGAAGCAAATAGCTTATAAAGATAATAGCGGAAACTCGGCCGTAAAAGCATGCGCTCGCCTGGAGACAGCGATCACAGTGCCATCTCTTGGTGCGAGTTGACAGCATTACTCTCCTTGCCAGTGCGCACCGACCGAAATTGAATTGTGAAGTTAACATATGTCTCGGCTTGATATTTAGGCAGCAAATAATTTAAAGATTAGTGTTAAAAGAAACAAAAGATACTTGGTTCTGTACAATTTATATAGAATTCTAAAAAATACTGCAGTTAATTCATGATATGGTATTGGTGTGGGTTACTGAAGTCTGGAATATGCCCATATATACCCGTATGCATTTACACTTATTGATGTGTTACTTTTCGTAATTTAACACTTCCTATGTTTACATATGATTCAGAAGAATCATTTGTCTTATTCACAAATGCCTTTATGAAGACTGCAAAATATCTGCTAGCCAACAACAGAATACAGTTCTTGCATACTCCCTCCGGTGTGACACATTCACTCGTAAGTAAATTAACCATCTTGATTTTGACCCCATGCGTGCTTTCAATCAAAAATTGATCAAAATTGCATCTAAATACTGGTATTTAAAAACGAGTTGAACACTCTTAATTACATTTAAAAAAACCAGTTACCTTCTTATATATTTCCTAATAAAGTCAGTAAAATTAAAATTTGTGTTTCTGAACTTGTTAGATTACACCAACCTCCTTTAGCTTTAATAGTGCAATACGTACACTTTAGAGGCAGATGACCTTGCTGTTACGCCTCTTATAACAACAATAAATAACTACGTACACTTTCAATCGGAAATATTGAAGCATGTTGTTAAATGTTAGGCCTACTGTACCGTAGAGTCAGCACGTTTTATAATTATGCTGTTATTTCAATATTAACATTAGGCCTACTATCAACAACCTACAAAGATCTAACCCATGACTTAACAAGTTTTTGTTCATGAAATCTTTCTCCACAAAGTGGTCTGAGCATACAACATGAGTTCTGTTTAAATGTTCTGGGCCATTCCTTTTCAATACGTCATCTAAGTCAGTTCTTCGGCTTCGAATAACCCACTACGTGCATCTATAAATAAATAAAGAACAGGCTAAAATATGCTAAATTATATTGTAAAAGCATTCTGTATTAAAATAAAACCGAACTATTAGTGTAATGGTAGGCTACTTGTTTACAATAAATCCATACTTACATTTCCTTATTTCTTTGTTTATAATTATTACAGCCATATATGGCACAAATACTCCCCGTACCAACCATTACAATTGGATAATTAGATCATCCACAGGTCAATAATTTCTTATAATTGTTTGGTTGGATCTCACGGTTGTAAATCAGCTGGTCTTACATTGCCAACTCGGACCGCTAGGCTGTGCTGGGGAGCGCTGTCTCCTGTTTTAGCGAGGAGTTTCCGCTATTATCTTTATAAGCTATTTGACTGAAGCACCGAACAAGGCAGATCAATGACTGAATCAAGTGATGATGTATTTCGCAACACACGCAACTCCGGCTGAACTTAGCTTCAAGGTCGCTCTCGCCACAACATAGCGCCGCGCGAGGGATGGTTTCCGAGAAACGTACAGCGCGTGTCATAAGTCTCTGACTCCAATATTTTTAGAGATTTTAGGTAGGGAAACCGTTGTAAACGTATAAACGACGCATTTTTCTCTCGGGGGCGTAAGATATGGTCGTATAAGTGTGAAAAACGAATAAATGTAAAACGTATATCGGAAATAAATTAACATGGAAAGTATAGGGATTTTGCCGGGACCAAGAAAAAAATCGTATAAGTGTAGAAAACGTATAAGTGTGAATCGTATAAAAGAAGTTTTACTGTAGTTTATGAGATTTTTTTTTTTTAACTCGGTAGAAATTGTCGTGCGAGAGGTGTATCCCCCCCCCCTTAAATGAAAACCATAAACCATGATTTAAAACTCGGACATGGATTGTAACATAATATATCGAAGGAGATTCTGATATCCAGTGCTCGCATCAAAATATACGTATTCCTTATAATTTCCCTTGGTATTATTTTGTTATTACATTTTAACAAAAGGAAAGCAATTACACTGTATTTGACGTGTGCATATGTGATGCTCTCCAGGAAACCATACCGTAAGTCGCGTGACAAAATTTTACACTATGCCGCAAAGAGCCGAGAACGGCGAGAAATATTGATTTTTAGATTTCAGCACCATCTGTTAGCCGGATCTTTGAACTAGATGATGCGAGCATTGGATGTGTCATTATGATACGGTAAAGGGTGTTACTCCCTTTAATATGAATCCTTGCAAGACTTTGTACAATTATTGGTTCGCGAGATATATAAAATATGTAGTTATGCCCTATGGCACAATTATAGGATGTGTCATTATGATACGGTAAAGTCTTCAAAATAACCTTGGAAACAGGTTGTGTAATTTAACAAAACCATACCTTAAGTCGCAATGGGAATTTAACATTGAGACTTAAGGTATGGTTTATTCAATGACGTTCCTGCACTGTCTTCTTGGGCTAAAATTCGAAATAACCAGCTCGTGCTTCAGGATAATGTATAGTTACAATAATTTATTATAGAATTCATGTACTGGGCTGCATATTTTGTAAATGGTAATTTTAATGTGGTGGACCGCCAGCGCAGGAACCTGGTCAGGGAATTCCCGGTGTCTTTCTAGCTTGTCTGATGTTATGCACTAAAGCTGGCGGAGATATGGATAATGCAGATAATCTCCCTCCAAACCTGCCTAAGAAGTTGGAAGTAAATGGTATGACTGCCGAAGGGACGAAATACCTGTTCGGCAACATTCGAGAGTACTGCACAGCGGAAACAAGGGATCTATTGTGCCCACGGCCAGCCAGCATTGAAGCCACTGAACCTGGCCCAAGTAGTTCGAAGGATTGTGTGCGCAAAAGGAAAAGACATACGTAAACATTCCACAAATATGAGCAACAGTTCAGTTTGCTACTACAAGATGCAAACTAGGCCTCCCACAAGGAGCTGTATCAAGCACAACTTTATTCAATGTGTACATCAACGATCTTCCAAAAACAATAAAGGAAGTAGGTAATGTGAATATCAGCATGTTTGCAGACGATGTTATCATTTGGACCACAGCACGTAACGGCCCAAATCAGCAAATGCTTCTTGAACACAGAATGAACCAGGCACTTATAAAACTCAAAAACTGGACTGAAAACAATAATATGGAAATCAATACTACCAAAACAGTATACCAGTTTTTCTCCCTGAGACATCACAATCCAACTTTCAGTCTCAAATTTAGTAATCAAGAAAGTACAAAGTACCTAGGTATCATCATAGACAAGAAGCTGAACTGGACCAAACACATACAACATGCGGAGGATAAGGTAAGCAAATGGATGAAATTACTGAAGAGACTAGCAGGAGCTACTTGGGGAGCACTCAAGACACACTCAACAAAACCTACAATACTTACATCAAACCTATCATAAAATATGGCAGTGAAGTACTCTCTACAGTATCCCAGTCAAACATTGATCGCCTCGAGAGGTGTCAGAATAATGCCCTACGAATCATTACAGGTGCACTAAAAACCACACCTATAACCGCCTTGCAATTATATACCCACAACTTACCAATAGAAGAAGAGATGAAACATCAAACAGCCAATGCATATCTCAGTATACAAAGACTACCTCAAATGACATGGATCAAAAAACCAGTTTCTAGCCCCAATCTTAAAACACAAAAAGATCCCTTAAGTCTCACCAAAGAATATATCAATAAGAGCAATCTGCAAATAAAACTTGAACCACTCTGTATGCCAGTCAACCCCATTGAATATATACGAGTGACTACAGATCTTACTTTGCTAGAAGAGGTCTGCAAGAAAGACTCTTCACCACAAGATCTAAAACAACTGGCCCTCTGTACAATAGAAGAAAGATATCCATCTAATCAATGGCTAAAAGTATTTACAGATGGCTCACAAGACAAAGAAAATAGAACTGGAGCAGGAATACATTCATCTCTCTTCTCACTCTACTTCCCAGTAGGCCAAAACAAAACAAACTTTGATGCTGAGATAAGAGCAATTTCACATGCACTCCATGAGTTATTAGGCAGAAACATTGATTATCAAAAATGTGTTATCATTCCAGATTCAAAAGCAGCCATCCAAGTCATCTCGTCAAATTATAAGCCCCAAAATAAAGAACTGAAATACATTTTTTGTATGATAAAAACCCTTCAAAGACTCCACAAACAGATCTCATTTCAGTGGATCCCTTCTCATGTTGGAATAGCAGGTAATGAAGAGGCAGACAGATTAGCAAAAAAAAAGGTACCACACTACAACAACCTGTCAGTCAGACTGATTTTATGTCAGCAAAAAGGATCTTGAAAAATACTATCAAAAACAGGTTTGAAGAAATGGCAAAAAAAACAGCAGAAACCAAATTATGGAAGGACATTGATGCTAAATGGGATCAATATTAATTAACACCAAGAAGAGAAGCTGTAGCCTTCTTCAGACTTAACACTGGCCATGACTGCCTTGCAGCTCATCTGAAACGAATCAACATCCTGAGATCTGAAGAATGCACACTTTGTCACGAACCTGGAAGTAAAATGGATAAGGGGCACCTGCTATATTGCAACAAACTTGATGTGACTGCTAGAACTTCTGGAAACCTCACACAACTCTATTGGAACGCAAGAAAGCTGATGGATTGGAATTCGGGCTAGCCATAGGAAACAACAACAAGATGCAAGACAGATTCCTGTAGAATTGGATACAAACTAACTTTGTGTAGTTTCAGAACGTTTTTAATATCCAACATTAATATGTTCTGAATTCTTCTTCTTCTCATTATTATTATCATCATTATTATTATTAACATTATCACAGATACTATTAATGTTTCCTGATTTTTTTGCACTTCTTAACACAGAACATTAAATAAATAAAATTGATAAAACAATAGTAATAAAAACAAAATTTTGAAATGTGTAGTTATGCCCTTTGGCATAATTTGAAAAATATAAATAATCCACGGCAAAGAGGGTGTTACTCCCTTTATTTATTTATTTATTTATTTATTTATTTATTTACATATGTTACGCCCGCATTGGAGCACTTAACCAAAACAAGTATATACATATCTCAAAAACAATATTAGAGATTCATCTTCTTATTTTTCTTCTTTTCCCAAAACATTTTCATTCTAGTTGACCTTGCCGCTCTCTCTGCTTCGCTTATAGTGTAAGTTTTGCGGGTAAAAGTTTTTAAGGGAAGTCGGATGTTCTTGTTTTTCAAGATATTCTTCTCATCTTTGTTAGCAATTTGGGACATTGTCAAGCCGAGTTCATCCAGATCATTTTGAATTTCCATAAACCAAGAGTTCTTTGTTTTACTTTTGAAAAAATAATTAAATAATACTTTTAATTGTCTGGTATCCGGCAGGCGTGAGATATGACTCCCTTTAATATGAATCCTTGCACGACTTTGTACAATTATTGGTTCGCGAGATATATAAAATATGTAGTTATGCCCTTTGGCACAATTATTGGTTCGCGAGATATTTTAAAAATGTAGTTATGGCCTTTGGCAAAATCTAAAAGAATTATTATTATCATCATTATTATTATTATTACTAACATTATCAAAGCCTCCGTGGCTTGGGCGGCAGCACGCCGGCCTCTCACTACTGGGTCTGTGGTTCAAATCCCAGTCACTCCATGTGAGATCTGTGCTGGACAAAACGGAGGCAGACAGGTTTTTCTCCGGGTACTCCGGTTTTCCCTGTCATAAAATTTCATTCCAGCAACACTCTCCACTATCATTTCATTTCATCTGTCATTCATTTAATCATTGCCCCAGAGGAGTGCGTCAGGCCTCGGCAGCCGGCACAGTCCATATCCTCGCCGCTAGATGGGGGCTTCATTCATTCCATTCCTGACCCGGTCGGAGACTGGAAGCAGGCTGTGGATTTTTATTTTCACTAACATTATCACAAATACTATTATTGTTTCCTGATAATGTTTGAACTTCTTAAGACAGAACATCTGTGTAGGCCTACTTGAGTCTTCCAAGACTAAAATTTTCTCTTTAACTTTAATTATCTTGAACATATTTATTTACTATACTTTCTAGAGAATAAAACTCCGATATATTTATGAAATATTATTTTAATACACAATGCTGATCTTCCTTCATCCAGTGAAATAGTCAGATTTTCTTAAATATTTAATATATTGTCCGAGCACTATACTAAATTTTCAAATTGATTTTCTCGACATTCAATAAATTCTGTCCTATAACTTCAATCTATATATATAAAAATCAATGTAACGTGATAGTTTGTCTGTGGGTATGTCTCCTATGCGTTCATACACCATTCGTCCGATTGCGATGAAACTTGGGTGAGATGTTGAGTTCACTCCAAGGAAGGTTTCTGACTTAGTAAATCCATTTTACAATAGGTAGCGCACGCGTAGATTCAACAAATGAGTGACGATGCGCGAAGCATTTCAACAAAGTCCCGTATGTGTTCATATACCATTCGTCTGATAGCGGTGAAACTTGGGTGAGATGTTGTGTACACTTACGTGAAGGTTTCAAAATCAGTGAATACATTTCACAGTAGATAGCGCACAAGTAGATTCAACAAATGAGCGACGACACGCAATGCGTTTCAACCAAGTCCCGTATGCATTCATATACCATTCGTCCGATAGCTATGAAACTTGCGTAAAATGTTGTGTACACTGCAGGGAAATTTTCTGGCTTAGTACATCCACTTTACAATAGGCAGCGCACGAGTAGATTCAACAAATGAGCTACGACGCGCGAAGCATTTCAACAAAGTCACGTTTGCGTTCATATACCATTCGTCCGATAGCGATGAAACTAGGCTGAGATTTTGTGTGCACTCCAGGGAAGGTTTCTAGCTTAGTAAATCCCTTTAAAAATAGGTAGAGCACGAGTATAATCAACAAATGAGCAATGGTGCGCGAAGCGTTTCAACAAAGTCCCATATAATTTCATATACCATTCATCCGATAGCGATGAAACTTGGGTGAGATGTTGTGTACACTCCAGGGAAGGTTTCTGGCTTAGTACATACATTTTACAATAGGTAGCGCACCAGTAGATTCAACAAATGAGCGATGACACGCGAAGCGTTTCAACAAAGTCCCGTATAAAGTCATATACCAGTCGTCTGATAGTGATAAATGTTTGGTGAATTGTTGTGTACACTCCAGGAAAGGTTTCTGGCTAAGTAAATCCATTTTACAATACGAAGCACACGTTTATATTCAACTAATGAGTGACTACGTGCGAAGCGTTTCGACAACGTCCCGTATATGTTCACATACCATTCATCCGATTGCGATGAAACTTGGGTGAGATGTTGTGTACACTCCAGGGAAGGTTTCTGGCTGAGTACATCCATATTACAATATGTAGCGCAAGAGTAGAATCAACAAATGAGCGACGACACGCGAAGCGTTTCAACCAAGTCCCGTATGCATTCATGTACCATTCGTCCGTAGCTATGAAACTTGGGTGAGATGTTGTGTACACGTCATGGAAAATTTCTGGCTTAGTAAATCCACTATACAATATGCAGCACACAAGTTGATTCAACAAATGAGGGACGACGCGCGAAGCGTTTCAACAAAGTCCCGTATAAGGTCATATACCATTCTGCCGTTAGCGGTGAAACTTGGGTGAAATATGGTAGACACTCCAAGGAAGGTTTCTGGCTTAGTAAATACATTTCACAGTAGGTAGCATACGAGTAGATTCGACAAATGAACGACGACATGCGGAGCGTTTCAATACAGTCCCCTATGTCTTCATATCCCATTAGTCCGATAGCGATGAAACTTGGGTGAGATGTTGTGGACACTTACGTGACGGTTTCTAACTTAGTAAATACATTTTACAGTAGGTAGCGCACGAGGAGGTTCAACAAATGAGTGACGGAGCGCGAATCTTTTAAACAAAATCAGGTATGCGTTCATATACTATTCATCCGATTGCGATGAAACATTGATCAGTTATTGTGTACCCGCCAGGGAAGGGGACTTAGTAAATCCATTTCACAATAAGTAGCGCAAGAGTAGATGGAACAAATGGGTGACGACGCGCGAAGCGTTTCAACAAAATCCCCTATTGCGTTCATATAACATTCTTCGATTGCGATGAAACCTTGATGAGTTATTGTGTACACGCCAGGGAAGGGCTTCGACTTAGTAATACATTTCTCAATAGGTAGCGCACGAGTAGATTCAACAAATGAGTGACAGCGCACGAATCGTTTAAACAAAACCCCGTATACGTGCATATGCAATTCATCCGATTGCGATGAATCATTGATGAGTTATTGTGTACACGCCAGGGAAGGGTTTCGACTTAGTAAATCCATTTCATAACAGGTAGCGTACGAGTAGATTCAACAAATGAGTGACAGCGATGAAACTTTTGAAAGTTGTTGTGCACGCTTCCACGAATGGTTCTTAATTAGAAAATCCATTTTACGATAGCATAGAGGCAGTTAACATGCTGTGTATCCAAAAGCACTTCATGAAACAGAATTTCAACGCCAACACTTTCTTTGATTGGCATTGCAACGCATGCCGGGTACAGCTTGTGTTTTATAAAATAACTAGCAGTAGTACCCGGCTTCGCCCGGTGGAAAGATGATTATATTTCAGTCTCCTTAACACTCAACGTCATAAATTATATTTATTTATGTATTCATTTCTTACATTATCAAACCCAGTGACAATGTTTATACTTAAGTCACTATGGGAAGGCTCTGTAAAATAATGATCATTCTCGTGATATTTGTCTTCAGTCCGAGTCGAGATATGTCGTTAGCGGTCCCAGAATTCGTAACATCTCAGTCGTAGAAGACTTTATGTGGTGGTGATTAGAAATATAATGGACTTAAAATCTAGGTCATTTACCCCAAATGACGTTGAGGGCTGAACATCTAGGTAATTTGCCCTACTGATCAGGATTATATTGAAAATTACTACATAACTGACATATGAAACTTAGAAAATAATAGAAAAAGTTATTTTTAGGACTCACATTTCGGGAAAGACTTGATTATTTTTTGCCAAAGAGCTCCCACTTAGATCGCTATCTGGTTAAAAGTTTCGTCTTGTTAAGGTTTAAACTTTACGATAAATGTCTGAAGCAATTCCTCAAAGAGAAGCTTCCAGATTTCGCAGTCGATATATCGTTAACGTTCCTGAGCATCCAGTTGTCTTTTCTTCTGACGCAAAACATCTTCTACATAGCGATGATGAACATAGAAGCGACTACTGGCACATGTAACTTATCAACGAATGGGAATAATTGATACTTTAAAGGAATGAGAGGTCATTTGCCCTTTTGATGAGGATCACAATGAAGACTACTACTACTACTACTGAACGGGTATATCAAACTTACAAACTAATGGAAATACGTATTTTTAAAATCACAGGCTAGGTAGACTCTGGTGTTGCTTAGTAGTATAATGGACGTAACATCTAGGTCATTTGCCCCTTTGATGAGGATGATAATGAAGACGACTACTACTGAACGGGTATATAAAACTTACAAACTAATGGAAATACATATTTTTAAAATCACAGGCTAGGTAGACTCTGGTGTTGCTTAGTAGTATAATGGACGTAACATGTAGGTCATTTGCCCCTTTGATGAGGATGATAATGAAGACGATTACTACTGAACGGGTATATCAAACTTACAAACTAAAGGAAATACACATTTTTAAAATCACAGACTAGGTAGACTCTGGTGTTGCTTAGTAGTATAATGGACGTAACATCTAGGTCATTTGCCCCTTTGATGAGGATGATAATGAAGACGACTACTACTGAACGGATATATCAAACTTACAAACTAATGGAAATACACATTTTAAAAATCACAGGCGATGAAGACTGTGGTGTTACTTAGTAGTATAATGGACGTAACATCTAGGTCATTTGCCCTTTTGATGAGGATGGTAATGAAAACTACTGTTGAATTGACACGACAAACTTACAAACTACCGTGATAGAAAGAAATATTTCAAAATTCACAGGCGATGAAGACTTATTGTGTGTGGTGATTAGTGGTATAAAGGGTGTAACATCTAGGTCATTTGCCCTTATGATAATAATAAGGTAATGAAAAATGACTACTAAACGAACATGGTGTAATTTTAAATCTGATATAGGTAATTCAGATTACTACCTTCGATGTCTTCCAAAGTCTGAACGTTATATTCTGGCTTAGGCCTATACTCGATGCGTGTAGTGAAAGAGCTTATCGAGTACTGCTCGGGTCCAAGCTGCACTAACCTGAGAATATAAAAGATGATGACGATATATTATGATGACAGACGTTCGGGTGGGGGTTCCCGGTCCTATTCACATTGACCGGTGAATCACTCATTCTTTCGTAACACTACAGCGGTTTGAGCAAAGACCCTGTATGAACATCAGCATAGTCAGCAATAACAGGTAACACGGCGGGGTCAGGACATTTTTCTCATGTCACCTCGCGATGAATGAGCAAGCTATTCTCACCCCTGCCCCCTCTTCACCCCTGCCCCCTCTTCACCCCTCCACCCACCAGGATCACAACTTGTGGGACGTGGGTTTGCGACCACGGGACCCCAGCTGAGTCCGGCATTGCTTCTACTTAATGGTGCCGGGCACCTTTCAGTTCTCTTTCCTGTCAGCCTCCCTTGGTCAAACTCTTGTTCTCTTCCGACCCCGATGGTATAAGGTTATCCGAGGCCTAGCGACTCTTTCACTTTCCCGCCTTAATTGGCCCTTGTCTAATCATTCCTGATAGCCTCATTCTTTTCTTAATATCTCATATCTTCTGCTCAAGACCCTCAAGGAGGCAGGGTGTGTGTAGCCCTGGTGCACCCTGGATAGTGCTACATCCTCAAGGGCTCATGGCTGGTGAGTTCCGGAGCTGGCAACCCTGAAGGTTTCCTGAGCGGGTCCGGTTTTACCCCTTTTTTCCATTGCCTTTGGGACGGACCCTGTCCACTTTCCGGGAATGGAGTGGTCTGTCCGCAATTTCAAGCAGACAGTGTTACTCGCAGGGTACCAAAGGGTAAGTATACAAATTTTGGTTCTGATCGGTGAAACGGTGTAGATTTGGACCAAAGGGCCTAAATGCAAAGATTGGGTTGGACTGTCCGAAATTTCAAGTGGACAGGGTTACCCGCAGGGTTGCAAAGGGTAAGTATACACATTTTGGTTCTGATCGGTAAAACGGTGTAGATTTGGACCAAAGGGCCTAAATGCAGAGATTGGGTTGGTCTGTCCGAAATTTCAAGTGGACAGGGTTACCCGCAGGGTTGCAAAGGGTAAGTATACAAATTTTGGTTCGGATCGGTGAAACGGTGTAGAAGTTTGCCAAAGGGCCTAAATGCAGGAAATGGGGTGGTCTGACCGAAATTTTAAGTGGACAGTGTTATTCACAGGGTTACATAGGGTAAGTATACAAATTTTGGTTGAGATCGGTGAAACGGTGTAGATTTGGGACAAAGGGCCTAAATGCAGGGAATGGGGTGGTCTGTCGGAAATTTCAAGTGGACAGGGATCCGAAGGGTAAGTATACAAATTTTGGTTCAGATCGGTGAAACGGTGTGGATTTATATACATAACAGACAGACAGACAGACAGACAAACAAACATTGAGCTTTATATATATAGATAAGTTTTTAAGATAAATACTTCTAGTTTTCACGAAAATGAATGCAAATTTACACACTATCAAAATATAAAATAAATCAAAAATGAGATTTTCAGACTTAAGGTATGGTTTCCTGGAGAACGTCACATATCAAGATTTTTCCTGTAATACCACCTTCAAACACTAAGTAACGCTCGTGGAATCCAATCTGAAAATGCATGTGCTTGCTATATTACTTGTGGCTCCCTCCCCAATAATCAACTGTGATCTCGCTATCATTTCTGTAGTATAATAACAATATCGTATGGCCTCGGTGCCGGGTGCAAGCTTTGTTATTTGACATCCAGAGGGTAGCTTGCATGTCGAATTTCGTTGTTCCTTGACTATTAAAGTCAAGGAGGTTAGATGTTAGATATCTAAGCTCCTTGAACACTATAGCACTTTCTAGTAGAGAAATGAGGAACTTTGTGTTGGCGGAAACTCCCGAGATTAATTTTGCCATTATGAACTCGGCCTACTGAATTCAAATGGGTTCTTTGACATGCCAACATCGTATGACATGCGTATTGTATTTTTGCCGCCTTTCAAAAATCATTTACTACGGCCAGGAGCGAACCTGCAATCTTGGGGTTAGTAGACCGACACGATATCCACTCACCCACCGTGGCAAGCTATTTCTGTAGTAAGACATAGGTAAAGTCGATATTGAGATATTACGGCGAGCACGTGGCAGAAGGTTAGATTAGCGCCATTCACGAGCCAATTGTGATTCTCACCACCCCTGGATTTGCGTACGGTATTCACGATAAGATTTGCTTTCCACTGGGCATTATTGAGATTGATATTAGACAGCCCCGAGCGTTGATATCGATGTAGTACTATGCGTGCACATTCGGAATTAAGGTTAGGGTCACTCATGAGCTGACTGCGATTCTTACCTCCGCAAACCCAGTGAGTAGGCAGTAAGATATATGCACCACAGGCCATCTTTTCCATCATTCTTCAGGAATTAGTGACATGATGTTCTGAGCATGCATGCTCAGAAGTGCGGTTAGCATCTTTTTATATACAGCGTGTTGCGAACAAATGATGTCATCAAAATTAGAATAGGAGGAATATGGTACCAACCTTGACACAAATAATGCCCGTACCCCAACATTTCACTTCCAATTTTTGGAAAACATTTGCTGGTTGTATTCGCTCCTATACAGTATTCATCCATTTTTTTTAATATATCGTTTACCTTCTTTCTTATAACAAACAGTCCTAATTTTCTGGAGTGTCAAAGGTCGGTAGTGTCAAATTGGATCTAATTCGCACTTCAATGATAAATCCATACATTTCAATTCCAATGTAGGAGTAATGTGTGACTCCTCTTTCACATAGTTTTCACTCGATTGCTCTTCCTCCGGTACATCTGGGCTCACTCTATACATAATGTCCGTATGCACGTCACTCAGCTGTTTTCAAATCCCATGCATCACGGAATAGATACACAAATGTTTCATCAGTTTTTATGCGATTCACCTGTTTTAACTTACTGAATCTGTAATTTCTAATTTCTTCACTATAGATAGAACAACATGTTTACGCTTTTCAGCCACATCTTGCTTCTAGTAACTTCAGACACAATTAGCAGTATGATACTGAATAACATTCGTGGCATCTAACAATCGGCAGAGTGCTTGAGGCTGGTAAATGTTGTTTGAGTCTTCAGTCTTTTGACTGGTTTGATGCAGCTTCCATGCCTCCCAGTCCTGAGCTAATCGTTTCATCTCTACTTACCTACAACACCCTACATCCGAGGCAATCTGTTTAACATATTCTAACCTTGGTCTATCCCTACAGTTCTTGTCCTCAACCCTTCCTTCCATATCTAAGCTTGCTATTCCTGGGTGTCTTAGTATGTGTCCTACTAACCAATCTCTTCTCTTCATTAGCAGTCGCCAGAAACATCTCTCCCCTCCCACTCGTCTTAATACCTCTTCGTTTGTAACCCTATCTACCCATCTGATCTTCATCATTCTCCTGTAACACCACATTTCAAATGCTTCAATTCTCCTCTTTTCTGCTGCACCAATAGTCCAAGTTTCACTTCCATAGAGAGCCACGCTCCAGACAAAGGCTTTCAAAAACGACTTCCTAATACCTAAATCTATATTCGATGTCAACAGATTCCTTTTTTGTAGAAATGCTTTCCTTGCCTGAGCCAACCTACTTTTATATCCTCTTTGCTTCGTCCATCACTGGTTATTTTGCTTCCTAAGTAACAGAAGTCTCCTACTTCCTTCAGCTTTTCACCTCCAATTTGATGTCCATAGAGGTTTCTGATTTATTTCGGCTGCATTCCAGTATTTTTGTTTTACTTTTATTAATTTTTATCATGTATTCTTTCCGTAAGACGGAGTCCATACCATTCAAATACTCATTCAAATCCTCAGGTGTGTCGGCCAAGATGACGATGTCATCAGCAAATCTCAGAGTTGAAATTATTTCTCCTTGAATCTTCACTCCCACTTTAAATGTTTCTCCAATTTCCTTCATTGCTTGTTCAATGTAAAGATATAAGGTTTTGACGGGAATATGATGTAGTTTCCATTTGAGCGGATGAATTATCAATAAATGATAAAAATGGTCCGGTTAGCTCAAACAATGCCAGCGTTTCACCCCAGTGTGCCGTTGGGCTCGTCAGTTGGTATAGACACACTCCCGTAGCACATTGGCATGCTCGTGACGTCAATACTGCTTGTATTTTGTGTCTTGCATGGTCTTCTCAGTATGTGCTAGCCACGCGTATTGGTGAGGTGTGTCTGTACCAACTGACGAGCCCAACGGCACACTGGGGTGAAACGCTGGCACTGTTTGAGCTAACCGGACCATTTTTATCATTTATTGACAATGTAAAGATTGAAAAGTATGGGTGATAAGTTGCAGCCTTGCCTTACACCTTTCTGAATACCAGCTTCTCTCTCATGTCCTTCAGCTCGAATGACTGCTGTCTGGTTTCTGTATGCATTGTATATCACCCTCCTATCCCTGTACTTTATTCCAATAGATTTCAAAATGTCAAACAATTTAGTCCAATCAACGTTATCAAAAGCCTTTTCTAAGTCTACAAAAGCCATGAACGTTCTCTTATCTTTCCTTATTCTACCTTCCAAAATCAGCCTAAGACTTAGTACAGCTTCCCTTGTTCCTACATTTCTCCTGAAACCAAACTGGTCTTCACCCAACTCTGTTTCTATCTGGCTTTCCATCCTCTTGTAAATTATTCTAGACAGGATCTTAGAATCATGAGTAATCAAGCTGATCGTACGGTAATCTTCACATCTGTCAGCTCTCACTTTCTTTGGTATAGGGATAATAACATTCTTCTTGAAATCAGGGGGTACCTCGCCTTTCTCATAAATCCTACACACCAAGTGAAATAACCTGATCAGACCTTCATCTCCTATGCAGTGTAGCAACTCAATCGGTATATCATCTATGCCTGGTGCTTTGTTCCTGCTTAAGTCCTCCAATGCTCTGTCAAATTCTGATCTCAATATTAAATCTCCCTTTGCATCCTCATCAATTTCCTCCTCTCTTTCCATTACATGATTCTCTATCTCCTTTCCCTTATACAAACACTCTATGTAAGCTTTCCATCTCTCAACCTTTTCTTCCCTATCTGTTAGAGGCTTTCCATTTGTGTCTTGAATATTACAACACTTAGTCTTCTTTTCCCCAAAAGTATTCTTAATCCTTCGATAAGCTGGGTCTACTTTTCCTAATTTAAGACAGTTTTCTATACCTGCACATTTATCTTTCAACCATTCCTTTTTCGCTTCCTTGCACTTCTTGTTAACCTCATTTCTCAGACGTCTGTATTCTGCTTTCCCCTTTTCATCTCTTACATTCTTGTGTTTCCGCCTTTCATCCATCAATTCTAGTATATCCTGAGTGATCCACGGTTTTCTACCTATTCTTTCTTTCCTACCAATGTTTTCTTCTGCGGATTTTGTTATTGTTGGCTGGTAAATACGATCAACAATACATTTCGATTGGTACCGTTTAACTTCCCAATGGTGGAGGCCATTTCAATAACTCATTACCCAGCAGACGGAGGTGAATTGGGTGCAAGCGTTACAATATTGTAATAGCTGAAATTATTTGCAAATTTTTATATCTAGTCTCTGAAGAATGTAGTGTATAGACATTTATTTTATGTTATTTTCTTTATTATTATTATTATTATTATTATTATTATTATTGAGAAAAGACTTGCTATATTTTAGACAGAATGATACTGGCATTCTTTTATTGCAAGAGTTCTTATTGGACGCAATAAAAACTAGTGTTATCGTTGCCTTGGAAACTGTGTACTGTACGGAAAAGTCAGAGATAAATGTTCAATGAATCTTTTAGTGCACAACCTAGGTTGATTTGACAGTTGAGAAAGAGGCTATTTTGATGCGTATCACCTCCTGCGATCTCGCTGCTTGTGTCGTGAGTACTCACATCCCATCTCAGGGTGTCGAGCGATACGGGAAATACGGGAATTATACGGGAATTTTAGTGACCCGGGAAAAATACGGGAATTATACAGGAAATTCGCACTTCATACGGGAAATCTTGAAAAGTTTCATAATGCCTGACTTCTTAGCCCCCGAACGCTCGGTAGAGTCCTCCCGCTCAGTCTTCTATTTCGCCTGCAGACCGCGCTGCCACTCGCAATCTGCGCCACCGATAGATCGCTAAGAGGGATGAGAACCCAGCCAACGTCGAATGCATGCTTTGCCGTACCCTCTCCGCACAGGGCGACGCGCGCCGCGCTCATTGCTGACAATGACATACAGGAATCAGTCCGCATTGTTATTCACAGAGGAGACCTGGGTTTCTCGACAACAGCAGCCCTTAGAGAAGCTAACAACTCAAGATCTCAGAAAATTCCAGGCGCGGATGTGCTGCAATTTCACACATTCGTATCCTGTGGCTGAAAAAATCAAAGAGAGTTCACCTCTTGCTCACAAGATGACCCGTGCTATTTCGTGCCTAGACCCTATAGGGGTCGCTGAGACTCCTAAGTTGGAAGAAGTTAGGATCGTCATTGCCCTGGAAATTCTCTGTAATCAGAAGAATTTGATTTCTGGCGCAATGGCTGACCGCATCAAGAGCAGCTACTCCGCACTTCTGAGACTGCCCTCCGTCACTTTGCGATTGAAGCAGTTCGACTGAAAAGAGCCACGGCTCGACGTGCTGTGGTCTGAATTAGTGGCTTCAGCACCTTCCTCAGTTCCTGCCAAATACGATCTCGCAACCTTTGTTAAAATGATACTGATTTTTTTTATCACAACAATGCAGCTCTAGACAGAGGTTTCTCCCTGAACAAGGAGTGCATGATCGTCAATCACGAAGAAGCAAGTCTGATACACCGGCCGTGAAAGCCAATATACCATCTTTTTGGAAGCCTTCATAGGGAGGTTATGGCTGCTTAAACTTTTAGTTCTTGCAGTAAAGTAGTGCAGTTGCACTCTATACAAAGGGAGGTAGCGCGCAGTTCGTTACTCCTGTGGGGGTCCGGGCGGGGACACCAAGAGCCCGCCGATGAGCCAGCTTGTTGTCCTAGGCGAAACCCCACACAAGACACGGCACAAACCTAGAAGAATTGCTGAGTTTTAATACACCGGCCGTGAAAGCCAATATACCATCTTCCTGATTGGAATGCTTACTAATCAGGACGCTGTGATGGCAGCTGGTGGAGTAGAAAAGACAACCGTGAGCAAGTGTCCATACTGTACGAAACTCCTACGCCGTGTTCAAGGAGGCAAAACAGGTGCGAAGCGACGGCTAAGGTGGCAGTGGAAAGAAAACCCACGAAAGATCTCCAGGAATTGGAATAAAGGAAAAAGAAGAAGATATTGAACGACGCCCGTTCTGAAGAAGAGAAAATTGAAGAGAAGATGAGTTCCCTAGTGAAGGTTTAAATTAATAAATCCTTGAATATTGTTTGTTTTATCTTATTTTGTGTGACTAAAGTTCCTAACAACAATCTAGTATTAACAAAGTGACTTATTTTATTTTGTGTATGACTAGCCTACAGTTCCTATCCAGAAATTATTACTGTCATACGAACTTAATTTTGTGCTGTGTATAACTGAAGTTCCTAGTAACAATCTTGTATTTGTCAAAGTGTCTTATTTAATTTCGTTTTGCATTATTTTATTTTCTATTATCTACTTTGATAAAATAAATCTAAATTAAAAAGTATTCACGGCGTGTCGCGTGTGGTATTTTTTCTGTTTTTAGCCTTTCCATGGTCTTCTTTTGCAGGGGAGATGCACATACCAAATTGGTTTAAAGTCCGTGCAAACACTCAATGCAAATGCGTCACACATGCATAAATTTCAAAAACTACAAGCAATGTCTCACAGCTCTCGACATTTTACTATCTAACACCCGTCACCCACATGTGGCAACAAAATTCACCACATATGTGACAGAATTCTTCTCGTATGGGCAGGCATTTTTTCAGTCGCTTGTTAACCACTGTCTGTGTCGGATTTCCTTTTATTGTCATTGTTTCGTTACTTTTACTTCGCCGAAGTTCGATCCGAGGACTGGACACATCCGGTACAGCATGTACAGAAAAGAATACTGAAGGCGGTCTGGATATCGCGGTGGATGGAATTAGTATTAACCTTGGCAATTCGTCAAGCTCTGACGAAGACAGTGATGGTAGTGATGATGATAGGGACAGTGAAGGGATGGAGGGTGTCAAAGACACCCTTGCCAAATGACTGAGGATAATTTATTTATTGGTGTCAGTTCGCTTGCGTCAATCGATAATAGAGCACAGGCTATTGTTTCCGGTCATAGTGTTCAAAATACCGTCTTTCATTCAATGGCCTACAACTCGACAATATAAAACCACGGCAATAATATCGCCACAGAGCTGCTTGTTTTAGTTCTCAGTGCTAAATATGCCTTTACCTTAACTTTACTTTTGTGTTACCACGAAAGCTAATATTAACCGTAGAGAGTCGCGATTCAGTGAGTGTGCATGGTGTTATCTGTCGACTACTGTAGTAAGCTGTGAACGACCGCCACGCGGACTCCTGTTTCATGTTAAAGGATAATCATTGCATGGTGAGTGTTTTTATATTCATTAGCTGTAGAGTGTTTGCCCTCTTTGTCGTATTCTTTGAATTGAATACCGATAATAAAGGTATCATAGCTTCGGTGTGTAATTTATTTATTCATCTAAAAGTATCTTATTTCTCTGAATGTCCTTGGGGTTGACTCAGGATAGTTTTTTAAAATATATTACGTATAATTGTACAGAAATAATGTCCGAAGTGTAGCGCTGTGTATTATTCGAATCAGTTGATTTACAACAACACTAAAAACTTAGCAGCACAGCTCAGCTGTTCCAAGCTCCCGATATATCCTTCGCGTTGTTTCCTTCGAATGATATGTATGATCTTCAGCTGTGTGCAGTGAGAAAGCTCTGCATGTGTTCATTCCTTATGTATTAATGATGCGAAATTTCTGCTAACGCTGTGCCACATACAACACTCGTAGTCTCTAAATGTTGCACATTTCCCCGTAAATTACAGCAGTTTATGTTTGAATTGCTTATAAGATCGTGACAAAGTGTTTCTCCAATTGGACGATTGTATTTAACTGCACATCGTGTAATCCTGGCGAAGTGTATTTTTTTCACGGAGCAACTTAACACCGTAGTAGGCACGCAGTTTTTTGAATTTAGTTTTCTGGCATCTTGTTTTAAATTATTGACTAACATATTTCTAAATGCAGACAATCCATACCTCCATTCGGATTCGGGTTCCGTAATTCATGCTAAATGAGGTTCGTTCGTTTGTGAAATTGAGGTCATAACCCCCCCCCTCTTCCCTTTCAGTGATTACCGTATGGTAGGCCTACTTGACGTAGACTAGGGTGAAGATGTAAATGAGCATTTAAACAAATTGTCGCCAGTTGTTTGGTTTATTAACTTACGGTAATATTTTCCATAGGTACTGAAAAGTAGGCACGGTTGGATTTTAAGGTGGAACCGCATGTGCTATCAAATATCGTTTTTTTTGTAATACCTGGAATATGTATAGAATTATAAAATGATTATTGGTTAAATAAGTGTTAATAGACAGACTATTATAATTATAATGATTAAATAAATATTAAAGAAGAAACGATGCGTTGTTAGTAAATATTAGGCCTACCGGTACGGCGAATAGCTTAGCTATAACTCGTAGCTTCCGTCAGAATTTAGCATTTAAACGGGTCACGTTAATGCATAATATACTAATATAACAACCGGATAGCAAATTATAATAATATTCTCACATATAACATATTTAATTTTAACCAACTTAATTATTGTAGTGTAAGATATGTTAGAACTGCCGTTTCAAATGTACAAATCGTACACTTGTAGGCAAGCTGTTTGTTATGGTCGTCTCTGATGCGAAGTGCTACTAATTACTCTTTTAGGAGACACTTGTCTTTGGAATATTCATGAAAGGCCAACCCTTTAGTTCTTATTTCATAAGTTGAACGCATAAAAACAAAACCACAATCCGAAATAATAAAGAAGATAATCACGAACAAACGATTCACTGCCAATGAAAATCAAATGGAGATTCGCGGACCGGAAGTTCGCTATGCATAAGCTTCGGTACCGTTTTGTTATTGTTAGTGTTACGGTGCCATTTTAACTCGTGGAAGCTCTATACGGTTACGGTACCATACGATTCAGTCACTTCCCGTAAACATTTATTATGTGACACTCCTATTCTTTACTCTCTCAACCCTCCTCAGTAAAACAGTCATTTATATCAGCTCTCCTAAGGTAAACGGTATTTCATTTGTGTTCGTAGCATCTCATCCCATCTGCGAGAGAGTTCACTCGCTCGCGCGCGCTTTGCTCACGCTACGGATTAGGCCTAAATCTCGCCATCACCCGTGGGCTGCGGAAGTATCTCCAAAAATGCAGTTACACTTACGCCAGAAAATCTTGATTCGCGCTTTAAGATTCGTTTTTCAGCCATTCGGTATGCCAACTCTAGTCTTAGAGAGTTCTAAAATATACGGGAATTTTGTGAATTTTCGTACAGGAAATACGGGAATTATACGGGAATTTGAAAAAAGGTCATCGCTCGACACCCTGCATCTACATGCGTCAGATCTCCCCTCGCCATACTTTCACGCACTGAATGAAGTCTAAATACCTATCGATTGAAAGGTTACGGATCATACTATTGGTAAATTCATTTCACATTGCAAGTTATTAGTCACAGGTTCGCTAGAGTGCAGCAGATATCGAAGACCATGCACACTTCAGTGGTGAAAGACACTTCTTCAAACACGATAAAAGTAAAACAATCACTCATCAGATCATGTCAACTAGCATATCATTGGTAAGATAATGGCTCATATTATTGCGCCACGCATGGAAGCATCAAGTAGTGTGTCATGGATCTCCTAGGATCTACTCAAGTTGAATGAAACTGGTCTATTTCAGTCACTATAAAAAGAGAACAAAACATTGATATGGAATCATTCATACAGGGTGGGCGAAAAGTCCCTACCCACTGCTGGGGTAAATAATAAATCAACACAATGCTTACATGATTAGGGATACCAAACATCTGTGTGCATCCCATCAGTGTCAACATACGGTTGGACATGGTTTCATGTTCGATTATTCATCCTCTTCAACAAATCTGGTGTGAATGTTGTAAAGGCAGCATGAACTGCTTCCTTCAGGTGATCCATTTGTGGTGTACCGATGTTTCCGCACCTCTTCTTTAATAATACCCCAGGGTGTATTGCCCGGTGTGGTGAGGTGAGGGTTTCATGGAGGCCAAGGCAATGGGGCAGGAGCATTATCTGATCCGCGACCAATCCAGCGGTTTGGAAGAACTTGGTTAAGGCATCTTCGAACTGACAATCCAATATGCGGTGTAGCAACGTCCTGTTGAAACGTAACAGTTTCCATTAATCCTCTGGCTCTCAGTTGTGGAAACAACCACTCGTTCAGCATCCTCAGATAAGTTTCCTGATTTACAGACCCACCAAAAAATACGGGCCAAACAGATGGTTACCGGTCACTCCTGCCCAAATCATCACATGTGGCGGATTGTTCGCGATTTCTTCATAAAAATGCGGATTTTCTTTTGCCCAGAAATAGACGTTTTAATTACGGGAGCTTCGGTAAATTGCACATTCATGAGAGAACAAGATGTTAGATATAGCTGTTTCCGTACGAAAACGCTGGAGCTTCAATTGGCAAGCTTGGACACATTTTTCCACATCACCATCACTTAACTCATTAACTGACACCGGACGGAAATATTTCATTTTTAAGTCCTTTCCAAATATCTCTCATTGTCGGCTTTGGAATGTCTAATTCTGCTGAACGTTTACGTGTTGATTTCATTGGCGATCACTTACGAACTTGCAATGCGCTGGTAAAACTTTGCAGCAGTGGGTAGGGACTTTTTGCCCACCCTGTACATAGAAAGAAGCCAATGTTCTTAAGCTTAAAGATTTACCACTCCCACATTAGTAGCACTAAAGGTTTTCAAGCTAGAACAATGTAAAGTCAGTTATATCTATAAAATATAGTAAGTAATACTTCAGCCAATCAATACTTTTATTGTTAGTTATTTAACAGTACATGTTTCCACAGCTGATTTTATTAACAAGCATTTATATAATGAACCTTAACTTACTTAATAAAATCTGCTGA
The DNA here is from genome assembly GCA_946902985.2 of Meconema thalassinum. Lineage (NCBI taxonomy): Eukaryota > Metazoa > Arthropoda > Insecta > Orthoptera > Tettigoniidae > Meconema > Meconema thalassinum. The sequence goes on from OX336392.1 coordinate 356,861,744, forward strand.
AGAAGGTGAGTTGGCATCAGCAAAACATGTACTGTTAAATAACTAACAATAAAAGTGTTGATCGGCTGAAATATTAATTGCTATATTTTATAGATATAACATACTGTAAGTCAATACAGATCCAAAATGGTGCGAATATTACGTATGTATTTAAAGTTAGACCTACACAGGTAAATTTAGCTATGCAAGTAAATGTAGTTTCATGAGAATAGGGAGAGGGTGAAGGCATAATTTTCAATTTAATATCGGCTCGGAAATACTTGTAGAAGAAGACTCGTTCAAATACTTGGGCATCCATGTAATGAATGACGAAAACTGGAGTACCCATCAGGGTTGTGTCTTATCCAAAGCGTACAAATCACTTAATTTCTAATAAGGGTATTAAAAGGGGGAACCTGTAACCCCTAGAGGGCGCGTCCCCAGGTGGCGGATAGGGGGCCCCTGCAATGCTCAGCAGGGTTGGTTCAAATACCCTCCAATAGAACCCGCGACCAACAGGTAGCCCAATTCCTGGGGGCTTTACAATGCTGGGACACCCTCTCTCCATGGGTCATAAATATGGAGGGCCCTGCTCAGGGTTATGAGTGAAGACCTCAACGGCACCTGCAGTGGAGAAGGAGTCCTTCGGTACAGTGTAGTTGGCGGAAGAGGCAATCCAGTACTCGGATTTGTAATGAGTAAAAGATATGTGCCCATATAATGGACACATCAGAATGTAGCGTCTGTACTCCTGGGGAGCAGCTACAACAGGCGTCTGTCCTCCATGTTAGGAGCGGCCTAACAAAGTGCTGGCAGTAGCTCTAAAATGCCTTTGGGTGCGGCGAACCCATACTACAAATAGCCTAAATATGATAGTGTGTGAGTCGAGGCCTCGGAAACTGCTAGGGCGTCCCCCGGAGGTGACGCGCAGCTCTTGGCGTCCTGGGAGAGCTGTGAGAAGTGGGCTACCAGAGAATATTAAGACCGTTATAAAGATTGCGACCATAAATGTCTTGACCCTGACTGGTAAGGCAGAGTAACTAATTGAGTACATGGTAAATAAAGATATTGCACTGATGGGTCTGAGTGAAACCAAGTGGCGAGGAAAGGGGCAGAAGAAACTGAGTAAAGGATTCCAATTGTATTGGAGTGGTGGTAGCAGCAGTAAAAATGGTGTTGCCATGATTCTAAGGAATGATCTTATCCAGTATGTTGAGAAAGTGAATCAGGTTAATGACCGAATAATAAAAATTAGACTTGGCCTCAAAAGTGGTGTTAAAGATATCATTCAGGTCTATGCACCCCAGACAGGGAATGTGGAAGAGAGTCTAGAGGATTTCTTGGAGGAACTAGAGGGGTGCATTGAAGAAAAGGAAGTGGTGATAATGGTAGATCTAAATGCCCACATTGGAACAGACAGACAAGGTTTGGATGAAATAATTGGTCCTTTCAGTTATGGAAACAAAAATGCTGAAGGAGGGCTTTTAATAGCATTTTGTGAGAGAAATGGACTAATTGTAGGAAATACTTGGTTCAGAAAGAAAAATAGTCAAAAAATAACTCGGTATGGATGGGGAGAACGCAAAACGAAAACCATGATAGATCTCTTCCTTATTGAGAAAGAAAATCGCCGGCAACTAATTGATGTCACAGCTATGCCTAGGGAGGATTGAAGGTGATCATAAAATTGTAGTAGCTAAATTAAGGCTTGGAAAAATCGTCCAGTTAAAGGAGACAAGAGAAAGAAAAATAAAAGTATGGTGATTAAAAGAGAAGGAAGTACTGGAAAATTTCCAAGACAGTCTGAAGAAATTCCTCCCATTAGACGAGGTAGGAAGTGTGGAAGAAGAATGGACAAAGTTCAAAGAAAGAATCGTCCACTGTGCTGAAGATCAATGTGGTAGGGTATCTGGTAAAAGGAAGGACAAGGAGACTCCTTGGTGGAATAACAGAGTAAAAGAGGCAGTGAAAGAAAAACAAAAGCCTGGAGGAAATGGATAGTAGGCAACAAGGTTGAAAATAAAGAAAAGTACCAAGCAGCAAAGAAAAAATGCCAGAAGGTGGTGCAAGAAGAGAAAAGGAAGTGCTGGGAAAACTTCACAGAAACTTTGCAGGAAGATGCTAAGGGAAGCCAGAAGATGTTGTATGGATTGGTTAGGAACAAAGTGAAAAGCAGAGAAGACAAAATCTGTGAAGACTGAAACAGGACGGGTTTTGACACAAAAAGAAGAAATACTGAAACATTGGGAAAACTATTTTGACAAATTACTGAACGTCAAATCCAAGGTATTGATAGAGGAAAGAAAGGAGGATGAACGGACTGTAGAAATTCAAGGTGAAGATATAACAATTTTAGAGATAGAAAGTGCCATAAAGAAGATGAAGAGTGGGAAAGCAACAGGAGTGGATGAGGTGGCTATAGAGATGATTAAGGCATCTGGACCCATAGGGATGCAATGGTTGTACAGATTGTTTCGGGTGATATGGAAAAATAAGGAAGTACCAGAAGAGTGGGGTAAAGGTCTAATAATCCCGGTCTTCAAGAAAGGAGATAAAAAAGACTGTAACAACTACCGAGGAATCACCCTCATCTCACATGTGGCAAAGGTATTTGAACGGATACTCGAGGAACGACTGAGGATGGTAGTGGAAAAGGAAATGGAGGAAGAACAATATGGATTTCGAAGAGACAGATCAACTTTTGATCTTATTTTTACGATGAGGAATGTGATTGAGAAAAGGTGGGAATACAGAAATGATTTGGTGATGACCTTTATAGATATTGTGAAGGCATATGATAGTGTGCCAAGACAACTGGTTTGGGATGCATTGATAAGGAAAAAAGTAGGTAGAGCTGAAGTGGAAATGATTAAAGCCATGTATCGTCAGTGTGTCAGTAGCGTGAACACCAAGATTGGACAAACAAACTGGTTCAATGTAGAAACGGGTCTCCGACAAGGGAGTGTATTGTCCCCCTTTACTTTTCCTCACTGTCATGAATGGAATCCATAAACGAGTGAAACTGAAATTGGGAAGCAAAGGGACGAAGGCCTTACTCTTCGCTGATGACATAGTGATATGGGGGGGGGGGGGGGACGGACGATGAATTGGAAGTCCAAGAACAAGTAAATGTTTGGAACCAGGAGATAGAAGAGCATGGAATGAAAATCAGTGTGGAGAAGAGTCAGACGATGGTGATGACAAGAAATGTGCGAGATGGTAGGGGGAATATTGCAGAGATGGAAAACCATTACAAGTTGTGAAAAGCTTCAAATACTTAGGGAGTGTCCTAACAGATGATGAAAGGATAATTGAGGAAGTTGGTAAGAGGATCCAACAAGCAAATGGGTTTTACCAGAGTGTGAGGGGTCTGGTTTGGAACCAGGAAGTTCCGGAGAAATGTAAAAGAATCTTGTATTCAACATATTACACTCCTATATTGACGTATGCAGCAGGCATGTGGACAACAACTAAACGGGAGGAAAGTAGAATCCAGGCAGCTGAGATGAAGTTCCTTAGAGGTATAATTGGAAAGACCCGCAGAGACTAAATCAGAAACAAGGAAATTAGGAAGAAAACAGGATTTCCAAAGTTACAAGACAAAATCGAGATCAGTAAGCTAAAATGGTATGATGCGAATGGGAGAAGACAGAGTCCCGAAGTGATTATTTGCTGAGAAAGTCAAAGGCAGGCGCCAAAGGGGAAGGCCGAGGATGAGGAGGATGGATGCAGTGAGGGAGAGCGTTGAGAGAGTGGTGGAGAGACAGAAGAGTATGGAGGTCCTTGATTCACACCCCGACCCAGATCACTGGAACCGGGAAATGAAGAAGAAGAAGATTAAAAGGGAGTAGTTCCACTGTAAAAGAATTGGGATATATGGCCCTGGTAAAGCCAATCTTGGAATATGGCTCAGCGGCTTGGGACCCATAGCAAGTAGGGCTCATCAATGAGCTGGAGATGGTACAAAGGAAGGCTGCTAGGTTTGTGCTCGACGATTTTAATCCTAGAAGTAGTGTAACTCGATTGATAGAAGATCCAGGGTGGGAATCTCTGGAAGATAGGACGAAATCCACACTATATGCTATGTTTAGCACTTACACTAATCGGCCAACATGGGGAGAACTAAGCAAACGTCTGGGAAATTCCACCTACCTGAGCAGAGCAGATCATCCACATAAAGTTAAGAGTCGAGCACAGCGTATAAATTATGGAAAATATTCTTTCATTAATCGTGATATTGATAATTGGAACTCATTACCTGCCCAAGTCTTGGAGACTTTCCCCAATCATATTGATGTGTTTAAGAGAAGACTGAAATATTTTCTAAAAACTCCGATGTAATTACTATTGTTTCCAAATCGTGACTTACGTACTGTACATTAAGTGTGTTTGATATTATTGTTGGTAATTTTCTGTGAGTGTACAATTTGCCACCAGGGAATTACCCCCATTTGCAAATAAAGTAAATGAATGAATACCACGTACAGATGTCGGCAGCATGTATTGCAGAAGGGGTCTTTACGTGGTATGGAAGTCGTCATCAAGGGGTTAAATGTATGCTGTCATTGGTGGGAATTTTTTAAAATTATCGGGAATAGAATTTTTCTTTTGCTGAACTAAACTTGGATAATATGTAGACCAGTTAATTCGTGCTCGAATAATCAAGAGTTTAGTTTATATACTACCCAAAATACAGAGAAAGTAAAATCATAGAAAAACAAGGGAAATAAATAATTCTAACATCAATAATTTCAGTAGTGATCGCCGCTTTCAACCACGAGCAACCGCACAACAAACCTTAGCGTGACCAGTGAAGGGTTAATACAGTGGAACTTGGATAATTCGAATCTCAAGGGACCAGTAAGAAAATTTGAATTATCTAAAAAATCGAATTAAGAAAGTTCTTTGAAAAGGGTAGAGAAAATATATTGTACTGTATTACGTTTACATAATGATTTACGTTCAACAAAGCAGATCAACAGACAACGGCACTGTATAATGACTCCATCATGAATAGCCTCAAAAGTTGCAAATGATAAAATAAAACCAAAATGTACTATTCACCTATTTAACGACAGTAGTAATCCAGCAATCTAGTTAAGTATTAGAGAAATGTACTGTTTTTCAAAAAAGTTTGAGATTTTTACCTGTTTCCTACAATTAAGTCTCTTGGCCATCACAAAAGAATCTAACAAATTTAGGAAACGGAAAAGAGAATCACTTACCGTACGTCATTTCTACTAAAAAAAAAACGCCTATGTTCTGTGATGTGGTTTGTTGCTTGGGCTGCACTCGGAACAGTTTTTTCGGGAACCATTTTGTTTTTCAGAGTTTTTGCACAGAAAAACTTCGAATTATCCAAAATATAATTCGAATTAACCACAATTTTTTAGCATTGATTCTATATATAATGCTAGGGACCAAGAGAAGATTTCGAATTATAGAAGTTCGAATTAGCCACGCTCCACTGTAATATAATAGTAAATGCTCATGCTTTTTAGCATGTGTAGAATCTGTCTGGTATCATATTGTTATGGTGCCTAGAACAGGGTGTTTCTAATTGGAGTTAGACTTAGAAAGGAGGCAGCTATAGCCAGAGTCAACACCATCCTGCCATTTGCCTGGAGTTGAAATGGCAAACCTTGAACACGGTAATCACTTCTAGAATGGCTGAGGTGATAATTGGACTGATCTCTCCCAAGTTCTCTGTTTTCACCATCATAGCAGGATTTAAATCATCTGTGGTAGGGCACAGAATAAAACCTGGGTCATCTCAACTTGTGCATTGTGTAGAGGAGATTTTTTTCTTCTTATTTTAATAGTGACATTTTATTCAAAAGTGTTGTTCATGAGTTTGAAATTGTATCCTCTTTACAGAAACAGCCAATGTTCCTGAAGCACCTCCAGCTCCTATCATAAGCCGTGACAACATGTATGAAGATGAGGAGGAGGAAGAGGACCAGAAGCCAGTCCCACCACCTCCTGTCATACACAGACAGCAGAAGCAACAAAAGCAGCAACCAAGGAGGGCTGAGAAGTCTGTGCAACCTGCCGAGGAGAAGAAGAGTAAAAAGAAGCGGAAGAAGAAACATAAGAAGAAAGCTAGACACGCACAGTCAGAAACACCAAAGAAAGTAGACGACAAGTCAGAGAAAGATGAGTCAAGTGAGAAGGAGGAAAAAGAACCAGAAGTTGAAATTGAGTAAGAACATATTTTCAAATCAGTATTAGATATAAGAATGACCAACCGCATTAGCTAGGTGCACTAACGCCAAGGCCATGGGGCCTGGCTATATCTGGACTTAGGAGACGAGTGGGTTCGAACCTCTACCTACACCTGTCCTTGAAGTGGTTTTCTATGGTTTCCTATTTGCAACTCCAGACAAATGCTAGGCCACAGTCCTCCTTTTCAATTCCTTGCCCAGTTTCATTCATCTTTCATTAATCTGTATGTTGGGCAGAATGACCAGATGGCACGATTTACTAAAGTGCTCTCAAATTTATGCTGAGGTACAGAAAAAGAAAACAACTTCCCATTTCTACTCAGGCAAACATAAAAACCAAGCTTTATTTTAAAAATAATCCAAAACAAATTATAAACAGTATTTAACTACTAATTTCACTAACTTCTCCATAAGTTAGATCTTTCAAATCAAAATCTAAGACTGCAGCTCATCAGAAATGTCTCGTCCATTAAAATTGTATTTATATGGTGAAGGATACACAAATACAAGTAGTGGATATTTGATCACTTCAGTCAAAATATACAGTAAAACGTCACTTATACGGTTTCCAGGGATCAAAGGAAAAAAAGTATATGTGTGAAAAACGCCTAAATGAAATTCGGTAAATAAACACTGCAAAATGCATGTGACAATATGGGTTATAGTTAGAGCCCTGCGTGGATAAAGAAAACGTTATCCACATCCGCACGAATGTTATCCGCATCCGCACGACTGTTATCCACATCTGCCCCGCATCCGCATGACTTATATCCAAATCCACTGATATTTCAATATTATTTTTAATTTATTAGATAAAGCATAAAGTGTCAAACCAACACGTTTAGACATTTGAGGAGAGAGTCGTTGTTCCCCTGTGCTATGTTTAAAATGAATGTTATACAGCCAAAATTGCAACCCTTTTCAGTTCGGAGTGTTAATTATGCTTATTGTCTTAATTTGAATGAGATTAGCTTAAATCATCATCTTACATTTGTTATGGAAGAAACATAACGGGAAAAAAAAATGTCATAAATATCCGGGTCCTAGTAATGATATTCAACAAGTTCAGATGCTAAAACTACTTTTTATTTACAAATAATATAACAACATATATATCGCACATTAATAACTAAAACTTTTCTTTTTGTAGGCTATATACGATTTGGTGCTGCATCTTCTAGTTTATTATTTTCCAGGAATGAACATCCATATGTACAATATTTACTAGAGTCATTTTAGTAACATTTTTAGATTTCTGAACTCGGTTTAGTAGACTATTAGAGCTACATGCATCCAGAATGTCACGATACCATTGATTATCACTAAAAAAGAAATTAAAACATGAATTAAATATTTCAACTAATTTAAAGAATGAACACGAAGAGAAAAGAAAAATACGTATCATACCTGACTATTTCGAAGATTGCTGTTTTGACATATGATGTCATCAACTGCGCTGGGTTTGAGAGATGTGCGTCAATCTTGCATTACTCATCCTGCGGTGGAGAAACTCCTCTCTGATGGAGCACTGGTTGCTGGAATGGAGTGTATGAAGTACGCCAGTTTGGAAAGATAAGGATACTCGTCTTCATGATCATGCCACTAAGTTATTAAATCGCATACAGTATCTTTGACCTTCTCGCTACTGTACTTAGAAATTTCATCCTTTGCAGCATCATTGGTTGAATTTTCATCATCTGACATATCTTCAAATTCGCTGAAAAGTCTCTCAATTTTTTTCTTTTTTTTTTGTGGAGGTTCTGCATTGGTCTCTTCTTCATCTTGGAGTTGCATTTTTCTGGAAGTAATGAAATTTCTTGCTTCAGACTGTACTTCATGCCTGTCGGCTTCACCCAGAAATTTCAAGTTTTTATATTGAGGGTGTAAATAAGTAGCAAGCTTATGTGTTGCCGTTATCTCCCATTTGTTGGTCAGTTGCGGCTTTGCCTTTTCCTTTAAATACCCAATGAAGTCTGAATCGCCCATTTTCTTTTCCAAAGATGTCAATAACTTTTGTTTCCACAATGTGGTCATGTGAAGGGTCGACACTTTAGAAGCTTCCAGTTGGTCGGTTGCATTTTTGAAAGGTATTAAGAACTGAATGATATCTTCCAGCATTTTCTTGTCAATAGAATCGATTAACTTCTCTTGATTTTTTTCTGTTAGAACTTCAAGAACCCCACTGAGAATTAATACTGTCAAACATTTTAAGTTTACTGTTCCAACGTGTGTCCACATCACCCTTCAATGACTTTCCTGAACGATTTTGCAAACCCGACCGTTGAAAAAATTACGTGTGCTCGACATGAACTAAATCCCTGTACTTCACTGATCTGTTCTTGATCCACTTCATTGCTCCGCATAGTATGATCCAGCACTGTATTTAGGATATACGCCGAGCACGAAATTCTCTTATACTGACGAAGAGCTGCAACAACATTCGAACTCCTGTCTGTCACAAACACGACATTGTCAATGGAATCGAATAAATCAAATGATCGTAAAATCTTTACGAGCACAAGTTTAATATGTTCTCCAGTTTTCTTAATATCCAGTTCCAACTCTCTTGTGCACAGTACACGTTCTTCAAGCTTCCCATTAACATCGTAACACCCATGTAATTAATTTTGCAATATGAATCACACCACAAATCTAAAATTATTCCACCTCCAATGTCACTAAAAACACCCCTGATCTTCACTGATACACTTCCTCGGAGGCTGTTCGCTGTTTCACTCACTTGCCTTGATGCAGTAGTGGGGTGAGGCAATAATTCTTTAGCACTCACTGTCCCATACTTCGCTCTCACATCGATGAGGAACTGAGCAAGTTCGGTGAAACCCTGTGCAGATGTAGCTTGTAACGGCACCACGTCCTTGGTCACGAACCTAACAATTTGCTTCATTGCAATGGACTTCAAGCTGGAAGACACTTCTGGCTTCTTGACCTCCGCTTTAGACAAAAAACTGGCTATACTCTTTTGGCTACTTTTCGCACTTGTGCCACAGTAAATTTGATGTGCCTGATTTGTGTCCTGAGTATGAATACACTTTTTTACAGGTAAAACATCCTACTATATCATTCACCTTTTCGATTCCATTGAAAACGTAACCAAATGTCTGCCATATCGTTGACTTGAGCTTTGTTTCATGCACTGCTGAATATTCACCTTGTTTAATTTTAATAGATATTTTATCCATGTTGGTGAAATAATCTTCATACTCCCGGTCGCGGTAACATTCACTAAGTGAACTTCTCTTTACGCTGGGAGAAAGGGATTGACATTTGGCCGGAAGTTCCATGCCAGTCATCACCCCTCTGCCTCTTGACCCATCCATGTTCGCATAGTTGATGTCATAACTCTCTCCGTTGCAATATCACAGCCCACGTGTTTCATTGCCAAGTTTGAAATATATCTACAGATACACCTGGAACCAGATCTTCCAGGATAGCTTAGACGACGAAGTAGCTGACTTGAGGAATGTTAATGATGTCACCACGATGAACTAACAAGCTTATTGACAGCATTATATCTTGTACATATAGTAATAATGGCAATGAGAATTGATGAGATTGATGAGACCATCTACTAGGAAAAGAGAACCTACAAACATACGGTACTTCAAAACGTAGTTGAAAGCATGTGAGTAAAATAATCTTCTCGTGTATAAGTGTAAATCGTGTCTGAATATTTTGTACGCAATAGGCTATAGGAGTATTCCTCTTTTAAGCATGCAGTTGTAGATTGGCATATCAAGTATGTAATATTATCGTAAGTTCCACATTGTATTCTAAAAACTATCCGCAAATTTACTCCAATCATTATCCGCAGCGTATCCCCTATCTGCACAGTCGTGCAAACTATATCCACGTGGCGAAAAAGGTTGCGGATATCTGCATCCGCGCAGGGCTTTAGTTATAGTTAAGAAGTGAACGACAATATGTAATAATACGATTGTTTAACTATAATCGGCAATATGTTACAATACGAATACAAGAGAAATGTACCCAGATAAAGAAACAACAACAAAACAAAGAAAATTGAGTCACTTTACGAAGTAGTCTGTTATCTTGGCTTATTGTTTGTTGGCCGCGGCCACGACATGAACAGTATTTTCAAACCGATAAAATTCGGCAATTATTTCCTCAGAAAAGTTATGGCACGTCACAAAATGTTTGATAGTGCATAGAGCATTGACAGCATCATTAAAATCCACTGTATTATGCTACGGCTCTTAAGTATCATCGTCGTCATCATCATCTTGCACAGTTTCCAGCCACTGGCCGGGTCTGTTTGGAACACAAGCCTCTCCAACGTCTTTTGTCTTCCCACCATCTCTCAGCCACCACCTTTGTCCAGTCTTCTCCTCTCTTCTTCACGCTTTCTTCCACCCCCTTCAGCCACCTGTCTCTTGGTCTCCCTCTCAATCTCTTTCCTTCCCGCTTCGTCTCGTGTATCCTCCTGGGTATCCTCTTCTCCATTCGTTTTATATGTCCATACCATCTAAGTCTAGATTTTTCTATACCATCCTGTAATGGTTCCTCCTTCATTAATTCTCTGGTCCTCCCATTTCTTATTCTGTCCATCTTTGTAGATCCAATACTGCTTCTCAAGAACCTCATCTCACTGGCCTGTATTTTGCTTCCCAGATACTTGAAACTCTCCACTTTCTTCAGCTGTTCCCCACCAATTGTTATTCCCGTTGTGGTTCTTTCCTTGTTCCTTGTTGTGATCACCATTTCGCTCTTATTTATGCTAAATTTCATCCCATATCCTTGTATTATTCCTTCCCACACATCCAACTGTTCCTGTACCTCCTCCTCCTTGTTTCCCCAAATCATCAAATCATCTGCAAACACCATTGCTTTCATCTTTCCTTCCCCAATTACTTGTGCCACTCGGGTCATTATGTCATCCATCACCACAATGAAACGTAACGGTGACAGTGCACTTCCTTGTTTCAGGCCGTTTCTCTGTTCCAACCAGTCCGATCTCTCTCCTCCCACTTTTACACAGCTCACGCTTCCCTTGTACATCTCCTTTATCCTCCTTATAGTACATTTTTCAACTCCTCTATCCTCCAGGGACTTCCATACTTTGTTTCTGCATACACTGTCATATGCTTTCTCAATATCCAGGAAGGCCATCAGTAGATTTGTTCCATACTCATAGTAACTGCCTTACAGCAAAAATCAAATCCACTGTGGACCTTCCTGCTCTGAAGCCATGTTGTTCTTCCCTCATCCCTCCTTCTATCCTTGTCCTAATTCTCCTTTCCAAAGCTTTCTCAAACATCTTTGCACAATGACTCTTCAGTGTTATTCCCCGATAGTTTCTGCATTCTGTTCTACTACCTTTCTTGAAGATCGGGACAATTATTCCCTTTTTCCAGTCCTCTGGGGTCTTCCTTTCCTTCCATGCTGTCCTCATCACTCGGTACAACCATTGTATCCCCACCTCTCCTGCTGCTCTCACCATCTCCACACTCAACTCATCCACACCCGGTGCCTTCCCTCCTTTCATCTTCCTCACTGCATCTTCCACTTCTTTCCATGTTAAGTCCTTTTCTGTTTGCCGTCCATCTTCCTATTCCCCGATTTCTTCCTCCTCGCCGTGGTTTCCATTTGGGTTCAGGAGTTCTTCAAAATATTCTTTCCACATTTTCTTCAGTTCATCTCTATTTTCTATCTCTTGTCCCCTTTTGTTCACCATTCTAACATAATCCGTAGGATCCTTCCGCCTCTTATTTTTACCATCCCTTACAGGACCTTTTTTGTACCTTCACTATCCTCCTTCATCATCTTTGTCCACTCTTCCATCCACTTTCTTCTCTCCTCAGCCACTACTCTCTTCGCCTCCTTCTTTCTTTCCTGGTACTCTTCCCTTGTCTCTACCGTCCTATTCTGATACCTCCTCCTAAAGGCTCTAATCTTTTCCCTTACTATATCTTTTGTCTTCTCATTCCACCATGGTGTTTCTTGCCACCTCTTCCTACTACTTGTCCTCCCACATACTGCTTCTGCTGCACCTACTAGTGTCTTCTTAAATCTAGCCCATTCCACTTCCACCCCTCTTTCTTCATCTGTTGGAATTCCTTCCTTTACCATTTTGAGGTACTCGACCCTTCTATCTCCTTTCAATTTCCATATCCTTATACGTCTTTCCTGATTCTCAGTCCCTTTCTTCTCCTTAGTCCCTCTCAGGTTCTTTACCAGCAATCGATGGTAGCTATCCAGGTTCTCCGATGGTATAACCTTGATGTCCGTGATGTTCTTATTTAATTCTTTCTCATACAGTATATAGTCGACCACCAACTTCTTGGTCAAGTCATCACTGTACCATGTGATTGTGTGGCTCTCTCTTTTCTTGAACCAGGAGTTCCCAACTAGCAGGCTGTTCCTTTGGCAGAAGTCCAACAGTCTCTTTCCTTCCTCTTTTCTTACGCCCCAACCCTCTGGTCCAAGTACACTCTCATACCCTTGTCTTTCTTTTCCTACATGGACATTGAGATCCCCCATAACAATCATATGTCTTCCTACCAGCTGCTTCTGCAATTCCTCTTCAAACTCCTCCTTCTCTTCAGAGGCACAGCCTACTTGTAGAGCATACACTTGTACTATTTCTACGGTCTCTCCCCTCAGTGCTACTTTCACTTTCATCATCCTATCACTTATTCTCTTCACTTCTTCTTTTAAACCATCTTGTACTATTACTCCCACTCCATTCCTCTTTCTTCATTCCCACTCCAGTACAGTCTATAGCCTTTTCTCAGTTCTCTCCTTCCTTCCCCTTTCCACTTTGTTTCTGCCAATCCCAATAAATCCAACTTCCTTCTTTCCATCATACCCACTATCTCCTCCACCTTTCCCGCCAGCGTTCTTATGTTTAAAGTTCCAAATCTTAGTCCGTGTTTACAGCCGTGTCGCGTCTCTTATATCCATCATGTCCGAGGCTCGTTCCATTCTTGAAAGCATTTGGTTTCATCCACTACTGGCTTGCTGGGCCTATCGTTGCTTCACCAGAGCCCCGTTAGCCGTCACTTTTCAGGGTTCCTGTAGGACCTTCACAGCTACCGTAACGGTCCCGGGGCACACGAAGTCCCCACTGTACTTCGCACCTACAGGCAATCCCCTACTTTGTGCCGTTGCCCGTCTCCCATGACATGGACGAGGGGTTGGACTTATGGGAGACATCATCGTCGCCATCGTCATTAATATGGTCCCCGCTCAGATCCCGTTGTGAGTCTTCAGCTATCTCGGAGATAGTCATGGCTTCTGCAGTGACGAGGTTGGCGTCAACATTTACGTGGTCATCGAATAATGCCTCCTCGTCCAGTTTCCTCCATTCCCAGTCATTATCAGGAACATGATCATCAATAATATCACCAGTACAACTACCGGTAACTCCAAATCCAGCTTTTCGAAAACAGTTTCGAATTGTAAACGCTGAGACACGGTGCCATGATGCTGTGATGTAATGCATTGCCTACCAGAAGAAAATAAAATAGTGAAAATTAATTTATAGATTTTAATTTGTCTGAAGACGCAAGATTTTTATAACACAGAATCAATCGTGTATTTTTGATGGTTTGACGAGAAGTCCTGGAAATAAAACATGAATAAAAAGTACCGTATTTGCTCGCTTATAACTCGCACTTTTCTGACCGAAAATAAGTGTGATAATCTTCGTTGCAAGATATATGTGGGGATTTGTGAGGGAAATACCTTATTCCCGAAAAAACGTAAAAATTTGCACTATTGAAACAAGACGACTGGAATTGTCAACTGCCGTCGCTGCTGCCAATCTCCGAGCTACTCCCTCGTGCATCATCCTAACTTCCATCCAATGCATTTGCGATGCCAGTCTCCAAGAAGCTCTTAATAACGTCTGTCAACACCATAACCCATACCCCTACATCCAATCATGCAAGAGTTCAACTGACGGCCTTCTTTATCTTGTCTTCTGTCGTCAGCTTATCATGACTAGCTATACCAGATCTCGACATGTTCTAACCTAACTATTTCTTATTTAGCGTCTGGAGCCTCAAATCACGCAAGAGTTCAACAGACGGCCTTCTTTACTTTGTCTTCTGTCGTCAGATTATTGTGGCTAACAATACCAGATCTCGACATGTTCTAACCAAACAATTACTTATTATTAGCTTGTGGAGTGACAAAAAAACAGCTGACGATCACACCCCGCATTGCTGTTTTACTGCATCGTCACATTTGAAAACACTGTATGTGTTTGGTTATTGGTTTATAACATGTCTTTCTGTTGACGCCAGTAGCGAATATCAAATTCATTCCCAATGAATTCTCGACCGGCAGCTCTATTACTATCATCGTCTGCGTATTTGATCACTTTGAGTTTAAATCCAGTCATATAACTTCCGCGTTTTTACGTAACTAAATGATCGATTTCCACAAGAAATCAATCACACTTAACTGAGAAACAAAAATGGAACGTGAAGACAATGCTGCTAGGCCTCCTTGTCGACAATGCAACAGATGGACAACAAACACCATGAATGTAAGGAAAGCACCGCCGCAAAAACAAACAATAACATCGCGGGCAAGACATGTTTTAAAATTACTAAGTTCATCTTTATGAAGCCTTCAGAAATTAATGTGATATATATGCGAGGAATACTTTATCCTGCAATTTCCAATTTAAAAATGGGGTGCGAGATATACGCGGGGGCGAGATATATGCGAGCAAATACGGTATAAAAGAGGAAATAAATACAGTACTGACCTGTAACAAGTTGATTTTCATTTCGTCCTTTTTTCCGATGTCCACGCACCGGATCGCGTGTTGCACCAGCATTTTACAATAATTCAACTTGAAGTTGTGTATCACTCCCAGATCGAGCGGCTGCAGCTCGCTGGTAAAAATTCCAGTCACGTTGCTCAAGTAAGAAGTATTCGGAGGATGAGTAGGACATCGGTCCACGAATAATAAGATCTTACGACCTTTCGCTCCGATTTTGGCGTCTACACTTCGAAGCCAGTCTTCAAAAACTTTCGTCGTGACCCAACATTTATTGTTGTTAGTTTATTTTGTAGGGAGCGTTGCCTCCCCACACACATTGTGACTACTGATGCCTTGCCTAGCCTTAAATTTGTGTAGCCAGCCTGATGAAACACTAAAATCAACACCACGTCTCACTGTCAGTTCACTTGCCCTTTTGCAAAGCATTGGTCCACTGATTGGAATGCTTTCTGCCCTATGTTGCCTGAACCACTGTAACAAGCAATCTTCCAAACATTCGTATTTTCCGAGCTGAATGCGAATTCGCTTATTTGTAGAAACATTTAAAACACGCGCGCCTTCTTCAATTTCTGCTGCCTTATCTACAATTGTGTTTAAGGTGGATGGAGCAATCCCCAATTTTTTAGCGATTTCAGTGCGTTTCATGTTGCCACTTTCCTTCACTACATTCATCATCATCATCACCATCATCATCTTGTACAGTTTCCAGCCTCAGGCTGGGTGTGTTTGGAACATAAGCCTCGCCACTTAGTCCTTTCCTCCCACCACCTCTCCGTTGTCACTCTGGTCCAGTCCTCGCCTCTCTTCTTGACACATTCCTCCACTCCTTTCAGCCACCTATCTCTCTTCACTACATTCAAAATGTGTAATTTTTCAGCAATCCTAATGCACTTCCTCTTCCTTTCACCCATGTTCACTGCACTCGAGGTTAGCCACAACTGAAGCACCAAACGAAGCAGAACAAGGACTGAAGCAAGTGGTGTGGTATTTCAGAACACATGCAACTTCGGCTGAAAATAGCTTCAAGGTCGCTCTCGCCACCACAGATAATCCCGCGCGAGGGATCGTTTCCGAGAAATGTACAGTGCGTGTCATAAGTTCCTGGCTCCAATATTTTTAGAGATTTTAAGTAGGGAAACCGTTGTAAACGTATAAACGATGCATTTTTTTCTCGGATACTTAAGATATGATCGCATAAGCGTAAAAATCGTATAAATGAAAGTCGTATGAACAAAATAATTTGCCGTAATACATTATAGGATTTTGCTGGGACCGCTGAAAAAAACGTATAAGTGTAGAAAACGTATAAGTGTGAAACATATAAAAGAAGTATTACTGTAATAATGTTATTTGTTTTACGTCCCTTTGAACAACTGCGGCTTTTAGAGACATGACACTCTTCTGCAGGTAATCTTTGAAGGAAATATGTAGGGAAGAAAACCAAGGGGACGACCAAGACAATCGTATCTCAAGAACATTGTCAAGGAAATGGAATGTGACTCTTATGCCCATATGAAGAGAACTGCTGAAGACCGTAAGAAATGAAGGTTATTTATCCGGGTAATCAAAACATTCTCTTGGTATATCTCGGTTTTATTCAGAACAACAACGTCTATACATTATCGAGCCAACACATGCAGAAGTCTTGGCACAACCTTCACCAGGCACACCTCTTTCTCAGTTCAATATCTCCATCTCAAATTTGCCATTAGAACAGGTAGACCACTTCTCGTACCTGGGCAGTACCATTTCTGTGAGCTATACCTGTGAGCAGGATGTGGATAAGAGAATTGGTGCAGCATATGGACGATTAGCGCACCGGGTCTTCATGAATAAAGATCTGTCCATGAGCACAAAGCTTATGATGTACAAAGCAGTAGTCATTTCTACATTGTTGTATGGTTGTGAAACGTGGACCCTTTACCGACGTGATCTTAGGAAGCTTGAGCTCTTATTAGGTACAGCTTGAGCTCTTCCACCTACAAAACCTTCGATCAATCCTGAGGATTAAATGGGAAGACCGCATTACCAATATAGCTGTTCTTGAAAAGGCTCAAATCAACAGCATAGAATCATCCATAATAGGTCACCAATTTAGATGGATTGGTCATGTCCATCGGATGGATGATGTGAGATTACCTCGTCAAATACTATATGGTGAGTTATGCTATGGCACCAGACCTCATGGTGGTCCTAAGAGGCACTACAAGGACCAATTTAAGCAGACCCTGAAATTGACAGGTCTTGATTCACAAACCTGGGACATGCTGGCTGAAGACCGCTCAACTTGGAGCCGTACCATCTCGGATACTGTAAAAACGTTTGAAAGGGATCGACGCACACATGAAGAGGCCATGCGTCAAGCTAGGAAACTTCGAGCTGCCGAACCACATCCTCCTCCAACAATACTATGTGACTTGTGTGGATGCTTGTTCCATGCCAGGATTGGACTCTTTAGTCACCGTAAACACATCCACAAACTGGACTGAAGGAAGAAGATTTATACTCGGATTCGAGTTAAAGCCGATGATGATGATGAACACATGCGGACACACACAATGATTCATAAGACAAAAGAAAACGAAGTCTACCAACAAGGCCGCAGATAGTGCGCCACCATCGCACCACCATAGTCAAAAGAAGGTATACTTAATAATTTTGTATGTCTTAGTTAAAAACAAAACAACTAAGACTTCCCCTTAAACACAAAAAAATATTAACGTAAACATAAACACTCTCGAAAACAAAAGACTTGGAGATCACCCATACTATCGCTTGGTGAATATCAGATTGATCATGTAGCCATCACAAACTCTTCGCAGAAAGAAATCCATTATGTACAAGTCCGCAGAGGTGCAAACATTGACTTGGACCATTATCTAGTGCGCATCAAAGTTAAATTTACCCCTAAGACAACGCATCGCAAAAGAACACACCTCCAGAAATTTGATACAAAAAAGGATCCAGAAAACAGGTATAAAGGAAGAATGGGGAAAGAGAACAGGCGGGCACCTGGGAACAGTTCCACACTTAAGATCATAGAGAAAGACAAAAAGTTAATTCCCCCAAAGAGGGACACAAAACACCCGTGGTGGGATTCGGCTTGTGAGCATGCTCTGGAAGAACGAAAGAGAGCCTTCCAGAAATCATCATCATCTTGTACAATTTCCAGCCCCCAGGCTGGGTCTGTTTGGAACATAAGCCTCGCCACTTAGTCCTTTCTTCCCACCACCTCTCCACTGTCACTATGGTCCAGTCCTCGCCTCTCTTCTTGACACATTCCTCCACTCCTTTCAGCCATCTATCTCTTGGTCTTCCCCTTGGTCGTTTCTTCTGCATTTGCATCTCATGTATGCTCTTGGGAATCTTCTTCTCTTCCATTCTCTTTAAGTGTCCATACCACGTCAGTCTTGATGCCTCAATCCTACCTTGCACTATTTCCCCGACCTTTTCATTCTTCACCCTGTCTCTTCTTGTTACTCCGATCCTACTTCGCAGGAACGTCATTTCACTTGGCTGTATTCTGCTTATGTCTTTTTTCTTCATTATCCACGTTTCTGAAGCATAGGTCAGTATCGGGATATAGTAGCTTCTGTATAACACTTCCTTGCTTTTTTGTGAGACATCTTTATTCCACACTAAGCTCCTAATGCTTCTCAGAAATGCTTCTGCCTGTCTGCCACGTTCCGTAATCTCTTTGTCATTTGTCCCATTTTCCTCCACTATACTTCCACCTTCTTCAGCTGTCCACCTCCAAGTGTTATCCCACTCATTAGTCTGTCCTTTTTCCTGGTCGTTAACAGGATCTCACATTTACTGATGTTGAACTTCCTTCCGTACTCTCCCACTGTTTCTTCTCAAGCCTTCAGTTGCTCCTGAATTTCCTCCTCCTTGTTTCCCCAGACCATGAGATCATCTGCAAACACCATTGCTTTCATCTTCTCTTCTCCTGTCTTTCCTGCTACCCGTGTCATTACCTCGTCCATAACCACAATAAAGAGAAGGGGTGACAGTGCACTACCCTGTTTCAGGCCACTCATTTGTCTGAACCAGTCTGTTCTTTCCCCTCCAATTTTCACACAACTTAGACTTCTACAATACATCTCCTTCACTCTGCCTACAGTCCCTTTGTCCACTCCCATGTTTTCCATTGCTTCCCAAACCTTCTCCCTACACACACTATCATAAGCCTTTTCGATGTCCAGGAAGGCCATCAACAGATCCTCTCCTAATTCGTAGTGGTGTTCCTGGAGCTGTCTCACTGAAAATATGAGATCCACTGTTGATCTCCCAGGCCTGAATCCATACTGCTCCTCTCTCAATTCTCTCTCCACTTTGGCTCGTATTCTACTTTCTAATATCTTTTCATATATCTTGGCACAGTGTCGTATGTGTGTGACTCCCCTGTAATTTCTGCACTCCTTTCTGCTTCCTTTCCTAAATATTGGGACAATTAATCCTTTCTTCCAATCTTCTGGGGTCTTTTTCTCCTTCCATACCATCCTCATCACACGGTACAGCCACTGTTTCACAACCTCCCCTGCTGCCTTCACCATTTCAACACTCACTTCGTCCACACCCGGTGCCCTTCCTCCTTTCATCTTGTCGATAGCCATTTCCAGTTCTCTCCAAGTCAGGTCCTTTTCCATTCCTGTGTTGTCTTCTCCATCTTCCAATATGTTGTCTTCCTCCCTATGACCATTTGGATTCAGCAAATCCTCAAAGTACTCTTTCCACACTGTCTTGAGTGTCTCTTTGTTGTGTACCTCATTTCCGTTAGTGTCCACCATTATCACATCCTCTCGCAGACCTCTTCTCGTACTTTTGACCATCCCATAAAGTACTTTCTTATTTCCTCTGCTGTCTTCCTCCATCATCTTTGTACACTTTACCATCCACTTCTTCCTCTCCTCTGCGACAATCTTGTTTGCTTCTTTCTTCATCTTATAATCTTCCCTTGCCAGATCAGTTCTTTCCTGGAACCACACTCGGAAAGCCTTGTTCTTCCTTCCCACAGCTTCTTTTACTCTCTCATTCCACCATGGTGTCTCTTTATACCGCTTTCTGTTGCTTGTTCTTCCACATACTGCCACTGCAGCTTCCACCATTGTATTTTTGAATTGCTTCCATTCCTCTTCCCTGTTTTAGGATTATCTGTTGGCATCCTTTCCCTTATTATTTTCTGGAATTCTTCCTTGACTTTCTTTTCCTTCAGTTTCCATACTTTGATTCTCCTTTCCTGGTACTCTGTCCTCTTGCTATCCTTAACAACTACCAGGTTCAGTACAACTATTCTGTGGTCGCTATCTAAGGCCTCTGATGGTATTACCTTTATATCTCTGACACTTCTCTTCATTTCCCAGTCGTACAGCATGTAATCTACCAAAGATTTCTTTGTTAAATCACTGCTGTACCACGTTACCTTGTGGCTTTCTTTCTTCCGAAACCAGGAGTTGCCTACCACTAAACCGTTTCTCTTGCAAAAATCCAGCAACTTTCTCCCTTCTTCATTCCTGCTTCCCCATCCTTCTGCTCCCATTACATTTTCATATCCTTGCCTTTCACATCCTACATGTGCATTCAAATCTCCCATGACAATGATGCTCTGACCATTCAACTGCTGTTGTTGCTCCTCCTCAAAGTCTTCCTTCTCTTGAGCTGTACTTCCAACTTGAGGGGCATATACCTGGGCTATCTCCAGGCTTCTTCCCTTTACAGTTACTCTGATCTTCATGATCCTGTCACTTATTCCCTTTACCTCTTCCTTCATTCCAACTCTCAGAACTACTCCTACTCTGCTGCTCCTTCCTTCACTGTTCCCACTCCAGTACAACCGGTACCCTTTCCTCAGTTCTCTGCAACCTTCTCCTTTCCATCTTGTTTCTGCCAAGCCCAGTACATCCAGTTTTCTTCTCTCCATCACATCTACAATCTCCTCCACCTTTCCTGTCAGTGTCTGAATGTTTAATGTCCCAACTCGTAGTCCACTAGCATATCCGGGTCGTCGTCATTTGCATCCGTCCTTTCTGAGGCCTGTTCCTGTTTTGAAAGCAAATATAATATCCACTACTGGCTTGCTAGGCCAATCGTAGCTTCACCAGAGCCCCGTCAGCCGTCACTTTTCAGGGTTCCCATAGAGCCTTAACAGCTACCGTAGCGGTCCCAGGGCACACAAAGTCCCCACTGTACTTCACCCCTACAGGCAATCCCCTACTTCATGCCGTTGCCCGTCTCCCACCACGTGGAGGAGGGGTTGGACTTCTGGGAGAAATATAATAGTAAAAAATTACCTGAGACGCAACAGCACTTTTTTAGGTAGATTTCATTTGAAAGCTAACTATTGCAATGGGTACCATGTTTCGACTTCCGGAAAATTTCGACATATCTTCGCGTTTCACATCCCCCAGACCCCAAAACCACTGTCAGTTCAAAAGTTCATATATAATTTATGTATGTATATAAGTTTCTTGTGGACACGATAACTGCCGTAATTTTGCACCAATCACTTTGAATTTTTTACTGAATATGTATACCTATAAAATCTCTGTCGAGTTCGTTACTGGGCTAAATCGGTCGAAAGGGGTGAAAATGGGGGGCTTTTTTTTTCTCTCGAAAAAGTGAAATATTGCTATAACTCTCTTAATATGTGAAATATCGAATCCGTTCAAAGTTCATACTATGTGTCGGATAAAGCCCAAAAATTTATGTTTGAAGAGTTTTTTTATAGCACCAACCATTGACCAAAGGGGTGGGAAAAAGTGGGGTTTTCAGGAAACATTAATCATATCTCTCTTAATAGGCACAATATCAGAACCGTACAAAATGGACAATATTCCCCTAATAATTACCTAAAACTTTTGTCTGAAAGAATTTTTGATATGACCCACCATTACGCCAAGGGATGAGAAAAATGATTTCGGAATTATAAGAAAATGCCAAGAGCTATCAGTGGTTGCCATGGCAACACTACTAAATTGATGAGGGATGAGCCATCTGACGTTGCCATGACAACGCACTTGCACGAGATCAGATTCAGATTTCCATCTGACTAAGTGTGAAGCGGCTTCGGTGATGTAACTGGTAGCAATCCCACGGGGAGGGAATGAGAGGGCTATATGGAAGATCAGAAAGGCAAATCATAAAAGTACTGCATGATCCATCGGGGTCCATTCGCACATAATAATAATAATCAAAATGATCAAAAGAAACAAACCTCTTAATAATGTTTGGTTATACCCAGCTTACTGCAAAGGTAGTTGGTACAAGAACCATTCAAGGGTTTTGTGAAGAAGTCAGCAGGGTTTTCTTTACTTGGTATAGACTGTAATTTGACTGTCCCTTTTCAACCATGCTCTTAACAAGATAGTACTTTAAATCTAAATATTTAATCCTTTCGGATTCCTCCCATGTTTTGCACATGGCAATCGCAGTTTTACTATCAGAATAAATCAGACATGGAGAAGTAATAAACTCGTCACAGTGCTACAAAATATTTGCGGAAGCAACGATTACGATGGTATGAGCATCTTCAAAGAATGGGAGATGAGAGGACACCAAAAGCTTATTTCAACAAGATTTTCCCAGGAAAAAGACCAATAGTAAGACCAAAGAAGAATTGGTTGGACGAAATCAAGGATGATCTTGAAGACAAAGGACTAGACTGGAGAAGGACCCATGAACACCAACTATTCATAGACAGGAAAAGGTGGCGAGGGCTCATTAACAGCACCCGGGCGACTGGAGCTGGATATTGATGATGATGATGATCCTAACTCATTGCGAATAATAGTTAACCATCTGCCTTCTTTGGCAGTCTCATGAATAGCATAATATTCTGCAATAGCTGTTGAATCTGCCACCCAATTTTGTTTCTTAGATGACCAATGTATTGGCCCACCTCTCATAGTAGGTACAAATCCAGTTATTGAATTTCTGTCATTCGTATCATTACCTAAGTCTGAATCACATAATAATACGATAAGTGCAACCTGTTTAACATATTTAAGTTTAAAATCTGTAGTATGTTTTTAAATATCGGGAAATATGTACTATATCTTTCCAATCTCTAACAGTGGGGTTTTCACATTTTTTACTTACTTTACAAACGGCCTAGTGGATTGGGATAAATGCAGACTACTCCCAACTGCTTTACTGTATACATGACTGTCAAAACTTTCAGCATCTGTATTACAATGTGTGTTAGCTTCTATTGGGAATGACTTGCCCTTCATATCAGTGAACTTGAACTCATTGCTCAATATAATGACTCTGATCAATCAACAATGAGTTATCACTCGACGCAATGTTCATTGATAAGAAATTTGTCATCCTCCCCATCTCCCTAATCTCCAAAACATTTGACAACAACTGTTTCATTTCCTGAACTTTCTCTCCAACACCAAAGATCCCCAAGTCATCCACATACACTTATCTAGGTAAACACAAGGGTCTTTCTTTAATCTCTTCAAACCAAAATCATGTAATATCTGATCTAATGTGTTATGCCATTCTTTATCACTCTGTTTAAAATACTCTTTAACAATCTGCATACTTTATCACTTGCACCTTGCTGATACATAGGTGGCTGTTCCATATATACTTCCTCCTGTAGGTTTGCATTGAGATAAGCTGCCGTCACATCAACATATTCCCTGACCCATCTCTTTTGCACTGATAAGGCTAACAACAATCTAATACGGTAGTCTTTTTCTTAACTACAGGTGAGTAGGTGTCATCAAAATCTATTACAGGAATTTTGTTAAACCCACGTGCCACCAGGCGTGCCTCGTACTTTGGTGCTCTTTCATCATAATTAGGCTTTACAGTCAATACCCAGTAGTAGGAAGTGGTGGAAGGAAACACCATGGTGGAATGAGAAGACAGAAGATATAGTAAGGGAAAAGAATAAAGCCTTTAGGAGGTGGTATCAAAATAGGACGGTAGAGACAAGGGAAGAGTACCAGGAAAGAAAGAAGGAGGCAAAGAGAGTAGTGGCTGAGGAGAGAAGAAAGTGGATGGAAGAGTGGACAAAGATGATGAAGGAGGATAGTGAAGGTACAAAAAAGGTCCTGTATGGAATGGTAAAAAATAAGAGGCAGAAGGATCCTATGGATTATGATAGAATGGTGAATAAAAGGGGACAAGAGATATAAAATAGGGAAGAACTGAAGAAAATGTGGAAAGAATATTTTGAAGAACTTCTGAACCCAAATGGAAACCACGGCGAGGAGGAAGAAATTGTGGAAGAGGAAGATGGACTGCAAACAGAAAAGGACTTAACATGGAAAGAAGTGGAAGATGCAGTGAGGAAGATGAAAGGAGGGAAGGTACCGGGTGTGGATGAGTTGAGTGTGGAGATGATGAGAGCAGCAGGAGAGGTGGGGATACAATGGTTGTACCGAGTGATGAAGACAGCATGGAAGGAAAGGAAGACCCCAGAGGACTGGAAAAAGGGAATAATTGTCCCGGTCTTCAAGAAAGGTAGTAGAACAGAATGCAGAAACTATCGGGGAATAACACTGATGAGTCATTGTGCAAAGATGTTTGAGAAAGTTTTGGAAAGGAGAATTAGGACAAAGATAGAAGGAGGGAAGAGGGAAGAACAACATGGCTTCAGAGCAGGAAGGTCCACAGTGGATTTGATTTTTGCTGTAAGGCCAGATCTACTGATGGCCTTCCTGGACTTTGAGAAAGCGTATGACAGTGTATGCAGAAACAAAGTATGGAAGTCCCTGGAGGATCGAGGAGTAGAAAAATGGACTATAAGGAGGATAAAGGAGATGTACAAGGGAAGCGTGAGCTGTGTGAAAGTGGGAGGAGAGAGATCGAACTGGTTGGAACAGAGGAACGGCTTGAAACAAGGAAGTGCACTGTCACCTTTACTTTTCATTGTGGTGATGGATGACATAATGACCCGAGTGGCACAAGTAATTGGGGATGGAAAGATAAAAGCAATGGCGTTTTTTAGATGATTTGATGATTTGGGGAAACGAGGAGGAGGTACAGGTACTGTTGGACGTGTGGGAAAGAATAATACAAGGATATGGGATGAAATTTAGAATAAATAATAGTGAGATGGTGATCACAACAAGGAAGAAGGAAAGAACCACAACAGGAATAACAATTGGTGGGGAACAGCTGAAGAAAGTGGAGAGTTTCAAGTATCTGGGAAGCCTGATACAAGATAATGGAAGAAACGATAGAGAAATAAATGAGCGGGGGAGACAGGCAGAAGCATTCCGGAGGAGTGTGAGAAGCATGTTATGGAGCAAGGATGTCCCTCAGAACCGCAAAAAGATCTTATATCGGACGTACTATGTCCCTATCCTGACTTGTGCCTCGGAGACCTGGGTTATGAAAGGAAGGGAGAAGAGCAAAATACAGGCCAGTGAGATGAGGTTCTTGAGAAGCAGTATTGGAGCTACAAAGATGGACAGAATAAGAAATGAGAGGACCAGAGAATTAATGAAGGAGGAACCATTACAGGATGGTATAGAGAAATCTAGACTTAGATGGTATGGAGGAGAAGAGGATACCCAGGAGGATACACGAGACGAAGTGGGAAGGAAAGAGACGGAGAGGAAGACCGAGAGACAAGTGGCTGAAGGGGGTGGAAGAAAGCGTGAAGAAGAGAGGAGAAGACTGGACAAGGGTGGAGGCTGTGAGATGGCGGGAAGACGGTAGACGTTGGAGAGGCTTGTGTTCCAAACAGACCCAGCCAGTGGCTGGAAACTCTGCAAGATGATGATGAGTCAATACCCACTTACAAGTCAGTACATTTATACCCTTTGGTCTATCTACAATTTCATAGGTATTCTTACTCGTTCAATTCTTAACTTCATTATGCATTGCTCCTTTCCAACACACAGCATCATCTCCCTGAAGAGCATCTCTAACATTGTTTGGTACTTGTTAACATCCAGTATCTGAAAAACTAATGCAGCCGTAATAACAACCGAGTCTATTTCTTTCTCAGCTAATCTAGTTGATCTTCTAACGTCAGGTATTGGGGGTACGTCAAATCCTAAGAAGGGTTCATTACTTAGTGAATCATCCGTCTCACTAACAGTCTCCTGCTCTATGCATAAGCCACCTTCACGTACTACATCTTGATTACATACATTTTCATCTACTAGATTTCCGTCAACTTCAAATGTCTCAACATTCTCGCTATCTTCAATCTCGACACTTTACGCTATATCTTTGAGATACATGACAGGCCTAGAGCTAATATCCTCAGTCTTCGTAATCTTCTATGGAAATGTGTTTTCCTGAAATACAACATTGTAAGCTATCTTTACTTTCCTTTCTTTAGTTAACTATAAATGATAACCTTTTACATGTTCTTCATACCCTATGAATTCACATGCTACACCTCTCTCATCAAATTTGTCCTTACCTCCCACATATAGTCATGCTCTACAACTAAATACTCGGAGTGAATTATACAATGCCTCCTTCCCTCTCCATAATTCTAAAGGAACCTTGAAACTTATTGAACCAGATGGACAAACGTTCCTGATATGTGCCGCAGTTGATGCCGCTTCGGCCCAAAACTGTTTTGGCATCCCTGATTCTGACAACATACATCTGACAGCATTTGCTATTGTACGATTTACTCTTTCTGCAATCCCATTCTGTGAAGGTGAGTGAGCTACATTCTTTCTGTCTGCTATCCCACATTCAATTAGATAAGCCTCAAAATTAGTGCTATAATACTCGCCCTCACCATCAGTTTGATCGTGGCTTCTCCGTCGTCTGCTTGGGCTTCTGCTGAGGATCACCTCCATCTCGTTTCTGGCCCTAGAACTGTAGAGTTGCTGTCTGTTGATGTTTGCTCCTGGATCTAAGGCTATGGCTTCGTCTTGGTCTCTGGTCTCATTCTCTTCCTCCAGTAGTCTCGCAGCAATACGGGTGTGAAAAAGGAAAGAGAATGTTGGAAGAAAAAATTATCGAGTTCTAGTCTGATACTAGGATTTCCTTTATTTTCCTCCAGTTTCCTTTCATAAAGGCAATAAATATGTTTCTTTTGAATAATTAATTATGTCCCTCTTCTTTACATCTATTTCTTGACCCGGTATGTCATTTTCTTTAAGGTGTACTTAACATTAAAATTCATTCTTTCTTTCTTTCTTTCTTTCTTTTGTTGTAGGTATGTACAGGAGACGTTGGGGTTAAATGAATTGGAACCCATGTATCGCCAGTTTGCCAGGATATTTGAAACATTCCGCATTTCAGAACCAGAGAAGGTGGATGAGGCTAATACAGAACTGCTACCTAAATTACCAATCAAGGAAATTGATTTAAAGAAAGTGCCAAAATTAGATGAAGATCTTGAAGAAGAGGATGATGATGAAGGTGTAAGTATTAGACCAGTATTAGAGTTTGCACAAAGCCTGAAATCAGCACCTGTTACACATATAGCTAGTGTATGAAACAGAAATTACAGATCTCAAAATCATATTTTCTTTCCAAATATAAAGCATTAATTTTGTGATTTATTGCTACAGGTGTTTGATTTTTGTGAATAACATTAAACCATAAGAGGACCACTTTTCCCTCATTTCACAAAAAGGTGTTATATTATTTTTCTTGAAATAACACTTAAGTAATAATGAATATTATAATAATAAATTACTCCAGGAGTAATTTCCCATAATTTTTACATCAAGATGAAAAACAGACCCTTACTGAAAATCAAATTGTCCCAAGTTCACAAATTTCTAATGTTCTCGTGTATTTACAGTTACTATCATTAAGCCATATGCTGGAAATTTAGTGAAAATCTTGCTACCCTAAGTTTGGGAGAATGTTCTGTGCTGTTTAGTGGTTATCTTATGTAAGTTTGTGAGAACGTTGGGCACCTTTCTCACACAATTTAGCAAGAATATTTTGAGAATTTTTTTCATCTCAAGTTTTGTGCAAGAAGATTAAAACATTATGTTATATAACAATTCGTCATCATACAGGTTGCCAATTGTAATCTTATTTCATTACTGCAAGTATGGGCGCCAGGCTCAGATCATATGGACTCTGGCTGAATAAAATAATTAAATTTTAAAATAAATCAGCAACAAGATCTCCTATTGCAAGACGTGAACATTTGGCATGCTTCGCTGACTTGTACCTGAGTATTACCAATCTCTCTGTGAAAAGGCATATCTGACTACCCAAGTGTTATAAAGTTTTGAAGCCATTCTTTCAGTGTTGCCTATACAAACTGTCATTTGTAGCTCTTCAGTCGGTCAACACAAATTTTCCCAATGACTGGACAGGGTACAATGTACAGTATAAAATATGTAAATGATACTCCTGGAAAAAATTACATGTATTAGTTAATTATCACTAAATCCTAAATTGCCTCATTATAATGTTTGTATACATGTCTTTTATATCAACGGTGTGTAGTGAGTGATCTTGTGCTAGATAGAATTCCATGGTTTGTCCGCAAAAATGTTAAGTATTTTTAAAGAATTTGTTGGCTTTAAATTTGTAATGTTTAATGAGAAATTCATGTGCAAATTGTACTGTTTTATATACCAGAATATTTCTTAAGTTTACAATAGGTCTAATGGGAACATTGTTCTTATGGTTTTTACTATGTGAGATTGGAGTGTTCTCTCGAAACATGTACCTCTAAATGTAAATAATAAATCCAAGGAAAAGGTATTGATTCGGTGGACTATCAGTTTAAATTTCCTCACTAATAGTCAATACGGATCAAAACTGAATCGTTATAATCCTAAAAATCATACACTGTTGACAAAAATTCATCTTCACACGCAACCCAACTAAAAGGAATTGGACAGTCTCCAAAGCATGGAACACTGAAGACCAACAAACATAGAGCCTGGAACTCTTAACACATACATAGTTTTTAGGCGACTGTCAAAAGCTGTGAAGCTCAGACACACCAGAAAATGTAAGGCCTTTTGCCGAGAACTACAGTATGTCAACAGACGTGTGTAATATACGAATACATACAAACTTCATAGAGTTTACAACGTGGTTACCAGTAGCTGTAGCTCAAAGGTACCAGTTCAGCTTAATCGGGGATCATCCTGGCATCCAACCGACTCTGAAAGGACGAAGTTTTAATGCTGAGCATCCATTTTATACATTGTTGCTTAGCAAGATAGTCCCGGGAAATGATGAGTGAAGTGACTGGAACTAATTGCTTCCCTTGCGATCCTGGCGGTGACAATCGTTAATGTGCGAAGGTGCCCGAGAGGTTTCCCATCAGTTTCCTTGTTCTCAAAAATAGCTCAGAAAATCCATAACTCACACAGGCATGCAGAATTACCGTCAAACTTTTGCTCGTGTACAATTCCAGCCTCTCAAATGTACAATATACTAAATAGTACAGTTAGATTGAAAACTTTACAATTATGACTAATTGCCTAATTCTAACCCTAATTGCACAGGGGGATTTGTTGGGTGGACTCCGAGGTTTGATAATAAGGTGTAATAACGTGGGTTTGATGTCGCAGTCCACAATCCTGCTACCAGTTTTCAGAGGTCCACAAGTGTTGTGTTCAGCTGATGTTATTCTTCTTTCAAGGCCCTAGATTGACAAAAGGGCAGGATGATAGTGTGGGATTCCTCAAGATAATAACCTCTTCGATGTCCTAGTACTAATCCCCAGAGATGAATATTTAGACAAGACGGGGCTTTATAAAAAATAATTAATGAAGAAGTCCCTAACTCTAAATACATACAAAATATGGATAATTACAGCTGAATCTACTGTGAACTCTGGCAACACCACGATAATCCCTGTTGCTAATAAAATAAAACTAGCCAAACTCGAACACAGAAGCTCAATACTTACACCAGAGCTGAAGGCCTAAATCAAATACAATTCCTTACAGAAAAATATGAAGATACACCTCTAGGACCTAGACCTTTGAAAACACATCAATCTAGCTAACACTCAACATGATGGAACTGATGACCCTGCTTTACTAAAATGATTTGATAAACGTTAATGCGTAACTTGATGAAAAATTGAACACACCGCATGGACACAAAGTCGAGGATGCCATTCGTTAACACTGAATAAATAAACACAATTTAATTATCACCTTAATAAATCAATAACAAATTAACAATTAAGAAATAATTGCAACTTCACTAAACAAACCAACTTACATGATTGCCTTTGATCACCTATCCTTGGCCTAATCTAACTGCTTCCATGAAAGTCTAATCACAAACTAATAACAAAAGGCAATGGCAGTAGTAAGCAACATCATTAACAACCTAATCTTTGGTGTGTGGAAAAGTATTGTATTTCACATCAAAATCTAATTTGCAAATCAAAACTATGTTACCCCCAGCACAAAGCTAAAATGAATGACTCCCCCCCAAAAAAAGACCAATGGCGATACAATTTTTTCAGAATAGCTGTACCTTTTAAAAACATAGGGACCGGAATACATGGTCATTTTCTACATTGTATA
The DNA here is from genome assembly GCA_946902985.2 of Meconema thalassinum. Taxonomy (NCBI): domain Eukaryota; kingdom Metazoa; phylum Arthropoda; class Insecta; order Orthoptera; family Tettigoniidae; genus Meconema; species Meconema thalassinum. The sequence continues at coordinate 356,892,184 of OX336392.1, forward strand.
AAACCTTAGTGGCCTCTTGTTAGTAATCCAGACTCCACATATTACCTGGCACCACGTTTGTAACTATATTAAGATGCAAAGCGCACAGAAATATTACATAATTCAATCTCAGTGGATACCCTACGGCATATTGATAATGCGAATTGAGCGGTAGCCTGCCATCACTTTTATGATCACTGAGTTCAAACACACAACAAAAAACAAAATTAACTAACACAGGTCAAACTTCTCAAAATAATTACAAGACACTATGTACCTTTATAGGCGTTCCGGATTATTTACGCAAATATAGATATTCTCATGAATTTTAATGATCCATCTAGCACAAGCTTGCTGCCAAAATCCACAGTCATCTTTCCACCCAGATACGTTTTATATTTCCAAGTATCGTTCCAACTCCAAGAAGACATACCTCAGAATTCTTCATATCATTTACAGTTCCGTTGTCCATTCCTAGTTCCTACCAACCCGAAAGGAATGTTCCCTCTACGGGAGGTTTTGAACATACGAAGCACGACCTGTCTTGTTACATCTCTCGATTAAAAGTCCTTGGCATCCAAATACACACGGTACTTTTGCTCACGGAACACACAATGCTAAGGTGGTGGTGTCACAATATTATTAAGCCAATTTGCAAAAGATGCTAATCTTTTATTTCCCGCAAATCATTGTCAATTATGATAGTTATATTGGTTAGCTATTGTTGTTTTAAGGGGTGGAACAGTGATGTCATCTGCCCCTGTCAATAATAACAAATGAGTCATTTGCGCATTGCACTGCCAAATACACAAGACCCTACAAGTCACGTGTTAAATGTTTTCAAGGAGGCCATCATGTTCAGACAATGATTTTATTTACTGCACTCTATTTGTGAGTTCAGTAACTAACCACTCCATTAGCGAGGACAACAGTGCTGCGCTCTGTTGGTTGGTAGACTTCAGTCCAATAGTCATGCTGATGTGGGTGCTTGGTACAACACCCAAATACTCAAGGACAGTAGAGAGAGAGAGAGAGAGCGTTTCAAGCCTATTTATGGCTCAATAGCAATATAACTGTCCATTTATCCAATAACGTAATAATGCTCGAAATATCTCCCTGATATCCATAACCAATAACTTTGAATCTACTGGCGCGAATCATTCAGGAAAGAAACCACATGACATACACACAAGCACAATAATATTACCACCACACACCACCTCAGATTTCAACCCAATATAATAAAATAGGTTTAAGATACTGTAGTTCTTAACTGCACAAAGGCAAAACCCAAGGTTGGACTCTGTAACAAAATAAATTCAGTTTCAGTAAAATTTGGCTAAAGCAATTTGTTGACTGTATCTTACAATACTTCATATAGCCTACTCATTTACCACATTTTTTATTTATTTTTTATTTGCAGAGAAATACATGCATGAAATTTCAAATTCATTATAGACTGTTACCATAATCAGGCCATAATTCGTGTATCTCATGCTGGGTAGTTTATTGGCTGAGGAATAACCCACCCACCAAGGGAAGATGATTAAGAGAAGGAAGTAGATTTTGGATTGGAAAAGAAGGATAGAAAAATAGGAGGAGAGTCCCACAAAATTAATAAGTTTAATTTTAAACACACTTAAAGGTGGTTGCCACCGAAAATCCGCTTTCGGATACCTAAAATGAGTAAGGACTTGGTCTAAGCTGACGAGAAACACAGATAGAACTTGGGCTGTTTGCAAGAGAGTGGCTTTCGTATAATCCCTCTCAAGCATATATAAAACTACTATGGGGAAGAGTGCTGGTCTGGCAAGACTGAGAAGAACAAATTTACTGTATGTCTTCTCAAAGAAATTAGGTTTTACAAAGTAATTCGAAGAATGCCAATGATTTAACTCAGGTTTGGTATTTTCAATTTCCAAAATTATGGAGTTCCTGTAAGGGCGACCAAGTGTCTCTAAAAAGGAAAATGGTAAAAGATTATGCCTTATTGGGTAATCTTGGTAAATGAACCAATGGTTGCATTGGAAAATGGCTAAGCTTTTACTCAGCGAGGAGCCGGCTAAAAGTTTAGACAAAAAGAAACACTTATCTTTTAGAAAACTGACCATAAGTTTTCGGAGAGGGTCTCCACAAGCAGGTAGCTGGCTTAGCGAGCTTTACTTGCCTTACTGGCCAATTAGAATTAGCTATTAACGCTAAAAAGAACTTTAGTGAGGTGAAAATTAAGAGTTCTTGCTCAAATGCAACAAATGGTGAAAGCCCTATTAATGGTTTTAATGTCATTGAGTGAGGAGAGTCAAGGAAGACAGGATTTTGCCTAAACTTTATATTCGTAAATGAAAAAGCGAAGGGAAACGATTCATTTATTTTACAATTAGAAGAAGTTTGAGGAAATTAACAATTATGCAATATAATTTTGACAAACAGAGTTCATTTGAACTTTTCAACAAATAGGGTCGCAGACCTCTCAACATTAAACGGTTGCTCCAGGCAATTGACAATTTACAAGGTTTCAAACCTTACATGTTTCTAAAATCTTTATAAGATTTAAACAAATGAGCAATGAAATAATTAAAGCTTGAACGTGAATTGGAGTACAAAAAGTGCACCTTAAGAAATTCTGGAGAGAATGTTCTAGAGAAAGTGACAACTTTGAAAATAACAATAATAACAACATGAAAAATAAGATAGAAGTTCCTACAACTTCTTATATTTATACAGAATTACTATATGAGAATTATACAAAAGAGGGCAGGTCACTTACTGTGAAACCTGGAGAAAATGAAAAGGAAAGTTCTAGACTTCCCAAGTTTGAGCAGGAATCACTCGCCAAATGGGACAGTTTCCATTTCGTGAAACCTGAACATGACTCGCTCAAGAGTTTAAAGAAATGTTTTCCCTGATTATAGGAAAGGAACAATGTGATTTTAAAACTTGTATCACACAAGCAATTATGCAGAATTTAATTAATGTTAAACTAGCAAAGTTGGAAGGGCACTTCGTGAGTGACACCTTATAGAAAAGTTTCAATTTTATTAATAATGGTGGTTAGTAGAAGGTTGAGGAAAGATCATTGGGATATAGGATCAATGTTCATGGCCGTATTTAATATAACCGGACGATCGCGACGCGGTAGAAACGTGGAGCAAGCACTGTTTATCACTGTAGTCTATGAAGATGGATGCAAAGTTCACTGTAGAAACACTAAAGTTTATGAAAAAGAAAGTTATTGCAATTATGGAAATAACTGATTGCACTATATAGGTGAGAGTCTATTTCTTGGAAAAGTTGTGATTTACAATTAAATGCGCCATAGAATGTTCCAGAGGTTCCAGCGGTGGAAGAAAGTTAGCTATTGCAAAAATTTGTAAGGAAGATTCCTCATTTTAAATATCATTGTCCCAAGTGAGCGAAAAACACTTGACGGCAAGACTCGCAGATAGAGTACAAGATCTCGAAGGTTCCAGAACAACCTTAGCAGAAAAATGGGGTTGAGAAAATCCAACGGAGGAACTAGCTTTATAATTATAGACAGCGGGTATTAGATAATATCCCACGTAGCGAGAAGATTTCTCATTTGAATAGCTTAAGAAAAGCTCTTTTTTTAGTAAGGTTGGCTTATACAAGCAAAAGCTCAACATGGCAAATCCCACGAAGAATGATTTTTGCCCCAAAGTAAATAATTTCACACTGTCTATAAATTATAATTAAAAGCACGTGGAAGTTAAAACCATGAAGATGTGGTTAAAACTTTTAAAATGGTACTTATCTTGATTTCATGTTGAAGTCGAAGTTTCCGTTGATGACTACTTAGCCAACATGGCGTAGAAGAGGGTGAGCCTCTTGGTTTGAGGAGGCAAGCTCGAGCGGAGCTTTGACTGACCGAGTCAACTGCAGACTGAGAAGTGAGAGCTGCTCAACGGAGCACGGAGGGACCAAGAAAAGGGGAAAGAGTGGGGGGTAGGAGACAAAAGGAGAACATATAAACATTGCCAACTTTAAAACAAAAAATTAATCTCTTGCTGAGCTGATCTTCTAAGAGTTGATAACAGATGATACTAGCGCAGCATGGTGAGTAAAGAAGTAGACGTAGTCCTCTTGCTCAAGGAGAAAATAGCTGGCGATGGTAACAGGATCTGGTGGCCAAATGGATAAGTAAGTCCTCTAGCACCAGGAAGAGTTGAGGAGCTTCAGAGATTCGCTGCGAGGTGACGCTAGGTGGGTCACAGAAGTTATATATCTAGAACAGACTTATGCAGACATAAGAGATATGCCCAACAAGGAGAAAACAGATGATCACTGTTGGTGTTTGACAAAGAGGAAGGAAAGAACATGCAAAAGCATTGAAAATTATAATCTCTGGTACCGTGTATTCCAAGAATGCACCACATGCCAATCTTTTTTCTTGTAAAATATTTTTTAACAAGCTGTTAAGTAAAGAACATATACAGCCTACTTTCTCCTAAATGTATGGGTATAGTTATAACTCTTTGTCTTTATCAAGGAGTAAAATAGAATCATTTCTTGGTTGAAGACCTTAGAAACTATTTACCTCTATCAAACACCAGAGCCTCGGAAAAACTACTACCATCAGTGAAGAAAAAAAGAGAAGACATATCTCATGAATTTTATGGAACTGGAGACATGATCAACCGGACGTGGGCAACATCCAACTTTGAGTTGAGGCATGTGTTTACACGTCTGGCTGTCCATGGTTTTCACCACCTTAATTGTATTAACAAATCTTTCCAAGACCCTACAATGACGTGTGTATGCCAACTATGTGGACCAGCATGAGAACGCTACCACTTAGAGCTCTGATGTAAAAGAAAACAATCAATCAAAGACTGTGCAATTCAAATCACCCGAGTGTACATGTTCATTCTTTATTTTCGATTGCTATTTGGCTGCAATAAAAGGTTTTTTAAAAGTTGGTTTACCATCCAGGGTTGGCTTTTCCCTCGGACTCAGCGAGGGATGCCACCTTTACTGCCTCCAGGGCAGTGTCCTGGAGCTTGAAACATCGAGTCGGGGGATACAACTGGGGAGGTGGGAAGAGCACCTCGCCCATGCGGCCTCACCTGCAAAGCGAACAGGGGCCTTATGAGAGATAGGAAGTGATGGAAAGATTGGGAGGGATAGTCAAGGAATAGGGAAGAAGGCGGCTGTGGCCTTACATTATGTACCACCCTGGCATTTGTCTGGGGCCGAAGTGGGGAAACCACGGAAAACCACTTCGAGGATGGCTGAGATGGGAATTGAACCCCCTCTACTCATTTGGACCACCCGAGGCTGAGTAGACCCCATTCCAGTCCTCATATCACTTTTCAAATTTCGTGGCAGAGCCGGGAATCGAACCTCGGACCTCCGGGGTGGCAGCTAAGCACGCTGACCACTACACCACTGAGGCGACTGCAATAAAAGTATTAATTAATATCCTGAACTTGCACCAATAGATAGAGTAAAGGTACTATGTGGGATCATTTTGTTCTTTAGTTCAAATAACATTTTCAAATAACACACAATAGCCTGTTACAAACGCTTTAAAATAAAAATTTATCGTATTGTCAACTTGTCATTCTTCAAATTCGACGCTTATAGAATGCCAATGGTAGGCAAACCAATGGAGTTCCACATGGACCAGTCGTGACATCTGGCAGAAAAGTTTCGCATAAGATAATTCTAATAGGGCGAGTGCATTCTAGAGGCCATAAAAGGAAACTTTTCAATTAAAGCTGTTCCAACGTGCAGGCCGGTTCGCAGCTCGCAACCAGTTGGCCATGATTGTCACCCTCTTAGTTCATCTGGAAGGAAGCTTTTAGGTTTACGTGACCGTTAATCGTGCGATCATGAGCCGCGGGACCTGCCTTTTACGTGGAATCCGAACCACAGGACATGGCATTTCACTTCGAAAATCTCACATGCATTGACCGAGAATCGAACCTGGTCCACCGTGGTGAGAGGCCAACAGCTTGGCCACTGCATCTGGTTGCTGTTAGATGTCTCGTGCAGATCCAGTGGAAAATGTTGTTAAAAGAAAGAAAAAAAAAAAAAAAAAAACGCTCTCCATAAATGCCAAATTACGACATTACGAATCAGTTATTAAACCGGAAGCAATATATGCTTGTGAAACACTTTTCAAGTTAAACACTCGATCAGTTACTGACACATTACAGAAGACTGATAGAAGAATTCTCAGAACTATAATTAATAAAAAAAACATCAGGTGGATGGTCAATGGCGTCTATTACCAAATGAAGTGGTTTATAAAGAAACTGAGTCTATAGTGAAATAGGCGAATTTTTTATTTTTTTTATTTTTTGGTCATATCTCACGCCTGCCGGATACCAGACAATTAGAAGTATTATTTAATTATTTTTTCAAAAGTAAAACAAAGAACTCTTGGTTTATGGAAATTCAAAATGATCTGGATGAACTCGGCTTGACAATGTCCCAAATTGCTAACAAAGATGAGAAGAATATCTTGAAAAACAAGAACATCTGACCTCCCTTAAAAACCTTTACCCGCAAAACTTACACCATAAGCGATGCAGAGAGAGCGGCAAGGTTGACTAGAATGAAAATGTTTTGGGAAAATAAGAAAAATAAGAAGCTGAATCTTTAATATTGTTTTTGAGACATGTATATACTTGTTTTGGTTAAGTGTTCCAATGAGGGTGTAACATATGTAAATAAATAAATAACGCTTCATTTTATAACGTCTGAGTAATTACAAAACAATCAATAAATAAAAATTCAAGCAAAAAATCCCCACTCTGATAGGTTTTGAACCCCAACCAAACGGGTAAAAGAGTAACGTTTTACCACACAACCAAACATGTCCACCGAATTTCGTCGTTATCAATTGACTTGCATACAATGTCTTAGCAAATAATGATTTGGACTAAACGATTTCTTCACTGGAGTTTATTTTTATATATAAAGCATTACATACAAAGTTTATATTATTTCTTTCAGTAGGCTATATTGCATGCAATACTCAAAACTAGTGGAATGTAGGTCAGGCACAAGATAATCAGCTGCTATCTTGTCTTGTAACCGACACGGCTCAGAGTTTTAAAGCCACTGCTACCATCTATACTAATATACGAGGGCCATCCGGAAAGTGGTACCCGTTTGTGCAATAAAGACACAGGAGTAAATATGAACAAATATACACATTTTTATTGGAAAGAGCATACTTGACACTACTTCTCCACATAATCACCAAGCAAATTGAGGCCTTTGTCATACCGTGTGACGAGTTTTTGTATTCCAGCGTCATTGTCCTCCGCCGCCAGCGCATTGAGATACGTAGTCATGCCTCGTATAAGTTCATCACTGTCAAATCTTTTTCCCGCAAGAAAGTCTTTAAGCTTCGTAAATAGATGAAAATCTGAAGGGGCCAAGTCCAGGCTATACATTGGATGGTCGAAGGTTCCCACTTGAATTGCTGCAAAAGTTGTTGTGTTATCGCAGCTGCATGAGGCCTGGCATTGTCATGAAGGTGAATGACGCCTATAGACAATAGACCTCGTCGTCGATTTTGTACTGCCCGCCGTAATTTCTTTAATGTTTCACAATTCGCATTAGCATTAATTGTGTCTCCACGGGCCATAAAATCATTGAGCATTACACCTTGTCGATCCCAGAAAATGGTTGCCATGAGTTTCCTGGTGGACAGAACTGTCATGAATTTTTTTGGTTTGGTTGGTGAATGAGCGTGATGCCACTCCATTGACTGTCGTTTACTCTCAGGTGATGCATAACAAACCCATGTTTCGTCCCCAGTAATGATGCGAGTCGGGAAAGAGTCTCCTTCATCGGAATAACGTCCCAGGAACGTCAGTGCTGCAGCCATACGCTTGGTTTTGTGCTCATCTGTAAGCATGCGAGGGACCCACCTTGCACGAATTTATGAATAATGCAGATCGTCTTTGACAATTTCATGAACAATTGTTCGAGACACATTAGGAAAACGTTCACAGAGTTCATCAATTGTGACGCGCCGATTGTTACTCACGCATTCGTCTGCTGAGCTCAGCAGTTTGGTCTGTAATGACGGATGGTCTCCCTGAACGCTCCTCGTTGTGTGTATTCCCCCTCCCCAGGTTGAAGTTGCGACACCAGCGCTGAACAGACGACTCGTCCATCACATTGTCTCCATACACCTCCTTTAATTGGCGATGAATATCACAAGGTTGAATGTTTCGTGCATAAGAAATTTAATCACGGCCCTCACTTCACTACTGGCGGGGTTCTCAATTTGTTTAAACTTTATAAACGATCCCAGATACAACACGAGCAATGCTAGCATCACGCAATCTCGCACCAGAAAAGCCACTGACGCGGCCTGACCTTGCCCAGCGGATACCCGAGTCGTCAGCGTTTCATGCGGCGCTAACGGGTACTACTTTCCGGATGGCCCTCATAATAAAGCTGAAGAGTTTTTTTGTTTGTTTAAACGCGCTAATCTCTCGAACTACCGGTCAGATTCGAAAAATTCTTTTTGTATATGACAGCCAAATTCAAGAGGAATAGTTTAGGCTATGTAGCATTAAGCTACACCTCTCAGGTGACCTTAAAGATTGATTTTTGTTCAGTAAGTCGGAAGAACAAGCGCTCCCGAACAGCTTTATCCGCGTGCGCTGGCGTTATGGTTAGTGATACGTACACCGTTTCACCGATCAGAACCAAAATTTTTTTACTTACCCTTTGGAACCCTGTGGGTAACACCGTCCACTTTAAATTTCGGACAGACCACTCCATTCCCTGTATTTAGGCCCTTTGGCACAAATCTACACCTTTTCACCGATCTGAACCAAAATTTGTATACTTACCCTTTAGAACCCTGGGAGTAACACTGATTACATGAAATTTCGGACAGACCACTCCATTCCCTGCATTTAGGCCCTTTGGCACAAATCCTTTTCACTGATCTGAACCAAATTTTACATACTTACCCTTTGGAACCCTGCGGGTGACACTGTTCACTTCAAATTTTTCGGACAGACCACTCTATTCCCTGCATTTAGGTCCTTTATCACAAATCTACACAGTTTCTCCTAATTGCACCAAATTTTACATACACTTTGAAACCCTGCTGGTAACACTGTCCACTTGATATTTTGGACAACGCTCTCCATTCCTTTCATTTAGAATCACAGACAAAATGAACTTGAAAACCATGTATTAAGGCCCTAGATATCATTCATGTACATAGTAGTGTAACTCTAAGAGTATTTTAATAAGTCTATTGTTGACTGGCAATTCGGGTTGCATCACGTCACCCCTACCAGTGTTCTGGTGCAGAATTGCGAAAATAGTTGCATCTTGCGCTGTTTATAAATTGCAGTCACGGGGAGTAATTTGCGCAAAAAGATTTCTTAGGCGCCTTTAAACAGTTATCATCATGAAAATATCATGTCTCTGTATACGTGCAATGGTGTTGGTGCAGTACATTGAGGTTATCAGCTACAATAAGCTTTAGTGCTTTCAAATTTACCTTCATTTATTCCGAACCTTATCGTTGAGTGCTATGTGGCGATAAATGATACTATTGCTACCTTGGGAGCTCAGGACAGCCGAAGTTTTCCGAAGTGTTCTGATTATTTTTCTACGGCGCTATGCGACAAAAGACGACACTATTGATTTCTAGATTTTTAACAGCCAATGAGATATAGGCCCTAGGTAGTGTCTTTTATTTCACTTACTCCTTTTTCTAATAATTTTTTAAAAATCATTTGTAAATTACATGATTCGGTGCTGTAGTTAGTAAATAACCGTTTCCCTATTCATTATTATCATTACGGGAAAATGACCTGAATGTTACGTCCATTATACTGTACTACTTATCACCCCCACTACAACCACTACCACCACCACAAAAAGTTATATTTTTTGATTTTTTTTTTTCTGTTTAAGTATCATGTGCCACTTCTGTAGTAGTATTCATTATCATCCATAAAACAAATAAATCCACCGGGCAAAGCCGGGCACTACTGCTAGTGTGATATAAAAAATATCGAACGGGCCACGTCCTTTTGGACAGTTTAAACCATTCTCGGTTCGATAATCGGAACTAATGGGTTCAGAGTTATTAATTTATTATAATGCTTGCATAATTCACATGGCCACCATCCTTAAGTGGTCAGGCTGATGACCTTGTGGTGTGGGCGCATGACGCGTCCCATATGAAGGTATGTTGTTACCAAATTTGGTAGAGATCGGATGATTAGTTTAGTCGTAATTTGATTTTATATTTTGAACGTTTGAGTGGCCGCCATTCAGTTTTGGTAAAGATGGCGGCGATATAAAACATGCCACTGAGGTGCCCTTTGTTAGTGCTACCTCTGTACCAAATTTCGATCAATTCGGGGGCAGATATACACACTCACAAACGCACTCGCAGACAGACTGACAACTTTTGGCCTGTGTAGATCTCAATCTGGTTATTATGAAATGCAGATTAAAGTTGAAGAAACTGAAGAAAAGTCAAAAGCCAAAAAGGTGGGCAATAGACAGACTGAAAGAAAAGGATGTAAATGAAAGATTCGAGAAGAGTATAAAGGAAGGACTAATGAAAAACCTTCAACAAACTTCAATTGCAGACGAATGGGCACTTTTGAAGAATGAAACAACAAAATCTGCAGAAGAAAACATTGGTAGCAAAGAAAGAATAGGTAGAAAACCGTGGATCACTCAGGGTATACTAGAATTGATGGATGAAAGGCGGAAACACAAGAATGTAAGAGATGAAAAGGGGAAAGCAGAATACAGACATCTGAGAAATGAGGTTAACAAGAAGTGCAAGGAAGTGAAAGAAGAATGGCTGAAAGAGAAATGTGCAAGTATAGAAAATTGTCTGAAATTTGGAAAAGTAGACACAGCTTATCGAAGGATTAAGAATACTTTCGGGGAAAGGAAGTCTTAAGTACTGTAATATTAATGACTCGGATGGAAAACCTCTAACAGATAGGGAAGAAAAGGTGGAGAGACGGAATGCTTACATAGAGTGTTTGTATAAGGGGAAGGAGATCGAGAATCATGTAATGGAATGGGAAGAGGAAATTGATGAGGATGCAAAAGGTAATTTAATACTGAGATCAGAATTTGACAGCATTGGAAGACTTAAGCAGAAACAAAGCACCAGGCATAGATGATATACCGATTGAGTTGCTATGCTGCATTGGAGATGAAGGTCTGATCAGGTTATATCACTTGGTGTGTAGGATTTATGAAACAGGTGAGGTACCCTCTGATTTAAAGAAGTAGTGGGAGCTGACAGATGTGAAGATTACCATACAATTAGCTTGATTACTCATGCTTCAAAGATCCTGTCTAGAATAATTTACAAGAGGATGGAAAGCCAGATAGGAACGGAGTTGGGTGAAGACCAGTTTGGTTTCAGGAGAAATGCAGAAACAAGGGAAGCTGTACTAAGTCTTAGGCTGATTTTGGAAGCTAGAATAAGGAAAGATAAGGGAACGTTCATGGCATTTGTAGACTTAGAAAAGGCTTTTAATAACGTTGATTGGACTAAATTGTTTGACATTTTGAAAACGATTGGAATAAAGTACAGGGATAGGAGGGTGATCTACAATCCATACAAAAACAAGACAGCAGTCATTCGAGCTGAAGGACATGAGAGAGAAGCTGGTATTCAGAAAGGTGTAAGGCAAGGATGCAACTTATCACCCATACTTTTCAAACTTTACATTGAACAAGCAATGAAGGAAATTGGAGAAAAATTTAAAGTGGGAGTGAAGATTCAAGGATAAATAATTTCAACTCTGAGATTTGCTGACGACATCGTCATCTTGGCCGACACACCTGAGGATTTGATTGAGTTTTTGAATGATATGGACTCGTCTTGAGGAAAGAATTCATGATGAAAATTAATAAATGTAAAACAAAAATATTGGAATGCAGCCGAAATAAATCAGAAACCTCTATGGACATCAAATTGGCAGATGTAGAACTAAAGGAAGTAGGTGACTTCTGTTACTTAGGAAGCAAAATATCCAGTGATGGACGAAGCAAAGAGGATACAGAAAATAGGTTAGCTAAGGCAATGAAAACATTTTTACAGAAAAGGAATCTGTTGACATCGAATATAGATTCAGGTACATGTCCTCGGACACTCCCGGCACTAAAAGCCATACGATAAATAAATAGATTTAGGTATTAGGAAGTCATTTTTGAAGGCCTTTGTCTGGAGCGTGGCACTCTATGGCAGTGAAACTTGGACTATTAGTGCAGTAGAATGAAGGAGAATTGAAGCGTTTGAAATGTGGTGTTACTAGAGAATGATGAAGATCAGATGGGTGGAAAGGGTTACAAACGAAGAGGTATTAAGACTAGTGGGAGAGGAGAGATGTTTCTGGCGACTGCTAATGAAGAGAAGAGATAGGTTGGTAGAACACATACTAAGACACCCAGGAATAGCAAGCTTAGTTATGGAAGGAAGGGTCAAGGACAAGAACTGTAGGGGTAGACCAAGGTTAGAATATGTTAAACAGATTGCCTAGGTAGTCTCTTCCTTTCCCGCCTTAATTGGCCCTTATCTCATATTTCCTGTATAATAAAATCGGGGTATCCGCCTGATCAATACACAAAATTTATATATGGGTCTATATTAAAACCATTTGGTACATGTTTTGGGGCCTATTATGATGGCCCCTTCATCAGCCAATAACATACAGATTATCAGTATAATCATAGGATACATTGATAAAAGGTAAAACTAACATGTAAAAAGAATGGATGTAAATGGAACATAATCATGAAAAGATGATGTGGTGATAAAAACACTTGACTGTGACAAAATTACAGAGACATTTAAAAATGTTAACAGGCGACATATGAAAAAACACTTTAAAACAGGGGCACTTTAAGTCCTTGTCAAGACAAATCTTTCGTGTGTCCATATGAAAAAATACCAGCAGGGTATCGTGTCTAAAAGCAAAAGAGGCCTGGTTTAACTTGGCCTGTTTCGATCCTCGTCATAGGCGAAATATTGATCTTCGAACTAACAACAATCCTCCATTTAATAGGAGTCACAAGACAGCCAGGTCCAGTAGGATTGGTTTGGTAACAACATATTCAACGATTTTCATGGAATGAACTTTTGCTTTTAGACACGATACCCTGCTGGTATTTTTCCATATGGACACACGAAAGATTTGTCTTGACAAGCACTTACAGTGCCCCCCTTTTAAAATGTTGTTTTAAAGTGTTCTTTCATATGTCGCCTGTTAACATTTTTAAATGTCTCTGTAATTTTGTCACAGTCAAGTGTTTTTATCACCACATCATATTTTCATGATTATGTTCCATTTTCATCCATTCTTTTTACATGTTAGTTTTACCTTTTATCAATGTATCCTATAATTATACTGATAATCTGTATGTTATTGGCTGATGAAGGGGCCATCATAATAGGCCCCGAAACATGTATCAAATGGTTTTAATATAGATCCATATATAAATTTTGTGTATTGATCAGGCGGATACCCCGATTTTATTATACTTGATTGTCAATCAATACGGAACCATGACTGAGTCTATTGTCATCTCTCCTGATCCCTCCTTCTGGGAGGGGTCAGCCTTATTTTTCTTTTCCTGTTATCTCCTGCCTTCTGCTCAAGGCCCTCAAGGAGGTAGGGTATATGTAGCCCCACCACTTCTGGTGCACCCTAGGAAGTGCTACACCCTCAGGGGCTCACGGCTGGTGACTTCGGGAGTTTGCGACCCCGAGGGATTCCTGAGCTGGGTCCTGTTTCCCCCTTTTGTCCCTTACCCTCTCCTCTTTCACTTTCCTGTCGTTTTTCTTTTCATTATATTTCCTTTTCCCTTTAAGATTCCCGCACTGTAATTTTTGCATCTCCACTCCATTTTGTGGGTGTTTTCAATCTCCGTTGCATTTTGTAAGTCTTTTCGATCTAAGTTGCATTTTGAGAGTGTTTTTCAACCTCGATTGCATTTTGTAAGGATTGACAATCTAAATTGCTTTTTAGTAAGTCTTTCAATATCGGGGGGGGGGGTTCTTTTGTGAGTATTTTGAATTTCAATTGCATTTTGTATTTTCAACCTACGCCGCTTTTTTGCAAGTAGTTAAGTCTCAATTACATTTTTGTGGGTATTTTGAATCTAAATTACATTTTGTAAGTATTTTCTATCTAAATTGCATTTTGTAAGTATTGTCCATCCAAATGAGAAGTTTGAATCTACCATACATTTTGTAAGCAATTTCAATTGCATTTTGTATTTTCAACCTACCCTGCTTTGTTCAAGTAGTTAATTCTCAATTGCATTTTATGGGTATTTTGAATCTAAATTACATTTTGTGCGTATTTTCAATCCCATTTGCATTTTGTAAGTATTTTGATTTCACTTGCATTTTGTAAGTATTGTACATATTTTGAACTTCACCTACATTTTGTGCCTATTTTTCGATCTATTCCTTTTGTGAGTATTTTCGTTCGAAATTCCCTTATGTACGTATTACCACTCTCCATTTTGTGAGTCGTTTCAATCTGAGTTCCTTTTTGTAAGTATTTTCCTGCTCACTTACTTTTCGTTCTGGTTTCCACTTCATTGACATTTTTGCTATCACACAGACCATTAGGGATGTTAGGCCCCTTAAAACAACAATTATCATCATCATCATCATGTTAAACAGATTGCCTCGGATGTAGGGTGTGGTAGCTATGTAGAGATGAAACTATTAGCTCAGGACAGGGAGCCATGGATGCTGCATCAAACCAGTCAAACGACTGAAGACTCTTGCAAAAATCGAAAGTAGGCTAAAATTCTATTTGTATGTACCATAATGCACTTGAGGCGTGAATGCTACCATAATGCACCTGGGGTATGAGCGCTGTTCTGTGCTGATAGGCGAATGTTTATCATAGTGCTTGTAAGCTGCAGGGAAAGTCAACAGCTATGTAAACTGATTCTTTGCATTGGACATAAACTATCCTAACTTAGCAAATTGATTAAATCCAGGAATTTTTCTCCACAGTCAATAATATCTGTGGGTCTTTCCAAAAGGGTAGCAGCAGCTTTATACTTGTCCCTTTTAATTTTAGACCACTACCCTTTTTTCTTTATTTAGTTCTCCTTCAGATAGAGTCCAGGCTGTTGGTTAGCCCTTTATATTTTTGGTCACTGAATTTTTGTCCAACTTTTATGAATTTTTATCCAATATACAGGATAGGTGCAATATGGAAGGATGGAAATGTTCCAGATGATTGGAAAAAAGGAATAATAGTACCTCTCTTCAAAAAAGGGAAGCCGAAAGAAATGTGGCAATTATAGAGGGATCACTTTATTGTCTCATGGCCTGAAAATATTTGAAAAAAATACTTGAGAAAAGGCTAAGGAAAATAATAGAACCTCAACTGCAGGAAGAGCAGTATGGATTCAGAGAACACCGTGCAACTATAGATCTCATATTTTCCCTCAGAATGCTGCTAGAAAAGCACTGGGAGAAGGGTAGACCCCCAACACTTGTTTTTTTAGATCTTGAAAAAGCATTTGATAACGTCCCAAGAAAGACTATATGGGAATGCCTAAGAAAGAAAAACGTACCCGCGGGGCTAATCCAGAAAGTTAAAATGCTTTACGAAGGTTGCCACAGTTGTGTTCAGATAGGAAATGGTAATTCTGACTGGTTCCAAACAACTAAAGGAGTTCAACAGGGCAGTGCCCTCTCGCCATTACTTTTTATCACTGTAATGGATGAAGTTATGAAAGGAATAAAGCATAACAACAATACAGAAATCAGCGCATTTGCATTTGCAGATGATGTAGTAATTTGGGGTAATACAGAGAAAGAAGTACAGGAGAGGTTGGCCACCTGGAATAACTGTCTAAAAGCACACGGATTAACAATAAACAAATCAAAAACGGTAGCGATGTCAGTCAACACACAGAACAAGAAAGGAGAAATAAGGCCTGAAGGTACACAGCTTGAAACAGTAGACCAGTTTAACTATCTTGGGTGCATTATTTCAAGCAATAACAGGATACAGCATGAGATCAATAGCCGAAAAGCAACCCAGTTCTACCATCAAGTTCGGAACCTACTCTGGAACGAACAAGTCCCCTTGAGATCAAAACAGACGCTCTTATAATCATACTTTACCCCCATAATAACATATGGCCTAGAAACCTGTACAACAATCAGACAGATAGACAGCAAACTACAAGCTGTAGAAATGAAGTTTCTACGAACAATGGTCCAAAAAACTAGGAGGGATGGGGTAAGAAATGAAAAAATTAGGGAAGAAGCTGGAATGTACCCAACTTTGAAAGAAAAAGTGACAAGGGCCCGTTTGAGATGGTTTGGCCATGTCAGGCGAATGGACGAGGGAAGGATAGCAAAACAAAGACTACACACAGATGTGGTTGGTAGAAGGCCAGTAGGAAGACCAAGGAAGAGATGGCTAGACCAGGTGAAGGAGGACATAGGAACAAGGGGAGTTAGCTGGGATAGAATCCTAAAAGAAGAATGGTACATGGACAGACGCAAGTGGAGGGCACTCATAAACTACACCCGGGCAACTGGAGTAGAAGACAGATGATGATACAGGATGGCCACATAGTGTTAGAATCTCTGAATGAATCAATAAAAGTAAAAACCTAAAAGAATTGCTGGAGTTTAATAAAATATAACTGTTTGCTTTTTTCCTAAACTTGTTAAAGGAAATAAAGCTCTGTTTTTTTTTTTTTTTATAGGAAAATTGTAATTTTTATTCTTATTTTTCTCAATAATTCAAGGAACTTTTGTTATATACAAACATTAAGTATTGAAAAGTTCTTCACTTTTTATGGATAGATAAGTTTTTTCTTAAAATTCTGTTCTTATTATCAGTGCTTTGACTTAAGCCACTTATCTACTTTCAGAAAAAAGAAGAGGAGAAAACCAAAATGTCCAAAAGGAAATTGAAGAAGTTAACTCGATTGAGTGTAGCAGAATTGAAGCAGTTAGTGAATCGACCTGACGTTGTAGAAATGCATGATGTCACTGCAAGAGATCCCAAGCTTTTAGTGCAACTCAAAGCACATAGGAACACAGTTTCAGTACCTCGTCATTGGTGTTTCAAGAGGAAGGTTCGTATAATGGTTAACTTCAGTCAAAATACAGTAAAACTTCACAGGCTTTAGTTATGATTAAGTCCTCTTTATCTATTTTTTCTTCAAAGATTTCACTAACAAGGTTTGAGCTTTATTGTTTCTATTATTGCTACTATTTTCTTGTTTTATTTTGTCAAATCGTAAGATGTTCATTCCGGAAGGAATACTTTAAATCTCCATGAGGACCCCAATTGAAAACTAATACATAACATATGACTAATTTCGATAAGAAGACTACCATAGGTTACGTACGACACAACAGTTTTGTTGAGGTGTTTTTTCATTTCGGATCACTTCAAAATTTCCATTAGAGCAAGAACATAAATTAATAGTCCAACCTATGCTTCATTACACAAAGAGCCTTTATTCATGTAGAAAACACTCTTCACACCCTGTTGGCCATCTCAAGATAGTATTTTATTGGACATAAAAATAAAATTTCGACATGATGAATTCCAAAGTATTTCATCATCATCAATTTCCGTTTTTCAGCTTAAGCCGGGTGGGAGCAAATATGACACCTCTCCACTTGACTCTGTCTGTCCACCATCCTTCCTCAACCACTGAACTTCACTCCAGGTTTCATTCTCTCCCACTGTCCTTCACTGTCGATCATTTAGCTTCTGTACATTCACTTCCTTTCGAATGTCTTTATTAATACATATTTAGACTAATTTAAAGGAATATACAATACTAACTATTTATATATACAGTGAAACCCCTCATATCCGAACCCCGGTAATCCGAAATCCCGGGTAATCCGAACGAGGTTCTTTCGACAATTTGAAGTTTGAAAAAATACACGCAAAAAAGAGAAACTTATTTATTTAGTCATAAAACAATTATATACTCTGCATTATGACTTCATTTTACATAATTAGTTGAAAAATTAACAAGGAGTACAGTTTGCATAGTGTAAAAATGCCTACATAGACTACTTATCCCATCCAGGATTGTGAAACGGAAACGTTGGTTATTATTCCGTCTTTGCTAAGACAATGAAATAGCAATAGAAACTCATACAATATCACTTAATCGTTCACTTGAAATCAGTTATCTTCAATATTGTAGAAGTGACGAAAACCTTCCCGCGGAGGCAATTGCGCGCCAGCGTCGCACTAAGATGACATCGTTTGGCGTGGCTGCTGGGTGTTGTTCTACGAAGCGCAATGCGATGTCGACAGCAGATGCAGCTTCAGTATAAGTCACATTGTCTGCCGAAGTTTCTTCTTCCTCACTGTCATTAGCTACATTGCCGTCAATTTGACTTTGGACCAGACTCACTATTTCATGTTCGCTGTTTGCGCCAAACCAGCCTGCCACGCTCAATGTAGGCTACAGTCCTATACCGTAACGAGGGCTGGTCATTATGTTATGGATATCTTTCGGCTAATCCGAACAAATTGAAATCCGAACAGGCTACAGCCCCAATTAGTTCGGATTTGAGGGGTTATACTGTATGTCATTTTTGCAAAATTATTTTTATTAGTTAAAGCCCACATTTGTTGCAGATCTGTTTTTAACTATTTTTAGAAGATATAGCATAGAAAGCCCAAGTGAAATCTTATCAAAAAGCTTTTCCCGTAAGTAGCCTACTTTAGTTTGTTTTTAACAACACCACTGAAGTAGGCCGAAACTGGTACATTTTATTAATTAATTAAATTATTTTTGAGTAAGGTGTAATATATTTATTAAATACCAATTGGTATTCATGAGTTCAGTATTACAATGAAACAAATTGCAAATAGAGAAGAAAAAAGGACCCTGAAGAACAAACATATAAGACTTACACTAATAACTAAGCAACAAAACCATATGTCATATATAATGAAGAAAGGGCGGCCAGGTCAGCCAGAATGAAGAGATTTTGAGAGAGGAGGAAGATGATAACAACTAACTTCCCTGTCAATTCTTAGATTCCTTAAATGGGTTTGGTTTGATTTAAATGCTCCAATGTGGGCATAGACTACTATATTTACTTGTGTAATCCCCCCCCCCCCCCCCTGGTTTTTTGTATACTTTTTTGCGACCTCATAAACAGGGAGGGAAAATTATGTGATTCTAAATTAAAAATGGAAATGAAAATATTGAACATACTGAACTTACTTAAGTTACGAAATTTATTTAGGCCTAAGTAGTACAAAATAATCAAAAATATGTATAACATAATTAATTCTAATAAAAAATTGACGGCAATAATACGTTCCCTAGCTATAATTATACAGAAACCGTCACGTCGTCTTTTAATGTCATGCGAGAATTCACTGAAGATAGGAGTCAGATACCTGAAATAAATTAGAAAACTATATTAGGGTAAAATCTGTAAAATTGCCTACACAACACTCAATCCTAAAGAAATAAACTTGCCCTGTCATTCATCGACTCTTTCTTCCGAAGTTGTCTGCAATGAATCACTCTAATTCTTTTCCATCTCCCAGTTGCAGTCATCTTCAGTTCCATCTTATTCATTGGAAATGCCAGTTTTCTTGAAACTTTTCACAATAATGTCTGGTGAAATCGGTCCCCATGCACGAACAATCCACTCACATATTAATTCTAGTGAAGGCCTCTTGATCTTCCCGTTAGTCGTCAGAGTATGAGAACCTCCCGCTATCCATTCAGAATATACCCACCACACGTTGTCTTTGAATGTCTTGTTGACGCTTACATCATGAGGCAGCAAGGCTGACATCAAACCACCAGGAATTATTGCAGCATCAGTCTTCTGGTTGACAATTTCTTGGCGAACAACAACAAGATGGCCACGGAAACTGTCCAAAACCAGGAGAGACCTCTGGTTTAAGGGATGGCCGCCATCTTCCCCACACAACACTCAACCAATCCTTCATGAGATCCGTCACCATCCATCCTTTCTCCTGGACACGAATGTGCACACCGCAAGGAAATTTCCCTTTAGGAATTGTTTTCCGCTTGGAAATTACATAGGGAGGAAGTTTTCGCCCATCTGCAGTAAAAGCCAGAATAACTGTGCAGCGAAGCTTCTCTGCCCCAGTAGTCCTCATGACTATGCTGGATGCTCCCTTTTCGGTAATTGTAGTGTTTCTCAGCATATCAAAGAAAATCGGAGTTTGATCTGCATTTCCGGTTTGCAATAGCTTCTTAATTACAAATCTCTAAAACTGCACGTTTTTGCACTGTGGTCCTTCGGAAGTCACTGGCATAAAGATGGCTTTCTTCGAAGAGAAAGATGGTTCCTTTTCATGAACCAACAAAGCCACCCTCGGCTTGCTTTAAAATCAGGAATTTTCAAGGTTTTTGTTACTGCTACACCCTTTAACTGGAGCATCTCGTGGGAAACTGAAAAGCCATAATTTTTCAATTGATGTACATAAAAAACAACTTCCTTTTCAATTTCTGGATGCTTCCCGGTATTAGGTCCCCGAAATGATAAAGTTGTTTTCTTGGTACACTTTAATTTATCTTTCTGCTTCCGTCAGTAACTTAGGTGTGATGGTGCCACGGAAAATTTACAAGATGCAGCACCATTGCCATTATTTTCGGCAAATTCTATTACAGGCCATATGTATTGTGCGTCGTATCTACTGTTTTTCTTTCCCCATCACGTCACTAACAAATACTTCGCTCAACAATTCACACGTAAGAACACTGTTGAAAGCGATTACTGTACGCGTGCAAGTCACAGCTGGGTTCTGGCTCGGGCGCTGGAATGTTGAGCCCATTTGTTGGGCCTTACCTCACTTCCTCCTCTCCTAGCATGGGAAACATGAACTGGAATTTCTAATCTAGTTCCCGATTTCCGTTCATCGGCATGAATCACGAAGACGAGATAAGTCTGTGGTTCGAACTAGTGGAAACTGTAGATAAAACAAGGGTAGAAAATTATGCGAATATGTAGACATACAGTACAGACATACAAACATTTTTCCCCCTAATTTTCGTTCTAAAAATCAGGGAGGGAATATTATGCGAGTAAATACGGTATATAAATAAAATACCGTACTGTTAATAAACCAATTTATTAAAAGTTGTAGAAAAAAAGTTTTGTGATTTATATACCGTACTTTTTTTTTTTTATCCTAGCAGGCACTCAGAAAGAGTCTTTGTCTTACTTTCAGGTATACACAGCATTTGTAATTTTTCCAGTAACTTTCTACAAAGCAATATTTATGTATAGTTGATTACAGTATTATCGAGGAAATTGTAACTTAATTCAGTTTTTTTTTTAATTTTTATTACTATCCCATTAATGGTCAAGTTCTTACAGACAAAATGTTTCACCTCTGTATGTTCAATCCCTTTTTGTGTGCACCTGGCTTTTGAGGTTAGCTATTGTATTTTGGTATAGTGTGATCGGCCTTGAGAAATTTCAGCATGCTTTGAAGCACTTGTTAGGTAAATTAGATGAAATGAAGGATTGCATTTGTTTTTTAATCACCCCTAGTATGTTTTTTGTTTTTTCTCTCCATATTGCAGTACTTGCAAGGTAAACGAGGCATTGAGAAACCTCCCTTTGACTTACCTGAGTTTATCAAGAAGACTGGTATAATGGAAATGAGAGCAGCTCTACAAGAAAAGGAGGATCAGAGAACATTGAAAGCTAAAATGAGAGAGCGTACTCGGCCAAAACTTGGCAAGATTGATATTGATTACCAAAAGCTTCATGATGCATTTTTCAAGTAAGTTGGTCTAGAAATCACTTTTTGATAATATAAATGTGCATTTTGGTATTTTCCTTGTATTGCTCAAATTTTTGGATGTATTTATAATTTTATTTACAGTGGAACCTTGATTCATCGTTTTCGGTGGGACCCCAAGAAAAGAATGATGAACTCAGGAAAACGATATTTTAAGGATTGTGTTCAAAACACTTCAAATCCTGTTAGTAACAAGTTACCACTTTTAGGGGGAAAAGTATAAGGCAGTCAAAATATTCGAGGTCAAAGTTTTTTATGCCACTTTTTAATGTTTGGCTTTTATGAAACTAATATTCAATCTTTTCAGAAATTTCACCACTCTGATTTAATATTAGAAGCCATACTTTTGACGCATGTTATGAAACCAATAAATTAGCTAACATTATACAATATATTGCAAGAGCATCCAGTTCTCAACCCTGGTGTCAATGGCAACCAAGATGTGAGCTGAGAAGAACCGTGACTGTCCCAGGAGTAATAAGCAGTGTACTACATACAGGGTCTTTCATATAAAGTAAGAACGGCGAGCGGCGGTTTTGTAATTCGCTGCTGAAGCCGGCTTGGCCAAGCTTGTGACGCGCCACGGCCCCCTGCTGTAGTATTGAAAGCGCGCGCATAGTACAAACTTGACCTTGCAACAAGCGTGCAGGTGTTGTCAGTCGCCAGTCTGAACCTCAGCTTCTAACATGTTGAGACAGTTATCATTGCAACATCGTATTTTTGTATGTAAAATTTATTTTAATTACGATTCGACTCGGTGGGTACGTGATGCATTTGTTCAGCAATTTCCTGATGAAGTGCCACCTTCACTAGCACAGATTCACGTGATTGTAAATAACTTTGACACTTGACACTACTGGTTCAGTGCTCAACAAAAAAACACAAAATAAAAAATCAGAAAAAATACAGTGGCATGACTCACTCGCGTCAGCCAAAATGTGGTTACCAGATACAATGCCTGTATAACCCAGGAAGGACGACACTTCCAGCATCTTTTATAAGGTAATATTTCATAGAGGATTGTACACACGCTTAAAGCAGGGGGCCACGGCTCGCCACAAGCTCGGTCAAGGCCACCACACTAGCGGATAACAAACCCGCCGCTTGGCGTTCTTACTTTATATGAAAGACCCTGTAGTGTGTATAGTACAGTGTTACAGTGGAGCCGCACCTGGGGGTGTAGAGGTATCTTACATAGTATAGGCACTAGTAGGGATAGGGAGTGATAGAGGAGTAACACCTCTTTAAAAAACCTTGGTCCAGCTGGCCCGGCTGGTAGTACCTTGTTAGGGTCCCTTGCCAGGGTTACGGTGAAGTCCTCAACGGTACCTGCAGTGGAAGAGGTGAACTCTGGCACAGTGTGGTTGGCGGAAGGGGCAGCCTATTGCTCAGGTTTATTAGGGCAAACTATTGTCCATATTTATGATGGGCAAATTTTGGCCCAATGGCAAAATGAGCGGAGGAGGAGCCAATCACCCTTATGGCTCCCAACTGTCATAGAGGCGGAAGAGGTCAGGCCAGACGGACTGGCTGTAAAGGCGCACCTCAGTAGTACTTGAGTATGCGGCAGTTCGTTGCATTCTCTGTGTTCAGTCCTGCATGTCTCATTCTGGGTGAGCAGCGGGATAAGGCTCAGAGATCATAGTGTGTGGGTCTCGTCCTGGCAAGCTGAGATCCACCCTAAACAAATTCACGCCAGTGGCACTTCTTCCATACGTCACTTACTTTCAAAGTCCAACGGCGATGGGATAAGAATGGTGGCGGCAGGTTATGGGTGTAACTGGAAGCCCCTAGTTCAGACCTGCACGTTGGCAGCAGATGTGTCATGGTCGTCTTCCGGAGACTCTGTGACTACTCAGGAATTCGGTCCTGCATCTGTGTTTGGGCAGGCCTATTTAGGATCACCACTGCCCACCCCACATGGGGAAGGCCTTAGAAAAGGTGGGCTAAACATCGGAAGTCACAATCTTATTCTGGCTGGTCAACCGCACTCAGCAGGTCACCCCTCATGCTGTCGAAACTCAAAAACAGTAAAGAATCACAAATTGATTATTGGATCATGGAACGTCAGAACTTTGCTTGATATGGACAATAACGTTAGACCTGAGAGAAGGTCAGCTCTTGTAACCCATCCATGAGTTATCAAGACTCAACGTTGACATTGCTGTTCTCAGTGAAACTAGGATGTCTTCTGAAGGCAAGATTACTGAATCTGGGACAGGATATACCATCTTCTGGAAAGGAAAGGAGGAGGGTGAATGTTGTATTCATGGTGGGGCTTTGTTGTGAAGACCAAACTGGTCAATTATCACCAACTTATGCCCATTGCAATCAGCGAAAGGCTCATGACCCTCCGCATACCACTCTCAGGAGGTTCCTTTATGACACTTGTAACCTAACAATGGTAGGTTACAGAGACTTTTTTGGTATTTTATTTAGTTTTTTTTGCCAGCCATGGCCACATATTGGCAGGCCACCACAGAGATCTTGTGTGCCCTACCTCGAGATTCTTTGCTGGTGGGTGGACCAGGTGGCCTTGGCTATTGCATATGTGTTTTGGGCAGATGGGTCAAGATTCCTTGACCTGGCATGGTTACCATAGACATGGTGTTGATTTTTGGCTAGTGTGGGATTTCAGGCAAAATGGAGTCCAGTTGTTGTGTGTTAGAATTGTGAAGAGATTGTTTATGGATTAGGGACTGGCAGATTGTTGATGTATTTTTCCAGGCAATGGATAAGAGAGGCCTGCTTACATCTACATGAAATGAAAATCCACAGCCTTCTTCCAGTCTCCGACCGGGTCAGGAATGGAATGAATGATGCCCCCATCTAGCGGCGAGGATATGAACTGCCGGCTGCCGAGGCCTGACGCACTCCTTTGGGGCAATGATTAAATGAATGACAGATGAAATGAAATGATAGTGGAGGGTGTTGCTGGAATGAAATGTTGACAGGGAAAACCAGAGTACCCGGAGAAAAACCTGTCTGCCTCCGTTTTGTCCAGCACAGATCTCACATGGAGTGACCGGGATTTGAACCACGGACCCAGCGGTGAGAGGCCGGCGTGCTGCCGCCTAAGCCACGGAGGCTTGTGCTTACATCTACATAATAATTAATATTAATAAATAAATAGTGTATGAAGATCGAAGTTTGTGTCCTGGTCTTAGTGTGGTATTCATGCAAGCATATTGCCCCACTACCTGAAGTAATAAATATTATAAGAGGATTATGGTAGCCCAACAGGGGTAAGTTTTATATAAATTACAACATTGCCCAACTGTGGGGCATGTCGTTATTGTTGGATTTTGACCAAGAAGAGTTTTATAAATATTACATTGTCGCCCAACGTAGGGGATGAAAGAAGATAGTGAGATTAATATAAATACTAAAATGGCGGCCAACGTTTGTGCAAGAAAATGAATCGCACAAAGATAGGAGTAGGGATGGCTGAAAATATAAGAAATATGGAAGCTGAGATGATGGCCATGTTGAGGAAGCTCATGCTTCGTAGCGTCAAGTCTGAAGGGATGGAGGAGAGGATAACTAACCGGATGGATGGTATGGCAAGCCAGATGGATGGTATGGCAAGCCGGATGGATGGTATGACAGGCCGGATGGATGGTATGACAAGCCAGATGAATAGTATGGAGGAGAGGATGAATAGCATGGAGGAGAGGATGACCAGCCGGATGGATGGTATGGAGGTGAGAATGTCTGAGAAGATAGACAGAGTACAAGAGCAGGTGACTATCCTAGACACCCGTGTTACTCGTCAGATTAGTGAAGTCAGAGTAGAAATCACTAATCTGGAAATTAAGCTAGGCAGTCGGATTGCTGCTCAGGAACAGAGGTTAGACTCTGAGTTAGACAAGTTAGATGCCAAGCAGGAGAAGTTGGCAGGGGAAATTTCTAGTCAGGCACTGGAGACTAGCCAGAAATTTTCCAGAGCAGAAGGGAAGCTGGAAGAACAGAGAGTGGAAATCACATGTGTTATAGAAGAGAAAGTTGTAATAGTGGAATCTGTGAGTGTGTCTGTTGAGGAAGAGGGGAAGATCTATGAAGTACTTAATAATAGGGGGCGTAGGAAAAATAATCAAGAACTGAAAAAGATAAGGCGAGGTTGTAGTGGTGTATGTTGTAGAGACAATAGCAATCGAAGAAGAAAGAGCAGTTGTCAGGGTAGACGCAGAGGTCACCACCGATGTAACAGAAGAGGACGTCAAAAGAAAGATGAGATAGAACATAACGTGAAGAAGCGTAGGAGGAGAAAGATGAGGATACGCAGGAGAACAAGTTGGAGGAAGAAATGGACCAGGTGGAAGGCAAAAAGGAGTAAGAAGAGGAAGAGATGTCAGGCAGATCGAGATAAGAGAGTGAAAGATCAGAAGAAGAAAACGGAGAAGATAAAAGGGATAAAGGCAAAGAGAAAAGATGAGAAGAAAAGAATTGCTGAGCAAGATAAGGCAGATGAAGAAAAAGAAGGGAAAGGAGAAGGAGAGAATGAAGGCTGAAGGCAAGTGGCTGACGCACATGCAGAAGACAGACCGTGCGCATGCTCAGACTCGCATGGCCCATGGCATGGAGCTGCCTGCGGCGGACGACTGCAAGTTTCCTCGACCTGGCACCAGGATACAGTCCAACAAGACCAAGCAGCCGCTAGCTATTGCCGACCAAGGAGAACGGAAGGTGAAGGTGGAGATTGTGGACCAGGTCCCCCTGCCGTCAGAGGGCAGCATGGAACACAAGAAGGAAAGGAAGAAGAAACTGGAACAGCCATGATTGAAGCAGGAGAAGCACCTGCAGAAGGAGACGATGCGGAAGGAGACAGACCAGAAGAAGAAGAAGTATTAGAAAGGGAAAGACTTGATGATGATGATGATGATGCAGATGCAGATGCTGATGATGATGACGACCATGACATTGAGCCCAAAGGTATTGACATTTCTGATAAAGTTGGTGCCAAGAAAAGAGTTAAGTTGGAAGCTAAAACTGAGAAGAAGGCCCGTAGAGAGGCTGAATTACGAGAACGAGAAGAAAAGAAGAAGAAAAATAAAGGAAAATATGATGATACTGAATCAGAGGACACAGACCAAAGGGTGGATGAAGAAAAGAAGGAGAAACAGAAGAAAAGACACAAGCGTCGTGCAGAAAGGTTGAAGGATGAGCAGGAGAGTAGTTCCGATGAGGATAAGGTTTTCAATCTTGACAACGTCATGTTGTTGGATTCTGGTGAACTTTGAATGGAAGTTGGCGATGCCACTATTGGCGTATATGATCCTGTTATTTTGTTCGATAGAAGATGATGTATATTTGTAACCCGTGTTCAGTTTGTGATATTGTCTTAGTGTTTGCTTGTTGTATTTTTTTATATTTATGTTTTTGTTTTGAGGGTTGAGAGCGAATTTCTAACCTTCATTTAGAAATTCACTCTCAAAGGGGGCGTCTGTAACCTAACAATGGTAGGTTACAGAGACTTCTTTTTTTTTGCCAGCCATGGCCACATATTGGCAGGCCACCACAGAGATCTTGTGTGCCCTATCTCGAGATTCTTTGCTGGTGGGTGGACCAGGTGGCCTTGGCTATTGCATATGTGTTTTGGGCAGATAGGTCAAGATTCCTTGACCTGGCATGGTTACCATAGAGATGGTGTTGATTTTTGGCTGGTGTGGGATTTCAGGCAAAATGGAGTCCAGTAATTGTGTGTTAGAATTGTGAAGAGATTGTTTATGGATTAAGGACTGGCAGAATGTTGATGTATTTTTCCAGGCAATGGATAAGAGAGGCCTGCTTACATCTACATAATAATTAATATTAATAAATTAAAAGTGTATGAAGATCGAAGTTTGTGTCCTGGTCTTAGTGTGGTATTCACGCAAACATATTGCCCCACTACCTGAAGTAATAAATATTATAAGAGGATTATGGTAGCCCAACAGGGGTAAGTTTTATATAAATTACAACATTGCCCAACTGTGGGGCATGTTGTTGTTGGATTTTGACCAAGAAGAGTTTTATAAATATTACATTGTCGCCCAACGTAGGGGCTGAAAGAAGATAGCTCGGTGAGATTAATTTAAATATTACACACTCATCTGTGCCTATGCTCCTACTTTAGATTCCGATGATGAAGTAAAGACTCAATTCTATGATCAGCTAAGTGAAATCATCCCCAAAGTACCATCTGCAGATAAACTCTTGCTCCTCGGCGATTTCAATGCCAGAGTTGGGAAAGATCACAGGCTATGGAATCATGTGATGGGCAAACAGGGACTTGGAAAATGTAATCCCAATGGACTATTGCTTCTTGGTCTTTGTGCAGAACACGAACTTTTCATTACCAACACGCAGTTCCGGCTACCTAACCGCTTCAAAACCACGTGGATGCATCCTCATTCCAAACATTGGCATATTCTTGACTATGTCATTACCCGGCAATGTGATAAGAAGGACACTCTTATTACCGGAACAGCAAGGAATATAGACGATTTTGGACAGATCATAAACTTCTTATATTTAAGCTCGGGATATCCATCAGACCTAAACCACCTAGGAATATCAAAAATTTGCCAAGAAGGAAGTTGAATACATCCAAACTTCAGGACGAATCCATCTATAAAAATTTTGGAAACGGGATCGTCACCCAGTTATCAGAAAACCCAGTAACGAATGACATTCAGCAAGAATGGGCCACACTACAGAAGATTATCACACAGTCAGCTGCGGAAACCATTGGTTTTATAGTGTGGAAAAGACAAGACTGGTTTGATGACAATAATGAAGAAATTCTGTCTCTCATCAATGCCAAAAGGAATGCCTATCTTGCCCATCTTCAAGACCCAACTTCCAACACAAAGAGAGACAAACTACTGGAACTCAAGGGTAAATGTTAGACGCAGATAAGGCACATTAAAAATACTTGGTGGCAACAGAAGGCTCAGGAACTGCAGAGACTATCGCATGCTCGAGACTTGAACTTTTATGCAGTATTCAAGGAAATATATGGACCATCTCGCTCATCATCAGGCACACGAAAAGCGCTGATAATTCTACTACCTTTACTGACAGTCAAGAAATCTTGGAACGCTGGAAGGAGCACTTCTCCAATCTCCTAAATCGTCCATCAGCAGCTGCTGAAGACTTCCTTTGTGATGTGCCGCAACAACCTGAACAACGGTAGTTGGCAGTACCTCCTACTTATTATGAATTCAGTGCAGCACTCACCCAATTGAAACCCAGAAAGGCACCTGGCCCAGTTAACATCCCTCTGGAACTAATTCAAGCCGGAGGTCATTCCCTCAAAACAAGGATTTTCACCCTTATCCTCAGAATATGTTAATCAAGAAAGGTACCTGGAGACCTAAAGAATGCCACTATCATCACTATCTTTAAAATGGATGATCACAGTGTTTGTGGAAACTGCCGTGGTATATCACTGCTATCAATTGTGGGGAAGATTCTTGCAAGGTTAGAAACCGACAGTAGTGGCTACGCTGGCTAAAGCGCAGTGTTAGGTTATGGGGCCAAGCTCTCTGCTGACTCGGTAGACGCGTGGGTTCGAGCCCCACCGTCGGCTGTCCTTGAAATGGTTTTCCGTGGTTTCCCATTTTCAACACCAGGCAAATGCTGGGACAGTACCTTCTGAAAGGCCACGGCCGCTTCCTTCCACATCCTTGCCCAGTTTCATCCATCTTCATCAATTCCATCTCTCATCCCGAAGCGCAGGTCACCCAAGGGCGTCGACTAGAAAGACCTGCACTCGGTCTCTTAGGAGGCTACACGACAAAAAAAAAAAAAAACTCTTAGAAGATCCTCACAGAGTCACAATGTGGATTTAGTGTTTCCAGAAGCACAATTAATTGACTTGATCTTCTTCTTCTTCTCCTGCGCGAATGGGTCTCCTAGGACTGCGCGGAATCAACACTTCTTGGCCTTGCTGTTTGCCCAATAACTCTTCATGCGCAACGATTGAGCGAGTCTTCGTTGCTGCGACCAGACATGTCTAGTGGGTCTTCTCACTTCTGCCTCAAAACCCCGTATATGAGTAATTTTCCTAATTTACTCTCGGGCTGGCTGCATGGCTCAGGGGTAACGTTCTCGCTTGCTGGGCCCGAGGTTGCAGGTTCGTATCCTGGCGCAGTCAGCTGGCATTTGAGGGTGCGCAAATGTGAGGGAGCCGTGTCCATAGATTTACTGGCACGTTAAAGATCCCCTTCGGGACAAAATTCCGGCACCCCGGCGTCTCTAAAAGCCAGTGTAGTTAAAAAGGACGTAAAACCAATAACATTATTATAATTTCCTCTCGATCCTTGAGACTGGTAAAACCTAATTCAGCCAAGTCCTTTTCCGCCTGCAAAAACGTATTGATTTTATTTGTTAACCTAGTTGGGTCCATTCTGTCCAAATGTCCCATGAATTGGATCCTTCTCATACGGATTGTGTCAGTGATTTTAGTAATTTTTAAATAGATGTCAGAATTAGGTTTCGTAAGGTGAGGCATTTGATTCAGTTCCAAGACCAGCCATGTGAGCGGTGCTGAAGCGGTTTGGTTGCCCTCAGCGTTTTGTAGATATTATCAAGGCTCTCCATGATGGCATGACAGGTCAGGTTTGCCATCAGAATAAGATGTCCGATGAATTCCTATTATCCATGGACTGAAACAAGGATGTGCACTGGCTCCAATGCTTTTTGCACTGTACTTGGCTGCAATGCTTTATGATTCACCCATAAACATCCCAGGTGTGGAGGTCAAGTATCGTTTTGATGGAGGGCTACTCAACCTAACTCGTCTCCGCTCCTTGAGGAAAACTCAGGTTACTAATGTTACTAATATGCTGTATGCAGATGATGCTGCGTTGCCAACTCTCACACCAGAAGAGCTGCAAGAGTCAGTTAATTGCTACAAAAGTGCATGTGATCGCTTTGGTCTTACCATAAATGTCAATAAGACTAAAGTCTTGGCACAACCTTCACCAGGCACACCTCTTCCTCAGTTCAATATCTCCATCTCAAATTTGCCATTAGAACAGGTAGACCACTTCTCGTACCTGGGCAGTACCATTTCTGTTAGCTGTACCTGTGAGCAGGATGTGGATAAGAGAATTGACGCAGCACATGCAGCATATGGACGATTAGCGCACCGGGTCTTCATGAATAAATAAAGATCTGTCCATGAATACAAAGCTTATGGTGTACAAAGCAGTAGTCATTTCTACATTGTTGTATGGCTGTGAAACGTGGTCCCTTTACCGATGTGATCTTAGGAAGCTTGAGCTCTTCCACCTACAAAAATTCGATCAATCCTGAGGATTAAATGGGAAGACCGCATTACCAATATAGCTGTTCTTGAAAAGGCTCAAATCAACAGCATAGAATCATCCATAATAGGTCTCCAATTTAGATGGATTGGTCATGTCCATCGGATGGATGATGTGAGATTACCTCGTCAAATGCTATATGGTGAGCTATGTTATGGCACCAGACCTCATGGTGGTCCCAAGTGGCACTACAAGGATCAATTTAAGCAGACCCTGAAATTGACAGGTCTTGATTCACAAACCTGGGACATGCTGGCTGAAGACCGCTCAACTTGGTGCCGTACCATCTCGGATACTGTAAAAACGTTTGAAAGGGATCGACGCACACATGAAGAGGCCAAACATCAAGCTAGGAAACTTCGAGCAGCCCAACCACGTCCTCCTCCAGTAATACTATGTGACTTGTGTGGAAGCTTGTTCCATGCCAGGATTGGACTCTTTAGTCACCGTAAACACATCCACAAACTGGACTGAAGGAAGAAGATGTATACTCGGATTCGAGTTAAAGCCGATGATACAGTTCTCTAATTTTTATCATTAACGACCGACTCTCTTTTGAAAGCAAGCTGGGCGGCCCTGTTTAAATTCCATGTCTGCGTGGAGCCAGGACTTTCCCAGCT
This sequence comes from Meconema thalassinum, assembly GCA_946902985.2. Lineage (NCBI taxonomy): Eukaryota > Metazoa > Arthropoda > Insecta > Orthoptera > Tettigoniidae > Meconema > Meconema thalassinum. The sequence continues at coordinate 356,923,918 of OX336392.1, forward strand.
CGAGGCACAGCATTGTCAACTCTCCACAGTAGTCACTGAGAGCAAGCAGCGAGACTGGTCAGAACTGCATGCAGCTGTGCAGCACTGGAAACCTGACAAGCAAGCTGGACTCTGGACTCCACGTGGAGTGCTATTGGTCAAGAACTATCAGCTAGTGGTCAATAGCGAAAATGGTCATTCTTGGCACGTAGTACTGCGTAACGTTTGAGTCATCGGTTGTTAACGAGGAATTTGAGGGAACTATGTTGTAGGTGAGAAGGAGTGAGTGATGGATAGGGGTAGGATCAAGGAACTACCGTCTGGCGTTCAAGGTCAGTCAACAATTACGTCATCCGAGTTCATCTTTTGATCACCGAAACTGATGATTTGTTATTTTTATTAATTAATTAATTAATCAAATTTTTCAACTTAGATTTATGGGAATATTGAACTATCGAGACTCAGAATATCGAAACTGTCCTGTATAAAAAATAATATATAAAAACCATTTAATGGTTTTGAATATTCTTAAAAATTATAGAAATATGAAATGAAAGCAGATCTGCTACAGTGATTTAAATTAGATGTGCTACTATGATGATATTGCTGTAGAAATATTATTATAAAATAAATATTAATATATAGAAGATGTGGCGTTTGTACTCCAGAAGAGTGGTTACGAAAGGCGTCTGTCTCCATGTTGGGAGCAGCTTAAAATTAATGCTGACAGTAGCTCTAAAATGCCTTTGAGTGTGGCAAACTCATCGTAATAATACGCCAAAAATGAGTGTGAATATGACATTGCCTCGAAAAATGCTCCTAATTATCTGTAATGATCTGTAATAGGTCTTGTACATCACTTCTTTCTGAAGTCATTATCATCATCTTCTTCACAGTTTCCAGCCCCTGGCTGGGTCTGCTTGGAACATAGCCTCTCCATCGTTTTCTATCCTCCCACCACCTTTCACTCCTCTCCTCTTTTCTGCACTCCTTCCTTCACACCAACAATCCACCTATCTCTTGGCCTTGCTCTTGGTTCCTCGCCCTCCATTTCCATCTCATGCATCCTCCTTGGTATCCTGCCCTCCTGCATTCTCCTAACTTGTCCGTACCAACTCATTCTTGACTTCTCTATGATCTCTTCCACAATCTCTCTCACTCCCTCATTTCTTACTCTATCCCTTCTTGTTATTCCTAATCTGCTTCTCTGAAATTTCATTTCACAAGCCTGGATCCTGCTCACCTGTCTCTTTTTCATAACTCACGTTTCTGATGCATATATGAGTATTGGGACATAATACGTTCAATACAATACCCGTTTGCTCTACTGGGGTAGATCCCTGCTCCATGCCAGACCTCTCATGCTCTGCAGGAATCCATGGGCTTGCCTTCCTCTCTCACTGATCTCCTTGTCAATTCTACCACTTACTTCTATTACACTCCCTAAATAATTGAAACTATCCACCTTCTTTAGTACTTCTCCTCCTATCATTATAACTGTTACTCTTCCCCTATTTCTCTTTGTCAGCATCGTTTCACACTTCTTTGCTTTAAATTTCAAATCATACTGTTTTACTGTCTCAAACCATACATTCAACCTTTCGTGTACCTCTGCCTCTCCATTGCCCCTTATCATAAGATCATCTACAAACATCATTGCTCTCATATGTTGTTCTCCTATTTGTGCTGTCACTTCTACCATTACCTCATCCATCACAGAGATGAAGAGCACTCCCTTGCTTCAACCCACTCTTCTGCTTTAACCAGTCTGACCTCTCTCCCCCAACTTTCACACAGCTCACACTTCCTTGGTGCATTTCCTTTAATCTAGCCAAAGTTTGATTTTTAACTCCCTTTTTCCGTAGGGTTTCCCACGCCTTTGCTCTATCCAAGTATCGTTTGCCTTCTCTTATGTTCAGAAACACCATTACCAAATCCTTTCCTTATTCATAGTGTTTTTCTTGGGGCTGTCATACGCTGAAAATCAGGTCCACCGTTGATCTTCCTGGCCTAAACCCATACTGTTCCTCCCTCAACCCTTCTTTGACAACTCTCCGCACTCTCCTTTCCAGGATCTTCTCAAATATCTTCGCAGCATGGCACATCAACGTGATTCCCCTTTAGTTCTGGAATATTTTCCTGATGCCTTTTCTTAAAAATTGGCACATTATCCCTTTCTTCCAGTCTTAAAGTGTTCTCCTTTCCTTCCATATAACTCTCATGACCCGATAAAGCCACTGCACTCCTACGACGCCAGCTGCTCTCACCATCTCGACACTTACTTCATCCACTCCAGGTGCTTTTCCTCCTTTCCTGGGCCCTAATGCTTCTTCCACTTCCTTCCATGTCAGATCCTTTTCATCTTCCTCAACATTACATAATTCCTAATTATTCTCCATATTCCCATTTGGATTCAGTAACTCCTCCAAATACTCCTTCCACATCTCCTTCAGTTCTTGTATGTCCTCAATTTCTTTTCCTTCTTTATTTATCATCCTGGCATTTTCTGTTGTGCCTCTTCTTTGCCTTGACCATTGTATACAGAACTTTCCTACTCCCCTCACTGTTCCTTTCCATAATTTTTGTCCACTCTTCCATCCATTTCCTCTTCTCTGCTATCACTCTCTTTGCCTCTCTCTTCTTTTCCATATATTCCTTTCTTACTTCCTCTGTTCTTTCTTCTAACCATATCCGGAAAGCTCTGTTTTTCGTTGCAACCTTCTCCTTCACCCGCTCGTTCCACCAGGGTGTTTCCTTCCACCCTTTCTTATCACTAGTTCTTCGACTCATTCTTTCTGCTGCTTTTACCATCGTTGTTTTTATCCATTTCCATTCCTCCTCGACAGACTAATCTGTTGGTATGCTGCTCTTCACTATTTCTTTGAATTTATCTCTGTACTTCTGTTCCTTTAGCTTCCATACTCTTGTCCTTTTTTCCTGTCTCTCTATCCCCTTTCTCTCTTTAACTCCTGTAATAGTCACTACTAAAAGCCGATGATCACTAGCCAAGGCTTCAGATGGTATTACCTTTACATCTGAGATAGTTTTCTTTGTTCCTGATCACCTATCACATAGTTTACCACCGATTTTTTTCGACGCTCTTAAAAAATCCGACGGCTTCGGCCGGGTTTGAACCCACTATCTTGGGCATAGAAGCTCAGCGTGCTACCAACTATGCCACCGAAGCTGCTACATACACTTGTAGGATTTCCATGTCCTTACCCTTCATTCTGACTGACCTGCATCATCCTGTACCCTACTCCTTTCACCTCCTCTTTCATCTGTACTCTCACAACCACTGCCACTCCATTTCTCCCTTCATCCTCATTTCCACTAGAGTACAGTTTATATCCATTTCTCAATTCCTTCTTCCCCTCACCCCTCCATCTAGTTTCGGACAGTCCTAAAATATCTAGCATTCTCCTTTCCATCAAGTCCTCTACTTCCTCCACCTTCCCTGTCAACGTCTGTACATTTGTATATTTAATGTTCCAAATCGTAGTCCTTGTATCCCAGTGCAATTAGAGGGGGAAAAAGGGCAAACCCGGAAATTTAGAATATCGAGTCCGGATATGAAAAAATAGTTGTAAGTACCCTTAAATAAGATAATCCTAAAAGTCCCACGGCCTCCTTGATGGGATACCTGAAATATCCTGGAAAAACCTGGAGAAACCTGGAATTTTCTTGGAACTCTTATAAATCGCAAACAAGTGGTCAGAATGTGGTTGTGTTTGGCTTATTAATATTTATTTGTATGCAGAATAATATTTTTATGTACCCAGGAAAAAAAATCTGGTACACTGTAAAAAATATCTAAAAATTTTGAATTTTTTTGTGGTTTTTAGGTAAAATATCCAAATTTTGACTTCCATGCCAAAATGCAGTCACATACACGCAGATAATTATCAGCGGTTATAAAATTAATTATTCACTGGGAAGAAGCCTAAGAAGTCCGAAAACACGGTGTTCATTACTTGGACTATGGCTACAATGGGCATAAATCGCGAACCCCGGAGTTACCAAATTTATCTTGTTTTTGTTTTCCTAGAGATGCTTAGAGTTGTGTTAGACCTCTGATTTTTTCTGTTTCCTTCACAAATAAGCACGGCACTCTCTCCTCACTCATCCATCCCCTCCCCTCTTTCACTCCTCCCTCTCAACCCTGCCGCTTTTGTTCCCAACACTCGAGTCCAATCAATTATGCTTCTTCCTACAATTTTATGTTACATTAAAAAAATATGTTTTGATTTCTTTTGTAGGATTCAAGAAGCAAAAAGTACACTGAGTTGCTTGAATAGATAGCTTATATAATCAAATTAACGTTATTTAGAAATACAAAGCTTTCGTTAATATTCATTGGCACAAAGGTGTACTATCGTAATGAGGTAGACGCTTAAAGAATTATATACTGTAATGTGAAAACAATAATTTATATATATACATACATATTGTACGTCTTATAAAATTAGAGGAACAAACAAAACATATCTCTTCTGGTAAGACTAGGAATGAACAAGTATAAGGAATACATAATTATCAGAGACGTCGGCGCGTCCGTGGCGGGGCCGCCTCAGGGTCGTCGATGAGCTCTGCAATTTAAAACCAGAGGTTTGAGCAATTTTTAAAAGTAAAATCTACAATAAGCCTATTGAAGTTGCAAATGTTTACCTTCTAGAAAGTCCTCTGTTTCTTCTTCTTCTTCTTCTGCCTCCTCATCGGAGTCTTCACACCGATTATTGCAGCCGTGTCCAGCACAATATCCACACATATTTGTGCAGTCAATGCTGTGACAGATCATTGATATGCACAAACACTCCTCATCACCTGTTTATTATTGTATATGTATATAGTTCTAGTTCATGTTTTTATAATCGGAAAGTGCCCAGATATATAGTGTGGATGTAGTACTTAGGCAGTTGTCTAGTGGCCTTGTGTCATATGTTATAAAATGGACTAGAAGCGACACGGCAGAATGTAGAACTTGTAATGGGTTTGAAACCAATATGGATCTAGGTGGCAGTGAGATGGGAGATTGATGCTCTGAGAAAAGTTTATTAGTTGATTGTTCGGCATTGAATTGATGCATATTGATAAAAATATAACCAGCTGCTTTATATAGTCATGAATAGAATTAAACCCCAGGAAGGATTCACATTCTGTTACATTACGGAAAAGTTTTCGTAAACTTGGAGTTAAAAGGCACCCGCAAAAATACGTATGTGGATGGAAATAAAGAGCACATATAGGAATATAATGCCCAAAGTACAAGTAAGACCAGGTTCACTATGATAGACAGTAATGTACGGCACTTTCCGATAAGTAAGAGTAGTTCAATTTATAAAGCATTATAAAGTTATCTTGCAATCATATTGTGCTGAGATTATTTTTTTACCGTTATTTTTAAGTCATCTGATTATAGGAAAGGGGAGGGTAAAGTGAATTGCTGTAAAAACAAGCTTATTGTCCTGCTACCCGGGAATACTGTCTTGTGTATTCTACATTTTCTCATTATAGTAATGAGTGGCACCCAACAGAAGTTATTTAAGGTTAAGAGCTATCACATAGTGGCGCCGCATTACGTGGGGCTCGATTTATGGCAATTCACCAAAATATAATCTCGAAAATGCACATGATAGGTAAGGTGATTAAGATAGATGGTAATGTCAGAGATTGTAAAAATTCAGACTTTCACGACCGGCGTTGAAATAAGAATGTCTGTTTAAGCTTAATGTTATCTGTGAACATGCTGAACGCAGTTTTCAGCGAAACGTCAGGACAACAAAATGTCCTTAGAACTGGGGCGTGGTGGCTCAGCGGTCTAGCTGTATGCCTCTCACCAAGGCGGTCCGGGTTCGATTCCCGGTCAATGCATGTGAGATTTTCGAAGTGAAAGGCCCTGTCCTGTGGTTCGGATTCCACGTAAAAAGGAGGTCCCGTGGCTCATAATCTCAAGATTAACGGTCACGTTAAACTACAAGCTTTTTTGTCCTTAGAACACGGCCTATAAGCCCGCGAAACAGACATTCCTATTTCAGAGATTGTACTACGAACACGTACTGTTCAGCGTAAGGTTAAAATTTAATCTGGAGATAAACTAATGATCGTAAGGGATGAGGGAGAAATGACGGAAAGGTCAAGTAGGGAAGAGAATGTGCTTTCATGTGAGAGTGTAGAGGGAGTTAACCTTGGCTGGCTCCAATTGTTAATGAATAAAATGGAGGAAATGAGTAAGAATACTAATACTAGAATTGAGGAAATGATTAATAGTATTGTTAGAATTGAGGAAATGGATAAGAAGATTAATGGTAGGATTGACGGAATAGATCACAGTATTAAGAAAGTGGAATATAAGGTAGATGAAATGAATGATAAACTACGGAAGTTGGAAGAGAAATTAGATTCAGAGTGCGAGAAGATAAGAGTGGAAATGGAAGTAAATAAGTCTACATTACAAACACAGATAGACGAGATTCAGAAAGAAAATGGTGATAATAGTCATAAGATTGAGCTGTTGGAAGGAAGGATAGGTACAAAATGTGAAGCGATAGAAGGTACGTTAAAGGAGAGGATGGATAGGGTGGATAGCGTGGTAGAGGAGAATACTAAGGAATGTTTTAGTAGAATAGAGGGAATGGAAGGAAGATTTAATCAAGTAACAGAACTGAAGAAGAAACAAGATACTGTATTACAGAAAATGGACGAAAATAAGAAATAAATAAATGAAGAATTCGGGAGGATAGAGAAGAAAATGGAAGTAATAGTAGAAAAGAAAGTTTTGAATAGCCAGAGAAACCATGATAATAGGCAAGGAAATGATTCAAGAAATGGGGGGCATGAGAAAGCAGATGATATTGGAGAAACTGAAGAAGAGAAAGGAGAAGCAGATGAGGTTGGTCATGAGGAGGACAGTAGCAGTCAAGAAAGAGAGGCTAAAGATGAGGGTAAAAGTGCTAGTGAGAATCATGGAGAAGACAACATACTGGGAAAATATAAGGTGAAGAAACGTTGGAGAAGGAAGATGGGGATGAAAAGGATGAGATGTAAGACGAAGAGAAAGGAGTTGTTGAATAGTATGAGACCGACAAGAAAGATGAGGAGAACATTGAGGAAGGGAAGGAGAGAGGAACGGTGGAGATGGAAGATGAGGAGTACAAGGTACGGAATGACATGGCGGATGAAGAAAAAGACGAGATGGAAGGCAGGAGAAGGAGGAGGAAGACTAAGAGAAGAACAGAAGAAAACAAAGAAGCTGATAAAGAAAAAGAAGAAAAAAGGGACAAAGAGGAAAGAAAATAACAGAAGAAAAGAACTGTTTAGTAAGATAAGGCAAGTGAAGAAAATAGGGAAGAGAATGAATTTGGAAAAGGCAGGAGCTAGGAGAATTCGCCAACAAAAGAAGGGTATTCCTGATGAATTCAGCGTGGGTGATAAAGTTTTGCTCAAGATTCCATTTCCCTCATCCGCTGAAGATAAACAGATATCTAAATTTTTCTTGCTTTATTATGGTCCGTTCTCAATGAGAGACGTTGATAAATGTGCATGAAATCAGATGACACTATATTGGGTATATATAATATTTTTAATTTGAAGAGATATATATCGTAGCACCGTTGCATTACATGTTCTATAATGGTTCTTTGCCGGGTATACTTTGTCAAGATAAACTGTTATACAATGAATACATGATGCTAATAGACGGGGAAGTTATAATTTAAGTGTGTTGAATATTGTGCCTGAAATTCGTAATGGATATCAAGGATATAGCTACGTATTATTTGAATGGGTGTTATGACTATGCCAGATTCCTTCAAGGAGGTAATGAAATATTCTTGGGTGTTTCGGGACTATATGTAATGAATATGAAGAATAAGGTGACTTCTGGAGACGACGATTTGAGAAGATTTAGATGATGGAGTCTGATGCCTTGGCATAAGCATGAGACTTGTTCTCAAAATAAACTGTCGCTTCAGTGACATCACAACTGATACCCGCGAAAGCTACACAACCTTTATGAAGACAAATAGAGGAAGAGAATGACTTATATGAAGAAAGTGATAGTGATTATGTTTAATTTGTGTAAATATGCTGTTATGTTTTGGATGAGGAGTGTTTTAGTGTTAATTTCCGTATTGTATGTTTTCTCTTATTAGTATATAGTTCAAACATATGGGGGCGTTCTGTGACAGATCATTGATATGCACAGACACTCCTCATCACTGTTTATTATTGTATATGTATATAGTTATAGTTTATGTTTTTATAATCGGAAAGTGCCCAGATATATAGTGTGGATGTAGTACTTAGGCGGTTGTCTAGTGGCCTTGTGTCATATGTTATAAAATGGAGTAGAAGCGACACGGCAGAATGCAGAACTTGTAATGGTTTTGAAACCAATACGGATCTAGGTGGCAGTGAGATGGGAGATTGATGCTCTGAGAAAAGTTTATTAGTTGATTGTTCGGCATTGAATTGATGCATATTGATAAAAATATAACCAGCTGCTTTATATAGTCATGAATAGAATTAAACCCCAGGAAGGATTCACATTCTGTTACATTACGGAAACGTTTTCGTAAACTTGGAGTTATATATAAAGGCACCCGCAAAAATACGTATGTGGATGGAAATAAAGAGCACATATAGGAATATAATGCCCAAAGTACAAGTAAGACAAGGTTCACTATGATAGACAGTAATGTACGGCGCTTTCCGATAAATAAGAGTAGTTCAATTTATAAAGCATTATAAAGTTATCTTGCAATCACATTGTGCTGAGATTATTTTTTTACTGTTCTTTTTAAAGTCATCTGATTATAGGAAAGGGGAGGGTAAAGTGAATTGCTGTAAAAACAAGCTTATTGTCCTGCTACCCGGGAATGCTGTCTTGTGTATTCTACATTTTCTCATTATAGTAATGAGTGGTGGTGCCCAACAGAAGTTATTTAAGGTTAAGAGCTATCACACCATGTTGGTTTTTTATGTATGTAGGTCTTAGAGTTATGTATTGTTACATGAAGATTATTGTGTACGTGTAGTATTCAAACTTAAATAGCATGATTAGGACACAAGAAGTAAAAAAGAGATTTCAAAATTTCGCACAGCTGCCAAGTTGTGGTTATGGAAACAATTGAAAAAAATTAGATGCTAGTGGATTAACATTTGTATAAGGATTTACTGTACCAAGTGTCACTGCACTCGGATGGTTATTGCGAGAAACGACCCTGTGAATATGTATACTTTGCGTCGCCGCCATGCTGGATTTGTGATCACCAGGTTATTGAAAGTTGTATAGGTAAACTTTTGTTCATAGCCCCTATGAACATTATAAAAATTCAGTTTGATTGCTGTAATAGATTCGTAGATATTGAGATCCATCTAAATATTTCGGATGGTCGCCATGTTGGATTGTTATATGTATAGGCCATAGAGTCATGTACCATTAAAGGAAAATTATTGCGTAGGTTCATTATTGAAACTTTCACATCGATCGCATGATTACGACACAAGAAATAGAAACTTAATTTTAAAATTCGCACAGCCGCCATCTTGAGGTTATGTAAATAATTGAACTAAATTAGATACCAGTTGGGTAGTTTTTAGCTAGGGATTAACACTACCTAAGGGATGATGATAAAGGAGAAAAGGAGATGGTTTCGGTTTGGAGGAAAGTATTGGTAGTTGTTGTTGTTTGAGTCTTCAGTCTTTTGACTGGTTTGATGCAGCTCTCCGTACCTCCCTGTCCTGGTAGATAGGAAGAGAATCCACCACAAACAGTTTTAAACTAAGAATTGGCAGTGCCAAGCTTGGAGGAACCTAACTCCAGCGGGGGCCTGTGTTAAGCAGATGGAGAGTACAGCGTGAATTAAGGTTGCCTGCAAGTTCTCGTTGATTGCACTTTCCCTCTCGGGCTGCTATTCTGGTATTATGGGGACGGGTGGCACTCTGATAAGGAAAAGTAGGCCGAAAGAAAAAGACCGTACTAATTCTCTTTTTAGAAGGATTGATATTTGATGCAGTCAAGAATGCTAGAGGGATTTGACTTTGGTATAATAATTTTATTTCTGGGCTCTGTTGGACCAACCAAATGCTCCCAGAAAAGGAAGCGATAAAGCAATATGAATGCTTTTAGTAATAATTTTACTTTTCTTCTTGATAACTTTAAGAAGAATACCAATTGTTGCACTTAAGAAAAGCTGAGCTTTTAACCAGCAGAGTGCCGACTAAAAGTTTAGACCAGAGGAAAACTATGAATTTTGAAAACAAACCATAAGTTAGAGAGAAAATCTCAACAAGCAGGAAGCTTGCGGAGCTAGCTATACTTGCCTTAATGGCTCGTTAGAATTAGCTATAGCCGCTAAGAGAAGTTTTGAAAATGTTGTTACTAGCAGTTTTAAGTTAAATGCAACAAGTAGCACGAACTTTGTTGTTTTAAAGATTCAAGAAAAGAATTTAAGCTTAAAGGAAGAAGCAGTCTTTTGACTGGTTTGATGCAGCTCTCCGTACCTCCCTGTCCTGGTAGATAGGTAGCTGAGCCTAATTTTGATTCTATCTAATTTTGATTCTATTTAAAGCAATAAGACAAAAAATGGAAATTGTTTATTTTACAATAGAAACTGTTCATAGAACAAAACATATAAGTTTGATTTAGGTTTGAATTAAGAACAATAAGTAGGTTGAACATACAAAGGTCTTAGACCTTATAATAACTTATTTACCATTGGTAAACTATGTTGAATAGGGTACAAGTTTTAAACTTGCTGTAAGCACTAAAATCTGCATAGGATTTTTTGAAAGTTGTGCTTAAGATTAACAAATTTAACGTTTGTAACAACGATTATGAAGTAATTAAACCCTTAATAATTAGATCAGGTACAATGTAGGCACCTTTAGAATCCCTTTATAGAAATCTTAAAGGTTGTAAAAGGATACTAAATTCTTGATTATAGAAGAAAAAAAAAAGAGATTAACAGGCAGTTTCTATAACTGCCGATATTTAAACAGAGTGAATACGTTGTATATTGAGAAAAGAGGGGAGGGCGCCTATGGTTTGGCGAAGCCTCGTTGAGTAATAGCTAGGTACATCAGTTGACTTAAATTTAAAGCTTACAGGTAATTAGATTAAGTTAGTAAGGTGTTTAGGGTGGAAGAATTGGGAACTTTAGGAAAAAGTTTTGGCCATATTATTGCTTCCACGAACGTGACGCGGTTGGTAGTTGAACGGGCACTGTTTTGCACTATAGTTTGTTGATGGATTTGAAAAGTTTACTATTGCAGCACAGAAAATTTATGGAGAGAAAAGTTATTTCAGTTAAGTAGATCACTAGTTGAATTTTTGCTTGAACAAGTTCATTGCATTGAAAAGTTTGTAGGTTGTAGTTTAATGCAGAAGAAAATTTTCCACGAAGGAAGACAAATTAGGTGTTGATCAGCGGTTTTTATAAAGAAAATTCCTCAGTTAGGAAAAGTATTCCCATATGTGAGTGGAAAATACTCGAAGGTTTAGCTTGTAGATAGATCGTTTTACATGGAAAATTCCAGAACAATGATGACTGTTGAATTGGGCAAGAAATGTCCCGCGGTGGAAAAAGCTAAGTTTTCTACAGACGGTGGGTAATTTGATGATATCCCACATAGTGAGAAAGTATCTCAGTTAATTTGTACAAGAAGTACTGTTTCATTTTAGAACGTTAGCTTAGGTAGCCATAGCTTGATCAAGAAGATCTCTTGAAGGCAGTTATTGCTTAACATTCAGCAATTCCCCACACTGTCTATAAAATTGAATTAAAAAGCATTTAGCTATTTAAAACCAATTAAAAGGCGTTGAAAGACGTTGAGATTTGTACTTAGCTGATTTTGATGAATAGGTGATGGTTCCTGGAGACCATTGGTCTAAGATGTAGAAATGGCGTTAAAATTTAAAAATGTCTCTTTAGCACCAACTGTAGTATGACGACCGGCGCACAAGTGAGAGCATGTAGCCTTGACGGCTCGGCAACAAGAAGTCGAGTGAACGAACGGAGCAGCGTGCGGAGGGGCGAGAGACACCGCACACGTCAGAGGTAGGCGGGCGAGGGGAAGGGGGAGCGAGCGGGTAGGGGAAGGAAACAACAGAGTTTATACAGAATATGCAACATAGAAAAAGGAAATTCTTATGCAGGAAATAAAATTCTTCTTGGAGCGGTGTCTTCACGGAGTTGTTGGCTGACGATGAATACGACGCCTGGCGGATTGATGAAGGAGTCTTCATGACTTGAGGCAATTGGAGTTCAGAGAGCAGCGGTGGTTCCGAAGAATATGCGCTTCTGGAACAAACTTACACAAAAAATAAACAAGTGTACAGGGCAAACAGGATGTAATAGTTCGATGTTGGTGTCTGCGGGCAGAAAATCTAAATAAATGAATTAATATAAAATAATAAAGAGCAGCAAAAGCCAACTCTGCCTTACCGTGTATTTCGAGACACCACCAGTGCATTACAATGTGTATAAACATTTCCTGTACCAGGTTTCATTGCGTTTGGATCATTAAATCGTGGGAAAGGTCTATTTAAAATGTTCAAATTTGCTAGGCCGCCATATTCGTTTTGTAATTAACCGGTTTTTGAAAGTCTTATAGATGAACTTCCAGTAGTGCCCTTTGTCTCCGTACAAAATTTCAGGGTGATACCGCTAATAGTTTCAGAGATATAGAATGCCAGTGAAATATTTCGCACAGCCGCCATCTTGAGGTTATTTAATCAGTTTGAAACTTTCCGTCGAATCAATACAAAATATTTTGCGCTATTAGTGCGCTAAGTTAGGTACATGTTTCGAACCTTGCAAAGTCGGTCCTTCATCAGCCTCTCACACAAATGGCAAACACATCAAAAAACACTGAACAATATCCAAAAAATGCATGCACACTAATAAAACACATATTAAAAACATTCCATTAAAATTTGTACGAAACATATTAAAAAACACATGTTAAAAGTTCTGAAAGTCCATTGACTTGTCATTGCCAACGTTTAAACACGTGTCGCTATGATAGGAGATCTTGTCCTGTTCTATTATCTGCTTCTTGTCATGTAGGGAACGGAAATGGAGTAGTAGTCCCATTTGAATGGTTCCAAGTGCAAAAGACTTTTAGGTTGCTCCCAGACTACACAAATAGTCCTCTGTTGAAAGAAAGTTAAAATTTATTTAGTGAATGGACTGAAGCAATGAAATTCCAATTTTGATCAACCTGATTAATTTATATACGTCAATACGGACCAGAAATGGCAACTAGTATTCCCATTATCTTGAGGTTATGTAAACAATTGAACTAAGTTAGATGTTGGTGCATTACAATGTGTATAAACATATACTGTACCAAGTTTTATTGCGTTTGGTTGGTTAAACAGCGAGAAACGTCTATTTAAAAGTCGCAACTTCGCTTGGCCGCCATGTTGGTTTTGTAGTTACCAGATTTTCAAAAGTCACAAAGGTGAACTTCTAGTTGTTCCCTTTATCACCGTAAAATATTCCAGGGTGATATCGGTAATAGTTTCGGAGATATTGAATGCTGGTGAAATATTTCGCACAGCCGCCATGTTGGATTGGTAGGACGTAACAAAATTTGAAGGGCACGGTCATGGTCGTCCGGAATAGTGCTATGAACTTACCGAGTTTCATTGAAATCGCTCCAGCCGTTTAGAAGTTATTAGGGGTGGACACATGCCATCACACACGGACAAAAGGTGATCTCATACGCCTATTTTTTTCATAAATGAAAGGCTAAAAATGCTCAGACCTCTGGTTTTGAATTGTAGAGCTCATCGACGACCCTGAAGAGGCCCCACAACGGACGCGTCGACGTCTCTGATAATTATGTATTCCTTATACTTGTTCGTTCCTAGTCTTATCAGAAGAGATATGTTTTGTTCGTTCCTCTAATTTTTATAAGACTTACAATATGTATGTATATATATATAAGTTATTGTTTCACATTACAGTATATAATTCTTTAAACGTCTACCTCATTACGGTAGTACACCTTTGTACCAATGAATATTACCAAAAGCTTTGTATTTCTAAATAACGTTAAACTGATTGGATTTGTGTGTTGGTGGGAAGAGGGTGGAGTGGGAAGAGGGGAGGGGATGGATGAGTGAGGAGAGAGTACCGTACTTATTTGTGGAGAAAACAGAGAAAATCATAGGTCTAACACAACTCTAAGCATCTCTAGGAAAAGAAGAACAAAAACAAGATAAATTCGGTAACTCCGGGGTTCGCGATGTATGCCCATTGTAACCATAGTCCAGGCAACGAACACCGTGTTTTCAGACTTCTTAGGCTTTTTTACAGTGAATAATTAATTTTATTGTTGTTTCCTATGGCTAGCCCGGATTCCAATCCACCAGCTTGAATTAATTTTATAATCGCTGATAATTATCTGCGTGTATGTGACTGCATTTTGTCAAAATTCAGATTTTTTACCCCCAAAAAAATGTTGGATATTTTTTTTCCTGGGTACCTAAAAATATTATTCTGCATACAAATAAATATTAATAAGCCAAAAACAACCCGATTCTGACCACTCGTTTGCGATTCATAAGCGTTCCAGGAAAAGTCTAGGTTTCTCCAAGTTTTTGCAGGATATTTCAGGTATCCCATCAAGGAGGCCGTGGAACTTTTAGGATTATCTTATTTAAAGGTACTTATAACTATTTTTTCATATCCGGACTTGATATTCTAAATTTCTGGGTTAAACTCGATTTGCACTGGGCTATTGAGAGTATCCAGGTCGTCTTCCATTTGATCCATCCTTTCCGAGGCTTGGTCCATATTTGATAGCATATGCATCATCCACTACTGGCTTGCTGGGCCTATCATAGCTTTCTGAAATAACTTACTGTATTTCATTATGCAGGAAAACTGATAAAACAAATCTGCACCATTATCAGTTTAATAAAAATCCATGTTGAGCTATGAAATGAGTACAGTCTTTACTTGGCTATAGAACCCCCTTTTTTCCCCCTAAATTTTTAGTTTGAAATTGGGGGGGGTACTATAGATGCGAACTTTGCAAAAATCCATTATTTTGGGAAAGGGAGAGAGTAAAAATAAGCTATTTTATTTTGATGCTACATAGTACGATATATTTAATCAAAATAAACCAAGTTTATCAGCAATGATACACCACAACATCCGTGCAGCGAGTTCCGCAAAGAGCTAAGATACTACCATAAAGTGGTGGATGGGCGTGGCCAGTAGAACATGCAGGCTGAATACAAAATCGCTACCTATAACACATTCTTTGTTTCAAAATACAACACAGAGTGTAGACTGGCGAGCGTATGCCGGCTGGCCACCTCTCGCATAGCGTACGTATGTCGGCCGGCCGGCCGGCCGGCCACCTGTCGCATAGCATGAGTCATAGCCTGTATGCAAAAGAGGAAAGACTGAGACTTCTTTCTTCAAAGATGGTCGCTCACTTACGATTGAATGGTATGGCCCAAGCAGCCAACAATGATCCAACATCTGGTATACGAAGACAAGTATATTCCATAATTATTGCCAACCACCTCTGAAAGGATTTCACACTTTCCCCCGTTATAGCCGCACCGTGTTTGTTTGGCAGAATGTCTCGGTCGACAGTGCTGCCACAATCAGAATAATGATAGTAAAGAATTCGTCGATTTCCAAGAATGTTGTATTTTGACTCTCAATAATTAAGGAGGGGTACTATAAGCTATTTCCAAGAATTTTGTAATTTTGCTCTCGAAAATTGAGGTACGGTGGGGGGGTACTATAGGCGAGGGGATCCTATAGCCCAGTAAATATGGTAAGTTGTAACTCTTCAGTCAGTAAACACAAATTTTTCCAATATGACTGTGTTACAATGCATATATGCAGTATATAAAAGGTTGAATCCACGGCAAGTACACAATAAAAACATTGTTGAACAAGACGTCGGTAAAGGAACCAGATATTTTGACAAAGTTATCGCCAGAGTTTGAGGAAGAAATGATTCGAGATGTACTGTACTTCACTAAGGCCCGTTCTTTCAATCTCCAGTAAAGTGACTGTTAACTCTAACTGACAGTTGGCTTTACGGTCGGAGTTAAGTCCTGGTAAACATTCGATCCTTCTTACCATGTTCCGGTTAAGGTTTATGATAAGTTAGCAGATCTGCGCATAATTTTCAACAGTTGGTACATATTTCTGGTTTGATTTGCAGATTTCTTGATACCTCTCAATAGTTGGCATGAGTGGATCTGCGTCAGGGAGTAAATAATAAATATACATTTTATATATCTTGATCTGTGTTCTTGGCGCAATCTGTTTGTTACGTTACAATTATAAAGAGAAATATTAGATATGGAAGGACAATTATCTCCAAATAAAGGCCTCAAGAGGAAAAGCTTCGTCAAACGGAATCGTCTAAAAAAGTCTTGATCATCTAACTCCTCATATTAATCACTTTGATTCTTATATACTTTTCGTCTCCTTCTTTGAACAGCATCAGCAGTTACGAAACCCGTGAAATTACGGATAATTCTAGGCATATTGACGATGTATGTAATCAGCTGGCGTTGAGATTATTTGGCAGTAAAGCAGTTTACGGGAGGAGAATCGTCCGGTAAAGTTCACTGCCAGTTAAGGCTTATTTTACTGTCAGTTTGTCGCTAACCGGGTATTGTAAGAATCAAGTTCCAGTAAACTTACCGTAAAAGTGCCAGTAAATATTTAACCAGAGATTGTAAAAACGGGCCTTAGCAGGCTTTTCAGCAATTACGTTGTGTATTGTACAAAGAGGGTAAGAATTATGGATGGAAGATAGGATATTAAAATGTCTTGACGAATGCGGGAGTCCAACAGGCAACCTTTCACTTTGGCTCTCATCAATATCTGATGTCTGACATCAATATTCATGGAATGACATTTACTTCTTGCTTATTGTTATAAGTTGCTGTTAGAAGGCCTGTGTACTTGTGTGGAGAGTTTATATGGAAAACTTAAATCACGGTATTGTATTGCCTGAGGTAATGAGAGTAATGTATTACCGTAGCTCTCATAAACTAGATTAATATAAAATGGAGACAAAGACCCAGGTACTGACTTTCTGTAGAGCTGGTGTGTGTTGTGGCTGGCTTTGTGATACAATGAGTTACTGTCGGGGAAAAAAGTATAGATACTCGAGTTTAGATGTCAATAAAAACGTTACCCGTAGTCTTACATAAAAACAAGCTACACCAAACTTTTCTTTATTTTATTCTGCATTTAGCTATGCAGAGTAAACATTTGTATTGTAACCTGTTAAAATTTTATAGCTGATTGAATAAAAAAAGTGCTGGTTTTCTTACCAAGTCGAATGGAGTGCTCACTTAGAAAGATCATTACATTAAAAGTATTAATCAGATCGTAATGAAACTTTAATATGTCTTGAAAGAACTTATTTTTAATGTGTGTACGGAGTTTTAATCTGATCTGATGGTTCTGAAAATAGTTGTTGTGAATTTTGTAAACCAACTTTTTCTCGGGCCTGGGTGGTCGTAGCAGTATGAAATATGGCTTGTTATGAGGCTCAAAGCAATGCAAGGTAAACGAAAAACTACATTTTATCTACACGTGATTGGTGATTTTATATGGATTGATATTTAATCGGGTGGTTATGTGGGAAGAAGGTATCGTTGCTAGCGACGGAAACAATGCTCTCGGCCGAGGAAACTCGTGCGACGTTGCACAGTGAAACAAAATGTGCGCGTGCCATTCCGTGTGGTCTGCGAATTTTTTGTTTAGTAATTTGTATTAGAGAAGCGCGTTTTCTTTCATTGTCGTAAGGAGTGAAACATTTCCCAACCATCGCTTTTTTTTCCTTTTTTCCCCATGGGAGCTTTGGACCACCAATGGCAGGTTTAATTTGTGCAAGCTGAAAATATGTTATTATAAGACAATACGGTCAAGATGAAATGGTTGGAGTAATTTACACTTTAAGAGATTATAAGACTGCTGGTTTATCAACCATCTGAAAAATCACTGCCTGATTAATAGGATGAACTGACATTAAAGTTTCTAACAAGCGGGTCAACAATGAGGCTGTCATCAGTTAGCCCATCCTCTTTCCAGTAATGTTTCTCTATTTTATTGGTGTGTCCGATGCATTTTATTCCATAACTCGGGTGTTACTGACTTGTTGACGAATTTTGAAAGAGTTCTTCTTGACATTTCTGGAAAATCAGTCACGGTCTCAATAAGTTTCCAATGAAGATTTTTTATTGTAGGGAACATCTTTTTGAGATAGAAGTCTTGTATACTACTCCTAAGTCGTCAAGTTTTATCTTTGGGCGTCCCGTCCTCACACACCTCTTCTTGCTCGTTCCACATCCCACATTCTGATAATTTTCTTTCATTAAAGCGGCACATCTCTATACCGTCTCTAGCGACCTTCCAATATACATGGACACTTTCTGGTCAACCAGATACCTCTAATCATTATTCCTTTCTCTCTCGCTTATAAAAAGAAACAAACATATTGCACTAATAGTCATGACAATTTCTCTTTCCGATAACTGTGGTTTGAACGATTTGTAAACAATGGGTAACGCAGACAGTGAAGATAGTTGCTGCTAATAATGACTCAATGGAGAATAAAAGCGGGTGCGCCAGATAGAGTGCACCGAGAGTTCGAGTTAGTCAACTGGGAACATGCCCGCTCGATATGGTACCTTCGCCGCACACAATCTTCTTCTTCTTCTACCTGGCGTTATTCCCAATTATTTTTTTGGGTCCACCCCTCTGCACCTTGCTCTCCATTTGTTGCGGTTTGCTGCATCCATAGGACGAAGACCTACGATGTGCATATCGTCGTGTAGGGTATCCATCCAACGCCTTTTTAGTCGTCCTGGAGGTCCTTGTCCATCAGGCTCGAGAGCAAGTGACTTCCTTACATTGAGCTCTGTATTTGCTCGGGCTACATGCCCGTACCAACGCAATCGAGTATCCTTCATTTTGGCTGGAATAGGGGCAATTCCAAGAGTATTGCGGACGTCTTCGTTGTTATTATTATGATCCAGCCATGTAATTCCCAAGGACCGTCGTAGCATCCGCATCTCCATTGAGAGCAAGGCTTGTTCAAGTTCCTTTGTATTAGGACAGCATTCGGCTCCATGCAAAGCAACAGGGCGGACGACTGTTTGATAGATCTTAGTTTTGAGGCGCAAAGGGATCTTGCGGTCACAGAGAACGCCTGTAACCTGGCGCCACTTCATCCACACAGCATTCACTCTTGCACGGGCATCCGAGACTGTGTCACCACCATGTCTCGCAATGGAGCCAAGGTATCAGAGATATGAAGCCTTTGGTAGTGGGGTGCCATCTACTATGATGGTCCCATCTGTCGGGGAACCACATTCAAGGTACTCGGTCTTAACAAGGTTGAGCCGTACTCCAAGTTCACAGAGCCTCCCATTCCAGAGGTTGACCAATTGTTCTATGTCATTACGGGTCTCGCTTGCAAGCATGACATCATCAGCATACAGTAATGTCCATGGTGGTTGCCTCTGCAAATCGGCAGTCACTGTATCCATACATAGGATAAGCAAGAGTGGAGATAGTGCAGCTCCCTGGTGAACCCCAACTCGAATATCGAACTGTTTGGTGAGGCCAGCAGCACTGCGTACAGAGCTAGTTGTATTACTGTAGAGGAGTTGGACCCAACGCACATACGCTTCTGGTACGCCATGAGATCGAAGAGAATACCATATAAGCTGATGCGGAACCAAGTGGAATGCTTTCTCTTGATCCAGGAAAGCCATGTGAATTGTCCTTCTTTTCTTCATATACTTTGCGTGGATAGCATCGGTTGTTCCGCGACCTTTCATGAACCCACACTGGTTAGGTGAGATGGTAACAATGCTACTTATGCGAGTGTCAATCACACGTTCTAGAATCCTCATTATGTGGCATAGGAGACAAATAGGACAGTAATTGGCACAGATAGTTACATCGCCCTTGCCTTTCCATATTGGTACTGTGACGCTAGTTTGCCAAGCTGACAGGATCTGGTGGCTCGCAAGGCATTTGTTAAAGAACTCTGCTAGGAACTCTGCACAGGCATGACCCAACTGCTTCCATAGCTCTGCAGGGATATCATCAGACCCTGTTGCCTTGCCATTTTTCATGGCGTGGATCGCAGTATTGACCTCAGCAGGTGTGATGGTGGAACTCGATCCTGTACAGGTTCGGCTAATGGAATCGGTGGGTGCGGGAACTCCTCATTACAGATAGCATTGAAGTGTTCATGCCATCGTAGAAGGATCTTTGTTGGTTTTGTTATTTATTTATTTATTTATTTATTCGAGTCAAAAGCATTACAACATACACAGAGGGATGATACACAATATTAAAAAGAAATAATACATACAACAATGTCTCGAATTAGATTGTCTTTGCCCAGAAACGGGCCACTGTCACACCCTTTTCATGACCTTCCATTAACTCCTGCATTGTGCAAGAGCACGGGCCCAGTTCACAGGAACACAGGTGTATCATGGTCTGTCTCTCTCCACACTCACAGAGTTCTGATTCCTGTAGGTATCCCCATTTGTGGAGATTAACTTTGCATCTCCCAACACCAGTCCGAAGTCTGTTGAGTGACCGCCAAGTTTCCCAGTTGTTGTTGTGGCCTGCTGGAAGCCTTTCCATGGCCTTCATCCAATCTGGTGGTATGGTGGATTGCCATAGCTGTATCCTGGCTACTTCGGGTTTTGTAGTAGGCATCGATGTAGTTTGCAGGAAGCTTTTCCTTGATTTTAGCCGCCTTCTTGGAGGCTGGTGACCAAAAAGAGGGTGAGCATGGTCCTCTGCGGACTTTTTTCGTTCCGTTTGTGCTATGACCTCACGGCGTACCTCAGGTGGGGCTATTCCTGCCAAGGAATGTAGTTTGTGGACAGGTGTAGGTTTCAGGCAACCAGTAATTATTCTGCAGGACTCGTTGAGGGCAACATCAACCTGTTTTACATGAGCTGAGTGATACCATACAGGGCTAGCATACTCAGCAGCTGAATAACACAGAGCTAATGCAGACATACGTAGTGTTTCAGCATGGGCGCCCCAGTCGGCCCCTATCAACTTACGAAGTATGTTATTTCGCGTAGATACTTTTTGTTTAACATTCATACAATGTTTCTTGTAAGATAGTGTGCGATCTAAAGTTACCCCTAGGTATTTTGGGGTAAAACAATGTTCCAGGTGAGCTCCTCCCCAGCTAATATTGAGTTTCCTTGCTGCTTCCCTGTTTCTGAGGTGGAAAGCACAAACCTGTGTCTTGGATGGATTAGGTTTGAGTTGATTTCTCTTGTAGTAAAGTGAAAGGTCCTCCAGTGCATCAGAGAGAATCTGCTCCACTTCTTCAAACTTTTCACTTTGTGCTGTCAGACAGAGGTCATCTGCATAGATAAATCTCTTGGTATGTAGAGATGTAGGCTGATCATTAGTGTACACATTAAACAGAAAAGGTGATAGAACACTGCCCTGTGGTAGACCATTTCGTTGGGTTTTCCAGCGACTGCGGGTTCCTTGGAACTCGACAAAAAACCTTCTGTTTTGTAGAAGACAAGCAACAATTTCTGTGAGTCCAAAATCTTTGGTAATCTGGTACAGTTTACCAAGCAGGATTTGATGTTGAATAGTATCGTAGGCAGCCGTTAGATCCACCAAAACTGCACCAGTTATCTTCCTGTTCTCCAAACCATCTTCGATGTGCTGTGTTAGGCACAATATCTGTGAAGTACAGCTCTTTCCTGGTCTGAAGCCTGCTTGTTCTGGGATCAGAAGTGGATCAAGTTTTGGAGATAGTCTGTTAAGGAGCATTCTCTCAAACACTTTGTATAAATGGCATAACAGCGAGACTGGTCTGTAGTTCTTAGGATCAGATGGATCTTTGCCAGGCTTCAGGATGGCTATGATTTTTGCTTTCCGCCATATTTTTTGAATTTGTTTGCGGCAAATGACGTTGTTGAAAAGTTGTAGAAGCCACTCCTTTGTGTTTTTACCAAAATGTTTTATTTGCTCTATGCGGATGTCATCAAGACCAGCAGCTTTACCATTCTTGCACATTTGTATGGCCATCTCCAGTTCCTTTAAGCTGAAGACACACGAAAAGTCACTTGTTTCATTGTCGTAGTCTCTTTTGATTTTGGTTTTCTTCATGTGCTCCTCGACTTTCCCGTTCAACACTAGCTGATGGGCTATTTGGTTGGGAGATATGTTAGAATGCAATTTTCTATTGGATGGTTCATTGTTTAATCTCTTCATTAGGCTCCAAGCTTTTTGACTGTTTTGTGACATGTTGATGTTAGATACTGTTTGAGCCCATTTGTTCCGTTTTCTTTCTGCCAGAGCAGTATTGAGTTGACGACCTAGGTGAATTGTTTCGTTTCCAAATGGATTCATATTGAAGGAACAAATGTACTCTGAGTATAAGTCTTTTATCTCTGGGGTAAGACCTGCAATGTATACTGTTCTGCAACCCCGTGGAATGCACTGACGGGAGCATTTCTGGACAGTAGCCACAAACTGTTCATAATTCTCTGGAGATGCATCCAGCTCAAGAACAGATTCATCAAGTAATGCCGTAAATTTGTTCCACTTAGCTTTCTGAAAGTTATATCTTCTTCGAAATGGCAAGCACTGAGGGCGAACTGCAGCGAAAACTTGGCACACAATAGGTCTATGTTGTGTATTTGGGATTGGGTTTGCTACGGTCTTTACGCACTGCCCAGCAATGGTTTCGCTTGAAAAAATTAAATCGGGGTTGTAGCCACGTTTCCATCTTCCACTGTTGAATGACGGAGGCAACTTCGGGTCGTGTACAAGGCACAGCTCATTTGATTCAGCCCAATTTATTACAGCTTCACCATTTTCGTCATCGTGAAGGTAACCCCATAAATTACTATGACTATTAAAATCTCCAATTACAAAGTGAGTGTCTTTGTTGTCCATATTTTTAGTCTTCTTAAAGGAGAACGGAAAATTGGGTGGTTTATATAATGAAGATATTGTGCAACTTGATAGCTCCACTGTTAGTATCTCTATATTATCTTCATCAGAACAGTCAGTGGACAATAATGTGATACCTGATCTAATAAATATGGCACTCCCATATTGCTCGTGAGATCTTTCAGCGACTAGTATCATTCCTGGAATTGCTGGTAGTCTCTGCTGGTTACTTCTGTGGGTTTCCTGGATACAGAGTACATCACACTGATGTTCGTGACAGAGAGCAGATAAGAGATCTGCCTTGCTGTAGGAGATTCCTTCGATGTTAATCGAGACAATAGTTAGCTTTGGTCCTGAAAAGGACCTATTCATTATATCATTTACCATCGTAACACAAATGAATTGAAATGCTTTTGGAATGCTGACGTTCAGTTCAGTACTAGAAATTCTATTCCAGTACCTATGCAGGGACACCACTTGCAGGAATCAGCTTCATCCCCGTTGGTTTTGTTAAAAGATGCACATGCTTATCCTTGATATGCATGACATGTCCTATGCCAACTGTGGCACGATGACGAGATTAAATATCAATCCATATAAAATCACCAATCACGTGTAGATAAACCATAGTTTTTTGTTAGCCTTGCATTGCTATGAGCCTCATAACAAGCCATATTTCATACTGCTACGACCATCCAGGCCTGAGAAAAAGTTGGTTTACAAAATTCACAATTATTTTCAGAACCGTCAGATCAGATTAAAACTCCGTACACACGTTAACAATAAGTTCCTTCAAGACATATTAAAGTTCCATTACGATCTGATTAATACTTTTAAGGTAATGATCTTTCTAAGTGAGCGCTCCATTAGACCTGGCAAAAAAACGGCACTGTTTTTATTCAATCAGCTATAAAATTTTAACAGGTTACAATACAAATGTTTACTCTACATAGCTAAACACAATAAAATAAGGAAAAGTTTGGTGTAGCTTGTTTTTATGTAAGACTATGGGTAACATTTTTATTGACGTCTAAACTCGAGTATCTATACTTTTTTCCTCGACAGTAGTGACACAGAGTTGTACACTGATGTACACTGTACACTGACTGACCTCTGTCAGTGGATCTGCCATTGATCAATGCAAAATTCAGTTCCCCTGACTTCTCTGAAACAGCAACAATGAAACTGGATGTTAAGTGCATATTACTATCATCTTCTTAGGGCCATAATTAACGAATTTTACGGAGACATGTGCTCGCACCTTTCTTTTTAGGTAATAAATATACAAACTGTTTTAACTGTTAGTTTCATGTTATGAAAGGTAGATTTAGAAACACATGTCTGTATGAAGGATATATGTTTATTTTTTATAAATAATAAATCACATATTGATTTGTTGCTAGGTGGCAGACAAAACCTCGCATGTCCATTCATGGAGATCTGTATTATGAGGGGAAGGAGTTTGAAACTCGACTTAAGGAGAAGAAACCAGGAGATCTGAGTGAAGAATTACGAACCGCATTGGGAATGCCTGTTGGTCCCAGTGCCCACAAAGTTCCACCACCCTGGCTCATTGCCATGCAGCGATATGGACCACCCCCTTCATATCCTAACCTTAAAATTCCCGGCTTGAACGCTCCCATACCTGATAGTTGCTCCTTTGGTTATCATGCAGGAGGCTGGGGAAAGCCACCTGTGGATGAAACAGGAAGGCCTTTGTATGGAGATGTGTTCGGAATTCAAGGACAAGATTTCCAGGTAAGTTGTGTAAAGTCATGAAATATGATTATGTTACAGTTTAAAAACTTAAGTGGGAATGCTATCAAGGAACGTTATAATACAACATAGGAGAAGCAGTGACTTGCCAGGTAGGAACATGGTAGAAACATGGAAGAGAACAATCATCACAAAATAAATGAATGAATGAATGAAATAAATGGAATTTGGGGGAAGAAGAAAAATGGGAATTCTTCAAATTCTTTACTAGCTTCAGAATGGGACCCTAGGTTGTGGAGCCTTGATAGTTTCCCTGATCAGGATTGCAACGAGGACAAACAGGTTTGGTAACATCACATGAGACACAGCCGTAACAGAATAATTTGGGAGCTTCTGGACATGCACGAAAATGATGGAAGGCTTTGGAGCAATTCCAACAGACACTTTGCTTGTTCCCGTGAGTATCAGATGAAGAACGAACTTTGCGAGAGTTTTACGGAGCTTGATACCTCTGTACATGGTTGACGGGTATAGGTCGGGGTCTGTTTATTAATAGTTCGAGAACATTTTGTGGGGAATTGGGGAAGATTAGCGCATTGATTAGTTACACGCGTTGGTTTGTAATCTGCTGTGGCACCAGTCGAGCGTAACGTCACTAGAGGTGAGCAATGTCACTGTCATAGGCCAACTCAGGAAATTAAGTATGTAGTGGAGTATAATTATTGCTCGGCCTTGAATTACTCTCGAATGTCATAACTGACATGCATCGTATGAAATATTTGTAGGACAAATGCAGATAACGGTATATGGTGTCAATAATTTCTTGTGGAGTGAAGGGTTACTGATCAGACGCCACTGTTCTTCAATGTGCCGTTAAATACCACAATCAATGCAGCCAGTGCATCAAGTGTTCTAGTTAAAACTACTGGAAATGAAAAATTACGATGCACTGTGATGTTAGCAGTGACTGCAGACGGCAGGAAGCTTCCGCCGTATTGCATATTAAAAAGGAAAACACTGCCGAAAGAAGATTTCCCCCGGGGTATACGTGTACGAGTACAAGAGAAAGGTTAGATGAAAGCCGAATTAATGAAGGACTGGTTAAAGACAGTGTGGGAACGTCGACCGGGAGCTCTGCTGAAAAAGAAGTCAATGCTGGTGTTAGACAGCTTCCACGGCCACTTAGTGTATGCCGTGAAAAAGCAGATGGAAATGACGCAGACCTATCCAGTCATCATCCCAGAAGGCCTTACAATTTTACAAGCGTTGGACGTCTCCATCAAAGAGCCATTCAAAGATCACATTAGGAAGTTCTACGCGCATTGGATGGTGAATGACAAGCACTAGCTAACAAAAGTCAGCAAAATCAAGCGACTGTCTTTTCGTGTAATCTGCGAGTGGATTGTGAGAGCGTGGGAACTAATCACTCCCGATATCATAGTAAAAAGTAAAAACAAAACAGGAATTTCTTCCACTCTGGATGGAATTGACGAGCATCTATTTTGGGAAGGGGAGAGTGAAACTGAGGGTCCGGATCAGCTACCCAGCAATGACGATTCCACTGAGTGATCTCGAGCACACTTGCACAGAAGGTGCATTTTTAATATTTCTTATTAAGAGTACTTTATAAAAGTTGGTCGGTGTTAGAAACAAAAACAAATCTTTCGTATTTCAGGTAGTTGCTGAGTAACATTGCAACACTGCGTAACCTTGAACTCGGCGCACGCAATGCTGTGCGGCTGCAGCGCTGCTTTAGTCCTGTGACCTGTCAGCTATGATGATGCAAGAGAGTGGCTATTTAAATGGGCTATTATCACTTTTAACGTAAATAAAGTCTAGGTTAAAATAACTATCTTGTGTGTTGATTTAAGGACACTAGGTGCTCCTTTGTGTGCCTTTATACCATGCCATCCTAACCTATATCAAGGGAAATTTTCCCCTATTATACCCCACCCTTATTTTTGAAGCCGAAAATTCGGGGGGAAAGGGGTGTTATAGGCGAGTAGATACAGTATATATATTTCCTCTGTTAAAGAGAATACAGTATTTTGTAAACATTTTGTGGATTGTTACTCAGGAAAGACTGCTTTATATTACATATTGCCATTATTTTCATAGAATTTAATTTATCAAGGCTTAATTTTATGTACATTTTTAATTCTGTAAGATTTTCGTACTCAATCTTTGATTCAATTTTCTTTAAATTTCTTAACCAAGATTTTCAACTTTTTAATCATTTGAATATTTTAGTTTTTCTCATCTTCTAACTTTCCAAATATTTTCTCTAGGTTCTCAAGATATTTTTTTAAAATATCAAGGATTACTTACAATTAATATCTTTGCTATTAGTTTGTAATTTCATTTTAAAATTTTACTTCTAGATCAATTTGTGTTGAAGAAGAACTCAATACAGTTCGAAACATATATGCAGAGCTATCATAAGTTGTGCGTTATTAAAAGTATTGATAGGCGGTCATTGTTATCTTTTAAGACTATTGTAAGTAAATATTGGATATTCATTATTTAACCAACATCGTTAAAAGTCTTACCTCATTAGAAAATTACCAATCACAAATTCAATACTGTCACCAATGACAGGGGTGAAACTTGATCAGACCATACAAACTGACCACTAGCCTACTCGATTATTCCAACCAAAGGAATATTGAGGAAGGAGGAAGTTCAAATACACAGTACAGTCATGTCAAAAGAATAACTAGGAAAGGGGGGGAATTATAATACAGAATCACCCCTAAATAAAATAAAATCATCCTTAGATTAACAGAACAGTTCAAAGTTGATAAGTTTGAACAGTCTATATGCATGATTACTTATAGATTGAAACATGAGGATTTTATTACTACAGTACTCATTCTTGTTGTCTGCAGAATGTTCCTGAGGAAGAGGAGGTTGATCGCACAACATGGGGAGAGCTGGAATCTGAATCAGAGGAAGAAAGTGAAGATGAAGATGAGGAGGAAGAGGAGGGTGAGAAGGAGGATGAGACTGGTCTTGTTACACCTGCTGAAGGTCTCATAACCCCTTCTGGTATCACCTCAATTCCTGCCGGTATGGAAACACCCGAGATCATCGAGCTGAGGAAGCGCAAGATAGAAAGTGAAATGGAAGGGTGAGATTATCTTAATTTGTGGAAAAATCAATTAGATCTTTTTACCATCAACCTGCAGAAGCAACACAGTCAATATTAGGAATACTTTGTTCACTTACACTCACCTTACCTTATCTCCTTGCAAATTTTAAGTTTTACATGTTTTGTCTTGAAAGCCCCTCACATTGGTTGGTTCCTCAGTTTAGGGGCTGCGACAACGCGGTCATCCAGCTCCGTGTACTTTGGGTGTGTGTAGAATCTGTCCTATAACCGGTGTTAATTGTGATGACTATTAGTGTGTGTTATCTGTTTTTAAGTCAAGTAAAGACTGCAGACATTCAATTTTTAAGTAGTTCCTACTTTTGCTACCAAATGCCACTGTCAACAACAACTAGTTCTGAACTTGGTTACTAGATTACATCGCAGTCGGCTCCTGGCGACAAACGTTGGAACTTAAGAGCGTTAGTCAAATCTAACCTATAATTTAGCTTCAGAAGTGTAATTAGTGGAAGGTTCTTTTACATGCCATAAATCTATGACATGGGACCGCCAGCTTTACTTCCCCTCCAAAGAAAGGCATACTGAGGGATTTTTAAAGCTCTTAAAAAATCCGACGATTTCGGCCGGGTTTAGCCCCTCACTCTCTCTGTCTCATTAGCCTGGTTACTGCTTTATAGCCGACTTGTTGCATGGTGCAGCGGCAATGGTCTCGCCTGCTGTGCCCATGGTTGCAGGATCGAATCCTGGCACAGTCAGTTGGCATTTGAGGGTGTGCAAATGCGAGGGAGCCATGTCAATAGATTTACTGGCAAATTCTGGCACCCTGGCGTCTCTAAAAGCCTCAATAATTAAAAGGCATGTAAAACCTATAATATTAGGTGCACTTTTTAACCTACTTTCCACATTTTGCAAAAATTATGAAAAGAAAGTAGACTTAAGATATCAATCTGGGACGATGTGTTTGTGTCCTTCTGTTTATCAACTCCTAAATGGTTCCAGCTAACAAAACCAAACTTAGTATGAGTGAAGTTCTAGGTAATTATGTCATTACTGTCAACTATCTAAAAAACACAATTGAAATTTGAATCCAAGTTTAGATTTCTGAAATTTTCCAAACTTGTCTCACGTGTTGGGCATAATATTGCATATCCACTTTGAGCAACCCATACATGATTCTACACGTGCTGATTGGTTCACTACTTAACTGTATGTAACTTCCATACTACCAAATGGATTTGAAATAAATGCCGTTTGTGCAATGTAAGCCTCAACATATATAGTTTGACATTTTTTCAGGGTCACCAGGACTGCCAACTGTTGATGGTACTCTAGAATTTTGCACCTAAGTGTCAATATATTGGAAAATATGCATGAAAGCAATATCAAACTTGGCACATGGATATTGCAGATTCATTTTCAGCAAACGATGCATGACAGTATTGCCAACAAAATTATATGCATGCTTATAAGTTAAAATTTAATGCATGAAACTATCATGTTAATGGATTTGAACCACATTTTATATGTGGAATACGTATACTCCTCAAAAAATAGAACAATACATATTATTAGTCACCAGGGCTGCCAATAGTCAAATAATTGCTCTCAAGACGATTTGAACCGTAGCTCAATATGGTTAAATATGCAGAATATGTTCGAAAAACACCGTTAAAAACTATAGAAAGGAAAGTGAAACGAAAAGAACAGTAACATATCTTTATATACGAGCTTTATTTTCTAATTTTATGTACAGTGCGTCAGGGAATGTTCTTTAGCTCACTCGCCGACAGCCAAGGTCGACAGGATATCAGAACACATGTGTGAGCTGTGCTGTGCTGTGCGTGGATAGCGTCAGTGTGAATGCAGTAAGGGAGCGTTAAGATTATTGGAATAGTGCAACAGGATACAGGCGGTAATGTTTACTACTGAAAAGAGAGCGTTTTTGGTGGAATACGTTTTTCTTAAAACTAAAATTTCAGGCGTGGTTTCCTAATTCAAAGTGTCCAAACCAGGATACTGTTCAGGATTTGATAAGTAAATTTCGTGTGACCGGCTCAGTTCACGATGTACCAGGAATAGGCAGGCCTACGCTGTTAACAGATTAAATTTCCGATATAATGCTGCGAAGTCCAAGTAAATCAATATGCAAATTAGCTCAAGAAACAGGAATCTCTAAGTGGACTGTTTGTTGTTTGTTTTGTGCTGCCAACTTAACTCCGGCTCTCACCTAACGTAGCAGTGCCTAGGCACCCAGTATAATAATAGTATCGTATGGTCTCGGGTGCTGGGTGCAAGCTTTGTTATTTGACACCCAAAGGGTAGCTTGCATGTCGTTGTTCCTTGAAGCACTATGAAAGTCAAGGACTTTAGATATCTAAGCTCCTTGAACACTATTGCGCTTTCTAGTAGAGAAATGAGGAACATTGTGTTGGCGGACACTCCCGAGATTAATTTTGCCATTATGAACACGGCCTACTGAATTCAAATGGGTTCTTTGACATGCCAACATTGTATGACATGGTGTCGTCATTTTTGCCGCCTTTCAAAAATCACTTACCACGGCCAGGAGCGAACCTGCAAGCTTGGGGTTAGTAGACTGACACGTTGACCACTCATCCACCGTGGCAAGCTATTGTATGTATGATACACTGAGATAACTCGCATTCAAGTTTCAAGTAGAGTATATACACGAGAAGTTTTTTTTTTTAAGTTCATTTACAAAATGTTCAGAATTGGGCAAGTCAATGAAGAAGATCTGCATTGGTCTGAACAACAAGAATTTTTTCTATGTTTTCAGTTTTGAATGATTTTCTTAAATCAGTCAATAAAAGTTTCAATTACGAGAACGACGTCAACTGACACGAGAGTTAAATACTTGAATAATGCTGCTTCTTGTGCAGAGTAGTTCGGAAAATCCTCTGACGATGCAGACTTGCCACGCAGCATCCTCTCCAAGTCCAACGCTGCACTCAAACCGGGATTTCGAGCCAGCACGAACTCCAATGTTTGTTTTACGGTTTTCCCAGTATAACTCTTTGTATTGTAGCGACCACTTCAACCACTCCATCCCTCGCGATTCCAACTTTAGGATGGCCTCAGGAATGATGCTCATGTAGGCTTTTATGAATGTCAAGGATGGCATCAAGCCCTTCATTTTAAAAACAGCCTTAGCTTTCGCGATGTACTTGCTCTCCGCCTCATTAAACGTATTGATCACCTGGAAAAAATATAATTGAAAGACATTAGCCGAGGAATAACTGAGAAAATTACAAAATTAGGCACCGTATGATGGATTAAACATAAAAGGTATGAAAAGAATGATAGTGAAAACCTCGAAAATGAGAAGATTTTAAACATTTCAAATAGTCTTACCTCTTCAATTGCCCTATGATTTTCAGCGTAATACAAGGCAGCCAAGATCCATGTTCCCCATCGCGTCAATATGGGCACGGGAGGTAAAAGGAGCTCTAGATGCATAGTCTTGAAGTCACGGCCAAAAATTTTCTTCACACAAGAAATTACACTGTTGACGCTGGACGATTTTTCGCGCAGCTCCTCAGCAACTCTGAGCATTGCATGGGCAAGACAAGTAACATGTAACATCTTCGGGTAGAAAAGCTTGAGGCTCTTCCCAGCCTTAATCATGTAGGGAGCAGCGTCAGTCACTACTGCGAGTACAATGGAATTCCGTTAGTACGTTCCTCACTAACTTGTTTTCCCGCATATTACGTCGAATTATAAAAGTCCCGGTCCAAAGCACTAAATTGTATGTAAAATATTGCTTTAACACGTTTTAGCACATTTTAGTGCACCCGCTTACTACGTTCAAATTTTGACGTTCTTCCGCTCAATATTTTGGCCAGCCCTTACGTATTTGTCAGTCCAATTGGACTTCTGTCAAGGTTAAGTGATTGCGTAAGCTTGGCGTGGTAGCGGTCTAGCGTTCAGCTCAGCTTAGCAGCGTGCAGGGGGGTGTAACTTGTGTGAATCCGTCGCTTCCGAGAGTGGCCTTGGAATGACGAGCTTCGTATAATGGCCTTACGAGGTGCTTGGCAGCGAGTGTGCTCTCTGTCGGCCAAGGTTAAGTAATTGCGTAAGCTTTGGCGCTGTAGCGGTCTAGCGCTGTCGAGAGCTCAGCTCAGTTTAGCAGCGAGTGTGCTTCCACCATAACCCATACCCCTATATCCAATCTTGCCTGAGTTCAACAGACGGCCTTCTTTATTTTGTCTTCTGTCGTCAGCTTATCGTGACTAACAATACCAGATCTTGACGTGTTCTAACCTAACAATTACTTATGTAGCATGTAGAGCACCAACAAAACAGCTGACAATCACACTCCGTATTGTTGTTTTACTGCATCGCCACATTTGAAAACACCTTACATGTTTGGTTATTGGTTTCTAGCGCATCTTTCTGTTGACGCCAGTAGCGAATATCAAATTCATTCACAATGAATTCTCGACCGGCAGCTGTATTACCATCATCGTCTGCTTATTTGATCACTTTAGTTTAAATACAGCTGTATAACTTCCACGTTTTTACATAACTAAAAGATCGATTTTCACAAGAAAACAATCACACTTAACTGAGAAACAAAAATGGAATGTGAAGACAATGCTGCTAGGCCTACTTGTCGACAATGCAACAGACAGACAACAAACACTGTGAAAGAAAGGAAAGCACCGCCGCAAAAACATAGCAGGCAAGACGTGTTTTAAAATTACTACCGTATGATACTGTAATTCATTTTTACGTTGTTAGTTACTGACAAACCTATGTTTATGTTGTGACTGTAGTAGTGCATTAACTAATTCTTAAGGTCGGCAATTTCACGTGTGCATCTATGGTGCTCTTTTTTTAAATTATTTTTACAAGTTGTAAATACAGTATAGCGTTTTCGGCAGTACGTTTTCCCACTTTTGACGTCCGATTATTTCAGTCACTTCAAAAACGTACCAGCGAAGCTCCACTGTACTTTGTTTACCTCCTCATCTGAAAAGGTTGGCCACAGCAAGCCTGAAACAGGACGAATGCATAAAATGAAGGATGAACCGTTCAGTTAATGGGATTCTGACATGTCTTACAACTGCAAAGCTTGTGGGTCAAATTTTACCGCCCAATCAATACTGTTTCGTACAAATGAAATTATTTTTATTAGCTTAATCCATTCTTAAGGGACATGTTTCGAGTGCCTTTACAGTCTTCTTCAGCCTTTACAAGGACATCAACATTGTGCACATACCTAAGACATACTTAATTTATACAGAACATGCATATAAACATTAATTTGGGATGGCTATTCACCTTAGCCCCCCAGGGGCTCACATCTAATGGGACGTGGGTTGGCGACCACAGGGCCCCAGCTGAGTCCGGCATTGCTTACTTGTGCCGGGCTCCTTTCTGTCTTCTTTCCTGTCGACCTCACTTGGCCAACTCTTGTTCTCTTCCGACACCGACGGTATTAGGGTATCCGAGGCCTAGGGAGTCTCTTCCTTTCCCGCCTTAATTGGCTCTTGTCTAATCTTTTCTGATACCCTCCTTCTGCGAGGGATCAGCCTTCTTTTTCTTTTCATGTTATCTCCTGCCTTCTGCTCAAGGCCCTCAAGGAGGCAGGGTGTATGTAGCCCCACCACTTTTGGTGCACCCTAGCTAATGCTACACCCTCAGGGACTCACGGCTGGTGAGTTCAGGAGTTGGCGACCCCGAGGGATTCCTGAGCTGGGTCCGGTTTCCCCCTTTTGTCCCTTACCTGTGGGGGCGGACCCTCTCCTCTTTCACTTTCCTATCTGCCTTTCATAGCTCTCCTTCCTTCCAAGTCCCTCAATCCGCATTCTTCGAGGGTTGAGGGCATTTCTTTTCCTCCTGTCCTTTATTTGCCTTATTCTCCTTTCGTTTTCCATTTCTTCTTCTAGTATGTAGGTTAGTAGTTAGTTATTTAGTTTTAAGTTTGCATTTCATTTTCATCTTCACGAGCAACCAAACCATCAGGGGCCGATAACCTAGATGTTAGGCCCCTTAAAACAACAATTATCGTCATCATCATCATCATATATTCACCTTAGCTTAAAAATGAGTAATAAAACTAGATTAAAAAACCATAAAAACTATAAAAACTTTGCTCTACATATACACTGCTGTTTAGGGGTGGTGTAGTCTGGCTACAATTGCCTTTTTTAACTGGTAGGACTTTGTGGTGATGTCTAATGGGCTAGTCTGTGTCCCTTATGCCTATCATGTACTGTACAGGCTATGAAATTTACTGCTAAACAGCAGTGTATAATTATGTAGAGCAAAGTTTTTGTAGTTTTTATGGTTTTTTAATCTAGTTTTTATCACTCATTTTTAAGCTAAGGTGAACGGCCATCCCATATTAATGTTTATATGCATGTTCTGTAAAATTAAGTATGTCTTAGGTATGTGCACAATGTTGATGTCCTAATAAAAATAGTTTCATCTGTACAAAACAGTATTGATTGGGCGGTAAAATTTGACCCACAAATTTGTAAGTGTCAATACGGTTCTAAAATGGAAAATATTCCAAGTAATCTTAATGTCTTACAACTGTAAGAGATATTTAACTATCAGAACTATCAGAGTCTTCACTGAGCATACGTAGAATGCATTGAAATCATGGTCGTGTACTTATTCTTCTTTGGCAAAACTCTCTAAAAATAAAATTAACAAAAATATACTAATGCATAGCTGCTTGCACTGTTCGCGCAATGGTACCATGTTTTGTCACATCTAGTTCCCTGCACAGAATTAGGTGGCCGTTCCCCGGTTCACTGGGACTGAGTTTTCTAACAATAACGTTGGCCATGTATCTTCCTCAACTCTCTGTGGTCTCTTCGATAGATAATCAAATTGGGTGGCTCCCGATGTCGTCTCTGATTCATGTAGAACCTGGTGAAAAAAGTTCCGGAATGAATATTCTTCATGGAATGAAGGTATTATCGAGATATTACCTTCATTACGACAGAGCCAGACCCATTTTAATATTACTTCTAAATTGTTTAAACGAGAATGCGGAATACGGCAATCGTGCATGAATTCATACCTTTCCATACTCTGAAGAAACATAATTTTTACGTAGGGTCGTCTCATGAGGCATCTCTCTTCCTGCAAAGTCCTCGAAGAGACCTCTAATCTCAGCATGTTCGACCTTGTAGAGGGGTACCGGTATGTTGGCACTTTAAAACGCTCTACAAACTCTGGAAGAGAACTCGTCCGAGTGCTTCCTGATGGAATAAAGGTTGTATCAGCGCTTGTTTCTTCGTTTTCCTGTTATTAAATTCTTCAACTTTTGCTGAGTGCCCACTTTTGGCTTTATGTTGGGAAAATTGGAAACCCTTCGAAATCTTGATTTGAAAATAAATAGGTAGGTAAACATAAGTGAGAAAAAATACATTGAATGAACAAAAATAAAGCATTGTGGACTATGAAATTATTTTAAAATATTGCAGTAGAAATACGAGCACCCCCTCAACGATCCCATGAAAAACCAGCAAATCCAAATGTCAATTTCTGCTTCAGAAATGTCAAATCTGAGGATCTAATGGGTCTACATTCCGAATTCTTAGACTTTTCTCTACTTACCTAGTAGGAAGGTACCGTATGCTGCACATACGGCTTAATTGAAATGTCAACTGTTTGACCTGTAATACCTTTAAGAACGTAGATATGAAAATGTCAATAAGAACTTACCTCTTTATCGAACATTTTGCAGAAAATAATTTTTCCGTCAGTAGAAAACGAGTCAGAGTAAAACACTCAGAGATTCCTTAACTTTAGACATCGCGTACTTAGAAATCACAAGAACTCGATAGCTACGTACTGTCCCCGTTTACCCGGATAGTAGGCTGTCAGATATCCGCCCCCTCAATCGGATTGCCAACAATCAATCGCACCGGCTCAGCTGCACCAATGAAAATGGCACTGACAGATACTACCGAGGTTTGAACACAGAAGTTACCAAGAAAATTATTGTGGAACACACCAAAATAGACGGGGTTCATACTTACTTTTACTTACCTCTTAAAAATTATCTCGGGGATTGGGTTGACAACAGGATCTCTAAAGTATGCTCCCACAATAATCTTCACCATGACATTTAAAAATGAACCAGACCGAAGACGAGAACTTTGAACTGTACAAAAGCTTTTATTTCAAATAAAGAGTATGATTTTAACAACTCAACAAAATAAATGTGGCTATCAGTAGCCCATGTCAATCTGACTACGTCCACTTAAAGGACTTGCAAAGTTAGCATACAACATGTTAGCTCCCATGAGCTCAAAATAACGTAACATTCAAAACACATTTGGATTGAATGAGGAAGTCAGGATGCGACACATATAGAGCATTTGGTTTCTTTTAATAAACATCACACTTGTATTAATAGGCGCAAGGCCAGAGTATCGACCTCGCCCGCTGATAACCAGATGTCTGGCCGGCTGGTCTACTCTTCAACCTGGCGCATGCCTGTCAAATGGGGCTCACTCGTCACGCCACACTGCGTAAGAATTCAGCTCCTTTCAAAGCTTTAAATGTCTACAAGACAACTCATATATATTGACGCAAATCTTTCAAATGCTTAACTCACATACCACTGGATTATTCTGACAATCCCTAAACTTGTTAAGTTATCATCCAAATGTTTAATAAGCATAGTTTAGAGTATAAAACACACTCTTAAATGTTTATAACAAAATCACATAAATTATTTATAACAATTAGAAATTGTTTATAATATTGTCGAAGATAATTACAAAAATTTTAAACACGCCTTTAACATTATTTTCGTTCCACATTATTGTCAAAGATATTTACATTTATTATTTACAATATTAACATTTAAATTATTTAAATTATTAATTTAAGAAATACATTGAACCACATGTTCATCCGGTTGGTAATTTCATACTCGTGTTTAATATAATCGACCAATGAAGGTTAGTTATACATGTAAATGTCACAATCTGGTTTAATAAAGGTTGTAATAATTATTATTATTTGTGACGGTAATCTTCATTCAAAATCTTATCTCAAATTCTTTCAAAACTCTTGTTAATTATAACAGTAAATTCACTTGATTAATTTGCAACGAACTATGACAATACACTCCAGCGGAAAATACTTCGCTTACAAAATAATGCACAAACTGCATTACAAAATAGGCCCAAAATTCATCATATATTAAAATATACGGCATCAAAATCTTCCACAGACTTTACAAAAACCTCCACTAACACAATCTTTATCATCATTAATTACTGTGGGAATCTCCTTCATTTATTTAAGGGCATTATACATCAGCGACTTTCAACATGTCCGCTGCACTAGCGATTATACATTCATAGTTCCACTTAAAAATTCTTATAATCATTAATTGTTTCAAAACTGTTGTCATTTAACTTTCGTGGATTTCATTCATGAATCGAATTGAAGTAAAAATTTGCCAATCACAAACAAATTTAATAGTGAATACGCTTATATACGCCTGTCTGGTCTATCAAAATTTAAGATTAACATCTTCAAAGAATTGTAGTATAAAAATACTATCATCAAACAAAGTGCGACTAACTGCAAAATAGTCGAATAGAATCCAATTAGACTGGGGAATGCAAACATCATTATATAAATCTCTAAATGAGAAAACTCCTAACACAAGTTTATGACTTTAATGCATTCAATAATTCATAATTAAAGTTCATCTTTCACAAAATGGTCTATGATGCAATGATCGTTCATAACTGACGATAAATGTCTGTGTTGCAATCAATTCAAATAACGACTAGTATTTCCAAGATCGTCGACAACGTAATGGATTTTAACGCTCTAAAATCATTTAAATGTTCTTCCTTCTTGATGATGACAGAAAATTGGTCAAAGTAATTAAACTGGGGTAGAATTACTTTAATAAAGCGACACGCTGTCTGAATTTAAATCTGCCATAAAAATCATTAACTTACAGTCAAATCGTGACTACAAAAAAATTAAGCAAATTACTGAAAAATCTAAATATCAGTCTCAACTGATCCAAAATCGTTTAACTATGCCCATGACATAACAATGCCTTAATAAAACGTCGAAAAAGGCATAACTCATCAAGGTGTACTGAGAATAGGAATCTCAAACAAAATTATAGGGCAAAATACATGAGGACAAAAATATGGGAAAATGGTTGCTCAAATATTGCTAAGAAACTCAAATACAATAAACGTTCACGACTACCTTATCTGCCGATTGACGTTCCAGAGGAAAATTCCCCAAAGAAGACTGTTGATGGATCCATTTCACCAAGTTAAAGCTGAGCTCCATCCTCGAAACAAGAAACAGCACCCTCGGAGAATCGAACTGCTTCACGAAGACGAACGACATACTTCCGGCAATAATCTTCTTTGTGAGTCGGGACAACCCTGACCTCTCTTGAAAAATCCCTGAAGTTGCAGTTGAAAATCGCCATGAAGTTTTTGTAGAAATTTCCGAAGAAATATTCATATTCAGTGAGTATGAAATCATTTCCATTGCTGTTTGATAGTATTCAGCCTTTAATCACGAAACATGGGTGTAGATGTTTGTTCACCACATGTTCGCTTGTGTGGAATAGCAATTAGCGAAGTTCCATGTTGCTATCTTACTCCGTTGAAATATGTCCTAATTGCATTAAGTCCTTTAGCCTTCCATCTCCTCTTCAGTTATGGTAATAGAAGAACAAACTGCCATATTAAACTGTTCCATAATACTGTAGCGTTGTGTCACAAAAGCAATCTGAAGTCTCCCTATTTCACTAGCCGTGTCAGCCGTGGCGTAGATTCTGGCGATACGAAGTGCTTCTCAGCTGTCGAGAAAATCACTTTTGTCAGTCGTCTAAAATTGCTAATAACTTCCAAAATACTTCCTCGAAATTGTTCAACTTTTCTACACTCCTTACTGTAGCAATGCACAATAGAATTAGCTTATAGGCGACCGCTAACTGTTCACAGCTAATCTCGTAGACGCGTTATAATGTGCGTTTCAACTTCACCTAGATTTACACACAGTAAACCTGCACTGCTTGTCAGCTCGACTTTCGTTTTTATGCAGTGGCTTTACCATGCGTTATAAAGACGACTCTTACTAATCTCACTCGACGTTTCACCGAAATGACTATTTGAAATCTGACGATTGAGCTATCAGACGATTGATGATCTGAGAATGAGGAATGAGGCTCCTCTCTTCTGCGCAAGGCCTTTTATAAACATCATGAGGGGCGTATCCATCCCTTCCATCGCGTGTTACTGCGTCATCGCTAGAAGTTCCAACTTCGTCAATACATGACGGATTTTCAAAATTCTAAAACTGAAAATAAATTTCACCAAAATTCCAGAACAATGCCTCTACTGCAAATGGATTTCCACAATTCTGCATTCCAAAAAGTAATAAAAATACCATAGTTTCAGCAATCTCCGTCTTCCTTCAGACTATCGTTCATTGGTTTGAGCCTCCCCTCCAATAGCATAATTTCTTCCTCAGCAGAATTCCACGTTTCCTGCGACTGCGTCGTACATCTCGGATCTTTCTCGAATAAATGCTGACGTCACTGAGAATCTCAGCTCAAGTAGCCTGCTGGCATAACGTCTGCGTCATCCGTGCTTACGTCATGACTATCCACGTCATAACTATGACAGCCATAACTTTCTTTATAATTTCCAATATAGCCACCGTGGTCTCTATATATAATTCAATTACGGGGGCAGTACGGATACGATTATGAACTGAGAGTAGAATGCAGAAACTTCACTTGACCGGGTCGGATCTTCCACCACTTCATGGGAAAAGCCATCTAAACAATACTGGTTCCCAAAATGGGCACACCACTAAAATACCTCACAACCCCATTTCAAAGTGAAAGGATGCTTGGCGCTTCGAGTGCTTATCTGACGAGTCGCACTCTTATCCGGCAGAGGCCAATTAGGGTGTGTGAATGACCTCACTAAAGGTTAAAAACCTGCGGTTCTATTATTCGCACCAGGTAGGCTTTCAATAATTATTTCTGTTTTCGAACCTTAAGGATGGTCAGGGCCCAAATTGGGGGGGGGGGGATTCGAAGAAAAACAAACTATTTAGACGAAGTTAGTTGTTACTGTTGTTTTAAGGGGTGGAACTACGAGGTCATCTGCCCCTATATTTAGACGAAAACCACAAGAATATGCATTTATATGCTTCTATTCTGAAAACCGCGGTTTTATGCATTTATATGCTCGATAAATTTCAATTCTGTTGGTCCCTGATAGGTGAAAATACCACGGTCCCAGAGAGGTGAAAATACCACCGATAGGCTTCTTTCAATGTGTACCATTCAGGAAAATAATATGCAAATATGCTCGAATCCGAGCCCTAGTGATAAGTTTACCCGGTATAAAAGTTTTTATAAATAAGTAATTGTATATATTGTTGTACATAAGTGTTATATAACAATCTTACAAACCTAGCAAGTGAACAGGATCTGATCATGTTCTCCTACGAACAAAACATGTCATCCAATTAAACCCCCCCTTTTTTTATATATATATATATCAAGAAGTGAGCACCAGCTTCTGCTAATGTGCCAACAATAGGTATCAGAGAATTATCTTTACCGACAAAAAAGCCTTCACCATTCAAGAGATCTTTAACTGCCAGAACGATAGGGTATATGCAGTAAGATCTTTGGAAGCTCATGAGTGAGTTTCTAAGGTCCAGAAAAGTCACCACCTCTCCTCAGTCATGGTTTAGTAAGTGGTGAGCTATAAGAGCCCCACCAGGCCTCATTTGTGTGAAAAAAAAAAAAAAAAGCATAAAAATTAGTGTCTGAGGGTATGTGGAAGATGTTCTGGCTTATCGTGAAAGACGTGTGTAACACCGTGTTCAACAATGAGTCCTGGACTTTCCTGCAAGATTCCGCTCCAGCCCATAAGGCAAGGATTGCATAACAGTGGTTGTAGGCCAATGTACCAGACTTCATCTTCACTGCTGAGTGGGTTCCTGGCAGCACCGATGTCTTGGGGGAAGTAGTCCCAAGTAGAGTAGGGTTATTAATCCTTTGATTGGGTAGACTGGGCCATTCTGTGTTAGAGAGAGTTCTATCACTGTGTTGATCAAATTGTTCAATTGTTGGGTCAACTGTAGAGATCTGCTTCGGTGGTCTTCTTGTCGCTTTCCCATAAGTGTGCATTTCCTCCATAGTAATTGCATGACGAATAGAAATAAACAGTGTCATCACTCCCGCTCCTGAAGCATTGTAGTTCATGGTCCAGCTAGTGTGTGGCGCGGTAGTCGCGCGGAACCATAAGCACGTGTGACAAGTAGCCCACGAGGTTAGTACTGTAATATCCTGTGCGCGAGAAGTCATATTATGCGAGGGAATTTGTTTCTTTGTAATAGTTTTCGAATGTCTGTGCAGTGCTTTGTGTGTGCAAACAACTAAATTTTCTGCTGTTTCGAGAAAATGTTGTACTGTTTCGTTCCTGGATGTAAATCGGGTTTCGGAAGAAAATCTGATGGTAGACTTTGTTCACACCGCCAATAGAAACAAATCTGTTTGAAAAATGGGCGAGGGTTATTCCGCGGAATGACAAGCAATTGTCCATCAAAAGTAGAATCTGTGACGTGCGTTTTTCGGAAGATTTCATTATTATAAAGGCGGACTGTTTCGTAGTGAACTGTGAGGACATGGAACTTCCTCGCGTGAACTGGAAATTAAAACCAGGATCAGTACCTCACATTTTTCAAAATTTACCGAAGTATCTATCCACTGAGGTAAAATCACGAAAGGCACCCAGTAGGATACGGAATGAAGGCAGCCTTCCATGGTTACTTGTTCTACTTCGTGCCATCCTTACCTAAAACGAAAAAATATATAATAATAATAGGCCTAAAATTATAATAGTTGTTGATTCTTTAAGGACTTTGCGACATTGTGGTCACATAGCCCTGTGTGCTTGGGTGTGTGTGTGTGTGTAGAATTTGTCTGATAACCTGTGTCATTGTGATTCTGTAGTAGTGTTTGTATTTGGAATTGAGGTAGGATTTGAGTATGAAGCAGCCATGGCCTTCAGTTTGGTACTATCCCGGTATTTGGCTGGAGTAGAAGTGGGAAACCACTTCCAGGATAGCTGAGGTAGGAATCGAACGCGCTTCTTATCACTTTTACCTCACGAGCCAGAGTGAACACCATTGCAGCCCTCAGACCAGAATTAAATTAATTGGCAGAGCTGGGAATCCAACCCGGGCCTCCGCGGTGTTAGCCAAGAATAAGACGGACATATAATAATAATAATAATGACCAACCTACCAATTAAATAAACAGCCATCCAATTCTTTGCTTCCGTTATTGTCCTCCTGATCAATGTCATGGTCAGTATCCGAGTCTTCGGATCTTGTTTTAACTTTGTATTCAGTATCAGTCACCAATTTCTTTGAAATCACTGTATCATCAACTAGCGATTCGTTATCTTTCAACAGAAGGCGACACACTTCATCTAGTCAGTTAGTATTGTTGTTTTAAGGGGCGGAACTACGAGGTCATCTGCCCCTACATTTCATCTGCATCCTTAGGTTTTCGTAAGGCGTAATCTCTTTACTAATATTTAATAAGGCAACGTACTGTGCCCTTAATTTCACAATTAAGTAACAGCCAAAATCCCAGAATCAAAATGGATCGCAGCATTCGGCAATACCCGGCTAAAAATACTTACCTATACCACTAGCTTATCACTCACTGGAAATAAGGAACATATAAGGGTAGATTCTTTTTACAAATAAACGCTATGGTCCCTCCCTACAGGATCAAACAGACTAAATAACAAGAACACAACAAACCCTTCTATCTCGGGCAATATAGAAACTATAAATGGGTAACTGGATTCGAGATTCTAATATCCGACCATAGCATTTACTTATCACCACTTCCACAAATCATAACGACTAACTTCTATAAAACAACAACGAGCATTCGTAAAACACGTGCTCGCCAGCATTTTTTCAAAAAAACTGAATATAATTAAATGTTGACAACACAAATAAAGACAAAGACCCTGTCTCGGTTCACCAATCACTAACTAATCTCGCAAAACAATGAATAAAATTAATTTAATATAAAAGAAATCCTTACTTCCTGCTCCGCCCTAGATTTCAGGCTCGTAGAACTGTCGTTAAACTCACGAAGAACACGACAAAAAAAAAACACTCTACTAGCGAAGGCCTTTTCGCTATTACAATCCCTATGTATTAATTTATACATTGCGACCCTGAAATTCCTAAACTCACTACACTAAATATTTTATAATAGATAAGATGAATAAAATAACAAACTATTCTTACCAACGTAAATTCCACCTATTTACACACTATCAGCTGTTCACTATACATATTCAAGATCACAAACTCTTTCTCCGCCGATAAGTTACATATTCAAACTATCCGATGTTGATATAATTTTATAATGCAATTTAAAAGACTTCCACTAATAGCAATGTCGACATCGGGATTAAAAGACTTAATTGGGCACTATAGTCCAATCAATTAAGTTCAGACTACTGTCAAAGTATCTTCCACTAGTTTCTTTATCATAACATGATAATATAATTAATAATACATAATATTTCTACTTTATCATACCAGTGACATTACTTATGGGCCAGCCTGTGCTTCAACTCCGCACAGCTGATCGCCCCCTCACTCCAAAAGTGCGTGCGAATTCAACTCTGCACTGAGCAGTGCCAAACATTCATTTATAAGAAGCAACACTGTTCCCTTTAAGCCTTGCCAACGCAAGCTTTCCTTCAAAATACACATTACTTTGCCGTAACAAACGGGACTTTCCATTCATCTCGCTTCCGTGCTGGACTCCGCTCAACACAAGCTACGTTGTCAGATTGTGCACCTCGCAAACAAAATTTCACACAAAGGGTGCTTTACAATTCCTACCATATCTTCTTAACGTTTACCAGGGCAAGGAAATGCTAGCTCTAATGTCTAGGACGCTTTCCTTCAATGTCACAATCGCAATTGCAATCATTGCACACCCCTGATAAAAATATTTAATCACAGCATTGCCAAATAAACTTAATTCCAGCTGAATTCTATCTTCACATGATGTTAGTATAATGTTAATGTCCACTGAAAGACTCAATATAAATCTAATAACTCAATAGCATTCCTACAATGCAACAAGCTTCCCCTGACATTCCATCCCAATACCATAGTTCTATAAACATTTTATCTCCAAAGTAAATTCTTAAACTTCGAATAAATCTTTAAAACTCATTCACTGAATTCTTAAAATCCCCCAAGTAAATTCAGGATTCGACTAAAGTTGTCTAAAATACCAACTGGAATTTAAATCCAATAATACAATAAATAATCAGATGTCAAAAAGCATCCCTCATCTGATTTAAAGAAATCAGATTCCAGAATTCTGAAATTTTGAAAATTAAAAAATAAAAATCCTGATCCTGTAATTCTGAAAGTAAGATTTTTGATTTTAAAATTCCAAAAATAATTTAATTCAAACTGAAAATAATTTCGATCTTCAATCCATAATACAAAACTCAATAACAGGAAATTTCATGAAAATCCTTCGAGAAAATCCTTAATAAGGATCTATCAATCCTGACCATCCAATATTATGAAGTGGCAATCCTTAAAGGATATGAGAAAAATCTGATATGAAAATCCTTCGACGAAATTGTGAAAATCTTCCATCATTTTGAAAACATTCCCAAGTCGTGAAAATATGACGACGGCGAAACTCCATAAATAAATTCAAAGGATATTGAAAATTCAATGTGCATCAAGACTCGAACATAGGACTCGAATAGTCCCCTAATAATTTTAATCACCTTCCAACCAGACGAAAAGCATCTATTTCCATAATAAATTGAACTCACTCCAAGTCAACCATCCATCTAAGACGATGAAGTGAATTTCAAAAACGTTGCTTCTAAACTCGCTACAAACTATCAAAGTACAATTCGAAATAGGTCACTAATGTATAGGCATGTTTCTAGAACATATATCTACATACGGAAACTACGTAAAGAAATTCTTTCCGTACTTTGAGTAGAGTTATAGTTGTCAAACGGTGAATGGG
Organism: Meconema thalassinum; assembly: GCA_946902985.2. Classification (NCBI taxonomy): domain Eukaryota; kingdom Metazoa; phylum Arthropoda; class Insecta; order Orthoptera; family Tettigoniidae; genus Meconema; species Meconema thalassinum. Next base: position 356,968,799 of record OX336392.1, read on the forward strand.
AGCGCAAGGCACTACGCCCCATTATTCTCACCTTGAGAAACTTCCTGCGTTTCGCCGCTATGAAGCTATCGTCCCCACAGCCCTGCGTTGAATCGCTTCGTCCGCGCTGGTGTCCATCACCGAGTCCGCTCCAAGTCGACCCTCTCGGCCTCTCCGCTCTCTTGACTGGGATCTCCATTTCCTCGTCGCCGGATCCTCGTTCGAACTCCTGGCTTCTGCTTGTCTCTTGTTCTTCAGCTCGAACACTGGAAGTTCTTGGCGTCGCTCGTTCATACTCAATAGTTCTTATTCGGATCATTTCGTTTAATGTAGCATTGCTTCCTTCTTAGTCTCCGTAAATATCACGTCCTTGGTTCGACTTCAGTCTATCCGTAGTCACGTGTAAGCACTCTTGCGACCATGATATTAAGCTACATTCCCCTTGGCATACTTAGCACGCCTTCATCACCTCCTTTACAAATTCGTATGTCCCTTTATAATACAGTTCAACGTAAATTTCCATTTTTACTAGATATATCACAGATCTTAAAAATCGTCTAATTACACTCGGTATTTTTGGCATATACCATATACTTTGTTGCACACTTCTATTGATATTCACAAAGTATTTCTATTGTATCTTGTTTAATACACCATTGTTCATCGACACGACGTAATATCGGGTGCGTTCTTTGTTCGCAACTGCGTCAGTCTTTCTTAAATACAGTACTTACAGTCTTCAAATTCTCTCAAATCACCCGGATTTCTTACACTGTACTCACGTGTAACTTTATCGTTAACAGCTTTCATTTTTGTTACTTTTCTTACTGATTTCACTAATTATGCAATACAGTACTCCCTCTGCAATCCGGCATCTCAGCTCTCCGGCACTCCCAGTAATCCGGCGTTTTGTATTCAAGTACGAGCTCAACACTTGATTTGATAATGCGTCCCCAATACTGTACAATGTTTCCCACGCAGCGACAAGACTATAGTGTATGAGTAAACAATGCATTGGCGCCATGATCGATGACTCACGCACGCCCCCCCTCAGGTGCTTAGTGTAGGACAGTTGTACTGTAGTACGAAAACAACCAGTTTATGACAGAAGATGACATCATAGAGACAGTGGCAAGAGAGGAAGAGGACGAGGAACAGGTCGAAGGAGAAATGACAGGGGCTGTACAATCGATCTCTCACGATGCGGCCATCGCCTCGTTTGCCACGTCAATTGCCTGGACGGAGGAAAATGGCATCTCTGCTAATGATGTCTTAGTTTTAAGAAGGTTACAGGAACAAGTTCTCAAAGTGTCTCTCAACCATAAAAAGCAAATGACAATTGATGCATATTTACAGCCGTCTACTTCCAAGGAATAACGTGAGTTATATGATGTATTTTCGTACTTTTTTACTTCGTATAGTACAATGTAATTAAAACAGATTTTCAAATGATACCTGCATTTTTCTCGATATTTTCCAGTAATCCGGCGTTTTCAGTAATCCGGCAGTGCTCTGGTCCGATATCTGCCGGATTACTGAGAGAGCACTGTACTTCGCGTCGCCTCTGGGAGCACTCGACCAACGCATCTACCCTCTTCAACAGTTCCCAAGCGAATATCTCCTCCAAAATGGCTAACATGGCTTTTTCCTCTTTCCCCTTCCAGACTCACGTTCCAATCGCGCGTAAATTCGGTGTTCCTTAACTTATTTATTAATTCTGCCATTCTGAACCAAATTTCTGTAGAAATCTCTCCATGATAAATACTCATATAATTCTCTTGAATTTATCCAGGCCATAAATGCTTTAAATGTACTCGAAATAGCATAAACGCTTAGGAGGTTAATGTTTTTCCAATTATCTCATTTGTTCTCACCAACCCGTGACATGCACCTAGCAACAGGCTATCACCCTAGGATTAATAAATCCATTGGAAATGTAGTCCACCTCCCGGGACATCCAATCATATCTCATCTTTCTTTAATATTTCCACACAGCCCATAACCGAATCTCCATTGGCCAACACCTTTTCTCAGTGAATCTCGTCGACCAAACTGGTTCCATGTCACTTTTTCAGCTCTCAAACATTTCAAAACTTAATGGCTAATATAATGATCAGATCCCAGATCGTTCAGAATCCGAATTCTGGGACAGTACCATGCCAAATAATCGGTATAACAGCACACCTGCGACTCACTGACAGAATGTTACATCCCCCACACTGACAAAATGTTACACCTGTAGAGTTATTTTTACGGTCGTCATTTCACAACTCCAGGAACATGCTTACTAAGGTATGGTGTAACATGTCCCGAGACGATAAGATCATAACTTGAACTGTTGGCTTGATATTAAAACTAAAACGAACCATGGAGCTGTCAGACCAATGCACGACTAACGGAGGGTTTTAAAAGATAGTTCTACATGGGGACTGAGAATATTAATAATAATTTTTTGACATTATTATTCATAAGTCACCAATTTCTTTGAAATCACTGTATCATCAACTAGCGATTCGTTATCTTTCAACAGAAGGCGACACACTTCATCTAGTCAGTTAGTATTGTTGTTTTAAGGGGCGGAACTACGAGGTCATCTGCCCCTACATTTCATCTGCATCCTTAGGTTTTCGTAAGGCGTAATCTCTTTACTAATATTTAATAAGGCAACGTACTGTGCCCTTAATTTCACAATTAAGTAACAGCCAAAATCCCAGAATCAAAATGGATCGCAGCATTCGGCTATACCCGGCTAAAAATACTTACCTATACCACTAGCTTATCACTCACTGGAAATAAGGAACATATAAGGGTAGATTCTTTTTACAAATAAACGCTATGGTCCCTCCCTACAGGATCAAACAGACTAAATAACAAGAACACAACAAACCCTTCTATCTCGGGCAATATAGAAACTATAAATGGGTAACTGGATTCGAGATTCTAATATCCGACCATAGCATTTACTTATCACCACTTCCACAAATCATAACGACTAACTTCTATAAAACAACAACGAGCATTCGTAAAACACGTGCTCGCCAGCATTTTTTCAAAAAAACTGAATATAATTAAATGTTGACAACACAAATAAAGACAAAGACCCTGTCTCGGTTCACCAATCACTAACTAATCTCGCAAAACAATGAATAAAATTAATTTAATATAAAAGAAATCCTTACTTCCTGCTCCGCCCTAGATTTCAGGCTCGTAGAACTGTCGTTAAACTCACGAAGAACACGACAAAAAAAAACACTCTACTAGCGAAGGCCTTTTCGCTATTACAATCCCTATGTATTAATTTATACATTGCGACCCTGAAATTCCTAAACTCACTACACTAAATATTTTATAATAGATAAGATGAATAAAATAACAAACTATTCTTACCAACGTAAATTCCACCTATTTACACACTATCAGCTGTTCACTATACATATTCAAGATCACAAACTCTTTCTCCGCCGATAAGTTACATATTCAAACTATCCGATGTTGATATAATTTTATAATGCAATTTAAAAGACTTCCACTAATAGCAATGTCGACATCGGGATTAAAAGACTTAATTGGGCACTATAGTCCAATCAATTAAGTTCAGACTACTGTCAAAGTATCTTCCACTAGTTTCTTTATCATAACATGATAATATAATTAATAATACATAATATTTCTACTTTATCATACCAGTGACATTACTTATGGGCCAGCCTGTGCTTCAACTCCGCACAGCTGATCGCCCCCTCACGCCAAAAGTGCGTGCGAATTCAACTCTGCACTGAGCAGTGCCAAACATTCATTTATAAGAAGCAACACTGTTCCCTTTAAGCCTTGCCAACGCAAGCTTTCCTTCAAAATACACATTACTTTGCCGTAACAAACGGGACTTTCCATTCATCTCGCTTCCGTGCTGGACTCCGCTCAACACAAGCTACGTTGTCAGATTGTGCACCTCGCAAACAAAATTTCACACAAAGGGTGCTTTACAATTCCTACCATATCTTCTTAACGTTTACCAGGGCAAGGAAATGCTAGCTCTAATGTCTAGGACGCTTTCCTTCAATGTCACAATCGCAATTGCAATCATTGCACACCCCTGATAAAAATATTTAATCACAGCATTGCCAAATAAACTTAATTCCAGCTGAATTCTATCTTCACATGATGTTAGTATAATGTTAATGTCCACTGAAAGACTCAATATAAATCTAATAACTCAATAGCATTCCTACAATGCAACAAGCTTCCCCTGACATTCCATCCCAATACCATAGTTCTATAAACATTTTATCTCCAAAGTAAATTCTTAAACTTCGAATAAATCTTTAAAACTCATTCACTGAATTCTTAAAATCCCCCAAGTAAATTCAGGATTCGACTAAAGTTGTCTAAAATACCAACTGGAATTTAAATCCAATAATACAATAAATAATCAGATGTCAAAAAGCATCCCTCATCTGATTTAAAGAAATCAGATTCCAGAATTCTGAAATTTTGAAAATTAAAAAATAAAAATCCTGATCCTGTAATTCTGAAAGTAAGATTTTTGATTTTAAAATTCCAAAAATAATTTAATTCAAACTGAAAATAATTTCGATCTTCAATCCATAATACAAAACTCAATAACAGGAAATTTCATGAAAATCCTTAATAAGGATCTATCAATCCTGACCATCCAATATTATGAAGTGGCAATCCTTAAAGGATATGAGAAAAATCTGATATGAAAATCCTTCGACGAAATTGTGAAAATCTTCCATCATTTTGAAAACATTCCCAAGTCGTGAAAATATGACGACGGCGAAACTCCATAAATAAATTCAAAGGATATTGAAAATTCAATGTGCATCAAGACTCGAACATAGGACTCGAATAGTCCCCTAATAATTTTAATCACCTTCCAACCAGACGAAAAGCATCTATTTCCATAATAAATTGAACTCACTCCAAGTCAACCATCCATCTAAGACGATGAAGTGAATTTCAAAAACGTTGCTTCTAAACTCGCTACAAACTATCAAAGTACAATTCGAAATAGGTCACTAATGTATAGGCATGTTTCTAGAACATATATCTACATACGGAAACTACGTAAAGAAATTCTTTCCGTACTTTGAGTAGAGTTATAGTTGTCAAACGGTGAATGGGAGCGCAAGGCACTACGCCCCATTATTCTCACCTTGAGAAACTTCCTGCGTTTCGCCGCTATGAAGCTATCGTCCCCACAGCCCTGCGTTGAATCGCTTCGTCCGCGCTGGTGTCCATCACCGAGTCCGCTCCAAGTCGACCCTCTCGGCCTCTCCGCTCTCTTGACTGGGATCTCCATTTCCTCGTCGCCGGATCCTCGTTCGAACTCCTGGCTTCTGCTTGTCTCTTGTTCTTCAGCTCGAACACTGGAAGTTCTTGGCGTCGCTCGTTCATACTCAATAGTTCTTATTCGGATCATTTCGTTTAATGTAGCATTGCTTCCTTCTTAGTCTCCGTAAATATCACGTCCTTGGTTCGACTTCAGTCTATCCGTAGTCACGTGTAAGCACTCTTGCGACCATGATATTAAGCTACATTCCCCTTGGCATACTTAGCACGCCTTCATCACCTCCTTTACAAATTCGTATGTCCCTTTATAATACAGTTCAACGTAAATTTCCATTTTTACTAGATATATCACAGATCTTAAAAATCGTCTAATTACACTCGGTATTTTTGGCATATACCATATACTTTGTTGCACACTTCTATTGATATTCACAAAGTATTTCTATTGTATCTTGTTTAATACACCATTGTTCATCGACACGACGTAATATCGGGTGCGTTCTTTGTTCGCAACTGCGTCAGTCTTTCTTAAATACAGTACTTACAGTCTTCAAATTCTCTCAAATCACCCGGATTTCTTACACTGTACTCACGTGTAACTTTATCGTTAACAGCTTTCATTTTTGTTACTTTTCTTACTGATTTCACTAATTATGCAATACAGTACTCCCTCTGCAATCCGGCATCTCAGCTCTCCGGCACTCCCAGTAATCCGGCGTTTTGTATTCAAGTACGAGCTCAACACTTGATTTGATAATGCGTCCCCAATACTGTACAATGTTTCCCACGCAGCGACAAGACTATAGTGTATGAGTAAACAATGCATTGGCGCCAAGATCGATGACTCACGCACGCCCCCCCTCAGGTGCTTAGTGTAGGACAGTTGTACTGTAGTACGAAAACAACCAGTTTATGACAGAAGATGACATCATAGAGACAGTGGCAAGAGAGGAAGAGGACGAGGAACAGGTCGAAGGAGAAATGACAGGGGCTGTACAATCGATCTCTCACGATGCGGCCATCGCCTCGTTTGCCACGTCAATTGCCTGGGCGGAGGAAAATGGCATCTCTGCTAATGATGTCTTAGTTTTAAGAAGGTTACAGGAACAAGTTCTCAAAGTGTCTCTCAACCATAAAAAGCAAATGACAATTGATGCATATTTACAGCCGTCTACTTCCAAGGAATAACGTGAGTTATATGATGTATTTTCGTACTTTTTTACTTCGTATAGTACAATGTAATTAAAACAGATTTTCAAATGATACCTGCATTTTTCTCGATATTTTCCAGTAATCCGGCGTTTTCAGTAATCCGGCAGTGCTCTGGTCCGATATCTGCCGGATTACTGAGAGAGCACTGTACTTCGCGTCGCCTCTGGGAGCACTCGACCAACGCATCTACCCTCTTCAACAGTTCCCAAGCGAATATCTCCTCCAAAATGGCTAACATGGCTTTTTCCTCTTTCCCCTTCCAGACTCACGTTCCAATCGCGCGTAAATTCGGTGTTCCTTAACTTATTTATTAATTCTGCCATTCTGAACCAAATTTCTGTAGAAATCTCTCCATGATAAATACTCATATAATTCTCTTGAATTTATCCAGGCCATAAATGCTTTAAATGTACTCGAAATAGCATAAACGCTTAGGAGGTTAATGTTTTTCCAATTATCTCATTGGTTCTCACCAACCCGTGACATGCACCTAGCAACAGGCTATCACCCTAGGATTAATAAATCCATTGGAAATGTAGTCCACCTCCCGGGACATCCAATCATATCTCATCTTTCTTTAATATTTCCACACAGCCCATAACCGAATCTCCATTGGCCAACACCTTTTCTCAGTGAATCTCGTCGACCAAACTGGTTCCATGTCACTTTTTCAGCTCTCAAACATTTCAAAACTTAATGGCTAATATAATGATCAGATCCCAGATCGTTCAGAATCCGAATTCTGGGACAGTACCATGCCAAATAATCGGTATAACAGCACACCTGCGACTCACTGACAGAATGTTACATCCCCCACACTGACAAAATGTTACACCTGTAGAGTTATTTTTACGGTCGTCATTTCACAACTCCAGGAACATGCTTACTAAGGTATGGTGTAACATGTCCCGAGACGATAAGATCATAACTTGAACTGTTGGCTTGATATCTTATATATAAAAGTGAAAGTCTGTATGTGGGTATGTATGTATGTATGTGGGTCTGTTCCGTATACAAATCTACACCGTTCCGCCAATCTCAACCAAATTTTGCATACATATAGTTTAGGATCCAGAAGGAACCGCTGGCTACATGAATTTTCGATAGTCTTTCTCATTCTTCTGATTTCGGCCCTTTTGCACTCAAGCACAGGCTAATCGAATCATAAAATATACTCATGAAGGAATGGCAAGGCAGATAGTTTCCATGGCAACATAGCTAAAGTCGAGACACGGCCGACTGGATGCCAGTTCTGCTCTGCACTACCGGTATAGAAAAAGAGGATCTTTACTTGAAATCCCGTTAGTTACTCAACTACTCACACAGCACTGTCAACCGAGTTTAGCATAACAAAGACTTGACACTATCATCTACTATATATATTTGTGAAATACCACTCACTCATTCATTCATCCATCACGAAATCTCAGAAACCAGCGACGGATTGGAATGAAATTTGGTATGCAGCTTCCCAAAGGGCCGCAAATGCCCCCTAAGATAGGATTTTTGGATGTTCAGGTTCTAAAGGGGTGTTAAGGGGGTTGACCTGCATTTCATTGAATTTCAATATCTCCCGATTGGTTTCATTGGGGGAAGTGATACTCGGCACGTAAACTCATCCTTAAAAATAAGAAGACACGAGTCTGAGGGTTTTTGGATGTGGTGTATATCATGACGTGAAAGGGGTGAAAAGTGGGGATTGAAAGTTTCCTAACGGAGCGTGTATCTCATAAACGACATAGGTGAGGAGTTTGAAACTCAGCGGAAAACAATCAGCATACAAAATACGTAAATATGTGTTTGACCGTTTATTCATAAATCCAATTTAAGGGGCCCTTGGAGAGAGGTGAAATTCTGGGGGGGGGGGGGGACAGGAAGAAAGTGTCCTAACTGATTGACTGACTCACTCACTCATCAAACTCAGGGGGGAAAACTGCTTTAAAGTAAGTAAATAGCTGTTCGACAGTTTTTTTATTAAATCAAATTTAAGGGGTTCATGGGGAGGGGTGAAATTCTGAAAAAAGAAAATTGAAAGATAATGTCCTGACTCACTCACTCACTCACACACTCATCATCGCCCAGCCAAAATTATTGAAGTTAGAAACATGACAGTTTGGGGATATGTTCATTGTATGTCAAAACCGTCTACTAAGGGAGGATTTCCGGATATTCAGGTTCTGGAGGGGTCTTAAGGGGTTTAAACCTGCATTCCATTGAATAACAATATCTTCCGATTGGTTTCATTGGGGGATATGATACATGACATATAAACTCATCTTTAAAAAGGAAGAAGACACGTCTCTGAGGGGTTTTCGATGTGGTGTATATTATGAGGTGAAAGGGGTGAAAAGTAAGAATTGAAAGATTCCTAACGGAGCATGTATCTCTTAAACGACATAGGCGAGGAGTTTGAAACTCAGCGGAAAAAATCAGCATAAAAAATAAGTAAATATGTGTTTGACCGTTTTTTCATAAATCAAATTTAAGCGGCCCATGGGGGGGGGGAAAATTCTGGGGGGGGGGGGGAAATTCTGGGGGGGTGGGGAGAAACAGGAAATAAAGTGTCCTAACTGATTGACTGACTGACTCACTCCTCAAACTCAGAGGGGGGGGGACTGCTTTAAAGTAAGTTAATAGCTGTTCGACAGTCTTTTTGATCAATCATATTGAAGGGGTTCATCGGGAGGGATGAAATTCTGAAGGAAAAAAATGAAAGAAAATGTCCTGACTCATTCACTCATGATCGCCCAGTCAAAAATATTGAAGTTGGAACCATGGCATTCTGGGGATATGTTCGTTGTATCTCAAAACCGTACACTAAGGGAGGATTTTTTGATATTCAGGCTCTAAAGGGGTCTTAAGGGGTTTAAACCTGCATTTCATTGAATAACAATATCTCACGAGTGGTTTCATTTGTGGATGTGATACTCGGCATATAAACTAATCATTAAAAATAAGCAGACATGTGTCTAAGGGATTTTCGATGTGGTGTATTATTATGAGGTGAAAGGGGTGAAAATTGGGGGTTGAAGGATTCCTAACGGAGCGTGTAGGCCTATCTCCTAAACGACATAGGCGAGAAATTTGAAACTAGCGAAAAAAAATCAGCTAAAAAATTAAGTAAATCGGTGTTCGACCGTTTTTTCATAAATTAATTTAAGGGGCCAATGGGGTGGGGTGAAATTCTGGGGGGGAAAGGGAGAGTAGTGTCCTAACTGACTGACTAACTCACTCACTCATCAAACTCAGGGGAAAAAGACAGCTCAAAAATAAGTTAATAGGTGTTCAAGCGTTTTTTCATCAATCCAATTTAAGGGGCCCATGGGGAGGGGTGAAATTCTGGTAAAAATAATTGAAAGAAAATGTCCTGTCTGACACACTCACTCATCACGCCCAGCGAAAACTATTCATGTTGGAAAAATGAAATTTTGGGAATATGTTCGCTGTATGTCAAAACGTCAACTAAGGAATGATTTTTCTTTATTCGGATTTTAAAGAGATGTTAAGGGGGTAAACGTGCATTTCATTGAATAACGATATCTCATGAGTTGTTTCTTTGGGGATGTGATATTCGGTATATAAACTAATCATTAAAAATAATCAGACATATATCTAAAGGTTTATCGATGTCGTGTATATTATGAGGTGAAAAGGGTGAAAATTGGGGATTGAGGGATTCTTAACGGAACGTGTATCTCTTAAACGACATAGGCGAGAAGTTTGAAATTCGGCGGGATAAAACAGCTTAAAATACAAGTAAATATGTGTTCGACCGTTTTTTTTTTCATAAATCCAATTTAAGGGGCCCTTGGAGAGGGGTGAAATTCTGGGGGGATAAAACAGGAAAGAAAGTGTCCTAACTGATTGACTCACTTACTCACTCATCAAACTCAGGGGGAAATCAGCTTTAAATAAGTAAATAGGTGTTCGACCGTTTGTTTCATAAATCCAATTTAAGGGGTTCATAGGGAGGGGTGAAATTATCAAATATAAGTGAAAGAAAATGTCCTGACTGACTCACTCACTCATCATCGCCCAGCCAAAATTATTGAAGTTGGAAACATGAAATTTTGGGGATATGTTCGTTTTATGTCGAAAACGTCCACTAAGGAGGGATTTTTGGATATTCAGGTTCTAAATAGGTGTTAAGGGGGTAAACGTGCATTTCATTTAATAACAATATCTCACGAGTGGTTTCACTTGGGGATTGATACTTGGCATATATACAAATCATTAAAAATAAGCTGACACATGTCTAATGGTTTTTCGATATAGTGTATATTATGAGGTGAAAGGGATGAAAAGTGGGGGTTGAAAGATTCTTAACGGAGCGTGTATCTCTTAAACGACATAGGCGAGGAGTTTGAAATTCGGAGGAAATCAATCAGCTTAAAATAAATAAATAAATAAATAAATAAAATAAAATAAATAGGTGTTCGACCGTTTTTTCATAAATCGAATTTAAGGGGCCTATGGGGAGGGGTGAAATTCTGGAAGAAAAACGTCCACTAAGGAAGGATTTTTGGATGTTCACTCTCATCGACCAACCAAAACTATTAATGTTAGAAGAATGATATTTTGAGGATATGTTTGTTGTGTGTCGAAAACATCTACTAAGGAGGGATTTTTGGATATTCAGGTTCTAAAGGGGTGTTAACGGGTTGAACCTGCATTTCATTGAATAACAATATGACACAACTATGACGCGAGCGAAGCGAGACTAAAAATGAGATGGTGTGTGTCTGTGTATTACTCAATCACGCAAGTACCACTGGTCCGATTTACACGAATTTTACATGGAAGTAGCAGATTTACCTGGTTAACATACAGGTTACTTTTGATTTCAATACTTCGCACTAATTAAAGATGGCGACCATTTTAGTGACGTCATTCTACCCTTTGGTTTTAAACTTTCATATTTCCATTTCAAATAAAAAGAGAACGCTAAGAAATAGCAAACTTTTGATGGCATGTACGAGGTTAAAAATTGCATTTTCTATCCGAAATGTATCTCCAACCGTTAGCGAGTAAAACCTAAATGTGTGCTATAAAACACGGTCAAGGCAGAGCGGTGTAGTTGGACAAAATGTTCCATCCTTAATCTCCCTCTGCGCAGCACCTCGCCTATCCCCTGTTTTAACTGTCACCTTCACATTTTAATTTATTTACGACCCGTAGCGAAGCACGGGTACTTCAGCTAGTTAAAACTAAAACGAACCATGGAGCTGTCAGACCAATGCACGACTAACGGAGGGTTTTAAAAGATAGTTCTACATGGGGACTGAGAATATTAATAATAATTTTTTGACATTATTATTCATAAGTCTAAACAATTTGTTGTAATCAGCGTAACTGCAGCCTTCGTAAAGAGGTTTACGTAGGGAAGCGCGTTTCCCAATTTTGAACAGCTGACTGAGGCTGACTGTATAGCGTTGAGGGTCTGCATCGCTAGCACTAGCCAACAGCGGGGCGCACTTGAACTCGGTCAGTGATAACACTGTGTATTTTATTCGTCATGGTAATTGGTTGTATGAGTCTTCAGGCTTTTGACTGGTTTGATGCAGCGCCCCATGCCTCCCTGTCCTGAACCAATCGTTTCATCTCTACTTACCTACAACACCCTACATCCGAAGCAATCTGTTTAACTAATACTAACCTTGGTCCACCCCTACAGTTCTTGTCCCCAACCCTTCCTTCCATAACTAAGCTTACTATTCCTGGTTGTCTTAGTATGTGTCCTACCAACCTATCTCTTCTCTTCATTAGCAGTCACCAGAAACATCTCTCCTCTCCCACTCTTCTTAATACCCCTTCATTTGTTACCCTATCTACCCATCTGATCTTCATCATTCTCCTGTAACACCACATTTCAAATGCTTTTATTCTCCTCTTCTGCTGCACCAACAGTCCAAGTTTCACTTCCATAGAGTGCCACGCTTCAGACAAAGGCTTTCAAAAATTACTTCCTAATACCAATATCTATATTCGATGTCAACAGATTCCTTTTCTGCAGAAATGCTTTCCTTGCCTGAGGCAACCTACTTTTTATATCCGCTTTGCTTCGTCCATCACTGGTTATTTCGTATCCTAAGTAACAGGAGTCTCCTACTTCCTTCAGCTTTTCACCTGCCAATTTGATGTCCATAGAGGTTTCTGATTTATTTCGGCTGCATTCCAATATTTTTGTTATACATTTATTGATTTTGATCATGAATTATTTCCTCAAGACGCAGTCCAAACCATTCAAAAACTCATTCAAATCCAAGATGACGATGTCGTCAGCAAATCTCAGAGTTGAAATTATTTCTCCTTGAATCTTCACTCCCACTTTAAATTTCCCTCCAATTACCTTCATTGCTTGTTCAATGTAAAGATTGAAAAGTATGGGTGATAAGTTGCAGCCTTGCCTCACACCTTTCTGAATACCAGCTTCTCCATGTCCTTCAGCTCAAATGACTGCTGTCTGGTTTCTGTATAGATTGTAGATCACCCTCCTATCCCTGTACTTTATTCCAATCGTTTTCAAAAAGTTATACAATTTAGCTCAATCAACGTAATCAAGAGCCTTTTCCAAGTCTACAAATGCCATGAACGTTCTCTTCTCTTCCCTTATTCTACCTTCCAAAATCATCCTAAGACTTGGTATAGCTTCCCTTGTTCCTACATTTCTCCTGAAACCAAACTGGTCTTCACCCAACTCCGTTTCTATCTGGCTTTCCATCCTCTTGTAAATTAAACTAGACAGGATCTTGGATGCATGAGTAATCAAGCTGATTGTATGGTAATCTTCACATCTGTCTGCTCCTACTTTCTTTGGTATAGTGATGATAACATTCTTCTTGAAATCGGAGGGTACCTCACCTGTCTCATAAATCCTATACACCAAGAGAAATAACCTGACCAGACCATCATCACCTATGCAGCGTAGCAACTCAATCGGTATATCATCTATGCCTGGTGCTTTGTTCCTGCTTAAATCTTCCAATGCTCTGTCAAATTCTGATCTCAATATTAAATCTCCTTTCGCATCCTCATCAATTTTCTCTTCCCTTTCCATTACATGATTCTCAATCTCCTTTCCCTTATACAAACACTCTGTGTAAGCTTTCCATATCTCAACCTTTTTTTCCCTCTCTGTTAGAGGCTTTCAATCTGTGTCTTCAATATTACAGCACTTATCTTCTTTTCCCCAAAAGTATTCTTAATCCTTAGATAAGCTGTATCTATTTTTCCTAATTTCAGACAATTTTCTATACCTGCACATTTCTCTTTCAACCATTCTTCTTTTGCTTCCTTGCACTTCTTTTTAACCTCATTTCTCAGACGTCTGTATTCTGCTTTCCCCCTTTTCATCTCTTACATTCTTGTGTTTCCGCCTTTCATCCATTATTTCTACGGGGGCGTGGTGGTGCAGCAGTCAAGCTGTATGCCTCTCACCAAGGCAGACCGGGTTCGATTCCCGGTCAATGCATGTGAGATTTTCGTTGTGAAATGCCATGTCCTGTGGTTCGGATTCCACGTAAAAGGAGGGCCCGTGGCTTATGATCGCGAGATTAACGGTCACGTTAAACTACAAGCTTCCTTCCTTCCTTCCTTCCTTCCTTCCATTATTTCTAGTATATCCTGAGTGATCCACGGTTTTCTACCTATTCTTGCTTTCCTACCAATGCTTTCCTCTGCAGATTTTGTTATTTCATTCTTTAAAAGTGCCCATTCATCTGCAATTGAAGTTCGTTTAGGGTTTTTCATTAGTCCTTCCTTTATACTCTTCTTGAACCTTTCGTTTACATTTTCTCTTTCAGTCTGTCTATTGCCCACCTTTTTTTTGGCTTTTAGCTTTTCTTCAGTTTCTTCAACTTTAATCTGTATTTCATAACAACCAGATTGTGGTCAGAGTTTATGTCAGCACCGGGATATGTTTTGCAATCCAAAATATGGTTTCGAAATCTCTTCTTGACCATAATGAAGTCTATTTGATAACGCCCTGTATCTCCTGGTCTCATCCATGTGTATATTCTCCTATTGTGGTTATTAAATACGGTGTTAGCTATGACCAACTCATGCTCGGTGCAGAATACCATCAGCCTGCTTCCTCGATCATTCCTTTCACCTAATCCGAAATCTCCTACTATCTTCCCTTTTCTTCCTTTCCCTACCACAGCATTCCAATCTCCCATTACTATAACATTTTCATCACCCTTGGCATACCTCGGAATTTCATCTATTTCTATGTAGACCTTTCCAACATCTTCATCATCAACTTGACTGGTGGGCATATAGACTTGTACCACTGTGGTGCACGTAGGTTTTGTATTGATTTTTGCTACAATAATCAGTTCACTATATTCTTCTTCTTTTGCTTTAGCGTTTGTCCCGTCTCATGGCAGGGTCCGCTATTTGAATCCGTTGTCTCCACTTTAATCGGTCATGGGCCATGTCCGGATGAAGGTTGATGCTTTTCAGATACCTGTGCAGTGCATCGGCCTAACGTTGTCTCGGTTGCCCCTTTGGTCTTTTCCGGCGACCTCTAGTGTGCAGCCCTGTTTTGCAATGGTGTCTGCTCCGGACCGTAGCACATGCCCAAACCATCGCAGACTACTCTTACGCATTTTGGTATTGATTGCCGCGATACCTAATCATTCCCTTATTCTTTCATTGGGGATGTGATCCAACCTAGTTCACTATATTGCTCATAATATTCTAAGTTTCCTACTTAATATGAGACCTACCCCCTCATAGCCGTTGTTTGATTTAGTGCTAATGACACTATAGTCCCCTGACCAAAAGTCCTGTTCTTCCTGCCAGCGCATTTCACTAATCCCAACCAAATCTAACTTCAACCTATCTATTTCCCTTTCTAAGTTTTCTAACCTTCCTCTGCCTAGCAGACTTCTAACATTCCACACTCCAATCTGTAGAATGTCACAGTTCCTCTTTGTCACTTCTGTGATGTTGGTTATTGGTTACGTCTCTGCTTTGGGTTCTGTAATGAGCCCGTAGTGGGTGTTTGCTGATACATTTACTGTGAGGGTTGTTTTTGTGCTTCTGTTTTGTATGATTTTCATGTGTTCTGTCAATGAGTCCAACTGTTTCATTTGGATGTCTATTTTCATTGACATTTTTTAAAGCAATGAAACGTTTAGTTCATTCATTGACGTTTTTACATGAGAAACTTCTTTTCTTAATGTACGAGCATATCTTTCTATTTTCCAAGGTAATTTTCCACTATTCTTTTTCCTGTGGGGGAGCAGCGTTTATACCATAAGCGGCAAGTTGGTGTCTGCATTTTGTGCAAATCCAATATTAATATTGTTCTTTTTTGATCTTAGGGTGTTGTATCCTGTAGTCAATAGACCTATACAGTCGAGATGAAACCATGCTTTACAGTTGCCATCGCATCCGACCGCTGTATCGCAATCTTGTAGCCCATTTTTGCCCTCTGCACAGTCAGTTTTGATTGTATTAATATATCTCTGTCATGTGGCCACTACTATATGAGAGTTTATATATCGCAATTCTCCCACAGGCAATTTCGCATGGTAATGTATGTCTCCACTTCCGGACTGATAGCTCAACAATCGATATTAGCTTTTTGGTACATATGCCTAAAAATCACTCAAAGTATTGATGTACAATTAGCTCTGTATACTTACTTGAATTCTGGATTAAAGATCTAATCCAGCCGAAAAAATCTTTCTTTTGTTATATGTGTCTTGCGACACACTAGCACACACACAGTAAGAACCGGAATCACAGGTTATCTTTTGAAGTTTCCTAAAACGGGGCAGTGTCGATTTAAACATGTGCACGTTCGTTAGTGTCAGTAATATAAAATATGATTAATTACCGGTACTTAAATTTTGATTGCAATAGGTTATCCTTCATATTAGTCATATAGAACATAAACACATTGGTATTGTTAAACACTATTATTCACACATAACTCTTGTATTGTTTATTAATTGTATATACATGTAGTTCATATAGTAAATTGACTCTTAATAACTCACTTTTCTATACTATACTCACACTTCCTCCTGTCAGGGCATACTCCTCTTGTCAATTGTGAGTTATGTTTCAAATAGCAAGTGCCAGAATTGTACCACATTTCAGGCCATGGCTTTCACTTTCCCAATCCTGGCCTCAGTTATAAGTAGGGCTCGGATTTTTAGGTATTATGTATTAAAAATACCTGAAATATATGACAAGAAATTAGAAATATTTAATTATGATTTAGTTTATTAATGTGAATATAAACAATATGCAGTATTCACGAATGCAATTTATGCTATGCCTCACTGACTACTGAAGCATTACAATACACAAATGCCAGAAATGAACTGCATGTGAATGACACTGGTTCCAGATAGCTGGGGGGGATGTCTAGCACGTGGTGCAATATGGCTATGGTCAAGGAAATCCCCGGCTTCCACAGTGAGTGGCACGGGGCGACAAGTTAAGAATAACACAGTTGCAAGCTGTCATACTCTCTGCATGAAGATTAGATAGCTCACAGGTTCTTCCCCGTTGAAGTAACACAGAACAAGAATGCAATAAACTGAAAGATCTAAAAAAATCTGATTTAAAAAATGTAAATATTATGTCTTTTTATGTGCTAATAAATGAAAAGCAAGAATTTATGTATTTATAGAAAAAATGCTTAAAATATGTATTTACATAAAAAATATTTATTTACCTAAAAATCCGAGCCCTAGTTATAAGTACACGCTCTAGTAGAGTCGACAAAGGTAATGTGAAGATTCTGCACACAAGTATACAGGACTGATGACCCTAAGCACGTAAATGAAATTAAAAGCAACAATACTATCCTGACAGGGCATACTCCTCGTCAGTTGCGATATGTTTCAAAATAACAAGTAGTATTTCTTCTAGGACTTCTTTTTCTTTTATAATATCTCATCCCCCACTTTTTTTCTTTCTCCTTAAGAGTTACTGATATCTGTATTCCTTTTTTCCTTCCAGAAATGAAACCCCCATGCTGTACCAGGTACTGCCTGAGAAGAGGGTGGATCGAGTGGGCAATGCCATGATGGCGTCCACTCACATTTACGACATGACGGGAGGAGGTCCCCCTCCTCCAGGAATTGCTCCTCCTCGCCGTGGACCCGAAGGGCCTGGAACCGTGGAATTGGCTCTAGATCCTTCAGAATTAGACCTTGTGGACACAGAAGCAATGGCTGTTCGGTATGAGCAGCAGATACGTGAACAACAGTCCCAGCTGCAGAAAGAAGATCTCTCTGACATGTTGGCAGATCATGTGGCAAGACAAAAGGTGAGGGTAATCTCTATATATAAAAATCAATTGCCGTGCATTAGTCTTGCAAAAACTCGAAAACTACTGCTCCGATTTCGCTGAAATTTTACAATTTGTTCTCATTATGGCGGATAGTGTTCAGAAAGTGGCTTGAACAAAATCGAATAGGTAGTTTTTTTTAAATTACAGTAAAACTCGGTTAAGAAGTTCCCGCATAAAACATTTTTCCGCTTAAGACGTCCGATATTCTCGGTCCCGTGATTCGTCCCATAAGATACATGTATATTTTTCCCGTATATAGTGTTTGTGCATAAGAGGTTTTCCCGGTTAAATAGTTCAGATTTTGTATTCCCTTAGAGCATAAGACGTTCACTGAGAGACAACTGACTTAGAATCAAAACTCGCCAATCTCCGCGGAAGATACATCCGGTGTTCCGAATGAAAGAATACAAGAGTTCCGAGTGTTAGCGGGTCTCTGACCGGGCCCGGTGTTCCGAATGAAAGAATACAGCCGCTCCGAGTGTTCGCGGGTCACTGACCAGGCGAGCATTTCAAGGCTGAATGACGTCACGCTATGACGACACCCGCCCAAGACAGAATACAATATACAGCATCATGCTTTCATTCGTGGCTTTTATCGCTGTTCTGTGTGATCTAACTTGTTAGCCAAGCATTGCCAGACGTAGCATAACATTATTGAGATTACGAGAATTGCGTCGTCAGTGAAGTAAAGTTTTCAAATCATTGTGAAAATGAATGATTCTCAGATGAAAGGCATCAAAAGAAAGGCACTTTCTATTAAAGATAAAGTGGACATTATAAGAAAAGTAGAGTCGTCTACTCTTTCACGTGTTGCTCTTGCGAAGGAGCTCGGAATGCCGCCGTCTACTTTGAACGGCATCATAGCAAAGAAAGAAGGGATCTTGGCTTCTGCCGGGAATACTTCGGCAAGCTGCAAGAAGATTAAAAGCGGGAAATACGAAGACGTAGAACAAGCTCTGCTCGTGTGGTTTAAACAGCAGTGAAGTTTAAAACATTCCTTTGAGCGGGATTAACGTGAAGGAGAAAGTCGAAGAAATCGCGTGTCAATTACAAGTGCCTTTTACTGCGTCGAATGGGTGGCTGGATCGGTTTAAAAATCGGGCTGGCATAGTTTACAAGACCATTAGTGGTGAAGCTGCGAGTGTAAGTACAGAGGAAACGGAAGCGTGGAAGGAAACACTGCTGCCGGCAAAAATCTGTAATTACAAACATTGTGACGTTTTTAATGTTGACGAATTCAGACTTTTTTTTATCAGGTTGTTCCGGATAAATCTTTGGTTTTGAAGGGAGAAAAAAGGGACAAAAAAGTGTTTTCAATTCAGTCTTAGTTGTTGTTTATTTACATTCTAAAATGTGTCTATAATTGTAGTTTGCTGGAATATATGGTGTGTGCTCAAACAGTTATTGAAATTAATTCTATTAATGTGAATTGTGAGGATTATGCCAATTCATTTCTCTTAATCTCTGGTCTGATAGTCAGATTTTAATATTGGGGCTTCTCTTTTTCTGGCTTTTATATAGGCCTATGTACAGTATATTATAGGATCCTTCACAAACAACAAAAATGTGTGCGTTTCACATGCATTTCAGGCCACTACCCTTTTAAGAAGTTTTTTTTTAATGGTCCCTTGAAAAACTTCTTAACAGAGTTTTACTGTAATTTAAATTACAATGCCACACCTTTTTTTTTTTTTTTTTTTTTTTTTTTTTTTTTTTTTTTAGATAAATATTTTATTCAATTAATTCCAAAGAGCCATAGGCTCGTACAGACGAATTGTACAGTAATATGTGTGTTTACACACCAAGGAACAAAATTCTGAAGGTAACACAAATTGATGAATAAGGGCATAGGCCTATTAGTAAAGTTGATACTATACAGTATCTACGTTTGTTTAGACCAAGGTCCCTTAAAATGATAACCACTTAGGATTTTTAAGCTTATACATAACTTATTTGATGTATTAAGATGCATCAATTTTTTCCCACAATACTTTCATAGTTTTCCTCTTAAATACTGACAAAGTTGGTGCACTTTTTACTTCATCAGGAAGTTTATTATATGACTGTGATGCAGAGAACTTGCAACTATTTCTACCGTATTTAGAAGAGTGAATGATATAAAAGGCTACATCCTTCGCATGCCTAGTTCCATAAGAATTATTGTCTGAGTTCAAGATGTAGGGAAAGCTATAGAGTATTGTGTTGTGTTTAATCTTGTATATTAGCATAGCTGCTCGGAGATCTGCACTTATGCTGAGGGGTAGAATTTTACTTCTGATCTTTTACTGGAGTGCAGTAAGGAAGGTTAAAAATGTTTCTAATAGCCCTATTCTGAATAGTCATTAAATCATTCAGTGTGGATTTCCTGCAGTGAGCCCAAATAACATTTAAATATTGGAGCTTGCTATGTACAAGTGAATAGTAGATATGTTTTACAAGGTTTAGGGGAATAAGATACTACAGCCTCCGTGGCTTAGGCGGCAGCACGCCGGCCTCTCACCGGCCTCTCACCGCTGGGTCCGCGGTTCAAATCCCGGTCATTCCATGTGAGATCTGTGCTGGACAAAACGGAGGCAGACAGGTTTTTCTCCGGGTACTCCGGTTTTCCCTGTCAATATTTCATTCCAGCAACACTCTCCACTATCATTTCATTTCATCTGTCATTCATTTAATCATTGCCCCAGAGGAGTGCGTCAGGCCTCGGCAGCCGGCACAGTTCATATCCTCGCCGCTAGATGGGGGCTTCATTCATTCCATTCCTGACCCGGTCGGAGACTGGAGACAGGCTGTGGATTTTCATTCATTCAGGGTAATAAGATACCGAAGTTTCCTTAGGATCCCTACTATAGGTGAGAGTTTCTTAGCAATTCGTTCAACATGTTCAATCCAGGTCAGGTGTTTGTCGATGATTAGACCTAAATACTTTGCCTGATTAACATCTTTTTTCTTCTTCTGCTTTTACGGCCTCATTGGACCACTTCAGTCAATCATTTCTTGGTCCTCTTCTTCAGTAAGTTTCCTTTCCGAGTCGCCCAGTAGCTCTTCATTCGCTCTGATCTTCTCAGGCGTTCCTCATCTGTAAATACCCTTTTTACATCTTTTATTTCAATATTATTTATATATATTTTGTCATGTGTGATTTCTTTCATGCTTTGTTTTGAAATTACCATGTAATTGGTCTTCTGCAGCTTCATTGTTAATTTATTGGCCTGGAACCATTGTGAGAGAGTATTTACATCTTGTTGCACATTTTGTATGATTTCAATTATGTCTTTCCCAGTGTCGTCGTCGGCTTTAACTCGTTTCCGAGTATACATCTTCTTCCAAAACAGTCTAAAATAATCTAAGGTTGAGGTCTGTGGGCATATTTGCGGTGACTGAACAGCCCAATGCGTGCATGAAACAAACGTCCACACAGATCACACAGAACTGTTGGTGGAGGGCGTGGCTGTGCTGAACAGAGCTTTCGTGATTGTTGCTTGGCCTTAACAATTCTACGACGTTCTTCTTCAAACATTTTGACAGCAGTCGGGATGGTCTGGCACCAAGTTGAACGGTCTTGAACAAGCTGGTCCCAGGTTTGTGGATTGAGTCCTGTCAACTTCATATTCTGCGTAAATTGGTCCTTGCATCGTCTCTTAGGGCCTCCATGAGGTCTGGTGCCGGAGGTGAGTTCACCATACAGAACCTGGCATGGTAGTCTCGTATCATCCATCCGATGGACATGTCCAATCCATCCAAGTTGATGACCAATGTTGGATGATTCTATACTATTAGCAAGCGCTTTCTCAAGAACATCAGGATTGGTGATGTGGTCTTCCCACTTTATCTTAAGGATGGATCGAAGTTTCTGTTGATGGAAGCGCTCAAGCTTTCGGAAGTCATGTCGATAGAGGGTCCAGGTTTCACAGCCATACACCAATGTTGAGATGACAACAGCTTGGTACACCATGAGCTTCGTCTTCACGGTCAGATCTTTATTCAAGAAGACCCGGTGCGATAGTCGCCCAAATGCCGCATGGGCAGCACCGATTCTCTTCTCAACATCCTGCCCACAATTGCCGTGTACAGATAGCAGACTGCCCAGATACGAGAAGTGGTCTACCTGCTCCAATGGAGTATCTGAGATAGAAATGTTGAAGTGCGGAAGGGAAGTGCCTGGTGAGGGTTGTGCCAGAACCTTGGTCTTCTGAACATTAATGGTGAGACCAAAACGTTCACATGCATTCTTGTAGCAATTAACAGTCTGTTGCAACTCCACTGGCGTGAGTGTAGGCGATGCCGCATCATCTGCATACAACATATTGGTTATCTTCGTAACCTGAGTTAGCTTCTTGGAGCGAAATCGAGCTAGGTTGAAGAGCCCTCCATCAAATCGGTACCTGACATCTACACCTACATCTACACCTGGGATGTTTGTGGGCGATTTATAGAGCATTGCAACCAAATACAATGCAAACAGTGTTGGAGGAAGTACGCTGCCTTGTTTCAGTCCATGAGTGATAGGAAATTCGTCAGATCTTATTTTGCTGACAAACCTGACCGGTCATGCCATCATGAAGAGCTTGGATTAGATCAAGATATTTGTATCATCTGCATTCAATTTGATATGCCCTCTCAAATTACATTCCACAATATCATTTATATAAATTAAGAATAATGTAGTCCAAGTATAGATCCTTGTGGAACTCCACGAGTTATCCAATAAGGTAGCTTTGGAACCATTTTAGAGCTATATTGAATCTAATAACTTGATAGACAGATGGCGACATAGTGCATCCACTCCAAAATCTTCTATGAAGAAAGAAAACATCCCATACTATAATCCCTTTGATCAATATGTAAAATAAAATAATACTTACCGTAACTGAATCATTCATATCTCTATATACAGTGGAACGCCGTTAGTACGTTTTTGAAGGGACTGAAATAATTGGACGTCAAAAGCGGGAAAACGTACTACTCAAAACGCTATACTGTATTTACAACGTGTAAAAATAATTATAATTATAGATGCGCACGTGAAATTGCCGACCATAAGAATTAGTTAATGTGCTACTATAGTCACAACATAAACATAAGTTTGTCAGTAACTAACAGTGGGATTAAATAACAATGTAAAACTGAATTACAGTACAGTATATGAACTTTATTCTTAATAATACATCTTACCTCACAGTCGACCACGAATATTTACACTGGTTTGAAGTACATTTGTATGGTTGATAGCTTTCTTGGTTTTTAAAATTGTACTGTCCATCCTGTTTAACCCTTTTGCTTTCAAGCTCTCGGCTGATGGATGTGTCAAAACTGACAGCCATATTTACCACACTATGCACACACTTCTTTTAAAATTACATGGAAGGCAACCAATGAAGATATAAGCATGAAAGATGGTAAACCTATAGAGTATATATCACTTATTATTACTGTAAGTAAGTCATGTCTCTAAACCAAAAGGGTTTAATGTTAAAAAAATAAGAAATGTGAAATCAAAATTACAAGTTTCAGATTTTGAAAGATTGGAAGTAATTCTAGAAAATGGTATTTACAGCCCAAGTTTGTTGTTCATGTCAGTAGGAAGGCTATAATATTGTTTACTAGCATAGTAAATATCAAGATTCTATGTACATTAGATCCAGGGATATATTAAAATGTTAAAGTGATGTAACACTGAAAAAATGTCAGCCATTTTTGCATAAAACACAGATTTCTTATAAATAATATGTAGCACTCACCTATGAAGATATTACTCGATCATCATTATCCTCTATACTTTCCGATTCGGACAGAGTAACATCATCATCACTTGAATAATTATCAATATATTCAGTGATATCATCTTCAGCTAAATGAAGTCTTTCCGCAATATCACACACGGCAAATAACTAGGCCTAATCTAACTGAACTATATCTAACATTTCCCTATCACTATGCATCTAATTACCTAAGAAAACTATTTAAATAATGAACTAACACGTTAAATAAATATATTGCCTACGATATAACTTAATTTTACCATATAATCACGTACGAAAACACAAGAGAAATGAACTGAAGTTTGCCGGCTACCATGATGTAAACAAGATTCGGAACTCCAGTGAGCACATGTTTCAGACTCTAAGATTATCGATAAATACGGATAGCCGGAAGTTCCCGTGGAGTATAACGTGAGATACAACTACTGTATACTCTTCTTATTCCGTGCAAAAATGCTGCTATCTGGTGCATAAATAATGAACTAATAATAAAAAAGACGGGTAACGACGGATCGTTACCCTGTCAGTTCTTGCAGGACCCGAGGGTACCGATAGATTGTTACCTTGAAAGCCAAAGGGAGTCATTACTTCGTCATCAACTTCGAAACTACACATGTATGGCTTCACTATGTCCATTGCCTCCATCACTTTTGACACCTATGGAACTGGCTCCGGATCTGGCTCGTCATCACTTTCATCCTGCACTGACGCTTTTTCCATCTTCTGTTCTTCAAGTATTTCATCTATTGTCATAGTTTCACACACTGGAGCATTGACGTATGTTTCGAAAGTGACCTCCCCTGCTACTCGGCGCATTTCTTCACTCTCAGAAAAATCATCTAGTGTGACGTCATCAGCGTGAACACGACAAAAGCCGGCTGCATTAAGCAGTTCCGGATAGCGTTTTGCTCCACAGAATCCCAGGCAGCCTTAATGAAATGCATGGCATGTAAGACGGTGATTTTTCTTGTCGTCGATTCCACTGCAGCCAATCTTCTCTGTACCAGCCTCTAGCGATACTTCTGCTTCATGCACCGTATTATGCCTGGGTCTAACTGCTGTAGCTTACTCGTGCAGTTTGCTGGGAGGAAAATTATCTTTATGTTTCTCAAATTAGAAACATTTGAAGGATGAGCGGGGCACTGATCAATGAAGAGTGCAATTTTCCTGTTTCTTACGCCAAGCCTTGCATCCCATGCACGTAAGAAATTTTCAAATACTGCGGAAGTTAACCACGCTTTCGTGTTAGAAGCATACTTGCATGGAAAAGATTGCACATTCTTGAAAGATTGTGGATTGCGTGCTTTTCCAATAACCAGCGGTACCAACTTCTCTGTTCCACATTACTTACCCCTAGGAGAACTATAAGCCTTTCCTTGTTAAGTTTGCCACCGTGACACTTGGTGGCCTTAAAATCCAGGGCTTTATCTGGAAGAAGATGAATAAACAGCTCTGTCTCATCTGCATTAAAAATATCTTCAGGAGTATAGTCTTTCAAAATTGCAGGAAGCATTGTAGTTTTCCATGTTACAATAGTTTTGCACATTGTAGTGTCATTATCCAGGTCAGCAGCTTCACCTCGCATACATCTATAAACCAGGTCGTGTCGATTCTTGAATCTGTCAATCCAGCCATTAGATATTTTAAAATCATCAAGTCCCATCTTCTGTGCAATAAGTGTTGCCTGAGCTCGAACCACAGTACCGCACGCCGGCACATTTGAAGCTCGTGCTTGCACAAACCACTTAAGTTTCTTCTAATATTCTGGAAACTTACCCTGGCGATTACGTTTTCATTGAGCACTTTGCCCTTATTCAGAAGCAGTCTTAATCAGTTTAGATTTGCTATCAATTGTGTTTAAAGTTGACGGAGAAATGTTTCTTCCCCACTACATCCACATGCTTCATATTTGGATTGCGATCCTCTTCTTGAAGGATTTATAGTTTTTCACTGTTTGTTATTTGCCTTACTTTCTTCTACTCCATTGCAAACACGTAAATAAGGCCCAGATAAAAATAGCCAAGAACACTATATCACTATATGGCAAGCTATCGATACTGAATGAGGTAGATGACACTACAGGAAGCACTCTCGCTGCTGAACTGAGCTGAGCTCTCAATCGCAACCCACCAAGCTTACGCAATCATTTAACCCTGGCCGAAGTCCAACTGGACTGATAAATATGCAAGGGCTGGCCAAAATATTGAGCAGAAGAAGGTCAAAATTGGAACGTAATAAGCCGGAGTGTGAAAACGTGCTAAAGCAATATTTTACATACAATTTAGTGCTTTGGGACCGGAACTTTTACAATTCGACGTGATTAGCGGGAAAACGTGTTACTGAGGAATGTACTAATGGGTTTCTACTGTAATAGGCTAAAAATGGCTCAGCTGATGTGCAATTTTGTGCCTTTGTTGAGATGGGCAATGCCTTGTGTGGATACATTACTTAATCCCCAGAGCTCCCATGCTTTATTTAAAATGTCCTTCCTCATTGCAGTAAGGGATTCAGTAATTAATAGTTTTGTACCCTTCAGCAACCGCTTGGCACACCAATCACAATCACATTGGTGGTACCATAAGAGATTTATTATAATGAGCCTAGTCCCTGTGGCCACTATTCCCGCTGCAGTACTCTGCTGGTGACCTAGTCTGGGACATTGTTGTATACTGGCCATTGACAGTGTCACGTTCAGTTTCTCTGCGAGTGTATCTATGGCTTTAGCATAAATATCCTCATTCGGAGTCTCACTTACTCCAAAGGTAGTTTCGTTTACTGTACTGCTCTGCCTTATCTTCTCGGATGCCCTGCTTCATAAGGTGCTCCTCCTTCATCTCGTCTAATTCTGCAGTAATTATTTCTCAGATGTCCTTGAAGTCGGTCTCGAGGACTTTCAGGACATTCGTTAAGGTTGGTAGCACTGACAGGGTGTCGACCGGTAACGAAAGTAACGAAAAAGTAGCGAATTTTACAAACGGGTACCGAAAATTTTCTAAAGGTGGGTTGAATCATTTAAACTCGCGCCGCTAGGCTCAGAGATTGTGATGGAGCGAGTTTCACGCAAGCGGCGCCGTTAAGCTATATTTCCCCGACCCCGACCTCAAGGAAATACATACTGAGGTTACCTTGAGTGGTATGGATCAGTTCGACGTATATTTTCGGCATCAGGAAGACTTACGTTTCGTGTGGAATATTTTTCTGTGTTACTGTATTAGTAAACCTGACGTTTATTCGCGAATACTTCCGAAACTAAAAAGAAATCTCTCATTTCTGTTATTTGGAGACTATGTCAAATTGAAGTCCAGAAATAACGCGAAATAATGTCGCAATCTTGTAAAATGTTACCGTTTCGAAAGAAAATTGCGAAAAATCTTCGAAATGCATATATCTTATTTTAAAAATTTGTCTAGTCAATTTGCGACATCCAGTATGGTTAATTCGAAATTCCGTTATATGTCCATTTTTCCTTCGAACTTTGGTTCCATCGGATATATAATCTAACCGATTATTTCGATAACTTGTATAATTCGTGATTCTCAGTCGAAAGGAAACGTGCCCTCTTGTCATATTATTCGTACAATCCTCTCAGAATAATTCGTAATATTCGATACCTACTTCGAACGTTCATCCTCTAAAATCACATCCTCAAGACGGCCGGCTTACGGCACGACTTGCCTGCGGGAATCTCGTCAAACGGATCGAGATCAACGTCAGTTGCATCAAGTCATAATACCCGTCCCCTATCGTGAACTTGTGACCACGAGGACTGAGGGAATCCTCTCAGAGGTGATTGGACACCCATCACGGGGCACTCATCACGAAACCTACTTGCTACTTTTCCCATGACCGTATACTTAAAGCGTGCGGGGAGCGAGAAGTGCATCAACCCACTTTAAAATGACAGCCTACCTAGCATTGTGATGCTAATTCCTCCTCGTGATCCACCCTGAACTGATGAACTCCCACAGTATAGGGACAAAGGGAATCACAACGCCGACCAAACATGTTCATAACTACTGGTGAATTTTAACCATGCCCAACCTTGAGCTTGCCTCCGCCATTCTCTCAGGACAGATAGACAAGCAGACAATTGTTGAACGGCCGGGTGCGGCGACGATTGCTTAATATCTCGAGGACAACGTAAAACGGCTGAGAGCGGCAGCGATTGCGATACATCGCGATATTTCTCCGCATTCAATGACGAGGACAACTGGATTCTTGTCAAACGGACAGCAAGTGGCGCCGATTGCGTAATAATGCTATATTTTCTCGTGCCCGACCTCAAGGACAATGGAAATCTCGTCGAATGACTAAAAGTGACACTAATTATTTAAATAGCGATTTTTCTCCGTGTTCCATCGTGAAAACTACGGGAATCTCGTCAAACGGCTGAGACCAGCGCCGATCGTGTAACATCTCGATATTTCTCCGTATTTGACCGCGAAGACAGAATTCGGTGACGATCGCGTAACATCGTATACATTTCTTCGTGACCTACCGCGGGGACGAAGAAAATCTCGCCAAAAGGTCAAGAGCAGAGCAACCTCTTGGTACTGTAATTATAACAACATATTGTGCACAAGACCGACATATTAGCTGAAACAACTCATTTGATAATAAATATCTAGTAGCCTATATATTTATTATTTTTAAAATTTTTATAACATCATGTGAATTTTATTTACTGTACCTCTTTAAAAACAGTTCATTGTTGTTTTTCTTCACCGCGTGATAAGCGCCTATGCTTGCGGGCCGCAGACTTTTCTTGAATTCAAAGGTAACTAAAATTAACTAAAAGGTAACTAAAAGGTACCTAAAAAGTAACTAATTTTTACTTCATCCTTCCAGTAGACACCCTGACTGACTGTGGAAGCCTCCATGGCTTACTCCAAACGAGCTTGGCATTCATTCATCCACTTTTCGAATCTGCTTGAACGCTTGTTTACGCCTTTAGAATCATTTTCCTTGGTAAGCACTCGACGAAAACTTGTGGAAATAAACTAGCACACTGAAGATTTTGTATGTAAAACTTAACTTGCTGTTTTGGTTGGTGACTTGTGGAGTACTTTTACTCGTGATGTGTAGTGCGCGGCATTAGTTTCACTGAGTTGTCTTGCAACTTTTGACCATCAGTCAGAGCACACCACATGACTGGTATGTAGCTTCTGATAAAAGCTTTTCATAAATGTATGTCTGTTGGTTTGGCATTGCATATATGAGCAAGCAAATAGCCATGTCCATTTCTTAACATGACGATTCAATATTGAAATGCATCTTTTTTTTTATCATGTTCGCTCAGTCTGCTTGCGGAATTTGCCCTTATAACTGGAGCATAACTACCTGTGTGATGGAGAACATCAAATTCTTTAATGAACAGTTCGGGTCTCTACCTCATTGATAACTATTTAATGTTTCTACCATACCATCTATATGAGCGATCAGAAATTGCCAATTTGCAATCTCGTAGAACCCGTTTTTGACCAGAAATCTGGATCCATTTTTATTGCACCAAACTTCTTTCAGTTGACCTTAGGCTTAAATACACACACACTGGAAAATCCAAAAATTTAGGTCAACATTTTGATTACATCAGCTGCATTTGCAATCATTTTGGCATCATTCAATGTGTATTGTAGCTTTGTAAGCTTTTGTTCAACATAAAGACATTTAATCCAACTTGGTGGAGTGCTTTGTCTGCAATTTTAAGACGACCCATATGTTTTTGAACGGTGGATTTGGAGGAAAAGAAAAAACACCTGTCTATTTTTTCTTTTATTTTTTACTTTAAAAAGCACAGCTCACAGAGAGGAGCTGTGCTTGTAAGAAACTAAAAGTCACAGGCCGAGGAATTGCTCTTCGAGGTCAGTCGCATGAATTTGTGTGTAATTTTATGTGGATATTTTGAGATGAAGTGAGATAACAATGGTCTTGTAGTGTCAAGTCATCTATTTAACTACTAGTGAAAAAGTCCTCCATTCTGTACTTTAAATAGTAAGTTAATACCTGCCAACTTTTACGGTTTATCCGTAAAATTTACGGAAATTGCAGCATTTTACGGTTTTACGGATGAACGGTGTCATTTTACGATTTCGCGGACAAAAATTTGAAACGATAATTAACATTCGATAATCCCTCCCACTTCCGTACAATCGATTGTTTGCGTGGGTCGAAGGCAAGTCCGCGATAGTCGATAACTCGTTCTTTGAGTTGATTTGTACTTTTGACCGTGTCATGTTTGTGTCGTCATTGTAATTGAATTTGAAGCCGGGATAACCGTTCTTCCATGTGAATCTTAGGTGTCAACACGCTCTGCTTCGCAAATTCTTTGTTCCCCTACGTTCGCTCGTTGCGATTTAAACGATATTCTTTGACCACGTGAGTTGAGTTGTTTATTGTTCGCGATGTTGGCGTTCTTTGAATGTTTTCGTATTTTAAGGTTATGGCATATATTAATGAAGTGTTCGAGTTTTTGTGCTATATCTTCGTGCTTCGCAGTTTCCTGTATTCCTTGGACTAATTACATTCGTTCCACGTGTGTGTTTTTTTCTCTCTACCATGTGCATATTCTTTCTTTACGAGGTTGGCGTCGTGTTCATTTGACTTGTGTGCTTTGACTTGTTTTAATGAAGTGTGGGCTGTGTTTTATGCGATTTATGTTATAATTTTATGTGACGTTTAGTGATCCAGGTTCCTTTCGATGTTTTAGTAGATATCGAGAATGAACAAATACAACAAGAAACAGTACTTCCAGACATTTAAAGAATCATACTCGGTTGATTTTCCGTGCATACTAAAATCAAGAAAGGGAGAAAAATTTGCCTTTTGCACGGTATGTGCGTGTGATATTAATATTGCTCATGGTGGAAAAAACGATTTAAGTAATCATGTGAAGTGCGGTAAACACATAAGTTATGTTAAATCGAAGGAAGATAGCAAGAAAATCAACACCTTTTTTGCCAAGGCTGGTAACGTTGACAGTGACGTAATTAGGGCCGAGTGTCTGTTTACTTCCTTTTTGGTGGAACACAATGTGCCCTTAAGTGCGGCTGATCATGCTGGCGCTTTATTTAAGAAGATGTTTCCCACATCAGAAGTTGCAAAGAAATATAGTTGTGGTCGCACGAAAACGACGTGCATTGTAAATAAAATGGCAAAAAATGCATCATCTGAAGTTGTTAAGTGCCTTCAGAACGGACCATTTTCTTTGGCAACGGATGGAAGCAATGATACGAATGCCAAGTTGTATCCTATTGTTGTTACATTCTATGATGTTCGGCAGGAAAAAGTAGTGAGCACTGTGCTATCCATACCAGCGTTGGACGGGGACTCAACAGGGCGAAACATAGGTAACCTGATGTTATCACAGCTGAGTTCTCATAATATACCAATTGAAAACTGTGTGGCTTTCTGCTCCGACAATGCTCCTGTTATGATAGGACACAAAAATGGGGTTTCAGCAGTTCTGAAGGAAGTTCAACCAGGTATTGCCATCATAGGGTGCATTTGCCACCTGATTAATCTAGCAGCTGAAAAAGGTGCTGGAAGATTACCAGTTAAAGTGGATGAGATCCTTGTAGATATATTTTATTTCTTAGAGAAGAGTGTAAAGAGAAAAGAACGCCTTCAGAAATTTCAGAACTTGCACAATAAGGAAGCAAAGAAAATTCTGAAGCATGTATGTACTAGGTGGTTATCTTTAGGCAGATGTTTGGATAGACTACTGGACCAGTGGGATCCTCTTCTTTCTTTCTTCAAGGAGGAAGTAATATTATGTACCCAAAACATTTCCACAAGCTTGACATCTTTCAGAATACCTAAAGTTGAACAAAGTGGATCCAAAGAGTATCAGAAGAAGAGAATTCTTGATTCTGCTACTACACATGCCCCTAAAAGAATAGCATATTCTTCCAAATGTGACAAACCCATCCTAAAAAATAAGACTTCTGCTACAACTCGTGAGGAAAAATTGTTTATGTTCCTGTCCTCAAACTTGAACAAGGCCTTTTGCACTTTTCTTCATGTGACTATTCCTGTATTTGACAAATTGAATGTTGCCCTTCAGACTTCTTCCCCACAAGTTCACTTGTTATTAGAACTTCTAATGGATTTGCTAAAGCAGCTGTTCACCAAGTTTGTTAAGCCCAAAATTGTCAAAAGCTCCTCATTGCTTGAAGTTGAGTACAACTTGATTCAAAATCAAAGAAGTGATGATGAGTTAGTTATTGGCATTCAAACTTCGAACATAGTGAATGATCTCCAGGATACAGATAAATCCCTTTTCTTTTCATCAGTGAGAAACTACTTTTGTACTGCCTGTGACTACATCATCAACAAGTTTCCACTCAAGGATGACGTGCTAAAGAATGCTCAAGTTGCTAGGTTAGACAAAATTGAAGATGCACAGTTTTCTTCCGTTCGTTTTTTCTTGGAAAAGTTTCCTATCATGTTATGCAAGGAAGAGAATGAAACTACCGATGAGGTGGTGAATGAGCTTCAGAGGCAGTTTACAGCTCTTCAGGTAGATGACACTTTGGCTGCACATCAAGATGCTGCAAGTGATTCCAGTTGGGCACAAATATCAAGAATTCGTGGAGCCGATGGACTTCTTAAGTATAACCGAATTTCTAGAGTAATGCTCTCTATTCTCACCATACCCCATAGCAATGCAGAATGTGAACGTGTTTTCAGCCTTGTGAAGAAAAATAGAACACAGTTCAGGTCATCCATGTCCAATGAATCTCTGGAGTCTATTTCTATTTTGAAGACCAGGAGTTCTGGTCCCTGTTATGACAAAGCATTTTCTCAAGACTTTTTGCTGGAAGCTAAAAAGGCCACAACCATGACTTTAAAGTCGAACTAGCATGTGATTTGCAGTGTGTATTATATTATTTCTTGCCTGTGTTACGTTAAACAAGTTTTATTGTGTAAAACCTTTTTCAAATATCGTATATCGGCTTAATTTATCAAGGAAGTCCTGTTATGTATGCTCCAAACCAATATTCACCACGCCTGCTGCTGATTAACATCGATTTCTTCTTGATTGTTATGTTCATCTACAAATCATGTAAGTAGATATGATTTCATTGAAATATCCTGTTTAAAGCATGAATTATTGTATTTTGTTGCCCAGAAGTATTATTATTTTCGTCAAGCCGGGGTATGTCGAAAATCGTTAAATTTTTTGTCGCGCGTGAGTTTTACTGATAGCCCTTTTCAAAAGTTGGCAGGTATGTAAGTTCCTTTTTATCAATAAACTGACAGTTTACCTTTACTTTTTCATGTTTTCTTAAATATGATTTTGCTTTGAGTCATCATCATCATCATGAACCGGCTCCAGTTTCCCGGGTGCGGTGTTTGCTTTGAGTAATAACTCAATAACTTGTGTCCAGAGTTGAGGTATAGCTAAGTGTAACCACGATGAACTAATGAGCTTATTGGCAGCATTATGACTCATAGGTATTAATGGTAGTGAGAGCTGATGAAATGTCGAGACCTACTACAAACATCATCATCATCATCATCTTCATTTCCCCTTTTCCAGCTGACACTGGGTGGGGGCAAATATGGTTCCTCTCCACTTTGTTCTGTCGTTCCACCATTCCTCTTCCGACACGGTGTTCCAATCCAGGTTCCGTTTACTAATGCTATTCTTCACCGAGTCCATCCAACGCATTCTTGGTCTTCCTCATCCTCTCTTCTCTGTCATCCGTCGTTCCAGTGCTCGACTTGGTAGTCTTACTTCATTCATCCGTTTGACATGTCCAAACCATCTCAATCTGTTTTGCTCCAGTTTGTAATTTAGTTTCTGTACTCCCAGTTCTTTCTGTGTATCTTCATTTCTCACTCTGTCTCTCCTCGTTTTCTGGACCGTACTACTCAGGAATCTCATCTCAGCCGCCTGTACTCTGCTCTCATCCCTCTTAGTCATTGTCCAAGTTTCTGCTGCATATGTCATTATATGAACTTAATATGCTTTGTACATAAC
Source organism: Meconema thalassinum (assembly GCA_946902985.2). Lineage (NCBI taxonomy): Eukaryota > Metazoa > Arthropoda > Insecta > Orthoptera > Tettigoniidae > Meconema > Meconema thalassinum. Next base: position 357,002,364 of record OX336392.1, read on the forward strand.
TTCTTTAGCCTTAATTGGTATATCCTTGTTCCATACTAGTCCCCGTACCTGTTGGTAGAAAGCACTCCCGGGTTATATTCTTCTGCTAATTTCCAAATGTAGTCTTCCATCTTGTGTCAGTTCACTTCCCAAGTATTTGAAGTGTTTCACCACTTCCAATTCCTTATCTCCTACTTTGATTACTCCTTTTCCTTCTTTCTTACCTCTATTCACCACCACTCTTTTACTCTTCTCCACATTTATCTTCAATCCCCATGGCTCAATCTTTTCATTTATTACGTCTAACTGTTCTTGTATCTCCATCTCATCCTCGCCCCAGATCACATCATCGTCTGCCAACAACATTACCTTCATCTTTGCCCTTCTATAGTCTTTCATTGCTTCCTTCATGAGGTCATCCATCACCATTAAGAACAATAATGGTGACAACACACTTCCTTGCTTTAGTCCAGTGACAATTTTAAACCATTCCGATGTCCCGACTCTAGTCTTCACACTACTGTAGCAATCCATGCACATTCCTTTTATCATGTCTTTCAGTTCCTTGCCTATCCCCCTATTTGTTAAGCTTTCCCAAACTTTGGTTCTAGGGATGCTATCATAGGCCTTTTCTAGATCAATAAAAGTCATTACCATATCCTTCCCAAATTCCCAACTCTTTTCAATGTTCTGTCTCAGAATGAAAATGAGTTCCACTGCTGACCTGCCCCCTCTAAATCCAAACTGCTCCTCCTCTATTTGGTTTTCTACCTTTACTCTAATTCTTTTTTCTAGGATTCTTTCCATTACTTTGGCAACATGCGAGATGATGGTGATTCCTCGGTAGTTACCATACACCTTCCTGTCTCATTTCTTGAATATTGAATATTTTGCAGTCTTCAGGAACTTTCTTCTCTCTCCACACACTCCTGAGAAGTCTGTATGTCCACTGCAGTCCTACCGGTCCTGCCGCCTTGATCATTTCTATTGCCACTTCGTCAATTCCCACAGCTTTCCCCATCTTCATCTTCCTAACTGCCCATTCCACTTCTGCCATAGTAATGTCTGGTTCTTCTTCTATTTTTTCCTCCACCGTTTTGGCTGTTTGCGTAACTTCTCCGCATGTCTGGCGTCTCACATTCAACAGCTCGCTGAAATATTCTTTCCATCTGTCCGTTATCTCTTCTGGTTTTGTCAATATTTCACCTTCTTTGTTTTTCATGAACCCAGTGTTCACCTTTTCATTTCTTCTACTTTTTATAATCCCAAACAGCAATTTCTTTCCACAATTTAAATCCTCCCTTATTTCCTGAGTGAATTCTTCCCAGATTTTCTTCTTTTCCTCTGCAATTACTTTCTTGCAATCTCTGTTTAGTTTTATATATTTTGCTCTACTTTCTTCAGTCTTTTTTGTTCTCCATTCCTTCCAAGTTTTCTTCCTCTCCCTTACCTTTTCTTTCACTCTATCATTCCACCATTTTGTCGCCTTTTCCCGTACCTTTCCTGATCTTCTACCACATGTTTTCTCTGCACTGTTTACAAACATACAATGCGTAATAAACTGTAGTTGAAAGCATATTAGTATCTCTTTGTCGGGTTTAAGTTCACAGCAATGATGTAAATGTATGCATAAAATTGTGTGTTACTTTGATATACGGTACGTAGGTATACCGTATCTGATTTATATAGTGATTTTAAAAAGCCGTAGGAGACCGGACAACCAAACGCCGTGCTGTTCTTGACTCGAAATATTTTGTGATAGAATCAAGCCTTTTCTTTTCTAATTTGAAAGAAATAAAGAAAATAAAGCTTGTATGATATAGGAGTATATCTCTTTCAAGCCGGAAGTAGTCGATCATCATACAAAGTATATTCATAAGTTTCCGAACTATTCATTGTTTTTTTTTTATCACAAGAGAAGATATTGTACTACATCTCTAGCAACTGTCCTAGTTTTTAAACAATTCTGTAGTTTATCACTGAAATAATTATTATAGGTATTATAGCAAGTTGAATGAACAATTGCATTTACCCTCATGGTAAAGTGAGAAGTTTGACAACCTTGTTCTCAGATCGCATGGCAAGGAGAAACATAGCTGTTTAAGAGATTCTTCATGTTACTATGATAAACTTATCAAATAGCTAGAAAAATAAACTTAAAAAGAAAAATCATACATACTTTTGTACTCTTGAGAAGATGAAGAGAATTAAGAAATTCAGTTTAACACTTCGGTTTAAGAAACTGCATCTCCTGACTACAAGAATCCAACACATCCAATAAAGTGTCACAATGAAGGAACACTGAAATTAAAACATTTATAACAAAATGGGTTCACTCAAGCAACACAGAACTTACCTTGACTAGATGATGACAAATGCCACACTCTCGCTAGGGGGTGCCTATGTCCGATACATGCGCTTTAACGTTCCAAGAAGAAACCACGATATGAATTGTCAATAACTAAACATTACCCATCTATGGGGGTCAAACAAGCACTACAATGAACACGACAACAATACAACATGGCAGTGTAGCACATCCATCGAGCAACAATGGACCAATTTACTTACCCCAAATTAGCATTTCACCATTCCCATCATCCCCAAGAAATTACTAACAGAAAATACAAATTTAATTCACTTTAATTTCTTCAAGAAGAAAATTCTATCAACTGCATATTCCTACTCTGTAAAATGTAACCTTGAAAACGTTTTTCATAATTTACAATAAAGAAACGACAAATATTTTAAAACAAAAGACAAGAAACCCAAGTGAAACATCTAGCAGATGAAACATAAATGAATATACCAGGACTGAACCAGTACACGACCACAGCATATCCTACACCTTAAGCTTTTTACTTCCACCAGTGGTGCGCAAAACAAGGAGGAAGTCAGAAACACTCAATAGATGACAGCCACAATATGTGTCACACCCAGCGATTTTCTAACTTGTCATCCTACCAGGCAACAACTGAACACATCATTGCTATGTCATGCATCATAATATTTAGTATTCATTTCCACGATGCACACATAACCCAAGAACAGTAAACAACAAACGTTCCAGACAAAATAACTGTTTTTAAACCTCAATCATAATACACAATCATATAAGAAATTTTACTTGTTAACACAGACCAGGTTATTAATTTAACCTAAATAAAGCATATTGAGTTGCTGCTTGAAGGGTGCATAATATCGCAACTTGAGCAACCCCAGCCGTCACACAGACACAGAATTAATTAACAGGAATCCCTTGGATAAAATGAGACAAGAATTACAAGAGCCAACTAACCAAGTTAAAATCCCTACCCAGGCTGGTTTAGCTACTGCAGGTAAGGAAACTATCAACCATTCACATAACCGAAACCCAAACATACAAAATCCAGTGATCTTTGGTTGTATTTGGGATTAATGCACTGTGCTACAATAAGAAAATTTAATATGAAAATTCAGCAACAACATTCAATACAAACATACGAGGTGGTACCCAAAATATCCGAGAATTTGATTGTCCTGGTCAAACCAGTAGTAGGACGACATTCCGCCGCTAGGTGTCTCAAGGTACATGTCTTAGCTACTGCGGTACAAAGTTGCATCATCTTTGGCACATGCAGTTCTGAGTTGTAGTGGTGCGTGTTGGCTCATGTTCAGGACCGTTGAGATTCCACTTGGATGTCTTCGATGGAGTCAAAACCTCGACCTTTCAACGTGATTTTCATTTTCGGGAACAGTTAGAAGTCATACGGGGACAGGGCTATGTCTGGCGAGTAGGGAGGGTGGGGGACCGTTGCTTTTGGCCAAGAATTCCTTCACAATGAGCATCGTGTGCATTGTCAAGGTGCTCCAACTAGTCTTTCTTTTTCCACAACTCAGGCCGTTTTTCCCTCAGTCGCCTCAAATCCTCGCAGACGTGTACCGTACGACAGCCCAAGTTTGTTACAAACATTATGAATTGTCTGTCATCGTGAATCGCGTCACTCACTTTCATGATCTGGTGTTGTGCAGGTTGATGGTCGACAGAATATTTGTCATCTTCCAAAATTCTTGAATACCATTTTCAAATATGCAAAATAATTTTGAAGTAGAATTATAGGTTTTGCAAATGTCTACGGATTGATATCTTGTAGAATGTCATAGAAATAAATTTAGTGCTTGGAATCGAAGAGTAATGTTGCCTAATTCTTTTGATATATTTTCCAGCAATAATATCTTTATAGATGCTAATAGTACTGTTGGAGGATATTTTATATCTTTCACTTGTACAAATATGTCGTAATGTTGCTTTACATTCGCAGAATATAATGTCAATTGTAGTATAACACTTAGCTGAATTGTTCGATTAATTTCACATAGAAATATCGCTGATAATTATAAAATTCAACCACTGTTGAATATTTACTGTACTGTTCCTCGGCGTTCTTCTGGTTAGCCGGAATACACCTCACAATCGCTGTCAACTTATGATTTTCCCGCACTGCTACATTAGCGAGCTCACAAAATACGTCTGACACGTTCAACATTTCGAAAAGAAGTCCCCTCTCACTCTTTGGCTTGCTGGTTTCGTGGTCAATTTTTGGCGGTCAGAAACCCTGCTCAAACTCTCAAACTAAACCTTCATTTCACAAATATCTTCTCCTTAAAATTCCAAAACTGTCCATTATTAACTCCTCAAGCCGGTTGGCCGTACACTGTACGTCCGCTGGATTCTACTCGTCCAGCCGGTTCGACGTACCACAAACGGCCGGTGCAGGCGGAAGTTAGAATGCCTATTACTACACATGAACCACTGCTGCTTCGCGGGATCTTTTTGCACGTTATGAACCGAGACGTTGTGTACTTTCATGCCATCTCTGTTTCATAATTAGAACTAATACGAAGTTGATCGATATCCATTGCTTTTGACGACTCATATCAATCAGCAAAAGAACTTGAAACGCGCTCTATTGAGTTTCAAATTAGTTGCTTTAGAAGGTATCACGGTCTCTCCTGCCATCTCGAGAATGTTTTGTGAACTATGTCTATCTTGACAATTTTTGCCACTTACGAAGGGGAAGCACCGAAAGCAAATACTACGTAGATAATTTTTTGCTTCGTAGGCTTGAGGCTACTCAGTCGCAGATAAATAATTGCCGGACTGTCTCATTATCTTACGGGTGCAGAGATTATTCGTTTGATAGATGACAGTAGTGGAAGTGATGTATAGGGAAGCGATATTTTTGGTAGTGATACGGACTATGCACACACAGCATGATGTTATTGGGGAAGTGGCAGACAGCGCTGATGAAGAAGAAATAGCTACAGCTGTAATAACAACGACCGCAGTTCAGTGTTTGTGGCGAGAGGTTCACGGGTATGCCGGGAGCAGGAAAGCATTTCACGTCTGTTTTAGATTCTATTTTGCTGTTTTTCGACGACAAATTGATTGGACTAATTGTTTGAGAAACAAATATGTACGCGACAGAATGAATAGTTGGCGCGCCCTTGAAACCAAGGTCGCGCTCCAAGAAGTGGGAGCTAGTGACAAGGGGCAACATTTATGTGTTCTAGGGGCTTGTAATGTTGATGGGGAAAATGCAGAAACCTACCCTAAAGAGGTATTTCACCAGGGATGAATTTTTAGAAACCCCTAGCCTATATTCCCTCAAACAATGCAAGCGACAGGTTTGAACTAATATTGCGATATTTACATTTTGTTGACAATTCTTCACGGGATACATATACGGGGCCTAAAAACTTTTCAAAATTCAGCTTTTCCTGGAAATTATACCCGAAAATTATGTAGATTGAGCATTATCATATCTTGTTTTCATTGTAAATATACCTGAAACAAATACCAAAAGTGGAACTTATCAAATTATTATATTTTTGTAAATATTGCGTGTGATCATGGACAACCCTGAAAAGCAGTCGTTACATATATTACTGAGAAACATTGGACATGTTATCGGTAAGTATTCCTAAAATTTTCATTGCGTTATATTTCGTAGATTTTACATTATTAATTTTTTACCTTGTTGGTGTCTACACCTCTGCTGAGCTTCAATTTAAATACCGCCAGAGAAGGGAACACCTCCAGATTAAATAGCCGGCCTGAAGGGTTAAATAATAATTTTCTCCATCGAACCTGGTACTTCGAATACAAAAATACTGTTGCAGAATACGTGTAAAAGTAATTGTTTCCTTGATAATTTCTTAATCACGTGACTTCTAGTTCCAATCCAGCGTTAATCGCTTCGGGTACCCTCGTGGGTCGTGGCTGGTCGGCTTGGATCGAGACATGGACATGCACCAGAGACACACGTTCACCCCTCCTCTCTATCTTGGCACTTGGGGACAAGAATCCCTGGCCACCACGACATAAAAGCATGTTTGATTGACAGAATGAGTTTCTCCCACTCCGTCGGTAAATATCAATCCTTTTGATGAGGGGCTCAAAACACCGCCTCGGGTTTCGCTAACTTGCTATAACTTCACAATGAAAACTTAATGGGATTAACTTTCCATCCAATCAACACTTATTTTTATACAAATAAAATTTATTTAAGACATTTTAAACAGGAACATGTTTTGGGCAAACTGTGCCCTTCTTCAGCCTGCACAGTATAATCAACCAAAGACATATCTAATACTAAAAACATGCATAATTAAACATTTACTTTATGGAGTGGCTGTTTGGCACTATTACACATGAAATATAAAACATGGATAAAACATATACAGTAGAATCTCGTTCTCGGTTACCACGTTTTCCCATTTAACGCAATGATTTTCTCAAGTCCCTGTCCCAATGTTACTAAATACATATTGATATATCCCCTTAATACGTTCTCTATTCAAGCTCGCGACGATCAAATTTCCTTTGCACTATTTGTAAGCGAACCGGATTTTATTCTTATTTCATTATAAAATTCGGCATCTGGAAAACACAAAGCGATATTGCTTCATATTCTCTGATAGTTATTGACAGTGTAGATGATTTTATTGTGTTTGACGGCGTAGAAGTGGCTTGAGCTATGACGCAACACAGGTGACGTGTCTCTCTCCCGCTGCCCTTTCTCTCCTGGCATGAGTCATAGCCTGCAGTCAGAGACAGGCTTATTTCTTCTAACAAGGTCACGACAGATTAAAGCTCACGGAATGTGCTGACGAAGCTGGCCGTTCGCGTCGGGGTTCATAACCCGCAGGCATAAAGACAAGATTACTTTCTCCTGACAAGATCATGCCAGATTAGACCTATAAGCTCGCAGAAAGTGCTAAGTGATGAGGCTGGCCACTCACGTCACAGTTCATAGCCCGCAGGCATAAAGACGAGATTACTTTCTGCTGACAAGATCACGCCAGATTAGGCCTATAAGCGCGCTGAATGTGCTAAGTGACGAAGCTTGCCAATAGCCGGCTGTTACAGGTTGGCGCGTGTGGTCCCCGGCCGTATTCCCACGCTCTTGCTGCGGTAGACGTGAGCTCCGAGCTAATTGGGGGTTTATAAGGCTACTGTGTAGTGTATATCATATTGTATAGTGTACAGGTTCAGTAAACAATAAAAATAGACGTAAAAGTCTTTATTACCATACTGATGCTAAATTAACCGGAGTAACCGGAAACTTCATAAGGAGATGCCGATTGTGTTTGGAAGCGGATGGTGAATATTTTCAGCATCTACTGTAAAACATGGCGAGTAAAACTGCATGGTAGGCTACTGATTTTAAGCACCGTATTCGTAGGCCTACATATGCATGCGAGGTCGCTGGCAACTGAGCCGTCACTGGCGGAGCGCGAGAATTTCCTTGATAAGCAAATATAAAGACCCTGTATTATACTGTAGTGTAGAGGTACAGTAATTCATTTTTATGTTATTAATTCCCTGTGTAATTTACTGATAACCTATGTTTATGTTGTGACTGTAGTAGTGCATAAACTCACCTACTAAGGTCGGCGATTTAACGTGCACATCTTTCATATACGATGTAAATACAGTATGGCGTTTTTCGGTAGTATGTTTTCCCGCATTTGACGTCCAAATTTTCGAGTCCCTTGAAAAAAGTACTAACGAGATTCCACTGTAAAACAATACTAAAATTACACTTTGGGATGTTATATGGGGTATGTAGACTTGCTACGTAATTGTCTCGTCTGTTCCTATTGGCGGAAAGAAAATGTACGGTGGCACTAAGGGCCTGTCGGCAAACCTTTGATCCTACTAGGTACATGCTATGGTTAATTTGTTAGAGTTTGATTATGTAGTTTCGTTCACTCAAAACCTTGGTAAAGAAACCAAAAGTTCTGGTGCATTTTTGTCCTCTTGCGATGAAGTTCTTATTGATGTGTCAAGGGCGTACTCTTGACCTGAGGCATGGGATGCTAAGTAGTTGGTAGGCGAACTGAGCCGCTTGGATTGCATACGTGTGAATTGGTAGCATTACCTGCGAAAGGAGACAATTCTTTCTTAAAAACCGGCGTGTTGTGTTTGAGAAAAAGACCCTGAATGGATCAGAAATTGAAATTGGTGAGAAAGCTGGAACTTACTTGACGGATTATCATTGCAAGTTTATCTCCATTCAAGAAGAAACTGGGGAAATCCACCTCTGCTTGGATGCTGGAAAGTTAAGGAAACAAAACGTCAGTGTAAATTGCAAATGGCATGTGGGCTGAACTAATGGGACAGGGAGAAGAAAAGTTAGTGTCATACCTGTGCTGGTGCAGTGTTGCTTACCGACATGTGTCACTGAGCATATTGGTGTGCACTGAGTTTGTCACAGCTGTGTGGCTCTCTCCTGGACGGGATCTCGTGAGGCGTGTGAGAGAAGGGGGAGGGGGGGGGGGTAGCGTGACGTCAAGTATTGGCGGCATGCAGCTTGAGGGAAAACTTCAGGGGGGAGGGAGGGGTGGCGATAAGGAGGGGGGGGGGGGGGGTAATTGGATGGTGTGTATTTTTTGGTGGTTAAATGTTTTGGAAAAAAATTGGTGATGTTTTCATAAAGAATATTTACTTCAAAATTAATCTCGTTGAGGTTATGGGCGGGATTAATGCTTTGTGCATTGTTGATTTCAATCTGTTCGAGGATGTTCATAATGGCTCCCTTACTGTTGTAGTGGAGGTTTCCATGTCATTTTGAGTCCCGGTGAATTTGTGTTTTGTTTTGGTTTTCCATGGCTGAAAATTTCTTGTGTTTAATTGCGTTAATATGTTCATTATATCTTATGGTGAAACTGTGGCCTGTTTGTCCTAAATAATCATTCTTTTGACATCTGAGTGGGTGTAGCCATTGGCTTCAGCGATTTGAAAAATTATGGATATTTCACGTTTGTAATCCTGTTCCGACATAGGGATGCTAATTGCTCTATTTATGTAGCTGGCGAAGGCTGCTCTTTTGTGGCTTTGGGGGTGGTTTGACTCCTTCTTTATAACTGTGTTTGTTTGGGTAGGTTTTCTGTAAATACTGTAGTTCATTTTGCCGTCCTTAATGTTTATGTTGAGGTCTAGGTAATTAATTAAGTTGTCCTTGGTTGATTCGGCTGTGAATTTAATATTTTTATCTATATTGTTCGGTTTGGCTAGTAATTGTTCTATTACGATGGTTCCGTTGTCTATAATGACGAAGATATCGTCCACGTACCTCCCCCAGAAGTGTATGCCCTCAATGTTGTTGAGAAGAAGATGAAGAAAGGAGTAGAATGGTAACAGATGTCAGAGTAATACCCAGTGAGAGCCTTGACAGCGACCACCGTCTATAAGTAGTGGACCTAAAAAACTTTCATGTGCCAAAAGTACAGAACAGGAAATTGCCAAAAATCAAAGTATGGGAACTCCAGAAAACAGATCAGAGAACTGAGTACCAGAACCGGGTAAAAACCCCGTTACCAAGAGATGAAAGGAAATGTGGAGTGGCAGAATGGAGCAGACTAAGGGACTCATTGGTAAAGGAAACAACCGAAGTTTGTGGAAAGACAAGTATGAAAACACCTTGGTGGAACGAAAGAGTGAGAGCAGCAATCAGGAAAAGAAAGGGATCAAGAGAAAAATAAACCAGAACTTACTAGAGACGAGACAAAGATCAGAAACCTCGAACAAATGTACCGAAACGAGAAACTGGGCGTTAAAAACACAGTTGCAGAAGAAAAGACCAAGGCATGGAAGATATTCACTCAGAAACTGGAGGAGGTTAGCAGAGGCAATAGGAAACTACCGTATAGTGTTATCAGAGGTAAAAGGAAACCAATGAATACTATAAAGGCCCTTGAAGATGAAATGGAAAACTGGTTAGGACAGATAGTGACATGAGAGAAGTCCTGAAGAACCTAGTGAATACACCAGTTCAAGAACAAAGTATAGAACTGGAAATCCACGCTTACAATGAGGAACCTCCCATCACTTCAACAGTAACTGAGGCAGCCTTAAAATGTATGCCTAAAGAAAAATCTTCAGATGCAGATGAAGTGAATGGAGACATGATAAAGGCAGCAGGCATCCAGGGCATACAATGGCTGCACAGAGTACTCAATGCCATATGGACAGAAAACAAAATACCTGCAAATTGGTGCAAGGGTGTTATAATTCCCCTGTTTAAGAAAGGCAGCAGAAGGAAACCCACCAACTATAGAGGAATGACCCTGCTGTCTCATGGGCTGAAAATTCTAGAGAAGATCGTAGAAAGGAGATTAAGAACCATCATAGAACCACAGTTGGAGGAGGAGCAATATGGTTTCAGAAATAACAGATCGACAATGGATCTAATTTTTACCACCCGCATGCTGATGGAAAAATATTAAGAGAAAGGCAAGAACCTGGCCATTGTGTTCCTGGATATAGAGAAGGCCTATGATAGTGTTATACGAGATAAGATCTGGGAGTGCCTGAGGAAAAGAAATGTGCCTGAGGGACTAGTAAGGAAAGTTCAGATGCTGTACACTGTATTAGCTGTGCACAAATTGGGGAAGGACGATCATCATGGTTTGAGACCAAGAGTGGAGTTCAGCAAGGCAGTGCACTGTCCCCACTACTGTTCATCACTGTTATGGTTAATATAATGAAGAACGTCAAGGAAAAGTTAGGTGAATTGCATGCAGTGGCCTTTGCTGATGACATCATGATTTGGGGTGAAACAGAAGAAGTACAGACAAGACTCAATGTATGGAAATCCCAGTCCCAGGAATATAACCTCAACATCAGCGAGACCAAGACGGTGGTGATGGCAGTCAACAGAGATGGGCGTCCAGCAAGTGTTAAACTAAGAGACTACCAGCTGGAGTGTGTGGGCAGTTTTCTTTACCTTGGAAGTGTAATCTCCAGTGATAATTTGGTCAGTAAAGAAATTACCAACGGTGCAAAAGGGATCAGAATTCTACCAACAAGTAAGAACACTTCTATGGGATGACATGATTCCAAAATCAGCTAAACTGGTGATATTTAACAGCTACTTCATACCAATATTGACCTATGGTATTGAAGCATGCACCCTTGCAAAGAGAGATGCATCAAGACTGCATCAGAGATGACATTTCTTATATCCACCATCCAGAAGACCAAAATGGACAAGTTAATGAATGAGGAGGTGAGGAAACAAGCTGGAATAAAGACATCCCTATTAGACCGAATCAGCACATCTAGACTACGGTGGTACGGGCATGTGATGAGGTTGGAGCCTACAAGATCAGCCAGAATAAATTTGGAAAGACAGGTGGATGGAAAAAGACCTGTAGGAAGACCTAGAACCCGATGGATGGACATGATCAAGGCTGATCTAGCGACCAGAGGATGGACAATGGATGATGTTCTCCATGACAAGTTGTATATGGACAGGTTGAAGTGGAAGAGGCTCATAAACAGTACCCGGGAAACTAGAACTGTACAATGAGGATGTTGTCGAGTCAAATCTTCTTCCTTTCGTTCATGGTCATGAGAAGGTGTAATGGTAACACAAACACACCCTTCATTGCACATATTGAGATAAAAACATACATAGTTACCTTGGCTGCCGCATAATGGTACCAAACGATAATCATTTGATAAGTAGAGAGCAAGTTAGGACATGTACCCATTAAGGGACCAGGATGGACTTTAACTGTCTCAATACTGTTAAGGTTTCAGTTACCAGCTTGTATTTATGGAAACTTGTATTCTTGTTTCAGAACAAACGGAAGCAGCGACAACAACATCAAGACAATAAACAGGCGAAGAAATACAAAGAGTTCAAATTTTAAAATATATAGATTAGGTTCTAATTGCGTGAGTATAGTGTGAAGAATCATGCTTAAATATAGAGTACAATAAAAGTAACGGTATGTGAATAGAATGGTTCATAAATAGTGAAGTTTTATTTTCCTTATGTTCCACCTTCCTATTGAATCCCATATTTGTCAGTTGAGTGTGGATCGTGGTGAACAAAGTGCTGCTGTGAAACTAGCTGTGAAGTTTCTTTATAATGTCAGTGAGTGGTGTATTTTGTTTAGTGTTTGGTGTACAAAATCTGTAATTGCTAATGAAGGATATAATTAATATCTGAAACATCTAGTATTATGTGACTAATTTATTGATTTTAGTGTTGATTACTTGAAAGGATATAGCCTATATGTTGACAATATGAAAAATTCTTCTTAACAGTTAGGGCTTGGGCGCCTTAATATTACGTTGTTCGATTTTTTGTGTTGGAGACTAACGTAATAAGACAGCTCTAGTAGGCCTACTGCTGTGTGGATGTCAGTGAGTATAAAGTTGTACAAGCTGTCGCTAGATAGCATCACATAATTGTTTAGCAGAATATAAATCTTTTTGAAGCATGAGAACTCAGGAAACAAGTTTTCCTTATAAAGTTGTTTTCTATTGTTTGCAAATAAATCACTGTCAGCAGATTCATCTAAAACTTCCTCTAGTAACTAATCTGTTTCTGAGCCATCTTGGTCCGAATGACTCTGAACAGAAGCCATGGGCAGAGCAACAATACAGTATAGTGCAAGCAGTTTTCTTTTTACATTTATTGTGTTTTGTTTTTTAATTACAAAATAGTTCAATCATATCAGAAGCTTACCAAACCTGCGGTTTAAGATTTCGGAAATCAAACGGACATTACTTTATTTGTAACTCAAACCATAATAATTTTGTGCCCTCTGAATATAGCCAAAAATTCTGGAAATCAGCCTGCACACGAGTTAGGAACATCTAAGGCATCAGCAGGGTAAGTGTTAATACCATTATCTTTACTGATCAGGTACCTCAGACTCTGGAAAGCAGGGAATTTTGTGTGGACATAGTGTAATCACTAAAAATACAGTAGTAACAAAAGTTTGGTGCTTTCCAGTCAAGCGATCGTCACCAGATCCATTACACTTAGGGTGTAAAATCTATGTCTGAAAGTATGGGTGAAAATATTTACAATATATACACTTATTTAGTTGCAGTATTACTAATGGAACTCGTCAGTATTTGTTAGTTGTAGTCTATGTGATGCTTTGTTGAGATACTGGAAGTGGTGATTGACCTCCGGAATTTGCCTGTTTGGAGTGAATATGTGGTTGTTGTAAATGGCCAATTCTGATTGCACTGTATTGTACAGGCTACTTATCTGGTTAGGGTCTTGCGTGGTCCTGTTGAGAGCAGTTCACTTGGACAGATTCGAGTGCAATAACTAAAATAATGCCAAATTTCTATAAAAATAACCAAAATTCATCCCTATTTATTCATCACTACAACTGTACAGAAAATACCCTGTCTAAATCATACTCGTAAATTTGTAAAATATGTGTTGTTATTCCAACTTGTGGTTATATTTTGATGAATTAATGATAAATCAATTAAATAAATTGTATGATCATTATTCTATTATTTCAAGCCTAATAAAGGAGATAGAAGAAAACCCCTAAATAACCAACTAAATAATCATCTAAAATTTCTTGTCACCGATCAGTGTTCATTTAATATTCCTAAGAAACTGCTCTTCACTTCCTGAAAAATAAGGCATCCTGGGATTTCTTCTGGTGACATTCCTATCTAATTTTTGTAAATAAAACTTATGAAAATAACAGAACTAAGCTCCTTCATCTTAAATATAACTTAGTTAAAATTAACCAACGAACAAACTTCCTTATAAATTGTCTATATATTAAAGATTTATATAAATTTAAATTCGTATTTCTTAATAATAATAATAACGTGGGAAGGGACTTTGGCAAGCGAATAAACCGAACACGTCTTGTAGTAATTTTAAGTATAAAAACTCTATTTAAACATAGGATCACAACAGATGAGAGTGCACAGAACTTAGCGCGACTTCACTCGACACAAAACTGACACACTGTTCGTCCTCTTTTTCTCATAGCTTCCCCTCGGCTCTTCTACGCGGCGCCACCGGGCCATGCCGAGACTGGCGGGAAACCCACAAATGGTTCATCATCTTCAGATTCCCACAATCGGCCATCCTGCAGATCATCAGCCTCGGATGATGAGTCGTCTTCAGCCCATGGTTTGAGGAACTCCGCACAATTAGTTGTTCGGTTGGGGCCTAAGTGATTCCCTTCACGACAGACATCGTAAGTGTCATTTGGCTTGACTCGGAAGATTCTGTAAGGCCCAAGGTACTTCTTCTTCAATTTAAGGCCTTGTCCAAACTGGGTCCTCTTGATGGCGACGATATCGCCAACTTGGTACTGGTGTGCAGGCCGTCGACGTCGATGAAACGACACCCTGTTTTCTTGTTGTTCTTTCTCGATTTGTGCCCTTGCTTCTTCACGGTGTTTATCTCTCCTGGTCTCAAACTCGTCTACCATCTCTTCATTGATCAACTCAACTATTCTCAGGTCATTTTCACAGCGCATTTTAATTCCTGTCAAAAGTTCAAACGGCGTCTGCTTGATACTGCGGTTGTAAGTGGAATTCATGGCTCTCTGAGTGGCTTCGACGTGTTTGTACCAACCTCCTGGGTTTTCGATGGACAACTTAGCCAGCACAGAGATGATCGTAGAGTTCATCCTTTCTACCTGGCCATTGGCACGAGGGAGTCCGGTTGTGATCACCGGTTGTGTTGGCAGTGCAGTACTCTTCAAATTCGTGTGAAATATAGGCGGTTCCACGGTTGGTGACGATCTGCGCAGGATTACCAAATACTACTTTTTGCACGTCCAGCTTCGCCGTAGTTTCTTTCGTGGTCGTCGTTTTAGTGGGATACAACCACACAAACTTTGTGAAGCTGTCCGTTACAGCGAGGATATGCTTGTATCCTTTCTTCGTTGCATCCAAGGGTCCGAGATGGTCAGCATGGTAAATGTGCAACGGTGTGCTTTCTTTAAACAAGGGATGCAAGAGTCCTTCTTGTTTCCCAGCCTTGCGGTTGACCCGCAGACACTTCATGCAGTTGAAGATGACATGGCCAACTGTCTTCTTCAAATTGGGTACATAGAATTCTCTCTTGATCTCGTCTTCTGTGTGCAGAACAGCATAATGTCCTTTCTCATGAGCTGCTCTCACCACCTCGTTCTGCATTGGCCGTGGGACAACAAGTAGATTTTGTCCATCACAGAACTTGAAGAGGATACCATCCTGCAGGGTGTAATCCTTGTATGGCTTCGACTTCAGGTGCTCCATGATCGCACACAAACCTTCATCAGCTTGCTGAGCTCATTTCAGCCTGGCAACGAGTCCATCGACGAGACCGTAGAGGACCATGGGATGGCGACTCAAGGCATCAGCGTGAGGGATTCTCGCACCCGGTCTATGCTCGATCGAGTAATCAAACTCCTCTAACATCATGGCCCACCTTGCAACTCTCGGGGTGAGGTCCTTCTTGTCCATAGTCTTCTGGAAGGCAGAGCAGTCGGTTATGATCTTGAACTTGATTCCAGCAGGTACACTCGTAGCTTTTTCAAGGCTGTCACCACAGCTAACACCTCGAGCTCGTAGCTGCTGTACCTTTCCTCCTGTGGCGTAGTCTTCTTGCTCAGGTATTGAACAGGATGCAGTTGACCATCATCTGGGAAACGTTGCAGTAGCACTGCTACATAACCATACTTGCTTCCATCAGTATGGACTTCCGTCTCGTAAGCCGGGTTAGAGATGATGAGGGCTGGATCTTCGGATAAGGCTTTTTTCAGACTCGTGAATGCAATCCACTGTTCTTGCTCAAACTTGAATCCACAGGTTGACTTCAACAGATCACTGAGCGGCTTTGCAATCTTGGCTTAGTTTGGGATGTACTTCCGGATATATCCGGAAAGGCCCAAAAAACTGTGGCCTTCGGCTAGCGACTTGGGTTCTGGATAATGTTGAACTGCGGCTGCTTTCCTAGGAGTTGGTGAGACAGTTCCATCTTCTACAACGTGTCCTAGGAACTCTATTTTCTTTTTCAGGAACTGGCACTTCGAGAACTTAATATCCTGATCATGAGTTTCAGCTACCTCCATCACTTGCCCAACTTTCTCTATGGCATCATTTTCATCTTTTGCTGGGATTACTACGTCGTCCATGTACACTAGGACTGTGCCGGCTTGAATTTGTTCTCTGAATACACAGTTGATAAAGCGTTGGAACACAGGAGGCGAGTTGCAGAAACCAAATGGAACTTTCAGGAACTCGTATTGGCCTGAATGTGTCACAAAGGCAAAATACTTTCTGCTCTCTTCCTTGACTGCGACGCGAAAAATCCGTTTTGCAGATCCAGAGTACTGAATACTCGGGCATCACTCAGGTTGTCCAGGACGTCATCAATGAGTGGTAGTGGGTATCGATCTTTGACAGCTTTTCGATTCACTGGACGGTAATCGACGCACACCCTCGGAGACCCATCTTTCTTCCACACAACTACCACTGGACTAGCGTACTCGGACATACTAGGTCGGATGATGCCATCTTGGAGCCACTGCTGCACTTGCTTCTCTACAATCTCTTTCTCAGCTGGAGATAAGCGTCTTGGGCGACTGTGAATTGGTTCTTCTTGTTTCATCGTGATGCTCATCTCAACGCTGGTACTCTTCTCCTTGCGCGGTGAGTATTCATTGACCATCTTTCTGATTCTCAAAACTGCCTCTCCTATGTCAAATTCCTCGCCTGCTATCACGTCGATTCGGTAAAAGTACGCTTCTGATATCTCCTTGGACATCTTGACACTGGTTTTGCTGATGGTAGTTACGGCTTGGTCCAGCAAGCCGTTACCCACGATAGCTGGCAACTTGAGTACATCTCCAGACACCACATAGAAATCAGTCAAGTAAGTGTCGTCCTTGATCTGGAGGTCTGTTGGAAAATATCCTAGGGGTGGCACCTCACTATCACCGAAACCCTTAAGTACTATGGCGGTCGTCTTCAGCTCCACATCCCCCATCTCTGCGTAAATGTCTTCGCGGATCAGATTGATTGGGCAGCCCGTGTCCACCAATGCGTTGATCTTCTGGCCCTCGAGCAACAATTCCTTCATCTTCATATTCGACTTGGTTCCCAAAGCGACGTTCACTGGCTTCTTCTCTGCATTCTGCTCAGGATTTGGGCACTTGGAAGCTATGTGTCCGGAGCTGCTGCAATTGAAGCACTTGGGGCCCTGACTCTTGTGTGGACATCCGCTGGACTCATGACTGTTCTTCTGACCACAATTGTAACATCTCTTTACAGACGAGATCTGCTTCTGCCTGTTGTCTTCTCTTGGTGTATGTTTGTTTGTCGTCTTTCTCATTTTTGTCAACTTCTGGGAGTTTCGTGCGTAAGCTCTCTCATAGATCTTCAACTTGTCCTTGAATTCCTTGATGTCCCTTGCTCCATATAGAACCATCTTGGATCCAGTGTCATCTTCGATGCCATCGATGACGTATTGTATCAACGATTTATCATCGATTGCCGACCTGCTGGCTATTTCTCGCATCACCAGGAAATATTCCTGAAGAGTTTCAGCTTTTGTTTTTCGTCGGTTGGTTAGCAGTCGATGAATCTCTGCTGCACTGGTATCATCTCGGAATTCTTTCTTCAGGGCTTTCTTCAACTTGTGCCAAGATGTGATGCCACGTTCACTTAGCCAGGCCTGACAGAGACTTTTTTGCAAAAACATATTTTTGCATCTCGTCCCAGCCCATCAACGTTGCTGTTTGCTCAAAGTCCTCAATCCAACGTCGCACCGAATAGTTCTCGCTGCCGTCATAGGTTCTGACAGAGCCCTCTATATCTCGGAAAGTCAACGCAAACTTGTTTGCAACTCCCCGGTTTGCAGTGTGCCGCGAGTCCACCACGTCCTAGTCGACTTCCCCTTCACTTCATCTTTCTACTCCAGTCTTCGATTTGTGTTTGGTCTTTGTTATGTTTATATGGTTAGGCGTACCTCCTATTGCTTTGGAGAGTTTCTGGTCTTCGGACGAGTTAGGATGATGATCCTGACGTGCTAGAGGTTGAATGTGTCATGGATTTCATCCCAGCCATTTTCTCCTTTAACTTACGTAATTCTTCCACCAGTAATTCGTTTGCCTCTTTCATCTTTCTCATCACATCTTTCGTTTTATCAGTCTCTTCTTCTTCATCTTCGTCTTTGGGCATCCCCAGCAACGAAAGGTCCATTAAGTTGTCACAGATACGTTGCACAAGCACGGCTTTCTCTGCCGTATATTCAATGTTTAACACTGTGCAAATGGCAATTAGGTCAGCCTCGGTGAATTCGCTCTCAATGAACTTCAATTTCTCCAGGTGTTCTGGTGAGTCACATTCAAACTCGAATCCCGAGAATTCTCTTAAGCGCTGCCTGTTCTTTCGATCACGTGACAGTTTATCGAAAACGAGGTTATGTAACGTCTTAATCACGGCCGTTATTATTCACTTTTTCAATATCTTGTAAACACGCCACTTTGTCCGCCATTTTTCTTTGTCTTTCGGCACTCGCACTAATCACTTTTCTTTTCGTCGTCGTCTTAGGGTTCGGGATCCTCGAAATCGTCTTTGGAAGTTGAACAGCTACTCGTCTTCTATATTCCACGGACCCACGTCGTCGTCGTCGATCTTGCCAGAAAAATGTCACCTCACGCCTTGGTTTTATCGCTGTAACCAAGATTGCCGTTCCGCACTCAAAATCCTTCGTATCCCGGACGAGCCCCCAAATGTGGGAAGGGATTTTGGCAAGCGAATAAACCGAACACGTCTTGTAGTAATTTTAAGTATAAAAACTCTATTTAAACATAGGATCACAACAGATGAGATTGCACAGAACTTAGCGTGACTTCACTCGAAACAAAACTGACACACTGTTCGTCCTCTTTTTCTCACAGCTTCCCCTCGGCCCTTCTACGCGGCGCCACCGGGCCGTGCCGACACTGGCGGGTAACCCACAAACGGTTCATCATCTTCAGATTCCCACAATAATAATCGCGTTGCTCAAATATAAAATAATTGCCAAATTCAACTATGCCTCTATGTAATGTGCTTCAAAAGAACGAAGTTCATTCGCTGAAAA
Source organism: Meconema thalassinum (assembly GCA_946902985.2). Taxonomy (NCBI): domain Eukaryota; kingdom Metazoa; phylum Arthropoda; class Insecta; order Orthoptera; family Tettigoniidae; genus Meconema; species Meconema thalassinum. Next base: position 357,021,752 of record OX336392.1, read on the forward strand.
TAATATTCACAAGACCATATCAGCGACATTCTCAAAAATGTGTGATGGGAAACAACTGATCTTCAGCCATATAACAATGCTTATTGCCACTCTCTCACAATCTCAACATTTTTACAAGTCCAAACTCTGGCTGTTCTGTCATCACGGTGTGTCATAAAACTCCTCCGCGGACGCTCAATGATGACCGTTGGTCAAACGAAACTTACCGGCCCCACTCGATTGACTCTCAGAAACGTACTCCTCTCGTCTTCCCATTCCATACTGAATTCGGCAAAATATTGGCGCCCTTTTACAAAGAAGCTCTTGTAGAGTATTAGTTTTGATCTTAAAGGAACTTGCTTATCCCAAAGAAGCCCTCTCACGAGATGATAAATTGTGCTCCATGTTGCTCCGAGTGAAAGTTATCGACCAATATTCATAAGCCTCTCCTGATCATTCTATCTTTTAACACCTTCCTAATTGTTTGCATGAAATTTAGAGCAGTATGGACTCTTGCACGAACACCACCTAGAAGGAAGGCCGTGCAATACGGAATTGATATGCGAGTGACGTCACGGCCCAACGGCTGTGTGGCTATGGAGACAGAGGAATAACATTCTTGTTATGATGTGGTTTCGGTGTTGTGTTTATGGTCCCGGTACTGATTTTCTCAGAATTCCTATCCGTTTATACTTCATGGTTATCAGTGCAGTGTAAAGTTAGCCTAATAAGTGCAGTGAGCCAAATCTAAAAGGCAATTGGCCAATGTACCGAAAGTGAAAATTTTCTCTTTCCTATTGATGGAGGGGAATGGATACCGTACGAGCTATTCACCACAAGGTTTTTATTCCTACGAAACATACCAAGGTACGTATTACATCAATGCTTAAACTCCAATTCTTGCTAGTTTAGTGAAATGGGAGTAGAAACCTTGTAACCAAGATTCTTGTGTGCAGACTCCGTTTCAAACAACATGAGATGGAATTGGCAACTAGTTACTGCACCGGAATAAACCGAGACTGATTAAAGGTTAGTTAACAGATAGTCCTACCCTTAAATTATAGCATAGGCTAGATGTAATATTCAGAATTTTTTAACCTAAATTATGTGCTACAGGTTAGGTTTGTTTTACAGGGCTATGCGCTTTCAAGTGGGAGCTATAAGTAGGTGTTAATGTGGGTAGTATTCACATTTCTATTGGGATTTAAATTTCAAGAACTGCATTAGGTTAGAGGCCGATAACCTGTAGCAGCTCCTGATTTATCTTTTATTTTTCTATTCCACTAATCTCATTCATTTAATTTCTTGTTGGGGTCGGGGAAGAGGGGTGTGTGAATCAGGTTTGAGATTGAATAAATTTAGAATAAATAGCGTAACTAATGCAATACAAGGTGATAAAATTATCAGCTGCTATCCCCATGCAGATGTAGTCAACTGAGCTGCATTTACTTTCATACCGGTGGTTATGAATAAACTACGAGACAGAATGTTTGCATCACTGCAACCAGCAGATTGTTTTCGTGAATGTAACACGAAGATGTCTGCCCACTGTACTGTTTAAGGGGTACAGGTGTTCCAAGCATGAAAGACTACTGGGTGCTGTCAGTAATATAACAGTTTTGTACACAATGTTAATGATAGCTTTTCACCCAAAACTTGATCTCCGCATAAGAGGAGGAAACTTTTTATGGGCATTCAGTGGAAATCAAGGAATTTTAGACTATTCTTTCATTGTACAGTATGTAGTTCAATTAATATTATGTTACTTGATCCACTGTTGTACATGGCTAATTACTTATATGTAAGTATAGGATGAACAATCAATTGGTATTAATAATAGGTGACCACTTCTTGAAATTATTGAGGCATGTAGTGTTAGCACACCAAACATTGGAACTGATTGCAAGAAGTTGTCCTAAAGTGGAGATGTCAGTTTAGAACGCGACTAATAACTGCTTTGTACAGTCGAATTAAACTTATAGTCAAGAAAGTGGTAAATAGCTCTTCTTTGTATTTGTATCGCTGCAACCAGCAGAGTGTTTTGGTGAATGTTGGTTTCAACGAATTCCAGAGATGAAATTTCCAAGAAAGATTACATCATGTAGGGGATAGTGGGGCACATTGAACCGGAAAAATTATTTTTTACTGCTACTCATCCAGTAACTAAAGGTGTTATCGTCCCTCTATTTAAGAAAGGAGACAGATGGAAACCTAGCAACTACAGGGGAATTACTATTCTATCTCATGGCCTGATGATAATGGAACAAATCATAGAACACAGATTAAGAATCATCATTGAACCACATCTTGAAAAAGAGCAGTACGGTTTCAGACGGAACAGATCTGATATTTTCTGTCAGGATGATTATGGAGAAGCACTGGGGAAAAAGGAAAAGACACAATCTTCTTTTTTCTAGATATTGAGAAGGCTCACGACAGTGTGCGGAGAAATACAATCTGGGAATGCCTTCAAAATAGATCAATACCATGCGCTTTAATAAATAAAGTCAAGATGCTATATGAACACAGCCAGAGTTGTATCCAAATAGGTGATGGCTATTCAGAGTGGTTGGACAGTAAGCAGGGTGTACTGTAAGGCAGCGCTCTATCACCACTTTTATTCATTAGTGTCATGGATGAAATAATGAAGAGAGTTAAGAGACTCAATAAGACCTCAGAGTTTAAAGCTTTGGCGTTTGCAGATGATGTTGTAATATGGGGGTGAAAATGAGGCTGAAATACAACAGAAGCTGAATGATTGGAATTCTATATTCAAGCAATTTGGTCTGAATATAAGCCAGTCCAAAACGGTAGTGATGCCCGTTAGTCGTCAAAACATCTGTACTAACATCACTCTGAATGGTACAAAGTTAGAACAAGTACATCAGTTCTGTTACCTTGGCAGTGTAGTGTCCACAGATAATCAACCATCTGCAGAAATCACTAGTCGAGTTCAACATGGAGCACAATTTTATCATCTCGTGAGAGGGCTTGTTTGGGATAAGCAAGTTCCTTTAAGATCAAAACTAATACTCTACAAGAGCTTCTTTGTACTGTGCCCTTATACGACGGAGTGGATGATGGCGTGATTTGAATTGAGCTCGCTGAGGCGACACCAAGGTCGCGACAAGCTGTTGACTCTCCATGTTTGAAACCGGCGCGTGGCCTGAGTAACGCTAGGGAATGTCGGAGCACAATATACTTGTTTGTATTTAGATAAGGAAGAGGAAGGCATCAGCACTTCAGAATTTTATTTGGAATACTTCTCCCGTTTAATTCACAAAGTTTCAATTGATCTCAATAACCTTCCAGCATGTTCTATGGTGGGAACCAATAGAAGTGAAGGCCTCGCATTACGTAATGCAACTACAGCTATCGATATTTGACCTTGTGGCAGTCTATAAACCGGCTCTTAGGAGGCTAGGCTATCTGTCTGTGTGGATCAGCTGGTCGGTGGTGCTCACTCGTCGTTACGCTGTGGTTATACTGTGCAATTACTCCGCGAGGCTAGGCCTCCATAATAACATCTCCATGTTACTCCGATATTGTGTCAGAAGACATAGTCTCATTTTCACACCAGTGCGTGAAAAGTAAAGTGCCATTGTGTTACATGACATTATTATTCTTATGGTGATTGTGAACATTCATCGTTATGAAAATACTACAGGAATTACAGGTATGTGAATATGGACTTGTTTCACGCAAGTGACTGATAATTTGACTGTGTGTAAACTTCTACCGAGTGCTCAATGTTTATAAACTGGAATTGTGTCCAATTCGAACTAGAATGCAGAGTGATAATGAGCGACCCTGAGAGCTTGTGTAATATCATGGAAATTTCGTGTTAGAATCAGATCAGGCATAGTTGAGACATTCTCGCAAGTGGATATTATTATTATCATCCAGCCCTGTAAGATCGACCCGATCATATTTGTGACAGTCAGTATAAGTGGATATTCCAAAAACTGTGGACTACACTATCAGAATGCCGAGTGTGCATTTGTGGAGGAGTTCGGAACGACCCCATAAGATGGTGACGTCAAACATGACTATCTGCTAGTGTGGCACTATGTGAGGCGAGCGATACCATGATTGCCGGATGGGGACCCGGAGCGATGCCTGTCAAGGGCATATTTCTGTGGACGAGAAGGCAGCGCGAGGCAAATGCTGGTATATATATCTTTCCTAGTGTGCAGCCATCACAGGTCCGTGGTGCCATGGTTCGATCCGCACCGAGGGATGACCCACCACATGTAGAAGCCTTCCGACTTGTAGGTGAGGTGGATGCTCAACATTTTTTCACTCTTAATTATAATAAATAATATGGGATGTCCTACCCCATTTGCATACAAGGCAGCAGAATTATGACACATTAGATGCATTTGCATTATTTTTCTGAATACCAGAAAATATTTTCTAATGATAATAATAATAAAAATCTCTACAAATGTATATTGAAAGAACACTGAATTTTGATAAACAACAATGAATGTAATATCCCTTGAGGATAGTAATAATTGATAAATATGTTGAATTATGATTATAACCAAATTGTTTAATTGTGTTTAAGTCTGGGATCTTACGATCTTCAAATAATATTGGACATTCTTGAAACGAAGCCTAATAATAATAATTATGTGTCGATACACTTATGTGTTTTCTAAAGTTATTTCAGGTAGATTGAGGTGTTGATCCTCGAATGAGTAGGATTCATGCGGGAGTGATTCTGTCCCACATAATACTGCTTGCTTTGATAATAAAATAATAAAATGGGATGCATGCGGGAGTGATATCCTATCCCACAGTGGTAACATTGCTTCAAATGTCAGTCCAATTACTAAGAATTCCCATGAAATACACTAATATAAGATAAGTGATTTGTTATGAATGTAGGTAATGATGTCACGTCCAACCTTATGCCAATTTTTGTGACGGCTGGTATTTAATTCAGTGTTACATATCCTCTCATTCAATCATATAATTATGAGAATTATAACTAGATATCTGAGGCCACATTAGATAAAGCCTACAATTATTATTATTATTACTACTATTTTCGCTTTGAGATAAATAAATGCTTTGATAAATGTTAAGGGTCAAACTAATGCAATTTTATATGCCGCGCTAGTAAGTGTCATTCTGAATTATATGTTACAATGCCACCATCATTTCGTCATAACAAGATAGTGAAACGCGGGTGTGAAACAACCTCAAGATTGTTGTAAATAATAAATGTAAATATGTGAAATAATATAGGACAATGTTATGAACTGAAACCAATTAGGTTAGATTTAGGTATTTCTTTTTCGTGTCGTGAGTGATAATTTAAGATTGTGCAATCTCGCATGTATAGGTTAACAGAATAATGTATATTGTGATCAAACGTAGTCAGACCAATGAACTCTTAAGAAGAGACTATGAATTTTCTAGACCAGAGAGGCATAATCAAAGCAGGAAAGTGATTATTTTTTATTCTTGTTATTACCATCAGGCAATGTTTTGTGAAATAAATTTTTGGTGAATTGGTTTTTATTTTAATATGTGTTCTCACTTTCTGTTGTGTTGTGAAGTCTTTCCTTATCCTTTACGGGGAGCATAGGTGCAGTGTGCAGTAATTACATAGCCCAGCCCAGGACGCCCTGAGATAAACCTCGTGCTGACACTGTGCTCATGTTGCCTCGCATGTGGTCGCCTGTCCATCTCAGGTAGACAGACGGGCACAGTACCTGTTACTACATATAGCTTAGAAACTTGTACCCAATCCAAGAGAAATACCAGCAAACTACATGCATTGGAGGTGAAGTTTTTAAGAACTATGATTCAGAAGACAAGGAGGGACAAAATAAACAAGTAGTTCCGTGAAGAACTATACAGCCTATTTTCATATATCCTACTTATGTTAACTGCCACTATGAACATACAAAATTTCAGTTTGATTGCTCTAATAGATTCGTAGATATTGAGAACCGACTAAATATTTCGGTTGGTCGCCATGTTGCATTTTATATATGTAGGTCCTAGAGTTGTGTACTGTTGCATGAAGATTATTGTGTACGTGTAGCATTCAAATTTCAATCACATGATTAGGACACAAGAAGGAGATTTTTAAATTTCGCACAGCTGCCATCTTGTGGTTATGGAAACAATTGAAATAAATTAGATGCCAGTGGATTAACATTCGTATAAGGATTGACTGTACCAAGTTTCACTGCACTAGGATGGTTAAATTACGAGAAACGTCCATGTGAATATTTATACTTCGCGTCGCCGCCATGTTGGATTTGTGATCACCAGGTTATTTAAAGTCCTATAGGTGAACTTATCTTCATAGCCCCTATACACGTAAAAAAAACAGTTTGATTGCCGTAATAGATTCGTCGATATTCAGAGCCATCTAAATATTTCGGATGGTCGCCATGTAGGATTGTTAAATGTATAGGCCATAGAGTCATGTACCATTAAAGGAAAATTATTGCGTAGGTTCATTATTCAAACTTTCATTTCGATCGCATGATTACGACAGAAGAAATAAAAACTTAATTTTAAAATTCGCACAGCCGCCATTTTGAGGTTATGTAAACAATTCAACTAAATTGGATACCAGTGCATTACAATGTGTATAAACATTTCCTGTACCAGATTTCATTGCGTTTAGAACATTAAATCGCGAGAAAGGTCTATTAAAATTTTCAATTCGCTTGGCCGCCATGTTCGTTTTGTAGTTAACTGGTTTTTGAAAGTCTTATAGATGAACTTCCAGTAGTACCCTTTATCTCCGTACAAAATTTCAGGGTGATACCGCTAATAGTTTCAGAGATATAGAATGCCGGTGAAATATTTCGCACATCCGCCATCTTGTGGTTATGTAAACAATTGAACGAAGTTTGATGTCGGTGTATTACTATGTGTATAAACATACACTGTACCAAGTTTTATTGCGCTTGGTTGGTTAAATCGCGAGAAACGTCTATTTCAAAGTCGCAAATTCGCGTGGCCGCCATGTTGGTTTTGTAGTTACCAGTTATGCAATAGTCACATAGGTGAACTTCTAGTAGTTCCCTTTATCACCGTAAAAGATTCCAGGGTGATATCAGGAATAATTTCGGAGTTATTGAATGCTGGTGAAATATTTCGCACAGCCGCCATGTTGGATTGGTGAGACGTAACGAAATTTGAAGGGCACGGTCGAGGTCACCCGGAGTAGTGCTATGAACTTACCGAGTTTCATTGAAATCTCTCCAGCCGTATAGAAGTTATTAGGGGACACACACACACACACGCACACACAGACACACGGACAAAAGATGATCTCATAAGCCTATTTTTTCAAAATTGAAAATAGGCTAAAAATGATGAGATACGCCATCTTGTTCAAGTAGAACAATCTCTTAATGAGATCTGTGTTGAAGCCAGGCTGAAATAGTTCGGTCATCTCAAAAGAATGGACACACAAAGAACAGATAAAGTGTGGTTTGAGAAAGAACTGAAAAGCAGGTGTCCAATAGGTCGACCAAGGAAGAGATGGATCGACCAGGTTAGAAATGATCTTGCAGGGGAAGGTCTGGATTTGCAGCAGGTCTTGGAGGGGGTGACATTCTTGGAGAGCGCTCATTCACCGCACCCGGGAAACTGGAGCCGGTTCATGATGATGATGACTCTTCCAGTAATTTTAATACAGATGTAGTTTTCTCCCTTTTGAAGTTCAATAATTTAAATATTAAATGCCATCATATGAATACACTATGAATAGTAGTTTCTAAGCTGCATGTATTTAAATAAAAATAGGTAAATGGATCATTCTGCCCCACCTGTGGGCTACCATGAACCAGTCTACAGAGCTATTTCCAAATTTGATATAGCCTAATCTTCACATGCAATCCTCTTATAAATCATACTAGCTGTTACCCGCGGCTTCGCCCGCAATAGCAATTGGAATCCCGTTATAACGTTATAACATTAGTTTCATAGATTTTTCCTGTAGTGGAAGATAATCACGGCAACATGGAGCGTTGAAATTGAAAATCGCGTGCAATATACGACGGGGAGTTTTGAGTAAGGCATGTCCCCTAGCCTACTGCCATGTCTATCGAGAATGTTTTTAACCCCTAAGCACTTTTCGGTAAACTACATTTCTGGTCTTTCTCTCAGGCTGCAGAATGACTAATCCACCAGCAGAACTGACTCTGGAGCATGCCACGTACAGTTGACCATGTGCGAAACAGTCACTTCTCAGATCCACACCAGCTACTTTTAAACTCTGCCCCTGATCCTTGTTAATTGCCATGGCGTAGCAGACTTTCAAAGGAAACTGCAGACGTTTGAATTGAAAATGGTAGTCTGATGGGATTAGAGGAATGCAGGGTATGAAGACAGTTTCTCCTTGGCCAACACCTGTAAATATGGTGGCTTCAATCACAAATTTATGCAGAGCTTAAACCTGCAGCCTGTTTCCATTGCAGAGTTTAGGAGGGTTTAGATTACGCAATAACATGACAGGAGCACCGACCTTGAGGATCAGGATATGAGGCGGTATTCCGGGCGGGTTAAGAGTGTTGAAAAACTACACAGGATAATGAACTGCATCTTCAACCTCTACAACCGAGTCTACTGATTCGTATACCATTTTTGTTGATAACTTCTTAAGGATGGCGATATTTATACTACCAGCAGAGTCATTTGTTGGGGGTAAGAATAGCTCTTTCTTCCATCCATGAATTATCAAGGTTGGAATTTACAAACACTTGGGGATAGATCTTTTCGATCAAATTCTCTAAACTGTCAACAACTTCGCACAGTTGAGCTGGAATAGTTATTTTTCCGTCATTTTCCTCCAACTTTCCATCGCCAATGCTTAGGAGACGGGAAAACTCCTCAACCATAAAATCACCATGGAGGTGTACGCGCATGTTCACAGTCAAGGGAATTGATGTGACTTTGGGCCATATGTAAGACGATTTTAGACAGGCATTTACTCATGGCCGGCCCTACGGAAGGCCGCGGCGTTCGACCTTGCAACGCTGCACTTCTCTGAACTGGGATGGCTATAGCAGCCGGCCAGCTGTTGATGCGTGTGCTTCGCCACGAACACAAATTGAAATAACGAAACAATATTTGTTCTTTTCAACATTAAAGTAAAAGGATTGTCAAGAGTGAGGAGGGCTTACTTGGAGTAACAAAACCAATTTGCTTTCAATATTTATTTGACATTTACAAAATATACAACAGGTTGGCCTCTAACAAAGAATAGCAAGTTTTCTGTGATTACTATGGCAAGTTACCCGTTCATTCCTCAACTTCCTGTAATTATTTAACAAAATGTTACTCATTGTTAAGACAATACTTGTGACTATTGCCATAACATTACATCCACAGGTACAAATTTTCTCGGCAGTTTCTGACAATTCAATATCTGTTAAAATACCGAGTAGACTAAGATTTTGAATTACTTGGCGTTGATTGTTACATTTACATTTTTTAAAAAATTCCTCTCGGCACGCCGGAAGGCGGAGGTAGATTTCACCGTGCAAACTAGGGGATAGGCTATAATAGGCAAAATATGCAGGTTTTCGTAGGAGGATCAGACCTCATTGATTGCAATAAAGTATTTTACATTTAGAGGTTAATTAACTTTTTATTTCGTTTTTGTATGCATATTTTTATCATTTTATTGTCTTTTGGGGATGGTAACCTTCTTGTCATTTGGGGTTCATTTTTATACTTGTGATCACACTGTCCTTATGCAAGGTTTGGAACTGATGTGTAACTATCTGACAGTCTGTTACTTCTTCACGCAAAATTTTATCTCCCGCAGAGATTTTTGTTGGTTCCTCAGTTTAGGGGCTGCGACAACGTGGTCATGTAACCCCGTGTACATTAGGTGTGTGTAGAATCTGATAAACGGTGTTAATTGTGATGACTGTATTAGTCTGTAATTCAGGTAAGGTCTGCAGACGGTCAATTTTAAGTAGTAGTTCCTAATTTTGTGCCATATACTAACGTCAACGACACCTAGCTGTGAACTTGGCTACTACATGCCACCGCAACTTGCAACGAACGTTGGAACTTCTCCTCCAAAGGAAAGCATGCTGAGGGACTTTTAGCGCTCTTAGAAAATCCGACGACTTTGGCCAGCTTTGAACCAGCGACCTTGGGCATATAAGTTCAGTTAGCCGCTTCCCACAGTCAGATGGAAAAATGAATGTGATCTCGTGCAATGGCGTTGTCTTGGCAACCTCTGATAGCTCATCCCTCAACAATTTAGAAGCGTTGTCATGGTAACCTCTGATGGCACTTGGCATGTTCTTTAATTCCGAAATCATTTTTCTCATCCCTTGGCGTAATGGTAGGTCAGATCAAAAATTCTTTCAGACAAAGTTTTAGGTAATTATTAGGGGAATATTTTCCATTTTGTACGGTTTTGATATTGTGCCTATTAAGAGAGATATGATTAATGTTTCCCGAAAAAAATAAACACTTTTTTCCACCCCTTTGGTCGATGTTTGGTGCCATCAAAAACTTTTCAAACATAAATTTTTGGCACTTATCCGACACATATTATGAACTTTGAATGGATTCGATATTTCACGTATTAAGAGAGTTATAGCGATATTTCACTTTTTCGAGAAAAAATCCCCCCATTTTCACCCCCCTTCAACCGATTTTGCCCATTAACGAACTCGACCGAGATTTTAAGGGGATACATATTATGTAAAAAATTCAAAGTGATTGGTGCAAAATTACGGCAGTTATCGTGTCCAAAAGAAACTGATATCTATACATACATACATACATATATATATAGTACAGTATACATACATAAATTATATATAAACGTTTGAACTGACGGTGGTTTTGGGGTCTGGGGGATGTGAAACGCGAAGATATGTCGACATTTTCCGGAAGTCGAAACATGGGACCCATTGCAATAGTTAGCTTTCTAATGAAATCTACCAATTGTTCCTCAAACTTATCAGAAATAAGTGCCTGCGTAATTCCAACATGTTTACACAATGATAAAATAAAATCTGCAGGAACTGAAAGTCCGCCCCTATTTATTTGATTGAAGAAGCTGTCATATATCTTTTCCTTATTCCTAAGCAAAGCCAAACATTCTTCACATTTTATTCTTGAACATTGCTTGAACGATATGTAACCACATAAAACCCGACTCATCGAATTGTATGTTTTCAGTGTACTTGTCTTCTAAAATACTGTAAAAGGTATCGTCAACAGTAGCTGACGAAAGGCTGCTTGTTGTACTTTCTCCTGAATTTGTTTCGGAAGAGGACATTATCGTTTCTTTCGAAAAAGTAACTGCTCCATACCTGGCTGAATGAAGGCCAAGTACGCTTTTCAACCTTATTTTCAATTCGGCCTCCATTACCTGAGTAACTGATATATTATAGTTGCCGCCTGTTAGTTGGCGGTACTGCCCAAACCTGGATTCTAATTGGTCACTCTGAAATTTGCCAGTTAACAATTAAGAGGGGTTCACATTCTGTAGAGGATAAATAATAATCTTACGGAATACATAGGTTGTTACATACAAAGCGTTGTAAGTTTCATTGGTTAAACAACTCTTTTTTGAAGAATCATTTTTATCGTTCTTTTTCCGCGTGGACAACCATTGGAGGAATGCCTTTAGGAAAGCCAACCTTTTGTCTTCGGGATTTTTGAAAGTCATTTGAAGACTATTACGTTTAACAACATGGGTGAGAGGCCGCTTAATATTAACAATGGGCCACCACATAAGGATTACTCTGACAAAAAAAAGCAGTACCTTTATAACAATACTTGTTTAGAGCAGAAACTGTAGATTCGTGAAACACGTTTGTAACCAAAGAAACCCTTTGGCGTTCAAGTGAATTTGGATAAACACTTTTAAATGTTAACTTTGGTGCAGACTTAATCAGTAAATCGGATTCCTTTTTGTAGATCGCTCTTATGTCACTAAATGATGCTTGAGTTACCTCTTTAAAATCAGGGTTACAGTCATCTGAACTTAAAACATTTGAAAATGAGTCTAAATCTTCCCATACAGGAATAACAAATGACTTATCAATGCCACTTAAATTCAGCCAATTATTTCATATATTTTTAATACATGGACACTGTCATATAAAACAAAGGTTTTTAGGGGGTTTCCATCAATATGGAACCAGTAATTACTATCAGAATGTTTGATTAGTTCGTTGAACATAGCATGATTCACACCATTATTATCAGCTATGATAGACATAATATTTAGGCCACAATCCTGTATTTGCCTGATAACACCTTTTGCAATATCAGCTAGTTGCAAACCCGTTAATTGTTTCACTGGAACTAATTTAACAACCTCTTTCAAATTTCCAAAAGCAGAACTAACGAGAAAGGCCAGAACTGTCTTAGCTAAATCGACAGATTCATTTGTAGCAACACCAAATGATTGCCCATTTCTAAAATCTAAAGTTTGTTTGACATGTATTTCATCAATCTGTTAATTTACTACCCTTTCTAAATTTGATAAATCTTTCACAATGTGACTTAGAAAGTTACTGTTGTCTTCATCAGCTTTCGGGGATATGGCGAAGGAAGTTGTTAATTTTTGTAAAACTCTGGGATGAGGTAGGGATAAAATATGGTTAAATCTAATTGCGTTATAACATTTTGTAGACTGCATATAAATGAGGAATGCATTTAGAGTTGTAGTGACGTTATATCTAGGTTTCTTTAAAAAAGTAAGTGTAAACTGATCTTGCAGAAACATTAACTTTTTAACAGAATCTCTGAAGTTTCGTCTCCCTGGTTTTCAAGGTCAGTTTTTAGGTTATCTATTAAACTATTAATCTGGATGACTAGTGAACTTACAGAACTTCCAGGTAAGAAAAAGTCGTGGCAAAATTCTATTGCTTGGAACAACTGACTCCATTTACTTAATAATGAATTTCGAAATATTACAGAGCCAGAATGAAGAACAACAGCGTTAGGAATTACGCCTCCATTGATATGAATTTCGACCGTAAAATCATTGTTTACCCTTATACTTGACCTTATTTTAGGTATGCTTGACACATCTAATTTATACAAAATACAATAGTTTTCACTAGTACTTACAGACCAGTCTGTTTTATGCTTCACCAATTTATTTTGTATATCACAAACAAAGGACTCGAAAGTCGTAATATTGTTGGCTTCCTCAGCAAGGGTCTTCTCACATTCCTCTGCAGACTTTTCCGTTCTTTTTCTTCTTCTCTTCTTTCTTCTGGAGATTTCCTTATCTTGGAGGAGCACTTACTCAAATACGATAGTAAGTTTGGGAATACCTTTGGAACTGCACGAGGTAACAATACAGGCTTCTTCCGTGTGAATTCCTTATTATTCCCATCACCATCCTTGTATTTTTCAACATAACTTACGTCTTCAGGAAGAAAGTGTTAAATACATACGAAGGAATATTTCGTAGGTACCCAATTGGCTCGAGGAATAGCACGTTCCCATATGGCTTTCAATTGTGGATTTTTAGGAAACCCAAACACTGTAAAAAATCCTTCAGTTTTTATCGATGAACGATAATTAGACTTACAATTCGGGACAACACAAGTCTTTGGCATTGTAGCTAGCCATTATACAGTAACAATCAATGGTATAATTTCATTTACATGGAGTGTTTTGAAGAAAACACGAGCGCGTGACACATTTTCCCTGTAACTCAGTGGGCTAGGCAGAGCAGACTGGCCATTCACGGCGAGGTTGCCAATTTTCGCTCGCCGCGGCCTTCCGTAGAGCCGACCATGCATTTACTTCGTCAGCCCGTGTTCCACGGGGTATAATATGGAGGGTCTGTCTAAATTCACCGGCAAGAAGTACTGTGACTCCACCCGTAAGTTGGTTGTTACCCCTAATGTCCCTCAGTGTTCTGTCCAATGCCTCGATTCCTCCTTTGTGCGCCATCGTGCATTCATCCCAAACAATGAGTTTTGTCTCTCTCAGCACGCGAGCTGTGCCACTTTGCTTAGAGACGTTACAAAGGGCAGATGCAGCGTGACTGAGGTTAGGAGGGAGCTTGAAAGCAGAATGAGCTGTTCTTCCACCATCCAGTAGGGTTGCTGCAATACCAGAGAAGGCGACTGCGATGGCAATGTTCTGTTGACTTCTAAATGTACTGAACAGGAGATTAAACAGGAAGGTTTTGCCAGTTCCGCCTGGTGCATCTAGAAAAAAAGAGCTGACCACATTCTGAAACAACACTTGGAACTATTTCGTCATAGGCCTATCTCTGCTCGTTGTTCAATTTTGGAACATTATCAGCAACCACTTTGGACAACTTAATTGTGTCGTAAGATAGTTCACTGACATATTCTCGGTTAACAACGACGGAGTCTTGTTCTCTAGAAGGCGACGGAAGTCCAAAGCGTTCTAGTTGTTGACCAGACATTTTTAGTACTAAATCCTCAAGAAGCACCAGACACCTGTTGTAGATAACGCCCATGATCAGGTTGACATCAGCACACTGCCTCTGAACCTCTCCCACCACATCTTCCGCGAGGCTGTCTTTGTGTGTTTTCCAGAGCATGATGGGATCACTCACTTGATAAAACACCAGTAAGATGGCAAACAGCTCGCGTATCTTGTGGGGAGAGTCGGTGGAGGACGCTTCCTCTAGTGTGCGGTCCCAGTGCGCATCATCCTCTAGCAAGCCAAGTGCTTTACATGCCGCTTGAAATGTTGGTTGAACCACCCCTGCCACGGTTTTGAGGTCAGTAAAAGACTGAGGGCCAGGGATTTTATGTAAAAGGAGGCGGAGGTAATAGCACTCGGCATTACCAGGGTGACCGGTGTAAACTCTGCTAAGCGTCTGATCTTTTTTCAAACCAGGATAACCTAGGACTGGCTTTCCTTGTTTCCTTCTACAGAACTTATTACCTTCCCAAACGAAATAGGATGGAACTTCAAAATATGAAAGTGTTGAAGCAAATTTATCGGATCGGCATAGTTCGAAGAAAACAAGAAGCGGTGTGTTTGGGGGGCTGTTTATGTAGTTGGATTGTATTAGACAGTGGAATAAAGACCGAATTGTTAATGTTAACAGATATTTAATTTGAATAAACAGACACTGATACACTGGCACACTCCATTATCACAACGGTTCGCAATATATCGCCGAACAAGAACGTGTGGTAGCGCCACAGTCGCACCAACGGGCCAATCACAATAAGTAAAACAACAGAACATCAAAACACTGAAATTGCTGTCAACCTACCAGCAATAACAACACCTCCCCATTGGCAGTCATTTCAGTGCTCAAACTGCACACCAATTCACAAAAGAACAACACATGTAAATTACTAAATTCAATCAAACAAACATAAATCAACACTTCCAAACACTAATCAGACATGCCAAGCATTCCATCACATTCTGCAGTCCTTGGTCCACTCAAAGATTTCGTAAATAAATCGGCCAAATTCTCATCTGATGGAACATACTTAAACAGAATCATACCATACTTAACATAGTTGTTACGAACAGAAACGTACTTCGTACTTATTTGGGAAAAAGAAACGAGAAAATACACACACATTACAAATAACACTCAAAAGACTCCATCTTGGATGCACTATTCCTTGTCCTTCTTTTCTAAAAAAAACACTGTTGCCAACTGTCCGTCACATCCTCCCACCGTTGAGGAATTACATCCTCAACTACTCCACATATCTTGCAGGAACATTGACAGTTCTACCCGAACGTGTGGTCTTTGTAGGTTGAACACCAGTTCCAGTCGGCTCCTCTAAAGCAGTAGCTGTTTTCTTATTCAAGCCAGTCCTCAAATGTGTGCTGTCTTCATCAGGTACTTCAGGTAGAGTCACTGTATGGGTCTCAAGAGTTCTCCTTTAGATGTAACAACCCTTGCAAGTCTTGTATTACCATCACTTCCAGGGAACAAGTCCACAATTTTTCCAAGGGGCCAATCCATCCTCTTAGTGCCATCTGATCCAACAAGGAGAATGTCACCTCCCTTGAACAAAAGTCCCACATAATCCTGCTGGAATATTTTCTTCAATGCCATTCTTAGGTTCAGAAGATGACGATTTCGTTGATTTAGGGCTATAGCATCCAATGCATCACATTCTGGAACTCCAGTTATCTTAATTTCTTGTAGAAAGCAGGCAGGGGTGAGTGGACTTATATCTTCACAGCCATCGGTCAGATATGTTAGCGGTCTTGCATTTATGGTGGCTTCTATACTGCAGAGAAGGGTAAGCATTTCTTGGTAAGTTAGACAGGCTTTACCCAAAACTCGTTTCTGAAGCTGTTTAATTAGACGTATTAACCTTTCCCAGAAGCCTCCCCACCAAGGAACACTAGGGGGATTGAATCTCCAAGTAATACGTTCAGCCGAATAGTGTTTGGAAATATTCTCCCAGTCAACACTTTGAAACGCGTTATCTGTACCCATGAAATTTGTACCATTGTCTGAGTAAAGCACATAGGGGCGTCCTCTTCTTGCTACAAACCGCCGGAACGCTTGTGGTGTATTCTTTGGAATACACGGTAAGACAGAGTTAGCCTTCGCTGCTCTTTGCTTAACTTTTTTTTTTCAAACACCAACAGTGATTTCTTACCTTTTCTTTTATTTGCGCACCTTGCTCACTCTGTTTAAAAGTTTGTTGTAGATATTACTTCCATGATCACCTTAGCGGCATCTAGCAGCTAACTGCTGAAGTTCCTCAACATCTCTATGCTCAAGAGGACTTCCTTCCCAATCCAGCCACAAGATGTCGCCACTATCTTCAGCTAACATCTCCATGCTCAAGAGGACTTCTACAACATTCCCTTCCACCAGGCTTCGCTATTGACGCCTACTATCGACTCCTTGAAGATTACTTTTAGTTTTATTTCTAAAGTTGGTATTTCATATGTATGTTCCTTTGTTTTTCCCCCACCCCCTTACCTCCTTCGTTCCTCTGTGCTTCGTTGAGCGGTCTTCACTTGTGTGTCAAACGTTTACACGTAGGCTCTTCCCGAGCTTGTCTCCTCTCCTCGAGAGACATCATTTAAATCAGACGCCATGTTTGGATTTTGAAACCAACCGTCACCAGGAACATCGCCTACTCTTCAAAAATGAGCTAAGTAAATCTTTAATGGTTTTTACCATGTTTTAATTGGTTTTAACAGCTAAATGTTTTTAACCTGATTTTAAAGACAGTGTGAAATTGCTATATGTGATGCAATATCTGCCTTCAAAAGATCTTCTTGATTTATTTGTGGCTACTTCAGCTAGCTTTCTAAAAGGAAAAAGTGCTTCTTGTACTGATTATCTGAGAATGAGTTCTCGCACCGTGGGAGTCTTATTAAACCCACTGTATATATAAACTTAGCTTTCACCTCCGCGGGATATTCTGCCCAATTCTACTGTCGCGAATCTGGGAATAGTAGTTCCTGGAATGGGAACTATGGTTGCGCGGGGTTGGCAACGATACCTACGTAACCACGACAATCTGTATGGTCGCTATGGTGGCGATTGTTCTCTGATATGTAATGGAAAAATATGTGTAGTAGAATTGCTTATGTATTAAATATATTCCTAATGTCACACAACGAAATGGATTATGTTCTGTACCTTTATCTCTGTCCTCTGGTCTTATACTAATTTGGAGGAAAGCTTTTTCTATATCTGCTATTACAGCAAGTCTACCTTCTCGAAATTTGAGCAAAACAGCAGGAATAAGCTCAATGAGGTTAGGTCCACTCTCCAAACACTGATTCAGAGAAGGTGTGTTTTCCTGCCTAGCAGAGGCATCAAACACAGGACGCACCCTAGTGGTGCTGTTCTGCTTTACAACAGCTCGGTGTGGTAGGTAGTGCCCATGAACCATAGACACCTGAAGTGGAACTTGCTTCAATTATCTCAAGCTGTCTCCATTCATTCAAAACATCATCATATGAACTAAACAAACCTTGTTCACGCAGTTTTCTAGTCGTGGACTGAAGTCTCTTTAATGCCAAATCTCTGTTATTTGGAAGAGGTAAATGACCCTCCTTCCAAAGCAGTGGTACCTCATAGCGTCTATCATCAGTTTTCTTAATACACGTTTGAAAACTGATCTGGATCTCACGTCCTCTCTCCTCTTTGGATTTCTGGGTGGCCGTGTCTAGGATACCAATAAATTCTAATTTCCAAAGATCACCGACATCATGAATGAGCAGTGAAGTAACCTCTACTGCTAAATTACTCACAGACTGACATGGAACCTTACCCATCACAGTCCAGCCTAATTTTGTTTCTACAGCCACTAGACCTGAGTCTAACATTTTGATTCTCTCTGTCATTACCTTTCCTGCTACATCTGCTCCGATTAGCAAGTCGACATGTCTATCTTTACCTCCTACATCAGTTAAAGAAATATTCATATCTGAAAGCTCCGTTAACCAAGGTGGTGTATTCTCGGAATACGCGGTACGAGAGAATATAAAGTTTTATGTTTTTGCATGTTCCTTCCTTCCTCTTTGTCAAACACCAACAGGGATCTTCTATTTTCTCTTTGATGGGCAATTCTCTTATATCTTTTATGAGTCTGTTCTAGATATATATATTCCATGACCCACCTAGCGTCATCTAGCAGCGAATCTCTGAAGCTCCTCAATTCTTCCTGGTGCAAGAGGATTTACTTATCCATCTGGCCACCAGATTTGCTACCATCGCCAGCTATTTTCTCCGTGAGCAAGAGAACTACGTCTACTTTTTTACTCACCATGCTGTGCTAGTATCATCTGTTATCAACTCTTTGAAGACCGGCTCAGCAAGAGAAGATCAATTTTTTGTTGTAATGTTGGCTATGTTTATATGTTCTCCTTTTGTCTCCTACCCCCACTCTCTTCCCTTTCCTGGTCCCTTCGCGTTCTGCTGAGTGGGTCTCACTTATGCGCCGGCCGTCGACTCAGTTAAGGCTCAACTCGAGCCAGTCTCCTCAAACCAAGAGGCAAACTCTACTTTCTACGCCATGTTGGCATATTAAATATTGTCAAGGGGAACTTCACCTTCAACATGCAACCAAGATAAGTACAGACTTAAGGTTTTAACCTCATCTTCATCAATTTTATCTACATGCTTTTATTGATTATTTTATAGACAGCGTGAGATTACTTGTGGGGCGGTAATCATTCTTCGCGGGATTTTCCATGTTGGGCTTTTGTCTAATCAAACCAATCTTGGTGAAAAGCAGCATTTCTTATGCTTGCTAAATGAGAAATCTTCTCACCACGTGGGATATTATCTAATACCCGCTGTCTATAAATTACAAAGCAAGTTCCTCCGCTGGATTATCTTTGGCCGCATTTTTCTATTAAGATTGTTCTGGAACCTTCCAGATCCTGTACTCTATCTGCGAGTCTTGCCGTCAGGTATTTTTCACTCACTTGTGAAAATACTGTTCAAAATGAGGAATCTTCCTTATAAATTACTGCAATAGCAAACTTTCGTCCACCGTTGGAATGTTCTATGGCGCATTTAATTGTAATTCCCAACTTTCTCACGAAATAGACTCTCGCCTACCTAGTGCAACCAGTTATTTTCATCATTGCAATAACTCTCTTTACATAAACTTTCGTGCCTCTACAGCGAACTTTTCATCTATTTAAAAGACTATAGTGATAACTAGTGCTTGTCCCACTTTTCTACCGCGTCGCGATCGTCCGTTTACATTAAATCAGGCCATGAACATTTATCCTAAATCCCAATTATCTTTCCTCAACCTTCTACTAACAAACCATATCAATAAAATTGCAACTATTCTATAAGGTGTCACTCTACGAAGTGCCCTTCCATTTTGCTTGTTTATCATTAATTAATTACTGTATAACTACGTGTTTTATACACGGTTCAAACTTACATTGTTTCTTCCCCGTAATCAGGGAAAACAATACTTTCAACTCTTGAGTGAGTTATTTCTGGGTCTCACGAAATGGAAACTGCCCCATTTACCTCGTGATTCCTATTTAAACATAGGAAGTCAAGAACTTTCCCTTTGACTTTCTCTTCAGGTTTCACCGTAAGTGACCTGCACTTTTTTGCATAATTGTTATTAAGTAATTCTGCACAAATATAAGAAGTTATAGGAACTTCTATCTTATCTTCATGTTTTTCTTATTGTTATTTTTGAAGTTGTCACTTTTTCTAGAATATTCTCTCAGAAATTTCTTAAAGTACACTCCTTGTACTCAATCTAATGTTTAAACTTTATAATTATTTCATTTGTCTTTTTTAAATCTTATAAAGATTTTAGAACATATATAAGGTTTGAAACCTCATAAATTGTTATTTGCCTGGAGCAATCTCTAAATGTTAGGAGGTCTGCGACCCCATTTGTTAAAAAGTTTAAACGATCTATATTTGTCAAAAAGATATTATATATTTGTTAAAGTTATCAACTTCTCTTGAATTGTTAAATAAATTACGAATTTTTTTCGCTTTCTCATTTTTCTAATACAACGGTTAGGCAAAATCCTGTCTTCCTTGGCTCTCCCGACTAAATGCCATTACATTGATTAATAGGGCTTTCACCACTTGTTGCATTTGAGCAAGAACTCTTAGTGGTAATCACATTAAAGTTTCTTTTAGCTTTAATAGCTAATTCTAACGGGCCAGTAAGGCAAGTAAAGCTCGCTACGCCAGCTACCTGCTTGTGGAGATCCTCTCCGAAAACTTATGGTCAGTTTTCTAAATGATAAGTGTTTCTCTTTGTCTAAACTTTTAGCCGGCTCCTCGCTGAGTAAAAGCTTAGCCATTTCCAAATGCAACCATTGGTTCATTTACCAAAATTACTCCCCAAGGTATAATCTTTTATTATTTTCCTTCTTGGAAGCACTTGGTCGCTTTTTCAGGAACTCCATAACTTTGAACATTGGAAATACCAAACCTGATTCAAATCATTGGCATTCTTCGAATTACTTTGCAAAAACGAATTGCTTTGAACAGGCATACAATAAATTTGTTACTCTCAGTCTTGCCAGACCATCACTCTTCCCCATAGTACGCAGATACATGCTTGAGAGGGATTACACTAAAGCCACTCTCTTGCAAACCGCCCAAGTTCTAGCTGTGTTTCCCGTCAGCTTGGACCAAGCTCTTACCCACTTTAGGTATCTGAGAGCGGATTTGCGGTGGCAACCGCCTCTGAGTGTATTTAAAGCTAAATTTATAACTTTTGTGGAACTCTCATCCTATTTCTCTATCCTTTTTCTCCAGTCCGAAACCCACTTCCTTTTCTTAATCATCTTCCCTTGGTGGGTGGGTTATTCCTCAGCCAATAATCTACCCACAAGGCCCTTCCTCGATGGAAGGAATACCATCACATATAATCGACTGGTCCAGCGCTTCAAAATCACATTTATATTTACCCTCCAAGCTATGTAATTCTACCTTATAACATACATGTTCCTTAACAGTTGTTTTTACACCTCCAAATAAACTGTGTTTAATAGCTTCATTCCTCAGAGGGGTGTAACCTAATTCCTTCATAATTTCTCTCCTAACATACGACCTCTGAGAGCCTGAATCAATCAGAGCTCGTGCTGAAATAGAAGATTTAGGCCCTTTAACTTTTACAACTAAAGTCTGTAAGAGAACTTGTCTATTGGTAGTACTGCTTAAGGAGGCTGTTCCTGGTTGATCCTTTTGTTTGTGGTCCTTACTACCCTTACAATCTTTCCTTCCGTTACTAGGTACATCAGGACACATTAAAACATTATGGTTCTTGCCACAAACAAAACAACTTATAGCAATTTTACATTTGTTGAGGCAATGACCCTTCTTTAAA
The DNA here is from genome assembly GCA_946902985.2 of Meconema thalassinum. Classification (NCBI taxonomy): domain Eukaryota; kingdom Metazoa; phylum Arthropoda; class Insecta; order Orthoptera; family Tettigoniidae; genus Meconema; species Meconema thalassinum. The sequence continues at coordinate 357,043,528 of OX336392.1, forward strand.
CAACGGAAACAACCACCTTTTTCTTATAGTATCTTTTGTTTCTCTGACAGGCTTGTGACTGTTCCGGTCACAATGTTCCCAAACCCTTATTTGGTTGACTGCAAGAGAAGTCAGGTTAGGGTAATTTGTTCATACCATTTCTTTTCTTGTTCATCATCATCATTTAGGTTGTAGAATTTCATTTTATTTAGTGTATATATATCTTGTGTATCTCGGGGACTCAGTCAGGAATATTTCATTTAATTTGTATGGGAGATGTCAGTATACAAGACAGCGGATTGTGTAGGTAAGCTACAAGATGTTGCAACAGCAGGAAACTCTAGGCCAAATTTAGATTGGGCCGAGAATAACTTCCCTCGTCTTGAAGAAAGCTTTGTGTAAATTGTGTAAGGTTCTGACGTCAGAGAAGAGTTTCGCGCCACGAGTTGTAAGAAATATACATGGGTTCGAGATTATTGGTGTATTTTGTATGGGTTGGAGGGTATCATGACCCTGGCGGAGAAAGACGAAAACATGTGTTTACAAGATGAGCGGTGGGTTTTTCGTCAAGCGAGGCTTCACTTCTATTGTAGCGTCTGATTGGAAAGGTCGCGTTCTCGTAATTTGGCGTAGGCCTATTTGGAGAAACAGTTTTGTTGAAAGCATGGCTTGTGAATGTACTCGAAACGGCTACATATCACAACGATGTTATCTCTGTTAGCACAATTCAAGTTGGGTACGGAAGCACATTCATTTCTCTCGCGGAGATGTGGCTATGTAAACCAGTAAACATCTCTAACCTCAAACCACGTGTGGAAAATCTTAGAAATGCTGGGGAGAACTGATCTATCGAGCATGTCTCGTAGATTATCTGCTAGATCGTCGATGAGTGAGTAACAAACATCTTTATATTCCAACATTCATTTTGGGTCACATGTTTTCGTCATTGCCGAGGAGAGAAGATAGTAAACCATAGTCTGTTCGACGAGAGTCCCCGCCATATGTTTAAAGTTGATATTAATACACATATTTTGAAGGTTATAATTAGTTTTCTTTATAGGGAATTACACCTAATAGTTGAACGCCCAAATGATACCAGTTAGGTTGACCAAATGTGTGTCCAACACTCCACGACCCTGCCATTTCAATTGTGTGGTATATGATGAAGTACTTCCGATCAAAAATAGGAGGATGATTTTGGGAAGTTTTAAATCAGTCGCCCAAGAAGGGCTGGTAAAAAGTTACAGGCTGAACATCTGTGCCTTAAAGCAATTTGAGGCTTCATGCCTACCTTCACAAAAAATACAGACCTGTCTCTTATCATCTACCCTACTGGTAGTCAGCAATTCAGTAGCTGTAGCAGCTTTATCACTTGACAATCGAGCCTGAGTATTATTGTAAACATTATCCTGAATACCAAAACCTGCTGCAGCCAAACTGATTCTTTCTTCAGATTCAACTTTAAGTTTCAGAAATTTCATAATGTTTTCTAACCTAATTTTACCATCGCCAGTGCTTGCAAAAGTACTGCTTCTTTGCCACACCCTCAGCAGAGGAAGGCCAATCAAGATGCCCATAAGACTAAATTTATAATTGTTGAACATATTGTTCATTTTTCATTGTATTATATGTTTTTCCATTGTTTTTTTTTCAATTGTGTGTATTTTGGAATTGTTGTGTAAATATTTTTTCCTCTGTGATTTTGATTTGTTTTCCATCAAAATCAGGTGGGAGGAAGATATCATGAATCTTGTAATAGTATATGTTTGTTTTTTTCATTTTTTCCAGTTGTGTGCATTGTGGATTATTGTTGTATAGATTTTTTTCTCTGTGATTTTGATTTGTTTTCCATCAAAATCAGGTGGGAGGATGTCGCGAATCTGGGAATAGTAGTTCCTGGAATGGGAACTATGGTTGCGCGGGGTTGGCAACTATACCTACGTCACCACGACAATCTGTATGGTCGCTATGGCGGCGATTGTTCTGATATGTAATGGAAAACGATGTGTAGTAGAATTGCTTGTGTAATAAATATATTCCTAATGTCACACAACGAAATGGATTATGTTCCGTACCTAGTATTCGAACAGATACGCGGGTAGCGTAATTCGATACTACTGTTCTCACAACTCTAGAATTTTCTACAGCAAGTTATCTTTTTGCAAGTAATGCCGTCAAGTACTTTCCTCCTGAATATGGAAACGCTTGTTCCTCACTGAGGAATGTATGCTGAAACTACCTCTAATCAGCATAATTTGTCTTCCTTCGTTGGAAATTGTCCGCTGCATTCAACTACAATCTATAAACGTCACAACGCAATAAACTTTCTCAAACTAAAATTCAACTAGTGATCGCCACAATTGCAATAACTTTTCGTCTTATAAATAGTGAACTTTTCAACGGACTACAGTGCATAACAGTGCCCATTCAATAACCATCCGTGTCGCGTTCGAACGAAAGCAATAAATACGGCCATAAACTTTCTCCTACAGTTCCTATTTCCTTTTCCTAAACACCTTACTAACTTTATCTAATTAAGATTTAAATTTAAGTTAACTGATGTATCTAGCTGTTTAAACTACAACTTAGTCAATTTCTAAGAGGCCTCGCTTGCTATCAAGCGCCCTCCCAACTTTGTTTAACATTCAATGAATTAACTTCTGTTTATCTGTGGCAAGTCCACATTATAATTCTTTCCCTCTTCAATTGGGGAATTTTATTTTCTACTTATAAGTGAGTTTTCTAACTCTCCTTTTCCAGGTTTCACGAAAGGGTATGTGCCGTCTGGCCTTTCGCAAGATGTAGTTCGCAGTGGAAGTGTGTACCAATTAGTCTGGCGCTGGGCCCATTAAACCGGACTAAGGTTATGAAGGTATCAGAGGCGATGGAATGAACGTACATTCACTGCCATGTGAATGCAAGTTCTATTCGAATGCGCTATACATTATGGGCCTAGCTTAGCTTAGCCTAAAGAAATAAAGACTAAATAAGGTACACATACTCAACACATAAGCAAAGGAGAGGTAATGTATTGACCAAAGAGATAACATCAAGGAATGACGAGGAAGCATTACATGCCATGAATGAGGTTAAGTGGACGACAAACATGTGATACTAGGTCAAATAACGGGCGGAAGGACCGAAACGTAAATGTCAAGATCGATAAGGAGAAACGATAAAGGGGGAACACATCTGGGAAAGTATACTCGTAAAGAGTAAAATTACATTGTGAAAAATAAAGATTAAAAGGGCTAGACAAAGAGTCGGGGAAAGTGAGTCTACCGTCAAAAGAGCGAACGGTAGCTCAAATAGCCCTGAAGGAGATGAGGGAGTGCGAGGGGGACGGTGTATTAATAAAAGCGCGCGTAGATATGACGTAAAAGAATAAACACAAAAAGGGGGCAAGTAACCTATATTCAAATAATTACGAGAAAGGTATTGCAACACAAAATAAAAGATACCCATCAAAATAAGTTACGTCAGAAAGGGATTAAGCCAAACTCATGGACTTGCATATGAAAACGCAATCCTAAGATAAGAGGCAAACAAAAGATAAGAGGTATGGCATAGGTCTTACTGTTGAACACACGTTACTCAGTAAACCGTACCAAATACCTACACAAAAGATACGACGAAATGGGGACAAAGAATAACGGAAACGAAACAGATACACCATGGACATACTAGAATAGGCGATACGCCCTAGTATTCCATACGATGAGCAAAGACAAAAATACGTAACTTACCTTGATGGTATCAGCATTAATCCGGCATCACGGAATTACATTAAATAAACCAGATTCGCACCTCTACGCGCACCTTTATAAAAACACAAACGAACGGGTAAAAGCGGATAGAAAAGCAAGGCATCTCGAAAATGAGAGCGGGCGCATAAACAAAAAGGTCCTACCAGGATAGAAAAAACAGAAGACTGCCTAGAGTGTAACAAGGGGTTGTCCCAGGAGACGGAAAAAGAAGATAAAATGGTAAGAGGTGTCACTAATCACAATTCGGCATAGCAAGAAATCACTATAACGAACCTTGATCAGCAATTATAGAAATGTCCACTGATCTGCTCAGCTATTCTGGCCAGTAATAACCAAGAAGAAAAGAGAACAATTCCGATAATTGACACGCCGAAGAAAAGAGAAAAAAAGGGAAGACTACAGGTGGAAAAGAAAAACGGTTCAGGTACTGGCCCCATTTTCCTCGTGATCCCTGTTTAAATACAAGAAGTTATAGAAACTTCTTTTTATTTTCTCTCTCTTTGTTGAAATTTCGAATTGTTATTTGTTCATACTTTTAGAACTTACATATAGGAATTCTCAAAATACATATATCGTACCTGATTTATTGTTAAACTTTAAATTTGGTAATCTCAGCACTATTTTAAAAACTTATGCAGATTTGGTGCTTACAGGAGGTTCCTAACCAAATTTTGTTAATTGCCTAGTGCAAACTTGAACCATTTTAGAGGTCTGAAACCTCAAAGGTTTAAAAATCAAATTGTACCTTTTATATTTGTTAAATTTATCATATTTCTACGCATTGTTAAATAAATCAAACTATATCCTTTTGCTTCATTATTTTCTATAAAATAACGATTAGGCAGGATCCTACTTCCCCTGACTCTACCCAAAAGCTCATGCTCGCTTTAAGAAAATCAAGCGTGACATTAAAAAAAGGTTCCACTATTTGTTGCATTTGAACAAAAACTCTCCGCAAAATCTTTTTGAAAGTCGCTCTTAGCTTTTTTAGCTAATTCTAACTAGCCAGTAAGGCAAGTATAGCTACTTCCGCCAGCTTCATGCTTGTTGAGATTTTCTCTATAACTTATGGTTGGTTTCCAAATTTAAGTTTTTCTTCTTGTCTAAACTTTTAGTCGGCGCTTTGCTGGGTAAAAGCTTAGCCTTTCTTGAATGCAACCATTGGTGTTCTTACCAAAATTTAAAACCAAAAGTTTTCAAAAACAATCAAATTGTTCCCAAAGGCACTATAACTGCTTCATCGCTACCCTTCCTGGAAACATTCGATCGCTGCTTGGAAATTCTACAATTCCAAGAACTAAAAACATCACGCCAAATTCAAGTTATTTGCTCCTTTCAAAACCTTCGATTAAACCCGACTCCTTTGAAAGGATATACAGTAAAGTTTCATTCTTTGTCTTGCCAGACCACCTCCCTTCCCCATAGTAGTCAAATATAGGCTTGGAAGGGAAAGTACTTTCGTTGCTTGCTTACAAATAGCCCAAGCTCCAGCCGCATATCCCGTTAGCTACGTCCAGGTCCATACCCACTTTAGGTGCTTTGCGGGCCTTGCGGTGACACTCGTCACTGAACACTTGCTCAAATTCATTTTGTTTGGTGTTGGACTCTCGTCCTATTTACCCACACTTGTTCCTCAGTCCAAAACCCACTTCCCTTTCCTTTTCTCTTCATCTCCCCTTGGGGGTAGTGTTTAGCCCTGGCCAAAACCTACCCAGCTTGCACAAACGCCTCTGTGGAGAGAGAAATAACCATTTCGAGATGCACAGCGCGATACACCGCACATGTGAAAACCACAATCCAAGCTTTACTTTCATCCCTCAGGAACACCGGTCCTGCCAAGTCCACTCCTATCACTTCAAATACACAGGCTTCCCGTATGCGGTCCAGGGGCCGAGGGGACTAAGCAATTTGGGTATGTTGTCCATCATGCCTCCGGCACTTGACACATTTTCTTATAATTTTTCTAACTCCTCCTTCCACCGATGATCCAGAAGCGTTGTCTCAGATGATTAAGAAGAAGTTGTACTCCAATGTGATTTTCTTTCACGTGCTCAACCATAATCAAGAGAGAGGTGATGACATGGTTCGCCGGGAGAATCATTGGGAACCTGAATTCCTTCAAATCTTCTCGCAGTAGTAGTCTCGTTTTAACCCTGAGAACACCATCTTCCAGGAATGGATGTAGTGAAGATAGACGTTTATCAACTAATCCGTGGAAGCTTTCTCGTTGAATTATAGCAATGAGTCTAATTTCAGCCCTTTCTAACTCTTCAACTTGCAGATTTTCTTGCGAGACCCTCTCACGTCTAAGACAATTCCTACAGAAACGAAGAATCCATGCGATTAGATGAACTATTCTGTGATAGCTGGAAAAATACCTGGCATACCAGAGGGGACCTTCATTGGTTACAGTCATAGAATTCACAGGGTTTTTCTTCATTTCCTTTGCGATACTCTCTTCGTCATACACCACTTTTGTTTGAGGCCAACAATCTGGAGATTCGTACAACCAGGCAGGTCCCTCCCACCATCGAGAGGCTACTAATTGCGAAGCAGAACAGCCACGTGACGGTAAATCAGCTGGATTCAATGAACCTGGAACATGTCGCCAGCAGTTTAAATTGGTCAAGTTCCTGATCTCATTCACACGATTGCGGACAAATAGCGACCAGTTCTCAGTCCTGCAGATCCATGCTAGAACTGTGGACGAGTCAGACCAGAGAAAAAACTCATGAACTTCCAGTGAAATAGATTCCAAGACACATTTAAGCAATCGTGCACCAATTGTAGCAGCCAGCAATTCCAATCTGGGGATTGTCACTTCCTTTAGGGGGGGCACCCGAGATCTTGCATCAAATAACTGTACACTCACTTGATTGTTGGAATCGCATCTTATGAAGACTACTGCTGCATATGCAAGTTGGCTGGCATCACAGAAGACATGAATTTGCACGTGGTCACTTCTTCCAAACCATCGAGGAATCTTGATTTCTACCAGGTGAGGTAGATCCTTTACCCAGGCCAGAAACTCGTCTCTAGACTTCTCATCAACTGCACTATCCCATCTTATATGAGTCTTCCAGGTCCTTTGAATCAATAGTTTGACACAAAGGGTGACAGGACATGTCACACCAACTGGATCAAAAATTCGATGTGCGAGTGACAGAATTGTCCGTTTCATTACTTCTCCCACCTGAATACTATTCAACCAATGCAAATTTAAAGTAAGTGTATCCTCCTGTCGATCCCATAACAGTCCCAACACAGATGAAAGGGTAGCAGACTGGTCATCATCCTGAGAGAACTGCCAACCCCTCAAATTAAAACTGCCTTCTGATAATACCCTACTAGCTTGATTGATAAACTCGCCCACCTCCAATTCTCTGTCGAGGCTAGTGACAACGTTGTCCACGTAGAAGCTCTGTAGAAGTCTCTTGATGAATAGGGGATTGAATTGCGGGTTTTCCAAGTACTCCTTCAGGTGATACTCCAAGACAGCCACCAGGAGAAATGGACTACAAGTTAAGCCGAAAACCAGCCTGGCATGCTTGAAGATCTTGTAATTATTCCCAACGTCCTGCCACATCAGGAAGCAGATATAGTTTCGATCTTATTTCCGTATGCTTATCTGAAGGAAGGCCTTCTCAATGTCTGCAATAATTCCTACTTTCCTCTCTCGGAATCTAAGAAGAATAGCAGGGATTAGCTCAATCAGGTTGGGGTCATGACACAAACAATCGTTCAAAGCAGGGATTCCCACTTCCTTCGCTGAGGCGTCAAATACAGGACAAACAGGTGTCGTTGAACTACTTTCCTTCACAACAGCTCGATGCGGTAGATAGTGTCTGAAGTTTTCATCCTCCTGAACCGGTTCAATAACACCACTCCTTTCCCACTCGGTGAAAATATCTTCATACGTCTCACCTAGTCCAAACTTTTCCACTTTCTTCCTTGTGTTGACTAACCTCTTCTCAGCCATGATCCTGTTAGATACAATAAATGATTTGTTTTCTTTCCAGGATAAATGGACTTCATACCTAAATTCTCCATTAATAGACACAGTTTTCTGGAAGTGCTCCATGGTTGCAACGTTTTCTTCAGTTTTCGTTTTCCTTACGGCAGGAATGCTGATACCTAGCACGTCCAGTTCCCACAGATTTTCAACTGGAGCATCTCTGATAAAGAGAGAAGTGACAAGGTTGGTCATGCTTGATTGATCTCCGGGAACTACTTTGCCCATCACAGTCCACCCCAGCAGGGTCTCAATACATACACGTTTGTCCAGTCATTAACTTTCCAGCTACATCAGCGCCTATTAATAGTTCAATGGGACCTTCAGTATCATAAAGCTGTATCCCTTTTGCTCTTAGTTCTTGCAACCATGGGCCCTTTAACATAGTAATGTACCCTGTAATTACTTGTTGCCCTAAGACTTCAAAATTACAGACAAGGCTTTCCTAAACTCTCTATGTAGATCCTATAACACATATGCTGGCTCTCTTCTGTGACTACCCCACCAAATAGTGAATGGCGTAGCATTTCTGTGTGATGACTAGTGTAACCTAACTTCTGCGCAACTGATTCGAGCATATAAGATCTCTGACTGCCAGTATCCAGTAGAGCCCTTACCTCCATTGCTGAGGATTCCCCAATGACCTTCACCTTTAATGTTTGCAAAATAACACCTTGCATACCACTACGCTCTTCATTTGAAATCAAAGAATGAGATTGAAGTTTCTCATTGATAGCTTCAGTGGAATGTGTTGGGCCTACACATATTAGGCTGTTATGTTTTTTGCTACAGGAATCACATTTTAACTGACTTCTGTACATCTTTGAAACATGTCCTTTCTTCAGACAGAGAAATCATGCTCTCTTATTCCTCACAATTGAGACTCTTTCCTTTAAAGCCATCTGCTTTGCCACCGTGCAGTTTGAACTAGCATGGGACCTATCACAAAATATACAGTTTAGTTTAAGATTACAATCCATAAGTGCAGCTGCGGTAGCTGGCGATTCACTGTAAATGTCAATTTCCTTCCTACCTTTTGACTTGTCAGGATTCACATTGATGCTACCTTTACTTGGGATAGCCAGTTTGATCCTTTCCTCACTCTCTACTTCATTCTCCAGGAATTTCATCAAACCTTTAAGACGTTCACTAGGTTCACATTCCTTCCCACCGCCACTCCTCTGCCAGGCACGTAACACATCTATAGACAAGCATGATTCAATCATAGGAAATAACATTGCTGCATATTTCTCGGAAGTTACACCTAGGCTATCCAAAGCACCAAGTTGAGTTTCGAGTCTGTCATATAATGATGAGATGTCAAGACTACTACAAGAATTCATCATTGTCAATAGTTCTCTAGTGTAGACTTCCACCAACAAAAGATCTTTGCCAAAACGTGTCTGTATTGCTTTAGGGTAATTTCCACTTGTGGCTGGAAAACTGTCAAATATGTCGCGAGCTTTGGAGTCTGGCAATGTTGCTTGGATAAGATATTCGTATTTATCGGCATTATCCAACTCTTCATCTTCATCAATCTTTTGAAATTGATTCCAGAAACCTAACCAATCTCGTAGATTTCCTCCAAATTTTCGGAATTCGATCTTTGGAAGGCGATATTTACTTTTTAGGTTATGCGTGTTACTGGTGCTTACTGTTGACTGGACTTCGTCTTCACGTTCTCTCTCCATTGCAAGAGCATCGGAAACAGCCACTGCTAACATATGAAACTTGCGTTTATAGTCATCTACTCCGTCTACTTCTGTGATCAGGTCTTCTTCTGACACCGCATCTTCCATGAGGTGTTGGAAGATCTCCTGGTCCAGATTATTTATGAGGTTAGCCTTCTCTTCCACTAAGGCGTAATCTCCTCGGATAGCGACTATGTCCTTTATTTCTTTCTCCAACAAAACTTGAAGTGAAGCTACAATTTTCGTGAACGATGCTCGGTATACACCACGACAAGCATTAAGAGTTTGTCTCTAGATGGTACTTTGGTGATGATTGTGCTCAGCAGGTTGTATAATTGATCTTTAACTTCTATATCAGCATCCAAGGTGGGAGCATATGCAGAGATAAGAGTCATATAGTGACCCCCGGAGAGTGGGATTCGGAGAGTCATAATTCTTTCACTGACAGCAGTTGGAGTTAGCTGGTGATCATTCACCAGTGTGGTCTTTATAGCGAAACCAACACCATGAATACGGCTCTCTCCCTCATCTTTTCCCTTCCAGACTATGGTGTAACCTGAACTGAACTCTGTAATTTTACCTTCGTTGGACAATCTGGTTTCACTTAAGGCAGCAATATCTATGTTCATTCGACCAAGCTCATGGGTAACGAGTGCTGTTCTTCGCTCAGGCCTGTTATTGTCCTTCAAATCGAGTAACGTTCGAACATTCCAGGATCCTATCATTAATATTGGAAATTCTTTGTTTTCGTTTTTCGACCGCAAAAGGGGTGACGGTGACCCGCTGGGTGCGGCCTCCCAGCCGGCTGAAGGTGTGACTACTGATGTTTAGCCCACATTTTCTAGGGCCTTCCCCATTCGGGGTGGGCAGCGGTTATCCTAAATAGGCCTGCCCAAACACAGATGCAGGACCGAACTCCTGAGTAGTCACGAACTCACAAAGACGACCATCACACATCTGCTGCCAACGTGCAGGTCCGAACTAGAGGCTTCCAGTTTCAACCCGAAAACCTGCCTCCACCATCCTTATCCCATCGCCACTGGACTTATGTTGAATGATGTGACAGCAGGAAACAGGTGCCACAAGCGAGATTTTGTTTAAGGTGGATCACAGCTTGCAAGGAAGTGACCCACACACTATGTTCTCGGAACTATACCCTGCGGCACAAAAGAAATGAGACGTGCAGGTTCTAGCACCGTGACTGCAATGGACTGCCGCAGACTCTAAATACCATTGAGTTGCGCCTTCACAGCCAGTCCATCTGGCATGACTTCATCCGCCTCCACGACCGTTGAGAACTACAAGGGAAGTTCCTCCTCCGTCCGTTTTGCCGTTGGGCCAATATATACGTAATGGGTTTCAGTGTCATTTCCTACACTGAGGGGACCATCACCCATCATAGTAATTCACTATCATCATTAACATTTGAACAAAAGTTAAAACTAAAATCTAAAATTAATCGCCCTCAGTTGGATTTGTGCCAAAAGGATGGCATACAAGAAATTTTCAAAGCAGTTGGTATTCGAAATATAGATGGTTATGTGGTTCTCAGCACACGAAGTCACTACATTGTTATTACTGTTTGATGTTTGAGGGCGAAGAACCATGGTCTCGTACGGGTATCACAACAATAAAAACAAGTAGTTCCGTGAAGAACTATACAGCCTATTTTCATATATCCTACTTATGTTAACTGCCACTATCAACATTCAAAATTTCATTTTGATTGCTGTAATACATTCGTAGATATTGAGAAACGACTAAATATTTCGGATGGTCGCCATGTTGGATTTTATGTATGTAGGTCCTAGTGTAATGTACTCTTACATGAAGATTATTGTGTACGTGTAGCATTCAAATTTCAATCGCATGATTAAGACACAGGAAGCAACAAGGAGATTTTAAAATTTCGCACAGCTGCCATCTTGTGGTTATGGAAACAATTGAAATAAATTATATTCCAGTGGATTAACATGAGTATAAGGATTAAAAAATTCAGTTTGATTGCTATAAGATTCGTCAAAATATTTTGGATGGTCGCCATGTAGGATTGTTAAATGTATAGGCCATAGAGTCATGTACCATTAAAGGAAAATTATTGCGTAGGGTAATTATTCAAACTTTCACTTCGATCGCATGATTACGACACAAGAAATAAAAACTTAATTTTAAAATTCGCACAGCCACCATCTTGAGGATATGTAAACAATTGAAATAAATTAGATACCAGTGCATTACAATGTGTATAAACATTTCCTGTACAAGATTTCATTGCGTTTGGAACATTAAATCGCGAGAAAGGTCTATTTAAAGCTTTAAAATTCGCTTGGCCGCCATGTTCGTTTTGTAGTTAACCGGTTTTTGAAAGTCTTATAGATGAACTACTAGTAGTGCCCTTTATCTCCGTACAAAATTTCAGGGTGATACCGCTAATAGTTTCAAAGATATAGAATGCCGGTGAAATATTTCGCACATCCGCCATCTTGTGGTTATGTAAACAATTGAACGAAGTTAGATATCGGTGCATTACATTGTGTATACACATATAGTGTACCATGTTTTATGGCGTTTGGTTGGTTAAATCGCGAGAAACGTCTATTTAAAAGTCGCAAATTCGCGTGGCCGCCATGTTGGTTTTGTAGTTACCAGTTTTTCAAAAGTCACATAGGTGAACTTCTAGTAGTTCCCTTTATCACTGTAATATATTCGAGGGTGATATTGGGAATAGTTTCGGAGATATTGAATGCTGGTGAAATATTTCGCACAGCCGCCATGTTGGATTGGTGAGACGTAACAAAATTTGAAGGACACGGTCGGGGTCGCCCGGAATAGTGCTGTAAACTTACCGAGTTTCATTGAAATCGCTCCAGCCGATTAGATTTTATTAGGGGGGGGGACACACACACGAATCACACGCACACACACACGGACAAAAGGTGATCTCATAAGCCTATTTTTTCAAAATTGAAAATAGGCTAAAAATTGAGGCAAAATATCTAAAACATTCAGAGACCAAAACACACAGTAAAAATGCAGAGATGTTTCACATGCTAGGAAGAAACAGAATTGACCATTGTTTAGCGGAAACAACGCGATTAGCAGCTGTGAAACATAATGAAAATGTAACTCGAAATAGACGAATAGTGGGTCGCCTAATAGATGTAGTGTGTCATCTCGGGCGGCAAGAATTTGCCTTTAGAGGCCACAGAGAAGACCACGAATCCCTTAATAAGGGCAATTATTTAGAAACCCTCGATTTGCTGGCCATAGAAGAATCATTTATGAAAGATCACCTTGAAGGCAGCTCTATTTTTAAAGGTACGTCTCCAGACATACAAAATGATTTAATCCAATCTGTCACTAATGCAGTAAAGGAAAAGATTGAAGAAGAGCTTTCGTCATGTGAATTGGTGGATATTCAGGCAGATGAGACTACTGACGTGCCCGTCAAGGCACAATTAAGTGTAATTGTGCGATATGTCTGTAACTCGAGAGTTGTGGAAAGATTTTTAGGTTTCTTTGATGTATCCTCAGATAAAAGTGCACAGGGTTTGGCAACACACATAATTTCCGTTCTGGAAGAATATAAAATAGATAAGAAAATAGTGTGTCGGACTTATGATGGAGCTACTGAAATGTCGGGTCGCAACAATGGTCTTCAAGCAATTATCAGACAGCATTGTCCCATGGCATTATTTGTACGTTGTTACGCGCATCAATTAAACTTAGTTCTTTTACATGGAGCCAAGAGCATCAAAGAAGTTAAACTTTTTATTTGCAACATCAGAGCCTTTCATGCCTTTTTCAGTCGATCATCATCTCGTTCAGAGCTATTAAGAGAAAAAGGATTTAAATTGCCTCATTCTGCTGCAACAAGATGGAACTATAACCCCCGGGCTGTAGCAACTATTAAAGAGCATTACCAAGAACTCCAAAATGTTATGTCTTATATTATTTGCAATTTGTCTACAAAATATTTTGAAATCCCCATCATTTCTCTTCTTGCTATGTTTGTATAATCGGATCTTTATATTTACTGAGCACCTCTTCCGCATTTTGCAAGTCAAAACAACGAGTGATTTAAATTTGTGCTTAATGAGTTTCGACAAACGAAGGAAAACATATCGTGTCTGCGTTCAGATGAAGTATTGGAATCATGTCTGGAGGAATCTCATGAAATAAATCCTGAAGTTGGGCAGGGCGCTTCTTTAAGTTCAGCTCAAAAGAGGCTTGCATTTGAAATAATAGATTCTCTTGGTGTACAATTGGATAGGAGATTCAGTGACTTTGGTGATCTATGTTTTGTTGAGCTTCTTAATGAAGTTAAGTTTAATGAATATAAGAAAGAATTTCCTGACGAAAAAAAAAGAAACTTACATCTTTGTTTCCAAATAGGTTCGTGACAAATACCTTAAATAATGAACTAATTAACATTTACAATAGTGACGATAAAAATCTGCGTGTCACTCAACTCTTGACTTTCATAACTGAAAATCAACTGGAATATGTTTTGAGGAAACATTGAAGTTAATTAAACTAGTTTTAACCATTCCAGTCACATCTACATCTTCTGAACGTTCTATGAGTACTCTTAAGAGAATTAAGACTTACCTTCGTCAATGACCAATACCCGGCTGTCAAACCTGGCAACACTTTCAATTGAAGCAGATCTATGTAATTTGTGCAGCAAGGATCCTGGCTTCAAGGAACGAGAGATTTATTTATTTGCTCATATGAAGTCACGTCGAACCGAGCTTGTTTACAAGAAGATGTTTTAATAGGTATGTAAGATTATGAAAATTCTTCATATTGCACGGTAGTTAAAACTTTTAACATTTTCTTTAAAATGTGTTACTGCAGGTTTTCTTTTTATATATTTGTGTCGACCCAATCTTTTTCTTCACGCTACGCTACTGAAGAATACATAACAAATATTAGTACAATTTTTAGTAATAATGCCCTAACCTAATATTGTCACCCCCACCCTTAATATGTTAAATATGAAATATGAATCGACGAGCTCTGCTACCAGAAATGACCTGTTACGATCATTTAAAAACATAAGATTACATAATCCAGAAGTCCAGTTTGCTACCATACAGAAAAAATTAACAAATCAATTAAAATGCGGAAAGAACGTGAAGGACAGTACATAACCCAAAGTATTCAGAGACTTAAAATACATGTCTGCTGTGAAAAGAGCACTCCAAGAAAATACTCTTAGGAAACAAATATATTTTAACACAGTTTTACAAGTTACAGGATAACATGGCACAGGGTCATTATATGAACAAATAAGATTTATTATTTCTAAGTGAAGAATCAATAAAAAGTTATGATATAATACCATATAGGCCTATTTAGTTACAAGCAGGTCTGGCACCGAACCAGGCAAGAAACAAAAATCCATGAGGACAGGAATAATCAACATAATGAAATTAGGTAAAATAATGAATTACCTTAATAGGTTAGCTAAACCTTAATGTCCGAACTGGGATAAAATCTTGAAACGAAAATAATTATTTAATGAAGAAGCTTCAGGAGCAAAATCTCAGTATGACTAGTTCCAACCAGGGCAACATGTCGACTCATTTAATACAGGAAAAAAAACTTAATAATGATAAACTGAGAACAATGTCCAATGGTTCACATGGTAACCAGGCACCAAAGAAACAAAGGACCAACACGATGATGGTAATTATACAGAATTCTCAAAGAACATACTACGTGTCATCCGAAGAAAGTTTAATAAAGAAAAAGAAAAATAGAGGTTATTAAAAACGGATAGAACACTTCAGAAAAGGATTACCAGGATTCAACAGACATACCGTCTGGGTATGGCTTAAAAAACCTTACTAATTACATGCATATAAATAAAAATATAAGTAGCTGAACTATAATTGTCAAAACTGGTACTACGCAACTCTGCTCGAGAGTAGGGGGGCAGGTGGGTTCTAACGCATAGCCTACTTTCCTGGTGACGTCACAAGATGGCGGCTAACCAAAATGCTGGCCATGGCTTAACTAACCTAACCTCACCTGCGAGGTACAATCGAAATGTTCCAAAATGTTAACCCATAGCCTACTTTCCTGGTGACGTCACATACTAACCCGCCATACATTCAGGAGCAAAGCCGATATCTCCCGAACGCATGGTCGGATTTCGACGAATGAGGTGTCGTTGAAATCGGGCTGACACCCCCTTTCCAAAATGTTGACCCATAGCCTACTTTCCTGGTGACGTCACATACTAACCCGCCATACATTCAGGAGCAAAGCTGATATCTCCGGAACACATGGTGGGATTTCGACGAATGAGGTGTCGTTGAAATCGGGCTGGCACCCCTTTCCAAAATTACAAATGTTGACCCATAGCCTACTTTCCTGGTGACGTCACATACTAACCCGCCATACATTCAGGAGCAAAGCCGATATCTCCCGAACACATGGTCGGATTTCGACGAATGAGGTGTCGTTGAAATCGGGCTGGCACCCCCTTTCCAAAATTCCAAAATGTTGACCCATAGCCTACTTTCCTGGTGACGTCACATACTAACCCGCCATACATTCAGGGGCGAAGGCGATATCTCCCGAACGCATGGTCGGATTTTGATGAATGAGGTGTCGTTGAACTCGAGCTGACACCCTCTTTACATTGCTTGCCAATGCATTCATCGCTATTTGATAAATCATGGATTGTACTGTAATGATTGAAAAATCAATTGCAAGAATGATTGCCGAGCCACAGGACGTGGTATTGACCAAGATAATAGCCATGCTTGCATTAGTTGATATTTGAATGAACCATAAATCACAGAGGCTTATGCCATGGTTTGTAGCAGGTAATCGAAATCGAGATACTTTAAGCCAAAGCCTAGCGCGCTAACCAGTCAGCTATGGGATGTAAAACAGTGTCGGCTGCTAAAACCTTTCGCACTTTCCTGGGGGAATGATTAAATGAATAACCGAAGAAATAAAAATGATAGTGGAACGTGTTGCTCGATTGAGTGATCAGGGAATGGAATGAATGAACCCCCCATTTACCAGTGGAATGTAAAACACTGCTGGCTGCTAAGGACTGTCGCACTTTCCTGAGACTGATTAAATGAATGACAGATGAAATGAAATGATCGTGCAAAGTATTGCTTGATTGATCGGTCAGGGAATGAAATGAGTAAAGTCTCCATTAAACAGTGAGGATATAAAACAGTGCCGGCTGCTAAAGCCTGTCACACTCCCCTAGGATAATGATTAAATGAATGACAGATGAAATAAAATGATTGTGGAGAGTGTTGCTAGAATGAAATAGTGATAGGGGAAAACCGAAGTAGCTAGAGAATGGAAGAGAACAAGAGTTAACCAAGTGAGATCGACAGGAAATAAGACGGAGAGGAGCCCGGCACAAGTAAGTGGAAGCAATGCCTAACACAGCTGGGGCCCTGTGATCGCTAACCCACGTTCCACTAGATGTGATCCCCTGGAAAGAAACTTGAAACATGACTGCTTGGCATTGACCAAGATAATAGCCATGCTTGCAAATTCATTAGACGATATTTGAATGAACCATGAATTGCAGAGGCTTATGCCATGGTTTGTAGTAGGCAATAGAACTCGAGATACTTTAAGCCAAAGCCTAGCGCGCTAACCAGTTAGCTATGGGATGTAAAACAGTGTCGGCTGCTAAAACCTGTCGCACTTTCCTGGGGGAATGATTAAAGGAATGACCGGTGAAATGATAGTGGAAAGTGTTGCTCGATTGAGTGATCAGGGAATGGAATGAATGAACACCCCCATTTAGCAATGGAATGTGAAACACTGCTGTCTCTATTTCCTGAGACAATGATTAAATGAATGACAGATGAAATGATCGTGCAAAGTATTGCTTGATTGATCGGTCAGGTAATGGAATGAGTAAAGTCTCCATTAAACAGTGAGGATATGAAACAGTGCCGGCTGCTAAAGCCTGTCATTTTCCCCTAGGATAATGATTAAATGAATGACAGATGAAATAAAATTATTGTGGAGAGTGTTGCTAGAATGAAATAGTGACAGGAAAACCGGTGTAGCTAGAGATTGGAAGAGAACAAGAGTTAACCAAGTGAGGTCGACAGGAAAGAAGAAGGAGAGGAGCGCGGTACAAGTAAGTGAAATCAATGCTGAACACAGCTGGGGCCCTGTGGTTGCTTACACACGTTCCACTAGATGTGGGCTCCTGGCGAGAAAATTGAAACACGACTGCTTGCTCGCATGCATGTAGTGTGACCTTGAGATATTGAAAACTGCAACTCTAGCACGATGACTGTGTTCAATTGCACATTCTCTAAACATGCTGCCTGTTAGATTGCAGGTATGTATCGCTGTATAAATTATTGGATATTAAAAGGAAATCAGCTGTGGATTTATTGAAAGAATTTGTCCTGGCATTTGCCTGGTGGTAAAAATGTGAAAATCACGAAAACCCATTTTAAGAGAAGGGAATTCACTCCTGAGTCGCTTTTGTAGCGTAGCGGTTAGCATGATTAGCTGGCGCTCCCAGAGGTTCTGGATTTGATTCCCGGCTCTGTCAAGAAATTTAAAAAGTGGTATGAGGACTGGAACGAGGTCTACTCAGCTTCAGCCCAGACCCAAGTGAGTAGAGAGGATTCGATTCCCCCTTTAGCCATTCTTGAAGTGGTTTTCTGTGATTTTTCACTTTGTCTTTGGGCAAAATGCTGTGATGATACCTATCATAAGGCCACGGCAGTCTCCTTCCCACTTCCTTGCCAAACCCTCTCACTCTTTCCATCCCTTTATTAAGCCCATGTTTGCTTTGCATGTGAGGCAGCCTGGGCATCGTGCTGGTTATACACACCAGTTGTATCACAGACTCCGAGTCTCAAGCTCTAGGACACTGTCCTCAGTGGCGGTAGAGGTGGGTTCCCTAGTTTAGTTCATTGGAAAAACCAATCCTGGAGGATAAAATGATATCGACCACAGGACATGGCATTGACCAAGTGTGAATAGGAAATTGGAAACGTGGAACATGGATTTGAATTGTTAAAGTGTGGGGATAACAAGAGGCTATGTAAAAAACTATGGAAAATCACAGAGGATTATGCGATGGTTTTGTAGCAGACCATTAAAACATAGATACTTTAAACCAAAGCCTAGCGCGCTAACCCGTAAGCTATGAATGAATGATACCGATGATCGCCCACGATGTTCATGCTTACAAAATGCATTCATCGCTATTTCATGAACCATGGATCGCAGAGCTGTATGTAATGGATTAACTCTAGCTTAGTAAAGACAAGATTGAAAAATGAAAATTCACAGCCTGCTTTCAATCAACCGAGCGGTTTAAGGAATGGAATGAATGAACCCCTCATTTAGCGATGAGGATTTGAAACAATGCCAACAGCTAAAGCCTGGCGCACTTTCCTGGGGGAATGATTAAATGAATAGCAAATGAAATAAAATGATTGTGGAAAAGTGTTGCTCGACTAAAGGATTGGGGAATGGAACCGACTCGCCTTTGTAGCGTAGCGGTTAGCATGATTAGCTGTCACCCCCAGAGATCCTGGGTTTGATTCCCAGCTCTGTTATGAAATTTGAAAAGTGGTATGAGGATTGAAACAGGGTCTACATAGCCTCTGGATGACTCAAATGAGTAGAGGGGGATTTGATTTTTTACTTTAACCGTTCTTGAAGTGGTTTTCAGTGGTATTTTCCACTTTGTTTTTGAATAAAATGCTGAGATGCTATTGTAAGGCCACAGCCACTTCCTCGCCAAATCCTTTCACTCTTTCCATCCCAAGTCAACAGGAAAGAAAACAGAGAGGAGTTTGATACAAGTATGTGTAAGCAATGCCAGACTCAGCTAGGACCTTGTGATTGCCAATCCTATATCCCACTAGATGTGGGCTCTCAGATTTTGTAAAGGATGAACTAGGTAATACCGTTTCTTTATTTCATCACTTAGCAACAGTTAGCTAATAGCTGAGATCTTGAAACAGGATGTGGTATTGTAATACAAGCAATCGTGTTTGAAAGAAGCTGATATTGCTGATAAGTGAAAACGGAAAACTTACGGTATTATGCATGTCATTTCCATTTGACGTGCCATGTGATGTAAAATGTTTTTGCAAGCTAGCAATATTGAACACTATAAATGCAAGGTCATACCTATCATCGACACTCATTAGTCCTATTACTGGCGATTAATGCTGCAGTCTCATAATTTATTATTAGCAACTTAAGAAAGCAATAGCGTTACTTGGAGAGAAAAAAAGAAAACTATTTGTGAGGTATGTATTTAATATATTAAACTTTTTTAAACAGTTTAAATATAAATCAATGTGTAAGTCATGGGTTGAAAAACGGATGAATGGATTGATTGGTTTATTTATTTACAGATAATTGGTTATACCTAATCCAGTTGGCAACAGCAGTTATTATTAAAGGTAAGTACCGCTTTTAATAACTAAAACTGTAGGTGAGATTTGATAAATACTCTATCCAGTGTCCATGTTGATTACTAGATGCCATTGGCAATACAAGTTTGAAATCCGAGTTAAAACAACTTGACCATTTGTGATTTGATTAACACTCTATCAAGTGTCCATGTTCATAACTAGATGCCACTGGCAATACTATTTTGTGAATCCGTGTTGAAACAACTTGACCATTTGTAATTTGATTAACGCTTTATTCAATATCTATGTTGATTACTAAGTTACATACCATTGACAATACTATTTTGCGAATCCTTGTTAAAACGACTTGACGATTCGTGATTTAATTAAACGCTCTATCCAGTGTCCATGTTTATGACTAGAAGCCACTGGCAATACTATTTTGTGAATTCGTGTTGAAACAACTTGACCATTTGTAATTTGATTAGCGCTTTATTCAATGTCCATGTTCACTGCTAAATACCATTGACAATACTATTTTGCGAATACATGTTAAAACGACTTGACTATTGTGTGAGTTGATTGAACGCTCTATCCAATGTCCATGTTGACTACTATATGCCACTGACCATACAAGTTTGCAAATCCGTGCATGACTAGATGCCACTGGCGATACTATTTTGTGAATTCGTGTTGAAACAACTTGACCAATTGTAATTTGATTAACGCTTTATTCAATGTCCATGTTCACTACTAAATACCATTGACAATACTATTTTGCGAATCCATGTTAAAACGACTTGACCATTTGGGATTTGATTAAACGCTCTATCCAGTGTCCATATTGACTACTAGATGCCTCTGATAATACAAGTTTGCAAATCCGTGTTAAAACAACTTAACCATTTTGTGATTTGATGAATACTCTATCCAGTGTCCATGTTGACTACTAGATGCCACTGACAATACAAGTTTGCAAATCCGTGTTAAAACAACTTGACCTTTCGTGATTTGATTAACACACTATCTAGTGTTCATGTACATGACTAGATGCCACAGGCATTACTATTTTGGGAATCCATGTTGAAACAACTTGACCATTTGTAATTTGATTAACGCTTTATTCAATGTCCATGTTCACTACTAAATACCATTGACAGTACTATTTTGCGAATTCATGTTAAAACGACTTGACCATTTGTGTTTTGATTAAACGCTCTATCCAGTGCACATGTTGACTACTATGTGTCACTGACAATACAAGTTTGCAAATACGTGTTAAAATGACTTGATCATTTTTGTGATTTGATGAATACTCCATCCAGTGTCCATGTTGACTACTAGATGCCACTGACAATACGAGTTTGCAAATCCGTGTTAAAACACCTTGACCATTTGTGATTTGATTATCACTCTATCCAGTGTTCATGTTCATAACTAGATGCCACTGACAATATGAGTTTGAAAGGCCAATGTTCATAACTAGATGTCATTAGCAATACTATTTTGCGAATCTGTGATATAACGACGACCATTTTGTGATTTGATTAATGCTCTATCCAGTGTTCATGTTGAATACTAAATGCCATTGGCAATACAAGTTTCCAAATCCGTGTTAAAATGACTTGACCATTTGTGATTTGATAAACACTCTATCCAGTGTTCATATTCATTACTAGATGCCACTGACAATATGAGTTTGAAAAGCCAATGTTCATAGCTAGATGTCATTGACAATAATATTTTGCAAATCTGTGATAAAACGACTTGACAATTTGTGATTAGATTAACGCTCTATCCAGTGTTCATGTTGACTACTAGATGCCATTGACAATACAAGTTTGCAAATCCGTGTTAAAATGACTTGACTACTTACACAAGATGACGGCCATGACGTCACACAAGATGGTGGACATAAAACACTATCAAGTGTCAATGTTCACTACTAGATGTCGCTGACAATATTATTTTGCAATTCAGTGTTAAACGACTATACCATTTGTGATTTTGATTAACGTTCTATCAAGTGTCAATGTTCACTACTAGATGTCGCTCACAATACTATTTTGTGAATCCGTGTTAAAATGACTACACCATTTATGATTTTGATTAGCACTCTATCAAGTGTCAATGTTCACTACTAGATGTCGCTGACAATACTATTTTGCGAATCCGTGTTAAAACGACTTGACCATTTATGATTCGATTAACACTTTATCCAATGTCCATGTTCATTATTGCAAACCAGGGGGGGGGGGGGATTGCTAAATAACTTAAAAACCATGGGTGATTGTTGTTATTTTTGTAACAATGTTGAGAGTAGAGTGTCTTAGTTATGTTTTTTGTTTATAGACTACCATGGAAGGTTTGAATGCTATCGGTCAAGCCTGTGGTCTTGGATTCAAGAAGATGAGCGACTTACCTATTCATACATCTTTTCGCATTCATATAATTAAAAAATAAACACTACATTTGGAATCCGCGCTCTTTGCATTTGTGAAGAGTTTGAAACATTTCTTCCTTCACGTTTTGATGACATGCCTGATGATGTTTTTCAAGATATCAATATAAGTAGTCAACCTGTATATTTGATTTATGAAGGTAAAACAATCATCGATATATGGTACGTTTTGAATAAACAAAAATAAAATGCTTGTTTTCAATTTTTTGAAATCATAGCAGTGATGATACACATTTTGATTGTTTTTTTTTTAATCCAAAAGTTTATGGGTAGATAAAAGTAATTTACCATTCATTCCACTAATAATTAACAACACGTCTTAATAATGCATCACTGGTATGATAAGCTATAGCATTATTTCCCACCTGCATATCTCTCCCACCTCTCAAACTATCATCAAGCTGAGTGCTGGGACCACAAAAGGAGTATCAAGGTAGGTATTTTTTTCAAGGGTTTATATTCAATGACTTTATGAATAATTCCATAGCTAGTACACTGAAGAAAATGGAAATTGCAACACCATGAAGGCATTGGTCGTCTGTGTTGATTTTCAAGATATGGAACGATGCCATGTAGGTATGTAAACGATCAAAGTTTCAGATCCATTGGATTGCTGCTACAGGTCTCCTCACGTGATTGGTCGCGGAGGAATCAACTCCAGTATACGGACTCTGGTGTAGAGTAGTTGACTTGCAGTCTTTGCAGTGAAGTGTTCCCCGTCAAACATGCCTCGACGACAGAGAAGAACACGCTATCAACAACTGTCGCCGTTGGAGAGGGCTCTGATAATTGGGCTGTGTGAGGCTGGATTATCGCTAAGGACTGTCACTGCACGTCTTGGCCGACAGGCATCTACGGTACAACGTGTATGGCAGCAGTGGTCAAATGAAGGTACCCACACTCGTAGACCTGGCACAGGCTCAGCGCGACAGACAACTATGAGAGAGGATCGCTGCATCATTCGGAATGCCCAGATGGAACCCCATGCAACAGCAGCGCAAATTCGAGCAGCTGTGGTACCCCACGTTTCACAACAAACAGTTGGTAATCGACTGCGTGCAGCTGGCTTACGATCCCGTGTCCCTGCAGAAGGTGTTCCATTGACCCCACAGCAGCGACGTGTAAGGCTGGCCTGGTTTCGAGAACGATTGACGTGGGTTGACAAATGGCATTGGGTAGTCTTTAGTGATCAATCGCTCTTCTGTCTTGCCCGCAGTGATCGCCGGAATCGTGTTCGCCGACGTACCGGGTAGAGGGGCCACCCAGACCTTATTGTCCAGAGGCACACAGGGCCAACACCAAGCATTATGGTCTGGGGAGCTCTTGGCTTTAATGTGAAATCACAATTAGTAATTGTTGAGGGCACTATGACTGCTCGACAGTACGTTGATAGGATACTCAATCCAGTGGTTGTCCCTATGATGGCGAACATTGCTAATGGGATGTTTCAGCAGGACAATGCCCGGGTTCACACTGCACGCATCTCCAGAGAAGCTCTCAACGACATCACAACCTTAGAATGGCCGCCAGAGACCCGGACCTCAGTCCTATTGAGCATGTGTGGGACATGATGGGTCGACAACTGGCCAACCGTCCTCAGCCACCCACAACTCTGGAACAACTGACCCGTGCAGTGCTGCAAGCATGGGCCACAATTCCTCAGGAAGCGATCCAGGGCCTTATTGACTCCATGCCTCGACGAATTCATCAATGTATTGCAGCTCGTGGTGGGCACATCCTGCATTGATTGTTGTCCAAACCTGCGGTCAGAGGGACCTGAAAGTGTAATCATCGAATCACAACCGAACACTCGTCCTGCATGTTCAATTGCATCAATGTAGCACCACTCCTTCTGGGTGTTGCAATTTTCATTTTCTTTAGTGTATATCATAGACATTGGTTAGCACTATGTAAATGAAATACAACTCTAATCATGTTCTAAGATTAAGGATATTCATTTTAACTATGGTTCTTGCTCAATCAAATACATGTAAATAGCAACCGTGGTTTGTTTGAAGCACTACATTGATGAACACTCACACTTAAAAACTTTCCATTTTTACTTTTAGATTCCCTCGACATTTTGTTGACCTCTCTTTTGAGCATCGCCAGAATATTATTCTATTCACATTCTGACGATTATAGTTATAAGAGTAGCCTTGATAGAGTACACGTTGCCTACCTTTGTTGGTTGTAGTAAGTTTTATAGTAGTAACTGACCTGTCAGTATGAAGTTCCCACTACAAAGGTTTTGGTGATAAAGTGACTTACTAATAGTTTAAAGTAGGTGAAAAAGTGGATGCAAAGGTAGATGCAAAAGTGGGTGCAAAGGTAGGTGCAAAAGTGGGTGGAAGAGTGTATGCAAAATTGGGTAAAAAGTGGATGCAAAACTGAATGCAAACGTTAAACCAAAAAATTTTCCTTATTTGCCAGCCTCCTACCCCATCCATATATGACGTCATAGCTCAACTCGCCTAACATAACCTAACTTAACCTTGTCACGTGACATGTTCTACAAGTTTAGACTTGCTTTAAGACTGGCTATGACATCACACATAGCTCGCCTAACCTAATGTAACATATCATAACCTAATCTAACCTAATCCCATGTGTTGGCTTTTTTATTGGATTATGTATTGGCTTTTGTGTTGGCTTTTGTATTGACTTATGTATTAGCTTATGTAATAGCTTATATATTGGCTTTTGTGTTGGCTTATACGTTTAGACTTGCTTTAAGACTGGCTAAAACGTCACACTTAGTTCACGTAACCTAATGTAACATATCATAACCTAACCTAACCCCATGTGTTGGCTTTTGTATTGGCTTATGTATTGGCTTTTGTATTGGCTTATGTATTAGCTTTTATGCTGGCTTATATATTGGCTTTTGTGTTGGCTTATACGTTTAGACTTGATTTAAGACCGGCTATAACGTTACACTTAGTTCACCTAAACTAATGTAACATATCATAACCTAGCCTAACCTAACCCCATGTATTGGCTTATGTATTGGCTTTTATATTGGCTTTTGTGTTGGCTTTTGTATTGGCTTTTGTGATGGCTTATATATTGGTTTTTATGTTGCTAATATGTTTAGACTTGCTTTAAGACTGACTATAACGTCACACTTAGTTCACCTAACCTAATGTAACATATCATAACCTAACCTACCCCATGTGTTGGCTTTTGTATTGGCTTTTGTGTTGGCTTTTGTATTGGTTTATGTATTGGCTTTTGTGTTGACTTATATATCGGCTTTTGTGTTGACTTATACGTTTACTGTAACTCGGCGGTCATTCTCGCAATTGTTTTCGCTCAGTCGAGCACCACTTGCCACTATCATTTCATTTAATCGGTTATTCATTTAATCATTCACCCAGAAAAGTGCGCAAGGTTTTAGCAGCCGACACTGTTTTACATCCCATAGCTTACTGGTTAGCGCGCTAGGCTTTGGTTTAAAGTATCTCGAGTTTGATTTCATCAAAATCCAACCATGTGTTCGGGGGATATCGGCTTTACCCCTAAATGTATGGCGGGTTAGTATGTGACGTCACTAGGAAAGTAGGCTATGGGTCAACATTTTGGAATTTTGGAAAGGGTGTGTCAGCTTGATTTCAACAGCACCTCATTCGTCAAAATCCGACCATCCGTTCGGGAGATATCAGCTTTGTTCCTGAATGTATGGCGGGTTAGTATGTGACGCCACCAGGAAAGTAGGCTATGGGTTAATATTTTGGAAAGGGTGTGTCAGCCCTATTTCAACGACACCTCATTCGTCGAAATCCGACCATGCGTTCGGGAGATATCGGCTTTGCTCTTGAATGTATGGCGGGTTAGAATGTGACGTCACCAGGAAAGTAGGCTATGGGTCAACATTTTGTAATTTTGGAAAGGGGGTGCCAACTCGATTTCAATGACACCTCATTCGTCGAAATCCGACCATGCGTTCGGGAGATATCGGCTTTGCCCCTGAATGTATGGCAGGTAAGTATGTGACGTCACCAGGAAAGTAGGCTAAGGGTCAACATTTTGGAATTTGGAAAGGGGTTGTCAGCCCGATTTCAACGACACCTCATTCACCAAAATCCGACCATGCGTTCGGGAGATATCGGCTTTGCTCCTGAATATATGGCGGGTTAGTATGTGAAAGTAGGCTATGAGTCAACATTTTGGTATTTTTGATCACACCTCGTTGCGAATTCACCAGGAAAGTAGGCTATGGGTTAACAATTTAGAACTTTTCGATCGTACCTCGTAGGTGAGGTTGGTTAGCCGCCATCTTGTGACGTCACCAGGAAAGTAGACTATGCGTTAGAACCCCCCCTGCCCCCTACTCTCGAGTTGCCCATGGTACAATAACCTACAAACTCCAAACATACATCAGAGACACGATTCAACCCAACTAATCAGTAACTAAATAAAATAGTAAAAACGAACTCAAATCTTTTCAAAAGGTATTCACATGCAATACAACACCATTGGCAACTCAAACTAACACATGGGGCGCTGCGGTCGGTCTGGATAAGTAGGGTAAAAATACTCAATAACACGCCTTTGATATGGAACACTTTTTATGTATCGGTTATAATCAGTAAATGCAGTCCCTAAAATAATGACAGTATTATTTTTAATTGTATATATGTATAACTGTGCGATACACGTGATCTAATTTGTGTGTTCCACTGGGTTTTATCTGTCAATTGCATACTATCAAGCATCGGTTGTCTGCTGGTATTTGTTTTTGAGCAGTTCGAGTCATTGCGCTGTTATATTTAAAAGCTATATTTGAGTTTGCTCACTGTACCATAGACTCTAGAAATTATTTGGTGCTTGGTAGGGCGAATGGATGAGTTTAAATAACTTGTATTAAAACTCGGGGGAGACAGGAATTGCTTGATTTGGATCGTTAGCAAGTGGGTTTGGTATTGAATATCGGACTGGTAGCAGGTTCTCGCAGAGTTGAAATTTACTCTGCGAAGTCAAATTAGGCCTATATGACTCGTAGTGGAATGGCTCGGATATCGCAGAGCGAGGTGATGGCAGTTGGTAGGGTTATTGGAAATGAACTAGGGATGAACTACTGATGAAGCTTGGCTGTCTTGGCTCGGCGTAACAGTGAACAACCCGTCCTGTCGTCAGTAAGCGTAGTGGTGAGTGGTCTAACCCGCTCCTGTTGCCTGTATTTATTTGGTATCGTCACCTTTCGGCTATTGCTATTTGCATCTTTTGGAAAGTGATGAAAACTTATATCCGCAGCCCTCTTATACATCGACTTACAGCCGTAAACTGAGCAATATACGGTACTTTGCTTTTACTCATTTTGCACTCTATCAACGATTAAAAGTTATTACTTATGTATAAAGACACGAAGAATTTACAACGATCTGCTTACCAATACAAGAAACCATATGCAAACAGTCACCACGTGACAAATGTATCCTACTAGGTAAGTTTCTAATTTTTACCGCTAGATGTCATATCAGATAGCTGGAGTTGCCAATATAAGAACTCGGAACAATCATACGGAAATACCAGTTAATCTTATAATAAGCTCAGTCACCTATTACAATTCACATTACATACCTTTATGCTGGTCGAATCATATTATTTAAAATTACCCCCCCCCCCCTTTAAAATTAGTTTAAGCTCTCCCACGAAGCCGATCACATTTCCAGATTATTATAATTCCCAAAACGTCAACTCGGTAATTTGGCCATTGAGGCCAGATCATCTCAGAAATCTCTTTACGAGCTCTTACAACTTCTTGCTTCTCTCGTTGCTGATCAGGATCAGTCAATAATAGCCCACAACACTTGCAGTCGAAGGGTAACTATTGGTTACCAAGTCAATCGATAGTTCCAATTATATCGCAACACGAAGTCACAATTACAATTTATTTTACGAGTAAACATTTACACGGCCATGTCTGTCTTCCCAAGGAAGAAATACAAGTTCCTACGGCCGACACAGGGCGCACCACCCTGCAGATACGATAGCGGAAGGACTCTGCCCGCCATCTGGTAGAGAAGAGAGGTAACATATACAAGTATTCACTGGCGCAGGGGGTGTCAACCAGATAGGGATTATTTGGCACCAGGGGGTGTCAACCAGATAGGGATCATTTGGCACCATCGGTGTAGTAGCACGTGCCAGTCGTATGGAGCGCTGTATATCGTGTATATCGTGTTGCCAACATATGCATGATACAACGTTGTAATTAAATTGCAAACATATCACTATATTTAGTCAATAAATATACACATAATTCCTAATTGACATTTCCTTGCAATTATCTTGCTCACAGACGATAATTACGGCACTTATCATTAAATAAACATTATTTTTGTCGGTTGGCGGCATTGCCTTCCCGTACACTACTTCTGTTCTGTTCAAACATGGCGGTGTATTTACATTTCCTGTACATTACAGCAATATTTCTTCCCCAGAGTTTTCGATTGATTTCGCCTTAAATAG
Organism: Meconema thalassinum; assembly: GCA_946902985.2. Lineage (NCBI taxonomy): Eukaryota > Metazoa > Arthropoda > Insecta > Orthoptera > Tettigoniidae > Meconema > Meconema thalassinum. The sequence goes on from OX336392.1 coordinate 357,072,306, forward strand.
GGGTCGATAACGTAGATGTTAGGCCCCTTACAGCAACAATTATCAATATCAATCACCTTAAATACATGTGTTTCTTGATGTTCTGTGAAAAAGAAGTGCCGTAATCTTGGCGTTTTCAATTGGATGTAACCTGTAAACCAGTACCGGTATTTCCATTTCTGTTGTAAGTACCGATAATGCATTATGTATTATTAAATTGATTTCTTAAGAGAGTGCTGATATTATCGATAGGATTCTTATGAGAGCCATGCATTATTATTTGTGGACTTCCGTAGTCGTAGAAAGCTAGATTTAATGACTTTAGCCTAATTTAATTATTTTTTTGTTAGATTTTGTATTTCATGTTTTCTGTACCTCATTCTGTATATTTTGTATGTAGGTTATGGGAAAACATCACTCAGAATCTTGTGTTCTTGGCTGCAAAAGTAGAGGTTGGAGATACGCTCCTTTCATCGCTTCTCAGTCGATGACTCAAGGTATGTATCAATAATTAGGCTATTCTGTAATTATTTAGTCAGATTCCTTTGATGGCACTTTTTAAATTAAATTTAAAGTGATGATCCTCACGTCCTACATGGAGTAATCGCCACTGGGAGGGAGTATGGAACAACAACGCTCAGGACAGCTTCTGTCAGTGCGAGGAATCAAATCTCCAACCTCCAGAGTTGCTGCAGCCCCCCATTGGGGGCGCTATGCTCACAGTTTATATCTTGGTTTAGAGTTCCCACATTTCTATACTCACGGCAGTGTCCACATGAAAACTCCACAAACAATACGATCTTGAAAAGGAAGCGTGCTAAAGCTTGAAAATGTGACGCATCTTGTTCTGCCCCTCGCTCTGAGCACTATACCGCTGTTGTGTGTTCAGAAACAGTCAGCAATGCTGTGATCATCCTACAGTCAGCTCTCAGCTGTAACTGTTTAAAAAGAAAATTAATTGTTTTGTAAAATAGTCTTTGGGACTACCTTGCCCGCCCTCTCGATAACCTCTGTCTCGCTGTCACTGGCAGTACTTGTAACTACTGTAGTTCTACATCTCAGCCCTAGATGGGTGAAGTGTGACCTTCACCGCCCGGAGTAGAATGCACTGTTTTATTAATTCATTCAATAATTTTGTACACTTGAATTAATCGTACAGCATGTGGGCTGTAACATGTAGGCCTACAATGACTACGATGCGACTAACATAACCTAATCAATTTGTAAGCGACTTGAAGTGTTCGAAACTTGTAATTACTGTCTAATTAGGTCTACTCACTCGGCCAATCTGAAAACTGCCATGTTTTAAGTATTTTTTTTAGTAAGATCTCTTGATCCAAAACCTGACTTAATGAAGCTAGTTATTTTTATAATAATAAATTTATTAAAGCACAAAATATGCAGTATGAAATTACAACTAGTTTGAACAGAACTGAGACAGAGATAACCTCCTCTGCCCACACCACATCACGTGGTATCGATCACATCTTCTACCACATAGGGCACATACACAATTTAAGTCTGGCTGATGAAATCTTCTGTTACGGTATTACACACTTTGAAGTGGAAACCATGTACCGAGAATCTCGTTACCAGGTGCCTCAGCTCGTAGGAGCTCTCTGTCCAGTCCCGTGATGTCATCGCATCAGTCGCGTAAAATTCTTGCCAGATGCTATCTTTCTTAGACTTCATTTCCTGAACTAGTGTCTCAAAACCATGTGTTGTTGGCAAAAGCATCTGCAGTCTCAGTTCTTCAACAAAAGGGAAGCTCACTTGAGAGTTCATAAACCAAACGAGAAAGAGTAAATCGGAAGAGGCATAAGACATGTGGTTCAATTTTGTTTTTTGTGTGGGGTGAGGTATACCTCCTACCTACACCCACTCCCCAAATATCAAGCTGGAGGAATTTTGGGTATTAGTGACCCATGTGGACTCACATGTGGATTAGTTACATTAATCATAGGCTTAAAATTTTAGTTATTTATTGAAAGGTGAGGGTGGCAGTGCTATGGGTTGGATCAATCATAGATGTCCATTACATTAATAAATAGCTTCTGTGTTTTACTAAAATAAAGGTAGCGCTAAATGAACATAGAACGAGCGATAACATTCTCTATAATAGATGAATTAGCCAAAATACCTTATGAAACGATGAGAAATAAATCAAGGAGCGATGTTTTAATAGATGTTTCCTCCTCTGCCGTCAGTGACCCACCCAGCCATCCCAAATAGGATCACAGCATATAGGCTATAGGCTAGCGAAAATTACAGCTGTGGGTGCCATTGTTCAAATCAATCATCTTCAAAACAGTACCATAAGAGTACTGCCAAACAAAGAAGTGCCCAGTTTAGTCTCTAGTGCGCAGCACTCGGTTCACTGCTCTTAATTAGGCTAGTGTGTGCAATATTTTCACTTCTCTGTAATGATTTTTTTCCCCCATGGCTGAAATGAGTTATTTTTGTTATATGCTCTGTAATTATTATGCAGTATATCGCTCCGCTGTAATAAATATGTATTAATTTTTTCGTACAACATTGGTTTTGATAATGGTTACAGCCTAACGCATCCCGATGAACTTCTTTTTTTGATCAACAGTGATTTTGTATCCCAGTTCTTTTTATCAACAGTGATTTGGTATCTCGCATGTTGGCAGCAATGTGTGCGCCTTGGTGCGTGCTGCTAGAGTGAGCGATGATGACAGTTGAACGAGATGCAAGCGCTGTCGAAACATGGCAGCCGTTTTTAAAATATCAATAAATAGAAAAACATATTTACGTACTTTAGCACATCATGAGGTTTGGTAGTGATCAGGGTTCCTAATTTTAATATGTAATATCGCCCAGAAGATGAAACAAGGACACAAGGTATGTAAAAGTTACATTCATGTCTGCTGCAAGTATAATCCGCATTCCACTTACATTCAGAATTAAGGTAGCACTGAATGAAAGTAGAACGAGCGATAACATTCTCTATAAGGGGCCGATTATATTCTTGGTAATTAGTGTCGATGATTTTCTGTAACAGCGAGATGGATACAAGACAAATATAATTGGTTTATTGTATGCCAAAGTAATGGTTGATATAGGCTAGCTAGTATATTTATTCCCACATGTTACTTTACCTAGGTATTAATTCTGAATGAAAGTAGAACGCAGCTTATACACTTGCATCAGACATGAATGTGACTTTTACATACCTTGTCTCCTTGTTTCACCTTCTGGGCGATATTACGTAGGCTTATTGAAATTAGGAACCCTGGTCACTACTGCACATCATATATGTGCTAAAGTACGGGGCGCCAGGAAATGTTCTCTGCAGATGCGAGAGGTTGCGTCATCAGTTTAGTTCGCAGCACGGTGTCCCTGATAGGGCGAAGGCCATGTGTGTGGGCTGTGAGCTGTCGAAATCGTCAGTGCGTATAGTTAGATTATTGGAAGAGTGCAACAGTATGTTATGAATGGCTGGGTGAGTATAAAGTTTACTGTTTGTTATGATACAAGCGACAGCCGTGCTACCAACGTAACTGGTGACTTAATCTCTCGCAGCAGCTTGTAGGCACTGCGGACAACATTCCCTGGCGCCCAGTATGTAAATATGTGTTTCTATATTTTGCTCTTTTAAAAACGGCTGCCATGTTCCGACAGCACTTGCATCTCATTCAACTGTCAACAAAGTCCACTCTAGCGGCACACACTGAGGCGCACAAATTGTTGCCAACATGTGGGATACAAAATCACTATTGATAATAAAAAGTGGCATACAAAATCACTGTTGATAAAATAATCATTGATCTGGACGCGTTAGGCTGTAACCATTCTCAAAAACCATTGGAATGGACGAAACGAAGGTTAGAATGGTCAGGTGTTGGCGAGGTTGGTAGTACTGTTTTGATGATCGTTGATGTGAACAATGACAGCCACAGCTGTAATTTTGCCTATATAAGTCGTGATTCTTTTTGGGATGGTTGGGTGGGTCACAGAGAGCGGAGGAGGAAACATATATTTAAACTTCATTCCCTGATTTATTTCTCGTCGTTTCATAAGGTATTTTGGCTAATTTATGTACTATAGAGAATGTTATAGGTGTATTATCCAGAGTTGGGATCTGACAGTTCGGCGGAGAACTGTTGAACTAAAGGCAGCGGTGCCACGAATGCTGCTGTCCACCACGCGCATACTTCCATCCTCCCGCTCTTTTCCTCATTCTCATAATATCATTAGCACCGTTATTACATTTATTACTTTTTTATTCAGATGGTTTTCAAAATCTTAAACAAACCAATGCTTAAATCTGTTCGGTGCAAACTGTAAAACAAAATATTAGCCCGTCAAATTGAGGAGAGACCTAAATTATTGTAATGAATAGCAATAACAATATTACGAATACTATCATAAAGCAAAAATGATCAAAGCGAAACGACAACACGTTATTGTTTCCGTGATTTTTAGTTATTTATATTTCCTGTAGAATAAGTTTCAAGTCACAAGTAACACACAATTGTATTACAAAATATAGGCTCATTGTGTAGACTATTAAGTCACCCTTTAGAAGACAGAAGCTAATCACAGTAGTCTTACTAATTACAAGAGCAGAGGCGGTAGCCTACGTTCCTGCGCGCGACTGAATGGAATTAATGGTTCGCCTGATGCTCAGAACTGACACTAACACTGCTACATACATAAATAACGGTCTCTAATGAATCATAAGTATAAATATAAGTATAAAGTATAAATAAGTATAACTCAAACAATTATAACTCATTAAAACAACAGATTATGAAACGCAGCAAGGTGAGTGTGCACTGGAGGCAACCAAACAAGCGACTGATCGGCGACAAGCAAGTGGTGAAATAGCATCATTCAAATTGGCAGCGCTGTATAGTTTCCATGGCAACAAGCCATGCGGGCGATCTAGTCGTCAGCTGTTTTTGCCCAGTGGTGCTGAATTGTCAGATTCCAACTCTGGAAAATACACCTATAGGTAGTGAGTTATTGTTCTTTCAAGGGGCGGAACTACGAGGTCATCTGCCCCTTATGGAGAATGTTATCACTCGTGCTACTTTCATTCAGTGCTACCATAATATCACCTTGTGGTGTGGTAGCTGCCACTCCTAAGGTCCTGGGCTAGTTTCCAAGTAATTTAATTCTGGTCTGAGGGTTGGAACGACTCACAATCAGCTTCGTGAGCCAGAACTGAGAAGAGGTAGGTTCGATTCTCACCTCGGCCATCCAAGAAGTGGTTTTCCGTGGTTTCCCCACTTCCACTCCAGGCTAACGCTGGGATTGATCCTAACTTAAGGCAATGGCTGCCTCCTTTCCACTCGTCACCTGAATTACAAAAAGTAGGCTATACTGCTCGGGTTCATTTTCCATGTTCTGTGAACTTGCGGGGTGAGGAGAAAGAACAGGGGAGGGTCAGGCGAGAAGAGAAGGGCCTGTCAACTGCCCGCCGTGATATCTGGTATTCCTTTCTATTCCAATAATGCTAACTTAGGGCTGTTGCTCAAAACACTGTGGTGTTACGAATGAGTGAGTGAACCACCGACCAATGTATTTGGTTCTGTACTATGCACGGACCAAGGAACCTCATCACTCGTCAACACCACTGTGATGCACATTTCTCTCAGGTTCACGCAGCTTAGACCCGAGCAGTACACACTACTACAGGTACTACAATAACACAGATTATCATACAAATCCTACATACTTCCAAACACATGGGGCTAAATGAATTAATATCAACAACACAATGATTCTACAATAAGTGATTCTTTTAAAATGTAGTTATAGTAGGTGCAACTATACACATATCAGCAAATTCAAGTTCTCCATTTGAAGCATTACATATTTTATTAAGTTTACTGCTTCAACATACAAACTTGCATGTGTTGTAGGAATTTGCTGTTCATCAGTGCTAGCCATGGCATAAAGGAGGGAAGAGGTTCATTATCCTGTGCTATAGCCTACTGTTATGCCTTGGCAAGAAAGAAGAAAGGAACATGCCTCAACACGTACTTTTAGGAGGACCAGATTTGATTTCTGTATTTTTGCTAAGTGTGATCTTGGCTCTCGCTGTTATTTTTCTTCGTTGACAACTTTTTAAATAAAACGATGATTTCTAGCAGTATTGAGGTTTCTCTTGTTTTTCATTGAAAGTCCTATTTCTCCTTTCCCCTTCACAGGATGTCATAGAATTTACTGTATTAGTGTGCGATGATTTTTTTTGATGTACTTACTGTAATTCAACCTGTAAAAATTGGTGAACTGGATATATTTTAAAAGGGAATATGAAATGAACTACTGTTTAGACATTTTGTAATATCCAATTATTTTTCTGAAATTTCAGTCTCCCAATGAATTTGGCACTAAGTGCACTAACAATTTTATTGTGATCTGGTTACACCACCTGTTTACTTAGCATTCTCTCTTAACATTTTACTGTTATTGTTAACAGCATCAAGCATTTTAAGATATGAATATTCTCCCTTCCCAGTACTTTTCCTTTGCAGTTTATTCTAATAACTGATTGGTTATAGGCCTAATTAGGCCTAATGTGGTTAATTGGAAGGGACCCTATTTTTAAGGTGAGTAGTAATATGCTGCAGGCCTTTTAGTAGCCTAATTCTTGTCACCAATGCAATATGCTCCAATTGCAACTGAAAGAAATGTAAACATGTAAATTATTGATGTGGTCATGTCCTAAAATAGGGGCAGATGACGTCGTAGTTCCGCCCCTTAAACAACAATAACTAACTAACATGTCCTAAATGCTGTGATTGTTCATTTCAGAGTTCAGGAATTCACAATTTCCCACTTAGGTATTATTTTAAAAAAAAGTTATTGGTATTTTGATTGTGATTTATTTCTTGTTGATCATATGATTATCTCCTCACTTAAAAACGTGCTATAAGTATTGGGAAGATTGTGATTTTCGGAACATTGAAGTGGATAGAGAATTTAGGACGAGAATATTTAGTGGAACGAGGGGAAGGGGTGGGGTAGGCTACCCGCACGGCCGTGCTACACGCACGGCCGACTGAATGCGCTCATACCGGCCTAGACAATGAGACCTTTTTCATGAAAGCTTGTTAGTTACTCAACTGCTCACACAGCGCTGTTCACCAAGCATTGCACGACTAAGACTTATCTCTACTTAGTGTAAAACAAAGTCCCCGATTCTTGGATATCACGGGTAATCCCGAGAACCACTGGATGGATTTTGATGCGGCTTTCACCATTCTGTACAGGTAATATCGAGGAAGATTTCTGTAGAAAATAATTTATTTATGATCAAAGGGAGCCAAGCAGTAACGATTTTAGATTTCAGTGAATAGGTCGAAGGAAGAACTTGACGTCCGTACGCTTTTTAAGCTTACGCTGGACAAACCGTTAAAAATATCAATATACTATGAGTGTAAGAATTGTTCAGCATGAAAAATTGTACAAAAAAGTCCGCGTGAGCATATCTCTATCTTCGATACATCGCCCACTATAAGTGTTTTTAGTTTGGACGGGAGGGGCATTTGGCTTGCAGCTCGCCATTCTTAAATTACGTCTGACAGGAATTCCCTGCACATTCATAACTGTTCCCGGGCGAAGCCGGGGCGGGTTGCTAGTGACACTATTATATTATCATTATAATTCACACAATATCAAAATGCAAATTATATCACAAAGTAAAATAGCGTGCTAATAAATCTAAGAGAAATTAGACATACCTTGCACCTCGTTACAGTTGAATTCGATCAGAATCACTCGGTTTTCATTAAAGTTTATGCATTTTTCTGCTGAACGGTTTGGAAGTTCGGCAACAGGAAACTAGGACTGTTATTTACTTAAAATATTCATTTTTGTATTTTTGTACTATTTGTGTTCATGATTTCATTACATTGTCAGAATAGGGATGTATAGAACTAGCACCGATAGAGCGAACTGCTGCTGCACTGGGTAAGCGCAAGGCGCTCTTCATTTGTCTCCTGTGTTCTCATGCCGCTAATATGTACGAATTTAAGTTGTTGAAATTGTTATTTTCGTGACTGTGCCGAGCTATTGCTGTGTTCCTCTTTGCAAAAATCAGGGAAGCCCGTTTTCGTTTCACCAATTTCCATAAAAGAAAGAAAAAGGAAGAAATGGTTACATGCTATTGGAAGGAAACATTTCGGTGAGAAAAATCTGACCGAATATATTAAAGTGTGTTCCCATCATTTACAACCCGATGACTTCACGAAAACTGTGTTGGATAAGTGTGATTTACAAAGGGAAATAATTCATATTTTGTACCTATAAACTTATTAGACATTTCGATAACCACTGAATGTCTGCGTTTGTATTTGAAGGTGAGAGAGCAAGATTAAAACAGGGCGCTGTTCCATCGCTTTTTCCGTGGACCACGAACACAACAAATATAAGGAAGAGGCCGTACACAAGAAAACATTTCTGACTCCCATTTTCAAAGACATCAATACTCGGACAAATACTTCAAGAATAAATGTCGCAACATTAACAGTCACAAACGTATTATGATTGGTTTCTTGAAATCAGAATTAATCGTCAACTTCCATCTGCCCGACGGAGAATGTGGTAGCGACTGACTTCTACATTCTTGAGACATAGTCAGATGAATGGAAACAGTTCGTGGCCCTAAAGCAGGGATTCTCAAACTTTAAAAAAATTGTACTCCCAAGTCCTTTCACAGGGGTATGGGAACGATTCTTATTGAGAAATTGACAAAATTACATAAGAACCAAACGTTGCGAGCATTTTCGAGTATACCGGTACAATACCGGTATCAATTTTCTTTGATTATGTTTACCTTAAAACATGACAGTTTCGTGTGAGCTATCAACCTAAAAAAAAGACATGAATCGAAGTCTATAAGCAAGGGGACCAAGTGAATATTTAAATCTCTATTTATGATTTAAGTCTTATGGAGATATATTTATCAATATAGGCCAACAATACTCAAGTAATTGTAATCTTTGGGAGAAAGCATGGTGACTCATATTCATTATTTGAATAATAATTAAAGCGTGTTAGAATTTTGTTATTACCGCTGTATTAATTCTTCCATCCTCCCGGTAGTTTTAGCGTCTTCGGTCCGTAGCTCATTTCGCAACTGTTTAACACTTAAACGCTGAAAATCGTCCATAATATATTAGGAGATATACCTATAGAATTAATTAATATAGTCTTGGAGTAAAATTAGAGAAGTTATAATTTATTTTAGCTTAAAAAACTCGGTCACAATTTATACATTCCTCGCAACTGACTGGGAGAAACATAAGACGATCGCCTAGCGCTTACCCAGTACTACACGAGCACTATCTGGCGCGAACTTTCTCCGGCTACATCCCTATTACCGACAGTAGTGGCTACGCTGGCTAAAGCGCAGCGTTAGGCCATGGGGTCAAGCTCTCTGCTGACTCGGTAGACGCGTGGGTTCGAGCCCCACCGTCGGCCGTCCTTGAAATGATTTTCCGTGGTTTCCCATTTTTCAACACCAGGCAAATGCTGGGACGGTACCTTCTAACAGGCCACGGCCGCTTCCTTCCACATCCTTGCCCAGTTTCATTCATCTTCATCCATTCCATCTCTCATCCTGACGCGCAGGTCGCCCACGGGCGTCGACTAGAAAGACTTGCACTCGGCCTCTCAGGAGGCCACATGAAAAAAAATGTCAGAATTAATGCTTTAATTAGTAGGGTATACTATTCAGTGTACCTATTATAAATAAAAACCGTGAGGTTTCTCACCTCCCCATATTACGAAACTCGGTTGCCTAATACGAGGAAAGTGCACTTTTAAAGTTAACAATAATATCAGAGGGTATTACAACACCAAACGTGCCCATATTTGTAATATACATAGTATATCGCCTGAGGTTTACATTGGTGAGAAAACCAAAATTATTCCGTTCCTTCTTATGTCTAATGTGAGCCCTATAAAAAAACTCCCCATATTTGGCGACTTTCCTCTACCCATTTTTAGAAGATACCTTATGCACTGGACAGCTGAATCCGTGATTAATTGTATAGGTAGCTTCGTAAGTCTCAGAACTCAGGAAGTCCTTTCTAGCAGCGTTACTAGCAGCTTTCAAAGTTTCAAGGTAAGAAAGAAAATATTCCTCTAGCCAGTTTAGGCGACTGACATTTAATGAGAAAAAAATGCCCTTTATCTGGATTTCTAGACTGAAAATGATGATATGTGATGCTTACGTCATGCATAGCGAACCATTTATTAACGTTTTTCAAAAAAAAAATGGTTGCTTCTGCGTCCATGAATGTGTACGCTTCCGGGTGCATGCCTATATTATCTTTGTGTACTAATGGCACCAATAACTCCTGACGAGAACACTTCCTTGGCACGCCGAACATTCATTTTTTCAAATTTAGTGGGTTCGATGTGTTTTTAGTGAGGTTTCTGACCGGTTTGACGATCTCACCCTTTTGCATTGTGTATAGTAATGACAAGTATTTCCCTGAAATTATTCCAGTACCATCAGTCATCTCTCGTTACAGAAACTGCGTTCTAATGGTTTTTTTTTTAGAATGTGACAATGATCAAAACTAGGGAATACATTCCTAGACTCGTCGTATGGGTGATTGACCATTGGTTGCAAATTCCCTCCCCCTAAATGCCTCATCATTGTAGTGTTAGTTTTGTGATTATCAGAGACAGTTATTATAATTATGAAACCACATTGTTCAACCTCGAGAATAACGTCCAGCAGGAGTTTATGTAAGTCCCGTCCTGACAGCTGCTTCGTGAAAAAGAAGGCACACGGTATCTGATAATTTGTCGAAAGATCTCTTAGCACAAAACACAACACACGATTAGCTGCTACTTGTTCCCGGCTGTAATTTTGATCCTCTCTTTCCTTTTAATGAGACGGTGCTACACGCACGGCCGACTGAATACGAGCTGCGCTCTATACCGGCCTTGACATTCCCAGTCAGAACCCAAATATAATATGTCATTGGAAAGTTTCTACTCGTTGCCGGTAGAGCGCACTCCCCTCCCATTATAGGCGCGATAAGGAATCAACTGTACAGTACGTATATTAAATGTGTAATCTCAAGAACCACTGGATGGATTTTGATGCTGCTTTCACCATTCTGTAAAGGTGATCTCGAGGAAGATTTGTGTAGAAAATAATTTATTTATGACCAAAGGGAGCCAAGCAGTAACGATTTCAGTGAAAAGGTCGAAAAAATAGCCTGGCGTCCGTTCGCTTTTTAAGCTTACGCTGGGCGAACCGTTAAAAATATCATTATATTATGAGTGTAAGAATTGTTCAGCGTGAGAAATTCTACAAAAAAGTCCGCGAGAGCATATATCTATCTTCGATACATCGCCCACTATAAGTGTTTTTAGTTTGGACGGGAGGGGCATTTGGCTTGCACCTCGCCATTCTTAAATTACGTCTGACAGGAATTCCTTGCATATTCATAACTGTTCCCGGGCGAAGCCGGGGCGGGTTGCTAGTGACACTATATAATTATTATCATTATAATTTCCGCATTATCAAAATTAAAATTATATCACAAAATAAAATAGCGTGCTAATAAATCTAAGAGAAATTAGACATACCTTGCACCTTCTTCGGGTACAAGGACACTACTCCAACACCGTCTCATTAAAAGGAAAGAGAGGATCAAAATTACAGCCGGGAACAAGTAGCAGCTAATCGTGTGTTGTGTTTTGTGCTAAGAGATCTTTCGACAAATTATCAGATACCGTGTGCCTTCTTTTTCACGAAGCAGCTGTCAGGACGGGACTTACATAAACTCCTGCTGGACGTTATTCTCGAGGTTGAACAATGTGGTTTCATAATTATAATAACTGTCTCTGATAATCACAAAACTAACACTACAATGATGAGGCATTTAGGGGGAGGGAATTTGCAACCAATGGTCAATCACCCATACGACGAGTCTAGGAATGTATTCCCTAGTTTTGATCATTGTCACATTCTAAAAAAAAAAAAAAACATTAGAACGCAGTTTCTGTAACGAGAGATGACTGATGGTACTGGAATAATTTCAGGGAAATACTTGTCATTACTATACACAATGCAAAAGGGTGAGATCGTCAAACCGGTCAGAAACCTCACTAAAAAACACATCGAACCCACTAAATTTGAAAAAATGAATGTTCGGCGTGCCAAGGAAGTGTTCTCGTCAGAAGTTATTGGTGCCATTAGTACACAAAGATAATATAGGCATGCACCCGGAAGCGTACACATTCATGGACGCAGAAGCAACCATTTTTTTTTTGAAAAACGTTAATAAATGGTTCGCTATGCATGACGTATGCATCACATATCATCATTTTCAGTCTAGAAATCCAGATAAAGGGCATTTTTTTCTCATTAAATGTCAGTCGCCTAAACTGGCTAGAGGAATATTTTCTTTCTTACCTTGAAACTTTGAAAGCTGCTAGTAACGCTGCTAGAAAGGACTTCCTGAGTTCTGAGACTTACGAAGCTACCTATACAATTAATCACGGATTCAGCTGTCCAGTGCATAAGGTATCTTCTAAAAATGGGTAGAGGAAAGTCGCCAAATATGGGGAGTTTTTTTATAGGGCTCACATTAGACATAAGAAGGAACGGAATAATTTTGGTTTTCTCACCAATGTAAACCTCAGGCGATATACTATGTATATTACAAATATGGGCACGTTTGGTGTTGTAATACCCTCTGATATTATTGTTAACTTTAAAAGTGCACTTTCCTCGTATTAGGCAACCGAGTTTCGTAATATGGGGAGGTGAGAAACCTCACGGTTTTTATTTATAATAGGTACACTGAATAGTATACCCTACTAATTAAAGCATTAATTCTGACATTTTTTTTCATGTGGCCTCCTGAGAGGCCGAGTGCAAGTCTTTCTAGTCGACGCCCGTGGGCGACCTGCGCGTCAGGATGAGAGATGGAATGGATGAAGATGAATGAAACTGGGCAAGGATGTGGAAGGAAGCGGCCGTGGCCTGTTAGAAGGTACCGTCCCAGCATTTGCCTGGTGTTGAAAAATGGGAAACCACGGAAAATCATTTCAAGGACGGCCGACGGTGGGGCTCGAACCCACGCGTCTACCGAGTCAGCAGAGAGCTTGACCCCATGGCCTAACGCTGCGCTTTAGCCAGCGTAGCCACTACTGTCGGTAATTCTGACAATGTAATGAAATCATGAACACAAATAGTACAAAAATACAAAAATGAATATTTTAAGTAAATAACAGTCCTAGTTTCCTGTTGCCGAACTTCCAAACCGTTCAGCAGAAAAATGCATAAACTTTAATGAAAACCGAGTGATTCTGATCGAATTCAACTGTAACGAGGTGCAAGGTATGTCTAATTTCTCTTAGATTTATTAGCACGCTATTTTACTTTGTGATATAATTTGCATTTTGATATTGTGGGAATTATAATGATAATATAATAGTGTCACTAGCAACCCGCCCCGGCTTCGCCCGGGAACAGTTATGAATGTGCAGGGAATTCCTGTCAGACGTAATTTAAGAATGGCGAGCTGCAAGCCAAATGCCCCTCCCGTCCAAACTAAAAACACTTATAGTGGGCGATGTATCGAAGATAGAGATATGCTCACGCGGACTTTTTTGTACAATTTTTCATGCTGAACAATTCTTACACTCATAGTATATTGATATTTTTAACGGTTTGTCCAGCGTAAGCTTAAAAAGCGTACGGACGTCAAGTTCTTCCTTCGACCTATTCACTGAAATCTAAAATCGTTACTGCTTGGCTCCCTTTGATCATAAATAAATTATTTTCTACAGAAATCTTCCTCGATATTACCTGTACAGAATGGTGAAAGCCGCATCAAAATCCATCCAGTGGTTCTCGGGATTACCCGTGATATCCAAGAATCGGGGACTTTGTTTTACACTAAGTAGAGATAAGTCTTAGTCGTGCAATGCTTGATTAACAGCGCTGTGTGAGCAGTTGAGTAACTAACATGCTTTCATGAAAAAGGTCTCATTGTCTAGGCCGGTATGAGCGCATTCAGTCGGCCGTGCTACACGTCAACTAGTACCACGGCCAAACACCAGACAGCGCTGAAGTCTTAGGTGCCAAGAATTAGCATGGCTGTCGGCTATCTGTAGTAGTAGGTAATCTGTGTTTGGCACCATCGGTGTAGCAGCACGTGCCAGTCGTATGGAGCGCTGTATATCGTGTTGCCAACATATGCATGATACAACGTTGTAATTAAATTGCAAATATATCCCTATATTTAGTCAATAAATATACACTTAATTGCTAATTTACATTTCCTTGCAATTATCTTGCTCATAAACGTTAATTACGGCACATATCATTAAATGAACATTATATCTACTGGGTTGGTGGCATTGGCTATATTCACAGCGGCAAAGAAAAGAAATTGGCGCCTTCCATTTTACAAGTTTTTAAGTATTTTTCCTGCCTCGTGGTTGAATGTAAACCCATATTCTTTGATATCGGTATTTCAGTGGTAAGTACTAATAATGCATTATGTATTATTCAAATGATTTCTTGATCGATGGGATTCTTATGAGAGTCATGCATTATTATTTTGTGGATTTCCTTAGCAGTAGTAGAAAGCTAGGCTAATGACTTACATTTAAATTTAATTTATTTTCTATTAGATTTTGTATTTCATGGTTTCTGTACCTCGTTCTGTATATTTTGTATGTAGGTTATGGGAAGATATCACACGGCATGCGCTGTTCCTGGCTGCAATAGTAGAGGTTGGACATACACTCCTGAGGATGGAAGAGCTCTGTCCTTTCATCGCTTTCCCTGTGATGACGCAAGGTAATGTATCAATAATAATAATAATTGGGCTATTCTGTAATTATTTAGTCACGTTCTTTTGATAGCATTTTTTAAATGAAATTTGGCTCTCCTGTAGTATACGTTGCCCGTTTCGAAAGTGCGTTATTTTACTTAGTAGCGCTCGGAAAATGGTTTGTATTTACTCTGCCACGTTATTAAAGCCATTTGCCATTAACAAACACCGCGTAAACACTTCCAAAAAAAGGAAATTGTCAACATTAACTTTCAAGTAGTAAACTTATCAAAAAGCACGTCGCCATGTTTGATTACGTAATGCTGCCAACTTACTGATTGTACTACCAGGCAAAATCATTGGCCTGGTTAAAGATTATTGATGCGTGACATCCCCACTGTGCGTGACAAAAACCAGGGGTGTTATCTATTAGCCTAACGCGGCCCTGCGGGCCGTGCTACCTAACCTTTATTGGCCTAGACGAAAATCATTGGGCTGGATGAAAATATTGGTCTGGAAACAATAATGTTGGCACTCTGAAAAAATACAGTAACACTCTCTAGCGATGAAATATTCAACTGCTGTATATTAGTAACATTGGCCATTTCTATAGAAAATTTTTCGGATTTTAATGGCGCCGGGCAACGTATACAGTACTACACGAGTTCCTGAAGTTTAAAATGAGTGGTTGGCTACTTGGTGGGTTGGGGAATTGGATAAGCTACAATACTCCGCCCTCAGAATTGTTCTCGGGGCCCTTTCTTCCACCCCCACACAAGCTCTTCTGGTCGAGGCGGCAGAGCAGCCGCTCTACCTTAGGAGACGTTATCTATCTTCACGATATCTCCTCAGACAAATGGCACTACTAACGTCACCCATCCTTCCCAAACTACAACTTCTCTCCGAATAACATCAGAAAAGGTTATTCAAACACTATTCTCCTGTCTTATATGGAGCTTTCGGGTTTTCGCCCTCAAATTCTTCAAACACGAAAACCCATTTGTTATAATGTCCCGCTCTCGGTGTTAATGTTTCAACCTGATGTTGTGCAACATTCCTCACATGTATCTCGTATGTCTTCTGTGCTTACCCCTTCCATTGCCCGCAAATATGTCTATAATCTCGAAGTAAATCATCAACAATATACAACAATTTATACAGATGGATCAAAATTTCCCTCCTTCAAGTACGGGTGCTGCTTTTTATATCCCCTCTATATCATATCTCGCCTCTTTTAAATTACGGCATACTCTCTCTATTTTTTCTGCAGAAGCATTTGCTATTCGCCAAGCGCTTCTGTATATTAAAAGGAATAACATCACTAAGTCCTTAATTCTATCTGATTCTCAAAGTGTCCTACAGGCTTTACATCATGTACATACTTCGAATAATTGGTTTGTATTTAATATTGTAAATTTAACGTATGAATTATCTCATTTGGGCTACCGGATAGTTTTTTCATGGATACTGGGCCATTCCAACCTATCTGGGAATGAATTTGTTGATAAAGCAGCAAAGGAAGTGGCCATGGGTCATGATGCATTATATTAAGAACAAAGTTCCAAATGGTTCTGCCTCGTCAATACTGTTTATTAAAATGTCGTGATACAATCACCTGTCTTTTAACACTTGGTACATGTTTCGACGTCTGACACTTATTGACGTCTTCATCAGCCTAAATATTTGGGCAGCACTTAAAACATTCCCTTTATATACTGGGTGTAGTTAAAAATTGTACATAAAAACACACATAGATCACTGTAACACATTAAAAAGTTGTTAAAACATTTTCTTATGTTAAAAGCTCAATAAAATCCTCAGCCGGGCTTGGCAGTCTTTCTTGGTTTATTTCTAATGTTAGCTTCAATAGCCCAAGCAAGGGGTGACCATTCCCAACTGGAAAGAAATGAAACTATGTATGAGAGAAAGAAGTGGTAGATAAAATAATACTTTAAAAACCCTAAATGTTATATAAAGACTTACGATGTAATGCGGCAATGAGCTAACAGAGCCGTGCTGAGTCGGACGGAGACTGTGCTGTACTGAAACGGTGTGTCAACATGGAAGCAACAAGCAAGACAATAGGGACGGAAGAGGAGAGGGGTGAGAGTTCGGGAGTGTTTTGGTGGGGAAGGGGGAAGGGGTATGGAGTAAGTTTAGGGGAAGGTAACATGGATCAACGGTTGTGGATTTATTTCTATGGTGGTTTATATTTTGTTTCGTAATGGATTAACGTTTCATAGAGTACGTTGTTTTCGAAATGAATCTCATTAAGATTCGTTAGGGGGGTGGTCTTTTGGGCTAAATCGATTTCAATTTCTTCTAAGATGTTCATTGTAATTCCTTTATTTGCTCGATGTAAGATTCTCATATCGTTGTTAATGTCTGTGAACAACCACATTGTACCCAATGTTGTCAAGCTCGATAGTCACTCGGTCAAGCATATCCTTAGTCATTTTAGAGTCAAAATCAAGGTACACAGGTTGTTTCCAGTTTGAAAAAAGTCCTCTAGCCATAATAACTTGCATGTATGAATGAGGACCTACTATTTCATCCTCTTTTTAATCATAATCATATGTAGCTGCCACTTTCATTTCATCGTAAGAGAGAACTGTTGTTTTTTTTCCAAAACTATTCATAGTGTGGCCTGTAACTTCCATTACACGAATTACATCAGCCATAATCCCTTGTCTCAAATTTAAACTTGAAGCCCATCTCTGCAATGAAGAAATTCCTGGCAAAGGGTAATGTAGCTTTTGCCTGCGGTAAATGTAACACCGTTGGCTGAAATATCTGATGGTAAATGCAGTCGAAATATCATCTGAAGTCCATTTAACGTGCTTCTTTTTATTGATGATGATATCTAATTGGCTTTTACTCAGCACCTCTGAGAATGTACCAATGACTTGCTGGTTCAGGGGGAGGGTGGTCAACAATGAGACAAAAAATACATTTCAGTTTCTAAAAATTACATATTGAGAAAAAAATATGGTTTTACACTAGGAAAATATGAGCCCATGTTTATTCTAGATGATAAACCCTTGGAAATACATTCTTCTTTTTTCTTATGAGAACAACCTCCTTTTTCCTAAATCATGACATTTGTCTCATTGTACCCCACGTATGGTACACGATGAGACACCTGCATGTACACATTGAGACAAATATATAAACATCACTCACACGTACTTAGTGTTTATGTATTTTCCTCATTACATTAAATACTGAAGAGAGTGATATATTTGCAATATATTATGTTGTAAGAGAGAGATATATCTTATGTTGTAGGATAAGGAAAATAAGCATGAAATAAATTGTGGAAAAAATAGATGTTTCCTTGTTTATTCTTTAACAAATGGGCTACAACTGTGAAATATTATAAAAATAGCATAATTTAGTGGTAACGAACCACACTATATTATTACAGTTATGCAAAAAAGGAAAAAAGTATAGTCCTAATCACTGAATATTCAAGAGTCTCAAATCAATTTCAAACGAAATAAAAGCTTGCTGCCTCTTTGTAGTACCA
Source organism: Meconema thalassinum (assembly GCA_946902985.2). NCBI lineage: Eukaryota > Metazoa > Arthropoda > Insecta > Orthoptera > Tettigoniidae > Meconema > Meconema thalassinum. The sequence goes on from OX336392.1 coordinate 357,090,606, forward strand.
GCAACGAAGGGGGCAATATCATCTTGATGTCATTTGACGAAACAGATGCCACATCAGGGTTATGAGGATGCACAAATTTTGTACCTACACTCTTTTGACATTTCCTCAAGAAGCTCACCTAATAATTACCATAATCATCTTTTGGTGCAGTCACCTCTCCAATGTAAAAAACAGTCTTCTTACTAGGAAACTCGACGAGAACATAATCACCAGGAGCTGGTTCTCGGTCAAGTTCCTCAAATGCTGTAGGTTCTAATGAAAGAAGATCGCCAACATCAAGATCATCATCTGTGTCATATAAAAGAAGAGTTGTATCAACCTTTGTCTCATCTTCATCACTTGTGGAGTCAAAATCAATTTTTCTCTTAGTTTTTTGTTTTTTTTCTCTTTTAACACCTCTCTTGTTTTCTTTGTTTTCTGTGACCTCTCAGCTAGAGCAAGTTTCTGCGGTGTATCCGTCGCAATAATGCTTTTGCATTTTCTGCGTCCCTTCCGTTGATTTGTTCTTGCTTTGGCCTTTGGATAACCTAAGGCATTGCTAGGACTCAGTAGAAATCCATTTCCCTTCTTCTCAGAAGCTGGTGATTCATTAAAAGACTCGTCTGCTCTCACAGCATTAGTTTCAGGAGTTGACGATGCAGCTGTCTCTTGAGAAGGACTTTCAGGGTTAGCATCGGGTCGATCCATAGCCGAATTCATTAGAAAATCTTGTTCTGTGAAAACGAGTATTCAGTGGGAATATGCCTGTCTTTCGAAAACCAGACAGGATGTTAGCAGGTGTCATGGCATTTTCGTGAGCGAATTTGACAAATGAGGCTATCTCATAGATGGTGACAGGACATCCTGGATGGTGAAGCATCCACGAATCCATCGCTGAGTTAATTTGTGCTTTCAAAGGATAATACACAGACACATCTAACAGCTGCATACGGTAGCTGCAATGAGGTGGGAGTGTAACTATGGTAACACCGTTATCTTTTGCAATATCAAGGGCTCGGAGAAAAAGGTGGCTTTCATGATTGTCCATGATTAGAATGGTTGGATCATCCTTGCTAGAACGGGAATGCTGTACAAAATGCATCATTACACTTGCGAAGAGTTCTGCGTCATCCAACCTGATGGGGTGGCAAGTCCTAAGGTGCCTGGCACTCCACCATTAACCATATGTTGCTTGAAGTTCTTCCTGGGAAACACCATAACAGGAGGAATATAATCTCCTGCTGCGTTCACCGTGCAGCATACAGTGACAAGTGTTCCACGTTCCCCACTGACAATTTTCCCTACTTGCTTAGATCCCCTTTCTGCAATGACTTTCTTCGGCTGATGGACAGTTGTAACGGCCGTTTCGTCCAAATTGTAGATCCTGCTTCCATCAGCAACATTTGGAGAACGCCTGAGGGCCTCCTCATAATTGTCATAAAATATGTTGACGTTGTGCGGATTGAATGCAGTGGCTCTGGATATACTGCAGCTCTCGGGCTGTCTGATGCTGACATTCGGATTTCTTTTTAGGAACCCACGTAACCAATCCACTCCAACACTCTCTCTTTCAGTCCAAGTTGTAGGAACGGTAATTGAGTTTGTAGTTGCCATTTCATAAGCTATCTTGCGTAAATCTCTAGTGGATTTTCCGTAACACATCCTTGAACAGGTAATGATGTAATCAGCTAATTCTTTTTCCTGCTCTGTTGTGAAGATTTTCCTTACGTCATACCTTGGTGTCATGGATCTGTGAGCAAATGAACCTGCAATATTTTTTTTCTGCAGCCACATATCGATATAATGTTTGGAAACTAATTTTGTGAAGCCTGCCAGCTTCACGCAAGGATAGTTTTTCTATTAATACTGCATTTACTGTGGCTCGCATGTCTTCATCTTTAAATAGTCCCTTGTCTGTCTTTCTGGTCGATTTCCTTGGCATGATGAATCTAAAATTTTAAAAAAGTGCTTGTAAGGAGGGTATGTGTGCACCAACTACAACAGCACAAGTGCTATCCAAAAAAATACAAACAAAGAAAATTCGCATAGAAGTGTTCCATTCTGTAACAATTCATAACCTATTCGGGGTGTATTTTAAATAACTGTATGCACAATACTCTCACAAATCTTATACTCATTACTATTCAAGAATCAATGGAGTTTAATTACGTGTATATGAAGCAAAGCGTAAAATGCATGACCAAATATTATAGTGTGTTTATGGTACACAATGAGACACCTCCCATGTGGTTAATGGAGCTGTGTCTCATTGTGTACCAGCAGACATCTCTACAATATTTCTCTTACAGAACAACTATTTTGACAATAACTAATGATCTAAATATACTCACAGTATGATAGAAGCATACAGTTTCAGACACAACAGCAACAAAACAACAATTTCATGAAGTTACTGTACACGAAGACCACAACTGCATAACAAAATCACAACTTTTGCGCCATAAAAACACACATGCAAGGAATACTCAATAACCAGTGGAGCCAACCTTATAGTTTATGCAGTACAGGATTATAGTTGTTTGTACATCTTCCACAAGAAAGCAGCACCCGCTAACTCAAATATGGCACTGGCCATAGGCCTTGTCTCATTGTGTACACTGTCTCATTGTTGACCACCCTCCCTACTATCTGAGTGGTCTTTCCCAATTTAGCTGATAATTCTTCAACTGTTTTTTCTATTTTCTCAATTTGCTTCTGGTAATCAATAATTTGTGCTCTATTTTGTAAACATTGCTTTCTTAACTGCTCACTTTCTTCTAAAACCCTGTTGTAATTCTCAAGTAGAATTGCATACCTGTTGTCATCTTCCTGGGTTTGAAGTGGTGCTTCTGGTTCACTCACTGAATTTTGTACACCCTCTTCTCTGAGTAGATCTTGAAACAATGTCCTCTGGTTCCTTTTTTATTAATCTTTGCTTCCTTGATGAAGACTCTCCTATACTGGTGTGATCTGGAGTTAAATGTAGCATTGGCACTGCTGGAAGTAATATGACAACAACCAAGTTCATGTGGGATGTATGTAGTATTGTAGCAAGTGTTTTTTTTTTAAATAAATGTTAAGCTAACCCTCTCGTTTACATTTATGATTTGATAATATAGTCATTGTATTTTGAAGGCTAGTGCTCCAACCACTAAAATACCATATACGGAATATGTCAAAAATATTATCAGATATAAAATCATCCTAGCAGATTAAAACTTAAGGAGTAGGCCAGCTAGGCTCACTTACCATTTGGTTTTAGATTCCTTGTAAATCTTGGCTTTATATTAAGCAATTCGGCCCTGTAGTCTAATTCAAAGTCTTCACTCTTAAAGTGGAGGGAACATATCCTACTTGTTTGAGGGTTGAAATGATCTATTCGCTTACAGGCAGCAATCCACTGATTGCAAAGGCATGCGTCTTTTGGCATCGTGAAAAACGACACATCATTTCCAACTTTATAATAACTGTGACAAACTGCCACAGCACATCTTTGGCCTGGCATGATTATAAACAAAAGGGCTTAAAACACGGGTTTAAACCACTGCAATCCATACAATATAAGTTGACTTTCCTTGCATATCTCGCGCGCTATGAGGAACCGTGTGAAGTAACGTCCTTTCCCTTCCCTCCGCGATCCCCTCGCCAAAGAGCTCCATATTGAGGCAACCTCTGTAGTTTAGTAGCCTTGAGCTTAGCCTACCATGTGGAGGAGTAGTGTCATGGGATGGCGGCAATTTGTGCAGCGTATGCACAGGTGGTGGCGGCGGCACGAACCAGTACAGCAGAAGACCATCGAATAGCAACAATGGCGTCAATGGCTGAAGAAGAGCGCCCCATACACGATCAAACAATTTGCGCAAACTTCTGTTATACAACACAACATGCACGCACAGCCCACACACCCTGCAACAGATTTGCGCAAACATTAGTTGTTCGATTGTAATGTGATGTGAAGATGTCCGAAGCGGCTTGTGTAGCTATTATAATTGCGTGTGCTTCCGGTGGAAATAGTAACAAAATTAGTAAACGCAATAAACGGAGAAGGGGACGTGGCATCTGGATGAAGCAGTGGTTGAGAAAGAGACATGATTTAAGCCACGAAAATCTCCTAAAAGAACTAAAAGTGTCTGCGCCGCTCGACTACCAGAACTATTTACATATGTGCCCAGCTAACTTTGGTGAACTATTAGATTTGTTCACCCCTTTAATAGAAAAGGAAACCACTGCCATGAGAGACCCTATATCACCCAAACAAAGACTGTTTGGTACCTTACGTTTTCTGTCATCTGGGCTTACCTTTGAGGCCTTGAAGTTTGAAACTGCAATTGCAGCGTAAACACTTGGGAAATTGTAATGGAGAAATCCGAAGCGATCATCAAGGTTCTCAGAGGAAACATACAGCTAAAAATGTCTATTAATCTCTTATTTTTATTCAAAATGATATTGCTTTAAAAGTTTATGTTAGAATTTAGCTTTGTTCATAAGACTTCACAATACTTCATAATACTGACGATCGTTAAGAAGGTCTGATACTGAAGTGTATTAACACTTTCTTCACTAGTGGGAAGTTCAATGACAGTCTGGGTTACGGGTGACATGGACGTGTGTAACTGTAATTTCCGGTTGATGAAGCTCGACTAGATTGTGTACAGTACGGTGAAGGTGTATGCCTGGGTTGAAAATGTTCTTGATTGATTGAAACTGAATATCTGTGTAAATTGCCTAATTGTCCTTCAATAAGTATGTCATTTATAGATTTTTGGGCCAAAATTGCTGATCTTGATTCAATTTCATGAAATTGAGAGCCCAGTCTTTTGCCAGAATTTCAGCTTTGCTGTTGTTGCTGAGATAATTGCACGCCATATCGAATAGCTCGTTCCTCTTGTCCTCTTCCTTATCACAGACGATTTTCCTTTTCTTTGCCCTCTTTCCTATCATGGTAGAGTAGAGGTAGATGGTCCTGCTTGAGAGTCTTAGTTATTTACACATATGGGCTCCTACAAAGGAAGAATGATTCAATATTGGCCTGAGTATGTAGCACAGGCCTACTACACAGCGCCAGGGAATGTTCTACATGCAGCATATAAATGCTGCGGAGAACATTCCCTGGCACCCTGTATTTTATTGAAATTGCAGCCAATGGCCATAGCGGGGTATTTCAATTCAACTCCAGTAGGCATCCCATCAATTTCAATTTAAAGTACTGTTCCACTGTCACTTGACACCTAGCGGTGAACGTTGGAATTTGATAGAGCGTTTCTATTCAAATATAACCGACAAATTTGGCTACGCACTACCAATTGTAGTATGTAACATACGGTATATCTAGGGACAGTGATCTTTAGTACAGGGAAGGTACATATTATGTCATCAGTTCCAGAGCCGGTTTTTTACTGTCTTGAATTTTTTCAACTCCCGGCGGTAAGCTGTTCTAAGTCCATTGATCTTTTTACGAACTATTTCCCTGTTAGTGTCCTTGTCAATTTCTTTCAATTTCTCCACTAGCACATCGTAACCAGCGTTTTTCAAGTTCTTGTTCTCTTCCGACCCCGACGGTATTAGGTTATCCGAGGCCTAGGGAGTCTTTCACTTTCCCGCCTTAAGTGGCCCTTGTCTCATCTTTCCTGATGCCCTCCTTCTGTGAGGGGTCAGCCTTCTTTATCTTTTCCTTTTACCTCCTGCCTTGTGCTCAAGGCCCTTAAGGAGGCAGGGTGTATGTGGCTCCACCACTTCTGGTGCACCGTCGATAATGCTACACCCTCAGGGGCTCATGGCTGGTGAGTTCGGGAGTTGGCGACCCCGAGGGATTCCTGAGCTGGGTCCGTTTTCCCTTTTTGTCCCTTACCTTTGGGGCGGACCCTCTCCTCTTTCACTTTCCTATCTGCCTTTCATGGCTCTCCTTCCTTCCAAGTCCCTCAGTCCACCTTCTTCGAGGGTTGAGGGCATTTCTTTTCCTCCTGTCCTTTATTTGCCTTATTCTCCTTTAGTTTTCCGTTTCTTCTTCTAGTATGTAGGTTAGTAGTTAGTTTTAGTTTTAAGTTCGCATTTCATTTTCATCTTCACGATCACCCAAACCATCAGGGGCCGATAACCTAGATGTTAGGCCCCTTAAAACAACAATTATCATCATCATCATCATGTTTTTCAAGTTAAGATTCTTGTAGTCGTCACTTTTCACTTGCCACAACTGCGGAAGAGACTGATATGCTCGGGTCTAAGCTCTGTGAACTTGCGGGATGGAGGGCAGAGGCAGAGAAGGAGCAGGCGAGAATTGAGAAGCCTGTCTACAGCCCGACGTGTTACCTGACATTCTCGTCTACTCCAATACTGCTAACATAGGGTCTTTTCTGAAACCAGTGTGGCGTTGGGAATGAATGAGTGAGTGAGTCACCGACTAATGTATTTGCTTCTGTTACTAAGCAAGGATCGAGAAACCTCATCACTCGTCACCACCACTTCTCATATTCCCCGGTGCACATTCCTCTCAGGTTCACGCAGCTTGGACCCGAGCAGAACATGAATGAAATCCCTCCAGAATTCTCTATTGGAAGTAGTTAATTCCATGATGTTACCAGTACGAGAGCTCTACCTTCACTGTGCATGTTTGCGCAACACTTATCAAACACTTCCATACATGCTGACAACTGTTGCACAACGCTCTGTGTTGCACAAATTATTTCAAAAGATTTTGAATTCACACCACAGCCTTCAAACAGTTGCACAACACGTCAAACTCCTCCATACACAATCAGTTTGTACAACAGTCCCTGTTGCGCAATTGTTTGATCGTGTATGGGGCGCTTAAGGTTATCATTTGAACACAAGACTGTATTTCAGTGGTACTTTTTTCTTTCTTAGCGTATGGCTTTTAGTGCCGGGAGTGTCTGAGAACATGTTCGGCTCGCCAGTTTTGTAGCTACTTCTAGGCAGACACCCATGGGGTGAGCTACAAGTACCGTCACGTGTAGAGTGTTGTCTGGTGAGGAAAGTTTGAATGTAAGGACGAGGAGTTGGAAGGTAGCGGCTGTGGCCTATAGTTAGGGACCAACCCCGGCATTTGCCTGGAAGGAAGATGGGAAACCATAGAAGGCCATCTTCAAGGTTGCCGGTGGGGGGATTCGAACCTCCTCGCCTCCCGGATGTGAGCGACTGCCAGCAGCCACGCCGTATCGACCACGGCTAACTCACCCGGTAAAGTAGTACTGGAAGTACGAGAGAACATTCATGAGGTACGGCAACAGTGGCAGAAGGAGTTGGAACTGGTGTAGTGTCCGTTGCCCGCCGCCATTAAAATCCGAAAAATTTTCTATAGAAATGGCCAGTGTTACTAATAAACAGGAGTAGAATATTTTATCGCTAAAGGGTGTTCTTGCATTTTTTCAGAGTGCCAACATTATTGTTTCCAGACCAATGGTTTTCGCCTAGACCAATCAAGGTTAGGTAGCGCGGTTGATAAGTTTATTACAGTACTTGAAAGTTAATGTTGACAATTTCCTTATTTTGAAAGTGTGAACGTGGTGTTTGTTAATGGCAGTTGGCTATAACGTGGCACAATAAGTACAAACCATTTTCAGAGCGCTACTAAGAAAAATAACGCACTTTTGAAATGGGCAATGGACACTACACGAGAGCCAAAGAGTTTAAAACACTGCCACCAACACGTTGAACAATTGCCGGTATTCGTGGTAAGTTTGAGGCTGACGGAACTGTTAATGATGTACACAAAGTAAGATTTGGCCAACCACGAACAGCTACAAGTCCATTGCCCAGTGGTGTGATTGTGCAACATTTCACCTGATCACCACAAAAATCAGTGAACCAGGGAGCATGTGAAAGCAGGATGACCTGGAATCGGTCGAAAGAGTCGAGACCCATTCTTAACACATTGGTGACCGGATGCCTGAACATGTCACATCCCCTGTGGACGGGACATTTTGCTACTGAGAATATTCCAGTGCACTAGATTATAAAAAAGTACATAATTGCGGAAATAACCTAGATATTATCTTTCTAGTTGATATGAGTATACACTTACCCCTAGTAGTGCTCAAGGATGTGATGTATTTGGAAACATGTCACTATGTGCAGTGGCGGCTTACAGAAAGAGCAGATGGAGTATATTTGAGGTTAGATTGGTCAACAATCAAAGTACGGCATGTACTTTGGTTGTCATTACGTCGCCTAGAGACCTGAATATCACTCTCTCATTCAGTTTCCACTAATTCACTATAACTTGTGCCATTTGAACGATAATATAAACGATAAATCTTATCATCTGTTTATACAAGTCCTCCATTTTGTCATTGATTGAACCTACAGAAGGATGTTCGATGTTTCGAAACAAAATCAAAGAATAAAAGAAGGTCATGAATAGACAAAAGATGGCACATATACATCTACAAATATTCTTCTCAATGTGCTAGACCGATATAGTTCAATACAGGGTCAAGAGATGTCGCAGGGAGACCGAAAACAATGACATGTATAAAACCGAGATTTCTCGGGGCCAGTCATCTACCGCTGGCGAGCGTACTACGAGATTTCTCGGGGGCCGTCTTCCATGTGTTAAGGGTGCAAAGTGAGAAGTGGACGGTCCAAGACCGCTACATGCAATGTACAAGAACGATCCGGATCTAGGGTCGAATGCTGTAATTGGATTGAGCACATGGTTGTGTGTGGCTTGATGAGATGGAATTCAAGCTTAATGGTATTGTGACCACCACAATTGTATCTACTGGGCTCCTCAAAACCCTCACGTCACCCCAGGGGCTCACATCTAGAGGGACGTGGGTTGGCGACCACGGGGCCCCAGCTGAGTCCGGCATTGCTTCCACTTGTGCCGAGCTCCTCTCTGTCTTCTTTCCTGTCGACCTCACTTGGTCAACTCTTGTTCTCTTCCGACCCCGACGGTATTAGGGTATCCGAGGCCTAGGGAGTCTCTTCCTTTCCCACCTTAATTGGCCCTCGTCTCATCTTTTCTGATTCCCTCCTTCTGCGAGGGGTCAGCCTTCTTTTTCTTTTCATGTTATCTCCTGCCTTCTGCTCAAGGCCCTCAAGGAGGCCGGGTGTATATAGCCCCACCACTTTTGGTGCACCCTAGATAATGCTACACCCTCAGGGGCTCACGGCTGTTGAGTTCGGGAGTAGGCGACCCCGAGGGATTCCTGAGCTGGGTCCTTTTTCCCCTTTTGTCCCTTACCTTTGGGGCGGACCCTCTCCTCTTTCACTTTCCTATCTGCCTTTCATGGCTCTCCTTCCTTCCAAGCCCCTCAATCCGCATTCTTCGAGGGTTGAGGGCATTTCTTTTCCTCCTGTCCTTTCTTTGCCTTATTCTTCTTTAGTTTTCCATTTCTTCTTCTAGTATGTAGGTTAGTAGTTAGTTTTAGTTTTAAGTTTGCATTTCTTTTTCATCTTAACGATCACCCAAACCATCAGGGGCCGATAACCTAGATGTTAGGCCCCTTAAAACAACAATTCTCATCATCATCAAAACCCTCACGTTCATGTGGACAAGACAGTGAATTTACTGGGTCTTAATGTGTGGGTGTGGTCTGTCATCGCATGATTTGATTGGTCACTTCTCTTCAGCAGTACAGTACCATAACTGGTCTGGTGCATCTTGATATCCTTCAGTCAAGGATTATGCCTGGCATCCAAATCCTGTATAGCCTGGTAATGAAATACTTTACATGCCACAAGATTGACGAGAAAGTGGGTTGTGCTTACGTTATTCTTCTTCTTTTCCATCGTCTTTTCCTACTCAAGTGGGGTCGATGTTCCTGGCAAGTCTTCTCTATTTTCCTCGGTCCCATACGTCCTCTTCCCTTAGATGTTTCTCTCTCAAGTCTTCGCATATGCAGTCCCTCCATCTTCTTCGTGGTCTTCCCCTTCCTCTGGCGCCTTCCACTACCATTTCTGTCGTCCCTTCTCATGACATGTCCATACCACTGTAGTCTTCTCTCTTGAACTTTCTTTGATATATCCGTCACTTTAACACTACCTCTTATTCTCTCGTTTCTGATTCTATCCTTTCTGATGACGCCACAAATCATTCTTAACATTTTAATTTCAGCCACATCCATTGCCTTACAATGTGCTTTAGTCGGTGCCCATAACTGTTGCCCATGTCTCTGCTCCATAAATCATTGCAGATCTCACTACTGATTTATACACCATTCCTTTAGTCTTCAGATTTATTCTTCTATCACACAGTACACCTGATGCCCTTTTTCATTCATCCATCCTACCTGCACTCTACGGGTTATTGCCATGTCTGAATTGCCATCACTGGACACTACTGATCCTAAGTAGTTAAAGTTATCGACTTTCTTCAAGTCTTGGCCATCCACCTGGATTGTTTTTTTTCTCCTTGTCCTCCTAGGCACATGTACTCAGTTTTCTTCCTATTGATTTTCATCCCTTTGTCTTCCAAAGCTTTTCTCCAATTCTCCAGTCTCATTTCCAGCTCATCCTTGTTGGTGCTACATAACACAATATCCTCAGCGAACATCATACACCAGGGAGCTTGCTCTCGAACCGCTTTCTGATATTACATCGAACACTAGATTGAAGATATATGGGCTCAACGCAGACCCTGCATGTAATCCAACTTGTGCTGGTATCCAGTCTGTTAGTCCTACACTGCTTATCACCTGCATTCTGGCACCATTATACATGTCCTGAATAAGACGTACATATTTCTCTGGCGCTTCTCTCTCTCTCATACACCACCAGATTTCTTGCCGTGGCACTCTGTCATAGGCCTTTTCTAGGTCTATAAAGACCATGTGCAATTCCTTCTTCTCCCTATGTTTCTCTATAAGTTGCTGGAGTGTATAAATAGCATCCATTGTTCATATAAATCGCACAATTATGTCGGCAGATTAATTTACAAGTTAAAAAATAGACCCTTAACTAAATTACTTAGAGAGGACACATCTAAGAAGACTTTTGCTACCTTCACCTACTTGGATCGAAGTGTGTACACAATAACAAATATCCTCAAGAAACACAATATGAACATCGCCTTTAAAACAAATAATTCAAACTTCAACAAATTTTTCAATACAAATAAAGTTAACAGTATTGACAAACATTTAAAATCGGGAATTTATGAGCTCAGATGTAATTTTTGCAAATCAAACTACGCGGGACAAACAGGTAGGAGCATACGCACTCGTTATGCTGAGCATGTTTCGGCCATAAAGGACAGGAAGTTCTCAGCCATGGCGGTACATATGGAAGAAACGGGACATAAGTTCACGGACATAAATAATGATGTCAAAATTTTGCATTACGTATCGAAAGGCAGCTATATGAATGTTTTGGAATAATGAATGCAATAATCTGAACGAGATTAACTTTGAAACTAACGTATTATTTGATACATTAGCAGATCATTTAAATAACAACAACAACAAAAAAAAAAAGAAAACTGCCTCCTCAACCCACGCTGTAATAGATTAATTCCTACTTATATCCTGACTTGATCAAAATTTCTTGACGCCACACCCAATCATCCTTACAAGGAATAAATATTTAACGTTTCCACGTAACTTATTCATCACTTCAAATAATAAGTGCTTATTCCATGGTTGACATTAATATATCTAATGTCACAGGCTCAACATATGGGCTGAAGAAGGAAACATATCAAGTTTCCGAAACATGTACCTATAGTATTTTTAGTAAAGTAAAGTATTGATTTTTTTTAGCGGCTTCGGTGGCGTATTCGGTAGCATGCTGAGCTTCTATGCCCAAGATAGCGGGTTCAAACCCGGCCGAAGCCGTCGGATTTTTTAAGAGCGTTCAAAATCCCACAGTATGCCTTCCTTCGGAGGGGAAGTAAAGCCGGCGGTCCCATGTCATAGATTTATGGCATGTTAAAGAACCTTCCACTAATTGCACCTGTGTGAAGCTAAATTGGATAGGTTAAGAATGTAAACAACGCTTTTAGGTTTCTACGTTCGTTGCCAAGAGCCGACTGCAGTGGCGTCTAGTAGCTAAGTTCTGAACTTGGCCTAGTAGTCGTTGACGGTGGCGCTTGGCGGCAAAAGTAGGAACTATTTGAAAAATTCAAATTTTGCAGTACTTGAATTAAAAAACAGATAACACACACTAATACAGTCATCACAATTAACACCGGTTATCAGACAGATTCTACACACACCCAAAGTACACGGGGCTACATGACCGCGTTGTCGCAGCCCTTAAACTTAAGAACCAACCAACCAAAGTATTGATTTGGCGAATGAAAATTGTGTTATACTTATTGCATCCATTGTTCCTCTCCCCGGCATGAATCCGAACTGTTAATTCCCTATCACTGTTTCTTCTCTGAGCCGTCTTTCTATTATCTTCTCCCAGATTTTCATAGTATGTGCCATCAGTTTAATACCTCTATAGTTACTACAATCCTGAATGTCACCCTTCTCCTTGAATAAGGGGATTACTGTAGTGTCCCTCCATTCATCCGGAATCCTTTCTTCCTGATATATCTTTTGCATCAAGTCCCAGAGCATATCCAACCCTTCCTCACCGAGACATCTCCAAGCTTCAACAGGGATTTCATCAGGACCTGGCACTTTTCCGCTTTTCATTTTCTTCACAGCTGTTACCACTTCTTCTCTCGTTATACCCACTACCATGTTCTGGGAGGGTACACCATCTTCAAAAATTGATCTTGGATTTTCCTCATTGAGCAGATGTTCAAAGTATTGCTCCCATCTTTCCTTAATACTGCTCCCATCTTTCCTTAATACTGCTTTCCTCTTGGAGCACCATTCCCTCCTTATTCTTTATTTGTCTGACGTGGGTAAAATCTTTTGTTGCCTTGTCTCGTGCTCTAGCTGTTCTGAAAATCTCAGCACTCGTCTTAGTTGACTCCAAGTTCTCATAAACTTTATTCCATGCAGTTGCCTTTGCTTTTGCCACAGCCTTTTTAGCAGTTTTATTTGTCTGTCTGTAACTCTCTCTATCATTTTCTGAGCCAGATGCCTCCCATTGCTTTTTGGCCCACCTTTTTGCTTTGATTGCATCTTGTACTTCATTGCTCCACCACCATGTCTCTCTGTCTACTGGGGGTCCTTTTCCCGAAGTTTTGCCGAGCACCTCTTCTCCTACTTTCCGGATGACACCACCATTTGTGTCCCACCACTTCTGTACTCCTTGCACTGTACTCCTTGCACTGGTAACACCTCTTGTAGAACCTTACGTTATTGATGGTGCAAATACCAAGATCTCTTTGCCTCAGGGCTGTAGTGTTTTTACTGCGGAGCTCATTGCCATCTATGAAGCTCTGCAGTTTGCACTACAGGATGCACGAATCCACTTTATCGTGTGTACCGACTCTTTGAGTTCGTTGCAGTCAATTGCTACATGTATCCCATAACACCCCCTAGTGCAGTGAATCCACGACCTACTTGCCGGGCTGTGCCACGCTGACACTCGAATCACCTTCCAAGCCACATGGGAATTGCGGGAAATGAGTTAGTGGATCAAGCTGCAAAAGAGCGATCAAGGGAGCTCTATCCGGTCACCGAGTGAGTCCGTCATTTTGTGTAGGCTAAGGATAGGTCATTCAAGATCCACCCACTCGTATCTGATGAGAAGGGAAGACCCCCCACTTTGTACCTGTGGAGCCGTTTTCACCGTGGCCCACATTTTCACTGAGTGTGTGGAACTTGCTGACTTATGAAGAAACCTTGGTTTGCAGATGACACTCAAACTTATATTAGTTGGCGACGTGGTGACTGCTGATCGCGTTATCCGCTTTATAAGCGAGAGTGGGTTAGGGCCAGCAATCTAAATTCTCCAGTGAAAATTGACTCAACGACTTCTTCGTTTTTGAATGGTCAAGTTTTGTTTTTCCGTAATTTTTGTTCATTTTTTATAATTTTTATTTTTATTTAATTTTTTGTTTTATTAATATTTGGTCTTTTTAAATTCAGGTGTGCACCTCAAAATTTTAAATTCAATTCCAAATTTGTATTCTTTAATCTGTGTTAAGAGGGGCAGATGACCTCGTAGTTCTGCCCCTTAAAACAACAATAACTAACTAACTAGCGCCTAATTATCATCGAGGTGTCAGGGTGTACTTGGATGACAGTGGTGGGCAAGTTGAAGAGGTGCTAGCTATAGAGTACCTATGTCGATTTCCTGATTTGACACCTCTGGACTTCTGCGGGGGACTGTCAAGGATGACTTTTATCAACTCGAGCTAAGAGGAAAAATCACACCATCATGTGTCGCCATTACACCGCCTAGATTGACAGCTGCTGTGGTCATTATGAACATATAACACAACTCTCCTCCAGTGCCAAAACTTATACCTGTAAGTCAAATTAGAAGATGTGGTCTATCAAATAGCGAGTATATTTTTTAGGACTCCTCTGTAGATGCGACATTGCACGTTCTTACGGATCGCAGGTAAAATGAAATAGCCTCGTGGTTATCCTTTCACGCAAATATTTCTATTTCAAGTTGAATGTGGCATGCTTTTAATATTTGGGTAGGTCAACACTATCGATAATAATATTTTTTTTGTACTGAATATCGAGATGTATTTAATACCAAATCAAGGGAAAGTTTTGAGGCATCTTAAGTAACAGGATCATTACAAAAGTTAAGGTGTTACAGAATCAAAGCATTGAATCATGGATGTGTTCTTATTAATCAATTCGTAGGCCTGTTATAAGTACTGCGCTGCAACGAGTGGGGAATAAGTGTGCTAGCATTTGTTGCCATGGTAACTAGGTGTTGCAACAAGTCTAAGCAAAAATTTGTTGCCGCAGAACTGTCCCCCCAGGGGCTCATAACTTGTAGGACGTGGGTAGGCAACCACGGGACTCCAGCTGGGTCCGGCATTGTTTCCACTTACTTGTGTCTAGATGCTCTCCGTCTTCTTTCCTGTCGACCTCCCTTGATCAACTCTTGTTTTTTCCGACCCCGACGATATTAGGGTATCCGAGGCCTAGACACTTTCCCGCCTTAATTGGCCCTTGTCTCATCTTTCCTGATACCCTCATTCTTCGAGGGGTCAGCCTTCTTTTTCTTTTCATGTTATCTCCTGCCTTCTGCAAAAGGCCCTCAGGGAGGCAGGGTGCATGTAGCCCCACCACTTCTGGTGCACCCTGGATAGTGCTACACCCTCAAGGTCTCATGGCTGATGAATTTGGGAGTTGGCGACCCCGAGAGATTTCTAAGCTGGGTCCGATTTGTCCCCTTTATCCTCTTGACTTTGGCGTAGGCCCTCTCCTCTTTCCCTTTCCTATCTGTCTTTCATGGCTCTCCTTCCTTCCAAGTCCCTTAATCCTCATTGTTTGGGGGTTGAGGGTATTTCTTTTCTTCCTGTCCTTTATTTGCCTTATCCTTTATTTGATTCCTATTTCTTCTAGTAACTTATGTAAGTCTGTAGTTAGTATTAGTTATAGTTTTCATTCTCATCATCATCTTTCACTATCGCACATACCATTATTCGCTGATCATCTAGATGTTAAGGCCCTTAAAACAACAATTATCATCATCTTCCCCGACTGATTACCACACGATAACAGACTACCGGTAAAGATAGCCCAACAGCTGGCATAATGTAGTCGGAAGACTTGGGAATTATAACAAGATAATAAGGGGTAAAAAGAAAAGAACCGATGGTGTACTTTGCCGGCAGGGATACGCTTGGATGACTCATATCGGCAGTTCCACATTCGTCCGGTCTCCTGTATTATCAAGAGTAACTGGCAAGGTACCTCGGTGGATGTTTCCTCGCCCTGATATCATCCTGGATCTGCACACCGGCCCTAAGTTGTACACGGACTCCTCAGTCTATCGGAGGCTGTTCCAGTCCGTGGTGGGCTGGTATGCAGTATCTGTATCCAGTAGCTGTATCTGTTCACGGATGGTTCGAGGGTAAACGAGAAAGTAGGCTGTCCGTGTGTGGTTGAACGTCTGTCCCTCTTCCCACTCCCCCAAGGACCGTAGAATGTACACAGCGGAGCTCTATGCCATCTTAGAAAGAAGCTCTGTAGTACATGTTATCTGGCGATCAATAGCTCTTTCAGGGTGTCTACTGGTAACGAAAGTAACGAAATTTGCAAATGGGTAACGAAAGTAACGAATTTTACAAACGGGTAACGAAAATTTTCTGAAGGCGGGTTGAATCATTTAAGCTCGCGCCGCTAGGCTCAGAGATTGCGATGGAGCGAGTTTCACGCAAGCGGCGCCGTCCCTATTGCATTGTACTAAGCTATATTTCCCCGTGCCCGACCTCAAGGAAATATATACTGAGGATACCTTGAGTGGTATACATCGGTTCAAACAGTGGCGGTTCTAGAAGCTTAAATCTGGGGGGGCCCGGTTTGGTATTGAAAGTTTGGGTGACAGAATTCAATAGAAAAGTAACCATGTTTGTGAAAATACACTGGGCAACATTAGCACAACCATTAACATGTTCAGTTACACACATACAACTATGCCATATTATTTAAAGAACAATAATGTACAGTAATGCATCCAAAACTAACCATGATCAGAAAATGAGAACCGAAAGTTACTTACCATAGGACAGAGATGAGACCACAACAGTAATAAATACCCGCATTTTATAACTAATGTATGTATGCATTATAAGATAATATTGAGCAATAATATTCTTCTTTTTCCACCCTGGGCAAACTGGTTCACTATATCTGAAGGGTCTTGAAATAATGGTATTATATGCAAGTCTTTTCGTGTCAATTGCCATGAAACTAATCCACTGTTGTTAAAATTCACAGATTTACCATAGGCCTACTTTAATATATTTATACAGGTTAGTAATTTAAAAAACTATAATTGGTTAAAAAAAAACACATTCCACTGTCTCATAAATTTATTCTTCTGTTTCCACTCTGGGCAAACTGGTTCACTATATCAGAAGGGTCTTGAAGTAATTTTCCACTTAATTCTCTTTCAATTGAAAGAATTGCGAGATTGGAAAGCCTCTTTGTTGCCATTGTTGCTCTTAAATACGACTTGATTCGTTTCATGACAGAGAAACTGCGCTCAGGAGAAGCAGATGACCCAGGAAGAGTCAGCATCAACTTGAGAAATAATAGTAGTTGTGGAAAAGCAACTTCCATTTTCAGAAGTTCAGAAAAAAAGAATGAGGAAGTGTTTGGATATTTGCCTCTAAATACAATCTTAGCTAAACTGATTTCAGTCTCTAGCACCTTACGGTCTGTGAAGATTAGATTATACTTTTCACAGAACGTGAGAATATATTCAAAATTTAAAACTTTTTCACTTCTTGGGTTACAGGCATCCATTGCATTGCACACAAAATCATTTTCAGTAAATCTACGCTGTAACTCTTCTACCATGTTGCCTAATATTTCAAAAAGATTTCTCTTACATGTCTCTGATAATGTGACATTTTTCTCTTCTTTCTCCGCAGAGACTGGCATTAATAAAACGTAGTCTGTAATAAAATAGAGGCTCCATTGGCAAGCTCGAGAATATCAGAACATATTTGTAACTCAAACATCACCTTCACTTTACAAATTTTTCAGGGGCCGATAGCCTAGATGTTAGGCCCCTTAAAACAACAATTATCATCATCATCATCATCATCATCACTTTACAAAGCTGTTTCAACAAACCTTTTGCTTCTGCTGCCTCTTTCTTGTTAGCCGACTTTGAAAAATACTCTAGAGCTGCTTTAACTGAAGCAAAACGTTTCTGAAAATACATTACTCCTCTATATTTACATACCCATCGCGTGTCACTTTGAAGAGGTACCGTATCTCTAAAACACGTTCTCCTGGATAAAGATCACTCTGTATCTCCATAAACTTTTGGTGTCTTACAGTAGATACAGACTGAAAAGCATAAATTGCTTCCAGTTAACCAAAAGTGTCCCCTACCACATCTACTGCCTTTGAAATGTCCACCAAAACCAAATTTAAGCGATGTGCATAACAATGCACGTAAACACACGGGTTATTGACCTTTTGTCGCAAAAAACTTTGCACACCGTTTATCTTCCCTGACATAACCGCGGCTCCATCATATGCTTGTCCAATGCACTTACATGGATCGAAATCCACTGAAACAAGGTACTCTAAAGCTGAATTCGCTATACTTTCTGCATTCAGTTGAGACAAATGTATAAAACCAATGAAACGCTCCTCTATAGAATTTTTTCCTACATACCTGACACATACGGACATCTGTTCCACTTTACTAACATCTCGAGCTTCATCCAGGATTAAGGAAAAATAACCATTGGTATATTTTGTCGTCTCTCCTCCAATATGTTCCCCCCCAGGGGCTCACATCTTGTGGGCGTGGGTTGGCGACCACGGGGCCCCAGCTGAGTCCGGCATTGCTTCCACTTACTTGTGCCGGGCTCCTCTCCGTCTTCTTTCCTGTCGACCTCACTTGGTCAACTCTTGTTCTCTTCCGACCCCGACGGTATTAGGGTATCCGAGGCCTAGGGAGTCACTTCCTTTCCCGCCTTAATTGGCCCTTGTCTCATCTTTTCTGATTCCCTCCTTCTGCGAGGGGTCAGCCTTCTTTTTCTTTCCATGTTATCGCCTGCCTTCTGGTTAAGGCCCTCAAGGAGGCCGGGTGTATGTAGCCCCACCACTTTGGTGTACCCTACATAATGCTACACCCTCAGGGGCTCACGGCTGGTGAGTTCGGGAGTTGGCGACCCCGAGCGATTCCTGAGCTGGGTCCGTTTTCCCCTTTTGTCCCTTACCTTTGGGGCGGACCCTCTCCTCTTTCACTTTCCTATCTGCCTTTCATGGCTCTCCTTCCTTCCAAGTCCCTCAATCCACCTTCTTCGAGGGTTGAGGGCATTTATCTTCCTCCTGTCCTTTATTTGCCTTATTCTCCTTTCGTTTCCCATTTCTTCTTCTAGTATGTAGGTTAGTAGTTAGTTTTAGTTTTAAGTTCGTTTTTCATTTTCATCTTCACGATCACCCAAACCATTAGGGGCCGATAACCTAGATGTTAGGCCCCTTAAAACAACAATTATCATCATCATCATCCAATATGTTCAACTATTATATTAGCTGAGATATCAAGAAATTCATTTTGAGAATCTTTAGATGAGTAAGTTGCATTCTTTGGTAGACTGTTTACATTCTCCCTTGTGCTTTCACTTTCTAGTTGAATTACATTTAAAATTTCAACAAAATTCCCTTTATTATTACCACTGTCGTCATCCGAAAATGTTTCGCGATGACCTCTAAGCCCAATGTCTTGCCGAGCACAACGTAATGCGACTCGGGCCATTGTGGCCACAGCTGAGCGGTTACGTAATATGTCATCTTTGTGTTTCTCGCCTAGCTTTGAAATCAATGTGCCGCTACGTTCACTTTCCAGAAAACTGTTCCACTTTACTATTGAAGATTTATGACATTCACTATCAGCATGCTTTGCAAGTTTTTCTCCTATTCTTTTCCAATTGCAAAATCCAGATTTAGTGAAAACATGTTCAGCATCGCTTGAATCAGATTGAACGAAATGACGACACGGAAAACAGAAAACGGCATCTTTGTACTCCGAGTATTCAATAAATGTGTACCTATCAAATCATTTTCTGTTAAAACTTCTGTTCTTATTGTATAGTAACGTTTGTTTATAAACTGATATCCGTGGCTGACATGGACCATCATAGATCGATGCACTGATATCAATTGGTACTGGTTCGTCTATATTAGAAACAGTTGCACTCACATTTTTGTCACAGAGTTGGGGAGATATCGATGCAATTGTATCGCATGGAGGTTTGTCTACATTGGAAACTTCTGAACTTGCATTTAAGTCACAAAGTTGGGAAAAGAGTTTAATACTCTTCGGTTCATGGGTTCACATGCACTTTCATCGCACTTCCGCTTGTCACGAGAAAAGAACTTCAAAACATCACTCTGTTTAAACATACCGTCACTAATACAAGAACACGTCTAGTCAAGCATAGCGACTAATCTTCTGCTATTGAAGACTGTTGCGAAACGATAAATCCTTTCTGTGATTGTTAGAACAACGAGCAGTCGGCACTGTCGTCTGTGAGACTTTGAATGCAGACCGCTTTGACTGATTGTTGTTGTAAAGAAATATCTGACCATGTTGATCTTGGTGTATGCACTACGCATTTCAAAAATATTGTATTCATACACGATTTTAATTGTGAGTTTAAATTACATATAATAAAATAAATAAATCTTGAAATTGAAAGAAAAATTAACTTAATTAAAAGCATTACCGTAGTTCGTTTTATATCAGATAAATTATATCTGTAAATTATCAATTTATTTTGTAACCAAGGAATTTTAAAATAATTATTTCACTTAAACTGGGGGGGCCCTGGCCCAGGGCTAGAACTGCCTCTGGATTCAACGTATATTTTCGGCATCAAGAAGACTGAAGTTTCGTGTGAAACATTTTTCTGTGTTAATGTATTACGAAACCTGACTTTTCGCGAGACCTTTATTCGCGAATACTTCCGAAACTAAAAAGAAATCTCTCATTTCTGTTATTTGGAAATTATGTCAAATTGAAGTCCAGAAATAACGCGAAACAATTTAATGTCGCAATCTTGCGAAATGTTACCGTTTCGAAAAAAAAAAACATGCGAAAAATCTTTGAAATACATATAACTTATTTAAAAAAATATGTCTAGTAAATTTTGAGACATCCAGTATGGTTAATTCGAAATTCCGTTATAAGTCGATTTTTCCTTCGAACTTTCGTTCCATTGGATATATAATCTAACCGATTATTTCGATAACTTGTAGATAATTCGTGGTTCTCAGTCGAAATAAAACTTGCCCTCTTGTCGTATTATTCGTGCAATCCTCTCAGAATAATTCGTAATATTCGATACCGTACCTACTTCGAACGTTCATCCTCCAAAATCGCATACACAGGGCGGCCGGCTGACCGCACGACATGTCTGCGGGAATCTCGTCAAACGGACCGAGATCGACGTCAGTTGCGTAAAATCATAAAACCCGTCCCCTATCGCGAACTTGTGACCACGAGAACTGCGGGAATCCTGTCGAAGGTGATAGGGCACCTATCACGTATACTTAAATGCGTGCGGGGAGCGAGAAGTGCATCAACCCACTTAAAAATGGCAGCCTACGTAGCATCGAAATACTAAATCATCCTCGTGATCCACCCTGAACTGATGAACTCCCAACCACAGCCTAGGGAATCACGGCGCCGACTGAACAACATGTACATAACTACTCGTAAATTTTAACCATGCCCAACCTTGAGCTTGCCTCCGCCATTCTGTCAGGACAGATAGACAGGCAGACAATCGTTGAGCGGCCGGGTGTGGCGATGATTTCAGAATATCTCAAGGACAACGTAAAACGGCCGAGAGCGGCAGCGATTGCGATACATCGCGATATTTCTCTGCATTTAATGACGAGGACAACTGTATTCTTGTCAAACGGACAGCAAGTGGCGCCGATTGCGTAATAATGCTGTATTTTCTTGTGCCCGACCTCAAGGACAATGGAAATCTCGTCGAATGACTAAAAGTGACACTGATTATATAAATCGCGATTTTTCTCCGTGTTCTGTCGTGAAAACTACGGGAAGCTCATCAAACAACTGAGACCAGCGCCGATCGTGTAACATCTCGATATTTCTCCGTATTTGACTGCGAAGACAGAATTCGGTGACGATCGCGTAACATCGCATACATTTCTTCGCGACCTACCGCGGGGACGAAGGAAATCTCGCCAAATGGTCAAGTGCAGAGCAACCTCTTGGTACCGTAATTATAACAACATATTGTGCACAAGACGACATATTAGCTGAAACAACTCATTGGATATTAAATATCTAGTATATATTTATTATTTTTAATTTTTTTATGACATCATGTGAATTTCATTTAAAGCGGCTTCGGTGGCCTAGTTGGTAGCATGCTGAACTGCTGTGCCCAATTCAGCGGGTTCAAACCCGGGCGAAGTCGTCGGATTTTTTAAAAGCGTTAAAAATCCTTCAGTATGCCTTCCTTCGGAGGGGAAGTAATGCCGACGGTCCCATGTCATAGATTTATGGCATGTAAAAGATTCTTCCACAGACTAAACTTAGTTAGTTATTGTTGTTTTAAGGGGCAGAACTAAGACTAAACTTGTGTGAAGCTAAATTGTTAGGTTAGATTTTGTCGGAACGCTCTATCAAAGTTCCAACGTTCACCACTAGGTATCAATGATATCTGGTAGCAACTTGAAATTGAACGGAACTTGTAGCTCACCCTAAGGGTGTTTGCTGGAAGCAGCTACAGATTCAGGCGAGGTGAACATGTCCTCGGACACTCCCGGCATTCAAAGCCATACGATAAATAAAAAACCTCTTTAAAAACAGTTCATTGTTGTTTTTCTTCACCGCATGATGAGCGCCTATGCTTGCAGACGTATCTTGAATTCAAAGGTAACTAAAATTAACTAAAAGGTAACCAAAAGGTACCTAAAAAGTAACTAATTTTTACTTCATTCTTACATCTTGTGTGTACTGATTCTCTGAGTGCACTGCAAGAGATGGATGTGCGTTTCCTGAAGCACCCACTGGTTCCGCTTGTGCACGACGTGCCTGTCAGTTCGCATAACGCTGGAACACGGATCACCTTTGTGTGGCTTCCCAGCCACATGGGTATGGCGGGAAACGAGCTTGCTGACTCAGGCGGCGATGGAGTCGGTCACACAGCCCTCTGTACCTTGTAAGGTACCTGCTAGTGATGTTCGCTCTCAGTTGCGGCATTCTATCCTGTCACATTCGGAGTAAGCGTGGTGCGCCACACCTCTGCTCAACAAACTGAGAGCCACTAAGGAGACAAGAAAGGTATGAAAATCTTCCTTCCAATCTATCCAGAAGGAAGCTGTGGTACTATGTCGACTCCGGATCGGCCATGGGATTGCTACGCACTCCCACTTATTAAAGTATTTATGTATCACACAAATGGAAAGTGAACGTTAAAAGAAAGTGTGAAATGAATCATAGTTTGATGTGGATTGAGGTATTCAGAGATGATGTTAAAAGTAATAGGCCAACATACAAAAGCATTGACATTATTGCAGCATATAACCCCAATAGAAGCAATGCCATACCCTTCTTAAATTCATTTGAAAGTTTTCTGAGCCAGATAAACAATAAATTATGCATCTTCCTCGGAGATACCAACATTGATATCCTAGCTGATGATCAATTAAGAAGGAAATATCTAAATTTAATAGCATGCTATGGTTTTAAACAATGCAACACTAAATATGCTACACGACTTTGTGACACTGCAGCTACCTTAATAGACCACGTGTCACTAAACAATTCAGAATTAAGTTATAAAATATCAAATGTCAGCAATGATATTAGTGATCACAGTATATTAATTCTTGATATTTCCAAGACCAATTATAGCACGTACACTCTGTCACATAAGCCGACAAAATCAACAACACACGAGGACTCTTGGTATAGGCAACACTCTCCTGAAACTAATATATCTATAAATGCAGATTCCCATAATGATGCAGATAGTACTGTTAACTCTCTATATAACTCTTTCATCAAACAATTGAATCTAAGGAACAGGCATAGCCAAAGAAAAATAACAAACAATACTAACAATAACAGACAGACTACTAACTTACCATGGGTCACAGCTGAACTCCTTACACTTATAAAACAACGAGACACTCTGCATGCAAAGCTCAAAAATCCCCTTCACAGAAATAATAATGATATGAACCAAGAATACTGTAGATGCCGGAATAATGTAACAAACTTAAAAAGAAGACTAAAGTCAAATTACTACTCAGATAAATTCAGAACATATGGAAACAATTCTAATAAAACTTGGGAGACTATCAAAGAAATCATACACAACAAAAAACCAACAGTTGAGACATGCACTTCACTTGAAATAGACAACAAAATTATCACAGACAATCAAGAACTATGTGAATCATTTAACTTGTTCTTCACAAACATTGCTGGAAGTCTAGCAAAAGCTATTCCTGAACAGAAGGAAATCCTCAGTAAGGACCACAATCAGTCAAATTCTCTCTACTTATATCCGACAGATGAAGCAGAGGTCAAGTCCATCATCACAAATTTAAAGAATAAAAAGAGCTGTGGATTAGATAGGATCAAGACAAATTTCATTAAAAACAATATACAATCATTTATTAAAATCTTGGTTGAAATGATTAATGAGTCCTTAGTTACTGGCATGATACCAGATGACTTAAAAGTGGCCAAAGTAGTTCCTATATTTAAGGGTGGTGACAAAAGAAATCCAAATAATTATAGACCTGTTTCTATTTTATCGGTAGTTTCAAAAATTCTGGAAGAAGTGGTAAAAACAAGATTGCTTTCATTTCTGAACAAGAATACATTCTTTCATAATATGCAATACGGATTCAGGGAAAATTCTAGTACTGAGGCAGCAACTATTGACCTAATAACAATGCTACAAGAAACTATTGACAAAAATAATATGGCAGTTGGGTTATTTATTGATCTCACAAAAGCCTTTGATACAGTAGATCATAAAATACTGTTATCAAAATTAGAAAATGTTGGTGTCCGAGGTATAGCACTAAAATGGTTCCAAAGCTACCTTATTGGAAGAAAGCAGCATGTAGCTTTGAATAAATGCATAAGTTCAGGAAAATATATAACTCATGGAGTTCCACAAGGATCTATACTTGGACCTACATTATTCTTAATTTATATAAATGATATTGTGGAATGTAATTTGAGAGGGTATATCAAATTGTATGCAGATGATACAAATATCTTCTACACTGGGAAAGACATAATTGAAATCATACAAAATGTGCAACAAGATATAAATACTCTCTCACAATGGTTCCAGGCCAATAAATTAACAATGAACCTACAGAAGACCAATTACATGGTAATTTCAAAGCAAAGCATGAAAGAAATCACACATGACAAAATATATATAAATAATATTGAAATAAAAGAGGTTAATCAGGCGAAGTATTTAGGTCTAATCATCGACAAACACCTGACCTGGATTGAACACGTTGAACGAATTGCTAAGAAACTCTCACCTATAGTAGGGATCCTAAGGAAACTTCGTTATCTTATTCCCCTAAACCTTGTAAAACAAATCTACTATTCACTTGTACATAGCAAGCTCCAATATTTAAATGTTATTTGGGCTCACTGCAGGAAATCCACACTGAATGATTTAATGACTATTCAGAATAGGGCTATTAGAAACATATTTAACCTTCCTTACTGCACTCCAGTAAAAGATCTGTACATCAGAAGTAAAATTCTACCCCTCAGCATAAGTGCAGATCTCCGAGCAGCTATGCTAATATACAAAATTAAACACAACACAATACTCTATAGCTCTCCCTACATCTTGAACTCGGACAATCATTCTTATGGAACTAGGCATGCGAAGGACGTAGCCTTGTATATCATTCACTCTTCTAAATATGGTAGAAATAGTTTCAAGTTCTCTGCATCACAGTCATATAATAAACTTCCCGATGAAGTAAAAAGTGCACCAACTTTGTCAGTATTTAAGAGGAAAACTACGAAAGTATTGTGGGAAAAATTCGATGCATCGTAATACATCAAATAAGCTTAAAAATCCTGTGCTTATCATTTTAAGAGACCTTGGTCTAAACAATCTTAGATATAGTATCAACTTTACTAATAGGCCTATGCCCTTATTCATCAATTTGTGTTACCTTCAGAATTTTCTTCCTGGTGTGTAAACACACATATTACTGTACAATTCCTCTGTACGAGCCTATGGCTCTTTGGAATTAATTGAATTGAATAAATATCATTCATTCATTCAAAAGAGAGAAGCCCCCAATGTGTGTACAATGGTGTCCACCTTACCGTGGCACACAATATCTTGGAGTGTGTGGACCTGGTCGATCTGCGAAGTACTCTCAAACTGCCTAATACCCTCGCCCTTATTCTACGTAATGGCGGACCGTCGGCAGACCTCTGTCGTCCCGTTCATGTGGAAGAGTGGATATTTTTTCAAGTTTTAATTTAGTTTATGACTTTAACTTTTACTTTAAGTTCAGTCATTCAGGGTAACTTTGAACCATAGGGGTTAACTTTGGACCACCCTAAATTTCTTTTTTAAAGACAATATAATAGTATGGCACCCTGCAGATACAATTGGAAAGCTTGGTTTTTACTTTATTTTCTAAGAAGATAAATTGGCAGAACTGAAGTTTTATCACCTTTGTATCAGCTAATTTGTAAGTTGGTGTGTTGATGCTGTATTTTGTGAGCTGATTTCAAGTTCATCACTCACATTAAAATACTGCCCATATTGTGATTTCTTATATTCTTCACATCTACTACAACTTTATAAAATATTGGTTTGAACTTGAATTATCCAGCATGTAGCTTAATTTTTCTGCTGATTCAATGCTATCCTAACTGCTAACTTGATTAAAATAATGTATTTAATGTGGAATTTTATACAGTGGTTCAAAGTTACCCCGAATGTATGCGTAAATTTGCAGTGGGGTAAAATCTAGTATTGTCCATATCCTAATTATTATTTTTATGTATTCTTAATTAGAATAAACTTTTATCTAGGACTAGTTCTTTCATTTTAATACATTTGCCATATATATATATATCTTTACAACACAAGAGGGGAAAATATAATTTATAAATATGTGGTTCAAAGTTATCCCGAATGACTGTGTAGTCTGTTTTATGTTTTTATAGTGTACATTTCCATTTTTATAGTTAAATATGCCTTATTTGTTTTATTGTTCTTAATATCGTGTTTACTCGTTTTATCCAAATAAGGCATAACTGTTGCGGCTCACTGTCTGTTTTATACATACCATTTTTGTTTTCCATCCCTGGCAGTGGGCAGTTTTTATTTTCATCCTTTCATTTCATAATGTCATTTCATTAGGGTCCGATAACCCCTTAAAACAAGAATTATCATCATCAGAAAAGAACCGAACGTAATAATTCCAGAGTATTGCATCTTGCACAGTTTCCAGCCACTGGCCGGGTCTGGAACATAAGCCTCTCCATCTGGGTCTGGCATTGCATCTACTTACTTTTGCCGGGCTCCATTCTTTCATCTATCCTGTCGACCTCCCTTGGTCAACACTTATTCTCTTCCGACCCCAACGGTATTAGGGTATCCGAGGCCTAGGGAGTCTTCCAGGTTCTCATCTTTCCTGATCCCGCATTCTTTGAGGGGTTAGCCTTCTTTTCCTATTCATGATATCTCCTGCCTTCTTCACAAGGCGCTCAAGGAGGTGGGGTGTATATAGTCCCACCACTTGTGGTGCGCCCTGAATAGTGCTACACCCTCAAGGACTCACGGTTGGTAAGTATGGGAGATGGCGACCCCTAGGGATTCCTGAGCTGGGTCCGTTTTTTCCAATGACTTTGGGGGGGGCGACCCTCTTCTCTTTCCCTTTTCTATGTGCCTTTCGTAGTTCTAGTTCCTTCCAAGTCCCTCAAACCTCATTCCATGGATTGAGGGCATTTCTTTTCCTTCTGTCCATTATTTCTCGTTTTCCTTTCTTATTTATTAATTTTTCTTCTAGTATGTAAGTTAGTTGTAACTTTGTAGTTAGGTTTAGTTCTATTTTCTAATTTCATAGTCTTTAATTTTCATCTGAACCTTTAGGGGCCAATAACCTAGACATTAGGCCCTTTAAAACAATTATCTTGTTTCTTTTTTCATGATATCTCCTGCCTTCTGCTCAAGATCCTAAAGGGGGAAGGGTGTATGTAGCCCCACTACTTATAGTGCACCCTCGATAGTGCTACATCCTCTAGGGTTCATGGCCGGTGAGTTCGGGAGTTTGTGACCCCGAGGGATTCCTGATATGGGTCAGTTTTTCCCTTCTATTGACTTTTGGCTGGACCCTCTCTTTCCCATTCCTATCTGCCTTTCATGGCTCTCCTGCTTTCCATGTTCCTTAGTTCTCATTCTTCGAGGGTTGAGGCCATTTCTTTCCTGTGTCTTCTTTTTTTCTTCTTCTAGTAAGCAAGTTGGTTATTTAGTCATTAGTTGGTTTTAGTTATAGGTTTTATGTCATTTTCATATCACTATCACTCAAACCATTAGGGGCTCATAAGGCCCTTTAAAACAACAATTATCATCATCGCTCCAATATGGTTTCTCAAGAATTTGGTCTCACTAGCCTGTATTTTGCTTCTCTTCCATTGATCCCTTTTTGCTTTAAGGGACATCCTTTCCCCTTATCAGGCTTCTAATACACTTTCTGAAGATTCATTTTGCTTTTCTCCCCCGCTCATTTATTTCTTTATCTTTTCTTTCATTTTCTTGTATTATGCTTCCCAGATACTTGAACACACTACTTTTCTTAGTTGTTTGTGACCCTCTCCTTCCTTGTTGTGATCGTGATCTCACTGTTACTTTGCTAAATTTCATCCCATAATCTTGTACTATTTCTTCCCATGCATTGAACTGCTCTTGTATTTCCTCCTTGTTTCCCCAAATCGTCTGAAAACGCCATTACTTTCATCTTTCTTTCACGAATTGATTGTGCCAGTCTGATGTCATCCATCACTACAATGAAGAGTAATGGAGAAAGTGCACTTCCTTGCCTCAAGCCATTCTTCTGTTCCAGCTAATCTGATCTCTCTCCTCCCACTTTCACACAGCTCTACCTTCCGTTGTACATTTCCCTTATCCCCCATAAAGTCTGCTTTACTACTCCTCTTGTTCTTCAAGGCCTAACATACCTCACTTCTACATACAATATCGTACGCTTTTTCAATATTTCTAAAGGCCATCGGTAGATTTATTCGATATTCATATTGCTGTATACTCTGTTAGCTGCCAGAATGGTTTTGACGTTTGGCCGGAAATTTCCCGTCAGTCATCACCCCTCTGCCTCTTGACCAATCCATGTTTGCATCGTTGATGTCATAATACTCCGCGTTGCAATATTACAGCCCTCGTGCTTCAGTGCCTGGTAGTGATGTGGGACGGGTAAATACCCAGTGGGAAGGTAAATATAAATTGGGTATTTACCCGGGTATTTACCCAGTGGTCTTTTAAATACCCAAAATGAGGGTATTTTCAGTTTTTGAGCTTTGTACAACACTTTTTGATGTGTTGGTGAACTGTTGGACAAACAAGGACTGAAACACAGGTATTTGATGCCTTAAATTGAAATCAGGAACAATATTGATCCTTCAAAAAAAAATGGATGTCCAGGTATTTTTGGGTATTTATATGTTATGTTTTGACACTGTAACCTTGTCTTTAATTGTTTTTTTTTTTTTCCCTTAAACTAAAGTAAAATATTGAATAAAACCTTTTGGTTGTTTTGTGTTATAAATATTTAATAAATACCAAGATATTGAGAAGGTCGAGTTTTATTACGATGCTGGAAATGAGCAACAAAGATGTGGGAGGGAAAAGCTACTTTTGTAGTAATAAGAGTAAGCTATTTGCATATTAATTGAAAGTGTATGCCAAAACTCAAAAGGTAATAAAATATATTCAATAGAAAGGGCATCTGAAAAAAAAAACTTAGTAGAAGTGCTTTTAAGTTATTTTTCATTCAATTATAATATTAAAGAAATATTAATTTTTTAAATCATACTCTAAATAACACAAATGCATGTCAGGAAGTTTTTGTAGTATGTGGGCTCTATAATGGGTGAAGATGTACTGTATGCCAGCAAGCATATGGGTTGGCAACACTGCTTAGCTCATCCTACCCAGAATTCAAACTGACACTGTACTTCCCTCTCATTTTCTATTCTTTGTTTGATTTTCTATTTACTATTTACTAGCCTTTTTGGTTATTTGATTATTTATTTTATATATGAACTAGCAACCCACCACGGCTTTGCCCAGGAACAGTTATGAATGCAAGGTGATAGGCTACTTCTAACGGAGGTCTTATAAGATATCCTTGTATACGACATTAGTCGTTTTCTCTCCAGCAGTGAACACTAAAAGGTTTCGGTTTGATGTAACAAGTGATAGAGCCACGTAAAGCTGTCCATGAGAAAAACATTCTCCATTAAGATCAACTCCTGTCACGCTAAGTGTCTTGATCCTGTGCTTTGTTTATAGTCATGCCAAAGCAGACTCTTACTGGAAATTGTACTCGTTTGAAACGATCAGGCAAATCTGAAGGAATCATAGGGATTCTGGGTACTAAGACAGTTTATCCTGTACCACAGCTAGTTAAGATAGTTGATTCGAAGAAACAGTTTTTCAAAGTTTTCACTACCAATCGTGTCCCATTGCATAACTTTGGTGGTTGTAAACTACGTGGCAATATAATAGGCACTCCTACTTTTAAAATAAGCTTGTGTGGTGGCAAGCCAGAAGGAAATAAAGAATTTAGGAATTCTGTAGGGTAATGAACAGCTTCTTCACTATCGACTACTGAGTCTAGCCTACTGAGTAATATACTAGAGCCTGGGCAGTGAATTTGGAGAACACCAAGTCATTAGTTTTCACAACTTGTTCTTTTGTCGGTGATAATATTGCACTTTCTTTAAACCATGAATGAGACTTGTTAGATAGGCCATGGATTTGAGGATAAACGCTATCATTCAATTCTTGAATACTGCTTACTAAAGCACAGAAATCGTCTCTGAGGGTAATTTTCCCGTCAATGACCGGTAAATCTCCATTTCCGACTCTAAGTAACAAATTAGCAAACAAACTATTATCTTCTGAAGATAAGAGTAGCCTACTCTCATGTTAGTTTTGAGTGCCAATTTGTTATATCTGATCAGATGTAAGATATTTGTAATGAAGCGTACACTTCGTCGGCTCTCGTTCCTCTGGTAACAACTGGTAAAATTTGACGAAAATCTCAGGCGAACAAAACTGTGCAGCCACCCATAGGTGTGTTCCGATTCCTTAGATCACGCAAGGTCCTGTCTACAGCTTCAACGGAAGTTTTGTGCGACATTGTAGCCTCATCCCTTACAACTAAAGAACAATTTTGGATTAAACTGGCAGTGTTACTTTGTTTTGAAATATTACATTTCCATCATTACTGCTGACTTTCAAAGGAAGTTTAAATGTAGCATGTGCAGTTCTTCCTCCTCCCAAAAGAATGGCTGCAATTCCAGATGATGTGACGGCAAGAGCAATATTACCACCAGACCTCACTTTGGCGAGCAACACATAAATCAAGAATGTTTTGCCTGTGCCTACAGGGGCATCGAGAAAAAATATCTTACCTTCCTTCTTAGTGTTATAAGCTTGTTTCTGATCGTGGTTCAGGGGGTATTCTTCTTGAGCAACGGTTTGAAGGTGCCGAGAACTAAGTCTTTCTTTCTCTTGTGGCAATCTAGAAATTATTTGTTGCTCTGTTTCATTGTTACGTGATCAGCACTTTTTTATTTTGTGATGTTAATGAACTATTACCTATATCCGTTTTACATCTCGGCATGATGGCTTAACATCACTGACTGGACTACTAATTATAACGAATTCTTGTCAGACGTAATTTAAGAATGGCGAGGTGCATGAAACACTAATCCCCCTTCCGTCCAATCTTCAATTGACTGTGTATTTTGCGGAACGAAAAGTTCACAGACGAAATGAAGATAAGCCAAGTTGCACTTCCAGGGAATGGCGAGTTGCATGAAACACAAATCCCTCTTCCGTCCAATTTTAACTTGACTGTGTATTTTGCGGAAAGGAAAGTTCACATGCGAAATAAAGAAAAACCGAGTTGAACTTCCAGGGTAACTCCAAACACAACCAGCCTTCTCTGAAGTCTTAACTCAACACGACTCGACGGTTTGCTGCTGGCTGTATCTGGGGTAATAGGTTCGCCTGCTAGTTAGGCTGTAACAGGGGTGATAAGGCACGCCCTTAGCTAGCTCGTAAACTGTCGCCTCAATATTAGAATGGACATGGTTGGAAGAAATGAAAACGTAAATAGTGGGCGATGTATTGAAGATAGAGATATGCTCTCTTGGATTTTATGTAAAACTTTTCATGCTGAACAATTCTTACACTCATAGTATTTAGATATGTTTAAACGGTTTGCCCAAAATAAACTCAAAAAGCGCTCAGACGCCAGGTTTTTTTGGTTTATTTTTTCACTGAAATCGTTACTGCTCTGCTTCCTTTGATCATGAATAAATTATTTTCTACAGAAATCATCCTCGAGATATCCTTGACAGAATTGTGAAACCCGCATCAAAATATATCCAGAGGTTCTCGAGATTACCCGTGACATCCAAGAATCGGGGACTTTGTTTTATACTAAGTAGAGATGATTTTAGAAACTGTTCTGAAAAACTGTCCATTACACCTTTTGTAGAACTTGGCCAATGCTCTGAATAAATTTCCCCCAACTTTTATCTCAATGTTTGCAAAAAAGCCTAGTTCAATTCTAACCCTGAGTTTTTCAGGTTCTAACTATTGAATTTTATCTCCTGATCTAATTCCCAATTCTAATTCTGTTTGTAAGTCCCAATTCTAAGTAAATTTAATTTTATTAACTATCTAATGTTGTTACATTTCTAAAAAGTTAATGTAGAATAGTTTGCATAGTTTAAGGTTCAACTTACCATGACACAGGATTTTTAATGAAAAATCTAAAATACCCGGGTATTTACCCAAATTGGGTATTTACCTGGGTATATACCCTGGGTATTTACCCCGGTTTATAAATACCTGGGTATTTTACATCACTAGTGCCTGGTCAACTGTACCTCTGCCTTGTACAGTTTGGCAACCTCGTTCTCAGACCACATGGCAAGGCGAGAACTGTCGATCCCATTCTGGCAGCTCACATAGTATAACTGTCTTGCAGCAAAAATTAGATTTAATGTGAACCTTTCTACTCGGAAGCCATGTTGTTCTTCTCTCATCCCTTGTTCTATTTTTGCCTGAATTCGCATTTCCATAAGTATCTCAAAAATCTTTGCACAGTGTTATTCCCTGATAGTTCCACTCCTTTGTTACCTTTCTCGAAGATTGGGACAATTATTCCCTTCTTCCAGCCTTCTGGGGTCTTCCTCTCTTTCCACACAATTTTCATCACTTGATAGAGCCATTGTATCTCCACCTCTCCTGCTGCTCTCAGCATCTTTACACTCATCTCATCCAGACATGGTTGGTGCCTTCCGCCCCCCCCCCCCCCCCTCCCGGGGCTTACATCTAGTGGGACGTGGGTTGGCGACCACGGGACCCCAGCTAAGTCCGGCATTGCTTCCACTTTCTTGTGCCGGGCTCCTCGCCGTCTTCTTTCCTGTCGACCTCACTTGGTCAACTCTTGTTCTTTTCCGACGCCGACGGTATTAGGGTATCCGAGGCCTAGGGAGTCTCTTCCTTTCCCGCCTTAATTGGCCCTTGTCTCATCTTTCCTGATACCCTCCTTCTGGGAGGGGTCAGCCTTCTTTTTCTTTTCCTGTTATCTCCTGCCTTCTGCTCAAAGCCCTCAAGGAGGTAGGGTGTATGTAGCCCCACCAATTCTGGTGCACCGTAGTTAATGCTACACCCTCAGGGGCTCACGGCTATTGAGTTCGGGTGTTGGCGGCCCCTAGGGATTCCTGAGCTGGGTCCGTTTTCGCCTTTTGTCCCTTACCTTTGGAGCGGACCATCTCCTCTCTCCCCTCCTCTTTTCAGTATATTTCCTTTTCTCTATAAGATTCCCGCACTGTTTTTGTTACTTGATTCCCTGTGTATCTAAATTCCGTTTAGCGATTTTTTTTGTAGGTATTTTTAATCTACATTGCATTTTGTAAGTTTTTTCGATCTAAATTGCATCTTGCGATTGTTTTCAACCTCAATTGCATTTTGTAACGATTGACAATCTAAATTGCTTTTTAGTAATCCCCCAGGGGCTCACTTCTAGTGGGCGTGGGTTGGCGACCACGGGGCCCCAGCTGAGTCCGGCATTGCTTCCACTTACTTGTGCCGGGCTCCTCTCTGTCTTCTTTCCTGTCGACCTCACTTGGTCAACTCTTGCTCTCTTCCGACCCCGACGGTATTAGGGTATCCGAGGCCTAGGGAGTCTCTTCCTTTCCCGCCTTAATTGGCCCTTGTCTCATCTTTTCTGATTCCCTCCTTCTGCGAGGGGTCAGCCTTCTTTTTCTTTTCATATTCTCTCCTGCCTTCTGCTCAAGGCCCTCAAGGAGGCAGGGTGTATGTAGCCCCACCACTTTTGGTGCACCCTAGATAATGCTACACCCTCAGGGGCTCACGGCTGGTGAGTTCGGGAGTTGGCGACTCCGAGGGATTCCTGAGCTGGGTCCGTTTTCCCCTTTTGTCCCTTACCTTCGGGGCGGACCCTCTCCTCTTTCACTTTCCTATCTGCCTTTCATGGCTCTCCTTCCTTCCAAGTCCCTCAATCCGCATTCTTCGAGGGTTGAGGGCATTTCTTTTCCTCCTGTCCTTTATTTGCCTTATTCTCCTTTAGTTTTCCATTTCTTCTTCTAGTATGTAAGTTGGTAGTTAGTTTTAGTTTTAAGTTTTCATTTCATTTTCATCTTCACGATCACCCAAACCATCAGGGGCCGATAGCCTAGATGTTAGGCCCCTTAAAACAACAATTATCATCATCATCATCAGCTTTTTAGTAAGTCTTTCAATATGGTGGAGGGACCTTTGTGAGTATTTTGAATTTCAATTGCATTTTGTAAGTATTTTCAACCAGAACCGCATTTCGCAAGAATTTTAAATCTAAATTGCATTTTGTTTGGTGGGCACTTTGCAAATATTTTTATTCTCAATTGTATTTTGTGGGTATTTTGAATCTACATTACATTTTGTCAAGTATTTTCAATCTAAATTGCATTTTGTAAGTATTTTGAATTTCAATTGCACTTTGTGAATAATTTGGATTGGAACTGGGATCTTTCAATCTGAATTGCATTGTATATTTTCAATTTCAATTGCATTTTGTAAGTATTTTGAACCTCAATTGCATTTTGTACATATTTTTGATCTCATTTGCATTTTGTAAGGCCTGTTGAGTACCTGGTACATAATTAATATTTCAAACTGCTATTATGTTTCTATAATTAGGGGACCTCGAGGCATGAGTTCATGAAACAACTTCATTTTTGTTTCAGGTACATACGGCGATGGAGGCAGACTTATACTATGTGAGCAGAAGTACCTGGACATCGCCCAACACAACGCCCCCTGGTGGTCGACACTGAACGCTATCTACGACATAGAACATGTGGCCACAGTAGGCTACATACAGCATGAGAAAACAGAACAAGACACTTTGTGGAACTAGCTGATTCTCAATATGATTAGGCGGAGGTATACCACAGATAAACGAATTCTGTGGTTAAGATTTCTATCTTCTTAAACATCCCTACTGTTGGGGGGGAAGTAAAAATACTTGAGTTAAGATGTCAATAAATACTTGGTGTCTGCCTCGTTGCATAGTGGCTAGCCCTCTTGGCTGTAACCGCGGAGGTCTGGGTTCGAATCCCAGCTCTGCCAAGAAATTTTATTCTGGTCTGAGGGCTGCAACGGAGTACATTCAGCCTCGTGAGGCATATCTGAGAATAGGCGGGTTCGATTCCTACCTCAGCCATCCTGGAAGTGGTTTTCTGTGGTTTCCCACTTCTACTGCAAGCAAATGCTGGGATGGTTCCTAAATCAAGGCCTCCCCCAGGGTCTCACACCTTGCGGGACAAGGGTTGGCGACCACGGGGCCCCAGCTGAGTTCGGCATTACTTCCACTTACTTGTGCAGGGCTCCTCTCTGTTATCTTTCCTGTCGACCAACCTTGGTCAACTCTTGTTCTTTTCTGACCCCGATGGTATTAGGGTATCCGAGGCCTAGGGAGTCCTTTACGTTCCCGCCTTAATCTGCCCTTGTCTCATCTTTCCTGATCCCTCATTCTTCGAGGGGTCAGCCCTCTTCTGTTCTCTTCATATTTCCTGCCTTCTGCTCAAGGCCCTTATGGATTCAGGGTGTATGTAGCCCCACCACTTCTGGTGCACCCTGGATAGTGCTACACCCTCAAGGGCTCACGGCTGGTGAGTTCGTGAGTTGGCGTCCGTAACCTTTTCACTCCCAAGTATCTCTCCTGCTTATGCATGCTCCATCCTGGGTTATTTTGGATAATTTCACATTAGCTGAAGTATGCTAATGTTTTATATTTGCAGCTACAGTAGGCTATTTACAAAGTTTTTTGACCAAAATAAAATTAAAACATTATCCCTTCACATTTTCATCGAAACTTCACTACTGTGTGGTAAACTTCCATGCAGGGGTGTACAGGGCCGTGGAGAGCGGCGACGGGCCCTGGGGCTGGAATCTCCCGGGCCCCCAAGACCCAAAAATTACAGTTCACTGAACTGAATGTTAAAAGGGGTGGAAGGGCTATACTGTACACTGTGCAGTACTACGGCCTCTGTGACATATGACGTAATCTCTTTTCATAATGAAAACATGATTTTTACACAAAGTCAAGACGTATTTTAAAATACGTTTTACATATAGGGTTTTTATGCTGACATTCTTAAAACTTGCTGCCCTTCAAGAATCATGCCCTTGGGTCTAAGCCTAAACACTGAAAAGTGTTTTGGTTGAACGGCGATCACACATCATTGTACATTAAACAAAGCAAAGTATATTTTCATAAATAACCGCAGGTATACTCATACGTAAGTCAAGTTATATATTATGTGCTATCACTTCAGTAGATTGCAGCTGATCAGTGATTATCTCCACAAAAGAAGAAAATGTTAATTTGAACTATATTTTGTAATTTGTAACTGTTGAGTAAGACTACGAATGACACCGCAGTCGGTAAGCCGAATCCTGCATTCTTGCTTCGTTAGGACCCAGAGTCATTTCCAAGTCATAGATAAAGGGAGCAACTCATTTTATGTTTAACGTTACTGAGACGTTAAAGAGTATCATGAAAGGGCTTGATTCGCAAGGGAAAATATCTCTTCGCGTCCTGAAAAATGCTTTGCAGATCGATGCTGCTCGTTGGAATAAACGGTGTAGAAATGTCCAATAATAATAATAACAGTCACTGCACCAGCTCAAAACAAAATTGTATTTATATTAATATTCGACAATACTTCATCTTAATTTTCTTCTAAATTAAGCCGAGTTCAATATTTGGTCTTAGAAAAGTCTGCGCGGTTGCCTACATGCAATATATTAATTTCTCCATCGCCATGCTCAACACTGACGTTACTTATTGTTTTAAGGGGCAGAACAGCTAGGCCAAAAGCCTCCGTGGCTTAGGCGGCAGCACGCCGGCCTCTCACCGCTGGGTCCGTGGTTCAAATCCCGGTCACTCCATGTGAGATCTGTGCTGGACAAAACGGAGGCAGACAGGTTTTTCTCCGGGTACTCCGGTTTTCCCTGTCAAAATTTCATTCCAGCAACACACTCCACTGTCATTTCATTTCATCTGTCGTTCATTTAATCATTGCCCCAGAGGAGTGCGTCAGGCCTCGGCAGCCGGCACAGTTCATATCCTCACGGCTAGATGGGGGTTTCATTCATTCCATTCCTGACCCGGTCGGAGACTGGAAGCAGGCTGTGGATTTTCATTTCATTTTTTCAACAGCTAGGCCATCTGCCCCTACCACTGATGTTACTTATTGTTGTTTTATGAGGCGGAACAGCTACATGGTAGGTCATCTGTCCTTACCAGTGACGTCCCACGAGAGGAATTGGAAAAGAAAGTTGAGTGCTTCAGTGTCCTAGCTTAATTGTCATTTTTCTCCAGGTTAATTAAACACTCAGTCCATAAAATTACTGGAATGTTACCTTAGTTTCAGTCTTTGGACACATTTCCCAACTCTAGTACCAATAGTAATATAGGTTTTCAATAACTACCTTAATCAGAAATGAATTGCGCACGAACCCAAGTACTTAGGATTGTTGATTGTATTGAATGAACCAGTTATAATAATAATTATACTGCACCTAAGCATACAGATTATTCAAATGTTAGCATTGTTTTCTCAATTCAGTATACGAGAAGATGAACAATTTCGCATGCATTTCTTCTATCTACGTTTGACAACAGAATCATCCCACCCTTTCGCAAATGATAATTTTCCACATAGTGCGAAAGTGAATTAATAGGGAAGGATGACCTCGCATTTCTGCCCCTTAAATCAACTATAAAGTGAATTACTGTGTGGACGCTACTGTAAAATGTATTTTACCTACCTGCCTGCACGGCATACGATACGTCTAGTAAGACAATATATTCATTTCAGACACTATCGCCTCTAAATATCTAAGGTCGACGTGACGCACCAAACTTTCAGCTCTTGAGCTAGCTGACCAAACACACCAGGGCAGCCCAGGCGCTCGTGGCCTTGGCGAAATAAGTGAAGGGATGAAGAAGTTATTTGAACGATTGGTGCATTAGCCGAATAAGCTAAATTTAGAATAATGGAATGCACTCTCTGTCTTCAGGTATATTCTGAGAACAATACATAGCGAAGCCCCATCGCCTAAGTTGACCACTTTGAGACACTTGTTCTTCCCACAAGCGCTTAGTAGAGGAAAATATTGTCCACTTGACATAATAAGTTTCTCAATCCTTGTAACATTGTTCACAGACAGTTCATTGCATTCACTAAATGATTGTCAGTAGCAAATTCAAATCACATAAAGGCAATAATAAATCAATGTCCGATCGGGCCCATCCTCCTAGGACGCCGGGCCCCCAGGGAGGGTCGGGCCCCGGGGCACCATCCCTGCCTGATCCCCCCCCCCCCCTCTCGTCGGGCCTGGGGGTGTACACAAAGTGGAGCACTACACTTGACACATTCATATCTAGTTTCCTTCCTTGTATGGCTTGTCTTATCTGTCCTGGAACACACTACACATTCTTTGGTAGGCCCTTTCATGCTCACTGTAGTTCGTATAGGAGACAGGAAGTGTCTTTCCACGAGTCTCATTGGTGGTGGACAGGATGATGGACGGCCTCCTTTCCTGGTAGTCTCCTGACGGCTGCCAAACTGCTCCAGCATTTGGCGAATGAGGTTCAGTCTGAACTCCTTCAGGGACACCTTGATCCTGTTAGCATCTTCATTATTATGCAGGCATTCCTAACAATAATGTCCAAAATATGAAAGAAAAGTTTTTTGTACCATTTGATACACTTTCTTCCCGACTCGATGAAGCTGAGCTGCATATCAGCAGAATCCACTGGTCCCATGTTTTCATTATAATCCACTATCCATTTGGGTTTTAGGGTCTGCTTATCGCGGTTTGTTATTGTCACCATTTCACTGTCATGAATTGTTGAAAATGAATACACTTCTCTCTTGTCACACCAGCGAATAAATAACAATTTTTCAGTATGAAGAACTTCTGTCTCTCCTTTCTTGAGTTTCTTCTCAGCTGGTCCTGGCAAGCCTCGTCTATTTATTCTCACAGTTCCACATACATTTGTACCTTTCTCATGGAGTTTCTCACAAAGAAATGGAGACATATACCAATTATCAATGAAAAGCTTATGCCCCTTGTCAAAATATGGTCTCATCAGTGTCAAAACAACCCTTCCTGATATTCCAGCCTCTTTCAATTCCTCCAAGTCAATTTCTGTACCTTTACCAACATATTTGATAAAATCCAGAATGTAACCAGTTTCACAGTCGGCTAACACAAAGAGTTTCAAACCAAACCGGGACCCTTTTGATGGTATGTACTAGAGGAATGACACACGGCCCTTGAAAAGCACTAAAGTTTCATCAATGGCAAGGTTTTCAAATGGCACTATCACTTTATTTGGTTGCATCAGAGCTGTTATTACTGGTCTAATTTTATGTAGCCTATCTCCAGGTGTCATTGAAATGTAGCATTCTTACAATCATCTGATATCCGTTGCGACACATGACGTTTCCAAATATTGGAGTATTTATGAGAGGATCTAGGCTCCAGTACTCTGCAACACTGGGCTTCCTTACATGACCCATCACCAAGGTTAGAGAAAAAAACAACAATCAATTCAGCCTCATCTACATCGTGCCATGCGTTCATTTGTTGTTGTGCCTGCACCTCACGAAAATATTTGATATGTGGCAGTAAAGGTTATCATTAATTTGTTTGATTTACATAGGAGATATTGTCAGGAATCAAGATATACTTTATTCTTATAAAAAGTCATCTGAAAAGATACGTGAAAGCTGTCAAAACCTAGCCTGGGGCAGATGTTAACAGTGACCATAATCCCGTCGTCATGGACTTAACACTTCATCGTTTCGTCCAGAACATATGCTCTGACAGACCTAAGCGCATCGATACAAAGTGCCTTGACAACCCCTTAGTTCGGGCTCAAACAACCTTGAAGCTCGAAGATCGTATGAGTGCAATAAACAACTTGGAAACAGAGGATATTGAATCACAATGGACTGCATTAAAGAACGTACTCACCGATACTCAAGAGAGTGATCTAGGACATTCGAACAGCTCCAAAAAGCTGCCATGGATGACAGAAGTAGTTCTACAACTCATGGACCAAAGACGGAAAATGAAACATGTTAATAAAGTCCATTACCAAGAACTAAACAGGACTGTGAGGAGGAAGTGCAGGGAAGCAAAAGAACTAGGCTCGTGGAGAGATGCAGAGAAATAGAACATCTCCAAGAGAAACATGACTTGTTTAATCTCCACAAGAAGATCAAAGAACTTGCAGGGAAATATCACAGGCCGTGCAGAGCTATACTGAGGGATGACAATAACACCATTTTGGTAGGAGTCGAAGACAAGTTGAAGTGTTGGAAAGAATATGTTGAAAACCTTTCTAATGTTGTAAGGTCAGATAAACCACCTTGTATTGGTGAATGCAGCAAAGCAAGTCCAAGTATAAGCCAAGAGGAAGTACTGTATGCAATCATACTCCAGAAGAACGGAAAAGCTGTAGGTCCGGACAAGATTCATGCAGAAACTCTCAAACTTATTGCTGAAGGCCATGGCAGAGGACTAGAGCTGCTAACTGCTTTATTCAACGCAATATATAAACCTGGTAGAATTCCATCTGACTGGCTAAGATCTTCTTTTGTCACCATACCTAATAAGGCTAGTGCATCATATTGTGATGATTATCGTATGATCAGCCTAATGTCCCATGTGCTAAAAGTATTTCTGCGTATCATCCACAATCGAATCTACCTTAAATGCGAACGCTATGTTGGTAATACTCAGTTTGGCTTTAGGAATGGACTGGGTACTTGCGAGGCTCTTTTCTCCTTGAATGTTTTGACCCAGAAATGCCTAGATATGAATGTAGATGTGCAGGCTTGCTCCATCGACTACCGAAAAGCTTTCAATTGCGTATCTCATGTAAAATTTGAGATTTTAAAATCTACTGGTGTAGATGTTGGTGATCTTCGTATAATTTCCCATCTGTACTAGAATCAAACGGCAGAGGTCAAAATAGAAGGAACTATTACTAGGACATAGCTATACGAAGAGGTGTCCGCCAGGGATGTGTCCTGTCCCCTCTCCTTTTTAAAATCTACTCGGAAACTGTGTTCAGAGAGGCTATTGAAGATGTTAATCTAGGCATCACGATCAATGGCTATGTCATTCATAACATCCGATTTGCTGATGACACGATTGTGCTAGCCAGCAACCCTAGTGATCTTCAAATTATTATAAACAATATCGTGAGGACCAGTGAAACCTTGATTATTAACAAGACCAAGCTGATTGTATTCTCGAAAACACCAAAAACAGGTCTCCCTTCACATCAACAAAACCATCGTCCAACAAGTATCTTCCATCAAATATCTAGGAACTTTAGTGAACCAGCATTGTGATTCAAAGAGTGAAATCTTGTCCAGGATTGGACAAGCAAAAAATATGTTCAATACCATGAGGACCTTATTTACCAGCCGAGAATTCAACCTTCAGCTCAGAGTTCGAATGTTACGTTGCTATGTTTTTCCTGTCCTTTTGTATGGTTTCGAAGGATGGACGCTCAGCCCATTACTGGAGAAGCGGATTGAATCTTTTGAGATGTATTTATACAGAAGAATACTCCGAATATCTTTGGTAGAACGGAAAACAAATGAAGTCCTCAACATCTTGAACAAGAAGAAAGAGCTTCTCAACCATCAAGGAGCGTTAGCTCAGCTACCTCGGGCACATCATGAGAGGTGAACGATATGAACTTCTCCGGCAGATCATTCAAGGGAAGATTGATGGGAAAAGATCTGTGGGAAGACGAAGAAATTCCTGGATGAAAGACTTGCGGCGGTAATAATATCGTATGGCCTCGGGTGCCTGGTCCAAGCTTTGTAATTTGACACCCAGAAGGTAGCTTGCATGTCGAATTTCGTTGTTCCTTGATCATCATCATCATCATCATTTCCCCTTATCCAGCTCCTGCCGGGTCAGGGTATTTATGGCACTTCTCCACTTTCCTCTTTCCTTCCACCATTCTTCTTCCACGATCCTGTCCCAGTCCAGATTTCTTTTTCTCACACTGTTCTTCACTGAATCAATCCACCTTGTTCTAGGTCTTCCTCTTGCTCTCTTACCCTTGCACTTCGCCTCAAGCATCTGTCTTGGTATTCTATTTTCCTCCATCCTCTTTACATGTCCAAACCACCTTAGTTTATTCTTCTCAATTCTCTCATTTAGTTTTCCCATCCCAACTTCCTTCCTAACATCTTCATTCCTCACTCTGTCTTTCCTTGTCTTTCCTATCATACTTCTTAGGAATTTCATTTCACTGGCTTGGATTCTACTCTCTTGCCTGCTTGTCAGGGTCCAAGTCTCAGCTGCATAAGTTAATATGGGAACATAGTACACTTTATACATTACCTCCTTGCTTTTCCTTGGTACTTCCTTATCCCAAACAAGTTTTCTTACACTTTGATAGAATGCATTGCTCTGCTGTACCCTCCTGCCAATCTCCATGTCCAACCTACCAGTTTGCATCAATTCACTTCCTAGGTATTTGAACGTGTCCACAATTTCCAAACTCTGACTTCCAATTTTCACAGTGCCCTTTCCTTGTCTTTCCCCTCTTGTCATCACCATGGTCTTGCTTTTCTCTATACTGATTTTCAGGCCGTACTTCTGAATATTTTCGTTCAGTGCATCTAGTTGTTTTTGCACTTCTTCGGTGTTCCTTCCCCAGACCACAATATCATCTGCAAATAACAGTAACTTCATTTCTTTATGTCCATATGCTTCCTTCGTTTCCTTTACAATTTCATCCATCACCATTATGAACTAGAGAGGTGACAGCACACTCCCCTGTCTTAAGGTCACCACACACAGAAAGCTAAGCTAAGCTACGCTATGCTAAGCAATGCCAAGCTATGGTGTGCTATGTCACGAACAAAAAGCTAAGCTAAAGTAAGCTAGGCAGCAGTTTAAGAATGACTGGCATTGCAGAGGAGGCCCTTTTATTGGCTGCTGTCATCGAAGATGAAGAAAAAGAATGAAAAAGGAAGAGAGGACGATTCTGGATACGTGAAATTGAGAGAAGAAGAAAAATACACGATGAATTCCATCATTTGATTCATGAACTGAATGGAAATGATGAAGAATTTTATTTCCTACCAACAGTTTTCCTTTCTTGTCAAGTCTCTGTAGTAATTTGAAGTCAGGGATATCTTTTCACCTCTTCAATTATACGTTCTTCTTTTGGCCTGTCACCCATTGTATGAATAAAACGAAGTTCGGTAATACCTGAATCACTACACTACACTTACACGACACAGCTACGCACACAACTCAGAGGTCAGCGACAGCCCGCCAGATCAACTGTTCAGAAATGAACAGCGCATGCGCCAGGCCAGCTACAGCTAAGAAAATCGCCTGCCTAGCGATCTGTCTAGCTTAGCTTAGCTTCGCATCGTATAGCTTAGCATAGCGGCCTGTGTGTGTCACTGTACCTAAATGCATTGAGAGCGATATATTTCATAACACAGCGTAGCTTAGCTTAGCTTAGCCTAGCTTTCTGTGTGTGGTGGCCTTTAGTCCAGTCTTGTTCCTAAACCAATCTGTCTTTCCAACTGGGGTCAGTACCCTGCTAACAGAGTTGTTGTACATTGCTTGCACCATTTCCAACATTTCTCTTCCCAGTCTCTTCTTAACCATGGTTTCCCATACCTTCTCTCTGGAGGCACTATCATATGCCTTTTCTAGATCTATGAAAGTCATGATCAAATCCTCTCCATATTCCCAGTTCTTTTCCATCACCTGCCTCAAGCTAAAGATTGGGTCCACTGTGGATCTTCCACTCCTGAAGCCATACTGTTCCTCTTGCAACTCTCCTTCCACCTTTCTTCTCATTCTTCTTTGTAATATCCTTTCCAGTATTTGTACTATCTGTGATAAGAGGGTGAGCCCTCTATAGTTATCACACACCTTCTTGTCCCCCTTCTTAAACACTGGTATTATTAGCCCTTTCTCCCAGTCTTCTGGTACACATTTCCTTGAATCACTATGAAAGTCAAGGAGGTTAGATAATAGATATCTAACGAGGGAACGGTACGAAGTCGGACGGCGAATTTTGATTTTATTTTTACATAGTCGTGAAGATCTTTTTACGCTGAAGCAGGTAGTGGAGGTCTAATTTTTCGCTGGTCCTTTTTAAGGGGGCATTTGGGAGCCCCTAGTTGGCGGTGCACGCTCTGAATTGTACAGTACATGCCGGCTCACGTCAGCGCACACAGCCAGTGGCTGTCTAGCCTCGCCTTCCCTCTACCCTCGTTCGGTTCTCCACTATGGAAGTCAAGGAGGTTAGATAATAGATATCTA
This sequence comes from Meconema thalassinum, assembly GCA_946902985.2. Lineage (NCBI taxonomy): Eukaryota > Metazoa > Arthropoda > Insecta > Orthoptera > Tettigoniidae > Meconema > Meconema thalassinum. The sequence goes on from OX336392.1 coordinate 357,135,331, forward strand.
ACGAGGGAACGGTACGGCTGCCTACAGTTGTGTACACGGGATGGGTTAAAACTGACTAGTTTGGATATTTTATTTACAAAGATGAATTCATTGTGGAATATAGAAACAAAAACAATGGTTTACAAATCATATAATATCACATATCATCTTCATCATCATGCCGTTCAAACTGTTCAAGAAATACCTTTATTCTAACACAGTCTGGCATGGGTGCATTGTTCATGGCATGATAGTGAAAATCTAACACAAAATGTGAATAACAAAACCCAAGAAAATTATTGTGCGCACCTTATAAAAGAAAAATTGGTACAATCAATTCCACATACTTCTTTATCAGTCAAATCATGAAAATTAGTTAGTGAGACAAAAATTATGGTATATTGTCAGTAATGGAAAAACCACCCGTTTCCCAAGCATATTTCAGCATTGGTACGAAACAATCGGCTTGTAATCGGTTATGCGCTATTATTTGACTAGTTATAATTAAAAGCCTGCTGTTGGGTTTTAATTTTGACGGGCCGTGTAAATTCCTTACTTGGCAAATGTTTTCCATTCGACGGACTAAACATTTTAGTTGTCGGACGAGTCCATGATCACACGGCAGGCAAGGATATGTAGTTCCTTTCGGTATGCATTCAATTTGTTCATGTTTGTTCGTCAGAGATTCAAGCTGTGCATTTTTGCCCTGGCCACTGAATGAATCTAGGAGAAGAAGATTTTGTTTGTCGTCCTGTAATTGCGGATGGAAAATGTCTTGGATCCAGGCACATGCAGTACGTGCCCTTTCCCCATTTTCCCGGAAGATGAACAATCAATGTCGACATATTTAAAGACATCCATGTAGGCGTTGATACTTTCTTGTACCCTAGGTCCAAACTTTCCATTAATTTCTTTGAAAACGATCAAGAACAAATGTCCCATTTCTCCGGCTTTAGAAATGTGATATTGCACTGTGTGGGTGTGCGTAGAAATATTTCGGCAAACAAGCGTAGCAAGAACGTCTTTCACACCACGAAAATCATAACTTCTCTATGTTGCCATTTCGCACTCGAATCGGGACTGGACGGAGTTCCAGATATTGGCATCCGGGATCTCTTTCTCTTCTTGCAATTCAATAATGAATTTAACAAACATTTTAGCCTCTTGATATCGTACTTTTTTTTTTTTTTTTACCGAAGAGTTTGATGACTTTTCGGGACCGAATTTTCAAACGCCTTTTAAGGTTTGTCAAGTAGGAGTCGCAAAACAACTCTCTTTCAGAATTGCATCAAACGTTGTCATTATTTATATGAACATTATTTGCTCTTTATAAGAAAGCTATGTAGCTTCCTGAACACCGTAGGCATTAATAAGAGCTACAATAATGTTGCAAGCGGTCATTACAACGCAAAGACTCCAATGCGATCGCCTGTATGTGGAATAACCATCAGTCGTGGAGAACTTGACCGTATAGAAAACGACTCGCAGTCCCATATACATAACCACTGTAGGCAACCGTAGCCTATGTGGTGGGTGATAGTGGAGAACCGAACGAGGGTAGAGGGAAGGCGAGGCAAGTCAGCCGCTGGTTGTGCGCGCTGACGTGTGACGGCATGTACTGTACAATTCAGAGCGCGCACCGCCAACTTGGGGCTCCCAAATGGCTCCTTAAAAAGGACCAGCGAAAAATTAGACCTCCACTACCTGTTTCAGCGTAAAGAGACCTTCATGACTATGCAAAAATAAAGTCGAAATTTCGGGGTCCGACTTCGTATCGTTCCCTCGTAAGCTCCTTGAACATTATAGCGCTTTCTAGTAGAGAAATGAGGATTTTTTGTGTTGGCGGAAACTCCGGGATTAATTTTGCCATTATGAACTCGGCCTACTGAATTCAATTGGGTTCTTTGACATGCCAGCATCGTATGACATGAGTATTGTATTTTTGCCGCCTTTCAAAAATCACTTACCACGGCCAGGGGCGAACCTGCAATCTTGGGGTTATTAGACCGACACGCTATCCACTCACCCACCTTGGCAAGCTACTTGCGGCGGTTGTATGGACATACGTCTATAGAAATCTTCCGTGCTGCCGTTTAGCGTGTAATGATAATCAATTGGATCGCCAAACTTCGGAGGGAGACGGCGTCATAAGAAGAAGAAGATACTGTATGTGGGAAAATAAATCCTTTGTGAATAACGTAATGAAATTTCGGATTCGGTAGAATGTTTGTTGAGGTTAAATTCGTCCCTAATGCCAAACGGGTTTGGGTCAAAATCATGTTTTATTGGTGTAAAATTAGTGTCATTTATCCCTGTTCTACGAGAAACTGTATGTGGTGGCACTAACCTCGGTCATTTCCGCACCATGTGATCAGGTTGGATTTCTACCTCCTTCAGATAATTCACTCCTACTATCACTTTCCACAGAATCATTCACTAATATATCATCTTCACTATTCTCGTAATAGTCAGATTCGTCATAATTACCTAAAACATCCGTCAAACTTTGTTTACTAGTGGTTGGGGATGCAGCCATGTTGGGTGACACAAGACAGCTGTCAAAGAATAGTGTAAGGGTCGAGACTAAATATACGGCGCTTGCGATGTATCGAGATAGCTGTGTTCTTCTCTGAGCATTGTTAGATGATGCCATCTCACGTTCAGCGACAGAACTAGAACATACGACTAAACTTGGGACCAGGAGAGAGCGGAGCATTTGAAATACCTGTTAACTTGTGGTTGGGACAGCGGAAGACACTCGGATGTCCGAGTTAACTCGAGCTTGGGAGTGAAAAGGCTAAGGGATTCCTGAGCTGGGTCCGGTTTTCCCCCCTTTTTCTAATGCCTCTGGGGCAGGCCCTCTCCTCTTTCCCTTTCTTATCGGCCTTTCGTGGCTCTCCTTCCAAGTCCCTCAATCCTCATTCTTCGAGGGCTGAGGGCATTTCTTTTCCTCCGGTCCATTATTTGCCTCATTCTTTATTTTATCAAATCATCATCATAATCTTGCACAGTTTCCAGCCACTGGCCGGGTCTGTTTGGAACACAAGCCTCTCCAACGTCTTCTGTCTTCCCACCATCTCTCAGCCTCCACCCTTGTCAAGTCTTCTCCTCTCTTCTTCACGCTTTCTTCCACCCCCTTCAGCCACCTGTCTCTCGGTCTCCCTCTTGGTCTCTTTCCTTCCCACTTCATCTCGTGTATCCTCCTGGGTATCCTCTTCTCCTCAATTCGTTTTACATGTCCATACCATCTAAGTCTAGATTTCTCTATACCCTCCTGTAATGGTTCCTCCTTCATTAATTCTCTGGTCCTCTCATTTCTTATTCTGTCCCTCTTTGTAGCTCCAATACTGCTTCTCAAGAACCTCATCTCACTGGCCTGTATTTTGCTCTTCTCCCTTCCTTTCATAACCCAGGTCTCCGAGGCATACGTCAGGATAGGGACATAGTACGTCTGATATATGATCTTTTTTCTGTTCTGAGGGACATCCTTGCTCCATAACATGCTTCTCACACTCCTCCGGAATGCTTCTGCCTGTCTCCCCCGCACATTTATTTCTCTATCGTTTCTTCCATTCTCTTGTATCAGGCTTCCCAGATACTTGAAAATCTTCACTTTCTTCAGCTGTTCCCCACCAATTGTTATTCCTGTTGTGGTTCTTTCCTTCTTCCTTGTTGTGATCACCATCTCACTCTTATTTATGCTAAATTTCATCCCATACCTTTGTACTATTCCTTCCCACACATCCAACTGTTCCTGTACCTCCCCCTCCTTGTTTCCCCAAATCATCAAATCATCTGCAAACACCATTGCTTTCATCTTTCCTTCCCCAATTACTTGTGCCACTCGGGTCATTATGTCATCCATCACCACAATGAAAAGTAATGGTGACAGTGCACTTCCTTGTTTTTTTTGTACCTTCACTATCCTCCATCATCTGTGTCCACTCTTCCATCCACTTTCTTCTCTCCTCAGCCACTACTCTCTTTGCCTCCTGATTCCCGGTCAATGCATGTGAGATTTTCGAAGTGAAATGCCATGTCCTGTGGTTCGGATTCCATGTAAAAAGGAGGTCCCGTGGCTCATAATCACAAGATTCACGGTCACGTAAAACTACAATCTTCCTTCCTTCCTTTCCTTCTTTGCCTCCTTTCTTTCCTGGTACTCTTCCCTTGTCTCTACCGTCCTATTTTGATACCACCTACTAAAGGCTCTATTCTTTTCCCTTACTATTTCTTTTGTCTTCTCATTCCACTCTGGTATTTCCTTCCACCTCTTCTTACTACTTGTCCTCCCACATACTGCTTCTGCTGCACCTACTAGTGTCTTCTTAAATCTAGCCCATTCCTCTTCCTCCCCTCTTTCTTCATCTGTTGGAATTCCTTCGTTTACCATTTTGAGGTACTCGACCCTTCTATCTCCTTCTTTCAGTTTCCATATCCTTATACGTCTTTCCTGGTTCTCAGATCCCTTTCTTCTCTTTAGTCCCTCTCAGGTTCATTACCAGCAATCGATGGTCGCTATCCAGGTTCTCCGATGGTATAACCTTGATGTCCGTGATGTTATTATTTAATTCTTTCTCATACAGTATATAGTCGACCACCGACTTCCTGGTCAAGTCATCACTGTACCCTGTGATTGTGTAGCTCTCTCTTTTCTTGAACCAGGAGTTCCCAACTAGCAGGCTGTTCCTTTGGCAGAAGTCCAACAGTCTCTTTCCTTCCTCATTTCTTCCGCCCCAACCCTCTGGTCCAAGGACACTCTCATACCCTTGTCTTTCTCTTCCTACATGGGCATTCAGATCCCCCATAACAATCATATTTCTTCCTACCAGCTGCTTCTGCAATTCCTCTTCAAACTCCTCCTTCTCTTCAGAGGCGCAGCCTACTTGTGGAGCATACACTTGCACTATTTCTACAGTCTCTCCCCTCAGTGCTACTTTCACTTTCATCATCCTATCACTTATTCTCTTCACTTCTTTTAAACCATCTCGTATTACTACTCCCACTCCATTCCTCTTTCCCTCTTCATTACCACTCCAGTACAGTCTATAGCCTTTTCTCAGTAGTCATTTTCCTTCCCCTTTTCACTTTGTTTCTGCCAATCCCAATAAATCCAACTTCCTTCTTTCCATCATGTCCACTATCTCCTCCACCTTCCCCCTCAGCGTTCTTATGTTTAAAGTTCCAAATCTTAGTCCGTGTTTACAGCCGTGTCGTCGTCTATTATATCCATCATGTCCAAGGCTCGTTCCATTCTTGAAAGCATTTGGTTTCATCCACTACTGGCTTGGTGGGCCTATCGTAGCTTCACCAGAGCCCCGTTAGCAGTCACTTTTCAGAGTTCCGGTAGGACCTTCACAGCTACCGTAACGGTCCCGGGGCACACGAAGTCCCCACTGTACTTCGCCCCTACAGGCAATCCCCTACTTTGTGCCGTTGCCCGTCTCCCACGACGCGGACGAGGGGTTGGACTTTGGGAGACAATTTTATCAAATAATGCGGTAAAATGGTTCGGTTAGCTCAAATTATAATTGCCAGCGTTTCGCCCCAGTGTACCATTGGGCTTGTCAGTTGGTATGGTACACCTCGACAAGACACATGGCTAGCACTTCCTGAGGAGGCCATTGAAAATGAAAATCCACAGCCTGCTTCCAGTCTCCGACCGGGTCAGGAATGGAATGAATGAAGCCCCCATCTAGTGGCGAGGATATGAACTGTGCCGGCTGCCGAGGCCTGACGCACTCCTCTGGGGCAAGGATTAAATGAATGACAGATGAAATGAAATGATAGTGGAGAGTGTTGCTGGAATGAAATTTTGACAGGGAAAACCGGAGTACCCGGAGAAAAACCTGTCTGCCTCCGTTCTGTCCAGCACAGATCTCACATGGAGTGACCGGTATTTGAACCACGGACCCAGCGGTGAGAGGCCGGCGTGCTGCCGCCTAAGCCACGGAGGCTTGAGGAGGCCATTACAAGACACAAAATACATGTGGTATTGACGTCACGAGTAATGCCAATGTAAATTGTGCTCTGAGAGAAGTTCATTTTCCGTATTGACAGATTCACTATATAACAAAGGAGAAACTGTTCCGCCTAGTCAATACATTTATTTACAACAAGTTATAAACTTGCTATTATATGGTACTAGAGACCCCGAAACATGTACCATATAATAGCAAGTTTATAACTTGTTGTAAATGAATGTATTGACTAGGCGGAACAGTTTCTCCTTTGTTATATAATGCCAATGTGCTACAGGAGTCGCACTCCCTTTGGGAATATTTGAAAACCAAATTATTCTTTATTTACCATTTTTTCTTTTAGTTTGTAAGACTGTAGTTAGTATTATAGTTTTCATTACATTCTCATCTCATCTTTCACTTATCACTCAAACCATTAGGGGCCGATAATCTAGATGTTAGGCCCCGTATAACAATATTATCATCATCATAAATCAATGCCACAGCCGCCTCCTTCCTCATCTGAATTACAACTACACACACTAATACATCTCCTGGAATGATCGACTCCACGATGGTCCGTATTGACTTAGTTAATTGATATGGAAGTTGAATTTGTCCGCCTTTTCAATTCAAAACCTATATACAGTTTATAGGTACATGTTTCGTTAGCCTGTCCACTCACTTTCGTCATAACATTACAAAATACATTGTTTCTTTCCAAGAATGACACAACTTAAAATACTGGTATTTAGACTAAAAAAACATGTTACTTTGAAAATCAAATATTGTTAAAAAAGACACATGCTGCTCTATACATTCTGTCCTTGGTTCAGGAACGAGTAATGACCTTCGACAACTAACAAACCTATTATGCATGTACACTTGTTGAGCTGCTTGTAATCAAAGGAAAAGACAGTTAAATATTAAAACACACTTAAAACACTAGAAGAACACGTTAAAAACCATCTTGTTCTTTTCACTTCAACATCATTCTCTAGTTGAGCTTGTGTACAATCCATTTAATTTTTAAGCGGTTGCTTATTGCTTGTATTTGACCGTAAATCCTTTGTGAATAAGTTGAATGAAACAAGTGTGGCGACTCTTGGGTTACATCTTGTAAATTTTGTTACGATCCATTATGGGCGGCTGAGACCGGTAGATGTTAAGGATACTTTTCAGAAAATCTGAATGAGAACTCAGACTGAAGCATTATGAAAATAGGAAAAGAAAACAAACGAGTCCTGCATTGATACTATTCTTCTTCTTCTTCTTTTGAGACCACAAAGGATCACTTTACCCAACCATTAGTTCGTCGACTTGTAGGAACTGTACGAGCCTTGCGGTCCTCCCAGTACTTCTTCATGCGTATTGATCGTCTTGCCCGTTCTTCAGCGGAAAATATTCTTGTAGGAATTTTCTTCTTTGTGAGTGGAGAATGAAACGTCATATTTTTAAGTGCTGTAGTTAAACTTTTCTTATTTGCAGCATCTTCTGTTGTTAGGCCAATTTCTTTTAAGTCCTCTTTGATTTCTTTTAACCATCGGCATCCAGTTGTTGTGTTTTTTGAAGCAAGATTGTACTGCACTAGTTGTTTTAGAAGACGTGAATCTGGCATTCTCATGATGTGCCCAAAGAATCCTAGTCTTTTCTTTCGCATGGTATCAGTAATGGGTTCTAGGTTGTTATAGACCATATTGTTAGGTATTATTCGCCATTGCCCATCTTTTTTATATCCTTTATTGATACAAGTTCTTCCAATTCGCCTTTCGATCTTCTGTAATCTGTCGGTTTTAGAATGTTCATTTAGATGGAATAATGTTTCTGCTGCATATGTGGCTTCCGGTTTTATGACTGTATTGTAATGTTTAATTTTTGCATTAATTGATAAGCATTTCTTTTTGTAAGTTTCCCATGTTAATTTTTGTGCCCTAGATAACTTGTTGGTTCTTATTTGAATTGACGCTTTCTCATTTAAATTGTTTGTTATTAGCTCTCCTAGATATTTGAATCGTGTTACAATTTTAATTTTTGTATCATTAATTTGTATTTCCTTTAATGGTGTTGGTTTTTGTGGCATGATTTCTGTTTTTTCGAATGATATCTTTAAGGCCAATTTTATTTGCAATTGTCTGAAGCTCTGATATCTGTGTTTTGGCTTCCTCTAAATCTTTCGCCAATAATGCCATGTCGTCTGCAAAACCAAGACAGTTTGTTTGAATTTTTCTCCCTATTTTTATATTTGGAGGGCATTTCTTAGACCATTCTCGCATTACCATTTCCTATGCACAATTAAATAGTAATGGTGATAGCCATCACCCTGTCGTAAACCGGTTGTGACCTCAAATGGGTCAGAGAATTCACCTCTGAATTTAACTTTTGATTTGGTGCCTGTAAGAGTTAGTTTTATGAGATTTGTCAATTTGGGGTGTAATCCCATGTGTCTTAGAATTTTTAATAAAGATTCTCTATGAATACAATCATATGCTTTTTTAAAGTCGATAAATGTTATCACCATATCTCTATTCCTTTTTCTATTAAAATCCATTATCAATTTTAGGCTCATAATTTGATCTGGGCAACTTCTCCAGGGCCTGAAACCTCCTTGATATTCTCCTAATTCATTTTCAAGTTGTACTTTAATTCTATTGAGAAGAATTCGAGAAAAATTTTTATAGGTAACATCCAGGAGTGAAATCCCTCGGTAATTGTTAGAGTCTGTCTTATCCCCTTTTTTATGTAGTGGATGGATGATAGCTGATCTCCAATGTTCAGGGAATTTTCCTGTAATCCAGATGTTGACTAGTTGTTGGTGAAGAGCGATTTTTGCCGAATTTCCAGCATACTTCCAAATCTCTGCAAAAGTCTGGTCTTCTCCAGGGGCTTTGAAATTCTTCATCTCATTCAGTGCTATGTAAACGTCTTCTAATGTGGGCGGGTTAATGTTCTCCGGTGGTGTTGTTATTGGAGTGTCAACATCCAATTGGAGAAATTCTATGGGTTCTTCACAGTTTAGGAGTGTCTTAAAATATTTAGCCATAATTTGTGCATTATCCTGGTTGTTGTGGGCCAATTTACCATTTTCATCTTTTAACAATAAGGTAGGTGCTTCATATTTTTTCAGATGTTGTTTAAAGATTTTGTTATAATTCCGCGATTGTGAAATTTTGAATTCCTCTTCAATTGTTTGTAGGGTGTCAGTATGATATTGCCGTTTTATTCTTCTTAAAGTTTTAGTTGTTTCTTTCCGTTGTGTAACTAAATTTTGAAAAGATGTTTCAGATTTTTGGGATTGGTGTAATAACCACGCTCGGTGTCGTTTTTCAATCATCTCATCACATTCATTATTCCACCATTGATGTTTTTTCCGCGGTTTAATTGGAGCCAGGTCTTCTGCTGTTCGTTGTAGGTTGTGAACCAAGTTTTCGAGTTTATCAGTTATTTTAATGTTTCCAGTTGCTTTTTGGTACTGTTCAATGTTGATTAACTGGATAGGATCTATTGTTCGTTTAGTTTTGGGAGTTTTCCTTTGTTGTCTCTTCTGGGGCGTGAGTTTAATTTTAATTTTGACTACGTAGTGATCAGAACCTGTGTCAATTCCGCGGAGGACTTTGACGTTATAGATCTCTTTATGGTGGTGTTAATCCATGCACACGTGGTCCAGTTGCCATTCTCCCTTAGTGTAATCAGGGTGTTTCCATGTTTTAAGTTTTTGAGGTTTTCGTTTAAAACATGTAGATTTTGAGATTAAGTTATGGTTTCGACACAGGTCAACTAGTCGCTCTCCATTTTTATTTGTTCTATTGTGTGCTGGCCTTTTTCCGATGATGTCACGGTATTTTCTTTCTCTACCTAGCTGAGCGTTAAAGTCGCCAATTAATAATTTAACATGGTGTTTGGGGATGTTATCTATGGTTTGATCCAGTAGGTCCCAAAATTCTTCTGTTTCTTCACGGTCTTTGGGGGAAGTGTTTTTATCATTAGTGGGAGCATGGGCATTTGTGATAGTATAAATCTTATTAGATGTGTTAAAGGTGAGTGTTGAGATTCGAGGAGATGGTGAGCGGAATTCTTAATTTTATGGTTGATCAGAAATCCTGTTCCAAATTGTGGAACATTCTTCATGACTCTCTTCCCCGGTATACCCTTATATAGTCGATACCCTTGAGATTCCAAAGCATCCTGGTCAGTGTTCCTCAATTCCTGTAATCCCATGATAAGAATTTTGTGCTGATCCATTATGTCAGTGAAAACAGAAACATTTTAATTAGGTACAAGTTGTTGGGGCTTGTAGGCCGTGGTCCAGACAGGATATCTCCTGACGTTTATCCGGAAACTGCGTCCGGCATTATCGAGTGTTCCGCTCCTGACATTGGTCAGCAGTGGAATGAGGACCATTTCTACTGCTCGCAGTATTTATACTGTGTGAGCCGAGCGTTCTGTGCGCAGTCTGGCTAGATCGTCTGATCTCGCGTACATGTTTTGGGGTTGAGGGGCGTGCTCCGGCTGTGGCGTCCGAACTTGTGAGGTTCAGGTGTTCCCTGGGCGTTTGCCGGGCTGTAGCAGGAAGGTTCTTCAGGTTGATGTGTGCGTGATATCTTGGCCTTGTGTTCCTAAAGGCCAAGATCCATGTATTACGCGCACATTCAATTTCTTCCTTTCCCCCTTCCAGTGGCTCACGACTATTGGGACATGGGTTGGCGACCACGGGGCCCCAGCTGAGTTCGGCATTACTTCCACTTACTTGTGCCGGGCTCCTCTCTGTCATCTTTTCTAACGACCTCCCTTGGTTGACTGTCGTTCTTTTCCGACCCTGACGGTATTAGGGTATCTGAGGCCTAGGGAGTCTTTCACTTTCCTGCCTTAATGAGCCCTTGTCTCATCTTTTCTGATCCCTCATTCTTCGAGGAGTCAGTCCTTTTCTGTTCTCTTCATATCTCCTGCCTTCTGCTCAAGGCCCTTAAGGTAAGAAAGACCTGCCTATCTCACCCATGTTAAATCTTCAAATTTCTGGTACACTTTACTCAAAATCTGTTTGGGTTAGCCAATTGAAATTTTCAGAGATTACTGTTTGGATCATTATCTGCAATAATAAGAATGATAATTGACAAAAACTGAATATTTTTGCCAATATGATCTTTTTAAAGGTACCGTACTACTTTTTACTCCAAAATAATGTAAAAAAAATCTTTTTATTTCATTTTGTATATTATTTAAAAGGATATCCCTTCTTATTACTGTTCATTAGGATGATGTTGATACATCAAAAGAAAATTATGGGCCTATCTTTATTAGTTTTCTTACAAATGGTACCAAAGTAGTGAAAAAATGTTAAACTGAGAAAAATGAGGTTGAAGTTTTCTATTACTTTTTGTTACCTCGGGCAATTCTTAGAACATTACTGCCCCATAACTTGCATCATTTGTGTCCTCCTTAGTCCTCTTAAGCTATCTCTTCAGTCTTCTAGCCCTCCCCCTAGGTCCTCACATCTAGTGGGACCTTGGTTGGCGACCACGGGACCCCAGCTGAGTCCGGCATTGTTTCCACTTACTTGTGCCGGGCTCCTCTCCGTCTTCTTTCCTGTTGACCTCTCGTGGACAACTCTTGTTCTCTTCCGACCCCGACGGTGTTAGGGTGTCCGAGGCCTAGGGAGTCTTTCACTTTCCCACCTTAATTGGTCCTTGTCTCATCTTTCCTGATACCCTCCTCCTGCGAGGGGTCATCCTTTTTTTCTTTTCATGTTATCTCCTGCCTTCTGCACAAGGCCCTCAAGGAGGCAGGGTGTATGTTGCCTCACCACTTCTGGTGCGCCCTGGATAGTGCTACACCCTCAAGGGCTCACGGCTGGTGAGCTCTGGAGTTTGCGACCCTAAGGTATTCCTAAGCTGGGTCTGTTTTGTCCCCTTTTTCCTCGGACCTTGGGGTGGTCCCTCTCTTCTTTCCCTTTCCTATCTGCCTTTCATGGCTCTCCTTCCTTCCAAGTCCCTCAATCCTCATTCTTCGAGGGTTGAGGGCATTTCCTTTCTTCCTGTCTTTTATTTGCCTTATCCTTTATGCGTTTACCATTTTTTCTTCTAGTATGTATGTCTGTAGTTAGTATTAGTTAAGTTTTCATCCTCATCGCATCCTTCACTTTCACCCAAACCATTAGGGGCCGATAACCTAGATATCAGACCCCTTAACCCATGAACGCCCGAATTAATACTTTTTGAAAATTTTGCTTTTTCATTAATAAATCATACCATAGGGAGTTATTAAGCTGCTCAAACCATATTTTACGAAGGTAGCATCTTAAGTTCCGGAAATACGTTACATATATGTAACGCTAGGCGCTTGTGTTGTCAAAACCCTTACTGCATATTCTCAATGGTGATTTATAAATACAATAATGTATCAATTTCATATTTGTTGATAAATACTTATCTTGATAATATTACACTTTTAAAAGCACTGAGCAAGTATTTTGACACCTTTGAACCTTCGATCATATAGTCTAGTGACTAGTTACATGGTGTGGAACGGCAAGAAGCATGATATGCATGGTCCCTCATCACATTTACAACATGCAGTGCAGACACTGCTTCCACACAATTCACCGGCACACCACCTCCACTTATGTCCTGGGACGTTGATGACCAGAAGATTGCGTCCATCATATCACAAGTCTTCAATGTCGCGGCCCTGTACTACACGTGCTGTTGACAGCCACCTGGCTCTACGTGGTTCTACGCCGTACGGTTTCACATAGAATTGCGCCACTTCCCACTTGAACTCCAGTTGAGTAGTCCTTTACCGTTACAGAGTAATAAGGTACCATGCGTTTTGGAGACTCTCGTCAAGATGCCAAGAAAATATGGCCCGCCACCACTTTTTGTTTCTTATTGACAGATGAAATCAGTTCACATTTTCATCCATAAGGCTCGTTCCCCCCAAAAATTTGTTATAGGTGCCGATCAGGAGAGGACATGGGATTGTAACTATTGTTCTTTTGAGCCCGAGAGAATCTTCCGACATGGTCGAGGGGGGGGGGGGGGGGGGGAATAGGGAGAGTCGTGGAGGCAACAGTTACTGTGCTGTTTTCATGCCAGCAAGCAATAATCATGTCGTCATTACTCCTTTTCCCCTTCCTCCAAAATTTCTGCCAAGGTCAGACTTCTAAATAATTATTATGTTATTGGATTTACGTCGCTTTTAACTGCTCTTGCAGGGTTGCCGGAATTTTGACCCGAAGGGGATCTTTAAGGTGCCAGTAAATCTACTGTCATGACTCCCTCGCATTTGCGCACCCTCAAATGCCAGCTGACTGCTCCAGGATTCGATCCTGCAAGCTTGGGCACAGCAAGATAGAACGTTGCCGCTGAGCCACGCAGCCAGTCTAGACCTCTGAAATATCAAAATAATTATCGTATTGTTTATCTGAAACACTGCCTGCAGCCAGATATCTCGGCAAAGGTATGGTCTTGAATACGGTACTGGCATAAAAAATATGCTACGGTGACATAAAACACATTATATTAAGGCATGCACTGTTAAAAAAGCTGTATATGGAAAAAGTTTTGTGTATAAATGCATGAAGTGTATTGTAACTCATTTCATATGAATGTGCTACAGAAAATCTCTCGCCTTACCACTGACCCTGTATCCGCCTAGCGTTACCGTATGGTAACGCTGGGGAAATTAGTCCCGGGCATGAGCCGGTGTAAAGATACACGTAAGGTATGTTACTGAATTATAAATTAGATATGTTTACTACCATAATCCTCAAGACAAAGTAAACTATCTCCATTTCACGCAATAATTTAGCATGCCGTACCTTTTGCAGCATGCCATCACGACGTGAGAAACAAACCTCGAAATGCACCCGATTGTTGCGACATCACCCAAGACATTCCCTAGTGACTTGTGCGCTGGAAATGAATAAATAGACCTTCCATGTTCATATAAGCGCAAAGTTCGAATATCTTTAACTGGCAAAGGTCCCGTAGAGCAATAAATGCAATGATCGGTACTGCGTTACCATATGGTAACGCTAGGCGTTTATGGGTTAAATCATCGATTATCATCATCTTCTAGCCCTTTGCTCATTTCTTCCACCAAGAGGTCAGCTTTCTTCATTCCGATGTCATCCAACTCCTTTTGGATGTTCAGTGTATTGTATCCTGGCAGAATGTTATACTTCTGCAGCACCTTATATCATTCAGCGATGGGAATATTGGTATGGCATCGCATAGTACTAACTGGAGTGTAGTATTACCAACAAACACTGTTTTCGGAGCTCTGGACTACAAAACACGATTGAATGCTGCGTTAGCATTCTGTGTTTTTCCGTGCAGGCACTTAAAAGATCTGGGTGAGCCAAATCCCTATATACTGGCTTTATAGCTTCAGCTACAGCACGAGTTAGTCCTTGGTGCTTATAATTTTGGTCTTTCCTATTGTATTTGCACCATGAATCATCTCCCTTAGGGCATAGCCCGTGCACAGGATTTTCATCTGTTGATGTCACATGAAAGTAAGTAGCCCACACTGCTGTTTTTATTTCTTGCTGTTTTGATACATTACTCCTAAGGCCTTGGCCATAGTAATTCTGTAGGCAGTCAATCACACCATCTGTAGACCTATTGTTGTTGTTGTTTGAGTCCTCAGTCTTTTCACTGGCCCCCCAGGGGCTCACATCTAGTGGGATGTGGGTTGGCGACCACGGGGCCCCAGCTGAGTCCGGCATTGCTTCCACTTACTTGTGCCGGGCCCCTCTCTGTCTTCTTTCCTGTCGACCTCACTTGGTCAACTCTTGTTCTCTTCCGACCCCGACGGTATTAGGGCATCCGAGGCCTAGGGAGTCACTTCCTTTCCCGCCTTAATTGGCCCTTGTCTCATCTTTTCTGATTCCCTCCTTCTGTGAGGGGTCAGCCTTCCTTTTCTTTTCATGTTATCTCCTGCCTTCTGCTTAAGGCCCTCAAGGAGGCCGGGTGTATGTAGCCCCACCACTTTTGGTGCACCCTAGATAATGCTACACCCTCAGGGGCTCACGGCTGGTGAGTTCGGGAGTTGGCGACCCCGAGGGATTCCTGAGCTGGGTCCGTTTTCCCTTTTTGTCCCTTACCTTTGGGGTGGACCCTCTCCTCTTTCACTTTCCTATCTGCCTTTCATGGCTCTCCTTCCTTCCAAGTCCCTCAATCCGCCTTCTTCGAGGGTTGAGGGCATTTCTTTTCCTCCTGTCCATTATTTGCCTTATTCTCCTTTAGTTTTCCATTTCTTCTTCTAGTATGTAGGTTAGTAGTTAGTTTTAGTTTTAAGTTCGCTTTTCATTTTCATCTTCACGATCACCCAAACCATCAGGGGCCGATAACCTAGATGTTAGGCCCCTTAAAACAACAATTATCATCATCATCATCATCTTTTGACTGGTTTGATGCAGCCCTCCATGCCTCCCTGTCCTGAGCTAATCGTTTCATCTCTACATAGCTACCACACCCTACATCCGAGGCAATCTGTTTAACATATTCTAACCTTGGTCTACCCCTACAGTTCTTGTCCTCAACCCTTCCTTCCATAACTAAGCTTGCTATTCCTGGGTGTCTTAGTATGTGTCCTACCAACCTATCTCTTCTCTTCATTAGCAGTCGCCAGAAACATCTCTCCTCTCCCACTAGTCTCAATACCTCTTCGTTTGCAACTCTATCTACCCATCTGATCTTCATCATTCTCCTGTAACACCACATTTCAAACGCTTCAATTCTCCAATACATTTCCCATCAGATAACTTTTTCCCTACAAGTTCTTTTTAAAATCTACGAGGTCGAGCACCCATGCGTTTCTTCACTTGGCCTATGCACTCCAGCTTTTCAATGGAAACTTCTCCTCCAGGAGCTCACATCTAGTGGGACGTGGGTTGGCGACCACGGGGCCCCAGCTGAGTCCGGCATTGCTTCCACTTACTTGTGCCGGGCTCCTTTCCTTCTTTCCTGTCGAACTCTCTTGGTCAACTCTTGTTCTCTTCCGACTCCTAGGTATTAGGGTATCCGAGGCCTAGGGAGCCGCTTCCTTTCCCGCCTTAATCGGCCCTTGTCTCATCTTTCCTAATACCGTCCTCCTGCGAGGGGTCAGCCTTCTTTTTCTTTTCATGTTATCTCCTGCCTTCTGCTCAAGGCCGTCAAGGAGGCAGGGTATATGTAGCCCACCACTTCTGGTGCACCCTGGATAGTCCTACACACTCAAGACTCACGGCTGGTGAGTTTGGGAGTTCGTGACCCCGAGGGATTTCTGAGCTGGTACCGTTTTGTCCCCTTTTTCCTCTGACCTTGGGTTGGACCCTCTCCTCTTTCCCTTTCCTATCTGCCTTTCATGGCTCTTCTTCTTTCCAAGTCCCTCAATCGTCATTCTTTGAGGGTTGAGGGCATTTCTTTTCTTCCTGTCCTTTATTTGCCTTATCCTTTATTTGTTCACTATTTCTTCTTCTAGTATGTAAGTTTGTAGTTAGTATTACCCAGGCGCGGATCTAGAGTTTTGCTTTGTGTGTGGGGGGGGGGGGGGGGGTCAGAGAATCGAAATTGTTAAGAAAAATGGTATCACTAAAAATGCAATCACAAAATTACCAACCAGACCAATATTTTGCAAGCTACATGGATAGAAATTTGATGCGTTTAGCACACCAAAAATATTCGTGCAAATTGCAACTGCGTGTTTTGCGACTTTTACATCAAGCTTTGAGAAAAGTATCAAGGTACGTTACAGTTTCGGCAAGTTGAGTTGGTACCGATAAAGGGGGAAAGTCACAGCTTAAATTGCCAAACAGGCTTGCAGTTTGGACGACAGCAAAATATTTTGGTGCGAAAAAAGCCCCAAATTCCTATCCGTGCATTGCTGCTCATTCATCGTGACATCACTATAAACATAGATTCGGTAATCACAAGGTTTGCTAAACAAAATAGACGAGTTGATTTTGTTATATAAATAATCGTTTTTATATAACAGGTATGAAGTTGTAAATATGTACACTTGTAACAGAACATAATAATTGCAATAAAGATATTTTCAGTATTGAATAAAATGAAAAAAAAAAAAAAAAAAAAAAACTTTTTCAGTTAAAATTCGTTAAGTTTTACTTGTCTGGTTCTTGTGTTTTCGTTTTTTGAGTTTGCAAAAATATTTGATCTCCCGTTGTGGGGGAGGGGGGTCATAACATCCGTGCCCCCCCCCCCGCCTGGTATTACCGTAGTTATAATTTTCATTCTCATCTCATCTTCCACTATCACCCAAACCATTAGGGGCTGATAAAACAACAATATCATAATCATCATCAGATTGAAGCTTACATATATTTGAATTTTTGTGTTTCCACAAGTCTTCCAAAAGTGGCCGACAGTTCAACAGTTTTTGTTTCGATGAAGTTTAGGGAGATTCATTGTTTACTTCTGGTCCTGACACACTACATGGCGAGCATATGGCGATGTCATTTGGAACATTAACCTCCAAAACATTGGAACTAAGCCTATCTCCATTTTCACATAAAGTAACATTATTTACAACGGGAAGCTTCCGTATGTTACAATTTCACGTATACCTCCTCTTTCCGAAAGCTATCAAACAACCCATTCCAATAGGCCAGTGCAAAATCACAGCGATTATAATATTATGACAATGTTCAATAACCACTCAACATAATCAATGCCAGAAGTTGTCATTGTTACCAACAGCAAGTCTGCGCTCAACTGAGCAGACTAGAAGTGAGTTCAGAAATATATCTATAATAGTTGAGAAGTTAAACCCGCCAACCTGGGCCCAATGTTTGGGAAGCCAGGCTCTGCCTGTCACAAGCCAGGACAAAGCGGTGAGTGATAGAGGAGTAACACCTCTTAAAAAAAACCAAGGTCCAGCTGGCCCGGCTGGTAGCACCTTGTCAGGGTCCCTTGCCAGGGTTACGGTGAAGTCATCAACGACATTGATAGTGGAATAGATTATCTATAGAACAGTATGAATGGTGGACGCCCCGCGGCCCTGTATCCGTGATTAATAGGATAAAAGGCATCTACCCTATGATTTAGTTAGATGTCAGCTTTACATAAATCCATTTAGCGTCTATCTTGTAACAAGCAGCTAGATGGTCAGCGTCTGTTCACCAAAGTTGTGGCTGAAAACCTATCCTCGGAGCTAACAACCTTGAGTGGAATTTTTAGGGACTTTATCCCTTAACCTAGCAAACAATCAACAATGGATATGCACATTGCAAGAGATTTTACCCCTGGGAGTAACCAATCTCCATTTTCCAAGGAAATGAGAAGTAGGCACTCGTTTTCTGGGGGCCTATATAATTGTGCAAAGGATGAAAAGGATGAGTCGGAACATCTTGAAAACAGCATTAAGCATCACCAGTAAAATTAAGCACAAAAACATCAATTTTTTGGCTACCTTTAATGTCAATTCACTCTTAAAAACAGGAATACTTAAAACTCTAATAAATGTCATCAAAGAGAAAAGGATTATGATAATAGCTCTTCAAGAAACTAGATATACTGGTGAACATCCATTTGATTCAGAAGGTTATAGAATATTCTAGGGAAAACCTGGAAAGAGAGTTATGGAAAATGTACCTCAATTTCGAACTGGGTTCATTGTAAATCAGAACATATTAAATTCAATACTAGAGTTTAAATCCAGTAATGAAAGATTATCCCTGCTATCCTTTAAATCAGTAAACAAAGTTTATACCATTATTAATACGCATGCACCAACTAATGAGAAAAATAGGACTCACCCGCACATAAAAGAACCAACACAAATGGAGAAAGACTCGTTAGTTTATGAAGAGAGCAGAACATAGTCCTGAAATCTACATTCTTCAAAAAACTTCCTAGGAAACAAGCTACTTGGGTTTCCCCAAATCCAGTTTGTGATGAGAAACAACTTGTCCATGTTGCTATTAACAGACAGTCGACAACGGAGGTACTCAGTGTGAAAGTTGCTAAGAGTGCAGGTTGAGATTCAGACCACTATCTGTCTCTCATTAAATTAAAAATTGACCAATATATAAAAAGAAAAATCATTATCAATCCAAAAAGTTTGATACCCAAAAATTAGCTACAGATAATAACTTCAAAACCCTTTTGGAAGGCAGAACACCCAAAACATGGGAACAACTTCAAACAGACTTATTACAGACAGCAGAAGAAACCATTCTTCTTAAAAGAAAACTAAAACATGCCTGGTGGACTGCTGAGTGTGATGAACTAATCTTGGAACATCTGGAATGCAAATAAAAATGAGAATACCAGGAACAGCTTTATAGAAGCCCGAAAACATGCATCTAAGGGAATCAAAAGGATAAAACTGCAACATATGAAAGACCAATTAAAATTAATAGAATCTGACTTCAAACAGCACAATACAAAAGACTTCTTCAAAATTTTCAGAAGTAGTTTAAGGAAGTATACTCCATAAAGCTTACTTTTCACAGATCCAAAGACACAGAAAACTGCATATAATAATGCTGAAAATTGCAGAATACTTGCGGAATATTTTGAAGAACTCAACTGCGATCCACCAAAGGAGACATAATTTTGTTAATATACTCCCCATTCCTCCATACTCGAAACCGCCACTAACAAATGAAATTAAAGAAATGATAAACGAACTTAAAAATAACAAAGCATCTGGAGAAGATAGTATAGTTGCTGAATTATGGAAATACTCGAGTGACAAGATGATGCTATAATTAACGGAAATCATAAATAACATACGGAAAACACAGCTTGCCCTCAGAATAGACATCTGCCTTGATACATCCACTGCATAAGAAGGGAAGAAAACAGATCCTAACAGTTGCAAGGGAATCTCCCTCCTGCTAGTGACCTATAAGATCTTATCCAAAGCACTTTTAAAAAGAGCAGAAAAAATAATCGACCCACAATTGGGAGAGTATCAGGCAGGATTTACGAAGGGACGATCGTGTATGGTGCAAATACTAAATTTAAAGAACATATTAGACATGAGGAAAATCATGAACTTTTGTGGATAAAAAAAAAAGGCAGAAAGGCACTTATTAACATTCTGAAGGAATTTGGACTTGATAACATAATTCAAGCTACACTAAGGAACACAACTTCCAAAGTTACATTTAGAGGGGTACTTTCAAAATCTTTCTAAATATGATAGGCATTTATTCGTCAACGAATATATAGTCTTCTTCTTTTCCTTCAGCGTTTGTCCCGCGCGCCTGCGGGGTCCGCTACATGGGTCCGTTGTCTCCATTTCGCTCTGTCTCGGGCTGCATCTGGATGGATGTTCACGCTTTGGAGGTCTTTATGAAGCGTATCAGCCCAACGTTGTTAGATCTTCTGCCGACGACTTCAGATGTGGATCCCGTCTTGGCAATAGAGTCATCATCGGCCCGTAAAACATGCCCAAACCAACGAAGTCGGCTCTCAGGCATCTTGTCTTGGATCGGTGCAACTCCAAACTGTTTTCTGATGCTGTCATTGGAAACGTGTTCTAACTTAGTGAGGCCCGCTGTCCATCTCAGAATCTTCGTTTCCATTACACTTAGCCGGCGTTCTGTCTCGACTGTAGTAGGCCAGCACTCTCAACCATACAAGGCGACTGGCCGGATGACAGTACGATAGATTTTTGATTTTAAATGATCTTTCATCCTGCGGTCGCAAGTGACTCCGGTGGTTGTTCGCCACTTCATTCAGGCTGCCTGAGTTCTGGTATTGACCTCTTCGGTGAGTCGGCCGTCAACAGTGATTGTGGAACCGAGGTACTTAAATTTACTCACACGCGTCACATCTTCACCATTGACCGTGATGGTTCCCATTTCATGTCTATCTGATGTCATGTACTCAGTTTTCTTCAAGATAAGGCGCAAACCATGTTGCACCAACCGGTCACACCATTCTTGAGTTTGGCTTTGCAGATCAAGCTTGTTTTCTGCTGCCAGCATCACGTCATCAGCATAAAGTAGGGTCCATGGTAAAGGCCGGTGCAGGTCAACTGTCACGGTGTCCATAACTAGAATGAAAAGAAGCGGTGATAATGCAGAACCTTGATAGACACCGACTGTGACGGAGAAGTCCTTGGATTGTCCTGAAGTTGTACGGACATAACTTTTTGGCTGTGCATAAAGCAACTGCACCCAGTTAATAAGCTGCTCTGGCACATCATGTTTTCGGAGTGCTAGCCAGATGAGACTCGATCAAAGGCCTTTTCGAGTTCCAGGAATGTTAGATGCAGTGGCTTGGCTTTCTCATGATGTTTCTCGACTAATAGTCATTTAGCACGAATCGCATCAGTTGTGCCGCAGTTCTTCACAAATCCCGCCTGGTTTCTGGAAATCTGTGCGATCTCACGGATTCTTTGGTCCAGAACACGCTCAAAGATTTTCATGGCGTGGCATAGAAGTCGAATTGGCCGGTAGTTGGTGCACTCAGCGGGACTTCCCTTCTTCTTAAAAATAGGCACAGTGATACTTTGTTGCCAGTCAGTTGGTGTTTGTCCCTCGTCAGTGATCTTGTTGAAGAGTTCCGTTAACCATTCGGCTGCCTTCCAATGATTAGAACACCATAACTCGGCTGGGAGATCATCTGGGCGGTGGCCTTTCCAGGCTTCATTTTCATCAAAGCAGTCTTGACCTCTACGACTACAATTTCTCTTACGGGCCCTTCAACAACATGGCCGGTGGGAATTGGTGCATGGGGGAACTCTTCTGTTGAGTTCTTCTTGAAATAGCTGCGCCATTGTTCTCTTACCTTGTTCCAATCAACTAGCAGGTTACCAGCCTCGTCATTGACTCCGTAGAACCGATGAACATCTTCCGAATTGCGATATCTTGCTTTAGCGAGTCGATATAAGTCCCGCTCTCCTTCACGTGTGTCTAGTTTTGCGTATAGATCTGCAAAACGTGAGGATTTGATTGCTGCTATTACATTTTTTGCATCGCTACGGGCTGTTCTGTACGCATTCCATCGATCCAGTGTTTTATCGGCAAGAAACTCATGATACAATCGTTTCTTTGTGCTTACCGCGTCTTCGACGGTGTCATTCCAAAGCCACGTATTTCTATTGATCCTCCGTCCTGGTTTTGTTGACCCAAGAAAGGCACGTGCAGCTTCGTGAGCAGTCTCTTTCAGTTTCTTTCAGCTTTCTTCAACGGTGGTAATTGGTGGCAGAGTAATTCGGGCTATGATGTCGGCTTCCTTGTCCTTGAATTTCCACCATTTGTTTTTCGCAGGTCCTGTGCGATCTTCCCCCAGGGGCTCACATCTTGTGGGCGTGGGTTGGCGGCCACGGGGCCCCAGCTGAGTCCGGCATTGCTTCCACTTACTTGTGCCGGGCTTCTCTCAGTCTTCTTTCCTGTCGACCTCACTTGGTCAACTCTTGTTCTCTTCTGACCCCGACGGTATTCGGGTATCCGAGGCCTAGGGAGTCTCTTCCTTTCCCGCCTTAATTGGCCCTTGTATCATCTTTTCTGATACCCTCCTTCTGCGAGGGGTCAGCCTTCTTTTTCTCTTCCTTTTACCTCCTGCCTTGTGCTCTAGGCCCTTAAGGAGGCAGGGTGTATGTAGCCCCACCACTTCTGGTGCACCCTAGATAATGCTACACCCTCAGGGGCTCACGGCTGGTGAGTTCGGGAGTTGGCGACCCCGAGGGATTCCTGAGCTGGGTCAGTTTTCCCCTTTTGTCCCTTACCTTTGGGGCGGACCCTCTCCTCGTTCACTTTCCTATATGCCTTTCATGGCTCTCCTTCCTTCCAAGTCCCTCAATCCGCCTTCTCCGAGGGTTGAGGGCATTTCTTTTCCTTCTGTCCTTTTATTTGCCTTATTCTCCTTAAATTTTCCATTTCTTCTAGTATGTAGGTTAGTAGTTAGTATTAGTTTTAAGTTCGCTTTTCATTTTCATCTTCACGATCACCCAAACCATCAGGGGCCGATAACCTAGATGTTAGGCCCCTTAAAACAACAATTATCATCATCAACCTGTGCGATCTACGTGCTTGTTTGTTGGCAACTTGATTCGTAGCTTGCAGATCAATGGACGGTGTTGTGTCGCAACTGTTTCATAGGGCCGGTGCATCAAGCACATCTTTGAGATCACGACGCCTCACAAGGATGTAGTCGATCTGCGTGGCATTAGTGCCGCTGTAAAACGTGATCAGATGTGAGTCACGCTTTTTGAACCATGTGTTCGCAATTACCAGGTTATGAGCTTCTGAGAAATCGAGGATACGCTTACCATCGTCAATATATATAGTATTAAATACAATGTTATTTGTAAGTATTGTGTCGTCTCAGATGGCTGAACAGTCCAATTCTGGAAGCACACACTTTACTGCAGTGACAGCACACAGTTGTATCAGCAGATGATTGTGCAGGCACACCATCCCTTGCATTCGCACGTTCTTTCCTGCGGTTCTTCTTTTCAGCTTCTAGTCTTCTCCTATCTTGTTCTAATTGTTCAACTCCGTTGTATACAATTTTACGCCATTTAGTTCTATCTTCGGCTGCGGTTTCCCAGTTGACCGTATCAATTTGACACTCTTTGAAGTTATGTTCAAGGACATCCTTGTATCGTTTAAGCTGCCCTCCATGGTTACGCAGTCCATTCTTTAGTTGGGAGTACATGAATCTCTTTGGGAGGCGTGTATCTGGCATGCGGACATGGCCAGCCCAGCGTATCTGATGCCTGACTACCTTTGTCTCCATGCTTTTAGTGTTGGATTCTTCGAGGATACTAATGTTTGTTTCGACTATCTTGCCATTTAACTTTCAGTATTCTCCGTAAGCATCGTTGATGGTATTTTTCCAGGCATTTTAGTTTTCTCCTATAAGTCGTCCAGGTCTCGCAACCTTAGATTAAAGAGTAGGGATTACAACAGCGTTGTAAACGTAGAGTTTGTCAAACACTCTTTTTATGAGACGACCGAAAGCCGCACTAGCTCATCTTAAACGATATTGGATTTCTGTATCAATGTTTGCAGATGTGGAGAGGTTGCTTTCAAGGTAAGAAAAATGATTTACGTTTTCCAGGGATTGACCATTGATTGTAATAGCCGGAGTTCTCTTGTTGGAATTTGGTGCCGGCAGATAAAGGATCTTAGTCTTATCAATGTTAATTTCCAGTCCAATACTTTCATATGCTTGATTAAAAGCATTTAGGATTGATTGCAGATCTTCCTCATTGTTAGAATAACATTGTCATCTGCATATTGAAGATCTATAACTGACACTGAGGACACCTTGGTCTTAGCTTGCAGTCTGCTAATATTAAACATATTTCCATCAGTTCTATACACAAGTTCTGCACCTAATGTCAGTTTATCATCCACAAGGTGTAGTATGGTTCCAATAAACACCGAGAACAATGTTGGAGCAATTCCTCAACCTTGTTTGACTCCAGTACTAACATGGAAAGCGTCTCCTGGTCTTGTATTGGAATGAACAGTAGCAAACATGCCGTCGTGCAGTAACCTAAGTATCTGTATGTATTTGTTTGGACATCCAATCAAAGCTAGAATTCTCCAAAGAGCTTCTCGATTAACAGAATCAAACGCCTTGACAAGATCTATTAAAGCCATAAAGGGTTGGTTTTGCTCTCTGGACTTTTCCTGCATTTGTCTTGCACTGAAAATCATATCGACTGTACCTCTGTTTGGTCTGAAACCACATTGTGTTTCTGGTAGACACATTTCAGTCAATGGCAGTAGACGATTGGACAATACTCTAGCTAGAATTTTTCCCGCAACAGAGAGCAAAGATATTCCTCGATAATTGTTACACAGAGTCTTATCCCCTTTCTTGAAAATAGTGACTATGGAAGCATCTCGCAAATCAGCAGGGATTGTTCCTATGTTCCATATTTTCTCAATCAACATGTGCGTATGCTGAATTAGCAAAGGACCACCCTCCTTGAAGAGCTCAGCTGGGATTCCATTGTGTCCGGGTGCCTTTTTATTCTTCAGCTGTTGAATGGCCTTCTCGATTTCTTGAAGAGAAGGGACATTATCTAAGTGATCTTGAATTGGTTGTTGTGGAATATAGGCAAACACATCTTCCTTGACTTGCGAGTTTCTGTTCAGGAGGTCTTGAAAATGTTCCTTCCAACGGGAAGCTATCGAGTCAGGATCTTTAACTTCAGTACCATCTTTGGATTTTAGACAATTAAGACCCTTCGTGGAGGGACCATAAATAGCTTTGGAAGCACTGAAGAAGGCACAAGTGTTTTTAGAGGCGATTAAATTCTCCATTTCCACAGATTCGTCTATCCACCATTTATTCTTGATCATCCTGCATCTTTTCTGAACTTCCGATTTGGCTTGTTGCTATCTCTGTTTCCTGGGAAGTGAATTTGAATCATTTTGCCAAGCGTTGTAGGCTTTCCGCTTTACATCAATTACGTCACATATTTCTTTGTCGTTCTCGTCAAACCAGTCCCCCAGGGGCTCACATCTTGTGGGACGTGGGTTGGCGACCACGGGGCCCCAGCTGAGTCCGGCATTGCTTCCACTTACTTGTGCTGGGCTCCTCTCTGACTTCTTTCCTGTCGACCTAACTTGGTCAACTCTTGTTCTCTTCTGACCCCGACGGTATTAGGGTATCCGAGGCCTAGGGATTCTCTTCATTTCCCGCCTTAATTGGCCCTTGTCTCCTCTTTTCTGATACCCTCCTTCTGTGAGGGTTCAGCCTTCTTTTTCTTTTCATGTTATCTCCTGCCTTCTGCTCAAGGCCCTCAAGGAGGCCGGGTGTATGTAGCCCCACCACTTTTGGTGCAACCTAGATAATGCTACACCCTCAGGGGCTCACGGCTGGTGAGTTCGGGAGTTGGCGACTCCGAGGGATTCCTAAGCTGGGTCCGTTTCCCCCTTTTGTCCCTTACCTGTGGGGGGGGGGGCGGACCCTCTCCTCTTTCACTTTCCTACCTGCCTTTCATGGCTCTCCTTCCTTCCAAGTCCCTCAATCCGCATTCTTCGAGGGTTGAGGGCATTTCTCTTCCTCCTGTCCTTTATTTGCCCTATTCTCCTTTTGTTTTCCATTTATTCTTCTAGTATGTAAGTTAGTGTTAGGTTATAGTTTGAATTTCATTTTCATCTTTACGATCACCCAAACCATCAGGGGCCGATAACCTAGATGTTAGACCCCTTAAAACTACAATTATCATCATCATCATCATCGTCAAACCAGTCCTGGTGTTTTCTCTTTTTAAAACCAACTGCTTCTTCGCCAGCTCCTATGACGGCTGATTTGAATAACGACCAGTGCTGCTCCATCCATATCTTCTGGGTAATCATTTGGAAGTTTATCAGCCAATAGTATCTGATATGCAGATTTGGTACTGTTGTTCTTAAGTTGTTCTGTATTTAGTTTGTGTTTTATCGCCTTCCTCTGAATCCGTCGTTTTGGATGAACTTGTATTTCCATCACAGATCGAACTAAGCGGTGGTCAGTCCAACAATCATCAGCACGGTCATAACTTTAGTTATATGAACATCACGCTGATCTCGAGCGCGGACGATAATTTAGTGCCAGTGCTTTGATCTGGGGTGCTGCTATGTTGTTTTAAATTTATATTTCTGTCGGAAGAGTGTATTTGTAATGACAAGATCATATGGATAGTCGTATGCCAAACCGAACTAAGTGCCAAAAGGAACATTCTGAGAAATTAAGGCTCAAAGTTAAATTTAAAAATCTGCTGTTGACTCTGGTTTCTAATATTTTATACCGACAATTTACACAGTTATACTTTTCTTCTTCTTCTTTATCGTTTAGGCCTACTTAGGACCACGGGGCTCGTATCTACTCTTCGGTAAAGTTGTTGCTTTCTTCTTCTTCCAATAGTCCCTCATTTTCTGACTGTGAATCAGTCTTCTTTCTTCTGTCCACTTAGCTCCTGTGGTCTTCTTACTTGTAAGGGACGTTGGGAAAACGCCCTGCCGGATGACCTGACGGAACAGCAGACGGTCACGAGTTTGTTCCAGTGGGATATCTAGTTGTTCCATATCTGACTTAACTGACGCAATCCATTTGTTCTTAGAAGCCTTGCCTCTTCCTGTTACTGTGAATATCCTTTTGCTGAGTCTTTCAGAATCCAGACGTGCCAAGTGTCCATAAAAGGCCAGGCGTTTTTTTCATATAGACGTGATGATGTCCTCCTGGTGTTCATACAATTCAACATTATGACGGATTCTGTAAATGCCTCCTTCCTTTCTAATTGGACCTAATATCCTCCTCAGGATCTTCCTCTCTTTTAACTCCAGTTTTCTGAGTGGACCCTTTCTGGTCATTACAAGGCACTCAGAAGCATACAGAACAGATGGCTTGACGACGGAGTTATAGTGTCTGAGTTTGAGGTTCTTGGAGAGGCACTTAGATGAATAGATACTACGACAGGAATGATAAGCCCTTTCAAACTTGGTACATCTGGCATCTATGGCTCGGTTCTCGGTCTGATTCGCAGAAATCCATTCTCCCAAGTACTTAACTGCAGGTACCTTTCGTATGGTAGTGTCTGTGAGAGGAATATAAGAAGGGGCCTCTTTGATATTGGTCATAAATTGAGTCTTCTGGATGTTGATCTTCAAACCAGTCTTAACTGCTACACTATAAAGACTCTGTAGGTTGTAGGTAGCCTCCTCTATGTTATTTGCCAGTAGAATTAGGTCATCAGCAAAAGCTAGGCAAGGGACGAAGAGGTTGTCTCTCTTGTAACCAAGCTTCAGTCCAGCTCCCGGTGGTAGCATCGTTCTCCATTCCCTAATGATCTTTTCCAGTACACAGTTGAAGAGAATACAGGACAGACCATCGCCCTGTCTAACTCCTGTTCTGATTGGAAAGCTTTCGGATAGTTCACCTCTGAATCTGACCTTGGACGTCGTGTTTCTCAGAGTGGCTTGGACTAATCGTAGTGCCCATCCAGACCAAATTCCCGTAGTATGAAGAAAAGGGTATCTCTATCCACAGAGTCATAAGCTTTCTGAAAATCTACTAGAACCACCACCCATGGATGGCCACCTCGATTCGTGTAGGTGAGAATTGTCTTAAGATTGTGTATCTGTTCTGGGCAAGATCTGGTCATACGGAAACCAGCCTGGTATTCACCTAATTCTGAGTCTAGCTGTGCAGTGACTCTATTGAGCAAGGCTACAGAGAGTATCTTGTAGGTAATTGGTAACAAGGAAATACCCCTATAATTGTTGAGGTCTGTCTTACTTCCCTTCTTGTGGAGGGGATAAATCACAGTAGACGTCCAACCTTCGGGTAGGGACTCTGTTGCCCGTATGTCCTTTATGATTTGATAGATGTTCTGGAAGGACTGGTCATCTGCATGTTTCCACATCTCGGCTATTATGCCGTCTTCACCTGGAGCCTTGTTCTTGAGACCATTCGAAATGATGTTCATTATTTCTTCTATTGTAGGCGGTTGAGAATCAGGATTCCTGTGCGGAGGTTCATGGAAAATAAGCTTTTCATTAGGTTCCTCTGCGTTTAGTAGCTTCTGGAAGTAATCTGCAAGAGTTTTAGTGCAGTCTTTATTGTTTAGTTGAAGTTTCCCATCCGGCCCGCGGAGGATGAGGGTAGGAGCTGTATACTGAGCCGTTTGCTTCTTAAGTCCCTTGTACAAATCTCTTGAGTTGTTTCTCTGAAAATAAGTTTCAGCCTGTTGCATTAGACTCCTGAGGTAATTCCTCTTGGCTCTGCGGATGGTGTTAGCTGTAGCTTTCCTTTGCAGGAGGAAGGCTTCATAATTAGCTTCATTTTTTTGTTGGTTCCACCTAATCCAGGTTTTACGCCTTTCTTCTATAACCTCATCACAATTTGCATCCCACCATGGGTGTTTGCCTTTGGTTGATGATGCAGGGATAGTTTCCTGAGCGGCCTCCAACAAGGCCTTTTGTAAGGCAGGCCACCCGTCTTTCTCTGTATTCTTCCTAAGGGCGTTCTGAAAGTCACAATCCTCATCGCGCAGTCGCCGAGTGTTGAACCTGGGTATCTTCTACTTTGAAGATTTGGTTGTTTCCTAAAGGGTTGTAAATTAATCTTGACAAGTAAAAGGTAGTGATCAGAGTCTATGTTGGCTCCTCGTAATACCTTTACGTTCTGTATATCAATATGATGTTGTCGTGCTATAGCAACATGATCTAACTGGAACTCACCAAGCATAGGATTTGGACTCTTCCAGGTTTTGGCCTTTCTAGGTAGACGTTATACTTTTCTGTTTATACTTTCGGGAACCATGCAGCACATTCCCATTCTGAATTATATTACTTTTTCCAGTTTTTCGGGATATGGTCCATTTAGGCATACGAAATACTTTGCTTTATTCATAATTTACATTAAATATACTACAAATAAAGATGAATGAACAAATAAAAATGAACAAAATACAACAACTGATATGCCTGGTAAAATAAATTCCGTGTACCAGTACCCTTTTAAATTAAAATGCATATGGATACCCTTGAAAATCATACTTCATGCACATTCAGTACCGATTTCCTCACAGGTCTTGTCGGAGCAGTCATGTTCAAAAGTAGTGTTTTGTTCACTAGCACTTGTGATCCTTTCATAAAATGAATGGTATACTGGAGGGACGTATTTCAGTAGACTTTTCGCGTCTTCAAGCTTGTCTTCACTCAGAGGTCTACTTTTCGGGTAGAGTACTGGAAGGTCAAGTTCACCAAGATTAGTTGGTCTGCCCTTTAGTCTTTTATTGAAGTTCACTGAAAAGTATTCATAGTCCTCGTTGTGAGTGTATTTATACTCCATTATGCCAGGCTTTCCTTTCGTAAATCCCCCCAGGGGCTCACATCTAGTGGGAGGTGAGTTGGCGACCACGGGGCCCCAGCTGAGTCCGGCATTGCTTCCACTTACTTGTGCCGGCTCCTCTCAGTCTTCTTTCCTATCGACCTCACTTGGTCAACTCTTGTTCTCTTCCGACCCCGACGGTATTAGGGTATCCGAGGCCTAGGGAGTTTCTTCCTTTCCCGCCTTAATTGGCCCTTGTCTCATCTTTTCTGATACCCTCCTTCTGCGAGGGTTCAGCCTTCTTTTTTATTTCATGTTATCTCCTGCCTTGTGCTCAAGGCTCTTAAGGAGGCCGGGTGTAAGTAGCCCCACCACTTTTGGTGCACCCTAGATAATGCTACACCCTCAGGGGCTCACGGCTGGTGAGTTCGGGAGTTGGCGACCCCGAGGGATTCCTGAGCTGGGTCCCCTTTTGTCCCTTACCTTTGGGGAGGACCCTCTCCTCTTTCCTATCTGCGTTTCATGGCTCTCCCTCCTTCCAAGTCCCTCAATCCGCATTCTTTGAGGGTTGAGGGCATTTCTTTCCTCCTGTCCTTTATTTGCCTTATTCTCCTTTAGTTTTCCATTTCTTCTTCTAGTATGTAGGTTAGTGGTTAGTTTTAAGTTTGCATTTCTTTTTCATCTTCACGATCTCCCAAACTATCAGGGGCCGATAACCTAGATGTTAGGCCCCTTAAATCAACAATTATATTATCATCAGTTTTAGTTTTAAGTTTGCATTTCATTTTCATCTTCACGATCACCCAAACCATCAGGTTCCGATAACCTAGATGTTAGGCCCCTCGAAACAGCAATTATCATCATCAACCTTTCGTAAATCTCAGTTCTTTGATCTTAAGCCAAACTTTGTCATCTGAGTCATTCTTTTTACGGTTAACAAGATTTTGCTGCAGAATTTCAGTGGATTTAAAATCTTCTGTTTCCATTACAGCTATTTCTAAAGTATTTTTCCTTACCCTTGCACTTGAAATTATATGATATCATACCACTGTGATGGAGCATAGACCTCTGGGTGATACTTAGCTTTCCCTCTATATCTCCAAACGCACTGTCGTTAGGTAGGTAAGAATGTCCTGGTTCAGCAAACTTGTGGATAACTCCTTTAATGCTTATCTCTGAAGACTGGACCACAAACATCCAGAAACAAGCCAGCTTGAAATTTCTATTCTGACCACCGCAGCTGTCTGACCATGCTATTAGCGTCTCTTTAGTTCAATGACTCTTCAGGTATTATAAGATCCTATCTCGAGGTAAAGCCATTACCTTCTGCATGTCGAATGATATCACGGTGGGTCCATCCTCCGATTTGTTCTTCAATTCATCATTCTTCATAACATCTCTTGCACTCTCTGCTTTACGGTGATGGAAGTTCTAGCTTAGCCTTCAACTGTGTCACATCAGGAAGATTACTGGCTTCAGCTGACTGAATTTGAATTTTCACAGAATCACATGTGTGGTATGTGTCTTATTGTGGGGGACGGAAGCTTATATTGAAGGCACGCCTGAATACCCTCTCATACAGTGAGTGACAGACAAGGAATCTTCTGAACTCGACCTTCTTGTTTACATTTCACCACTAATAGCCTGTACATTAAACTCAAATTGAGATTAGTATTCAAGTACTTTTTATTTGAATCTTTCCTGGTATAGTGGCTATAAACTGCAGGGAAGCTTTTAATGTGTTCTCTAATACGGTCTACAGTACTGGAGGAACTTTTATTATGTGGTTCATCCACCCCTCGTTGGTCTTTCATTGTCCCCGTCTTAGCTTTCAGCAGTGCCCTATGAATTTTAGCACTGCTTACTTGCAATGTTTTCATAAACATGTCTTTGCATACCTCAGTGTCCCCATCTGCAGATGAACGTATGAAGTATTTTCGGCTGATATTTCTTGACGAAATGCCTACATTTTTCACTCGCCTGCGGCTAACACCTTGGCATTTTATAGAGCCAATAATCAGTGCTGTTTGTGTAGCCCAAGAATCACAATTGTAAAACTGATCAAAAAATGCTCTCCTATCGTCTTTCGACACTTTAGTATGACACTTCTTTAAGCATTTACACTCATAATCTATGAAGTGTTGATCAGGAACTAGTCTTCCTTTCACAGTTGTGTATGCCTTTCCTCTGGTTCTGTTGAACTTCCTAACGGTTTTTTCCACTTTGTAGGGTCCCCTTTCTTCTTTTTAACAGGACTGCATGTGGGTGCTCCATTCTCTTCTCCAGTTTGTCCTGCAATTTCTGTTCGATTTTCCCTTTTTCTGCTGATTAATTTCCTTTTCTTGTTTCTGCTATACTTTATTGTTCTGCATCCGTATTTGGCTCTGAAAAGGTTATAGAAAAATATCTGTGAGCGATACAATTCTGCATTGGACATTTTTGCCAAAGCGGGCCAACTCCAAGTACAACATCACAGCGACCATTGGTAACATATGCCAAAGTGAACCAACTCCAAAAACAGTACATTTACATCTATTCGTGAACTCGCGCAACTAATGAAACTAAATTATTTATTCTTTGGATACAATGAATCGAGTATGGTAACACTGGCTCACAGAACAACATATTAGCTATGACTCTTGAGTATAAAGGCGCGAAAAGCGTGGTCCGTTTTGGCTAAAGAATAGCTGTTCTTCATAACCTCAAAATTAAATAAACATATTTACTATAAAATATATTGCAATACTTGCCTCCACTCGTAGATTCTTCCCATTCGTCCCAAAGAGGTCGGAGGAGCCAGAACTGAAGTCACTCTGGATATCTGCTGCTATTTCTGCGATGTTTCTGGATGAAATTAAATGCAAGCTCGTGGACCATATCCTTCGGAAGCCATCTTCTTTCGGTGTTTGGTTCACTCTGGCAGAATGAAATCAATATAACCAACCTTATGCCACACCAACTTTGTGATGCCACTTCCTCCTGGTTCATGAAAACTTGAGACCGCTTTGGCACAAGAAAGATATTACTATCTATAATCATTTTATACCAGTATACGAAAATATCCAATTTTGGCGCTTGGTTCGATTTGGCATGTGACCATCCATATTCAGAGCACTTCGTGAGTAGGAGTGTTCCATTGGAGTTGATTTTGCCTACGCCCTCTTTACCAATAGTTCCAGGCCAAAGTGCCGATTCTCTGCCAACCCGAGCATTAAAGTCACCTAGCAAAATAATTTTATCTGACTTGGGTACATTCGACAGGACTTCATCAAGTTGGTTATAGAACGCTTCCTTTTGGTCATCTTCTGACTTCAAAGTTGGGGCATATGTACTGATCACCGTAGCTCTTTGGTTGTTCTTGAGTTTCAGACGGAGTGTCATGACTCTTTCATTTATTCCAGATGGGAACTCATCAAGAGTATGAATAAGTTCATTCTTTATTGCAAATAAACATATGAAATGACCCCATGAATTCTGAGTTCGTCTTCACCTTTTCCTTTCCAGAAAAACGTATACCCACCGCCATGATCCTCCAGTTGACCGACTCCAGCACGCCTAGTTTCACTAAGAGCAGCAATATCTATTTTATATTTCTTCAACTCACGACTTATTATTGCTGTACACAGTTCTGGTCGATTATCTACATCAGTATCCATCCGAGTTCGAATATTCCAGGTAGCTATTATTCATGTTGCATATCTTTCTCTTATTTCTACCGCAAATTGGTGTACCCACTGAACGCGGTAATCCAGACAGGTGAGAAGTTAGTCTGCCTATGTTTAGGGCACCTTTTATAGCCCTCTCCCCATTCAGGGTGAGCAGAGGGGATCCTATATACGACTGCTCAGTCACGGGTGTAGCACACTAGTAGCTCTACAGTCTGTCTCGAGCAAAACGGCGATAACACACTCGCCGCTCACGTGCCGATTCGTAACTAGGAGCTCCAAGATTACACTATCCTGCCCCCGTCACAACTTGTCGATCGCCGCAGGACTTTGATATTGGGCAGGTCTCAGTATTGCCAGAATGTCACCCACATGAATGATGCCCATTTCTTTTAATATCTCTTTGGTCATCTCCCGTAGTTGTTTTTTTTTCTAATTTTATTGATCCTAAAGATTTGGGAATAAAATCACGCCTCTTCAGGGGAGAAACCAATTTCGTTGAAAAACTCCGACCATGTATCATGTAGTCCATTCCTTATTTTTCTTTCATTTTTTTTTTCACTGCATCAAACTTGATACTATTTTCTTTTGCTATTTTTCGGAAGCCAATAGTTCCTGGACGGTCGTTTTTCTCGAACAGTTTGTCCAGCCTCTTTCCGCAATTCCCTCGAGACCGCATCTTGAATACGAGATTTTTTTCCTGTTGGCCGGACTGGATACATTTCCCAAATATTTCTTCAAACGAAAATTTAATAAAATAACCATTATCTCAAAATGTGTGCAACTTGAATTTTGCTCAATAATAAATAAAGTCAGGTGCGAGACAAGGAGATGGTCTGTCACCTCTGCTTCTCAATTGTGCATTAGAAAAGGTAATTCGAGAGTGGAGGAAAGCCATCAATACTAAGGGCGTTCAACTAGGAAGACATCGAAATAAAATCACTAGAGTGTTTAGCTTTTGGGATGACATTGCATTACTTACTCCCCCCAGGGGCTCACATCTAGTGGGACGTGGGTTGGCGACCACGGGACCCCAGCTGAGTCCGGCATTGCTTCCATTTGTGCCGGGCTCCTCTCTGTCTTCTTTCCTGTCGACCTCACTTGGTCAACTCTTGTTCTCTTCCGACCCCGACGGTATTAGGGTATCCGAGGCCTAGGGAGTCTCTTCCTTTCCCGCCTTAATTGGCCCTTGTCTCATCTTTCCTGATTCCCTCCTTCTGTGAGGGGTCAGCCTTCTTTTTCTTTTCCTTTTACCTCCTGCCTTGTGCTCAAGCCCCTTAAGGAGGCAGGGTGTATGTAGCCCCACCACTTCTGGTGCACCCTAGATAATGCTACACCCTCAGGGGCTCACGGCTGGTGAGTTCGGGAGTTGGCGACCCCGAGGGATTCCTGAGCTGGGTCCGTTTCCCCTTTTTGTCCCTTACCTTCGGGGCGGACCCTTTCCTCTTTCACTTTCCTATCTGCCATTCATGGCTCTCCTTCCTTCCAAGTCCCTCAATCCGCATTCTTCGAGGGTTGAGGGCATTTCTTTTCCTCCTGTCCTTTATTTGCCTTATTCTCTTTTAGTTTTCAATTTCTTCTTCTAGTATGTAGGTTGGTAGTTCTAGTTTTGCCCCCAGGGGCTCACATCTTGTGGGCGTGGGTTGGCGACCACGGGGCCCCAGCTGAGTCTGGCATTGCTTCCACTTACTTGTGCCGGGCTCCTCTCTGTCTTCTTTCATGTCGACCTCACTTGGTCAACTCTTGTTCTCTTCTGACCCCGACGGTATTAGGGTATCCGAGGCCTAGGGAGTCTCTTCCTTTCCCGCCTTAATTGGCCCTTGTCTCATCTTTTCTGATACCCTCCTTCTGCGAGGGGTCAGCCTTCTTTTTCTCTTCCTTTTACCTCCTGCCTTGTGCTCTAGGCCCTTAAGGAGGCAGGGTGTATGTAGCCCCACCACTTCTGGTGCACCCTAGATAATGCTACACCCTCAGGGGCTCACGGCTGGTGAGTTCGGGAGTTGGCGACCCCGAGGGATTCCTGAGCTGGGTCCGTTTTCCCCTTTTGTCCCTTACCTTTGGGTCGGACCCTCTCCTCCTTCACTTTCCTATCTGCCTTTCATGGCTCTCCTTCCTTCCAAGTCCCTCAATCCGCCTTCTCCGAGGGTTGAGGGCATTTCTTTTCCTTCTGTCCCTTTATTTGCCTTATTCTCCTTTAGTTTTCCATTTCTTCTTCTAGTATGTCGGTTAGTAGTTAGTTTTAGTTTTAAGTTCGCTTTTCATTTTCATCTTCACGATCACCCAAACCATCAGGGGCCGATAACCTAGATGTTAGGCCCCCTAAAACAACAATTATCATCATCATCATCATCAGTTCTAGTTTTTATGTTTGCATTTCATTTTCATCTTCACGATCACCCTAACCATCAGGGGCCGATAGCCTAGATGTTAGGCCCCTTAAAACAACAATTATCATCATCATAATAGTGTCGTCTAGCGCATCCTGGGCTTCCTTCATGTCTATTTGCACTTTTTGAAACAAAATGCTGAGTGTTTTAGTGTCTCCAAGGATTTCTGACAAGCAAATGACGGTAACTATAAAATCACTCTCACAAAGAGCAGCAATGAGCGTTTTTGCCTTAGAAGCACTTTCTGAGTCCTTCCATAAAGTAATCGAGTCTAAACTCTCGACTATGTTCGGGAGTAAAGAGCGAAATTGTACAAAACCGTCGTGCCGTTCGATCCACCGCGTCTCACACAGTCCACATAAAAGTCCACCTAGAGTTGCTTTAAATACATAGGAGTGTTTTGAGGACGAATCAATGATCGTAATAGTGGCTTTCATAACTCCTATTGCATTTCGCACGGCGACGACTTTCGAGGACTTCGAAATAGACAGGATTCAGAGCGTGGTTATAACAAGGGCATCTAACAGCATGCTCTGCTTCGGTTTGCACCTCGGCGACAGCACCACAAGCTTCTGACGCCATCATAGCGCACCCGTCAGTACCAACGCCAACACACCGACATAGGACAAGACTGTGATGCTTGAGAATACTCAACACAGTTTTACCCACGTCTCTGCCGGTTACGGTAGGCTCTGGGACTCCTTTGGTTTCTTGTTTCTTGCTGGTTCTCTCTTTGGTTTGCGTTTTCTTCTTCTCCTCTATAGTTCTTGCATCTGCATCTTGATCTCTTGTTTTTTGGTCGTATTCATCTTCATCCTCTGGTTCTGCTATATTTTTCTTCTTCTTCTTGATGGTAGGCTCTGCAATTTCTTTGGTTTCTTGGCTTGACATTTTCTCTTTGAATCCTCCTTAGTTTCTTCTCCATCTTTATCTCTTGCTTGTATTTCCGTTTCTGCTGTTCTCTTCATTTTTTTCCCACTTTTGGATTTAGCATCGTCCTCTTCTGTTTCCGGTTCCTGAGGTCTCTTCTTTCCAGCGGTTTCTAGGATTTGTTCTTCGGTTTCTGCTTTCTTTGGTTCTTTTCCTTCCTGTAGCTCTCGCTCGGTTTCTGTTTCCGTCGCGCTGTTTGCTTTTTCAGTCTTGTCATCATTTAGCTTCACTTCTCCAGTTTTCGGATTTGGCGATTCTTGCGCTAGCCCTTCAGTATTAATTTTATTTCTCTTTCCATCGACATTCCCTTCATTTCGGGCGATATCTTCCTGTTCGGATGTTGGGATTTCGTCTTTTTTTCTTCCTTTTACTTTCCTTTTAATAACGTCCTTTCCCTTTAAACGGTTGTGCACTGTTTCTCGGAGATTTATGAAGCTTATGAAGTCTTCATACAATTTACCTCGATAGACATATCTCAGAACTAAAGTTAACTGAGATTCATGAGAAATGTCAGTCGTCTCGTCAAACATCACACTGTAAAATTCTGCTTCTTGAACTCGACTTATAATATGAGAAAGAATCTCCTCTCCGCAGCACTCGATGAGCTCGTTCTGCGTAGATTTACTTATGTATTTTGCTTGAGAAGATGAGGTTTTTAGGTGGTCTTCCAGCGCTGTCTCTCCACATCGAACTCGAAATCTCAAGAGCTCTCGGAAGTTGCCTTCATTAACAGGACTTTCTTGCGTGTTAAGTAATGGACCATTATCACGATGTCCACGTAGAGAAATGTTCTGCTTTCCCAGAAGAATGATGGTTTCCACAATGGGCATCAACCTGAGACGATTTTCTTCGACTTGCTGTAAGCGTGCACTATTGATTTGGTTAATTACAATCTTCTCGGGGTTATCTTCAGTGTTCAGGAACGCCTTTCCAGCAGAAACAGCAATTATGTGGTAATCAGTCCGCATGTGAGTTTCCAGGCCACCGTCCTTACCGAGAACCTTCGAGAAACTTATTTAAGGTTTTGTAACAAATGTGCCTAGCGGAACAGTTTTCCGGTATCCTCCAACGTTGCCCGTAGTAAATAGAGGACAATATAAACAGAAGTACCCTTGTTTTGCAGGCGAAAAAACAAGCCACGGATACTTATCTAAGTGTCTGTGGCTGGCGTATCTCCTTTCTAGTTTATCCTTTTTCTTATGCTCGGAGAAAGGAAAAGGGTAATTTCTTGGAGGCTTCCAATGATTCTCTAGCAACTGCCGCCTAACGTAGGTCCCCCCAGGGGCTCACATCTTGTGGGCGTGGGTTGGCGACCACGGGGCCCCAGCTGAGTCCGGCATTGCTTCCACTTACTTGTGCCGGGCTCCTTTCTGTCTTCTTTCCTGTCGACCTCACTTGGTCAACTCTTGTTCTCTTCTGACCCCGACGGTATTAGGGTATCCGAGGCCTAGGGAGTCTCTTCCTTTCCCGCCTTAATTGGCCCTTGTCTCATCTTTTCTGATACCCTCCTTCTGCGAGGGGTCAGCCTTCTTTTTCTCTTCCTTTTACCTCCTGCCTTGTGCTCTAGGCCCTTAAGGAGGCAGGGTGTATGTAGCCCCACCACTTCTGGTGCACCCTAGATAATGCTACACCCTCAGGGGCTCACGGCTGGTGAGTTCGGGAGTTGGCGACCCCGAGGGATTCCTGAGCTGGGTCCGTTTTCCCCTTTTGTCCCTTACCTTTGGGGCGGACCCTCTCCTCTTTCACTTTCCTATATGCCTTTCATGGCTCTCCTTCCTTCCAAGTCCCTCAATCCGCCTTCTCCGAGGGTTGAGGGCATTTCTTTTCCTTCTGTCCTTTTATTTGCCTTATTCTCCTTTAATTTTCCATTTCTTCTTCTAGTATGTAGGTTAGTAGTTAGTTTTAGTTTTAAGTTCGCTTATCATTTTCATCTTCACGATCACCCAAACCATCAGGGGTCGATAACCTAGATGTTAGGCCCCTTGAAACAACAATTATCATCATCATCATCATCCTTAAAACAACAATCATCATCATCATCTAACGTAGGTGTCAACCTCCGTACCAATCCTAGCATAGTTTCCAATGTCGAACGTGGCAGATACAGCGTCAGCAGCGTCGGGATGTACCGGTACCTTTGAAGCTCCGCCTGGCCTGGGTTGGTCTACGCAAGAGGTATCTTGTGAAGGTGCTTGAATGGGTTCGTTAACGGAAGAGCAATCCAGAGAAGGTTTTTGGCTGGGCTGAGATACATTGGCATTCATTGAAGAGGGTTCTTCAATGGATTGTTGACGGGACTGGTTTTCGGTCGGAGCCATTGCAGGGGTAAAAAAGCTGGTGATTAGGCTGAATTTCCCTTTCTTCTTTCCTCCACCACTCCCACCAGAAGTACTCGCCTGAAACACGGTACAAAAGTATTTTTGGATTCCGGAATTCTACTAACAGTATCATCTACCTATTTTAGAACTAAAATCCCGAAACGTTAATCATTTGAGCATGATTAATTGTTGGGAGTGCATGTTTCATAAAAAAGGGTTAAATTGCTAGCTTTTATTGTCTGAAATGTGGCTTAATTTCTTGAAAATACCCCTTTTTCTGACGGGCATAGCTTAGAATTTTTAGTCGAGAAGTGCCTTGTGCAAAAATGCCATTTTAATGGAGATCTCCGTTTAAAAAAATCCTCTCTGCACGCTGGAATGCGGAGGTAGATTTCACCGGGCAAACTAGGGGATGGTTGAAAATAGGCAGAATATGCAGGTTTTCGTAGAAGGATCAGACCTCATTTATTGCGAGAAAGTATTTTAAAATTGGAGCTTAATTAACTTGGTTTTTCGTCTTTTTATGCTTATTTTTAACATTTTGTTGTCTTATGGGGACGGTAACTTTCTCGTCAATTGGGGTCCATTTCTATACTTGTGGTCACACTGTCCTTATGCAAGGTTTCTACACTGATGTGTAACTATCTAACGGACTTACTTCTTCTCGCAAACTTTTATCTCCCGCAATGATTTAGGTTGGTTCCTCAGTTTAGGGGCTGCGACAACGCGGTCATGTAGCCCCGTGTACTTTGGGTGTGTGCAGAATCTGTATGATAAACGGTTTTAATTGTGATGGAAGTATTAGTCTGTAATTCAGGTAAGGACTGCAGACGGTCAATTTCAAGTAGTAGTTCCTAATTTTGCTACCAAATACTACTGTCAACGACACCCAGCTGTGAACTTGGCTACTAGATGCCACCGCAACCAGCAACTCGCAACGAACGTTGGACTCCCCCCACCCCGAAGGAAAGCATACTGAGGGATTTTTAGCGCTCTTAGAAAATACGACGACTTTGGCCGCCTTTGAACTCGCGACCTTGGGCGTGGAAGTTCAGCATCCTACCAGTTACGTCACCGAAGCCGCTTCCCACAGAGTCAGATGGAAAAGTAAATGTGATCTCGTGCAAAGGCGTTGTCATGGCAACCTCTGATGGCTCGTCCCTCATCAATTTAGTAGCGTTGTCATGGAAACCTCTGATGGCTCTTGGCATTTTCTTCTAATTCCGAAATCATTTTGCTCATCCCTTGTTGTAATGGTGTGTCATATCAAAAATTATTTCAGACAAAAGTTTTAGGTAATTATTAGGGGAATATTGCCCATTTTATACGGTTTTGATATTGTGCCTAGCCTATTAAGAGAAATATGATTAATTTTTCCCGAAAAAAAACACTTTTTCCCACCCCTTTGGTCAATGGTTGGTGCTATCAAAAAACCGTTCATACATACATCTTTGGCACTCATCCGATATATAGTATAAACTTTGAATGGATTCGATATTTCACGTATTAAGAGAGTTTTAGCGATATATCACTTTTTCGAAGAAAACAAAAGCCCCCCCCCCCCCAATTTCACCCCCTTCGACCGATTAACGAAATCGACCGAGATTCTAAAGGGATAGGCCTACATATTATGTAAACAATTCAAAGTGATTGGTGCAAAATTACGGTAGTTATCGTGTCCACAAGAAAGTGATATACATATATACATAAATTATATATAAACCTTTGAACTTCTATGCCCAAGATAGCGGGTTCAAACCCGGCCGAAGCCGTCGGATTTTTTAAGAGCGTTAAAAATCCCTCAGTATGCCTTCCTTCGGAGGGGAAGTAAAGCCGGCGGTCCCATGTCATAGATTTATGGCATGTTAAAGAACCTTCCACTAATTACACCTGTGTGAAGCTAAATTGTATAGGTTAAGAATGTAAACAACGCTCTTAGGTTCCTACGTTCATTGCCAAGAGCCAACTGCGGTGGCGTCTAGTAGCTAAGTTCTGAACTAGGCCTAGTAGTCGTTGACGGTGGCGTTTGGCGGCAAATGTAGGAACTATTTGATAAATTCAAAGTTGCAGTCCTTCCTTGAATTAAAAAACAGATACACACGCTAATACAGCCATCACAATTAACACCGGTTATCAGACAGATTCTACACACACCCAAAGTACACGGGGCTACATGGCCGCGTTTTCGCAGCCCCTAAACTGAGGAACCAACCAACCGAACTTTTGAACTGACGGTGGTTTTGGAGTCTAGGGGATGTGAAACGTAAAGATATGTCGAAATTTTCCGGAAGTCGAAACATGGTACCATTGCAATAGTTAGCTTTCTAATGAAATCTACCTAATACTGTCTTCAAAATTTGTTATTTTTAAATTTTTAT
Source organism: Meconema thalassinum (assembly GCA_946902985.2). Lineage (NCBI taxonomy): Eukaryota > Metazoa > Arthropoda > Insecta > Orthoptera > Tettigoniidae > Meconema > Meconema thalassinum. The sequence continues at coordinate 357,176,680 of OX336392.1, forward strand.
TTTTAAATTTTGATACCTCCTAATGGAAATCGGCCAGATACAGCCCATGGAATTGACAATCGACGAAAATAAGCCGAAAACCGCTTTGTTCGTTCTAAAAGGCGATTTTAGAAATCGAAACTTAATTAATTGCAAATTCGCACAATGCACGCCGGAAACAATATAATGAAACGCCTTTCAGACAGTCGCAGTCTTTCAGTTTTTACCTAATATTTTATTTACGTTTGTATTGCACAGACGACCTTCGGAAAACTTCACTTATTAAAACGTCATCATCCTGCGCTAGACGTTATTTACAGAGGTTAATTTCGGCGACACAATACCTTACCAAACGCCTGAGATAGGTACAATCAATTTTTCTATATACATATATCAAGAAATTACTCATCCTTCGACAAAGGAAAATTTTTACTAGCGGAACAGAGATAAAATTGAAACCCAAATCATTTAAAGGTCGTAAAGGGCGAGCGAGATACAAATATCGATCCCCCCAGGGGCTCACATCTAGTGGGACGTGGGATGGCGACCATGGGACCCCAGCTGAGTCCGGCATTGCTTCCACTTACTAGTGCCGGCCTCCTCTCTGTCTTCTTTCCTTTCGACCACACTTGGTCAACTCTTGCTCTCTTCCGACCCCGACGGTATTAGGTTATCCGAGGCCTAGGGAGTCTTTCACTTTCCCGCCTTAGTTGGCCCTTGTCTCATATTTCCTGATACCCTCCTTCTGTGAGGGGTCAGCCTTCTTTTTCTTTTCCTTTTACCTCCTGCCTTGTGCTCAAGGCCCTTAAGGAAGCTGGGTGTATGTAGCCCCACCAATTCTGGTGCACCGTAGATAATGCTACACCCTCAGGGGCTCACGGCTGGTGAGTTCGGGAGTTGGCGACCCCGAGGGATTCCTGAGCTGGGTCCGTTTTCCCCTTTTGTTCCTTACCTTTGGGGCGGACCTTCTCCTCTCTCCCCTCTCCTCTCCTCTCCTCTCTTCTCCTCTTTTCATTATATTTACTTTTCTCTTTAAGATTCCCGTACTGTTTTTTGTTACTTGGTTCACCGTGTATCTAAATTCCCTTCTGGCGATTTTTTTAAAGGCATTCTTAATCTACGTTGCTTTTTGTATGTTTTTTCGATCTAAATTACATCTCGCGATTGTTTTCAACCTCAATTGCATTTTGTAAAGATTGACAATCTAAATTGCTTTTTAGTAAGTCTTTCAGTGCATGTGCCCGGGCCTTTTAGTGAGTATTTTGAATTTCAATTGCATTTTGTAAGAATTTTCAACCAATGCCGCATTTGCACGAATTTTGAATCTAAATTGCATTTTGTTTGGTGGGCATTTTGCACATATTTTGATTCTCAATTGCATTTTGTGGGTATTTTGAATCTAAATTACATTTTGTCAAGTATTTTCAATCTAAATTGCATTTTGTAAGTATTGTCAATCCACATGAGTCGTTAGAATCACCGTACATTTTGTAAGCATTTTCAATTTCAATTGCATTTTGTAAGTATTTTGAATTTCTATTGCACTTTGTGAATAATTTGGATTGGAACTGGGATAGGGCCTATTTCAATCTGAATTGCATTGTGTATTTTCAATTTCAATTGCATTTTGTAAGTATTTTGAACCTCAATTGCATTTTGTAAGTATTTTGAACCTCAATTGCATTTTGTACGTATTTTCGATCTCATTTGCATTTTGTAAGTATTTTGAATTTCAGTTGCATTTTGTAAGTATTTCGACGCTACATTGCATTTTGAACGTATTTTGAATCTAGCCTACGTTTTGTGGGTATTTTTCCATGACGTATTCTTTTTGTGACTCTTTTCGTTATAAATTCCCTTTTGTAAGACCATATTGTGAGTTCCTTTTTGTACGTATTTTCCGTCTCAGATAATTTTGTTCTGGTTTCCATTTCATTATCATTTTCGCTATCACCCAGATCATTAGGGGCCGATAACCTCGATGTTAGGCCCCTTAAAACAACAATTATCATCATCATCATCATCATGATACAGTACCGGTACTCGCGACTCGCTCTGTTTCTTGAACCTCCCGAGATAGATAAAACGTAAAACAGTAAAACAGAAGCAAAAACATTAATGCGTAAATACAAATCATCAATAATTAGTGCTCAAACAATTAAATCCCGTTATAATGTTATACTATTTTTTTTTGTTGGGTCTTGTTTTAAAATAGTGGGAGTAACAGACAGAGTCGGAGAAAAATAAAAGCGATATGAAATTATCTTATTGACATTGGCAATCTAACGAAGGAAACATTCGGTATAAACGACAGTATGTCCAGGTAATTAGTGTAATTGTAAAAAGCAAACAGTCTTTGAAAACAGCCAACAGTTACTTACCATCATAAGAGATCCTTTCAGGCACTGGCAGCAGGCAGCAACAGGAAGCTTCTTTCACTTAAAACACAAATCTCCACGAAACAATTATTTAAAAAATAACAGACATAAACCACACATGCGACAAATCACACCACCGCTTTACTGCGAAACGCGTGACACGAAATCGACAGGCTCAGACAGGCGCGCGTGGAGCGGGTAGAAGGGGATTGTTCGTTTGTACTCGGCTCCGTTCGGACAAGCGTGGTCGCGGCGGCTGAGCTGTGCTCAGTCTGCTCGGCTCGTCACAACAATAGCAACAGTGTGAGCGGGGTAGCGAGAAAAGAGCTAGGTAATTTAATTTATATTGCACGATTATTAACTGAATACTAGGTAGGTTAAAATCGTTGTTTATAGTTCGTTTTGTGCGTCTCCTCCTTCGCTTCTCTCCTCTCCTTCGCTTTCCCCCTTTTCATTTCTCTTTTTCCCTCCTTTCTTTTCTCTTCGCCCCCCCCCCCCCCCCCTGGATCCGCCCCTGGGTCGCACCTGGGAATTTTCCTATATACCGCCTTCTAACTTCTCTACAGGAATTCGTCAATACATACGTGTCGTACATGAAAATCTTTTGTTCTAATGTGTACGCAGGTTGAGGCATTATTGAACCAATAGGCTTTAACACTTAGCAATAACACGTTATAAAATTTTGGAACACAATAAAAGTTAATCAATAACCACTAACACGTACACACGTTATAAACTTATAACACTTATAACATTAAATAGGCTATAAACGAAATAACAAAGTCAACTTTACTCGGTAAACCCTGAATTCCATCTGTTCCAGCACTGCGAAGTCCCGCGCTGCTCCGAAACATCAATCCAACAGCACTTCTTCCTTATCTTAATTATGACATATGCTGTGACAGCAGCGCGCTGCGATATGCTCGTATGACCTTTATAGTCCCACGTTCTAGCTGGAGCGCTGGGCTGGCCGCACCTTGAGTGAAAGACCCTGTATATTCATCTGTCTTCATTCTAGAGACAGAATCTTAAGACTAGTATGCCGACATTTTCTGAAATAATCACCCAACAGTCATTGTGCAAATGGTGGTACTAGCTGACACCCGTATTTACAACAGAATACTGGTAATCTGAACTGATAGGCATTAAACTCATTTGGCTGGTCTTCCTTCCTGTCGACCTCCCTTGGTCAACTCTTGCTCTTTTCCGACCCCGACAGTATTAGGGTATCCGAGGCCTAGGGCGTCTTTCACTTTCCCGCCTTAATTGGCCCTTGTCTTATCTTTTCTGATTCCCTCCTTCTACGAGGGGTCAGACTTCTTTTTCTTTTCATGTTATCTCCTGCCTTATGCCACGGCGTTCTTAAGTTAACAGGCGGGAGCGTTACCCCCACTCTGCCACCGGCGAGTGACGTCAGGGGTCTCAGCTGGACGGCCGACAGCGCGCTAGTCATAGGGCAGAGAGGTGCATTCATGTAATTAAATCGGTTTTGTTTACAGAAGAAATTGGGATGGACTTCCGAATTTCACCACAGTCCTACCTTAGTGATCGATGATTTGTTTGAGACGTTTTCCGCTGTCACTACGGGCGATTAAAGCAAATGACTGCGATACAAGTCAGCCCAGAGCGGTATGCAAAAGGAACATGCTGGAAACAGTTTGATTGCATTACAAGTAGGCGGTTTTTGTATCTTCTACAGAACACAATAATTAGTTGAATATATTTAAGTGAGCATATCATATCTGTTTATGTACTTTAACAAACAAGCAGATATTTTATTACTCATCGGTTTTGTCCAACCACTAATGAATGTCACTTGACAGCATACAGGTAACAGTAGGGGAAAGGAATTTGCATCCCTTCCTGAAGCTTAGAAGCAGAACAATGACATCCTCAAACAGCTTGGCGTCACCGATAACAAAGTACAAGGAATCTGCTTACGTGTACTAAAAGATTCTCTTCACATACGATACTTCCTAACTATATTCTGGCAGGAAGAAACCCGGGAAACTGGAGCTGGAGATGATTATAGTGATGATGAGAGCGAATAATTAAAGACTAGCTGTTTTTATTTTCTTGCGATACAAAATGTTTGACATTTTCGTTATTAAAAATGCCTGCTTGAAGAAAACTCGACTCATCACTCTCCTTTTTAGTGTTCTTGATTACACTGGAGGAAACGTACTAATCGAAACAAAGTAAATTTCAGAATATGGCTCCACACACACACACACACACACGCCCGCGCGAAAATAATAATGTTTATCTAATAAATTTGCACAGAATATTCATTTTATGTCTACTTTGTGTTTTAATCACTTTAAAGTGTTCAATTTCCTTTTTCTTTTCGGGGCCTTTTCTAAAGAAACTTTATCACATCTTGCTTTCTTGTAATTAGACAGGATAATGTTACAAAGTATACAAATAATACGATCAGTAATTTTCATAATCGGAGTACCACACACACATGTACGCTCCAACATTTGTCTCAGGTCCACGTCTTCGTTGACAACAAGTTTGATTAAAGAACGTAAAATTGAATAATGCCTTTTACATCGCTTTAAAAACTTCGTTTCGTATTTGTTCGATACCATAACTTGCATTGAACGAAATGCATATTTTCCTATGCTGATTACTGTACTTGATGGTACAGTCAAACCACCCCTGTTTATCTCCTCAAAGTAAGCATCCTCCCTATTTTCACCAATTATGAGGTCTCTGCAGATTTTACATTCTATTTTGGCCGCTGTCTTAAAACTTGCGTAGCCACACACAAATAGCAGAGCAGAAGCGTCAATATCACTGTTTACCATACATTCCTGAATTATCGATGGTATGTCGTCACGAAGAATACAATCCAGTTCGTCTTCGGTTTTAATTTCTTCATCACACACTTTTAAATTGTTCACATTGAGAGCAATTTGGCCGTAACGAGCAGATCTGATTCCTAAAACACTTTTTGCTCTGATCTTTCTTTCCGAGTCCATTATTTCCCTGACACTAACGGAGTAGTTTCCACCGCTCATTTGACGGTATACACTGAAGCGTTTTTCAAGTCTATCGGTTTGAAGTTTCCCTGGTAGGACATATTCCACTGAGAGGTGCAGCAACGCGAATCTTATGATTGAGATTAGTGTCTTTGTTGTATGGATCAATGCTTTTCCTGTGTCATTGCTTAGACTGCCACCATGATATTGTTGTCCTATTTTCAGCCAGGTATTGACCCATAAAACAAATCTCTCTAAGAACACGAATCTTTGGTCATTTAGTGACGTAAAAGGCACCCCCAACATATTATTTCTACAAACGCCACTTATTTTACTCTTTGTATTCACGATTTCCCACCATTTACAAATTATTGTAATGAAAGCTGCAGTCTCATTAAACCCTTTAGCAGCAAGTGCTGCGCGTGTACTTTCATGGAAAACGTTTACGACCAACATAACATTCTGCCTTTCCAAGTTGGTAGGATATAAAGTTCTGTAATTTAGTTTAAAGGCCTTCTTCAGAATGAAGTTTGATTCTTCTCTGTACACGGAGCGCAGGTCACTAAATGGTGCTCTCAGAGGTGATTTCTCTTCATTGCTATCCTGTACGTCAAATGGTGGAAATATGAAGGTGTTGGAGCTGTCTTTCTGATTAAGCCAGTTATTTCTAATATTTTTAAACAGATGTACGGTATCATACATATAGTACACGGGGTGATCAATATCTGGCAATGAAAGAAGAGAACTATCTTCTGAGTCCCTACTTAGAATTGAAAACATATTCTGGTTCAGTCTATTGTTGTCTGAAATTACACAGAGGACTTTGAAACCACACTCCTCTAGCAAAGCAATATACTCTTTTGTCATACCCGCGAGTTCCTGTCCAGAGAGATGTTTCACCGGATTCAAGGAAATTACATGTTCTAAAGACGAAAAAGCTCCAGTTATCATGAACACTTGCACAGTTTTTGCTTCACTTAACTGTTCTTGGTTTTCAGCAAATCCAGTTATGTTTCCCGACCTGTAGGAAATTTCTTCTTTAACATATATTTCATCAAGTTGCAAAATTACCCACTTATCATCACACTTTTCAGCGGCTTTTTTCAAGAAATGAACGTTTTCGTTAAAATTACCCGGAGCTACATTTAGGGAAGAAGTCAATCTTTGTAAATGTTTAGAATGAGGAAGGGATAGAAATTTGTTCTGCCTGATAGTATCATAACACTTCGCGGATTGCATGTACAATATGTAAGAGCAAAGTATCATGTTGGGAGAATACCTTTTTCTGTTTTATTTTATTTATCGTATGATGTTAACACAACACAATCACCTACATAAATACAGATTCATATAACACAGCAATAATACTAACAAATTATATAAATTATAAAGCAGATAAAAAAAATATATTATAAATCAACGTCCAACTCGTTGATCCATTTGACAGCCTCAGTTGTAGCAGAATGCAGGTCCTCCAGACTTCCTGGAAAAACTCGGAGAGGACATTCCAGTACTAAGTGCTCCATTGTCTGTGGAATGTCAGCGCAATCGCAATTCGGTGAGTCTTTCCAACCCCATTTGTGGAGAACAGAAGCACATCTTCCCAAGCCACATCTAATACGATTGAGTCTAGTCCAGGTATGTCTGGGCAGATTGAAGCCAGCAAGTTTTATGTGAGGATCCTCAACGTTCACGATGCCTGGTGGTGTAGATGTTGTCCACTCAACCCGCCAATTTTCATTAGGTTTAAAATTTCTGCTTGTTAAATCCAAGGCAGTTTTCCATGCAGGTTTACGGGATTTCAATCTAGATGGGCCAAGATGTTTCATGTCTTCATGTATTGGGAGGGCCTTGTTATTTTGCACTCTCGACCAAAGATGAACCAGATTTTTCTGCCTTCTGATATGAGGAGGTGCGATATTACTCAGCACTGGTAACCACTGGACTGGAGTAGGAAGTAGTGTTCCAGATACAATACGCATGCTCTGTCGGAGCTGAACATCCACCCGTTGAGTGTTGCAGCTATTAAGCCATACCCCAGAGCAAAACTCGGCTGAAGAATAGATTAGCGCAAGAGCAGTTGTTCTCAGAGTGTTGGCATCCGCTCCCCATGATGTTCCAGCCAGGCGCTGAAGGAGGTTATTGCGGCTCTTCAATTTCGCAGCAGATTTACACAGATGGGTTTTGTAGGTCAGAGATCTATCCAAAGTCATTCCCAGATATTTAGGGGTGCTATTATACTGTAATTCTTTACCTCTAAAATTGACTCTAGGATGGTAATTTGCATGCCTGTTGTCCAGATGGAAAGCAGTTATCTCACTTTTCTGAGGATTTGGTTGTAAGCGCCATTTTGTGAAAAAGTCATCCAGGACTTTGAGGTCTTGGGTGAGAACGGCCTCAGCTTCTGCGAAATTAGCATGTTGAACAGTGAGGTTGATATCGTCCGCATACATGAACTTGCGGGCTACTGTTTTCGGAAGATCATGGGTGTACAGATTAAAAAGAATGGGTGAGAGAACAGAACCTTGCGGCAGGCCATTATTCAGTTTACGGAATCGGCTTTTGTTCTGCTCAGAGTAGACTTGGAACAATCTGTTACTTAGCATGTTGTCTAACAAGTTCATAATCTTTAAACAAGGAACAGCCTTGATCAATTTCAATAGCAATCCCTCCTTCCAAACAGTATCATATGCTGCTGTGAGATCCAGAAAGGCTGATACGCTCTTCAGTTTCTTCTCAAACCCAGCTTCCACAAAAGTGGTCAGGGAAAGAACTTGGTCACTGCAATCACGGCCAGGTCGGAATCCTGCTTGTTCAATTGGGATCAGTGCCTCAATCGCTGGCGCTATTCTATTCAGGATCAATCTTTCCAGGAGCTTGAATGTCACAGATAGCAATGCTATTGGACGGTAACTTTGAGGTAAGTTCGGGTCTTTCCCTGGTTTTAAAAGGGCAATGATTTTGGTCTTCTTGAAGATTGCAGGTAACTTTCCTGATTCTAGTATACAGCTGAAAAACATAGCCAACCATCGTTTTGTAGCTGGACCACAGTTCTTTAATAATTCTGGATAAATCCCATCTAATCCTGCAGCTTTTCCATTTTGAAGAGAGATTAAACCTTCTTCCACTTCCTGTACAGAGAAGGGTCTCGAATATGTATCATGTGGCTGAGCTGAGCGTATGGCTTGCCTAAGCTTTGTTTTCACCAACCGGTTGAACTTCTTGTTCTTTGCTGTTCTAGAGGTTTGGACAATATGGTTAGCTATCGCATTTACATTAATAGATGTAGGTGTTTTCGATGGTATGGAAGCGGAATCTAGTTTCCGTATCAGAGACCACGCCTTCCTGCTGGAATGGGTGAAGTTTAAACCTTCAACAGTATTTATCCATCTCTCTCTTCTACCTCTGTCAAGTGATTGTAGAAGTTCAGTAGCTTTCTCCCTGCTGCTATTTTCATTATACTCTTCTTTCAGTCTGTTGGACTCCTCATTCCATCCTGGTATATACTCCTTCCTGAAGCCTCTCGGAATAGATCGTTTGGCTGCTGCTTTTATTAGACCTATGAACCTTAAGTAGTTTTCAGGTACCGCTTGAATCCATCTAATGTTGGCATCTGAGTATTTTGCATAGGTTTCCCAATCTGCCTTCAGAAAGTTCCAGCGAGGACGAGGTGTGGAATGAATAACAGGAATCTGTACTCCAATTTTGTATATTACTGGCCTATGCTGACTATGGGGAAAGTCTTGAAGCACTTGTCGCCGAATGCGAGGTACGGGAGTTGTAAGGCTATTGGAAACAAAGCATAAATCAGGTGAGTAATCTTGGGTCCATCGAGCTGAGTGAAATGTGCCTCTGTCTTTAGGGTCATACATCTGGGTAAGGTTATGTACTTCAGCCCATTCCGTCAGTTTAGTCCCATTTTCGTCATTCTGACAGTAGCCCCAAGATGTATGATGACTGTTGAAATCCCCTATGATAATATTTTCGTTAGTAGGGACTATAGATATAGGGTCAGGCCAGGATGTGGATGGAGGTTTATATATATTTGTGACCACAGTATTCTCTATTTGTACTGATGTGGAGAAGAAAGTGTGACAATCACTGATTGGATGGACAGTGTACTGGTATATATCGCTCTTAATGTAAGTGGCGATACCATACTGAGCATGGTGTTGCATTGTTATCGGTTTGTATCCAGGTATTCTTCCTCGAGCTAACAACTGTTCGTCATTTTCCGTGTGCGTTTCCTGCAATACTACAATGTCAACTGCGTTGTCATCTTAGCAAGGTATTCACTCTTAGCTCTACTGATGCCTTCGATGTTTAATTGGCATATTGTTAGTTGTGAGCCAATTGTCTGTGTTTGAAACTGTACGTCCTTAAAAGGACTATTAGGTGTTACGGAGTTGTGGCCGTGAGGCCCTGAAGGGCAGTACGGCGGCATCTGAATCACTGTTGCTTTCTTAGCACCACCCAGGGGACACGTGTAGGGTACTTTAAGGTTAAACCTACGGACGTGAAGCAACGCTGTTCTTAAATATGAGAGAGAATTGCTCGGATAAAAAATTCACTTGCTGAGAAATTCCCTCTTCTCCACTATCCAATAAAGTTTCTTGAATGACATCCAGCAATTTTAAGACATTGGCCACGTATTTTTCCAAATTGGTTTGGAATCTCTTCTCAGTAAGATACTGTAACAAACTGAACAGTGTTCTCCAACTCTTCACAGCTGTTTCACTTCCCAACACTGAAGAAAGTTCTGTAGAAGACAATTGCAAATTGTTATAGAAAGCCGAAACAAGTAAATGATTATCTACATTAATATAAAAATCAAAAGTCATAGACTCAAAATTGATTCTATATATAACCACTCTATCGTCAAAAATATTGAAATTAATAGCTGAGTCCCCTTTCACTTTAGTACTATTATCTGCTAATCGTTTCTCCAGAGAATTGCATAAACTCTCGAAACTGATTATAACATCGTCCCATTCTGCCGCAGCAACAGCACTTTCTAGAGCATGTTTCTTCCTCACTTCGATTTCTCTTCTCCTCTCTTCTGGATGTTTCCTCTTAATTTCACTTTCCTTTGTCAAGTATTTCGGCAAACCTTCAAAAATAGTAGGACTAGAACCTTTAACTAGCTTAGGTTGATCGTATGTATACACTTGTTTCTGTCCATTAGAATCACAATATTCATTCTGTAAAATAATGCAGTCTGGTTGAAAATGTTTAATGCACACAACACTGTTTACCGAAGGTGTCCAGTCTTTCCTCGGGATGCTTCTCAGCCATTTATTTCTCAAGTTTACTTCCTTGGGAAAAGAGAAACAATTCACGTAGGCGGTTTCAACTCCACAAACCTGAAAATTACTCCTACATCCTGGTACACAGCACCTTCGTGGCATTGTATATGCATTAAAAATATATCATGTGTGGCACGGGTATATTTATCGCTTGTTACTGGACAACAGGAAAAGCAATATATTGTGAATTGTCACCCTCGAAACATGAAACAATGACCACATCACAGCGCGCCCCAACAAGACTGAGCATCTGTTTGCTGTGGGGAGTAAGACCCATGACGTCACAGCCCCGCCGGCAGTGTTCCCGCCTGTAACTTAAGATCGCCGTGCTTATGCTCAAGGCCCTCCAGGAGGCAGGGTGTATGTAGCCCCACCCCTATTGATGCACCCTAGATAATGCTACACATTCAGGGACTCACGGCTGGTGAGTTCGGGAGTTGGCGACCCCGAGGGATTCCTGAGCTGGGTCCGTTTTCCCCCTTTTGTCCTTACCTTTGGGGCGGACCCTCTCCTCACTCCCCTCTCCTCTTTTCATTATATCTCCTTTTCTCTTTAAGATTCCCGCACTGTTTTTGTTACTTGGTTCACCGTGTATCTAAATTCCCTTTTAGCGATTTTTTAGGCATTTTTGATCTACGTTGCATTTTGTAAGTTTTTTCGATCTAAATTACATCTCGCGATTGTTTTCAACCTCAATAGCATTTTGTAAAGATTGACAATCTAAATTGCTTTCTAGTAAGTCTTTCAATGCAGGTAGACGGGCCTTTTAGTGAGTATTTTAAATTTCAATTGCATTTTGTTAGTATTTTCAAACAAAACCGCATTTCGTACGAATTTTGAATCTAAATTGCATTTTGTTTGGTGGGCATTTTGCACATATTTTGATTCTCAATTGCATTTTGTGGGTATTTTGAATCTAAATTACATTTTGTCAAGTATTTTCAATCTAAATTGCATTTTGTAAGTATTGTCAATCCACATGAGTCGTTTGAATCTAACGTACATTTTGTAAGCAATTTCAATTGCATTTTGTAAGTATTTTGAATTTCAATTGCACTTTGTGAATAATTTGGATTGTAACTGGGATAGGGCCTATTTCAATCTGAATTGCATTGTGTTTTTTCAATTTCAATTCGTAAGTATTTTGAACTTTGCATTTTGTACGTATTTTCGATCTCATTTGCATTATGTAAGTATTTTGAATTTCAGTTGCATTTTGTAAGTATTAAGACGCTACATTGCATTTTGTACGTATTTTGAATCTCGCCTACGTCTTGTGGGTCTTTTTTCAATCTTTTTTTTTTTGTGCAACTTTTCGTTCTAAATTCCCTTTTCCCCCAGGGGCTCACATCTTGTGGGCGTGGGTTGGCGACCACGGGGCCCCAGCTGAGTCCGGCATTGCTTCCACTTACTTGTGCCGGACTCCTATCTTTCTTCTTTCCTGTCGACCTCTCTTGGTCAACTCTTGTTCTCTTCCGACCCCGACGGTATTAGGGTATCCGTGGCCTAGGGAGTCTCTTCCTTTCCCGCCTTAATTGGCCCTTGTCTCATCTTTTCTGATACCCTCCTTCTGCGAGGGGTCAGCCTTCTTTTTCTCTTCCTTTTACCTCCTGCCTTGTGCTCTAGGCCCTTAAGGAGGCAGGGTGTATGTATCCCCACCACTTCTGGTGCACCCTAGATAATGCTACACCCTCAGGGGCTCACGGCTGGTGAGTTCGGGAGTTGGCGACCCCGAGGGATTCGTGAGCTGGGTCCGTTTTCCCCCTTTTGTCCCTTACCTTTGGGGCGGACCCTCTCCTCTTTCACTTTCCTATATGCCTTTCATGGCTCTCCTTCCTTCCAAGTCCCTCAATCCGCCTTCTCCGAGGGTTGAGGGCATTTCTTTTCCTTCTGTCCTTTTATTTGCCTTATTCTCCTTTTGTTTTCCATTTCTTCTTCTAGTATGTAGGTTATTAGTTAGTTTTAGTTTTAAGTTCGCTTTTCATTTTTCATCTTCACGATCACCCAAACCATCAGGGGCCGATAACCTAGATGTTAGGCCCCTTAAAACAACAATTATCATCATCATAAATTCCCTTTTGTAAGACCATATTGTGAGTTGTTTCCATCTGAGTTCCTTTTTGTACGTATTTTCCGTCTCAGATAATTTTGTTCTGGTTTCCATTTCATTATCATTTTCGCTATCACCCAGATCATTAGGGGCCGATAACCTCGATGTTAGGCCCCTTAAAACAACAATTATCATCATTTTCTCGATCTAAATTACATCTCGCGATTGTTTTCAATCTCGATCTCAATTCCCCTCAGGGGCTCACATCTAGTGAGACGTGGGTTGGCGACCACGGGACCCCAGCTGAGTCCGGCATTGCTTCCACTTACTTGTGCCGGGCTCCTCTCTGTCTTCTTTCCTGTCGACCTCACTTGGTCAACTCTTGTTCTCTTCTGACCCCGACGGTATTAGGGTATCCGAGGCCTAGGGAGTCTCTTCCTTTCCCGCCTTAATTGGCCCTTGTCTCATATTTTCTGATACCCTCCTTCTGCGAGGGGTCTGCCTTCTTTTTCTCTTCCTTTTACCTCCTGCCTTGTGCTCAAGGCCCTTAAGGAGGCAGGGTGTATGTAGCCCCACCACTTCTGGTGCACCCTAGATAATGCTACACCCTCAGGGGCTCACGGCTGGTGAGTTCGGGAGTTGGCGACCCCGAGGGATTCCTGAGCTGGGTCCGTTTTCCCCTTTTGTCCCTTCCCTTTGGGGCGGACCCTCTCCTCTCTCCCCTCCCCTCTCCTCTCCAATCCTCTCCTCTTTTCCTTATTAGTTAGTTTTAGTTTTAAGTTTAAATTTCATTTTCATCTTCACGATCACCCACACCATCAGGGGCCGATAACCTAGATGTTAGGCCCCTTAAAACAACAATTATCATCATCATCATCAACCTTCCTTCCAAGTCCCTCAATCCGCCTTCTCCGAGGGTTGAGGGCATTTCTTTTCCTTCTGTCCTTTTATTTGCCTTATTCTCCTTTAGTTTACCATTTCTTCTTCTAGTATGTAGGTTAGTAGTTAGTTTTAGTTTTAAGTTCGCTTATCATTTTCATCTTCACGATCACCCAAACCATCAGGGGCCGATAACCTAGATGTTAGGCCCCTTAAAACAACAATTATCATCATCATCATCAATCTCAATTGCATTTTGTAAAGATTGACAATCTGAATTGCTTTATAGTAAGTCTTTCAATATGGTGGAGGGACCTTAGTGAGTATTTTGAATTTCAATTGCATTTTGTAAGTATTTTCAACCCCCCCCCCCCCCAGGGGCTCACATCTTGTGGGCGTGGGTTGGCGACCACGGGGCCCCAGCTGAGTCCGGCATTGCTTCCACTTACTTGTGCCGGGCTCCTCTCTGTCTTCTTTCCTGTCGACCTCACTTGGTCAACTCTTGTTCTCTTCTGACCCCGACGGTATTAGGGTATCCGAGGCCTAGGGAGTCTCTTCCTTTCCCGCCTTAATTGGCCCTTGTCTCATCTTTTCTGTGGCTCTCCTTCCTTCCAAGTCCCTCAATCCGCCTTCTCCGAGGGTTGAGGGCATTTCTTTTCCTTCTGTCCTTTTATTTGCCTTATTCTCCTTTAATTTTCCATTTCTTCTTCTAGTATGTAGGTTAGTAGTTAGTTTAGTTTTAAGTTCGCTTTTCATTTTCATCTTCACGATCACCCAAACCATCAGGGGCCGATAACCTAGATGTTAGGCCCCTTAAAACAACAATTATCATCATCATCATCATCATATTTTCAACCAAACCCGCATTTCGCAAGAATTTTAAATCTAAATTGCATTTTGTTTGGTGGGCATTTTGCAAAAATTTTGATTCTCAATTGCATTTTGTGGGTATTTTGAATCTAAATTACATTTTGTCAAGTATTATCAATCTAAATTGCATTTTGTAAGTATTGTCAATCCACATGAGTCGTTTGAATCTACCGTAGATTTTGTAAGCATTTTCAATTTCAATTGCATTTTGTAGGTATTTTGAATTACAATTGCATTTTGTGAATAATTTGGATTGGAACTGGGATATTTCAATCTGAATTGCATTGTGCATTTTCAATTGCATTTTGTAAGTATTTTGAATCCCAATTGCATTTTGTACGTAATTTCGATCTCATTTGCATTTTGTAAGTATTTTGAATTTCAATTGCATTTTGTAAGTATTTCGACGCTACATTGCATTTTGTACGTATTTTGAACCTAGCCTACATTTTGTGGGTATTTTTTCAATCTATTCTTTTTGTCATTCTTTTCGTTCTAAATTCCCTTTTGTAAGAACATTTTGTGAGTTCGTTTTTGTAGGTATTTTCCGTCTCACTTAATTTTGGTTCTGGTTTCCATTTCATTGTCATTTTCGCTATCACCCAGATCATTAGGGGCCGATAACCTAGATGTTAGGCCCCTTAAAACAACAATTATCATCATCATCATCATTTGGCTAGTTTACATGGGCTTGGTACAAACTCATGGTAAGATAGCAAAGCTGCACACAGGTCCCCCCCAGGGGCTCACATCTAGTGGGAAGTGGGTTGGCGACCACGGGGCCCCAGCTGAGTCCGGCATTGCTTCCACTTACTTGTGCCGGGCTCCTCTCTGTCTTCTTTCATGTCGACCTCACTTGGTCAACTCTTGTTCTCTTCCGACCCCGACGGTATTAGGGTATCCGAGGCCTAGGGAGTCTCCTCCTTTCCCGCTTTAATTGTCCCTTGTCTCATCTTTTCTGATTCCCTCCTTCTGCGAGGGGTGAGCCTTCTTTTTCTTTTCCTGTTATCTCCTGCCTTCTGCTCAAGGCCCTCGAGGAGGCCGGGTGTATGTAGCCCCACCACTTTTGGTGCACCCTAGATAATGCTACACCCTCAGGGGCTCACGGCTGGTGAGTTCGGGAGTTGGCGACCCCGAGGGATTCCTGAGCTGGGTCCGTTTTCCCCTTTTATCCCTTACCTTTGGGGCGGACTCTCTCCCCTCTCCTCTCACCCCTCTCCTCTCCTCTCCTCTTTTCCTTATATTTCCTTTTCTCTTTAAGATTCCCGCACTGTTTTTGTTACTTGGTTCCCCGTATATCTAAATCCCCTTCTAGCGGTTTCTTTTGTTTTTTTCTGTAGGTATTTTTAATCTACGTTGCATTTTTTACGTATTTTCGATCTAGATTGAATTTTGTGAGTGTTTTTCAATCTGAATTGCTTTTTGTAAGGATTGACAATCTAAATTGTTTTTAGTAAGTCTTTCAATATAGGGGCTGGGACTTTAGTGAGTATTTTGAATTTCAATTGCATTTTGTATTTTCAACCTACCCCGCTTTGTTCAAGTAGTTAAGTCTCAATTGCATTTTGTGGGTATTTTGAATCTACATTACATTTTGTGCGTATTTTCAATCTCATTTCCATTTTATAAGTATTTTGATTTCACTTGCATTTTGTAGGTGTTTCGACTGTACGTTGCATTTTGTACGTATTTTGGACTTAACCTACATTTTGTGCGTATTTTTCAATCTATTATTTTTGTGAGTCTTTTCGTTCGAAATTCCCTTATGTACGTATTACCGCTCTCCATTTGGTGAGTAGTTTCAATCTGAGTTCCTTTTTGTAAGTTTTTTCCCTGCTACATAAGGCATAGTTCTTGGGGCTCACTGTCTATTTTATCTAAACCATTTGCGTTTCATCCATAGCAGTGAGCTGTTTTTTATCTTCATCCTTTCATTTCATGCCATTTCATTTAATCAGGGGCTGATAACCTCGATGTTAGGCACCTGAAAACAACAATTATCATCATCACCACCTGTGAGAGGAGCTTTATGTTACTTCATATAGGTGTGAAGCCATATTCATGTATTCTTTACATGCAGAACAATTAACTAGCGTCCTGCGAGAGGAGCTATATGTTACTTCATAGCGGTGTGAAGCCATATTGATGTTTTTCATGAGGAACAATTAACTAGCGTCCTGTGAGGGGAGCTATGTTACTTCATAGCGGTGTGAAGCCATATTCATGTATTACATGTGGAACAATTAACTAGCGTCCTGCGAGAGGAGCTATATGTTATTTCGTACCGGTGTGAAGCCATATTCATGTATTACATGTAGGACAATTAACTAGCGTCCTCCGAGAGGAACTATATGCTACTTCATAGTAGTGTGAGCCATATTCTGTATTACATGTAGAACAATTAACTAGCGTCCAGTTAGAGGAGCTATATGTTACTTCATAGCGGTGTGAAGCCATATTCATGTATTTCATGTAGAACAATTAACTAGCGTCCTGCGAGAGGAGCTATATGTTACTTCATAGCGCTGTGAAACCATATTCATGTATTTCATGTAGATCAATTAACTAACGTCCTGCGAGAGGAGCTATATGTTACTTCATAGCGGTGTGAAACCATATTCATGTATTTCATGTAGAACAATTAACTAGCGTCCTGCGAGAGGAGCTATATTTTACGTCATGGCGGTGTGAAGCCATATTCATGTAATACATGTAGAACAATTAACTAGCGTCCTGCGAGAGGAGCTATATGTTACTTCATAGCGGTGTGAAACCATATTCATGTATTTCATGTAGAACAATTAACTAGCGTACTGCGAGAGGAGCTATATGTTACTTCATAGCGGTGTGAAGCCATATTCATGTATTTCATCTAGAACAATTCACTAGCGTTCTGTGAGAGGAGCTATATGTTACTTCATAGCGGTGTGAAGCCATATTCATGTAATACATGTAGAACAATTAACTAGCGTCCTGCGAGAGCAGCTATATGTTACTTCATAGCGGTGTGAAGCCATATTCATGTTTTTCATGAGGAACAATTAACAAGCGTCCTGCGAGAGGAGCTTTATGTTACTTCATAGCGGTGTGAAGCCATATTCATGTTTTTCATGAGGAACAATTAACTAGCGTCCTGCGAGAGGAGCTTTATGTTACTTCATAGCGGTGTGAAGCCATGTTCATGTATTACATGTAGAACAATTAACTGGCGTCCTGCGAGAGGAGCTATATGGTACTTCACAGCGATGTGAAGCCATATTCATGTTTTTCATGAGGAACAATTAACTAGCGTCCTGCGAGAGGAGCTATGTGTTACTTCATACCGGTGTGAAGCCATATTCATGTATTACATGTAGAACAATTAACTAGTGTCCTCTGAGAGGAGCTATATGTTACTCCATAGCGGTGTGAAGCCATATTCATGTATTACATGTATAACAATTAACTAGCGTCCTGCGAGAGGAGCTATATGTTACTTCATACTGGTGTGAAGCCATATTCATGTATTACATGTAGGACAATTAACTAGCGTCCTGCGAGAGGAGCTATATGTTACTTCATAGCGGTGTGAAGCCATTTTCATGTATTTCATGTAGAACAATTAACTGGCGTCCTGCGAGAGGAGCTATATGTTACTTCATAGCGGTGTGAAGCCATATTCATGTATTTCATGTAGGCCTATTAACTAGCGTCCTGCGAGAGCAGCTATATGTTACTTCATAGCGGTGTGAAGCCATATTCATGTTTTTCATGAGGAACAATTAACAAGCGTCCTGCGAGAGGAGCTTTATGTTACTTCATAGCGGTGTGAAGCCATATTCATGTTTTTCATGAGGAACAATTAACTAGCGTCCTGCGAGAGGAGCTTTATGTTACTTCATAGCGGTGTGAAGCCATGTTCATGTATTACATGTTGAACAATTAACTGGCGTCCTGCGAGAGGAGCTATATGGTACTTCATAGCGATGTGAAGCCATATTCATGTTTTTCATGACGAACAGTTAACTAGCGTCCTGCGAGAGGAGCTATGTGTTACTTCATACCGGTGTGAAGCCATATTCATGTATTACATGTAGAACAATTAACTAGTGTCCTCTGAGAGGAGCTATATGTTACTCCATAGCGGTGTGAAGCCATATTCATGTATTACATGTATAACAATTAACTAGCGTCCTGCGAGAGGAGCTATATGTTACTTCATACTGGTGTGAAGCCATATTCATGTATTACATGTAGGACAATTAACTAGCGTCCTGCGAGAGGAGCTATATGTTACTTCATAGCGGTGTGAAGCCATATTCATGCATTTCATGTAGGACAATTAACTAACGTCCTGCGAGAGGAGCTATATGTTACTTCATAGCGGTGTGAAGCCATTTTCATGTATTTCATGTAGAACAATTAACTGGCGTCCTGTGAGAGGAGCTATATGTTACTTCATAGCGGTGTGAAGCCATATTCATGTATTTCATCTAGAACAATTCACTAGCGTTCTGTGAGAGGAGCTATATGTTACTTCATAGCGGTGTGAAGCCATATTCGTGTATTTCATGTAGAACAATTAACTAGTATCCTGTGAGAGCAACTATATGTTACTTCATAGCGGTGTGAAGCCATATTCATGTATTTCATATAGAACAATTAAGTAGCGTCCTCTGAGAGGAGCTATATGTTACTTCCCCCCAGGGGCTCACATCTAGTGGGTTGTGGGTTGGCGACCACGGGGCCCCAGCTGAGTCCGGCATTGCTTCCACTTACTTGTGCCGGGCTCCTCTCTTTCTTCTTTCCTGTCGACCTTCCTTGGTCAACTCTTGTTCTCTTCCGACCCCGACGGTATTAGGGTATCCGAGGCCTAGGGAGTCTCTTCCTTTCCCGCTTTACTTGGCCCTTGTCTCATCTTTCCTGATACCCTCCTTCTGTGAGGGATCAGCCTTCTTGTTCTTTTCCTTTTACCTCCTGCCTTGTGCTCAAGGCCCTTAAGGAGGCAGGGTGTATGTAGCCCCACCACTTCTGGTGCACCGTCGATAATGCTACACCCTCAGGGGCTCACGGCTGGTGAGTTCGGGCGTTGGCGACCCCGAGGGATCCTGAGCTGGGTCCGTTTTCCCCTTTTGTCCCTTCCCTTTGGGGCGGACCTTCTCCTCTCTCCTTCCCCTCTCCTCTTTTCCTTCTATTTCCTTTTCTCTTTAAGATTCCCGCACTGTTTTTGTTACTCGAATCACCGTGTATCTAAATTCCCTTTTATCGATTTTTAAGGCATTTTTGATCTATGTTGCATTTTGTAAGTTTTTTCGATCTAAATTGCATCTCGCGATTGTTTTCAACCTCAATTGCATTTTGTAAAGATTGACAATCTAAATTGCTTTTTAGTAAGTCTTTCAATGCAGGTTGCGGGGCCTTTTAGTGAGTATTTTGAATTTCAATTGCATTTTGTAAGTATTTTCAACCAAAACCGCATTTCGCACGAATTTTGAATCTAAATTGCATTTTGTTTGGGGGCATTTTGCACATATTTTGATTCTCAATTGCATTTTGGAGGTATTTTGAATCTAAATTACATTTTGTCAAGTATTTTCAATCTAAATTGCTTTTTGTAAGTATTGTCAATCCACATGAGTCGTTGGAATCACCGTACATTTTGTAAGCATTTTCAATTTCAATTGCATTTTGTAAGTATTTTGAATTTCGATTGCACTTTGTGAATAATTTGGATTGGAACTGGGATAAGGCCTATTTCAATCTGAATTGCATTGTGTATTTTCAATTTCAATTGCATTTTGTAAGTATTTTGAACCTCAATTGCATTTTGTACGTATTTTCGATCTCATTTGCATTTTGTAAGTATTTTGAATTTCAGTCGCATTTTGTAAGTATTTCGACGCTACATTGCATTTTGTACGTATTTTGAACCTAGCCTTCATTTTGTGGGTATTTTTCAATCTATTCCTTTTGTGAATCTTTTCGTTCTAAATTCCCTTTTGTAAGAACATTTTGTGAGTCGTTTCAATCCGAGTTCCTTTTTGTAAGTATTTTCCGTCTCACTTAATTTTCGTTCTGGTTTCCGTTTCATTATCATCTTCGCTATCACCCAGATCATTAGGGGCCGATAACCTAGATGTTAGGCCCCTTAAAACAACAATTATCATCATCATCATCATATATGTTACTTCATAGCGGTGTGAATCCATATTCATGTATTACATGTAGAACAATTTACTAGCGTCCTGTGAGAGAGCTATATGTTACTTCATAGCGGAGTGTATCCCTATTCATGTATTATATGTGGAACAATTAACTAGAGTCCTGTGAGGGGAGCTATATGTTACTTCATAGCGGTGTGAAGCCATATTCATGTATTTCATGTAGAACAATTCACTAGCGTTCTGTGAGAGGAGCTGTATGGTATGTCATAGCGGTGTGAAGCCATATTCATGTATTACAAGTAGAACAATTAACTAGCGTCCTGTGAGGGGAGCAATATGTTACTTCGTAATTGTGTGAAGCCATATTCATATAATACATGTGGAACAATTAACTAGCGTCCTGTGAGAGGAGCTATATGTTACTTCATCGTGGTGTGTATCCCTATTCATGTATTACATGTGCAACAATTAACTAGGGTCCTGTGGGAGGAACTATATGTTATGTCGTAGTGGTGTGATGCCGTATACATGTAGGACAATTAACTAGCGTCATGCGAGAGGAGCTATATATTACTTCATAGCGGTGTGAAGCCATATTCATGTATTTCATGTAGAACAATTCACTATCGTTCTGTGAGAGGAGCTACATGTTACTTCATAGCGGTGTGAAGCCATATTCATGTATTACATATAGGACAATTAACTAGCGCCCTGTGAGGGGAGCTATATGTTACATCATAGTGGTGTGAAGCCGTATTCATGTAACTTATTACATGTAGGGCAATTAACTAGCGTCCTGTGAGAGGAGCTATATATTACTTCATAGCGGTGTGAACCCATATTCATGTATTTCATGTAGAACTATTAACTAGCGTACTGCGAGAGGAGCTATATGTTACTTCATAGTGGTATGATGCCATATTCATGTATTACTTGTAGAACAATTAACTAGCGTCCTGCGAGAGCAGCTATATGTTACTTCATAGCGGTGTGAAGCCATATTGATATATTTCATGAGGAACAATTAACGAGCGTCCTCTGAGAGTAGCTATATGTTACTTCATAGTGGTGTGAAGCCATATTCATGTCCCCCCTGTGGGTGGGGGGTTTAGAATACACCCACGGTATCCCCTGCCTGTCCTGTGAGGCAACTAAAAGGGGCGACCTTGGCTTTTCTTTTAGGTTTCCGGCTTGTCTTGCGATTTGGACCTCCCGTGGGTGGGAGGGATGGAATACACTCACATGTATACCCTGCCGGTCGTAGAAGGCGACGAAAAGGGTTTCTTGGCCCAGGTCCCCTTTACGGGTTTGACAGCCAGCTCTAAACGCCCCACTTTGTGCGATATAACTCTGATTTGGTTATATCGCACGCCTTTTCCGTTCATGTTTTTGAGGTCTGGCACTCAAAATTATATGTGCGTGATGTCAGGGGAAGGTAATAATAATTAATTAATGTTATTGGTTTTACGTCCCTTTTAACTACACTGACTTTTAGAGACGCCGGGGTGCCGAAATTTTGCCCCGAAGGGGATCTTAAACGTGCCAGTAAATGTACTGACATGGCTCCCTCGCATTTGCGACTACACTGGAGAGCCTGTTCCGTCCCGTCACACCGACAGGTGGGTGCGCCATGTACCCTGCAGTAGTATCCGCCTGACAACGCAGGTCCCCGCACGGCTGCATGCCTGTGCTGGAAAACTCTCTAGTATATGCTAAGAGGTACATGCCTGTATGGCATGTCAAACATCGGTCCCCCGGGCAATGCCTTTCAGTCTAGGCGGGCCTTGCCTTGGCTGGGTAGCGCCTACAGAGACAGCCCGTGATTGGATTCGGTGGTATTCAGGGAGGATGAAATGGCCATGGGACAGAAAAGGAATATCTCCCAACAGGGTGGTCCGCCACCCAAGTCTTTAACTTTTGATTCCCTACGGGGATCAACCCCCTGGGAACAGTCTGTTCCTGAGAATTTGGGTGCTAACACTCCCAAGTTTCTGGTCGCAACCAGAACGGATGGGGGTCATTTCAAGATGGTAAATTCTATTTTGTTTTCTCGCCACATAGAAGGGGTCTGTGGTTAGCTTGAGAAATTACAAAAGATGAGAAACGGTAGCTTGTTGCTCAAGACTAGGACTGGTGAGCAAGTTGAGAAACTTCTGAAATGTGACCACTTTGGCGATATCCCTGTCAAAGTGGAAAAGCACACGTCTCTGAATCTGGTCCGAGGAGTCATTTTCCACCGGGACCTGATTCTGAACACTGACGAGGAGCTCAAGGAGGATATGCAGCACCGTCACGTGACTGATCTCCGGCGCATTACGTGCAAGGTCAATGGTTAAATCGTGGATACTGGTGCTTTCATTATTTCCTTTGAGCTTTCGGTGCTCCCGGAGAAAGTGAAGGTTTCAAGTTACCGTTGTGACGTACGGCCTTATATCCCTCCACCAAAGAGGTGTTATAAGTGCCAGAAGTTTGGGCACATGTTATCCCGATGCTCGAACCCAGAAATCTGCGGAACATGCGGTAAGGTACCCCACGAAGCGGAAGAGTGCACAACACCATATCAGTGCACTAATTGCCCTGGTTTTCATTCTCCTCGGAACAGGAACTGCCCTGTCTTCCTGCGCGAGAAGAAAATCCAGGAGATCAAAACCCTGGATGGTCTCACCTACCTGGAGGCCCGCAAGAAGTACCATACCACGATTTCGCCTTCTCCAACGATTGATTATAGAGCCATAATACCAAATTTGGTCCCGGCTACCTCATCTTTTGTCTCTACTGTGAAACCTTCTGTTGTACCACTGCTGTCTACATCTCTAGCTACTCCCAAGAATCAGAAATAGAGCCCAAAGGTGACTTCATCCCCACCTTCGGCCCCAAAGAAGGCTGTGCGAGCGAAGGCTGCTCCGCCCGCACAGCAGGGGAGGAAGTTGAAGACCTACTCCCCACTCTGGAGGAAGTCGAAGACTTCCTCTCCACCCCAACGGTCGGCGAAAGCCGCGCCGAAGCTGGCGGAGGCGGCATCGTCGACCAGGGTCAGGAACTAGTCTCCTGACCCGTCTAAATATCTGAAAGAGGCGGAGAAGAAGGGAGCCCGCACTATGCGTTCTCTTTCTCCTCCAGAAAAGGGGAAGCCATCACCTGCGGATGCTTATGCGCCTGGGGACGTTTTGGTCCCCAGATCTAAGCGCTCCCCACGGAGATCCCCCCGCCGCCAAACTGCGTCCAGGAAATCTTCCGCTGAGTCGATTCACTCCACGACCGCGCCTGAGGACATGGAGATTATAGTCGACATAGTGGGTGAAGATCCTCCTGAGGATAAGTTGTAGCTTGCTGCTCCAACTTATTCCCTAGTTTATAAGTTCACACAATGGCACTGTTACAGTGGAATTGTAACAGTTATGTCAGGCATTTAACAGAGCTCCGTCAGCTCATTGCACAATACGCAGCGAGTATAGTCTGCCTACAGGAAACAAACCTCAGACCTGATCACGAGACTGTCCTGAGAGGTTTCAGACTATACTCTAAAGGGCGACAAGACGCCGCCCGGGCTTCCGGGGGCGTTTGTATCTTCGTTCGCTCTGACTGCTACAGTGAAGAGTTTCCGCTCGCCACTCCTCTGGAAGCTATTGCAGTTCGCGTGTTCTTGCTTGCTATGACAACTGTTAGTAACGTGTACCTTCCACCTAACCAGCCCCTTGATATTAATGACGTATTTGATCTTGTTGAACAACTTCCAGTCCCTTTCCTTATCGTGGGTGATTTCAACTCGCTTCACCCCCAATGGGGATCACCATCTTCCTGCCCCAGAGGAAGGGACGTGGAGGCCTTAATTCAGGGGTTGGATTTATCGCCATTAAATACAGGGGAAGCTACACATTTTAGCTTAGCGCACGGCACGTACTCACATATTGACTTGAGTGTGTGTAGCCGTGCGCTGTTCCCCCTATTTGTTTGGTATCTACACGACGACCTCTGTGACAGTGACCATTTCCCGATCGTTCTTACACTTCTGATCCAGAAGCCCGTGTCGTTCCCCAGTCGTTGGGTGCTTAAGCGGGCCAATTGGACATCATTTACAGAACGCGCTGTATTTGATGATCTGGATGGCCGGAGCATCGATGACGAGGTACAGCACATCACTGACGTGCTTCTTGCTGCCGCCGAGGAATCCATTCCATCCTTTTCTGGGACTCCTCGTCGCAAACTCG
Source organism: Meconema thalassinum (assembly GCA_946902985.2). Lineage (NCBI taxonomy): Eukaryota > Metazoa > Arthropoda > Insecta > Orthoptera > Tettigoniidae > Meconema > Meconema thalassinum. The sequence continues at coordinate 357,201,480 of OX336392.1, forward strand.
TCCCTTGGTGGACAGAGGATATTGCAGCGGCAATAAGAGACGTCGTCGAGCTCACAAGCACTACCGTCGGCGTCCAACCATGGCCAATTTGGTGGCGTTTAAGAAATTTCGTGCCAAGGCACGGATTCTTATCCGCCAGAGTAAGAAAGAATCCTGGGAACGGTATGTGTTTTCTATTACGGCACATACCCCCTCCTCTCAAGTGTGGACTAAACTACGACGCATTTCGGGAATTCAGACATCTTCTACTGTACCGTGAATTTCCATTGATAATGAATTGGTTACAGATCCTTATCGCGTTGCAAACCATCTCGCCTCGTATTTTGCGGATATATCCGGTTCCGATAACTATGACCCTGCCTTCGTGGCCCTGTAGCGCGAAGCGGAACGTTTCCAGCTTAGTTTAGCTTCCCGCGCTTCGGAGGAGTACGACGTGCCCTTTACGGAGTGGGAACTCCGCGGAGCGCTGGCGCTCTGCAGCGACACGTCTCCCGGCCCGGATAATATTCACAACCAGATGCTTAAGCACTTTAATGATGAGAGCATTAGTTATTTGCTCAGGGTGTTTAACCGAATCTGGTTGGAAGATGTGTTTCCAGCGCAATGGCAGGAAGGTATCATTATACCAATTCTGAAGCCCGATAAGGATCCCAAATTGACAGGGAGTTACAGACCTCTTTGTCTCACTAACGGTCTGTGCAAGTTCTTTGAGAGGATGGTCAATCGGCGCCTAGTGTGGGTCCTGGAGAAACGGGGACTCCTGTCTGAATATCAGTGTGGTTTCAGGGCGTCTCGGTGTACCAACGACCATCTGGTACGCCTGGAGACCGCCATACAGGACGCTTTTCTCCGGAGACAGCACCTAGTCGCTGTTTTATTTGACCTCGAGAAGGCCTATGGCACCACTTGGCGTTACGGAATCCTCTCCACCCTGCAACAATGGAAATTCCGAGGTAACTTGCCGGTTTTTATTGCGAATTTTTTTGTCCCTTCGCCTATTCCGTGTCCGAATAGGGAGGACATATTCGCAATACCATATACAGGAAAACGGAGTCCCACACGGATCGGTGCTTAGCGTAACATTATTTGTGATTGCCATAAACGGTATAGTCGCTGCTGCTGGTCCAGCAGTGGTGCCGTCGCTATATGTAGACGACTTCGCTCTACATTATAGTGCGCAAAATATGGCGGTCGCTGATCGACAGCTACAACAAACTATTCGGAGAGTGGAACACTGGACACTAGAGCATGGCTTTCGATTCTCAACCGCTAAGTCCTCGGTTGTCCATTTCTGCCGAAAGCGCACACTCCATCCTGATCCTGAGCTTGATCTGGGCAATGTAGCTTTGCCTGTTGTTGCTGCGTACCGGTTCCTTGGTCTCCTTTTCGATCAGAAATTGACGTGGGAGCCACACGTGCGGTGTTTGAAAACTGCTTGTGCTAAAAAGCTTAAGATGTTGCGGATTCTTAGCGGCACATCATGGGGGGCGGACCGCGCGTTGCTCCTACGTTTTTATAAGGCACTGATTTTATCTACCCCCCAGGGGCTCACATCTTGTGGGCGTGGGTTGGCGACCACGGGGCCCCAGCTGAGTCCGGCATTGCTTCCACTTACTTGTGCCGGGCTCCTCTCTGTCTTCTTTCCTGTCGACCTCACTTGGTCAACTCTTGTTCTCTTCTGACCCCGACGGTATTAGGGTATCCGAGGACTAGGGAGTCTCTTCCTTTCCCGCCTTAATTGGCCCTTGTCTCATCTTTTCTGATACCCTCCTTCTGCGAGGTGTCAGCCTTCTTTTTCTCTTCCTTTTACCTCCTGCCTTGAGCTCTAGGCCCTTAAGGAGGCCGGGTGTATGTAGCCCCACCCCTTCTGGTGCACCCTAGATAATGCTACACCCTCAGGGCCTCACGGCTGGTGAGTTCGGGAGTTGGCGACCCCGAGGGATTCCTGAGCTGGGTCCGTTTTCCCCCTTTTGTCCCTTACCTTCGGGGCGGACCCTCTCCTCTTTCACTTTCCTATCTGCCTTTCATGGCTCTCCTTCCTTCCAAGTCCCTCAATCCGCATTCTTCGAGGGTTGAGGGCATTTCTTTTCCTCCTGTCCTTTATTTGCCTTATTCTCCTTTAGTTTTCCATTTCTTCTTCTAGTATGTAGGTTGGTAGTTAGTTTTAGTTTTAAGTTTGCATTTCATTTTCGTCTTCACGATCACCCAAACCATCAGGGGCCGATAGCCTAGATGTTAGGCCCCTTAAAACAACAATTATAATCATCATCATCATCGATTTTATCTAGATTAGATTATGGCAGTGTAGCATATGGTTCGGCCCGTAAGTCAGTGCTTGTTAAACTGGACGGTGTCCACCACGGCGGTGTGAGGCTGGCGAAGGGAGCCTTTCGGACGAGCTCAGTCGTCAGCTTGCTCGCCGAGGCTGGCGTACTTCCTTTACACCTGAGGCGCTAACAAGTACTGCTGACCTATGCTGCACCTATTCGACAGATGCCACTTCATCCAAGCTATCCATGTTTGTTTTCCAATCCAAATCGCCGGCTGTATGATGCACTCGGCCGGCGGGGTTTCGCTTGGATGAATTATACCGTCAGTTCCGATTTCCCTCTGTCTCCTGTATCGTCCGAGTACCTAGCAAGGCCCCTCCGTGGATGGTCTCTCGCCCTGTAATCATCCTGGATCAGCACACCGGCCCCAAGTCGGACACGGACTCCTCCGTCCATCGGAGGCTGTTCCAGTCCGTGGTGAGCCGGTATCCGGGATCAGGGCTTCTATTCACGGACGGTTCGAGGGTAAACGAGAAAGTAGGCTGTGCATTTGTGGTTGAGGATCGTCGGTTTCTATTTTCACTTCCCGAGGCCTGTGGCGTGTACACAGCTGAGCTCTATGCCATCTTAGAGGCTCTGCGGTACACGTTATCAGACGATCACCAGCACTTTCTTGTGTGTACTGACTCTCTGAGTTCGCTGCAAGCGATCGATGAGTGTTTCCCGAAGCACCCGTTGGTCCAGCGTGTGCACGACCTGCTCGTCAGTTCGCGTAATGCTGGAACCGGGGTGACCTTTGTGAGGCTTCCTAGCCACATGGGTATTGCGGGAAACGAACTTGCTGATCAGGCGGCGAGAGAGGCAGTCGCACTGCCCTCGCTACCGTATAAGGTGCCTGCTAGTGATGTGCGCTCTCAGTTGCGGCATTCGATCCTGTCGCATTGGGAGGAAGCATGGCGTGCCACTCCTCCACTCAACAAACTGAGGCCCCCAGGGGCTCACATCTTGTGTGCGTGGGTTGGCGACCACGGGGCCCCAGCTGAGTCTGGCATTGCTTCCACTTACTTGTGCCGGGCTCCTCTCTGTCTTCTTTCATGTCGACCTCACTTGGTCAACTCTTGTTCTCTTCTGACCCCGACGGTATTAGGGTATCCGAGGCCTAGGGAGTCTCTTCCTTTCCCGCCTTAATTGGCCCTTGTCTCATCTTTTCTGATACCCTCCTTCTGCGAGGGGTCAGCCTTCTTTTTCTCTTCCTTTTACCTCCTGCCTTGTGCTCTAGGCCCTTAAGGAGGCAGGGTGTATGTAGCCCCACCACTTCTGGTGCACCATAGATAATGTTACACCCTCAGGGGCTCACGGCTGGTGAGTTCGGGAGTTGGCGACCCCGAGGGATTCCTGAGCTGGGTCCGTTTTCCCCTTTTGTCCCTTACCTTTGGGGCGGACCCTCTCCTCTTTCACTTTCCTATATGCCTTTCCTGGCTCTCCTTCCTTCCAAGTCCCTCAATCCACCTTCTCCGAGGGTTGAGGGCATTTCTTTTCCTTCTGTCCTTTTTTTTGCCTTATTCTCATTTAGTTTACCATTTCTTCTTCTAGTATGTAGGTTAGTAGGTAGTTTTAGTTTTAAGTTCGCTTATCATTTTCATCTTCACGATCACCCAAACCATCAGGGGCCGATAACCTAGATGTTAGGCCCCTTAAAACAACAATTATCATCATCATCAACAAACTGAGAGGCATCAAGGACACAACGAAGGTGTGGAAATCTTCCTTCCGATCTCTCCGGAAGGAAGCTGTGGTACTCTGTCGACTCTGATCTGGCCGATCTGCGAAGGACTCTTTTAACTGCCTAATACCCTCTCCCTTATTCTCCGTGATGACGGGCCGTCAGCTGACCTCGTCATCCGGTTCATGAGGGATAGTGGTTACTTTTTTAAGTTTTAATGTGTAGTTACGACTTTTAATTCAGGTTAAATCTGTTTTTTTTATTGTGTTCATCTATTTTATTGTTCCCTATGCCTTATTAGTTTTATCATTTTTCCCCTCAGGGGCTCACATCTAGTGGAACGTGGGTTGGAGACCACGGGACTCCAGCTGAGTCCGGCATTGCTTCCACTTACTTGTGCCGGGCTCCTCTCCGTCTTCTTTCCTGTCGACCTCCCTTGGTCAACTCTTGTTCTCTTCCGACCCCGACGGTATTAGGTTATCAGAGGCCTAGTGGTCTTTCACTTTCTCGCCTTAATTGGCCCTTGTCTCATCTTTCCTGTTACCCTCCTTCTGTGAGGGGTCAGCCATCTTTTTCTTTTCCTTTTACCTCCTGCCTTGTGCTCAAGGCCCTTACGGAGGCAGGGTGTATGTAGCCCCACCACTTCTGGTGCACCGTAGATAATGCTACACCCTCAGGGGCTCACGGCTGGTGAGTTCGGGTGTTGGCGACCCCGAGGGATTCCTGAGCTGGGTCCGTTTTCCACTTTTGTCCCTTACCTTTGGGGCGGACCCTCTCCTCTGTCCCATCTCCTCTCCTCTCCTCTTTTCCTTATATTTCCCTTTCTCTTTAAGATTCCCGCACTGTTTTTGTTACTTGGTTCACCGTGTATCTAAATTCCCTTTTAGCCATTTTTTAAGGCATTTTTGATCTACGTTGCATTTTGTAAGTTCTTTCGATCTAAATTGCATCTCGCGATTGTTTTCAACCTCAATTGCATTTTGTAAAGATTGACAATCTACATTTCAATGCAGGTAGACGGGCCTTTTAGTGAGTATTTTGAATTTCGTTTGCATTTTGTAAGTATTTTCAACCAAAACCGCATTTCGCTCGAATTTTGAATCTAAATTGCATTTTGTTTGGTGGACATTTTGCACATATTTTGATTCTCAACTGCATATTGTGGGTATTTTGAATCTAAATTACATTTTGTCAAGTATTTTCAATCTAAATTGCATTTTGTAAGTATTGTCAATCCACATGAGTCGTTTGAATCTACCGTACATTTTGTAAGCATTTTCAATTTCAATTGCACTTTGTGAATAATTTGGATTGGAACTGGGATAGGGCCTATTTCAATCTGAATTGCATTGTGTATTTTCAATTTCTCTCGCATTTTGTAAGTATTTTGAATTTCAATTGCATTTTGTACGTATTTTCGATCTCATTTGCATTTTGTAAGTATTTTGAATTTCAGTTGCATTTTGTAAGTACTTCGACCCTACATTGCATTTTGTACGTATTTTGAAACTAGCCTACGATTTGTGGGTCTTTTTCAGTGTATTTTTTTTGTGAATCTTTTCGCTCTAAATTCCCTTTTGTAAGCCCATATTGTGAGTTGTTTCCATCTGAGATTCTCTTTGTACGTAGTGGGTTGGCGACCACGGGGCCCCAGCTGAGTCCGGCATTGCTTCCACTTACATGTGTTGGGCTACTCTCCGTCTTCTTTCCTGTCGACCTCCCTTGGTCAAATCTTGTCCTCTTCCGACCCCGACGGTATTAGGTTATCCGAGGCCTAGGGAGTCTCTTCCTTTCCCGCCTTAATTGGCCCTTATCTCATCTTTTCTGATACCCTCCTTCAGCGACCGTTCAGCCTTCTTTTTCTTTTCATGTTATCTCCTGCCTTTTGCTCACGGCTCTCAAGGAGGTCGGGTGTATGTAGCCCCACCACTTCTGGTGCACCCTAGATAATGCTACACCCTCAGGGGCTCACGGCTGGTGAGTTCGGAAGTTGCCGACCCCGAGGGATTCCTGAGCTGGGTCCGTTTTCCCCTTTTGTCCCTTCCCTTTGGGGCGGACCTTCTCCTCTCTCCCCTCTCCTCTCCTCTTTTCCTTATATTTTCTTTTCTCTTTAAGATTTCAGCACTGTTTTTAGCCTATTTTCAATTTTTGGAAAAATAGGCTTATGAGATCACCCTTTGTCCGTGTGTGTGTGTGCGTGTGCGTGTGTGTGTGTGTCCCCTAATAACTTATAAACGGCTGGACTGATTTCAATGAAACTCGGTAAGTTCATAGCACTATTCCGGGCGACCCCGACCGTGCCCTTTAAATTTGGTTACGTCTCACCAATCCAACATAGCGGCTGTGCGAAATATTTCACCAGCATTCAATATCTCCGAAACTATTCCCGATATCACCCTGGATTTTATTACGGAGATAAAGGGAACTACTAGAAGTTCACCTATGTGACTTTTGAAATCCTAGTAACTACAAAACCAACATGGCGGCCACGCGAATTTGCGACTTTGAAATAGACGTTTCTCGCGATTTAACCAACCAAACGCAATAAAACTTGGTACAGTATTTGTATACACACATTGTAATGCAACGACATCTAACTTCGTTCAATTGTTTACATAACCACAAGATGGCGGATGTGCAAAATATTTCAGCGGCATTCTATATCTTTGAAACTATTAGCGGATCATTATGAAATCCCCCCTGTGGGTGGGGGGTTTGGAATACACCCACGGTATCCCCTGCCTGTCGTAAGAGGCGACTAAAAGGGGCTCACGTCTAATGGGACGTGGGTTGGCGACCACGGGGCCCCAGCTGAGTCCGGCATTGCTTCCACTTACATGTGCCGGGCTCCTCTCCGTCTTCTTTCTTGTCGACCTCCCTTGGTCAAATCTTGTCCTCTTCCGACCCCGACGGTATTAGGTTATCCGAGGCCTAGGGAGTCTCTTCCTTTCCCGCCTTAATTGGCCCTTATCTCATCTTTTCTGATACCCTCCTTCAGCGACGGGTCAGCCTTCTTTTTCTTTTCATGTTATCTCCTGCCTTCTGCTCACGGCTCTCAAGGAGGTCGGGTGTATGTAGCCCCACCACTTCTGGTGCACCCTAGATAATGCTACAACCTCAGGGGCTCACGGCTGGTGAGTTCGGAAGTTGCCGACCCCGAGGGATTCCTGAGCTGGGTCCGTTTTCCCCTTTTGTCCCTTCCCTTTGGGGCGGACCTTCTCCTCTCTCCCCTCTCCTCTCCTCTTTTCCTTATATTTTCTTTTCTCTTTAAGATTTCAGCACTGTTTTTAGCCTATTTTCAATTTTTGGAAAAATAGGCTTATGCGATCACCCTTTGTCCGTGTGTGTGTGTGTGTGCGTGTGCGTGTGTGTGTGTGTCCCTTAATAACTTATAAACGGCTGGACTGATTTCAATGAAACTCGGTAAGTTCATAGCACTATTCCGGGCGACCCCGACCGTGACCTTCAAATTTGGTTCTCCTCTCTGTCTTCTTTCCTGTCGACCTCACTTGGTCAACTCTTGTTCTCTTCCGACCCCGACGGTATTAGGGTATCCGAGGCCTAGGGAGTCTCTTCCTTTCCCGCCTTAATTGGCCCTTGTCTCATCTTTTCTGATTCCCTCCTTCTGCGAGGGGTCAGCCTTCTTTTTCTTTTCCTTTTACCTCCTGCCTTCTGCTTAAGGCCCTCAAGGAGGCAGGGTGTATGTAGCCCCACCATTTCTGGTGCACCCTAGATAATGCTACACCCTCAGGGGCTCACGGCTGGTGAGTTCGGGAGTTGGCGACCCCGAGGGATTCCTGAGCTGGGTCCGTTTTCCCCTTTTGTCCCTTACCTTTGGGGCGGACCCTCTCCTCTTTCACTTTCCTATCTGCCTTTCCTGGCTCTCCTTCCTTCCAAGTCCCTCAATCCGCCTTCTCCGAGGGTTGAGGGCATTTCTTTTCCTTCTGTCCTTTTATTTGCCTTATTCTCCTTTAGTTTTCCATTTCTTCTTCTAGTATGTAGGTTAGTAGTTAGTTTTAGTTTTAAGTTCGCTTTTCATTTTCATCTTCACGATCACCCAAACCATCAGGGGCCGATAACCTAGATGTTAGGCCCCTTAAAACAACAATTATCATCATCATCATCATCAAATTTGGTTACGTCTCACCAATCCAACATAGCGGCTGTGCGAAATATTTCACCAGCATTCAATATCTCCGAAACTATTCCCGATATCACCCTGGATTTTATTACGGTGATAAAGGGAACTACTAGAAGTTCACCTATGTGACTTTTGAAATCCTGGTAACTACAAAACCAACATGGCGGCCACGCGAATTTGCGACTTTGAAATAGACGTTTCTCGCGATTTAACCAACCAAACGCAATAAAACTTGGTACAGTATTTGTATACACACATTGTAATGCACCGACATCTAACTTCGTTCAATTGTTTACATAACCACAAGATGGCGGATGTGCAAAATATTTCAGCGGCATTCTATATCTTTGAAACTATTAGCGGATCATTATGAAATCCCCCCTGTGGGTGGGGGGTTTAGAATACACCCACGGTATCCCCTGCCTGTCGTAAGAGGCGACTAAAAGGGGCGACAGGGGCTCACGTCTAGTGGTACGTGGGTTGGCGACCACGGGGCCCCAGCTGAGTCCGGCATTGCTTCCACTTACTTGTGCCTGGCTCCTCTCTGTCTTCTTTCCTGTCGACCTCACTTGGTCAACTCTTGTTCTCTTACGACCCCGACGGTATTAGGGTATCCGAGGCCTATGGAGTCTCTTCCTTTCCCGCCTTAATTGGCCCTTGTCTCATCTTTTCTGATTCCCTCCTTCTGCGAGGGGTCAGCCTTCTTTTCATGTTATCTCCTGCCTTCTGCTTAAGGCCCTCAAGGAGGCCGGGTGTATGTAGCCCCACCACTTCTGGTGCACCGTCGATAATGCTACACCCTCAGGGGCTCACGGCTGGTGAGTTCGGGCGTTGGCGACCCCGAGGGATCCTGAGCTGGGTCCGTTTTCCCCTTTTGTCCCTTCCCTTTGGGGCGGACCTTCTCCTCTCTCCCCTCCCCTCTCCTCTTTTCCTTCTATTTCCTTTTCTCTTTAAGATTCCCGCACTGTTTTTGTTACTCGAATCACCGTGTATCTAAATTCCCTTTTATCGATTTTTAAGGCATTTTTGATCTATGTTGCATTTTGTAAGTTTTTTCGATCTAAATTACATCTCGCGATTGTTTTCAACCTCAATTGCATTTTGTAAAGATTGACAATCTAAATTGCTTTTTAGTAAGTCTTTCAATGCAGGTTGCGGGGCCTTTTAGTGACTATTTTGAATTTCAATTGCATTTTGTAAGTATTTTCAACCAAAACCGCATTTCGCACGAATTTTGAATCTAAATTGCATTTTGTTTGGGGGCATTTTGCACATATTTTGATTCTCAATTGCATTTTGTGGGTATTTTGAATCTAAATTACATTTTGTCAAGTATTTTCAATCTAAATTGCTTTTTGTAAGTATTGTCAATCCACATGAGTCGTTGGAATCACCGTACATTTTGTAAGCATTTTCAATTTCAATTGCATTTTGTAAGTATTTTGAATTTCGATTGCACTTTGTGAATAATTTGGATTGGAACTGGGATAAGGCCTATTTCAATCTGAATTGCATTGTGTATTTTCAATTTCAATTGCATTTTGTAAGTATTTTGAACCTCAATTGCATTTTGTACGTATTTTCGATCTCATTTGCATTTTGTAAGTATTTTGAATTTCAGTTGCATTTTGTAAGTATTTCGACGCTACATTGCATTTTGTACGTATTTTGAACCTAGCCTTCATTTTGTGGGTATTTTTCAATCTATTCCTTTTGTGAATCTTTTCGTTCTAAATTCCCTTTTGTAAGAACATTTTGTGAGTCGTTTCAATCCGAGTTCCTTTTTGTAAGTATTTTCCGTCTCACTTAATTTTCGTTCGGGTTTCCGTTTCATTATCATCTTCGCTATCACCCAGATCATTAGGGGCCGATAACCTAGATGTTAGGCCCCTTAAAACAACAATTATCATCATCATCATCATCATCTTAATCATGCGATCGAAGTGAAAGTTTGAATAATGAACCTACGCAATAATTTCCCTTTAATGGTACATGATTCTATGGCCTATACATTTAGCAATCCAACATGGTGACCATCCGAAGTATTTAGACGGCTCTGAATATCTACGAATCTATTATTGCAATCAAATTGAATTTTTTAATGTCATAGGGGCTATGAACTTAAGTTCACCTATAGGACTTTAAATAAACTGGTGATCACAAATCCAACATGGTGGCGACGCGAAATATAAATATTCACATGGACTTTTCTCGCAATTCATCCATCCGAGTTCAGTGAAACTTGGTACAGTAAATCCTTATACGAATGTTAATCCACTGGCATCTAATTTATTTCAATTGTTTCCATAACCACAAGATGGCAGCTGTGCGAAATTTTTAAATCTCAATGTTACTTCTTGTGTTCTAATCATGCATTGAAGTTTGAATGCTACACGTACACAATAATCTTCATGTAACAGTACATAAATCTAGGACCAGATATATAAAATCCAACATGGCGACCATCCGTAATATTATGTCGGTTCTCAATATTAACGAATCTATTACAGCAATCAAACTGAAATTTCGTATGTTGTAGGTGGTAATTAACTTGAGTAGGATATATGAAGATATAATAATGTTATTGGTTTTACGTCCCTTTTAACTACTCTGGCTTTTAGAGACGCCTATATGAAGATAGGCTGAATAGTTCTTTACGGAACTACTTGTTGTTACTTGGTTCACCGTGTACCTAAATTCATTTCTAGCGATTTTTAAGGCATTTTTAATCTACATTGCTTTTTGTATGTTTTTTCGATCTAAATTACATCTGCGATTGTTTTCAACCTCAATTGCATTTTGAAAAGATTGACAATCAAAATTGCTTTTTAGTATGTCTTTCAATATGGAGGAGGGACCTTTGTGAGTATTTTGAATTTCAATTGCATTTTGTAAGTATTTTCAACCAAAACCACATTTCGCACGAATTTTGAATCTAAATTGGAATTTGTTTGGCGGGCATTTTTCACTTATTTTCATTCTCAATTGCATTTTGTGGGTATTTTGAATCTAAATTACATTTTGTCAAGTATTTTCAATCTAAATTGCTTTTTGTAAGTATTGTCAATCCACATGAGTCCTTTGAATCTACCGCATATTTTGTAAGCATTTTGACTTTCAATTGCACTTTGTGAATAATTTGGATTGGAACTGTGATAGGGCCTATTTCAATCTGAATTGCATTGTGTATTTTCAATTTCAATTGCATTTTGTAAGTATTTTGAACCCCAATTGCATTTTGTACGTATTTTCGATCCCATTTGCATTTTGTAAGAATTTTGAATTTCAGTTGCATTTTGTAAGTATTTCGACGCTGCATTGCATTTTTTAAGTATTTTGAATCTAGCCTACGTTTTGTGGGTCTTTTTCAATCTATTATTTTTGTGCAACTTTTCGTTCTAAATTCCCTTTTGTAAGACCATATTGTGAGTTGTTTCCATCTGAGTTCCTTTTTGTACGTATTTTCCGTCTCAGATAATTTTCGTTCTGGATTCCATTTCATTATAATTTTCGCTATCACACAGATCATTAAGTGCCGATAATCTCGATGTTAGGCCCTTAAAACAACATTTATCATCATCATCATCATAATACTTTATTTCATGTAGAACAATTAACTAGCGTACTGTGAGAGGAGCTATATGTTACTTCATAACGGTGTGAAGCCATATTCATGTATTTCATGACGAACAATTAACTAGCGTCCTGTGAGAGGAGCTATATGTTACTTCATAGTGGTGTGAAGCCATATTCATGTATTACATGTGTAACAATTAACTAGCGTCCTGCGAGAGGAGCTATATGTTACTTCATAGCGGTGTGAAGCCATATTCATGTATTACATGTGTAACAATTAACTAGCGTCCTGCGAGAGGAGCTATATGTTACTTCCTAGTGGTGTGAAGCCATATTCACGTATTACATGTGGAACAATTAACTAGTATCCTGGAAGAGCTATATGTAATGTCATAGTGGTGTGAAGCTATATTCATGTATTACATGTGGAACATATAACTAGAGTCCTGCGAGAGGAGCTTTATGTTACTTCATAGTGGTGTGAAACCATATTCATGTATTACATGTGTAACAATTAACTAGAGTCCTGTGAGGGGAGCTATATGTTACTTCATAGTGGTGTGAAGCCATATTCATGTATTACACGTAGAACATATAACTAGAGTCCTGCGAGAGGAGCTATATGTTACTTCATAGTGGTGTGAAGCCATATTCATGTATTACATGTAGAACATATAGCTCCTCTCGCAGGACTCTAGTTATATGTTACTTCATAGTGGTGTGAAGCTATATTCACGTATTACATGTGGAACAATTAACTAGTATACTGGGGGAGCTGTATGTTATGTCATAGTGGTGTGAAGCCGTATACATGTAGAACAATTAACTAGCGTCCTGCGAGAGGAGCTATATATTTTTTTCATAGCGGTGTGAACTCATGTTCATGTATTACATGTAGAACAATTAACTAGCGTCCTGTGAGGGGAGCTATATGTTACTTCATAGTGGTGTGAAGCCATATTCATGTATTACATGTGGAACAAGTAACTAATGTCCTGTGAAAGGAGCTATGTGTTACTTCATAGCGGTGTGAAGCCATATTCATGTATTTCATGTAGAACATGATGATGATGATAATAATTGTTGTTTTAAGGGGCCTAACATCTAGGTTATCGGCCCCTGATGGTTTGGGTGATCGTGAAGATGAAAATGAAAAGCGAACTTAAAACTAAAACTAACTAATAACCTACATACTAGAAGAAGAAATGGAAAACTAAAGGAAAATACGGCAAATAAAAGGACAGAAGGAAAAGAAATGCCCTCAACCCTCGGAGAAGGCGGATTGAGAGACTTGGAAGGAAGGAGAGCCATGAAAGGCAGATAGGAAAGTGAAAGAGGAGAGGGTCCGCCCCAAAGGTAAGGGACAAAAGGGGAAAAACTGACCCAGCTCAGGAACCCCTCGAGGTCGCCAACTCCCGAACTCACCAGCCGTGAGCCCCTGAGGGTGTAGCATTATCTACGGTGCACCAAAGTGGTGGGGCTACATACACCCGGCTTCCTTGAGGGCCTTAAGCAGAAGGCAGGAGATAACATGAAAAGAAAAAGACGGCTGACCCCTCGCAGAGTGAGGGAATCAGAAAAGATGAGACAAGGGCCAATTAAGGCGGGAAAGGAAAAGACTCCCTAGGCCTCGGATACCCTAATACCGTCGGGGTCGGAAGAGAACAAGAGTCGACCAAGGGCGGTTGACAGGAAAGAAGACAGAGAGGAGCCCAGCACAAGTAAGTGGAAGCAATGCCGGACTCAGCTGGGGCCTCATGTAGAACAATTAACTAGCGTCCTGTGAGGGGAGCTATATGTTACTTCATAGTGGTGTGGCCATATTCATGTATTACATGTGGAACAATTAACTAATGTCCTGTGAAAGGAGCTATGTGTTACTTCATAGTGGTGTGAAGCCATATTCATGTATTTCATGTAGAACAATTAACTAGCGTCCTGTGAGAGGAGCTATGTGTTACTTCATAGCGGTGTGAAGCCATATTCATGTATTTCATGTAGAATAATTAACTAGCGTCCTGTGAGGGGAGCTATATGTTACTTCATCCCCCCCAGGGGCTCACATCTAGTAGGCCGTGGGTTGGCGGCCACGGGGCCCATGCTGAGTCCGACATTGCTTCCTCTTACTTGTGCCGGGCTCCTCTACGTCTTCTTTCCTGTCGACCTCACTTGGTCAACTCTTGTTCTCGTCCTACCCCGACGGTATTGGGGTATCCGAGGCCTAGGGAGTCTCTTCCTTTCCTGCCTTAATTGGCCCTTGTCTCATCTTTTCTTATACCCTCCTTCTGCGAGGGGCCTGCCTTCTTTTTCTTTTCCTGTTATCTTCTGCATCTGCTCGAGGCCCTCAAGGAGGCAGGGTGTATGTAGCCCCACCATTTCTGGTGCACCCTGGATATTGCTACACCCTCAGGGGCTCACGGCTGGTGAGTTCGGGAGTTGGCGACCTCGAGGGATTCCTGAGCTGGGTCTGGTTTCCCCCTTTTGTTCATTACCTGTGGGGCGGATCTCTCCTCTTTCACTTTCCTATCTGGCTTTCATGGCTCTCCTTCCTTCCAAGTCCCTCAATCAGCTTTCTTCGAGGGTTGAGGGCATTTCTTTTCCTCCTGTCTTTTATTTGCCTTATTCTCCTTTTGTTTTCCATTTCTTCTTCTAGTATATAAGTTAGTAGTTAGTTATAGTTTACCTTTGATTATAATCTTCACTATCACCCAAACCATTAGGGGCCGATAACCTAGATATTAGGCCCCTTAAAACAACAATTATCATCATCATTTTGTTGAGTATTTCGAATATGCATTGCATTTTGTAAGTATTTTGAACTTAAACTACATTTTGTGCGTATTTTTACAATCTAAATTCCTTTTATGAGTATTTTCCATTCTATAAATAAGTATTTCCATTCTTCATTTCAATCAGAGTTCCAGTTTGTAAGTATTTTCAGTCCAGCTTGATTTAGCCGTTTTGGTATGCTTTTCACAAGATTTACGAACATGTCCTTCAGTTCCACATCTGTATACCACAGATTGTTTATTTCTGCAATCAGCTGATGTTCTTTTTCATCATCTTGTGTTTCATGAAGCTCCATACATTTTCTATTGGATTCATGTCCGGGCTGTTGCCTGGCCATGGAAGAACACTGATATCCTTGTCCTAAAAAAAAATGTCCCCCCAGGGGCTCACTTCTAGTGGGCGCGGGTTGGCGACCACGGGGCCCCGGCTGAGTCCGGCATTGCTTCCACTTACTTGTGCCGGGCTCCTCTCCGTCTTCTTTCCTTTCGACCTCACTTGGTCATCTCTTGTTCTCTTCCAACCCCGACGGTATTAGGGTATCCGAGGCCTAGGGAGTCTCTTCCTTTCCCGCCTTAATTGGCCCTTGTCTCATCTTTCCTGACACCCTCCTTCTGTGAGGGTTCAGCCTTCTTTTTCTTTTCCTTTTCCCTCCTGCCTTGTGCTCAAGGCCCTTAAGGAGGCAGGGTGTATGTAGCCCCACCACTTTTGGTGCACCCTAGATAATGCTATACCCTCAAGGGCTCACGGCTGGTGAGTTCGGGAGTTGGCGAACCCGAGGGATTCCTGAGCTGGGTCCGTTTTCCCTTTTTGTCCCTTACCTTTGGGGCGGACCCTCTCCTCTTTCACTTTCCTATCTGCCTTTCATGGCTCTCCTTCCTTCCAAGTCCCTCAATCCGCCTTCTTCGAGGGTTGAGGGCATTTCTTTTCCTCCTGTCCTTTATTTGCCTTATTCTCCTTTAGTTTTCCATTTCTTCTTCTAGTATGTAAGTTAGTAGTTAGTTTTAGTTTTAAGTTCGCTGTTCATTTTCATCTTCACGATCACCCAATCCGTCTTCTTTCCTGTCGACCTCCCTTGGTCAACTCTTGTTCTCTTCCGACCCCGACGGTATTAGGTTATCCGAGGCCTAGGGAGTCTTTCACTTTCCCGCCTTAATTGGCCCTTGTCTCATCTTTCCTGATACCCTCCTTCTGTGAGGGGTCAGCCTCCTTGTTCTTTTCCTTTTACCTCCTGCCTTGTGCACAAGGCCCTTAAGGAGGCAGGGTGTATGTAGCCCCACCACTTCTGGTGCACCGTCGATAATGCTACACCCTCAGGGGCTCACGGCTGGTGAGTTCGGGCGTTGGCGACCCCGAGGGATTCCTGAGCTGGGTCCGTTTTCCCCTTTTGTCCCTTCCCTTTGGGGCGGACCTTCTCCTCTCTCCCCTCCCCTCTCCCCTCCTCTCTCCCCTCCCCTCTCCCCTCCTCTTTTCCTTCTATTTCCTTTTCTCTTTAAGATTCCCGCACTGTTTTTGTTACTCGAATCACCGTGTATCTAAATTCCCTTTTAGCGATTTTTAAGGTATTTTTGATCCATGTTGCATTTTGTAAGTTTTTTCGATCTAAATTACATCTCGCGATTGTTTTCAACCTCAATTGCATTTTGTACAGATTGACAATCTAAATTGCTTTTTAGTGAGTCTTTCAATGCAGGTTGCGGGGCCTTTTATTGAGTATTTTGAATTTCAATTGCATTTTGTAAGTATTTTCAACCAAAACCGCATTTCGCACGAATTTTGAATCTAAATTGTTTGTTTGGTGGGCATTTTGCACATATTTTGATTCTCAATTGCATTTTGTGGGTATTTTGAATCTAAATTACATTTTGTCAAGTATTTTCAATCTAAATTGCATTTTGTAAGTATTGTCAATCCACATGAGTCGTTAGAATCACCGTACATTTTGTAAGCATTTTCAATTTCAATTGCATTTTGTAAGTATTTTGAATTTCAATTGCACTTTGTGAATAATTTGGATTGGAACTGGGATAGGGCCTATTTCAATCTGAATTGCATTGTGTATTTTCAATTTCAATTGCATTTTGTAAGTATTTTGAACCTCAGTTGCATTTTGTACGTGTTTTCGATCTCATTTGCATTTTGTAAGTATTTTGAATTTCGGTTGCATTTTGTAAGTATTTCGACGCTACATTGCATTTTGTACGTATTTTGAATCTAGCCTACGTTTTGTGGGTCTTTTTCCATGTATTCTTTTTGTGACTCTTTTCGTTCTAAATTCCCTTTTGTAAGACCATATTGTGAGTTCCTTTTTGTACGTATTTTCCGTCTCAGATAATTTTGTTCTGGTTTCCATTTCATTATCATTTTCGCTATCACCCAGATCATTAGGGGCCGATAACCTCGATGTTAGGCCCCTTAAAACAACAATTATCATCATCATCATCACGATCACCCAAACCATCAGGGACCGATAACCTAGATGTTAGGCCCCTTAAAACAACAATTATCATCATCATCATCATCTCTCCCCTCCCCCTCCTCTCCCCTCTCCTCTCATCTCCTCTCCTCTTTTCATTATATTTACTTTTCTCTTTAAGATTCCCGCACTGTTTTTGTTACCTGGTTCACCGTGTATCTAAATTTCCTTTTAGGGATTTTTAAAGGCATTTTTAAGCTACGTTGCATTTTGTAAGTTTTTTTCGATCTACATTACATCTCGCGATTGTTTTCAACATCAATTGCATTTTGTAAAGATTGACAATCTAAATTGCTTTTTAGTAAGTCTTTCAATGCAGGTAGACGGGCCTTTTAGTTAGTAATTTGAATTTCAATTGCATTTTGCAAGTATTTTCAACCATAACCGCATTTCGCACGAATTTTGAATCTAAATTGCATTTTGTTTGGTGGGCATTTTGCACATATTTTGATTCCCAATTGCATTTTGTGGGTATTTTGAATCTAAATTACATTTTGTCAAGTATTTACAATCTAAATTGCTTTTTGTAAGTATTGTCAATCCACATGAGTCGTTTGAATCTACCGTACATTTTATAAGCATTTTCAATTTCAATTGCATTTTGTAAGTATTTTGAATTTCCATTGCACTTTGTGAGTTTTTTGAATCTGAACCGACCTTTTTCAATCTAAATTGCATTGTGTATTTTCAATTTGAATTGCATTTTGTAAGTATTTTGAACTTCAATTGCATTTTGTACATATTTTGATCTTATTAGCATTTTGTAAGTATTTTGAATTTCAATTGCATTTTGTAAGTATTTCGACGTTACATTGCATTTTGTATGTATTTTGAACCTGGCCTATATTTTGAGGGTATTTTTCAATCTGTTCTTTTTGTGAATCTTTTCGTTCTAAATTCCCTTTTGTAAGAATATTTTGTGCGTTGTTTCAATCTGAGTTCCTTTTCGTACAAATTTTCCGTCTCACTTAATTTTCGTGCTGGTTTCCATTTCATTATCAATTTCGCTATCACCCAGATCAGTAGGGGCCGATAACCTAGATGTTAGGCCCCTTAAAACAACAATTATCATCATCATCATCCTTTAGGAGGCAGGGTGTATGTAGCCGCACCACTTCTGGTGCACCCTAGATAATGCTACACCCTCAGAGGCTCACGGCTGGTGAGTTCGGGAGTTGGCGACCCCGAGGGATTCCTGAGCTGGGTCCGTTTTCCCCTTTTGTCCCTTACCTTTGGGGCGGACCCTCTCCTCTTTCACTTTCCTTCTGGTGCACCCTGGATAATGCTTCACCCTCAGGGGCTCACGGCTGGTGAGTTCGGGAGTTGGCGACCCCGAGGGATTCCTGAGCTGGGTCCGTTTTCCCCTTTTGTCCCTTGCCTTTGGGGCGGACCCTCTCCTCTTTCACTTTCCTTTATGCCTTTCATGGCTCTCCTTCCTTAAAAGCCCCTCAATCCGCCTTCTCCGAGGGTTGAGGGCATTTCTTTTCCTTCTGTCCTTTTATTTGCCTTATTCTCCTTTAGTTTTCCATTTCTTCTTCTGGTATGTAGGTTATTAGTTAGTTTTAGTTTTAAGTTCGCTTTTCATTTTCATCTTCACGATCACCCAAACCATCAGGGGCCGATAACCTAGATGTTAGGCCCCTTAAAACAACAATTATCATCATCATCATCTCTTCCTTTCCCGCCTTAATTGGCCCTTGTCTCATCTTTTCTGATACCCTCCTTCTGCGAGGGGTCAGCCTTCTTTTTCTCTTCCTTTTACCTCCTGCCTTGTGCTCTAGGCCCTTAAGGAGGCAGGGTGTATGTAGCCCCACCACTTCTGGTGCACCCTAGATAATGCTACACCCTCAGGGGCTTACGGCTGGTGAGTTCGGGAGTTGGCGACCCCGAGGGATTCCTGAGCTGGGTCCGTTTTCCCCTTTTGTCCCTTACCTTTGGGGTGGACCCTCTCCTCTTTCACTTTCCTATATGCCTTTCATGGCTCTCCTTCCTTCCCAAGTCCCTCAATCCGCCTTCTCCGAGGGTTGAGGGCATTTCTTTTCCTTCTGTCCTTTTATTTGCCTTATTCTCCTTTAGTTTTCCATTTCTTCTTCTAGTATGTAGGTTATTAGTTAGTTTTAGTTTTAAGTTCGCTTTTCATTTTCATCTTCACTATCACCCAAACCATCAAGGGCCGATAACCTAGATGTTAGGCCCCTTAAAACAACAATTATCATCATCATCATCATTTATTGTTTCAGAACGTTTATAATTACGTCTCAAACCATTTGTAGCCATCTTTCCTGTCGACCTCCCTTGGTCAACTCTTGTTCTCTTCCGACCCCGACGGTATTAGGGTATCCGAGGCCTAGGGAGTCTCTTCCTTTCCCGCCTTCATTGGCCCTTGTCTCATCTTTTCTGATTCCCTCCTTCTGCGAGGGGTCAGCCTTCTTTTTCTTTTCCTTTTACCTCCTGCCTTGTGCTCAAGGCCCTTAAGGAGGCAGGGTGTATGTAGCCCCACCACTTCTGGTGCACCGTCGATAATGCTACACCCTCAGGGGCTCACGGCTGGTGAGTTCGGGCGTTGGCGACCCCGAGGGATTCCTGAGCTGGGTCCGTTTTCCCCTTTTTGTCCCTTCCCTTTGGGGCGGACCTTCTCCTCTCTCCCCTCTCCTCTCCTCTTTTCCTTCTATTTCCTTTTCTCTTTAAGATTCCCGCACTGTTTTTGTTACTCGAATCACCGTGTATCTAAATTCCCTTTTACCATTTTTTTAAGGCATTTTTGATCTATGTTGCATTTTGTAAGTCTCTTCGATCTAAATTACATCTCGCGATTGTTTTCAACCTCAATTGCATTTTGTAAAGATTGACAATCTAAATTGCTTTTTGTAAGTCTTTCAATGCAGGCGTCAGGGCATTTTAGTGAGTATTTTGAATTTTAATTGCATTTTGTAAGTATTTTCAACCAAAACCGCATTTCGCACGAATTTTGAATCTAAATTGCATTTTGTTTGGTGGGCATTTTGCACATATTTTGATTCTCAATTGCATTTTGTGGGTATTTTGAATCTAAATTACATTTGTCAAGTATTTTCAATCTAAATTGCTTTTTGTAAGTATTGTCAATCCACATGAGTCGTTTGAATCTACCGTACATTTTGTAAGCATTTTCAATTTCAATTGCATTTTGTAAGTATTTTGAATTTCAATTGCACTTTGTGAATAATTTGGATTGGAACTGGGATATTTCAATCTGAATTGCATTGTGTATTTTCAATTTCAATTGCATTTTGTAAGTATTTTGAACCTCAATTGCATTTTGTACGTACTTTCGATCTCATTTGCATTTTGTAAGTATTTTGAATTTCAGTTGAATTTTGTAAGTATTTCGGCGCTACTTTGCATTTTGTACGTATTTTGAATCTAGCCTACGTTTTGTGGGTCTTTTTCAATCTATTCTTTTTGTGCAACTTTTCGTTCTAAGTTCCCTTTTGTAGGACCATATTGTGAGTTGTTTCCATGTGAGTTCCTTTTTGTACGTATTTTCCGTCTTCGATAATTTTGTTCTGGTTTCCATTTCATTATCATTTTCGCTATCACCCAGATCATTAGGGGCCGATAACCTCGATGTTAGGCCCCTTAAAACAACAATTATCATCATCATCATTGTAGCCATCGAGATGTCCTTATACTTTCGAAGATCGTCTTCGTCATAGCCATCCTTAGAAGGTACACGTGCAAATAAACGTTCTAAAAGACCTGGCGTCAATTGATATCGAACTGTTTTAACAATCATGACATTATCTTTTATCTTGATCTCTGAGTCACCAATTCGAAAAAGTTTATTTTCATAGCGAACACCGTAGGTCGTATCAGTTTTTCTAGTAAAAAGGTCTTCAAGGTAGGGTGTTACCAACGGACTAAAATGCTCTACCAGAATACCTTTCAGCTGTACATACTTTTCAGGTGTAGCCAAGATTTCTGACAGAGTAGGTTTTTTTTCTCTAGAGCTAGAGGGCGTTTGAGCAATGACTGTAGTTTTTAGAAACTCTGGAAGCGGTGATTCTGTTCCAGAATTAAAAACATCCTCAGCTTCTTCATCGTCCTCTTCTTCCTCCTTGATTGTTTGTGTTCCTTTTGATACTACGTTTGGCTTATTGGACTTTGTTGTTCCCTTTAACACGGCTTCCAGAGGTGATTTCAAATGTTTTGCGATCAACAGCTCACTGTCTGCATGCGTGCGTTTCAGTTCACGGAACTTGTGTCGAATATTATTTTGCGCACGGATAATCTGCTTCTTTAATTGACTTCCTGCTGTTGCCATGACAGCTGAATAAATGACGTTTGAAAAAGTCATGCAGTGCCTTAAAATGATCAAACCCCATGCGGTAGCGTCCGTTGTTGATGTCACTTTGCTTATCGATAACGAGGCAACCGTGGTGATGAGCATTCCAACATGTGGCACACAACTGTGTAAAGGCTGGGAAGGTCATGTCTGGGTTCACGTGATCATCGTAGACGTGACGCATGTTGCGTTCATCCTGCCGGAAGAGAACAATCACGTTGGCATTGTCGCGAATGAGCTGTTTGGGTATTCGGGAATAGGTTTGAGCGAGATAAAAACAGTCAATATATTTATGACGTCCCATGCTAAAATAGGTCTGAATGATAGCCTGTCGTTCTGTGGACACATCATCAAAAATCATGAGCGAATTCGGGCGAACATGATCCGGTGAGACGACATCTTCTTGAGCGGGGAATGTGAAATAACCCATGTTATTTTTGCGAAGACCCGACATGACATTTTGCAAGAATACATAAAGAGGTTGATAGAGCGACTTGGCAAAAATGTAGATATTTTGAAATCGTACTCCGTTTAAGGAGGTGATTAAAGTAAGCAGAAGATAGGTTTTTCCACATCCCGATGGTCCAGCGATGAGACAGCGAATGGAAGACGGGAAGAGTGAACCGTGGCGGCGTTCGGACTTTGTCGAGAAGAGGCGAGAAACCAAATCTCCCACCGGAAGTGAATGTTGTTGCTTAATAATCTGCATATAGACTGAACGTGAAACGGGAAAAGGTGGTCTCTATATACATGAAGCATGTGGCTGTTTCAGATCTAGTGTAACCATGGATGACCCCCAGGGGCTCACTTCTAGTGGGCGTGGGTTGGCGACCACGGGGCCCCAGCTGAGTCCGGCATTGCTTCCACTTACTTGTGCCGGGCTCCTCTCTGTCTTCTTTCCTGTCGACCTCACTTGGTCAACTCTTGTTCTCTTCTGACCCCGACGGTATTAGGGTATCCGAGGCCTAGGGAGTCTCTTCCTTTCCCGCCTTAATTGGCCCTTGTCTCATCTTTTCTGATTCCCTCCTTCTGCGAGGGGTCAGCCTTCTTTTTCTCTTCCTTTTACCTCCTGCCTTGTGCTCTAGGCCCTTAAGGAGGCAGGGTGTATGTAGCCCCACCACTTCTGGTGCACCCTAGATAATGCTACACCCTCAGGGGCTCACGGCTGGTGAGTTCGGGAGTTGGCGACCCCGAGGGATTCCTGAGCTGGGTCCGTTTTCCCCTTTTTGTCCCTTCCCTTTGGGGCGGACCTTCTCCTCTCTCCCCTCTCCTCTCCTCTTTTCCTTCTATTTCCTTTTCTCTTCAAGATTCCCGCACTGTTTTTGTTACTCGAATCACCGTGTATCTAAATTCCCTTTTACCATTTTTTTAAAGGCATTTTTGATCTATGTTGCATTTTGTAAGTCTCTTCGATCTAAATTACATCTCGCGATTGTTTTCAACCTCAATTGCATTTTGTAAAGATTGACAATCTAAATTGCTTTTTAGTAAGTCTTTCAATGCAGGCGTCAGGGCATTTTAGTGAGTATTTTGAATTTCAATTGCATTTTGTAAGTATTTTCAACCAAAACCGCATTTCGCACGAATTTTGAATCTAAATTGTATTTTGTTTGGTGGGCATTTTGCACATATTTTGATTCTCAATTGCATTTTGTGGGTATTTTGAATCTAAATTACATTTGTCAAGTATTTTCAATCTAAATTGCTTTTTGTAAGTATTGTCAATCCACATGAGTCGTTTGAATCTACCGTACATTTTGTAAGCATTTTCAATTTCAATTGCATTTTGTAAGTATTTTGAATTTCAATTGCACTTTGTGAATAATTTGGATTGGAACTGGGATATTTCAATCTGAATTGCATTGTGTATTTTCAATTTCAATTGCATTTTGTAAGTATTTTGAACATCAATTGCATTTTGTACGTAATTTCGATCTCATTTGCATTTTGTAAGTATTTTGAATTTCAGTTGCATTTTGTAAGTATTTCGGCGCTACTTTGCATTTTGTACGTATTTTGAATCTAGCCTACGTTTTGTGGGTCTTTTTCAATCTATTCTTTTTGTGCAACTTTTCGTTCTAAATTCCCTTTTGTAGGACCATATTGTGAGTTGTTTCCATGTGAGTTCCTTTTTGTACGTATTTTCAGTCTTCGATAATTTTGTTCTGGTTTCCATTTCATTATCATTTTCGCTATCACCCAGATCATTAGGGGCCGATAACCTCGATGTTAGGCCCCTTAAAACAACAATTATCATCATCATTATGTAACCATGGATGCCTTTGGGAGAACATATAAAACAAAGAAAGGAAATGAGCCATCTACTTCGACAAACGATCCAAAACATGATACAGATCTGGCTAATAAACGATATGTCGATGCTAATGCACTGCCACGCACAACGGATGGTCATTACGACTTTAATGGAAAGCGATTAACTAATATAACAGAACCTCAATTAGCTTCAGACGCATGTTCAAAAAAGTATGTAGATTATTATCGCTTGCGGCGTATCAAGGGAGACTATGAGGCACAGAATAGACGTATCATGGGCGTTGCAGACCCCGTGAACAATCAAGATGTGTGCACCAAAGCCTATATGTTAAACAATGGTCCGGTGTTAACAAAAGAGGAAGACTATGATGTACACCAACGTCGAATCACTCAACTAGCTCTTCCAACCAACGACACGGACGCTGCTAGAAAGGATTATGTAGATAACAAGTTGAAAGAGTTACACCGTTTTGTACCATTCCTAACAGTAAATGGTTATACAGCGAATAATACACGCCTTGTACACGTGGCCGATTCCGAGGATGATCAAGATGCTTGTACAAAACGGTATTTGTGCTCTGAAATAGAGAAGGTGTGGGAAATCAGAGAGAACGCTCTACAGATGAAGCGAAAACGAATAGCCGAAGTTGCCGATCCTGTACATCCTCATGACGTGACGACTAAACGATTTTTGGAACAACGATTATCGCTTTTCATTAAAACTATGCCAAACTTATTTTCGGTTCACATTGTAAACCGACAACCGGTTGAAGACCCCAATAACCTCACCTATATACTACGTTCGGGGCATAACAATTACCGTTTACCGTATGATGGTGCCATTCGTGTTATCGAGTATACACCGGATTTCAAACATTTAGAGCTACTATTAAACGGTAGTGTTATATCATCACTCATCGAACTTGCGGTGAAAGCCGAGGACAAATTATCCTTTCAACTGAAACTGTCGTCTGAAGAAAAAGAGGCGGGAAAAACAATAAACGATTTTCCGCTGTATATAGAACTCGAATATACCGCCACCATCGATTAAATAATTGCAGGTTCTCTTCCTGAGAAGCGTTAGTTGTTGTCTATCCTTTCCACTGTGAGGTTGTCTTTTCCCTTGGTCGCGATGGTGAAACAGAGATATGTGGTGAAGAAGAGGAAGAAGTTGTCAAGAAAGGGAGGCTTTAAAGCTATTCTCCATGCGGCACGTCAGGCTTCGCGCGGAGAAACCAATAGCGAGTTGGCCTTTAAGAAAGCACTCCGAGCAGCACGATTGCATGTGAATTCCAAAAGTAAACTACGTTTTAAAAAACGTGCCCGAGTTATTCCTGTACCGAAACGAGGTGGATTTTTACCCGCGCTGTTCGCTGGACTGGCAGCCCTGGGTTCACTTCTTGGTGGAGCAAGTGCGGTAGCGCGAACGGTGAAAGCTGTCGAGGAGGCGAAGCAACAGTTGAAGGGAAGTGAGAGG
Source organism: Meconema thalassinum (assembly GCA_946902985.2). NCBI lineage: Eukaryota > Metazoa > Arthropoda > Insecta > Orthoptera > Tettigoniidae > Meconema > Meconema thalassinum. The sequence continues at coordinate 357,226,528 of OX336392.1, forward strand.
CAAAATAAAACGATGGAAGCTATAGCACTGCGTGGCAAGGGTGTGAACATGAAGCTAGCACCCTATAAAAAAGGGCTCGGCATTTACATGCCGACAAAAACGCTTAATCGATGCACTGCCACGGCGAGCTATGACACACGGAGAAGTCATAAAATATGCAAAACAGTTGAAGATTGCACACTTTCGAGGTGTATTTATGCGCAACCAATTACCTCCTCAACCTTGGAAGCGTGAGAGTGCAGTTATTAATTTGGATCTCAGTCATGGACCGGGAACAAATTACGTGGCCTACGTCAAGCATGGTCGCACCGTGTGGTACTTTGACAGTTTTGGAAACCTTCCTCCGCCGACAGAGCTTGTTCGCTATTTTGGAAGCAGTGCAACAATAAACTATTATGTGAAAGGAGTACAAAATTTTAACACTCAACACTGTGGTCGCCTCTGTCTGACCTTTCTATATAAGATTCAACGCAGGGGGAAACCGGAGCAGTATAATGGCAGAAAGTAGAGCGTTTACAGTGCACGGAAAAGGAGCCGAAGTAACTGTTGACTTTTATCCACCAATTGAATTGGGACAACGACCCTACGTGCTGGGACTTGTTTCGTTTGAAGGTTATAATAGAATCTACAACGTACACGAAGGTGTCAACGATAAGTTCTACTACGATGACGATGAGTTAACTCTACCGCCTGGCAGCTACACGGTAGATGATATTCACGATCACATCTACACAACGCTCATCAGAGAATTTACTCTAAAGGCATTTCTTGACGGGACATACAAGTTCGAACTCATAGTCAACAACGTGACACATCTTTGCAGTATTCTTTCTTCCTTTAGGATTGATTTTAAATCAGAACCAGATTCAATTGGTCCATTGCTAGGCTTTTCAGCTCGAGTGTTAGAACCAAACGTGTTGCACAAGTCTGACCAACCAGTGAAAATTATTGAAGACCAACACGTATCTGTCACGTGTAACATAATCACCGACGTTTACACTAATCCAGGAACCTTCGCATTCGCTCTATGATTTAATTGTCACTTCACCCGGTGGTTATATCATCCGCGAAAACCCGTCGGTGGTGCTCTATCACCCTGTGAGTGTGACCCACATCAGGAATATTACCTTGAGACTAGTGAATAGAAACCAACGGCTCATCCAGTTGGATCCTCATACACCTGTGACCTACAAATTGTATCTGAACCCAGCATGAAACAAGTGTATAAAGCAACAACACCGTTCAGGATGGGTGTTAGTTGTTCTCAACGCGTGTACAGGTGAACACGTGTCAACAAGCAGATCTTACAACAACTGGGTTACACCATACGTCATGAATTCGATCCTCGACGTGACCAACCCGGTCGAAGTACAGGAGGGTATCGTAAGAATTGAACACCATTCCTACCAACCGTATACTCAGGGACTAAATAACAATGATGAAATTCGTATTACCATTAATCAACAAGATATCTACACCCTACCCCATGAAAGTTACATCCAGATTGAAGGCCAACTCACCAAATCAGATGGTACCATTCCGACAACGTCAAAGTTGGCTAACCATGCGCTGGCCTTTTTGTTTTCCGAGGTTCGCTTCATCATCAACGGAATCGAAGTGGATACGACTCGAAATGTTGGTATAACAAGCGCTATGAAACTTTATCCCTCGTACGGAAGTGAGGAGAGTAAAGCGTTTCGTATGGCCGGTTGGTGTCCTGACTCGACAAACGACTGGATGATTAATGGTGATGGTACATTTACCGGTCATTTACCCCTAAAATTAATATTAGGCTTTGCAGAGGACCATAAGCGCATCGTTGTAAACGCAAGACAGGATCTGATTCTTGTTCGAGATAGGAGCGATTATAATGCGCTGAAGGGTGCTGATGGAGCTGCAATAGATTCAAAAATTTTATTGCAACGAATTCTATGGAAAGTACCGCACGTGACTCTTTCTGACCAGAAAAAAAATGAGTCTGCTCAAGATTGTGGAGAAGGATACAGCTTTACCCATACAATTTAGAAGCTGGGAGCTGCGTGAGTACCCGGTATTACCACTCACTGATACACATACTTGGTCTATAAAAACCCCACGGTACACAGAGCGGCCTCTCTACGTTATGATTGGATTTCAAACAGATCGCAAATATCAACAGAATAAAGATGCATCACAATTTGATCACATCCAATTGCGAAATATACGACTCTTCTTGAACGGAGTTACCTTCCCCTATGAAGGAATGGATTTAAACTTTAGCAAGAACAAATATGGAAAGCTTTATGACATGTTTACAAACTTTCAGTCCTCTTATTATCAGAAAGAAGCATGTCCGCTATTATCCCCGCAAGACTTGAAAACCAAAGCACCTCTGGTGGTGATGGACTGTTCGTATTTGGAGGAGTCGATGAAGGAAACAACTATCGATATCCGGTTAGAAATTGAAACGTCTGTAGTTATTCCAGAAAAAACAACAGCCTATTGCCTGATTGTTCACGAGACGCAAGTGTATTATCAGCCGCTGTCCAATATGGTGACCAGAGTATAAATAGAAATTTCGCTGCAGAGCCGTGGACTAAATCCTATGATAAAAGATTGTAAACAATGTTCTGATCTTTTTACAAATAAAGTAGTATAAGCCATTTTTATGTTTTTTTTAAAATCCATTTAGCAAATCGAGTTCCTTTTCCAACCCCTTAACTAGTAGGACTATAGGTAGAGATGTATTAGTTGGCTGAAAGCACTGGTGAAGAAAGGAGTGTGTATCCGCGAGCAGTAACCATGTCTAGAACATTGATTGTCGATATGCAAGGCTTCAAAGTCAATGAAAATAAGTTTGTTTTCAAGGACGTTGCAATTATAGATTGCACAACCATGTGGACGCCCACAGTAAGTGCTTTCACTTTTGAACCACCGTTTCCCTTGTACATGCAGTCGGATGAGGATAGAAGACAAACCGAGTGGCTGCTACGTCATTTAGGATTGAACTGGAATCATGGAAACATTCCTTATCACTATCTACTGTTTGTTTTAAAAGCCTATTTGTTCGGTGCCAACACTATTTTTGTAAAAGGAGGTGAAAAAAAGAAATGGTTACGCCAGTATGTTTCTCCAACTTGTCAACTCATCGATCTACACGAAATGGGATGTCCTGCACTACACACCTTATGTGAGCCTGGTGAACGTGTACAAAAAAAGACTCCTACACGTATCGAAACTCAATGATTGGCTAAGTCGCAATGCATGTCGGTACCTAGAAAATGAGTGTAAAACCTTGTGCATGAATGCAGACCAGAACAGTGAGACAGAGACTTATGTTTAGTACAGACGTGTGTGTGTTTGTGTATAATGGCTACCATTGAAGGCTTAAAATCTAACCCCATTGAACGGGCTATTGTTAAGTTTTTCGCTTGTAAGAAAAAACTGAACAATTTTACCCAAGAAGAACTAAATGCTTTACCCAAAGCGTTTTTGTTTTATGTTGCGTCAAATGCTGTAAAGGAGATTTGGGATAGTGTGCCGAGTGATTGGACACGGGATCCTGTGTTGTGTGAACTTCAACCGTGCACCGATTATGAACATCATCAACAAGTGTACATTTCCAAAATGCCATCAGTTCAAAATTATAGAACGTGTCAGTTAATTAAACTGTATCATGGACATAAAACCTCATGCAACGACTACGTGTCTTCATTCCACGGGTGTGATGGTAAGAAAGAATCAACCTCCGCAGCAGCGGAAAAAGAATCAACATGTGCGTCACCGACTGAAAAAAATATGTCGGATCTTTACTGGTCATGGTCTCGTTGACAAAGTCATAGATCTTTTACCCTTTGAGTTGCACTTACCTGGTTATCAATACTGTGGCCCTGGTACAAAGTTAGACGTTCGACTGGCACGTGGTGATCCTGGAATTAATGCTTTAGACGCAGCCTGCAAGCAGCATGATCTAGCGTACAGAACATCAAAGCGTGAAAACAACATCTCTGAACTAAGGCGTGTTGCCGACCAGATACTTTTGAGAAAAGCTATAGAACGTGTGACGTCACCTTCTGCATCTGTTGCAGAAAAATGGCGGCCCTTGTGGTAGCCGGTGCTATGAAGGGGAAGCTCGTGTTGAGTGGTGGACGTTTACAAACAATACATATGAAAGGACCGAGAACAAAGCAAAAATAAACTCTACACTATTCTTACCTTATGTTAAACAAGTGGTAACATGTTGATGTGCAAACGATGCCAATAAAGAAATGAACTAAAATATATGTTTGTTTTTCTAACTCATACTTGGGGTAGCATGCATGTAACCAATAGTTAAATCAAAAACTCAAAAGTCAAATTTTTTTGTTTATTAAAAAACTCATAGTAATCATAAAGCTATATATAAATTTTTACGTTGTTGCGATGTGAATGATGTTGTGATGTGGATGGTGTTGCGATGGGGATGGTATCTTGATGAGTTGGACACCTCACTGGAGTAAAACTAGTGGCAAGCGTAGGCGTTGTTACTGCCTCTTCTTCTATATCATCTCCCGCGAGGTTGTTGTTTACACTGGAACGAAATTCCATTCTAGAGAAAAAGCTATTGCAATTTGAGTTTGGAAGGTTTGTGATAAATCTGGCATACAATAAATATAACTTACCTTTTAGTAGGGATGATATCTACTTCTGAGAGATGTTAGTTGGTTTGTAGGATGTAAAGTAACTTGACCAACTGAGTAAATGTATGAAGAATATAAGTAATCATTGGTGTTTGGATATATTATATCCGTTTTACTTCCATCTGGGAATACACATCTTGTAACAAATTTGGGTTTTGTACATTTATGGCACCAATATGTCCTCCTCATTCAAGTCGTCTAAGAGATACTTCCAATTTTTATGTTTTACAAAATAACTTTGATTGTGAATATTATTAGGGAGGGGAAGCGTGTCGTCTGTGTTGTTACTATCTGGATTTTCATCTTCCATAGCAAGGTCTAGCATAAAACAAAACATTTTAAACACATCTTGTGGCAATTAATGTAGTCAATTTCACCATCACTATTTTCGTACGTGTCATTTGTGTCAGGAATGTGATAGTCGTTAATGTACGTCACACACTGTAACTCATTGAATTGTCGTGGAAAAATGATGGTGTCTTGCCCCATAGAATAATGAAGTTGGTAGTCAAATCGAGTTGAGTGATGTGATAAAATATAGTTTAATGGCCATTCTTTGAAAGTACTGTTCAAATAGTTAGTGTAAGTGGGTGTTGTACGAAATTCATTATATGTTTTGTTATATATTTGACTGCGATGCCCGTGTTTTGTTGCATAAATCCAGTGACTTGGGTCAGAAAAGTGTTGTCTAAAAGTTTCAGATTGGTTAGCCATAGTACTCACCAAACGTTGTTGCTTGAATGCGTACCAGTAAAAGATAAAAACGAAATAGTTATTCCACAACACTCACACAAGAAATATATATATTTAGCAGCAAAATCTTGCTTGGTTGTTTCCTAGCACACCACACTAGCGAATGATCAGCTCAAACCGGCTTCACTCCTTTCATATAGGGGCTTGCGCGTAGAGCACGGTGTCCATACATAGTAGCGGTCCTTCGGACGCTTGCAGCTCCAGTTACTAAGCGAAGATGATGAATTACTTCCGCGCTATCAATATCTCATGGTCACCAAAGACGGTAATGTAACCTTCGGTCGCCATGCTGCACGTAGAGCACGGTGCCCCATACATAGTAGCGGTCGGGTTGCAGTAAATAACTTTGTTATAATTATATCCCCTTCTGCACTGTAGAGCACGGTGCCCATACATAGTAGCGGTCGGGTTGTAGTAAATAACGTTGTTATAATTATATCCCCTTCTGCACTGTAGAGCACGGTGCCCATACATAGTAGCGGTCGGGTTGTAGTAAATAACTTTGTTATAATTATATCCCCTTCTGCACTGTAGAGCACGGTGCCCATACATAGTAGCGGTCGGGTTGCAGTAAATAACTTTGTTATAATTATATCCCCCTTCCACACTGTAGAGCACGGTGCCCATACATAGTAGCGGTCGGGTTACAGTAAATAACTTAGTTATAATTATACCCCCCTTCCACACTGGTGAGCACACCCACGAAGCTGTTATATATACAGGTGTAAGGGTCGCACACAATCTCACTCGCATCAAGTCTCTTTTGGCGTGAACATCGTTCTGCTCTGTACAAGGTGAGTTAAGGTTTTTTGTTTTCTTATCATTATTCAACAGTTAGTAGATGATTATAGACTATCTTTTTGATAGTTAACATGGATGCTCTCCAACAGTTAAACAAAATAGGGGCCCAGGCTGGGTTGGAAACAAGAAGACTAAGGGATCTCCCAGTTAACCAGCCGTTCCCTGTAGAGAGTCTGCAGAGAATTGAGACACGATTCGGCACCAGACTTCTTTGCCACTGCCAAGAGTTTATGGTGTTTCTACCAAGTCGATTTGCCAGCATATCCAACGAGACGCTGGCAACGTTAAATTCACGCCCCTTGGTGTTGAAGTATTTAGGCATGCACAATAATGTATGCCTAGTCCTCTTTCAAGCGGATAACATTTAACTCTTTGTCACATCGTGTATGAGCAGATGGCCTCGCTGTTCCGCCTCTAACAAAACCATTTAATACTAGAGAAATAGCAGTTGACTGTTATTATAAGTGTTTATTAGAAAATAACCTCATGGTGCCACTTGTTTGGGAAAATGTTCGTGACTGCTTCCAAACACGACTGTGCAGTGGACGAATATACAATGCCAACAAAATGTTACATCCAAAATTGTTTTTACAGGCATGTTTACCCGTTTTTTTATTACAATTTATCGCTCTTTTTATGCGCTTCACAGCATTAAAGGTGAACACAGAATTAGCGTGTACCTTTGTATTTTTTAAAGTCAGTGGAGATGAAAAACGGGAAACCATTTATTTGACAACAAAAATGAGACCATGTTATCGGACGGATGACAGGGAAGCTTGGTATAACCAACATGTCGTTGACGCTTTGGTGTCTTAAGTTTGACGCCTTTCTTGAAGGTGAAAGTGGAAAATCGCTCGAGGTCATCCCGTTTCTACAAGTCAATGTATGTTGCTTTGATCCCTTAAATTCAGGTTCTCTGTATTTTCCACTACCTCTTCCTGTTCAACGTAGAAAAACCGTTCTCAACATTCAAAATGAGGACGACTATTGCTTTTTGTGGTGCATGGCTGCATTTCTAGCCCCTGTTCAACGTCATGTTAGTTCAACATCCTCATACACGGTCATGTTTAACAGGTTACTCTCCACGCTCAACTTTGCAACTATTTCATTTCCTATGGAACTTACCTCTATGGCTAAATTTGAAAGTCTTAATCCTGATTTTTCCTTTATGATTTATGGTCTTGATAAGAATACGGTTATTGGACCGCTTTATTGGACGCAGCAGCAGAAGGTACACCATATAAATTTATTATACATTTCTAATGAGCAAACAAGTCACTATTGTTTAATTAAATACCTCTCCAGGTCAACTTTCATCTAGACACCATAAAACATTTATTTGTGAACGGTGTTTGCAGTACTTTTCAACGCAGATCAAGCTGGATAGCCACACAGTGGATTGTTCTACTCAGCCAGCAGTTAAAATTACATTTCCAAAACCGAAAGAGGCTAAAATGAAATTCAAAAACTTTCATCGCATGGATCCAGTGGCCTATACTGTGTATGCAGACATTGAAACTCTAACTACCCCCATTCAGCGGTGTTCACCGAACCCGTCTTCCTCATACACTGATGCTATTGAAAGACATACTCCGTTTTCAGTGGCTTTTCAAGTTGTTTGTTTGTCCCCCAGGGGCTCACTTCTAGAGGGCGTGGGTTGGCGACCACGGGGCACCAGCTGAGTCCGGCATTGCTTCCACTTACTTGTGCCGGGCTCCTCTCTGTCTTCTTTCCTGTCGACCTCACTTGGTCAACTCTTGTTCTCTTCTGACCCCGACGGTATTAGGGTATCCGAGGCCTAGGGAGTCTCTTCCTTTCCCGCCTTAATTGGCCCTTGTCTCATCTTTCCTGATACCCTCCTTCTGCGAGGGGTCAGCCTTCTTTTCTCTTCTTTTACCTCCTGCCTTGTGCTCTAGGCCCTTAAGGAGGCAGGGTGTATGTAGCCCCACCACTTCTGGTGCACCCTAGATAATGCTACACCCTCAGGGGCTCACGGCTGGTGAGTTCGGGAGTTGGCGACCCCGAGGGATTCCTGAGCTGGGTCCATTTTCCCCTTTTGTCCCTTACCTTTGGGGCGGACCCTCTCCTCTTTCACTTTCCTATATGCCTTTCATGGCTCTCCTCCCTTCCAGGTCCCTCAATCCGCCTTCTCCGAGGGTTGAGGGCGTTTCTTTTCCTTCTGTCCTTTTATTTGCCTTATTCTCCTTTGGTTTTCCATTTCTTCTTCTAGTATGTGGGTTATTAGTTAGTTTTAGTTTTACGTTCGCTATTCATTTTCATCTTCACGATCACCCAAACCATCAGGGGCCGATACCTAGATGTTAGGCCCCTTAAAACAACAATTATCATCATCATCATCATCTTCACGATCACCCAAACCATCAGGGGCCGATAACCTAGATGTTAGGCCCCTTAAAACAACAAGTATCATCATCATCATCAAGTTGTTTGTTCCTATGATCCAAGTCAATCCTATTTCAAATTGTTTCGAGGACCTACCTGTATTCAGTGGTTGTTACAGGAACTGAAACAGATAGCTGAGCATGTCCATCAGCTTCTTCAAATTCCCAAGCCCATACAGATGACGCTAGACGAAATGATACATCATGATACGGCAACAACGTTTCATATTTGTCAGAAGCCTATTTTACCTGACGACATTTAAGTGTGCGACCATTGTCATTACACGGGCGTCTATCGAGGAGCTGCACACAACACGTGTAATTTAACGTTTCGTGCAGCAAAGTATATACCCGTCTTTTTCACGGTCTCACCAATTTTGACTCCCACTTTATTATTCGTGAGTTTGCCAGATTAGACAAGGAACATTTTTCCATTATTCCGCAAAATCATGAGCGGTTTATTTCCTTTTCTATACATTACCAGGGTATATCACTTCGGTTTCTCGATTCCTATCGATTTATAGCCTCTTCGTTAGACGCCTTGGTCAAGGGCATTTCACCCGATGAATTGCACTTTACCCGAAACCATTTTTCGTATGATGCTAAATTCAAACTTTGCATCCGGAAGGGCGTTTATCCTTATGAATATACCAACAGTTGGTCTTCCTTGGACGAAACGCATTTACCCCCGCAGGATGCATTTTTTAGCACGTTGCATAATACTACCATTACCGATACCGATTATATCCACGCCATCAACGTGCGGGATACCTTTGGTTGTACCACCCTAGGTGAATATGCTGATCTGTATCTCACTGTGGATACCTTGCTATTAACAGATATTTTTGGGAAATTCCGTCGCATGTGTATACAGAATTACAGGCTGGACCCGTGTCACTATTATACAGCACCGGATTTATCATGGGATGCCATGTTGTTTTACACAGGAATCGAGTTGGATTTACTTGTAGATATTGACATGTTATTATTTTTTGAAAAGGGCATTCGTGGAGGATTTGTTTCCCTTGTTCAGAGACATGTCCGTGCCAATCATCCTTACATGTCAACGTATAATGCACAGCAGCCCATTTCCTATTTAACACACTACGATGTGAATAATTTGTACGACTATGCTATGAGTCAACCACTCCCGTATAAAGATTTTGTCTGGCTCAGTAACAAGGAAATCGAACGCTTTGACGTGTACACCGCTGTTCGTCGAAAAGAAATTGGCTTTGTCCTGGAAGTGGATATACAATACCCTGCACATGTGCATGACGATCACGCTGATTTACCGTTCTGTGTCGAGCGTAGGATTCCTCCAAATTCGAGCTCAAAACATCCAAAGTTACTGGGAACGCTTCTTCCTAAAACAAGGTATGTGATTCACATCCAAGTGCTTTTACAATGCTTAACGTATGGACTCGTGTTGAGTTAGATCCATCGTACTGTATCGTTTGCACAAAAGGCGTGGTTGAAGCCTTACATGGACCTGAATATTCACCATCGGCAGCGTGCTACCCAACCTTTTTTTTTTTTTTTTAAATTGATGAATAATGCAGCATACGGTAAAACGTTTGAAAATGTACGCAAACACCGGTCCATCCATTTAGTTACTTCGTGGGAAGGTAGGTATGGAGCTCGGAAATATGTTGCCAAGCCCCATTTTAAAACCATGAACATTATTACTGACGCATTGGCTACCGTCGAATTTGGAAAAGTTTAAATTCTTCACAATAAACCTATTTATTTAGGGATGACTATTTTGGAGTTTTCAAAATTAACCATGTGTGACTTTCATTATGGGTTTGCTCGTCGCTATTTTAAGGGTGTTCATCTTGTTTATATGGACACCGATAGTTACATATATCAGGTTAAAGCAACAGACGTTTATCAGGTGATGCGTGACCATCCTGAGCATTTCGATACGTCCTCTTTTGCTGATGGCAACATCTTTGGCTTGTTACCTCAAAACAATGGGGCTCATGAAGGATGAATGTGGCGTCGATGTGATGACGGAATTTTTAGGCCTAGCATCAAAAATGTACTGCTATACTTGCGACAGTTCAAGACATGTCAGTCGAGCCAAGGGGGTCCGCTCCAGTGTCATCCGAACGTTATGCATGGCTCGTTATCGTGAGGCATTATATAATCTCACTGAAGAGTATGCAAAACAGTCACGTCTAACGTCCCGTACCCATGAAGTGTTTCTTGTCGAGCAAATGCGACGCTCGTTGCTATTGTTTGATGATAAACGTTCATGGGTAAATGATCACCTCACATGCTTGCCATGGGGCCCTTAATGAGTAAACCGATCAAGTTTTGTTGTTCATGTGTTCGCTATTATCTGTGAATCATGATGATGATGATAATTGTTGTTTTAAGGGGCCTAACATCTAGGCTATCGGTCCCTGATGGTTTGGGTGATCGTGAAGATGATGATGATAATGATCATGATAATTGTTGTTTTAAGGGGCCTAACATCTAGGTTATCGGCCCCTGATGGTTTGGGTGATCGTGAAGATGAAAATGAAGTGCAAACGTAAAACTAAAACTAACTACCAACCTACATACTAGAAGAAGTAATGGAAAACTAAAGGAGAATAAGGCAAATAAAGGACAGGAGGAAAATAAATGCCCTCAACCCTCGAAGAATGCGGATTGAGGGACTTGGAAGGAAGGAGAGCCATGATAGGCAGATAGGAAAGTGAAAGAAGAGAGGGTCCGCCCCGAAGGTAAGGGACAAAAAGGGGAATACGGACCCAGCTCAGGAATCCCTCGGGGTTGCCAACTTCCGAACTCACCAGCCGTGAGCCCCTGAGGGTGTAGCATTATCTAGGATGCACCAAAAGTGGTGGGGCTACATACACCCGGCCTCCTTGAGGGCCTTGAGCAGAAGGCAGGAGATAACAGGAAAAGAAAAAGAAGGCTGACCCCTCGCAGAAGGAGGGAATCAGAAAAGATGAGACAAGGGCCAATGAAGGCGGGAAAGGAAGAGACTCCCGAGGCCTCGGATACCCTAATACCGTCGGGGTCGGAAGAGAACAAGAATTGACCAAGTGAGGTCGACAGGAAAGATGACAGAGAGGAGCCCGGCACAAGTAAGTGGAAGCAATGCCGGACTCAGCTGGGGCCCCGTGGTCGCCAACCCACTTCCCACTAGATGTGAGCCCCTGGGGCTATCTGTGAATCAAAACATGTCTATGTGTATGTCATATATTGTAAATAAAGGACTAGTATGTTTTGTCCTTTTGTCCCCGTGTGGGTGCGGGTTAGAATACACCCACGGTATGCCCTGCCTGTCGTAGGAGGCGACTAATAGGGCCGACATGGCCGAATAACTTGCCAGTTTTGATTTGTTCAGACCCCCTGTGGATGGGGAGGGCAGAATTCATCCACGGTATCCCCTGCCTGTCGTAAAAGGCGACTTAGAGGGCGCCTTATAAAGGTCAATTTTGGTTTTCTGGTCCCAGCTCTGGTTTGACCAATAGAAATAAACATGCGTGCTGTTAGGGGAAGGGCCACCAGCTTGGCCATCTGGCCAGAAAGCCTAGACGGTATGCCCCATCCCGTCAGGTGGGTGCGCCATGTACCCTACAGTAGTATCCGCCTTACAACGAAGGTCCCTGCATGGCCGAATACTGGAGCTGAATTAATCCTGTGCATGCCGAGGGGGAAGTGCCTGTTCGAGGCACTGGGACCCCGGGCAATATCTGCTATGCCAGGTAGTTATTGCCTTGGCTGGGTGGCGCCTACAGTGATAGCCCCCGTTCGGAGTGGGCAGTATTCGGGGAGGATTTCGTCCGGGATGCGTAGTAAACGATCACGGACACCTGTACAGGGTGGCACCCTTAAAAAGCCGTCTCTGGAGTGTAGACCGAATCCCAAGGTGTATACGCCTTGGGATGAGGCATTTAATAAGAAGTTCCCTGTTGACAGGTCTCCTCGCTACCTGGTAGCTACCAGGACAGACGGGGGAGATTTTAAACAGGTAAAATCGATCCTATTTTCAGAGGAAATCGAGGGGAAATATCGCGACCTTAACGGGATATCCAAGCTCCGGAACGGGCAGCTTCTGCTGCATACCGTTGTCCGGCAGCAAACCGAAGCGTTGCTGGGATGCACGCATTTCGGCGAAATTCCCGTTAATGTTGAGAAGCACGATACGCTGAATGAGGTCCGTGGAGTTATATTCCATCGCGACCTCATTTTAAACAGCGACATGGAATTGATGCGGGATCTGGGGAAGCGAGGCGTCACCAAGATTAGGCGCATCACCCGAAAGATTGGGGAGAACAGCGTCGATACCGGCGCTTTTATTCTCCATTTTGAGGGTGATATAGTGCCTAGGCAGGTGAAGGTCACGTCGTACCATTGCGACGTTAGACCGTACATCCCTCCACCTATGCGCTGCTACAATTGCCAGAAATTCGGTCATGTTTCTGCCAGGTGCACTGCCAAGGCGGTGTGTAGAGAGTGTGGCAAGGGGACACATGACGGTGTGGGGTGTACGCCTCCCCCGACGTGTCCTAACTGCCAAGGAAGTCACTCTCCGCGGTCGAAGCAGTGCCCTGAGTTCTGCAAGGAAGCAAAGATACAAGAAATCAGAACATTGGATCGGCTTTCATATCACGACGCTCGAAAGAGATACCGTGATATGACTGCACCCGAATTTCCGGTATCTTTCGCGGCTAAGGTGACGCCACCTGTCACCCCTGCCACTTTCGTTCCCTCCCCCAGGGGCTCACATCTTGTGGACGTGGGTTGGCGACCACGGGGCCCCAGCTGAGTCCGCCATTGCTTCCACTTACTTGTGCCGGGCTTCTCTCTGTCTTCTTTCCTGTCGACCTCCCTTGGTCAACTCTTGTTCTCTTCTGACCCCGACGGTATTAGGGTATCCGAGGCCTAGGGAGTCTCTTCCTTTCCCGCCTTAATTGGCCCTTGTCTCATCTTTTCTGATACCCTCCTTCTGTGAGGGGTCAGCCTTCTTTTTCTCTTCCTTTTACCTCCTGCCTTGTGCTCTAGGCCCTTAAGGAGGCAGGGTGTATGTAGCCCCACCACTTCTGGTGCCCCCTAGATAATGCTACACCCTCAGGGACTCACGGCTGGTGAGTTCGGGAGTTGGCGACCCCGAGGGATTCCTGAGCTGGGTCCGTTTTCCCCTTTTGTCCCTTACCTTTGGGGCGGACCCTCTCCTCTTTCACTTTCCTATATGCCTTTCATGGCTCTCCTTCCTTCCAAGTCCCTCAATCCGCCTTCTCCGAGGGTTGAGGGCATTTCTTTTCCTTCTGTCCTTTTATCTGCCTTATTCTCCTTTAGTTTTCCTTTTCTTCTTCTAGTATGTAGGTTTTTAGTTAGTTTTCGTTTTAAGTTCGCTTTTCATTTTTCATCTTCACGATCACCCAAACCATCAGGGGCCGATAACCTAGATGTTAGGCCCCTTAAAACAACAATTATCATCATCATCATCGCTTTTCATTTTCATCTTCACGATCACCCAAACCATCAGGGGCCGATCACCTAGATGTTAGGCCCCTTAAAACAACAATTATCATCATCATCACTTTCGTTCCCCGTGCTGTACCCTCGACGACGAACTACTCTGAGATCGTAAAGTCTCCCCTCGCTGTCCAAGCGAGACCTGTCAGCCCGAAGAAGGTAACACAACTTTCTTCGGCCATTGTGAAAAAGGCGCCGGTTATACCATCTAAACCGGCGCAATCGGAGAAGAAGTCATCTTCCTCTCCGAAACGGTCGGAGAAGAAGTCTTCCCCTGCCAACGAGGCAAAGAAGACTTCCGCGACCGGGGCTGGATCGTCATCCAGCCCACCTGATAAGACAAAGATAGTGGAGAAGAGGGGGACGGAGCGGCGCCGTCTCTCTCGACCTCCGGCTGATGGGATGGCTCCTTCATCTGCTGGGTCTTCCGCTCCCTCGACCATCAAGGGAGTGATGCCCGCAGAAGCCAAACCCATTAGAGTGGAGGAACTCCCCTATAGGAAAAATAAGTCACCGGCGGAGAAGAGAGGGGCGGTTCAGCGCCGTTTCTCTTCCTCTCCTGCATACAAGGCAGCTCAGCCATCTGCTGGCCATTCCGCTCCTACCATCACCAAAGGAGCGGTGCCAGCTGGAGCGGCCTCGTTTTGCAAGGACCTGACGTCTGTGGGGAAGGGACCACCTACTTCCCCGAATAGACGTCTGCGTCGGTCTAGAAAGAAGCATGCTCGGGGCGTGTCGGGGACAAGTACCCCGTCTTCGGACAGGGAGCAAGTCCCTAGACACCGCTCTCGCTCTTCTCCAAGAGCGAGACTTGTGAGGTCCGACGACGACCGCGCGCAACCAAAGAGAGCACCCGCTCCATTTTCTTCGTCTTCGGAAGGAGATGTGGAGATTGAGGTGTGCTCTCCTGCCCCATCATCTCCAACTAGAGATGGGGAAGGGTGGCAAACGGTCAAGCATAAGTAGAAGACCCACTTCTACTTAAGTCCACACCATGGCACTATTACAATGGAACTGTAATAGCTATTCTGTTCATCTCGCTGAGTTACGACAATTAATATCTTCGTTTTCGGCAACCATTGTCTGTCTTCAGGAATCCAGGTTTCGTCCTGGACATGAGACAACAATGCGTCACTTCAAACTCTTCTCTAGAGACCGGGTGGACGGAGCTGTGGCCGCTGGTGGCGTCTGCACTCTCGTCCACTCTAGCCTCTTTAGTGAAGAGGTGCCGTTGCGTACTCAGCTAGAGGCAGTTGCAGTTCGTACTTCGTTGCCAGTAATGGCAACAGTATGTAACGTGTACATCCCGCCTGATTCTCAGCCGGATTACGACCAGCTGGTGGATCTAGTCTCTCAGCTCCCCCCTCCTTTCCTCCTTCTGGGAGATGCTAATGCCCACAACACCATCTGGGGCTCCGCTACCACTAGCGGTAAAGGGAGAGATTTTGAGAGGCTGATCAGGCGGCTGGACCTGTGTCTGTTGAACACAGGGGAGCCTACGCACTTCTCTATTGCACACGGTACTTATTCAAGTATCGATATTACCCTGTGCAGTCGTGCGCTGGTTCCCCTGCTACAGTGGGGTGTACACGATAACCTTTGTAATAGTGACCATTTTCCAATTATCGTTACTCTTCCGAACCAGAGAGCCATCGAGTTACCAAGTCGATGGCTTCTCCGTCGGGCTGATTGGCCAACTTTCACGGCACGTGCGGTGTTTGCCGAAGATACCTTTGAGAGTGTCGACGATCATACCATTCACGTAACGAATGGTATTTTGGCTGCTGCTGAGGAAACAATACCTTCCTCGTCCGGCAACTCACGCCGGAAGCTTGTCCCTTGGTGGACAGCCGAGATTGCAGCAGCCATTAAAGATCGTCGACGTGCTTTCAAATGCTGTCGGAGGCAAAACACTATGGCCAACCTTATCACCTTCAGAAGGATGCGTGCTAGAGCCCGATATCTGATTCGGGAGAGTAAGAAAACGACCTGGGAAAAGTATGTGTCGTCCTTGGCGGCGCATACTCCTTCATCTCAAGTGTGGACTAAGCTTCGTCGGATCTCCGGACTCCCGACATCACTGTCGATATCCGGAGTGTCCATCAATGGAGACATCGTCACGGACCATCTCGCCATTGCCAACAGCATTGGCTCGCACTTCTCCGATGTATCCTGCTCCGGGAGTTACGATCCTACATTTCTGACTCTGAAGCGGGAGGCAGAGACTCACCCCTTGTCCTTTGCCACTGCTGCTTCGGAGTCCTATAATGTACCATTCTCTGAACGGGAACTGCGCAGTGCGCTTGCACTGTGCAGGGATACGGCTCCTGGACCGGATAACATACATAATCAAATTTTAAAACATCTGTGCGAATCCAGTATAAAAAAAAACTGTTGATCCTCTTCAATCGTATATGGATTGAAGGGGAGTTTCCATCTCAATGGCGAGAGGGGATCGTGATACCGATTCCTAAGGCTGGAAAGGATCCCAAGTTTGTAAGCAGCTATAGGCCCATTTGTTTGACAAATGGCCTATGTAAGCTGCTCGAAAAGATGGTGAACCGTCGACTGGTGTGGTTCTTGGAGGATAAAGGTCTCCTGTCTGAGTACCAATGTGGATTTCGCTCTCATAGGTCCACCACTGACCATCTGGTGCGACTTGAGAGCGCCATACAGGAGGCTTTTTTTTTCCCGAAAGCAGCACCTAGTCACGGTTTTCTTTGACCTCGAGAAAGCCTACGACACCACATGGCGCTACGGGATCCTTTCCACCCTTCACAAGTGGGGACTGCGTGGTAACTTACCGACTTTCATTGCGAATTTCATGTCCGTCCGACTCTTCCGTGTAAGGGTCGGTAGGACATTATCGCAATACTATACCCAAGAAAATGGAGTTCCTCAGGGTTCAGTGCTGAGTGTCACCTTGTTCGCGATTGCCATTAATGGCATTGTTGCCGCCGCCGGGTCCGCGGTAGTTCCATCGCTGTATGTAGACGATTTAGCTCTGCATTACAGCTCTGGAAGTATGGCAGTCGTGGAACGGCAATTGCAGTTAGCTATCAACCGGGTCGACAGGTGGGCTCACGACCGGGGTTTTCGTTTTTCAGCAGCGAAAACCTCCGTCGTCCATTTTTGTCGGCTACGGAGGCTACATTTACACCCTGAACTACATCTCAGGGATGCTGCGTTGCCGTTGGTTGACACTAATCGCTTCCTGGGGCTCCATTTTGACAGCAAGTTAACGTGGCAGCACCATATACGGCAATTGAAAATGACATGTCTCTGGAAACTGAACATGCTCAGGTTTCTTAGTGGCACTACGTGGGGGGCTGACCGTGCGGTGCTGCTACGGTTCTACCAAACCCTCTTCCTGTCCCGGCTAGACTATGGTTCTGCGGCATACGGTTCAGCAAGGCCGGCAACCTTGAAAATACTGGACAGTATCCACCATAGTGCCGTTAGGCTGGCTACCGGTGCCTTCCGGACCAGCCCGATACCCAGCCTACTCGCCGAGTCGGGTGTTCCACCATTACATTACAGACGCCAACATATGCTTTTAGCATATGCTGCCAATGTGCGTCAAATGCCGCAACACCCGACCTATCAAGCTCTCTTCGGTACCCAAAACCACCAGGGCTACGCCAACCGGCCTCGTGCCACTCGGCCGGTTGGTATTAGACTTGATAGCTCGTGCACTGAAATAGGAGTGGCTGTAGGTCCATGTATGATCCGGACATCTAGCGAGGTGCCTCCGTGGCAAGGCCCGCGTCCGGAAATTCGGTTAGATCTTCACCAAGGTCCTAAGGTGAACACGGATGCGTCCGTTTACCGGAGGCAGTTCCACAGCATAGTTCACCAATTTCCGGACGCTGGCATTCTATACACGGATGGTTCGAAGGTGGACGAGAAAGTGGGTTGTGCTTACGTTATTGATGGTGCAAATACCAAGATCTCTTTGCCTGAGGCCTGTAGTGTGTTTACTGCGGAGCTCGTTGCCATCTATGAAGCTCTGCAGTTTGCACTACAGGATGCACGAATCCACTTTCTCGTGTGTACCGACTCTTTGAGTTCGTTGCAGTCAATTGCTACATGTTTCCCGCAACACCCCCTAGTGCAGGGAATCCACGACCTACTAGCCGGGCTGTACCACGCTGACACTCGAATCACCTTTCTGTGGCTTCCAAGCCACATGGGAATTGCGGGAAATGAGTTAGCAGATCAAGCTGCAAAAGAGGCGGTATCACTACCACCTCGACCAATGGAGGTACCCGCTAGAGATATTCGCTCTCAGTTACGCCTACAAGTTCTGGCTTTTTGGGAGAGTCGGTGGCTAGCTGACCCACTGCCCAGTAAACTGAGAGCGATCAAGGGAACTACTCGCGTGTGGCGGAGCTCCTTCCGGGCCCGGAGAGAGTCCGTCATTTTGTGTAGGCTAAGGATAGGTCATACAAGATCCACCCACTCGTACCTAATGAGAAGGGAAGACCCCCCACTTTGTACCTGTGGAGCCGTATTCACCGTGGCCCACATTTTCACCCAGTGTGTGGATCTTGCTGACTTACGAAGAAACCTTGGTTTGCAGACGACACTCAAACTTATATTAGCCGATGACGCGGTGGCTGCTGATCGCGTTATCCGCTTTATAAGTGAGAGTGGGTTAGGGCCAGCAATCTAAATTTTCCAGTGAACATTGACTCAACGACTTGTTCGTTTTTGAATGATAAAGTTTTGTTTTTTCCGTAATTTTTGTTTATTTTTATAATTTTTATTTTTTATTTAATTGTTTGTTTTTGTTTTATTAATTTTTGGTCTTTTTAAATTTAGATGTCCACCTCAAAATTTTAAATTCAATTCAAAATTTGTATTCTTTAATCTGTGTTAAGAGGGGCAGATGACCTCGTAGTTCCGCCCCTTAAAACAACAATAACTAACTAACTTTGTCCTTTTGTTTTCCCCCCAGGGGCTCACATCTTGTGGGCGTCTAGGCCCTTAAGGAGGCAGGGTGTATGTAGCCCCCCCACACTTCTGGTGCACCCTGGATAATGCTACACCCTCAGGGGCTCACGGCTGGTGAGTTGAGTTCGGGAGTTGGCGACCCCGAGGGATTCCTGAGCTGGGTCCGTTTTCCCCTTTTGTCCCTTACCTTTGGGGCGGACCCTCTCCTCTTTCACTTTCCTATATGCCTTTCATGGCTCTCCTTCCTTCCAAGTCCCTCAATCCGCCTTCTCCGAGGGTTGAGGGCATTTCTTTTCCTTCTGTCCTTTTATTTGCCTTATTCTTCTTTATTTTTCCATTTCTTCTTCTAGTATGTAGGTTAGTAGTTAGTTTTAGTTTTAAGTTCGCTTTTCATTTTCATCTTCACGATCACCCTAACCATCAGGGGCCGATAACCTAGATGTTAGGCCCCTTAAAACAACAATTATCATCATCATCTTGTGGGCGTGGGTTGGTGACCACGGGGCCCCAGCTGAGTCCGGCATTGCTTCCACTTACTTGTGCCGGGCTCCTCTCCGTCTTCTTTCCTGTCGACCTCACTTGGTCAACTCTTGTTCTCTTCCGACCCCGACGGTATTAGGGTATCCGAGGCCTAGGGAGTATCTTCCTTTCCCGCCTTAATTGGCCCTTGTCTCATCTTTTCTGATATTGTGCCGGCTCCTCTCTCTCTTCTTTCCTGTCGACCTCCCTTGGTCAACTCTTGTTCTCTTCCGACCCCGACGGTATTAGGGTATCCGAGGCCTAGGGAGTCTCTTCCTTTCCCGCCTTCATTGGCCCTTGTCTCATCTTTTCTGATTCCCTCCTTCTGCGAGGGGTCAGCCTTCTTTTTCTTTTCCTTTTACCTCCTGCCTTGTGCTCAAGGCCCTTAAGGAGGCAGGGTGTATGTAGCCCCACCACTTTTGGTGCACCGTCGATAATGCTACACCCTCAGGGGCTCACGGCTGGTGAGTTCGGGCGCTTGTGACCCCGAGGGATTCCTGAGCTGGGTCCGTTTTCCCCTTTTTGTCCCTTCCCTTTGGGGCGGACCTTCTCCTCTCTCCCCTCTCCTCTCCTCTTTTCCATCTATTTCCTTTTCTCTTTAAGATTCCCGCACTGTTTTTGTTACTCGAATCACCGTGTATCTAAATTCCCTTTTACCATTTTTTTTAAAGCATTTTTGATCTATGTTGCATTTTGTAAGTCTCTTCGATCTAAATTACATCTCGCGATTGTTTTCAACCTCAATTGCATTTTGTAAAGATTGACAATCTAAATTGCTTTTTAGTAAGTCTTTCAATGCAGGCGTCAGGGCATTTTAGTGAGTATTTTGAATTTCAATTGCATTTTGTAAGTATTTTCAACCAAAACCGCATTTCGCACGAATTTTGAATCTAAATTGCATTTTGTTTGGTGGGCATTTTGCACATATTTTGATTCTCAATTGCATTTTGTGGGTATTTTGAATCTAAATTACATTTGTCAAGTATTTTCAATCTAAATTGCTTTTTGTAAGTATTGTCAATCCACATGAGTCGTTTGAATCTACCGTACATTTTGTAAGCATTTTCAATTTCAATTGCATTTTGTAAGTATTTTGAATTTCAATTGGACTTTGTGAATAATTTGGATTGGAACTGGGATATTTCAATCTGAATTGCATTGTGTATTTTCAATTTCAATTGCATTTTGTAAGTATTTTGAACCTCAATTGCATTTTGTACGTAATTTCGATCTCATTTGCATTTTGTAAGTATTTTGAATTTCAGTTGCATTTTGTAAGTATTTCGACGCTACTTTGCATTTTGTACGTATTTTGAATCTAGCCTACGTTTTGTGGGTCTTTTTCAATCTATTCTTTTTGTGCAACTTTTCGTTCTAAATTCCCTTTTGTAGGACCATATTGTGAGTTGTTTCCATGTGAGTTCCTTTTTGTACGTATTTTCAGTCTTCGATAATTTTGTTCTGGTTTCCATTTCATTATCATTTTCGCTATCACCCAGATCATTAGGGGCCGATAACCTCGATGTTAGGCCCCTTAAAACAACAATTATCATCATCATCTTTTCTGATACCCTCCTTCTGTGAGGGGTCAGCCTTCTTTTTCTCTTCCTTTTACCTCCTGCCTTGTGTTCTAGGCCCTTAAGGAGGCAGGGTGTATGTAGCCCCACCATTTCTGGTGCACCCTAGATCATGCTACACCCTCAGGGGCTCACGGCTGGTGAGTTCGGGAGTTGGCGACCCCGAGGGATTCCTGAGCTGGGTCCGTTTTCCCCTTTTGTCCCTTACCTTTGGCGCGGACCCTCTCCTCTTTCACTTTCCTATCTGCCTTTCATGGCTCTTCTTCCTTCCAAGTCCCTCAATCCGCCTTCTCCGAGGGTTGAGGGCATTTCTTTTCCTTCTGTCCTTATATTTGCCTTATTCTCCTTTAGTTTTCCATTTCTTCTTCTAGTATGTAGGTTAGTAGTTAGTTATAGTTTTAAGTTCGCTTTTCATTTTTCATCTTCACGATCACCCAAACCATCAGGGGCCGATAACCTAGATGTTAGGCCCCTTAAAACAACAATTATCATCATCATCTAGTATGTAGGTTGGTAGTTAGTTTTAGTTTTAAGTTTGCATTTCATTTTCATCTTCATGATCACCCAAACCATCAGGGGCCGATAGCCTAGATGTTAGGCCCCTTAAAACAACAATATCATCATCATCATCAACCTTTTGTTTTGTTTATTTATTTATTTATTTATTTATTTATTTTCAAGTCCTATAAATCATCAAACCTTGCTATTTCCTTACTAGATGTTTAGATGGCAGGTATAATAGGCCGAAGCTGGCGCAGGAGCTAATGTGCAAGATGGCCGCCTCGCGCAACCACCCTATGTTATTCTTATGGAGGGACTGTCAGAGCTGGAGCAGTGGCTAATGTGCAAGATGACCCCCACGTCCTGAGACCGTGGATGATGTCACAGCGGGAGTTCGGCCGTGTAGTTGCTAAATGGAATATTTATTATTAGATATTTATTGATTGATTGATTGATTGATTGATAGCTTGCCACGGTGGGTGAGTGATTATTGTGTCGGACTATCAACCCCCAAGCTTGCAGGTTAGCTCTTAGCCGTGGTAAGTGATTTTTGAAAGGCGGCAAAAATTACGACACGCATGTCATTCAATGTCGACATGTCAAAGAATCCAGCCGCCTCGCGCAACCACTCTATGTTATTCTTATGGAGGGACAGGCAGAGCTGGAGCAGTGGCTAATGTGCAAGGTGACCGCCACGTCCTGAGTCCGTGGATGATGTCACAGGGGGAGTTCGGCCGTGTAGTTGCTAAATGGAATATTTATTATTATGAGATAATTATTGATTGATTGATAGCTTGCCACGGTGGGTGAGTGGTTATTGTGTCGGACTATCAACCCCAAGCTTGCAGGTTAGCTCTTAGCCGTGGTAAGTGATTTTTGAAAGGCGTCGTTAAGGAAAATGGATTGCTCAGGAACGAGCAGTTCGGGTTTCGGAACCACCACTCCTCAACGCAGCAGCTTATGAGGCTGGTCGAACACGCCACGGTAGAGTTCAACCAAAAACGCGACACTGGAGCTGTCTTCTTAGACATACAGAAAGCTTTCGATAAGGTGTGGCACACAGGCCTATTAGCCAAACTAATAGACTGTAATTTCCATCCGGCCTACATACGACTCATTCAATCATATCTAGAAGGCCGCACATTCCAGGTTGATATTATGAACGTGCTGTCCACTAAGCGACAGATCAGAGCAGGCGTTCCACAGGGTAGTATTATAGTTCCCGTGCTGTTCAGCCTGTACATCAATGACATGCCAACACCAGCAGGAGCATTAACTACGTTATACCTCTATGCTGATGACTCGGCAATGACAGTCCAACACTTCCGCATAGCCAGCATCCGTAAGCGGCTGCAGGAAGCGCTATGGGCCCTGGAACCCTATTTCCGAGACTGGTGGATAAAAGTCAACGTTGACAAAAGCCAGGCGGTACTCTTCACCAAGAAGAACCGTATCTCACGCCGACGTGATTCCATCCGGCCACTCACACTATTTGCGCGCGACATTCCATGGACGAGCACAGTTAAGTATCTAGGAGTAACCCTAGATGCTAAACTAACCATGCTGCATCATGTAAAAACACTACAGCGCAAAGCCAACATGCGATTACTGCAGCTTTACCCATTCCTAAATAGGAAGAGTCGCCTCGACAAGACGCTGGGCGTAAACATGTATCCCCCCTGTGGGTGGGGGTTTAGAATACACCCACGGTAATCCCTGCCAGTCGTAACAGGCGATTAAAAGGGCTTCTTGGAACGGTCCCCTTTCGAGGGTTTGACAGTCAGCTCTAAAAGACATACCCACGTGCGGTATAACTCTCATTAGGTTATATCGCACTTCTTTCCGTTACTGCTTTCAGGGTCTGGCAACCAAAATTTCTATATGTGCGTGCTGTTAGGGGATGGGCCACTTACGCTTGCGACTACGCCCGAAAGCCTGTTCCGGTCTTGACCGCGCCGACAGGTGGGTGTGCCGTGTACCCGTGGAGTAGTATCCGCCTGACTACGCAGGTCCCCGCACAGCCGAATGTCTGAGCTGTAAAATCCAGTGTATGCCAAGGGGTACATGCCGATACGGCATTGTAAAACATTGGTCCCCCGGGCAATGCCTTCCAAGCTAGGCGGGCCTTGCCCTGGCTGGGTAGCGCCTACTGTGACAGCCCGTGATCGGATGTCGGTGGCATTCGGGGAGGATGATCTGGCCATGGGTTCCAAAAGAAAAATCCCCAACCAGGGTGGTCCTACACCCAAACAGGGTGGTCCTACACCCAAGTCTTTAACATTTGATTCCCTACGGGGATCAACGCCCTGGCAACAATCTGTGCGTGAAAATTTGGGTGCTAACACCCCCAAGTTTCTGGTAGCTACCAGAACAGATGGGGGTGATTTCAAGCTGGTAAAGAGTATTTTGTTTTCTCGCCACATAGAAGGTGTCTATGGCGAGCTTGAGAAAGTACAAAAGATGAGGAACGGTAGCTTGTTGCTCAAGACTAGGACTGGTGAGCAAGTTGAACGACTTTTGCAATGTGACCACTTTGGCGACATTCCCGTCAAAGTGGAAAAGCACACGTCCCTGAATGTGGTCCGAGGAGTTATTTTCCACCGGGACCTGATTCTGAACACTGACGAGGAGCTCAAGGAGGATATGCAGCACCGTCACGTGACTGATGTCCGGCGCATTACGCGCAAGGTCAATGGTCAAATCGTGGATACTGGTGCTTTCATTATTTCCTTTGAGCTTTCGGTGCTCCCAGAGAAAGTCAAGGTTACAAGTTACCGTTGTGACGTACGGCCTTATATCCCTCCACCAATGAGGTGTTATAAGTGCCAGAAGTTCGGGCACATGTTATCCCAATGATCGAGCCCCGACATCTGTGGAACATGCGGTAAGGTACCACACGAAGCAGAAGAGTGCACAACACCTTATCAGTGCACTAATTGCCCTGGATTTCATTCTCCTCGGGACAGGAACTGCCCTGTCTTCCTGAGTGAGAAGAAAATTCAGGAGATCAAAACCCTGGATGGTCTCACCTACCAGGAAGCCCGCAAGAAGTACCATACCACGATTTCGCCTTCTCCAACGATTGATTATAGAGCCATAATACCAAATTTGGTTCCGGCGACCTCATCTTTTGTACCAGCTGTGAAACATGCAACTGAGTTTCCTGTTCCGAAACCAGCTCCTAAGATTATAACGGAAAGCCCGACGGTGACTTCAACTCCACCTTCGGCCAGCACGAAGGCTGTGCGAGCGAAGGCTGCTCCGCCCGCACAGCAGGGGAGGAAGTTGAAGACTTACTCCCCAGTCGGGAGGAAGTCGAAGACTTTCTCCCCACCCAAACGGTCGGCGAAAGCCGCGCCGAAGACGGCGGAGGCGGCATCGTCGACCAGAGTCAGGAATTTGGCTCCTGACCCGTCTATATATATTAAAGAGGCGGGTAAGGGTAAGAAGGGACCCCGCACTACGCATTCCCTTTCTCCCAAAAAGGGGAAGCCATCCGCGCCAACACCTGCGGATGCTTCTGGGCCTAGGGACGTTTCGGTCCCCAGATCTACGCGCTCCCCACGGAGATCCCCCCGCCACCGATCTGCGTCTATGAAATCTTCCACCGAGTCGATTCACTCCATGACCTCGCCTGAGGACATGGAGATTATAGTCGACGTAGTGACTGTAGATCCTCCAGAGTCAAAGTTGGAGTAGCTTGCTGCTCCACGTTATTCCCTAAGTTCACACAATGGCACTGTTATAGTGGAATTGTAACAGTTATGACAGGCATTTGACAGAACTCCGTCAGCTTATTGCCCAATACGCAGCGAGTGTAGTCTGCCTACAGGAAACAAACCTCAGACCTGATCACGAGACTGTTCTGAGAGGTTTCCGACTATACTCTAAAGAGCGACAAGACGCCGGCCGGGCTTCCGGGGGCGTTTGTACCTTCGTTCGCTCTGACTGCTATAATGAGGAGTTTCCACTCGCCACTCCTCTGGAAGCTATTGCAGTTCGCGTGTCCTTGCCTGCTATGACAACTGTTTGTAACGTGTACCTTCCACCAAACCAGCCCCTTGATATTAATGACGTCTTTGATCTTGTTGATCAACTTCCAGTCCTTTTCCTTATCGTGGGTGATTTCAACTCTCATCACCCCCAATGGGGATCACCATCTTCCTGCCCCAGAGGAAGGGACGTGGAGGGCTTAATTCAAGGGTTGGATTTATCTCTATTAAATACAGGGGAAGCTACACATTTCAGCTTAGCGCACGGCACGTACTCACACATTGACTTGAGTGTGTGTAGCCGTGCGCTGGTCCCCTATTTGGTTGGTATGTACACGACGACCTCTGTGACAGTGACCATTTCCCGATCGTTCTTACCCTTCTGACCCAGACGCCCGTGGAGTTCCCCAGTCGTTGGGTTCTTAAGCGGGCAAATTGGCCCTCGTTTCAAGAACAAGCTGTGTTCGTTGATCTTGGTTGCCGGAGCGTCGATGACGAGGTACAGCACATCACCGATGTGCTTCTTGCTGCCGCCGAAGAGTCCATCCCATTCTTTTCTGGGACTCCTCGTCGCAAACTCGTCCCTTGGTGGACAGAGGATATTGCAGCGGCAATAAGAGACCGTCGTCGAGCTCACAAGCACTACCGTCGGCGTCCAACCATGGCCAATTTGGTGGCGTTTAAGAAATTTCGTGCCAAGGCACGGATTCTTATTCGCCAGAGTAAGAAACAATCCTGGGAACGGTATGTGTCTTCTATTACGGCACATACCCCCTCCTCTCAAGTGTGGACTAAACTACGACGCATTTCGGGAATTCAGACATCTTCTACTGTACCGGGAATTTCCATTGCTAATGAACTGGTTACAGATCCTTATCGCGTTGCAAACCATCTCGCCTTGTATTTTGCGGATATATCCGGTTCCGATAACTATGACCCTGCCTTCGTGGCCCTGAAGCGCGAAGCGGAACGTTTCCAGCTTAGTTTTGCTTCCCGCGCTTCGGAGGAGTACAACGTGCCCTTTACGGAGTGGGAACTCCGCGGAGCGCTGGCGCTCTGCAGGGACACGTCTCCTGGCCCGGATAATATTCACAACCAGATGCTTAAACACCTTAACGATGAGAGCATTCGCTATTTGCTCAGGGTGTTTAATCGTATCTGGTTGGAAGATGTGTTTCCAGCGCAATGGCAGGAAGGTATCATTATACCTATCCTGAAGCCCGATAAGCATCCCAAATTGACAGGGAGTTACAGACCTATTTGTCTCACTAACGGTTTGTGCAAGCTCTTTGAGAGGATGGTCAATCGGCGCCTGGTGTGGGTCCTGGAGAAACGGGGACTCCTGTCTGAATACCAGTGTGGTTTCAGGGCGTCTAGGTGTACCAACGACCCTCTGGTACGCCTGGAGACTACCATACAGGACGCTTTTCTCCGGAGACAGCACCTAGTCGCTGTTTTCTTTGACCTCGAGAAGGCCTATGACACCACTTGGCGTTACGGCATCCTCTCTACCCTGCATCAATGGAAATTCCGAGGTAGCTTGCCGGTTTTTATTGCGAATTTTCTGTCCCTTCGCCTGTTCCGTGTCCGAATAGGGGGGACATATTCGCAATATCATATACAGGAAAACGGAGTCCCACAGGGATCGGTGCTTAGCGTAACATTATTTGCGATTGCCATAAACGGTATAGTCGCTGCTGCTGGTCCAGCAGTGGTACCGTCGCTATATGTAGACGACTTCGCTCTACATTATAGTGCGCAAAATATGGCGGTCGCTGAACGACAGCTACAACAAGCTATTCGGAGAGTGGAACGCTGGACACTGGAGCATGGCTTTCGATTCTCAACCGCTGAGTCCTCGGTTGTCCATTTCTGCCGAAAGCGCACCCTCCATCCAGATCCTGAGCTTTATCTGGGCTATGTAGCTTTGCCTGTTGTTGCTGCGTACCGGTTCCTTGGGCTCCTTTTCGATCAGAAATTGACGTGGGAACCACACGTGCGGTGTTTGAAAACTGCCTGCGCTAAGAAACTCAACATGTTGCGGTTTCTTAGCGGCACATCATGGGGGGTGGACCGCGCGGTGCTCCTGCGTTTTTATAATTCACTGATTTTATCTAGGTTAGATTATGGCAGTGTAGCATATGGTTCGGCCCGTAAGTCAGTGCTTGTTAAACTGGACAGTGTCCACCACGGCGGTGTGAGGCTGGCGACGGGTGCCTTTCGGACAAGCCCAGTCGTCAGCTTGCTCGCCGAGGCTGGCGTACCTCCTTTACACCTGAGGCGCCAACAAGTACTGCTGACCTGTGCTGCAACTATTCGACAGATGCCACTTCATCCAAGCTATCCGTGTTTAAAACTCAGCTGAGTTTTAATTCACCGGCCGTGAAAGCCAATATACTATCCGTGTTTGTTTTACAATCCGAATCTCCGGCTGTATGATGTGCTCGCCCGAGCCACTCGGCCGGCGGGGATTCGCTTGGATGACTTATACCGTCATTTCCGATTTCCTTCTGTCTCCTGTATCGTCCGAGTACCTAGCAAGGCCCCTCCGTGGATGGTTTCTCGCCCTGATATCATCCTGGATCTGCACACCGGCCCCAAGTCGGACACGGACTCCTCCGTCCATCGGAGGCTGTTCCAGTCCGTGGTGACACGGTATCCGGGATCAGGGCTTGTATTCACGGACGGTTCGAGGGTAAACGAGAAAGTAGGCTGTGCATTTGTGGTTGAGGATCGTCGGTTTCTCTTTTCACTTCCCGAGGCCTGTAGCGTGTACACTGCGGAGCTCTATGCCATCTTAGAGGCTCTGCGGTACACGTTATCAGACGATCACCAGCACTTTCTTGTGTGTACTGACTCTCTGAGTGCGCTGCAGGCGATCGATGTGTGTTTCCCGAAGCACCCGTTGGTCCAGCGTGTGCACGACCAGCTCGTCAGTTCGCGTAACGCTGGAACCGGGGTGACCTTTGTGTGGCTTCTTAGCCACATGGGTATTGTGGGAAACGAGCTTGCTGATCAGGCGGCGAGAGAGGCAGTCGCACTGCCCTCGCTACCGTATAAGGTGCCTGCTAGTGATGTGCGCTCTCAGTTGCGGCATTCGATCCTGTCGCATTGGGAGGTGGCATGGCGTGCCACGCCTCCACCCAACAAACTGAGAGGCATCAAGGAGACAACGAAGGTGTGGAAATCTTCCTTCCGATCTCTCCGGAAGGAAGCTGTGGTACTCTGTCGACTCCGGATCGGCCATGGGATTGCTACGCACTCCCACTTGCTAAGGAGAGAAGATCCTCCTGTGTGTACGTGCGGCGCCCACCTAACCGTGGCACACCTTCTCTTGGAGTGTGTGGATCTGGCCGATCTGCGAGGGACTCTTAAACTGCCTAATACCCTCTCCTTTATTCTCCGTGATGACGGGCCGTCAGCTGACCTCGTCATCCGGTTCATGAGGGAGAGTGGTTACTTTTTTAAGTTTTAATGTGTAGTTACGACTTTTAATTCTGGTTAAATCTGTTTTATGTTTTTTATTGTGTTATGTATTGTATAGTTCACTATGCCTTATTTGTTTTATCCTTTTTTACCATCCGCCTTTTATTCTTTTTATTCAAATAAGGCATAATTTTTGGGACTCACTGTCTGTTTTATAAACACTATTTTCGCTTCATCCATGGCAGTGAGTTGTTTTTATCTACATCCTATCATTTCACGCCATTTCATTTCATTAGGGGCCGATAACCTCGATGTTAGGCCCCTTAAAACAACAATTATCATCATCATCATGTAAACATGTATAAAGCCCTCATAAGGCCCATTATTATGTACGCCAGCCCTGTATGGGGTTACACAGCTAAGTCGAACCTCAAAAAGCTGCAGATGATCCAAAACAAATGCTTGCGGTTAGCACAAAAGCTCCCGCGGGATACACCCACGCGGGAGCTATAACGCATAACAAATACGCCAAGCATCAAAGCCTTTGTGCGACAACTTGCACTAAGGTCACAACGCTCCAGTCGCTATTCGGCAAACCCACTCGTAAGAGCCCTCGGCCGACACGATATGGGCCGAAATAGCAAATACCCTACCCCTCGACACATTCTCTTCAGGTAAAGTCAGGAAAGGTAGGTGCTATGAGTAGCGCAAAGCGGCACTAACCCCAGGGACATACAACACAAATGTCACCCCCAAAATACACATCCCATGGAATTCCCCCATGGATAACCCCAACTCCACATTCCCATGGAAGTCCTTGGTAACGGCTCAGGCCAACCAAGTTGGCCGCACGCGCTCCCCTTGCTGCATACATGAAGTGTATATATTTATGTGTAGCAATTAATTGTCTATGTCCATGTGCACGTCTGTCTGTTTCAGTTTGTTTCTTTGTTACAGGTTAAGTTTAGTTAAGGCAAAAAAAAACATTAGTTTTTAAAAACCCTTCCCCTGGTTTGCCGAAAGGATAGTCAAGGGAAGGACTATTAATAATCATTAGCTTATAGTTTCAGGACGATTGTATGCAGCGGCGGAGTGACCGATAACAACCATCAGCAATGTCCAGGACACGAGGGAAGAAGCCCCTGTTCGCAGGCGTGGCTCCCCTCTCCGGATCACGGAGACTTGGTACTAGGACGCTCTAGGCGGGCGGACTGTGCTCCGAACCTAACCCCGGAAGTGCAGTTCGTCCGCCATTGCGGACGCGCTAGTCCCAGCAGTGCCAAGCCAACTGATTCCCATATATACTAATCTCGGCGAGGAAACTGATTTTGCAACTGTTGCATGATACACCTCCCGTACTAACAAAACCCACTCATTTCCATACCCACATAATCCTTGCATGTGGCAATAACCAAGCCGCCAGGTTTTACGTGTAGACAATCTTTCCTTTCTGTCTATGCGGTTTCCCCTGGCCCTACAATCTTACCGTTATATATGTGTACATATTTATATGTACACATATATGATAATATACCAATGTTAATATACAGGGTCTTTCATATAAAGTAAGAACGGCGAGCGGCGGTTTTGTCACTCGCTGCTGAAGCCGGCTTGGCCGAGCTTGTGAAGCGCCACGGCCCCCTGCTGTAGTATTGAAAGCGCGCGCTTAGTACAAACTTGACCTTGCAATAAGCGTGCAGGTGTTGTCAGTCGCCAGTCTGAACCACAGCTGCTAACATGTTGAGACAGTTATCATTGCAACATCGTATTTTTGTATGTAAAATTTATTTTAATTACGATTCGGCTCGGCGGGTACGTGATGCATTTGTTCAGCAATTTCCTGATGAAGTGCCACCTTCACTAGCACAGATTCACGTAACTGTAAATAACTTTGACACTACTGGTTCAGTGCTCAATAAAAAACACAAAATAAAAAATCAGAAAAAATAGAGTGGCATGACTCACTCGCGTCAGCCAAAATGTGGTTACCAGATACAATGCCTGTATAACCCAGGAAGGACGACACTTCCAGCAACTTTTATAAGGTAATATTTCATAGAAGATTGTACACACGCTTAAAGCAGGGGGCCACGGCTCGTCACAGGCTCGGTCAAGGCCACCACACTAGCGGATAACAAACCCGCCGCTTGGCGTTCTTACTTTAAATGAAAGACCCTGTATACCTATGATGCCTGGTAGATCGCGACCGCGATGGGACAGGCGCAAAGCCTCAAAGGGCACAATCCCTCTCTTTCCAATCCCCTATGCTTTCTCTTCTACTATGTAGATTAACTGCATGTCGGAGGCACCAGTAGTAAGGTCGGGTGCCACGCGGGGGGTGCGGGAAAACTTTTCGCCCCCCCCCCCCCCCCCCGAAAAAAAGCCAGCTCACTCAGTTGGCTGACCAACCCAGGTCGGCTAACAACTGGGTCTGTTTCCAAGCCTGCCCCCAGGGGCTCACATCTTGTGGGCGTGGGTTGGC
This sequence comes from Meconema thalassinum, assembly GCA_946902985.2. NCBI lineage: Eukaryota > Metazoa > Arthropoda > Insecta > Orthoptera > Tettigoniidae > Meconema > Meconema thalassinum. Next base: position 357,258,094 of record OX336392.1, read on the forward strand.
GACCACGGGGCCCCAGCTGAGTCCGGCATTGCTTCCACTTACTTGTGCCGGGCTCCTCTCTGTCTTCTTTCCTGTCGACCTCACTTGGTCAACTCTTGTTCTCTTCTGACCCCGACGGTATTAGGGTATCCGAGGCCTAGGGAGTCTCTTCCTTTCCCGCCTTAATTGGCCCTTGTCTCATCTTTTCTGATGCCCTCCTTCTGCGAGGGGTCAGCCTTCTTTTTCTCTTCCTTTACCTCCTGCCTTGTGCTCTAGGCCCTTAAGGAGGCAAGGTGTATGTAGCCCCACCACTTCTGGTGCACCCTAGATAATGCTACACCCTCAGGGGCTCATGGCTGGTGAGTTCGGGAGTTGGCGACCCCGAGGGATTCCTGAGCTGGGTCCGTTTTCCCCTTTTGTCCCTTACCTTTGGGGCGGACCCTCTCCTCTTTCACTTTCCTATATGCCTTTCATGGCTCTCCTTCCTTCCAAGTCCCTCAATCCGCCTTCTCCGAGGGTTGAGGGCATTTCTTTTCCTTCTGTCCTTTTATTTGCCTTATTCTCCATTAGTTTTCCATTTCTTCTTCTAGTATGTAGGTTAGTAGTTAGTTTTAGTTTTAAGTTCACTTTTCATTTTCATCTTCACGATCATCCAAACCATCAGGGGCCGATAACCTAGATGTTAGGCCCCTTAAAACAACAATTATCATCATCATCATCATCATGTTTCCAAGCCAGACCCTCCCCTCCCCTCCCCTCCCCAAGCCCCCAGGGAACGCCTGGGGGCACGTGACCGCGAGAAACCATGGATGGCCTTGAAATTTGTCCAGGACCGGCTTAGCCCTACTACTTACGTTGCATTTTGTACTTTATTTTCGATCTACATTACATCTCGCGATTGTTTTCAACCTCAATTGCATTTTGTAAAGATTGACAATCTAAATTGCTTTTTAGTAGTCTTTCAATGCAGATAGACGGGCCTTTTGGTGAGTATTTTGAATTTCGATTGCATTTTGTAAGTATTTTCAACCAAAACCGCATTTCGCACGAATTTTGAATCTAAATTGCATTTTGTTTGGTGGGCATTTTGCACATATTTTGATTCTCAATTACATTTTGTGGGTATTTTGAATCTAAATTACATTTCGTCAAGTATTTTCAATCTAAATTGCATTTTGTAAGTATTGTCATTCCACACGAGTCGTTTGAATCTACCGTACATTTTGTAAGCATTTTCAATTTCAATTGCATTTTGTAAGTATTTTGAATTTCAATTGCACTTTGTGAATAATTTGGATTGGAACTGGGATAGGGCCTATTTCAAACTGAATTGCATTGTGTATTTTCAATTTCAATTGCATTTTGTAAGTAGTTTGAACCTCAATTGCATTTTGTACGTATTTTCGATCTCATTTGCATTTTGCATTTAAGTATTTTGAATTTCAGTTGTATTTTGTATGTATTTCGACGCTACATTGCATTTTGTACGTATTTTGAATCTAGCCTACGTTTTGTGGGTCTTTTTCAATCTATTCTTTTTGGGAATCTTTTCGTTCTAAATTCCCTTTTGTAACACCATATTGTGACTTGTTTCCATCTGAGTTCCATTTTGTACGTATTTTCCGTCTCAGATAATTTTCGTTCTGGTTTCCATTTCATTCTCATTTTCGCTATCACCCAGATCATTAGGGGCCGATAAAACTAGATGTTAGGCCCCTTAAAACAACAATTATCATCATCATTATTATTATTTAAAAAATTGTGACAATTTTGGCCTTATAACAGGTTGCACTATGATACATGAATATGAAAGATCCATCGTCAAACCATTCATCGGCCTGAGGAAGGTGTTGTTCTTCACGAACCCGTTTGTAATTGTCCCCTCTACAATTTGAATTCGTCCTAGCCCATAGATGGACATCACACCCTATACCATCACTGCGGTTGGATGTTTCACAGTCTGTTGTATGCTCTTCAACTTGTATTCCTCTTCTCGTCGACGACGTACATATCTTGAACATTCTTCAGAAATGCTGAAATACGACTCGTCACTAGAACACACTTTGTCCCATTCTTCAGACCCGAGCTGAAGTCCTTTTGCCCATTCCAACGTGAATGTGCCATTGATGGGGTGATCTTCGCTTTCTTCCTTGGTCTGCGCGATTTAATGCCCTAGCTACTCATGATCCTCCGGAAACTTCCAGGAGGAACAACTGCTCCGCAACCCGCCATTTTAATGCTCAATTCCTTAGACGTGCATTTTCTATTGAGAAGAGCCAACTTTTTTAGTATTGTAATGCCTCGTGGGGAGAGATTTGACTTTCGCCCACATTTTCCCACTCTATTTTGATGATATGTTGTATTCTTCCCCATTTCTACACTGATTCTACTCACTGCGGCGCTCGTCTGCTCGGGGAACAGAACCAACAACTGCGCCCCCGAAACAGTGAGCAGCACAGGTGTGCCGGTGTTAAGCAACCCGGGCCGGCGGCAGAAACACAGCCCGCTAGAAGACACCTGTCACACTGCGGCGCTCATCTGCTCGGGGAACAGAACCAACCACTGTGCCCCTGAAACAGTGAGCAGCACAGCTGTGCCGGTGTTAGCAACCCGGGCCGGCGGCAGAAACACAGCCCGGTAAAAGACACTTGTCACACTGTGGCGCTCAACTGCTCGGTGAACAGAACCAACAACTGCGCCCCCGAAACAGTGAGCAGCACAGCTGTGCCGGCGTTAAGCAACCTGGGCCGGCGGCAGAAACACAGCCCGGTAGAAGACACCTGTCACACTGCGGCGCTCATCTGCTCGGGGAACAGAATCAACAACTGCGCCCCCGAAACAGTGAGCAGCACAGCTGTGCCGGTGTTAAGCAACCCGGGCCGGCGGCAAAAACACAGCCCGGTAGAAGACACCTGTCACACTATGGCGCTCATCTGCTCGGGGAACAGAACCAACAACTGCGTCCCCGAAACAGTGAGCAGCACAGCTGTGCCGGTGTTAAGCAACCCGGGCCGGCGACAGAAACACAGCTCGGTAGAAGACACCTGTCACACTGTGCCGCTCATCTGCTCGGGGAACAGAACCAACAACTGCGCCCTCGAAACAGTGAGCAGCACAGCTGTGCCGGTGTTAAGCAACCCTGGGTAGTTTATTAGCTGAGGAATAACCCACCCACCAAGGGAAGATGATTAAGAGAAGGAAATAGATTTGGGATTGGAGAAAAAGGATAGAAAAATTGGAGGAGAGTCCCACAAAATTAATGAGTTCAACTTTAAATACCTTTAGAGGCAGTTGCCACTGAAAATTAACACCTTGATACCTAAAGTAGGTACGAGCTTGGTCGAGGCTAACGGGAACCGCAGCTAGGACTTGGGCGGTTTGCAAGAGAGAGGCTTTAGTATATTTCCTCCCAAGCATGTATAAAAGTACTATGGGGAAGGGTGATGGTCTGGCAAGGCTGAGAGCAAAAGATTTATGGTATGTCTTCTCAAAAAAATTAGTTTTTGTGAAATGATTCGAAGAATGCCAATAATTCAAATCAAGTTCGGAATTTCCAATTTTCGAAATTATAGAGTTTCTAGAAAAAGAGACCCAGTGCTTCCAAGAAGGATAGTGACGAAAAATTATAACTTGGAAAGTAATCTTTGTAAGTGAACCAATGGTTGCCTTTGGAAATGGCTAAGCCTTTACTCAGCGAAAGGCCGGCTAAAAGCTTAGACAAAAAAGAAACACTTATCTTTAGGAAAATTGACCATAAGTTTTCGGAGAAAATCTCCACAAGCAGGTAGCTGGCTTAGCGAGCTTTACTTGCCTTACTGGCCAATTAGAATTAGCTATTAAAGCTAACAGAAGCTTTGAAAAGGTTGCCACTAAGAGTTCTTGCTCAAATGCAACAAGTGGTAAAATCCCTATCAATAGATTAAAGGGCATCGAGTAGGGAGAGCCAAGGAGGACAGGACCTTGTTTAACCTTTGTATTAGAAAAATGAAAAAGAGAAAAAGAACGCTTATTTTATTTAACAATTCAGGAGAAATTAATATTTTTAACAAATAAATATTTTCCAATCTTATTAACAATTTGAGGTCGCAGACCTCCGACAACATTCAGAAATTGCTCCAGGCAAATAACAATTTTTAAGGTTTTAAACCTGGTATAAAATCTTTTTAAGATTTGAAAAAGGACTAAATGAAATGATTAAAGTTTAAACATTTATAAGAGTACAAGGAGTGTACTATAAGAAATTTCTGAAAGAATATTCTAGAGAGAATAACAACTTTCAAGCTAACTATAAGGAAAACATAAAGCGTAAAAATAGAAGTTCTTACAACTTCTTATATTTAAACAGGATTACTTTATGAGAATTATACAAAGGAGGGCAGGTCACTTACTGTGAAACCTACGTAAGTAATCAAAAGGAAGGTTCTAGACTTCCTATGTTTAATTAGGAATCACGAGCCAAATGGGGTAGTTTCCATTTCGTGAGACCTCAAAATAACTCACACAAGAGTTGAAAGAATTGTTTTTCTAATAATAGAGAAAAAACAATGTAAACTTAAACCGTGTATAAAACACGTAATTATACAGAAATTACTTAATGATAAACAAGAAAAATGGAAGGGCACTTCGCAGAGTGACACCTTATAGAAAGTTACAATTTTATTAATATGGGTGGTTAGTAGAAGGTTGAGGAAAGATCATTGGGATATAGGATCAATGTTCATGGCCGTATTCAAATATAAACGGACGATCGCGACGCGGTAGAAAGTTGAACATGCACTGATTTTACTATAGTTCGTTGAAACTTATGAAAAGTTCACTCTGGAAACACGAAAGTTTTTGGCAGAGAAAGTTATTTCAATTTGAACAAAATGACTGGTTGCACTAAATGGACGAAAGTCTATTGCTTGAGAACATGGTGGATTACAGTTAAATGCGCCATAGAACATTCCAAAGGTTCCAGCGGTGGAAGAAAGTTAGCTATTAAGCTTTTAATTCAGAAAAGAAATTCTTCAATTTTAAATAGCATTCTCACAACTGAGTGAAGATTTCAAAACGGCAGGACTTGTAGATGAAATACAGAATCTAGAAGGTTCCAGAACGACCTTAGCAGAAAAATGGGGTTGAGAAAATCCAACGGAGGAACTAGCTTTATAATTATAGACAGCGGGTATTAGATAATATCCCACGTAGCGAGAGTATTTCTCATTTTAATAGCTTAAGAAAAGCTCTTTTTAGTAAGGTTGGCTTATACAAGCAAAAGCTCAACATGGCAAATCCCACGAGGAACGATTTTTGCCCCAAAGTAAATACTTTCACACTGTCTATAAAATATCATTAGGAACACGTGGAAGTTAAAACCATGAAGATGAGGTTAAAACTTTTAAAATGGTACTTATCTTGATTTCATGTTGAAGCCGAAGTTCCGTATGAAGACTACCTAGCCAACATGGCGTAGAAGAGTGTGTGCCTCTTGGTTTGAGGCTAGCTCGAGAGGAGCTTTAACTGAACGAGTCAACTGCCGATTGCGAAGTGAGACCTGCTCAACGGAGCACGGCGGGTCTAAGGAAGGGGAAAAGAGTGGGGGTAGGAGACAAAAGGAGAACATATAAGCATTGCCAATATTACAACAAAAAAATAATCTTCTCTTGCTGAGCTGGTCTTCAAAGAGTTGATAACAGATGATACTAGCGCAGCATGGTGAGTAAAGAGGTAGACGTAGTCCTCTTGCTCAAGGAGAAAATAGCTGGCGATGGTAACAGGATCTGGTGGCCAAATGGATAAGTAAGTCCTCTAGCACCAGGAAGAATTGAGGAGCTTCAGAGATTCGCTGCGAGATGACGCTAGGTGGGTCACAGAAGTTATATATCTGAAACAAACTTATGAAGACATAAGAGATTTGCCCATAAAGGAGAAAACAAAAGATCACTGTTGGTGTTTGACAAAGAGGAAGGAAGAAATGGACATGCAAAGAGCAATAGACTTTATTCTCTCGTACCGTGTATTCAAAGAATACACCAAACCCGGGCCGGCGACAGAAACACAGTCCGGTAGAAGACACTTGTCACACTGCGGCGCTCATCTGCACGGGGAACAGAACCAACAACTGTGCCCTCTTTTGTCCCTACATTTGGGGCGGACCCTCTCCTCTCTCCCCTCCCCTCTCCTCTCCTCTCCTCTCCTCTCGTCTTTTCCTTATATTTCCTTTTCTCTTTAAGATTCCCGCACTGTTTTTGTTACTTGGTTCACCGTGTATCTAAATTCCCTTTTAGCGACTTTTTGAGGTATTTTTAATCTACGTTGCATTTTGTAAGTTTTTTCTATCTAAATTACATCTCGCGATTGTTTTCAACTTCAATTGCATTTTGTAAGTATTTTCAACCAAAACCGCATTTCGCACGAATTTTGAATCTAAATTGAATTTTGTTTGGTGGGCATTCTGCACATATTTTGATTCTTAATTGCATTTTGTGGGTATTTTGAATCTAAATTACATTTTGTCAAGTATTTTCAATCTAAATTGCATTTTGTAAGTATTGTCAATCCACTTGAGTCGTTTGAATCTACCGTACATTTTGTAAGCATTTTCAACTTCAATTTCATTTTGTAAGTGTTTTGAATTTCAATTGCACTTTCTGAATAATTTGGATTGGAACTGGGATATTTCAATCTGAATTGCATCGTGTATTTTCAATTTCAATTGCATTTTGTAAGTATTTTGAACCTCAATTGCATTTTGTACGTAATTTCGATCTCATTTGCATTTTGTAAGTATTCTGAATTTCAATTGCATTTTGTCACTATTTCGACGCTACATTGCATTTTGTACATATTTTGAATCTCGCCTACGTCTTGTGGGTCTTTTTTCAGTCTTCTTTTTGTGCAACTTTTCGTTCTAAATTCCCTTTTGTAAGACCATATTGTGTGAGTTGTTTCCATCTGAGTTCCTTTTTGTACGTATTTTCCGTCTCAGATAATTTTGTTCTGGTTTCCATTTCATTATCATTTTCGCTATCACCCAGATCATTAGGGGCCGATAACCTCGATGTTAGGCCCCTTAAAACAACAATTATCATCATCATCATCATCTTCGCACCGTTAATTACTAGTCAAACCACACGCCTATGTGTCTGCTGTTTCCTCCTAAAAGACCCTTACTCTCCCCTTCTAAGAACACTGTCTACAGAGCAAGAACGCGCCTCCCCCTCAGCCGGCTTTTCAAAACAATCTTTACTACCACAACAAAACGACCCGTACAACTCTCAAGGCTTTCACTCATTCAATATTACATTTCGCTTGACCCGTCTCAATGAATATCCAAGTTCCTTTATAACATCCTACCTTTGCAACTACTTCACTTCTTACTTTATCATAACACCACTTTGTGCATTAGTTCATCTATACATTTATTCGGAGATTTTTAATTGGTCGGTAATAGAGCACCCGCTCTCAGCGTACCACGCCCGCTTTGGCAACAATAAGGCAATGCTGGCATGAGAATAAACACGAAGTAATGGTACGGTCCGAAGCGCCATGCTCGTCCGCCCATTTAAGGCACGAATGACTCGAGGGAGGACTATTTCACCTAAGCCTCGGCCTTCTGCATAATAATACATTCATCCAGACTTACAATGCAGATACAACAACAATGTAATACACACACAGCTATTTCAGTGGGAATCCCATACATCCACTCTTTGGTTGCTACCCAAATTCATTCGACGATCCGACTCCTTAGACTGATCTCCCGAAAAATGCGTATGAACTAACTATGCACATTTACTCCTAGTTTGAGTTTATCACTTACTTTTGCCCATTTATTGGCACAATCATATGCTAGGATAGTCATCACTCATCAACTTCAATACATTTAACAACTTGCCTTCATTTACGGTCTGTTTAATTAGGTCTTCCTACTGTACCCGAAATTACCTACCATCAGCTTGTTGAAATCCCAAGAAGATCACTGGATCATAGAACCTCGAAAATCCCGGCTAAAACCCCCCAGAAACTACCAACAATAGACGGGGATAATAGGGCACAGGGTTACCTAACCAGGCAACGTTAAGAAAAAATGGCTAAACGAGAAAAGCAACAGCTCAAAAGAACACGAGATCTACATAAGAATGTAATCTCAGGCGTAAGAACACCTAGAAATACCCAGCAATGGTTTTCTTAACGTGACCTCCACTCATTTCTATAAATCACAACAATCGTAGAATTAAAATGGAACTGAAAAGATGTATTCAGAAAATGGCATAGCAAAGTGCTATGTCTTCAGATAAAGGGCTGAAAAGACGTTGACAAACTTGACAAAGTCGGGAATAAAGCACAAAAATGCACACCACAGACCTCACTGTGCAATTGTATTTTGTCAAAAACAAAAATTAAATTCAACACACAAGCATGGGTTGCAAAATCCCATTTAAAAATTATAGGTACACAATGAAACTCCTGCTGGATCTAGTATCAGATCTGTTTCGTTTTCAGGAGGTAATTTTCTCAGTGTACATGTTTATAATAACCCTGGAATAAAATTTTATACATATATATGATGATGATGATAATTGTTGTTTTAAGGGGCCTAACATCGAGATTATCGGGCCCTAATGAAATGAAATGGCGTGAAATGAAAGGATGAAGATAAAAACAGCTCACTGTCCTGGATGAAACGAAAATGGTGTTTATAAAACAGACAGTAAGCCCCAACAATTATGCCTTATTTGAATAAAAATAGTAAAAGGGGTTGGTAAAGACAATAAAACAAATAAGGCATAGTAAACAATAAAATAGACGAACGTAATAAAAAACATAAAACAGACTTAGCCTGAATTAAAAGTCTTAACGGACATTAAAACTTGAAAAAATAACCACTCTCCCTCATGAACCGGATGACGGGGTCTGCTGACGACCCGTCATCACGGAGAATAAGGGACAGGGTGTTAGGCAGTTTGAGTCCTTCGCAGATCGGCCAGATTCACACACTCCAAGAGAATGTGTGCCACGGTTAGGTGGGCGCCGCAAGTACACACAGAGGGGTCTTCTCTCTTTAGCAAATCCGAGGCCTAGGGAGTCTCTTCCTTTCCTGCCTTAATTGGCCCTTGTCTCATCTTTTCTGATTCCATCCTTCTGCGAGGGGTCAGCCTTCTTTTTCTCTTCCTTTTACCTCCTGCCTTGTGCTCAAGGCCCTTAAGGAGGCCGGGTGTATGTAGCCCCACCCCTTCTGGTGCACCCTAGATAATGCTACACCCTCAGGGGCTCACGGCTGGTGAGTTCGGGAGTTGGCGACCCCGAGGAATTCCTGAGCTGGGTCCGTTTTCCCCTTTTGTCCCTTACCTTTTCGACGGACCCTCTCCTCTTTCACTTTCCTATCTGCCTTTCATGGCTCTCCTTCCTTCAAAGTCCCTCAATCCGCATTCTTTGAGGGTTGAGGGCATTTCTTTTCCCCCTGTCCTTTATTTGCATTATTCTCCTTTAGTTTTCCATTTCTTCTTCTAGTATGTAGGTTATTAGTTAGTTTTAGTTTTAAGTTTGCTTTTCATTTTCATCTTCACGATCACCCAAACCATCAGGGGCCGATAACCTAGATGTTAGGCCCCTTAAAACAACAATTATCATCATCATCATCATTTCATTTTCATCTTCACGATCACCCAAACCATCAAGGGCCGATAGCCTAGATGTTAGGCCCCTTAAAACAACAATTATCATCATCATCTCTTTAGCAAATGGGAGTGCGTAGCAATCCCATGGCGCCCCCAGGGGCTCACTTCTAGTGGGCGTGGGTTGGCGACCACGGGGCCCCAGCTGAGTCCGGCATTGCTTCCACTTACTTGTGCCGGGCTCCTCTCTGTCTTCTTTCCTGTCGACCTCACTTGGTCAACTCTTGTTCTCTTCCGACCCCGACGGTATTAGGGTATCCGAGGCCTAGGGAGTCTCTTCCTTTCCCGCCTTAATTGGCCCTTGTCTCATCTTTTCTGATTCCCTCCTTTTGCGAGGGGTCAGCCTTCTTTTTCTTTTCCTTTTACCTCCTGCCTTGTGCTCTAGGCCCTTAAGGAGGCAGGGTGTATGTAGCCCCACCACTTCTGGTGCACCCTAGATAATGCTACACCCTCAGGGGCTCACGGCTGGTGAGTTCGGGAGTTGGCGACCCCGAGGGATTCCTGAGCTGGGTCCGTTTTCCCCTTTTGTCCCTTACCTTTGGGGCGGACCCTCTCCTCTTTCACTTTCCTATCTGCCTTTCGTGGCTCTCCTTCCTTCCAAGTCCTTCAATCCGCCTTCTTCGAGGATTGAGTGCGTTTCTTTTCCTCCTGTCCTTTATTTGCCTTATTCTCCTTTAGTTTTCCATTTCTTCTTCTAATATGTAGGTTAGTAGTTAGTTTTAGTTTTAAGTTCGATTTTCATTTTCATCTTCACGATCACCCAAACCATTAGGGGCCGATAACCTAGATGTTAGGCCCCTTAAAACAACAATTATCATCATCATCATCAATCCCATGGCCGATCCGGCGTCGACAGAGTACCACAGCTTCCTTATGAAGAGATCGGAAGGAAGATTTCCACACCTTCGTTGTCTCCTTGATGCCCCTCAGTTTGTTGGGTGGAGGCGTTGCACGCCACGCTTCCTCCCAATGCTATAGGATCGAATGCCGCAACTGAGAGCGCACTTCACTAGCAGGCACCTTATACGGTAGCGAGGGCAGTGCGACTGCCTCTCTCGCCGCCTGATCAGCAAGCTCGTTTCCCGCAATACCCATGTGGCTAGGAAGCCACACAAAGGCCACCACGGTTTCAGCGTTACACACACTGACGAGCAAGTCGTGTGCTGGATGGAGATGCGAGCGGTGCGGGGACTGAGGAAATTGCGGATGAGGCGAATGAAGTTGAGAGGGAGGTGGTAGTAGTGGAGCTTCAGGAGGACGGCGGCGTGCCAGACTGTGTCGATTACGGTTTGGAATTCGAAGGTAAGCAGGAGGGTTGGGCGGAGTCGGTTGAGGTTATCGGCTGTGAGGGGGGTGAGTCGTAGCAGCTGATCGTGAGTTGTAAGAACTGGTCGGAAACCACATTCGGATAGTGGGAGGACGTTGTGGCGGGAAAGGTGAAGATGGGAGCGACGGACGAGGATTTTTTCGGAGAGTTTCGGGAGGACGGCTGTTAAGCAGATGGGACGGTAGGATGTGATGTCGGAAGGTGGTTTGTGGAAGAGTAGCATTGTCGCTGCCCGCCAAGCTGCGGGGTAAAAGCCGGTTAGGAGGAGGTAGTTGTAGAGGGTAGCTAGGAGCTGCAGGAAGATTGGAGGGGCTTCCTTAATATGGACGTAGCGAATTTGGTCGGGACCGGTGTTTTTTGTTTGGGTGGGGGCGATCTGGATGTCGATGGGCGTAATAGGTTCTTTGATTGGGTGTTGAATGGGGGAGGTAGAGGGTGAGGTTGGAGGTATGGGCGATTTGGAATGGTGTCGATCTCGTCGTCATCAATGTGGTGAAGGTTGAAAACTTTCTCAAAGCGCCGGGCGAAGATTTCTAGTTTGGCGGGCAGATCTGGTGGGGCAGTGCCACGATGGATGATAGGGTAGGAGGGGGTTGGGTAGATTATTAGTTTGGGAATAACCTGACCCCCAAGGGAGGATGATGAAGAAAAAGAAGTGGGTTTCGGACTGGAGAAAAGGGATGGAGAAATAGGGCGAGAGTCCAACATAAGTTATAATTTTAACTTTAAGTACACTCAAAAGCAGCTGCCACTGTAAACCAGCTTTCCGATACCTAAAGTGGGTAGGGACCTGGACGCAGCTAACAAGAAACGCAGCTGGAACTTGGGCTATACGCAAGCAAACGGCTATAGCGTATTCCCTGTCAAGCATAAATTTGCCTACTATGGGGAAGGGTGGTGGTCTGGCAAGACAAAGAGTGACAGATTTACTGTTTGTACTTTCAAAGGAGTTAGGTTTAACAAAATGTTCTGAAAGGCGAGCAAAGGTTGGGCTCGTAGTGATATTTCTTAACTCCGGGTGGGTAGTTCCTCTCAACAAATGACCGAGTACTACCAGGAAGGGTAGTGACGAAACAGTTATGCTTTTGAAAATCATTTTGGTAAGAGCACCAAGAGTTGCATTTAGAAATAGCTAAGCTTTTACCCAGCAATTTGCCGACTAAAAGTTTAGACAATGAGAAAAACTTAATTTTGGAAAACCAACCATAAGTTTAGAGGAAGTCTCAACAAGCAGGAAGCTGACGGAGCGAGCTGTACTTGCCTTACTGGCGAGTTAGAATTAGCTATCAAAGCTAAGAGAGGCTTTAATAAGTTTGTAACTAAAAGTTCTTGCTCAAATGCAACAAGTAGTGCAAACCTTATCAATAGATTTATTTTTATTAAATAGGGCATAACCCTAGGAAGAGTCTAGGAAGACAAGGTCCTACCTAGGCGTGAATCTAGCGAAAAGAATAACGAGAAAAAAATATGTTTATTAACACAAATTAAACTTTGAAGAATTAACAAAGAATTAATAACAGTTAGATCATGATTGTGATTTCTAAAAGGTTACATGTGAAGGTCTGAGACCTAATGATAACAAGTTTACAATTTATAAACAACGTTAAATTGGGTACAAGTTTAAAACTTGTGGTAAGCACTAAAAATCTGAATTAAGATTTTAAAAGTATTGCTTAATTTGGACAATTTTAAAGTTTGTAACAACAATTATAAAGTAATTCTGGCGTAGCCGAATTAATCAGGTACGATGTGGGTATTTTAAGATTTCATATTTAGAAATCTTAAAAGTATGAAAAAATAACAATTTGAAATTATAACAACAAAGAGAGAGAGAGAGAGAGAAAATAAGTAGAAGTTTCTATAACTTTTTATATTTATACAGTAATTACGGTGGTTATTTATACAAATAGGACAAGTCACTTATTGTGAAACCTGAAGAAAAAAAAATAAGAAAAGTTTCTAGAACTTCTATATTTAAATAGGATCACGAGGAAAAATAGGGCCAGCTACCCTTTCGTGAAACCTGGATTAAAGAGATTAATTAAAAGTTGCGTACTTAGAACTCAGGCAATTCCTGTACTAGCAAGAAAAGAAAATAGTTTAATAAGCAGTTTCTAACTGCTGATATTTATACAGAATGAATAAATTTCAAATAGAGAAAGTTGGGAGGGAGCCTATGGTTTGGCGAGGCCTCATTGAAATTGACATAAATTTAAAGATTAACCTAATTTGTTAGTAAAGAGGGGTTGAGGAAGAGGAAATAGGAACTTTGTAGAGAAAGTTCTTGGCCTATTTTATTTATTTCGGACGAGCGCGACGCGGATGAAAAATCGAGCGAGCACTGTTTCACTATAGTCTATTGACGTGGCTGAAAAGTTCACTATTGTAACACAGAAAGTTTATAGCAAGGAAAGTGGTGAAAAATAACTAGTTGCACTAGATTTGCGAGAGTCTATTGCGTTGAAAATTTGTAGGTTATAGTTGAATGCAGCAGAAAAAATCCAACGGAGGAAGAAAAATTAGGTGTTGATTAGCTGTTCATAAGGAAGATTCCTTGGTTAGAAAAAAGTATTCCCATATGTGAGTGGAAAATACTAGAAGGATTAAGTTGTAGATGAATTGTTTGGCGTGGGAAGTTACAGAACAATCCTGACGGTTGAATGGGCAAATAAAGTCCAGCGGTGGAGCGAGCTAAACTTCCTATAGACAGTGGGTAATTTAATGATGTCCCACGTTGTGAGAAAGTATCTCAATTAATATGGATAAGCAATGCTAATTCATTTTAAGATTAGCGTAGATAGACAAAGCCGAACCTCGAAAATCCCGCGAAGATGGTTATTGCCCCACATTTAGTACTATCACACTGTCTATAAAATGATGGTTAAAAGGCATATAGCTATTTAAAAGCGGTTAAAATGTGTTGAAGAACGTTGAAGTAGTACTTAGCTCATTTCTGATGAACGGTCCCCCAGGGGCTCACTTCTAGTGGGCGTGGGTTGGCGACCACGGGGCCCCAGCTGAGTCCGGCATTGCTTCCACTTACTTGTGCCGAGCTCCTCTCCGTCTTCTTTCCTGTCGACATCACTTGGTCAACTCTTGTTCTCTTCCGACCCCGACGGTATTACGGTATCCGAGGCCTAGGGAGTCTCTTCCTTTCCCGCCTTAATTGGCCCTTGTCTCATCTTTTCTGATTCCCTCCTTCTGCGAGGGGTCAGCCTTCTTTTTCTTTTCATGTTCCCTCCTGCCTTCTGCTCAAGGCCCCCCAGGAGGCAGGGTGTATGTAGCCCCACCACTTTTGGTGCACCATAGATAATGCTACACCCTCAGGGGCTCACGGCTGGTGAGTTCGGGAGTTGGCGACCCCGAGGGATTCCTGAGCTGGGTCCGTTTTCCCCTTTTGTCCCTTACCTTCGGGGCGGACACTCTCCTCTTTAACTTTCCTATCTGCCTTTCATGGCTCGCCTTCCTTCCTCCCCCTGTGGGTGGGGGGTTTAGAATACACCCACGGTATCCCCTGCCTGTCGTAAGAGGCGACTAAAAGGGGCGACCTTGGCTATACTTTAAGGACTCCGCGTTGTTTTGTGAATTGGACCCCCAGTGGGTGGGAGGAAGCGAATACATCCACGGTACTCCCTGCCAGTCGTAAAAGGCGACTAAAAGGGCTTCTCGGAACGGTCCCCTTTCGAGGGTTTGACAGTCAGCTCTAAAAGACATACACCCGTGCGGTATAACTCGCATTAGGTTATATCGCACTTCTTTCCGTCACTGCTTTCAGGGTCTGGCAACCAAAATTTCTATATGTGCGTGCTGTTAGGGGATGGGCCACTTACGCTAGCGACTACGCTCGAAAGCCTGTTCCGGTCTTGGCCGCACCGACAGGTGGGTGTGCCATGTACCCGTTCAGTAGTATCCGCCTGACTACGCAGATCCCCGCTCAGCCGAATGTCTGAGCTGTAAAATCCAGTATATGCCAAGGGGTACATGCCGATACGGCATTGTAAAACATCGGACCCCCGGGCAATGCCTTCCAAGCTAGGCGGGCCTTGCCCTGGCTGGGTAGCGCCTACTGTGACGGCCCGTGATCGGATGTCGGTGGCATTCGGGGAGGATGATCTGGCCATGGGTTCAAAAAGAAAAATCCCCAACCAGGGTGGACCTACACCCAAACAGGGTGGTCCTACACCCAAGTCTTTAACATTTGATTCCCTACGGGGATCAACCCCCTGGGAACAATCTGTGCGTGAAAATCTGGGTGCTAACACCCCCAAGTTTCTGGTAGCTACCAGAACAGATGGGGGTGATTTCAAGCTGGTAAAGAGTATTTTGTTTTCTCGCCACATAGAAGGTGTCTATGGTGAGCTTGAGAAAGTACAAAAGATGAGGAACGGTAGCTTGTTGCTCAAGACTAGGACTGGAGAGCAAGTTGAACAACTTTTGCAATGTGACCACTTTGGCGACATTCCCGTCAAAGTGGAAAAGCACACGTCCCTGAATCTGGTCCGAGGAGTTATTTTCCACCGGGACCTGATTCTGAACACTGACGAGGAGCTCAAGGAGGATATGTGGCACCGTCACGTGACTGATGTCCGGCGCATTACGCGCAAGGTCAATGGTCAAATCGTGGATACTGGTGCTTTCAATATTTCCTTTGAGCTTTCGGTGCTCCCGGAGAAAGTCAAGGTTACAAGTTACCGTTGTGACGTACGGCCTTATATCCCTCCACCAATGAGGTGTTCCAAGTGCCAGAAGTTCGGGCACATGTTATCCCGATGCTCGAGCCCCGCAATCTGCGGAACATGCGGTAAGGTACCACACGAAGCGGAAGAGTGCACAACACCTTATCAGTGCACTAATTGCCCTGGATTTCATTCTCCTCGGGACAGGAACTGCCCTGTCTTCCTGAGTGAGAAGAAAATCCAGGAGATCAAAACCCTGGATGGTCTCACCTACCAGGAGGCCCGCAAGAAGTACCGTACCACGACTTCGCCTTCTCCAACGATTGATTATAGAGCCATAATACCAAATTTGGTCCCGGCGACCTCATCCTTTGTACCAGCTGTGAAACCTGCAACTGAGTTTCCTGTTCCGAAACCAGCTCCTAAGATTATAACGGAAAGCCCGAAGGTGACATCAACTCCACCTTCGGCCAGCACGAAGGCTGTGCGAGCGAAGGCTGCTCCGCCCGCACAGCAGGGGAGGAAGTTGTAGACTTACTCCCCACTCGGGAGGAAGTCGAAGACTTTCTCCCCACCCAAACGGTCGGCGAAAGCCGCGCCGAAGCCGGCATCGTCGACCAGGGTCAGGAATTCGGCTCCTGAACCGTGTATATATCTTAAAGAGGCGGGGGCGGGTAAGAAGGGACCCCGCACTACGCATTCCCTTTCTCCAAAAAAGGGGAAGCCATCCGCGCCACCACCTGCGGATGCTTCTGCGCCTGGGGACGTTTCGGTCCCCAGATCTACGCGCTCCCCACGGAGTTCCCCCCGCCGCCGAACTGCGTCTAGGAAATCTTCCACCGAGTCGAGTCACTCCATGACCTCGCCTGAGGACATGGAGATTATAGTCGACGTAGTGGATGATGATCCTCCAGAGTCTAAGTTGTAGCTTGCTGCTCCAACTTATTCCCTAAGTCCACACAATGGCACTGTTACAGTGGAATTGTAACAGTTATGACAGGCATTTGACAGAACTCCGTCAGCTTATTGCCCAATACGCAGCGAGTATAGTCTGCCTACAGGAAACGAACCTCCGACCTGATCACGAGACTGTTCTGAGAGGTTTCCGACTATACTCTAAAGAGCGACAAGACGCCGCCCGGGCTTCCGGGGGCGTTTGCACCTTCGTTCGCTCTGACTGCTATAGTGAGGAGTTTCCACTCGCCACTCCTCTGGAAGCTATTGCAGTTCGCGTGTCCTTGCCTGCTATGACAACTGTATGTAACGTGTACCTTCCACCGAACCAGCCCCTTGATATTAATGACGTCTTTAATCTTGTTGATCAACTTCCAGTCCCTTTCCTTATCGTGGGTGATTTCAACTCGCATCACCCCCAATGGGGATCACCATCTTCCTGCCCCAGAGGAAGGGACGTGGAGGGCTTAATTCAAGGGATGGATTTATGTCTATTAAATACAGGGGAAGCTACACATTTTAGCTTAGCGCACGGCACGTACTCACACATTGACTTGAGTGTGTGTAGCCGTGCGCTGGTCCCCCTATTTGGTTGGAATGTACACGACGACCTCTGTGACAGTGACCATTTCACGATCGTTCTTACACTTCTGAACCAGCAGCCCGTGGAGTTCCCCAGTCGTTGGGTGCTTAAGCGGGCAAATTGGCCCTCGTTTCAAGAACGAGCTGTGTTCGTTGATCTTGGTTGCCGGAGCGTCGATGACGAGGTACAGCACATCACCGATGTGCTTCTTGCTGCCGCCGAAGAGTCCATTCCATCCTTTTATGGGACTCCTCGTCGGAAACTCGTCCCTTGGTGGACAGAGGATATTGCAGCGGCAATAGGAGACCGTCGTCGAGCTCATAAGCACTACCGTCGGCGTCCAACCATGGCCAATTTGGTGGCGTTTAAGAAATTTCGTGCCAAGGCACGGATTCTTATTCGCCAGAGTAAGAAACAATCCTGGGAACGGTATGTGTCTTCTATTACGGCACATACCCCCTCCTCTCAAGTGTGGACTACACTAAGACGCATTTCGGGAATTCAGACATCTTCTACTGTACCGGGAATTTCCATTGATAATGAATTGGTTACAGATCCTTATCGCGTAGCAAACCATCTCGCCTCGTATTTTGCGGATATATCCGGTTCCGATAACTATGACCCTGCCTTCGTGGCCCTGAAGCGCGAAGCGGAACGTTTCCATCTTAGTTTTGCTTCCCGCGCTTCGGAGGAGTACAACGTGCCCTTTACGGAGTGGGAACTCCGCGGAGCGCTGGCGCTCTGCAGGGACACGTCTCCTGGCCCGGATAATATTCACAACCAGATGCTTAAACACCTTAACGATGAGAGCATTCGTTATTTTCTCAGGGTGTTTAATCGTATCTTGTTGGAAGGTGTGTTTCCATCGCAATGGCAGGAAGGTATCATTATACCTATCCTGAAGCCCGATAATGATCCCAAATTGACAGGGAATTACAGACCTATTTGTCTCACTAACGGTCTGTGCAAGCTCTTTGAGAGGATGGTCAATCGGCGCCTAGTGTTGGTCCTGGAGAAACGGGGACTCCTGTCTGAATACCAGTGTGGTTTCAGGGCGTCACGGTGTACCAACGACCATCTGGTACGCCTGGAGACCGCCATACAGGACGCATTTCTCCGGAGACAGCACCTAGTCGCTGTTTTCTTTGATCTCGAGAAGGCCTATGACACCACTTGGCGTTACGGCATCCTCTCTACCCTGCATCAATGGAAATTCCGAGGTAACTTGCCGGTTTTTATTGCGAATTTTCTGTCCCTTCGCCTGTTCCGTGTCCGAATAGGGGGGACATATTCGCAATATCATATACAGGAAAACGGAGTCCCACAGGGATCGGTGCTTAGCGTAACATTATTTGCGATTGCCATAAACGGTATAGTCGCTGCTGCTGGTCCAGCAGTGGTACCGTCGCTACATGTAGACGACTTCGCCCTACATTATAGTGCGCAAAATATGGCGGTCGCTGAACGACAGCTACAACAAACTATTCGGAGAGTGGAACGCTGGACACTGGAGCATGGCTTTCGATTCTCAACCGCTAAGTCCTCGGTTGTCCATTTCTGCCGAAAGCGCACCCTCCATCCAGATCCTGAGCTTTATCTGGGCAATGTAGCTTTGCCTGTTGTTGCTGCGTACCGGTTCCTTGGGCTCCTTTTCGATCAGAAATTGACGTGGGAACCATACGTGCGGTGTTTGAAAACTGCCTGCGCTAAGAAACTCAACATGTTGCGGTTTCATAGCGGCACATCATGGGGTGCGGACCGCGCGGTGCTCCTGCGTTTTTATAAGTCACTGATTTTATCTAGGTTAGATTATGGCAGTGTAGCATATGGTTCAGCCCGTAAGTCAGTGCTTGTTAAACTGGACAGTGTCCACCACGTCGGTGTGAGGCTGGCGACGGGTGTCTTTCGGACAAGCCCAGTCGTCAGCTTGCTCGCCGAGGCTGGCGTACCTCCTTTACACCTGAGGCGCCAACAAGTACTGCTGACCTATGCTGCAACTATTCGACAGATGCCACTTCATCCAAGCTATCCATGTTTGTTTTACAATCCGAATCGCCAGCAGTATGATGTGCTCGCCCGAGCCACTCGGCCGGCGGGGATTCGCTTGGATGACTTATACCGTCAGTTCCGATTTCCTTCTGTCTCCTGTATTGTCCGAGTACCTAGCAAGGCCCCTCCGTGGATGGTCTCTCTCCCTGATATCATCCTGGATCTGCACACCGGCCCCAAGTCGGACACGGACTCCTCCGTCCATCGGAGGCTCTTCCAGTCCGTGGTGACACGGTATCCGGGATCAGGGCTTGTATTCACGGACGGTTTGAGGGTAAACGAGAAAGTAGGCTGTGCATTTGTGGTTGAGGATCGTCGGTTTCTCTTTTCACTTCCCGAGGCCTGTAGCGTGTACACTGCGGAGCTCTATGCCATCTTAGAGGCTCTGCGGTACACGTTATCAGACGATCACCAGCACTTTCTTGTGTGTACTGACTCTCTGAGTGCGCTGCAGGCGATCGATGTGTGTTTCCCGAAGCACCCGTTGGTCCAGCGTGTGCACGACCAGCTCGTCAGTTCGCGTAACGCTGGAACCGGGGTGACCTTTGTGTGGCTTCCTAGCCACATGGGTATTGCGGGAAACGAGCTTGCTGATCAGGTGGCGAGAGAGGCAGTCGCACTGCCCTCGCTACCGTATAAGGTGCCTGCTAGTGATGTGCGCTCTCAGTTGCGGCATTCGATCCTGTCGCATTGGGAGGAGGCATGGCGTGCCACGCCTCCACCCAACAAACTGAGAGGCATCAAGGAGACAACGAAGGTGTGGAAATCTTCCTTCCGATCTCTCCGGAAGGAAGCTGTGGTACTCTGTTGACTCCGGATCGGCCATGGGATTGCTACGCACTCCCACTTGCTAAAGGGAGAAGATCCTCCTCTGTGTACTTGCGGCGCCCACCTAACCGTGGCACACCTTCTCTTGGAGTGTGTGGATCTGGCTGATCTGCGAGGGACTCTTAAACTGCCTAATACCCTCTCCCTTATTCTCCGTGATGACGGGCCGTCAGCTGACCTCGTCATCCGGTTCATGAGGGAGAGTGGTTACTTTTTTAAGTTTTAATGTGTAGTTACGACTTTTAATTCTGGTTAAATCTGTTAAATGTTTTTTATTGTGTTATGTATTGTATAGTTCACTATACCTTATTTGTTTTATCCTTTTCTACCATCCGCCTTTTATTCTTTTTATTCAAATAAGGCTTAATTATTGGGGCTCACTGTCTGTTTTATAAACACCATTTTCGCTTCATCCATGGCAGTGAGTGGTTTTTATCTACATCCTTTCATTTCACGCCATTTCATTTCATTAGGGGCCGATAACCTCGATGTTAGGCCCCTTAAAACAACAATTATCATCATCATCATCATCATCTCCTTCCTTCCCAGTCCCTCAATCCGCATTCTTCGAGGATTGAGGGCATTTCTTTTCCTCCTGTCCTTTATTTGCCTTATTCTCCTTTAGTTTTCCATTTCTTCTTCTAGTATGTAGGTTGGTAGTTAGTTTTAGTTTTTAGTTTGCATTTCATTTTCATCTTCACGATCACCCAAACCATCATGGGCCGATAACCTAGATGTTAGGCCCCTTAAAACAACAATTATCATCATAATCATCATCATCTGATGAACGGCGAAACTCCTGGTGACCGTTAGTCTGGAATTCACAACAATGCGAAGATTTGAATTATGTCTCTCAAGTAGAGGAGACGGGCCCTAGTTAGGCTCCAACTGTAAGCTTTGAAGTTTGAAGCACTAGTGACACCAGCTCAACGAAGCGCAGGGGGACCAAGGAGGGAAGATGGGGGGGGGGGGGGGGGGGGGGAAACAAACAAAGTAGCATACATAAAGATTACAAACTTAAGAAAAATTAAATATCTTCATGAAGTGGTCTTCAAGGAGTTGAAAGCAGGCGTCACTAGCTACGCCTGGAGGATAGGAAGGTAAACAAAGTCCTCTTGATCACGGAGATCATAGCTGGCGATAGCGACGAGATATGGTGGCTAGATTGGTAAGGAAGTCCTCTTGTACATGGAAAAATTGAGGAACTTCAGAGATTCGCTGCTAGATGACGCTAATTGGGTCATGGAAGATATATATCTAGGACAGACTCACAGGTAATATAAGCACAGTGTATAAACAAAGAAAAACCAGATCACTGTTGATGTTTGCGTAAAGAGAAAGTAATGAAATAAAGCAAAGAGCAGCATAAGCTTACTCTGTCTTACCGTGTATTCCAAGGAATACACCAAGCTGGGAGGGGAAAACACCGACAGAGAACAGGAAAACTTGTTACAGATATAAGGGCAGGGGGGCAATTAAAGACAGTGGTCATGTAATATGCTCATTAGTGGTCAAGACCCTGGCCACCCTAACTCTCCCATCCCTTCCCGGGTAACACTCGGCCACTCTACCGGAGATCCAGACCATGGGAGGGGAAGCATCTCTAACCAAGTCAAGGTCATCCACTTTGATGTCGGGATTAGAAATAAACCACTTCTGTCTCCGTTGCAAGGAAGTTAAGTATTCCAAGTTCCACCTCTTCCAGAAAGAATTACGGAGGGCTTCAAGTTTACGCCAAACTATAGGTAAATTAGAATCTGTATAAGAGTTGGGAAGGGGAGGAGGAACAGAAAGAGAAGTGCCCATAAGAAAGTGACCAGGTGTAAGTGGAAGCAGGTCATCAGGGTCATTGGAAAGGGGGGTTAAAGGGCGAGTATTAACAACACCTTCAGTCAGATTAGAAAGTGAATTAAATTCTTCATAAGTCAGAATACGACTACCTAAAACCTTTCTTAGATGACGTTTAGTCAGCTTGACACAGGATTCCCACCTACCACCGTGATGAGGGGCGTAGGGAGGTATAAACCGCCATTTGAAGCCTTTTGATTAGGAAAAATTAGAAATCTGTTCCATGGCAGGAGAAGATGTAAGAGCTTTCTTCCACAAGGAAGCTGCGCCTCGAAAAGTGGAGGCGTTATCGGAGAACATCTCAGAGGGAACGCCACGCCTAGCAGTAAAGCGAGAGACGGCTGACAAAAAGTAAGAAGTAGAGGCATTTGTTACTAGTTCCAGATGAATCGCACCAGTACCCATGCAAACAAAAAGAGAAACATAGAGTTTTCCAAACAATTTGCGTTTAGCTTCAGGGGAATTACATTGATATTGGAACGGACCCATGTAGTCCACACCAGTTAAAGCAAAAGGACGTATAGGAGAAGAGCGGAAAGAGGGCAGATCGCTCATTAATTAAGTATTGACTTTAGGTTTCGCTTTGAAGCAAGGAATGCATTTGTGAATTACAGAGGAAACTTCATGAACTCCATTTATAATCCAATACTTTTCCCTTAAGAAGCAAAGCAGTGTGCCTGTACCAACGTGCAGGTTACGATAATGAAAGTCACGTATAATTAAAGAAGTTACGTGATGTTTGGAAGGCAAAATAACAGGTGGCTTTTTGTCCTCAGAAAGCCAAGATTGCGAGAGCCTACCACCTACCCTGAGTAACCTATTGTCATCAAGGAACGGGGCTAAGGCACGAAGACGACTGGATTTCGGAAGATCCCTTTTAGCAGAAAGCAAAGACAATTCAGAAGAAAAGGTTTCTTGCTGTGTTAGTTGCAAAACCTTAATGGTAGCGAGATTCAATTCATGATTGGTAAGGTGTGGTTTAGGGAGAAGAAGTTGGTCAACCACAAGATATTTCCATCTGAGAAGATAGGCAAAAATTCGAATTAATTTGTGAAAGGAAGGATAGCGGGACAACAAGGGATGAGAAACGTTGGAAACAAGACACGAAGCAGTAGATTTAGATACTTTAGCGTCAGGCAAGTTGGAGTTTGTAACTGGAGGTTTAGAAGGCCAACAAGAAGAGTCTTCGATTAACCACGAGGGCCCATGCCAGTACAACTGAGATGCTAGTAATTGAGAAGGTAAACATCCACGAGAAGTTATGTCGGCGGGGTTGTCAGCGCTGGGCACATGTTTCCATTGACATCCCGAAGAAAGAGTTTGAATTTTGGAAACCCTGTTTGCAACAAGAGTTTGCCAATGAACGAGGTTCTGGGCGATCCAAGAAAGAGTGATCATGGAATCGCTCCACAGATAGGTTTGCGAAAATTCGACTTTTAAGACTTCCCGTAATTTCTTAATAAGTTCTGCGGCCATGAGTGCAGCACACAATTCAAGCCTAGGCCAAGTAATAGTTTTAAGAGGAGCAACCTTCGATTTGGCACAAACAAGGTTGGAAACTGAAGATCCATTTAACGAACCGCGATAAACCAAATATGCACAGCAACCGTAAGCTTTTTCGGAACTGTTTGCAAACACATGAAGGAAGAAAGATGCGTTAGGATGAGCGTTAATTAAATTCCTATGAATTTCAATAAGAGAAAGATCAAGTAAACTGCTACGAAAAGAGAGCCATCTATTAAGAAAAGAAAGGGGAACAGCTTCGTCCCATTCACATTTGAGAGACCATAGCTCTTGCATGAAAAGCTTGGCCATAACAATAACCGGAGCAAGGAATTGGAGCGGATCAAACATTTTTGCAATTTCAGAGAGAATTTCCCTTTTGGTGTTAGGGAGCTCTTCGGCAAGCGAAACTTTAAAGATGAGAGTATCAGTGCGTGTGCACCAATGAACTCCAAGAGTTTTTATGGATTCGGAATCTCCACAAATTTCGACAGAGGAGGGGTCTGCATCTTCTACGGGAAACTGGGCAAGAAACTCATTGGAGTTGGAATTCCACTTATGAAGTAGGAATCCTCCATTCTTTAACAATGTCTGAAGTTCTAGTGACATGAAAGAAGCTTCCTCAAGGGTGGGGAAGGACTGGAGATAATCGTCTACATAAAACGATGTAGTTAGGGCTTCAGAAGCTTTAGAATCAAATAAATTACCATCTTGAGAGGCTAACTGATGTAGGGATCGGATAGCAAGGAAAGCGGATGGTTTTAAGCCATAAGTGACTGTGTTTAAGCGAAATATTTTGATGGGCTCGCTGATTTCGTCGCGCCACAAGATTCTTTGGAGATCTTGTTGTTCGGTCTGAATTAAAACCTGACGGTACATCTGTTGGATGTCCGCTATAACGGCTATGGGAAATAATCGAAAATTTAAGAGTATAGCAGATAAATCCGACTGAATAGTGAGACCAGAGTAAAGGGAATCGTTAAGACTGTTGCCATTAACGTCAGGTGATGAACCATTGAAAACGACTGGGATTTTATCCTTTACAAGAGGGTTTTTCCACACTGGATGATGTTTTCAGAAAACCGTTTCAATTGGGGGGTGCAATTCGTCATCAGATTTGCTGACAACTTCCATATGATCTAAGCTTTCATACTCATCCATGAAATCAGTGTACTGTTGTTTAAAGAGAGGTTCTTTCTTGAATTTGCTCTCGATAGCAAAGAGAGTTTTTCGAGCTTTTGGTTGAGAATTAATAAGTTTGGGGGGATTAAGTAATCTTGGTATCTGAACAATGAACTGGCCTTCAGGAGAACGAGTGGTAGTGTTCAAGAAAAGTTGCTCACAGAATTCGTTTTCTGAAGAAGTTAAGTTAGGTGAATCAATGTTTTCGAGTTTCCAGAACTGTTCCAAATCAGTATTAGCGAAATAACATTGCGATACGGATTGGGGAGAATAATGAGGAAGTTGACCAGTAACGATCCATCCAAAATTAGTGTCTCTGGCAACCACGTTTGAAGATAACTTACGAACCTGTTTACGAAGGCAATTCCAGAAAACATTGGCACTAAAGAGTATGTCAATGGGGCCTTGTACATTGAACAGAGGATAGGCTAACCTTAAATGAGAAGGAATATTCAGACCTGAGATATCGACGGAGTGACTAGGAGTATCCTCTCCGATACTGTTGAGGATGAGGCAATTAAGTTTTAGAAAGTTATTTCTGTGACAAGTGTCTCTTAAGGTTAGTTTTGAAAACTGTAAAGCTCGCGACTTTAAACTATTAATGCCTGATACATTGATAGAATTTGGGTAACAGGTAGGCCTAGTTTTTTGATTAATGAATTAGAAACGAAATCATGGGTTGCCGCCGAATCAAGAAGACCGCGTGCACGGACCCAGTTGCCAAAATTATCCTGAACTTCGATTTGGACAGTGGACAATAGTACTTGGGTACTACGTATAGACTTGGCATTTTGAATGTAAGATGAAGCATTAGAACTGCTAGCATTGTCACCTTTCTGAGAAGTAGATGCGGTTGATGACCTTGCTTGATCATGACGATGTAGTAAAGTGTGATGAGCTTTTTCACAATGAAAACAAAGTCTGGTGGACTTGCAATTTGAAGCAGAATGATTGGGTGAAAGGCAGTTAAAGCAGTGTTTATTCTGGGAAACTAATTTTCTTCTGTCGTCGACTGACAGTTCTTTAAAAGATTTACAGAGATATAAGGCGTGGGAATCTTTGCAAAGTATGCACTTTAATAGTTCATTTCAACTCTTACGGGGTTCGCTTTGAGTGTTTAAAGCGAGAGAACTAGCAATACGGCATTCACTAGACCTAGTTGGGTAACCAGTGGCATTTGACTTGAGTTTAGACGAGCTGGACCCGGGTTTTTGGGTACTAGACGCTGCGTGTTCGGTTTTAGATTTGAGAGACAATGATTCAAATTTAGAACTAGGAGAAGAGGGTTCACTTTGATTAGCTAGCGCAGTTAAGAGTTTGCATCTAGCATTTATGAAAGTGACTAAATGCTCGTAAGAGTAATCGTCATCTTTGGAAAGTTCAATTTCCCAAGCTTTGAGGGTAGCAACATCGACTTTAGAAACCACTAAGTGTATTAGGAAAGTGTTCCAGTGGTCAGTGGGTTGATTTAATTGGGACAGAGCTTTAACGTGAAGTTGTGTCGTATCAATGAGAGTACGCAAACTAGTGATGGCGTTGTGCTGTGACTCAGGTAAATTGAATTGAGCCAATTTACGGTTACGTTGAATTCATAACCGTAAATTACCGTATCTTTCCTTCAACAAGTTAAAGGCAATGGGGTAGTTTTCAGCACTTAATGGGAGTGCTTCAACTAACTGTAGGGCTTGACCGCGAAGAATAGATCGTAAATAATGAAACTTGTAGATGACTTGAATGTCTTCATTGTCATGAACAAGAGAGCAAAATAGTTCATAGAAAGAATCCCAAGTAGATTCGTCTCCAGAGACGAGGGGTAAATAAATCTTAGGTAGAATTGGTTTGGGCTTATGAGTACCCTCACGAAAAGAGATTTGTTGTTAGTGAAGGGAACCAAAAACAGAACCGTCCTTTTTCTGTTCTTTTTCGAGTTGGCGTATTATTTTAAAAGCAGAACCAATGCCTTCGTAATATTGGTTTTCTACCTCTACTCGATCATCAGTTTGATTGAGCATACAAGTTTCGATTTCAGTTTGGATGTTGCAATAATTTTCATATGAACGTTCAAAATCCTTTACGCGATGTTTTAACAAATCTAGTTGAGTTTGTGAAGGATCTAGCTCTTTGATGTATTTCCTGAATCTGGTAATTTGCCCTATATAAGAAGCTCGTTTGGAAGTAAGCTTTTCATCCTTTCCATCCTTATCCTTTTTTTGTAGGAGCCATGGCGAAATAGGAAAAATAAAGTATATCTTACGAAACTCTGGAACCTTGGAAATACTGTCAGACTGGCAGCAGCAAACAAGTTGAAAGAAAGGGACACACCAAAGGAGACAGGAGCGGCCTCTTTCCCCTTCTCCCCCTGTGGGTGGGGGGTTTAGAATACACCCACGGTATCCTCTGCCTGTCGTAAGAGGCGACTAAAAAGGGGGGGCCTTGGCTATACTTTAAGGACTCCGCGTTGGTTAATGAATTGGACCCCCAGTGGGTGGGAGGAAGCGAATACATCCACGGTAATCCCTGCCAGTCGTAAAAGGCGACTAAAAGGGTATCTAGGATCGGTCCCCTGTCGAGGGTTTGACAGTCAGCTCTAAAAGACATACCCACGTGCGGTACAATTCTCATTAGGTTATCTCGCACTTCTTTCCGTTACTGCTTTCAGGGTCTGGCAACCAAAATTTCTATATGTGCGTGCTGTTAGGGGATGGGCCACTTACGCTTGCGACTACGCTCGAAAGCCTGTTCCGGTCTTGGCCGCGCCGACAGGTGGGTGTGCCATGTACCCGTGCAGTAGTATCCGCCTGACTACGCAGGTTCCCGCACAGCCGAATGTCAGAGCTGTAAAATCCATTATATGCCAAGGGGTACATGCCGATACGGCATTGTAAAACATCTGACCCCCGGGCAATGCCTTCCAAGCTATGCGGGCCTTGCCCTGGCTGGGTAGCGCCTACTGTGACGGCCCGTGATCGGATTTCGATGGCATTCGGGCAGGATGATCTGGGCATGGGTACAAAAAGAAAAATCCCCAAACAGGGTGGTCCTACACCCAAGTCTTTAACATTTGATTCCCTACGGGGATCAACCCCCTGGGAACAATCTGTGCGTGAAAATCTGGGTGCTAACACCCGCAAGTTTCTGGTAGCTATCAGAACAGATGGGGTTGATTTCAAGCTGGTAAAGAGTATTTTGTTTTCTCGCCATATAGAAGGTGTCTATGGTGAGCTTGAGAAAGTACAAAAGATGAGGAATGGTAGCTTGTTGCTCAAGACTAGGACTGGTGAGCAAGTTGAACAACTTCTACGATGTGACCACTTTGGCGAAATACCCGTAAAAGTGGAAAAGCACACGTCCCTGAATCTGGTCCGAGGAGTTATTTTCCATCGGGCCTTGATTCTGAACACTGACGAGGAGCTCAAGGAGGATATGCAGCACCGTCACGTGACTGATGTCCGGCGCGTTACGCGCAAGGTCAATAGTCAAATCGTTAATACTGGTGCTTTCATTATTTCCTTTGAGCTTTCGGTGCTCCCGGAGAAAGTCAAGGTAACAAATTACCGTTGTGACGTACGGCCTTATATCCCTCCACCAATGAGGTGTTATAAGTGCCAGAAGTTCGGGCACATGTTATCCCGATGCTCGAACCCAGAAATCTGCGGAACATGCGGAAAGGTACCACACGATGCGGAAGAGTGCACAACACCATATCAGTGCACTAATTGCCCTGGATTCCATTCTCCTAGGGACAGGAACTGCCCTGTCTTCCTGAGTGAGAAGAAAATCCAGGAGATCAAATCCCTGGATGGTCTCACCTACCAGGAAGCCCGCAAGAAGTACCATA
This sequence comes from Meconema thalassinum, assembly GCA_946902985.2. Taxonomy (NCBI): domain Eukaryota; kingdom Metazoa; phylum Arthropoda; class Insecta; order Orthoptera; family Tettigoniidae; genus Meconema; species Meconema thalassinum. The sequence goes on from OX336392.1 coordinate 357,286,520, forward strand.
CCGCGATTGCTCCTTCGCCTACGGTTGATTATCGAGTTATAATACCCAATTTGGTTCCGTCTACCTCATCTTTTGTACCATCGGTGAAACCTGCAACCGAGTTTCCTGTTCCGAAACCAGCACCTATGATTATGACCAAAAGCCCGAAGGTGACTTCAACTCCGCCTTCGGCCACCATGAAGGCTGTGCGAGCGAAGGCTGCTCCGTCCGCACAGCAGGGGAGGAAGTTGAAGACTTACTCCCAGCAGGGGAGGAAGTTGAAGACTTACTCCCCACTCGGGAGGACTTCCTCTCCACCCAAACGGTCGGCGAAAGCCGCGCCGAAGCCGGCGGAGGCGGCATCGTCGACCAGGAGCCGAATTCCTGACCCGTCTATATATCTTAATGAGGCGGGGAAGAAGGGACCCCGCACTACGCATTCCCTTTCTCCAAAAAAGGGGAAGCCATCCGCCTCCACCACCTGCGGATGCTTCCGCGCCTGAGGACGTTTCGGTCCCCAGATCTGCGCGCTCCCCACGGAGATCCCCCGCCACCGAACTGCGTCTTGGAAATCTTCCGCTGAGTCGATTCACTCCACGACCTCGCCTGAGGACATGGAGATTATAGTCGACGTAGTGGGTGAAGATCCTCCAGAGGATAAGTTGTAGCTTGCTGCTCCATCGTATTCCCTAGTTTATAAGTTCACACTATGGCACTGTTACAGTGGAATTGTAACAGTTATGACAGGAATTTGACAGAACTCCGTCAGCTTATTGCCCAATACGCAGCGAGTATAGTCTGCCTACAGGAATCAAACCTCAGACCTGATCCCGAGACTGTTCTGAGAGGTTTCAGACTATACTCTAAAGAGCGACAAGACGCCGCCCGGGCTTCCGGGGGCGTTTGTTCCTTCGTTCGCTCTGACTGCTACAGTGAAGAGTTTCCGCTCGCCACTCCTCTGGAAGCTATTGCATTTCGCGTGTCCTTGCCTGCTATGACAACTGTTTGTAACGTGTACATTCCACCGAACCAGCCCCTTGATATTAATGACGTCTTTAATCTTGTTGATCAACTTCCAGTCCCTTTCCTTATCGTGGGTGATTTCAACTCGCATCACCCCCAAAGGGGATCACCATCTTCCTGCCCCAGAGGAAGGGACGTGGAGGGCTTAATTCAGGGGTTGGATTTATCCCTATTAAATACATGGGAAACTACACATTTTAGCTTAGCGCACGGCACGTACTCACACACTGACTTGAGTGTGTGTAGCCGTGCGCTGGTCCCCCTATTTGGTTGGTATGTACACGACGACCTCTGTGACAGTGACCATTTCCCGATCTTTCTTACTCTTCTGAACCAGAAGCCCGTGGAGTTCCCCAGTCGTTGGGTGCTTAAGTGGGCAAATTGGCCCTCGTTTCAAGAACAAGCTGTGTTCGTTGATCTTGGTTGCCGTAGCGTCGATGACGAGGTACAGCACATCACCGATGTGCTTCTTGCTGCCGCCGAAGAGTCCATTCCATCCTTTTCTGGGACACCTCGTCGCAAACTCGTCCCTTGGTGGACAGAGGATATTTCAGCGTCCCCCAGGGGCTCACATCTAGTGAGAAGTGGGTTGGCGACCACGGGGCCCCAGCTGAGTCCGGCATTGCTTCCACTTACTTGTGCCGGGCTCCTCTCTGTCTTCTTTCCTGTCGACCTCACTTGGTCAACTCTTGTTCTCTTCTGACCCCGAAGGTATTAGGGTATCCGAGGCCTAGGGAGTCTCTTCCTTTCCCGCCTTAATTGGCCCTTGTCTCATCTTTTCTGATACCCTCCTTCTGCGAGGGGTCAGCCTTCTTTTTCTCTTCCTTTTACCTCCTGCCTTGTGCTCTAGGCCCTTAAGGAGGCAGGGTGTATGTAGCCCCATCACTTCTGGTGCACCCTAGATAATGCTACACCCTCAGGGGCTCATGGCTGGTGAGTTCGGGAGTTGGCGACCCCGAGGGATTCCTGAGCTGGGTCCGTTTTCCCCTTTTGTCCCTTACCTTTGGGGCGGACCCTCTCCTCTTTCATCCCCCAGGGGCTCACATCTTGTGGGCGTGGGTTGGCGACCACGAGGCCCCAGCTGAGTCCGGCATTGCTTCCACTTACTTGTGCCGGGCTCCTCTATGTCTTCTTTCCTGTCGACCTCACTTGGTCAACTCTTGTTCTCTTCTGACCCCGACGGTATTAGGGTATCCGAGGCCTAGGGAGTCTCTTCCTTTCCCGCCTTAATTGGCCCTTGTCTCATCTTTTCTGATACCCTCCTTCTGCGAGGGGTCAGCCTTCTTTTTCTCTTCCTTTTACCTCCTGCCTTGTGTTCTAGGCCCTTAAGGAGGCAGGGTGTATGTAGCCCCACCACTTCTGGTGAACCCTAGATAATGCTACACCCTCAGGGGCTCACGGCTGGTGAGTTCGGGAGTTGACGACCCCGAGGGATTCCTGAGTTGGGTCCGTTTTCCCCCTTTTGTCCCTTACCTTTGGGGCGGACCCTCTCCTCTTTCACTTTCCTATATGCCTTTCATGGCTCTCCTTCCTTCCAAGTCCCTCAATCCGCCTTCTCCGAGGGTTGAGGGCATTTCTTTTCCTTCTGTCCTTTTATTTGCCTTATTCTCCTTTAGTTTTCCATTTCTTCTTCTAGTATGTAGGTTATTAGTTAGTTTTAGTTTTAAGTTCGCTTTTCATTTTCATTTTCACGATCACCCAATCCATCAGGGGCCGATAACCTAGATGTTAGGCCCCTTAAAACAACAATTATCATCATCATCATCATCAAATCCAAGGTGGAGAACCATCTTGACCCTAATATGGTGTCCAGGGTGTCGTCGATCCGGAGTAGAGGGTAGCTGTCCTTCTTCCTGGCGTCATTCACCCGCCTGTAATCCACGCAGAACCTCGTGCAACCGTCCTTCTTCTTCACTAGCACGACCGGAGAGCTCCAAGGACTATGTAATGGCTCGATCACCCTCTGCTCCTTCATTTCTTCCACCATCCGTTCGATTTCAGCTTGCTTGGCGATCGGGACACGTCTGAATGGGGCCCTAATCGGTGCACTGTCCCCAACGTAGATTCTGTGCTCGATCAGGCTTGTCCTGCCGAAGTCATTGCTCCCCACGGAGAAGATATCCTGGAATTCACGAAGCAGGTCCCGAAGTCGGCGTGATTGCTCCTCGTCTAGATGGTCCTGGGATCTTTGTTACAGCTTCTGTATTTCTTCTGGAAGGGCGCGTCTTCTTCGGGTGCCCGTCTGCAGGGATCGTCCGTCGTGTCTGTGATGCTGGCAATCCAGGTAACGGGCTCGCAGACTCATAGAGTGGTGTCCCGGTGAACCGTGATGTCGTAGTCGTTCAGGTTGGACAGGCGGACGTACGGCTGAGACGTCGTGTTGATGAGGGTCTTGGCAATTAGCAATCCTTTTGTCTGTATGTCCTCATATTTTGGCTCGATGACAGCCGCCACTCCCTCAGCAGCTCCGTCGGCAATTACGGCAGCGCTGACCTCTGTCCTGGCGGGAACGGTGACGTCCTCTCTGAGCCTTACTCGTCGTGCGGTGATGGCCTCGTGTGCTGGCTGCAAAGCAAGTTCCTCACCTCCGTAGTGGAGAGTGTTGGTACCCAGATCCAAGATGATGATGTTCTGGTCCAGGAAGTCCAGTCCGATGATTACTTCGTTTGATACATCAGCCACGAGCACTGGATGCTTCACCACCCGTCGACCAATGACGAACTCCAGTGATGCTTCGCCATGTACCGGTGTCGTCTCTCCAGTCGCGGATATTAGTTGAAGGTTCCTTTGTGTGGGTTTCACTCATCACTTCGGGATCACGGTGGGTTTGACGATGGTCCTCGTTGCTGCCGGGTCCATCAGCAAGGCCAGCTCTCTCCGTTGACGACTCCGTCGACCATCAGGCTGCTATTGTCCCTCCGTAACTCCGTCACACAAACTTGGACTGCCGGGGCTTGACGACTGTCAAAAACCAACCTTCCCCCCCCCCCCAGGGGCTCTCATCTAGTGGGACGTGGGTTGGCGACCACGGGGCCCCAGCTGAGTCCGGTATTGCTTCCACTTACTTGTGCTGGGCTCCTCTCTGTCTTCTTTCCTGTCGACCTCACTTGGTCAACTCTTGTTCTCTTCCGACCCCGACGGTATTATGATATCCGAGGCCTAGGGAGTCTCTTCCTTTCCCGCCTTAATTGGCACTTGTCTCATCTTTCCTGATACCCTCCTATTGCGAGCGATCAGCCTTCTTTTTCATTTCATGTTATCTCCTGCCTTCTGCTCAAGGCCCTCAAGGAGGCAGGGTGTATGTAGCCCCACCACTACTGGTGCACCCTGGATAATGCTACACCCTCAGGGGCTCAGGGCTGATGATTTCGGGAGTTGGCGACCCCGAGGGATTCCTGAGCTGAGTCCGGTTTCCCCCTTTTTTCCCTTACCTGTGGGGTTGACCCTCTCCTCTTTCACTTTCCTATCTGCCTTTCATGGCTCTCCTTCCTTCCAAGTCCCTCAATCCGCATTCTTCAGGTGTTGAGGGCATTTCTTTTCCTCCTGTCCTTTATTTGCCTTATTCTCCTTTTGTTTTCCATTTCTTCTTCTTGTATGTAGCTTAGTAGTTAGTTTTAGATTTAAGTTCGCTTTTCATTTTCATTTTGTTTTTTCATTTTCATCTTCACGATCACCTAAACCATCAGGGGCCGATAACCTAGATGTTAGGCCCCTTAAAACAACAATTATCATCATCATCATCATCTTCTAGTATATAAGTTAGTAGTTAGTTTTTAGTTATAGTTTGCATTTCATTTTCATCTTCACGATCACCCAACCCATTAGGGGCCGATAACCTAGATGTTAGGCCCCTTAAAACAACAATTATCATCATCATCATAATCATCCTTTACCCCTCAATGCTGGCTAATACTCGTTTCCCTGAGCCGCGCGGTTTTCAGACGACTGATTTCCCGCCGGATGCCCTCCGCGGCGGCGATCATCGCAGTCCTTGCTCAGATGGCGTTTCTTACCGCAGGTCCAGCACGTCGGTAGTCCTCCTCCGGACCGCCTCTCCGGGAGTCTTTCGGCTGCGTCGTTGTTGGTGGCGCCGCGACTATTGAAGAAACGGCCTAGCACCTCCATCAATTCATCGGCCAGGGGCTTAGTCTCGTTGGTTTTGGGCGGTTCGTCAACGTCCACTTGAAGCACCCGCGCGTGCATTCTAGATGCCTGCTTTACCGTCTCGAACTCAAGTGCGTGGCTCAGCGCATCTGCCAGGGTCTTATTTCGCGCGAGTCGCAGAGCCTGTTGAGTGTCCGAGTCCCGTAGCCCGTCAGTGAAGGTCAGCGTCGCTATCTGTTCCAGAAAGTCGGCCGGCGCTGTAGGATAGGCGAGACTTACGAGGCGTGCGATGTCCATCTCGAATTCCTGCAGGGTTTCCGCGTTCTTTTGTACCCGGGTGCGGAGCTGCATCTGGTAGGCCTGCTGAAGATGGCTATCTCCATATCTGGATTCCATATGGGCGACTAGTGAAGCGTAGTCCTGAGATTCGGTCGGGATGGCATGAAGAACATTAAGGGCGTCCACTCTCAGCGCTACAATGAGAGCTGTAGCCTTTTCCGTGTTGTTCCAGTTGTTTATGGAACAGGCCACCTCGAACTGACGCAAGTAAGAGCTCCACGGTACTTTCCCGTCGAAGGTTGGGGGCGTCACTCTGCTCTGTCCCGTCCTTGATATTCCCGGTGTACTTGTAGGCGGGCGTCGGTGCAGCTCGGCAACTTCCTTTTGTAAAGCGTTGAATTTCTCTTCCACCCCCGTCAGCGGGCGTTGGCGCAGCTCGGCAACTTCCTTTTGTAAGGCGTTGAATTTCTCCTCCACCACTGTCAGCGGGCGTTGGCGCAGCTCGGCAACTTCCACTTGTAAGGTGTCGAACTTCTTTCCCACTGCCGTGACTTCCTCACGTAGGCCCTGTTCTACTTTCTTCAGGTCTTCTGCTAACTTAATCTGGCCGTCTTCCATTTCCTTCTGGCTGTCCTCTATCTTCTTCAGGTCCTCCGGTAACTTATTCTGTCCGTCTTTTAGTTTGGAGTTTAGGTCCTTGGCTAAATACTTCTGGCCGTCTCCTAATTTGGAAGTTAGGTCCTTGGCTAAATTCTTCTGGCCGTCTTCTAATTTGGTTTCCATGCCACTTAACATTTCTAGCAGTGCTTGCAATTCCGCTTCCATTTTAGTTGTTTGTCTTGTAAAGGGCATGCACTCACAGGAAAATTAGAGAACTGTGGTAAAATGACCTGCTCGGGTATTTGAAATCAGGACATTCAGGTGTTGTGCTTGTGCTTGAGTTCGTAATCCGGCTTCTAACACCAGTTGTTACCTGATAGCCCTAGTTTCAAGTTCGTTAACTGGATTATGGTGAATAAAGCACAACACAATTGTTCCTTTAAAGAGAAGTTAGCTTGATTGCGGGTCAGAACTATACACCGTACAATAAGCAGATAGAAACAACTACCTGTCTTACAGAAGCTCGACTCACCCTTTCACTTGGCCTTGCTGTTAATCCTCTCACTAATGAGTCCGGTGTCCTCGACTAGAAGTAACTGCACTCTTCCCCTTGTAAACATGCCACAGCTGTCGCTCACTGTTTCTGAATACCGTACTACACACTCTTTCGCAATTCACCACAATGACCTCTGTTGCACTGGAAAACACACACTCTTCCAAAAATACCGTTCGTCCCTCGCTGGCCAGGCCGCTCTTATATAGAGGGACTGAGACCCAATAGATGTTTCTAGCCTAGACCAGGGTTCACACCTTCTCGAGCTTTCCGATACGGGACGGGCCACGAACCTTCGAAACAGGGGCCTTTTGTCCTCGCTGTTCGTTGCGTAAACTGCTGGGTGACACAAGAGTCCAGGGGTAGCCCGCGGCGAGCTGTAGTTATGTGCGAGGCAGTGAAGCAACCCAGAGCTCGTAACAATATGAATTTTGAGTTCGATGGGGTGAATGTGATGAGATGATGTGAGTGAGGTGGGGTGTGGGAGATGAGAGTGATTATGATATTTTTATTATTATGTTTCCACTGAAAGACATGGGAGAGATGGATGATTGTGTTTGAGATGGGGGTAATGGATTATGTAGGTGATGTGTGTAGAGATGAGAAAGTGAGCGGTGTTGTGGAAGAGATAGAAAGAAAAGAAAAAATAACGATATATGAGATGAGATGATTGGGGATGAATTTTTGAGATGTGGTGACTTGTGTGTATGGAGCTATTAAATGGATGTTTGTTGGATGATAGATGGGTTGTTGAGCTGTGATGGAAGGATGGATGATGACGAAATGTTGTGTTTTTTATTATATTATTATTATTATGATATTTTTTTCTGGAGTGACGATGTGGTACCTCGTTCGGGTGGAGGAGAAGGGGCGGGATGTTTAGTCGGGGGCTGAGGTGAGGGATTTTAGGTGTGTGAGGCCGAGTTTGGTGTAGACCGGTGCTCGGGCTGGAAGAGCCTCAAGCTGTTGCATTATGGGGTTGTGAGTACGGCGAACACGTTGAAGGTAGCGAAGTTGAAGAAGGTGGATGTAGGTGGTGATGGGTGGCAGGGGCATTAGTCAGTACAAGTCCTCACTTGGATGTATCGGAGAAAGGCGGAGAGCGATACGGGAAATACGGCGTTCCGTCGTAATTAGAGGACGGAAACGATTGGCAGCGCAGCCGGCCCATACCACGTGGCCGTAAGTGATGTACGAACGGATTAGTGCCTTGTAGGTGTAAAAGACTGTAGGTGGATGGAGACCCCAGGAGGTGCCAAGTAGGCGGGTGAGTAGTCTAGAGCGTTGCTGTGCGGAGTCTTTGAGAGCTGGGAGATGAGACCTGAAGGTGAAGTGCTTGTCGAACTCTACTCCAAGATAGCGGCGAGATGGGTCAGTACGGAGACGATGGTCATGTATTTGAAGGTTCAGTAAGGCAGGATTGCGAGATGGTCCGTTGAGTGCCGGCGAGGACGAAAGAGGACGGCGTGGGTTTTGTCAGTGTTCAATGTTAGGTGCGAACGGTCACACCAGGCCGTGAAATTGTTAAGATATGGCTGAACAAGACGATTAATGGCGGTGACGGAGTGGCAGGGGGCGAGGATGGCTGTGTCGTCCGCAAATTGTAGGAGGTGAAGAGGAGCCGGAGGCTGGGGGATATCTCTGACAAACAGGATGTAGAGAAGAGGTGAGAGGACTGAACCCTGGGGGGCACCTTGGTTCAGGGGGAAGGAACGAGAGAGAGAGTGTGATGAATGGAGATGCGAGCGGTGTGGGGCTGAGGAAATTGCGGATGAGGCGAATGAAGTTGAGAGGGACGTGGTAATAGTGGAGATTCAGGAGAAGGGTGGCGTGCCAGACTGTGTCGAATGCGCTTTGGAAATCGAAGGTAAGGAAGAGGGTTGAAGGGAGTCGGTTGAGGTTAACGGATGTGAGGGTAGTGAGACGTAGCAGCTGATCATGACTGGAAAGAAGTGGTCGGAAACCACATTGAGAAAGAGGGAGGAGATTGTGGCGGGAAAGGTGGAGGTGGGTGCGACGGACGAGGATTTTCTCGAAGAGTTTCGAGAGGACGGCTGTTAAGCAGATGGGACGGTTGGATGTGATGTCGGAAGGTGGTTTGGGGAAGAGTAGCATTGTCGCTGCCCGCCAAGCTGCGGGGTAAAAGCCGGTTAGGAGGAGGTAGTTGTAGAGGGTGGCTAGGAGCTGCAGGAAGATTGGAGGGGCTTCCTTAATATGGACGTAGCGAATTTGGTCGGGACCGGCAGCAGTGTTTTTTGTTTGGGTGAGTGCGATCTGGATGTCGATGGGCATAATAGTTTCGTGTATTGGGCGATGAATGGGGGGATGTAGAGGATGAGGTTGGAGGTATGGGTGATTTGGAATGTAGTCGATCTAGTCGTCGTCAATGTGGTGTAGATTGTAGTTTCGAGCGGGGTCGAACACTTTCTCAAAGCGTCGGGCGAAGATTTCTAGTTTGGCGGGCAGATCTGGTGGGGCAGTGCGTCGATGAATGATGGGGTAGGAGGGGGTTGGGGAACGACCAGTAAGTGTGTTGAGCTTCTTCCAGTAGGTGGCTAGGCTGGATCGTTTCTGTTGTAGGGTGTCACAAACAGTTACTCAGTTTCGACGGTGGAAGGCCTGAGGTTGGAATGTACCTGACGCAAGAGCTGTCGATGTAGAGTGAGGAAGTGGCGGTCGCGGGAGCGTTTGTAATGCTCCAGATATCTGTGAGATAGGCGGAGAAGAGGGAGGGCTTTCGGGGGTTAAGGGGGTCGGGTATGGGGTGATGGGGATTTGTGCGGAGGCAGCGTTGGTGAGGGCAGATTCTAGGGCTTTGGCATATGCGTCCACTGTGGCCGCGGATGTAGGGTTTGGGGGTGGGTGTTGTAGGGAGTAGGTGATTTGCTCTCGATAAGCGAGCCAATTGGCTTTTTTGCAGGTTTTGCCGGAGGACAGGAGGGTTGGGAGTTACGGGAGAGGTGCGAATGGGTATTGTGGCTAAGACCGGGAGATGGTCGCTGGCGATGCTTAGTAGGAAGTCGACGGTGAGAAGGTGAGCTAGGCGGTTGTGAGCAATTACGGCATCTGGTATGGAGTTTGAAATGGGCGGGTTGGTTTAGGGATAGTGAGTAAAAAAGAGTCGACAGATTGGAGGAAATGGTTAATATTTGCTATGTCCGCCGCTGTGCGGGAGTGCATGTTTAGGTTAGCGAGTATGAGGAAGTGGGGAAAGGTGGCATAGAGGTGGGTGAGAAATTCCCGTGGGAAGGGGTGTGTTCGACGGGTGTAAATAGTGGCGATATGATGGACGCGGGAAGGGAAATAGAGGGTGGCAATGAGGCTTTCGGGAAAAGAGTGGGGAGGGGGTGGGGCGTGGATACGGATGGGGATGCGTGGCTTGTAGAGGATAGCAACACCGCTGCGACCGATGTCACGAGGGTGATCCGCACGATGCATGTTGTAGCCTGGTATATTGGCTGCTTGGTGGGGACGGAGGAAAGTTTCGTTAAGGAAGACAGCGTCTGGGGAGTGTAAAGCAATGGTGTACTTTAGGAGGGGTCGTTTTGTGTAGAAGGAACAAATGTTGCTATAGAGGAGAGGGATGGTTTTAGGAGGCCCAGGGTGGGGGGTTATTCGCCATTTTGTGGTACATTCAAGGGGGGAGAAGGTGAAGTGTGTGAGTGGCCCGGCGTAAGAGGGGTAGAACCGGAGATTGAAAATTTGGAGCGCTGCTTGTTGCAGTTGGGTAAGGACCAATGGGTGTTGGAAGGGCATTAAGTTTTGTATGGAGATGGTCAGGAATCGAAGGAGGTTTTCCACGTCAGAGAGGGGAGAATTGGGTGTTGGTGGTGTGGGTTGAGGGGTCAATGGTTTTTATAGGGACGACTAGATCTGGGGGAGGTGCTGGTTTTCCCTTACACTTGTATGAGTGTGTTGGGTGTTGGCCGGAGCACTGGTGGCATTTAGGTTAGGCAAGGTTGGGGTACTGTTGTAGGGGGTGGTCTGGTAGGGAACAGTGAGGGCAGATACGTGGTTGGCGGCACTGGTCCGTTGAGTGCTGGTTATAGGCCAGACACCTATTGCAGCGGAGAGCCATGGGGGGGGGGGGGGGGGGGGTGGAGCCTTTGAAGGTTCCACTCGGTGGTGATAACGGAACAAATATACTCCAAGTTGTAGAAGACGATCAACTTCTGCTAGGGTGGCCAGGAGGATTCTGACAATCCAGGTAGGACCTGTGCCGCATTTGATGCGGAAGGCGTTTTTTACTTGGACTTGGTCACGTTGCAGTTCTGAGATGACGACCTCCTCCGTTAACTCGGGGTCAACGCCCCGGATAACACAGGAGAAAAGTGGTGAACGGGGGTGAGGGGAACAGAAGTGGGTGCTTGGCGGTGTGTGAGGGGACCGATCGTTACTGTAGGACCGGGACGGGCGGCCGAATTTGAGTCCTCGATGGTGGTGGCGACGATATTGCCGTCAGTTTTTTGTATGACGCCGTTAGATACGGAGACCAGGAGGAACTGTAGTGAGGGAGGGATGAGCGTCTCCAAAGCACCCTATATGTCTTGTCTGGAGAGGTGTTTGAGACCAGAGATGAGGTAGGAGTGTTTTAAGGGAGGCTGGGCAGCCTTGGCTGCATAGGAGATGGAAGGTTGGGGGAGGTGGTGTATTCTTTGGAATACACGGTAAGATAGAGTAAGCCTTTGCTTCTCTTTGCTATAGTTCATCCCTTCCTTTTTTCTCAAACACCAACTGTGATCTTCTGATTTCTCCTTGTTGGTTATGTCTCTCATGTTATCTGTAAGTCTGTTATAGATATATATCTTCCATGACCCACCAAGCGTCATCTAGCCTCGAATCTCTGAAGTTCCTCAATTCTTCCCTGTACAAGAGGACTTCCTTATCAATCTAGCCACCAGATCTCGTCGCCATCGCCAGCTATCATCTCCGTGATCAAGAGAACTTCGTCTACTTTTTCACCCTCCAGGCTGCGCTAGTGACTCCTACTATCAACTCTTTGAAGACCATTTCATCAAGAAGATTTTTTAAACTATTAAGTTGCCTATTCTTATATGTATTCCTTTTGTCTCCTACCCCCCACTCTTTTCCCTTCCCTGGTCCCTCCGTGCTCCGTTGAGCGTGTCTCACTTGTACGTCGGAAGTCGACCCAGTCAGTTAGAGCTTAACTAAAGCTCGCCTCCTCATCTCTAGAGGCAAACTTTTAAATTCTACGCCATGTTAGAATTTTAGTATCAACCGTCAACTGGAACATCGCCTTCCTCATGAATCAAAGCTAAGTACTACTTCTACGTTCTTCAACTTATTTTAATTGATTTTAAATAGCTACATGCTTTTTAATGATCATTTTATAGGCAGTGTGAGATTTCTATATTTGGGGCAATAATCATCCTTCGCGGGATTTTCTATGTTGGACTTTTGTCTATCTAAGCCAATCTTAACATGAAGCAGCATTTCTTATGCTTATTAAATGAGAGATTTTCTCACAACGTGGGGCACCATTAAATTACCCACTGTCTATAAAGTACTTAGCTCGTTCCACCGCTGGACTAACTTTTGCCCTATTCTGCAATCATGATTGTTCTGGAATTTTTCATGCCGAAGAATTTATCTACGAGTCAAACCTTCTAGTACTTTCCACTCACATATGGGAATACTTTTTCATACTAAGGAATCTTCCTTATGAACTGCTAATCAATATCTAATTTTTCTTCCTCCGTTGGGATTTCTTTTCTGTGCATTCAACTATAACCTACAAGTTTCTCAAGCAATAGATGATGATGATGATAATTGTTGTTTTAAGGGGCCTAACATCTAGGTTATCGGCCCCCTGATGGTTTGGGTGATCGTGAAGATGAAAATGAAAAGCGAACTTAAAACTAATAACCTACATACTAGAAGAAGAAATGGAAAACTAAAGGAGAATAAGGCAAATAAAAGGACAGAAGGAAAAGAAATGCCCTCAACCCTCGGAGGCGGATTGAGGGACTTGGAAGGAAGGAGAGCCATGAAAGGCATATAGGAAAGTGAAAGAGGAGAGGGTCCGCCCCCAAAGGTAAGGGATAAAAGGGGGAAACGGACCCAGCTCGGGAATCCCTCGGGGTCGCCAACTCCCGAACTCACCAGCCGTGAGCCCCTAAGGGTGTAGCATTATCTAGGGTGCACCAAAAGTGGTGGGGCTACATACACCCGGCCTCCTTAAGGGCCTAGAGCACAAGGCAGGAAGTAAAAGGAAGAGAAAAAGAAGGCTGACCCCTCGCAGAAAAAGGGTATCAGAAAAGATGAGACAAGGGCCAATTAAGGCGGGAAAGGAAGAGACTCCCTAGGCCTCGGATACCCTAATACCGTCGGGGTCGGAAGAGAACAAGAGTTGACCAAATGAGGTCGACAGGAAAGAAGACAGAGAGGAGCCTGGCACAAGTAAGTGGAAGCAATGCCGGCCTCAGCTGGGGCCCCGTGGTCGCCAACCCACGCCCACTAGAAGTGAGCCCCTGGGGGATCAAGCAATAGACTCTCGCATATCTAGTGTAACTAGTTATTTTCCACCATTGCAATAACTTGGTTTGCCATCAACTTTTTGTGCTACTACAGTGAACTTTTCAACTATATCAACAGACTATAGTGAAAAACAGTGTTTGTTCAACATTTCATCCGCGTCGGCTCGTCCGTGTACAATAAATGGGGCCATGAACACTTCTCCTCAATCCCATTTGATCTTTCCCAAACCCCTCACTAACAAACCAAAATAATAAAATTGCTACTTTAGGTCTTTTTTCAATGAGGTGTCACTCTCAATAAGTGCCCTCCCTCACTTGTTCCACATACAACTAATTAATTTCTGTAAAACTTCGTGACTAGTACCCGCTTTAAATTATATTGTTTCTCCCTTCTAATGAGGGAATCCAATTCTTTCAACTCATAAGTGAGTTATATCTAGGTTTCACGAAAGGGAAACTTGCCCCCATTTTCTCGTGATCCCTATTTAAACATAGGAATTCTAGAAACTTCCTTTCGATTTTTCTCTTCAGGTTTCACAATAAGTGACCTGCCCTATTTGCATAATCTTCTATGTATAATCATTAAAAGTAATTCAGTATCAATATAAGAAGTTATAGAAACTTCTATTTTATTCTTCCTGCTGTTGTTGTTACTTTCGAAGTTGTTATTATTTCTAAGATACTTATCTAGAAATCCTTAAAGTACACACCTTGTACTTGATTTATTGTCTAACTTTAATTACGTCAGTTATCTTTAAATTTGTCATGTATTTATGTTCGCCATTTCAAAATCTTGCGAAGATTTTTAAAGCATATAAAAGGTTTAAAACTAAAAGAATTATCAATTGCCTGGCGCAAGCTTTAGGTGTTTTCGGAGGTCTGCGACCCCAATTGTTTATAGAAATCAAAATATATATTTGTTACAAAAACTACTTCCTTTTGCATTGTTAAATAAATCAAATATTTGTTTTTCGATTTATCATTTCTCTAACATAACGGTTAGGCAAGATCCTGTCTTCCTTGACTCTTCCTATTCAATAAAAACAAATCTATTGATAGGGTTTTCACCACTTGTTGCATTTGAGCAAGAACTCTTAGTTGGTAACTTAGTAAAGTCTCTCTTAGCTTTAATAGCTAATTCTAACTGGCCAGTGAGGCAAGCATAGCTCGCTACGCCAGCTTCCTGCTTGTGGAGATTCTCTCCAACACTTATGGTTGGTTTTTCAAAATATAAGTGTTTCTCATTGTCTAAACTTTTAGTCGGCGCCTTGCTGGGTAAAAGCTTAGCCATTTCTAAATGCAACTATTGGTGCACTTGCCAAAATTATTCCCAAAGGTATAATTGCTTTATCCCTATCCTTCTTGGAAGCATTTGGTCGCTCTTTAGAAATTCTATAATTTCTAAAACTAAAATATCAAAGCTGATTCAAATTATTGGCATTCTTCAAATTACCTGTTTAGAAACAAACTCCTTTGAACAGATACACAATAAATCCGTTGCTCTTTGTCTTGCCAGACCACCACCCTTCCCCATAGTAGGCATATGTATGCTTGAGAGGGAATACGCTAAAGTAACTTTCTTGCAAACCGCCCAAGTTCCAGCTGCGTTTCCCGTCAGCTTTGCCCAGGTCCCTACCCACTTTAGGTATCGGAGGGTGGATTTGCAGTGGCAGCTGCCTTTGAGTATATTTAAAGTTAAACATAACTTCTGTAGGACTCTCGTCCTATTTCTCCATCCTTTTTCTCCAGTCCGAAACCCACTCCCTTTTCTTTATCATCTTCCCTTGGGGGTTAGGTTATTCCCAAGCTAATAATCTACCCAGGAGGAGATCCTGCCCTCTTGAAAGCGTAGAGTCCCCGAGGGGCGAGGGAAGGGCGGTAGTTCGAAGATGGAGGGAATGGGGCTTGTGCTTGATGTGGCGTCTAGGGAGGGAATAGCGGGATGGCCGCCCTCCTCCATCCCGTTGCGGACCCGCAAACGGGCGCGGTGAATATTCTCAGATTCCGATGGATCGAGCACTTTACGCTTCGCTGATAGGGTGGTGGTTTGTTGTAAGACTGGGGGGAGGTGTGGGTGCCTGAGGTGGAGGGTGTAGCGGTAGACGTGGTAGAATGAATGGTTACTCTTTTGCTGACGACGCCTTGAGAGCTAGTACGCGCCGGAGCATGCTTGTTTGCACCCTTGGTGTTACGCGGATCACGGCTTGGGGACCCACGACCTTTGCCGCGACCCATTGCAGTGATGTGGTAGAAATGAAAGTGGGGGAGATAGGGCTAATTTCACCGGTAGGGGGATGTCGGTTCAGAAGACCGTACGGGAATTTTAGGGATGTCGGTTCAGAAGATCGTGAGGGAATTCTAGGTATAGGGCACTAAGTCCCTAGTACGAGAGAAAGAGGGAAACGAGGGTTGAGAATGAAGAGTTATAAATTTATTAATGTGATTGAAATGAATTAAATGATGTTTGAAATGGTTTTGATGTTGATGAGTTGGGGCTAACGTATGTGAGGAGGGTTTGTATGTTGGAACACCACAGTAGTGGGATAAGGAAATGAAGTTGGTATTAGGTGGTTGAAAATGAATGAAAATGTTGGGGATGCAGCGGGCGAGGAACTGGCAACAGTGTACGTATGAAAGGTGAGAAGAAAACGCCTCAGTAGAGTGCGATATAATGAGATGAACAATGAGATGAATAAAAAAAATGTTATGAAATGTTCACTTATAGCGTGAAATGAATGGGTGGAATGACGTGCTTTAAATAAAAGAGTACTTAAAAGCACAATGAAAATGTACGCAGAATGAGGGAATATACAAGAGCCCGTGTGTGCAAACAGCAGAATGCTGCACAGCTTGATGTATGATTATGTTAATTATGTGCCTGGCTTTAGCGAAGAAATGTAGCAATGATAATAGCCTGGGCGAAGATATGTGTGATTATGTAGCAGGCGATGAAACGAAGTAATGATGGATTCAATGGAGAAAAGCTGCAATGATGATAGCCTGGTATTATGTAGAACTGAAAATGCCGGCGCAAGCTGTAACACGTGGGCGAGGTCGCGCTGTCAAGGACACGAAGTCTGGTCGTGACGTAAGGCCGGCGTGTAGACTGTCGCTGTGCAGTAGAATATCTTGAAGTTCTGGTGATCGAATTTTATATGAAGTTCTCGGAGTATGTTCGAGCAGAGATTTGAGCCGAATTACTAATAAAAAGAAGAATGTACCATATATATGCAGTCGTTTCATTCCGCCACATGGCTATTGCCCCTTCGGCGGCGGGCCCCCTTACACGGTTTCGCCGTCTCTTCGGGCCAACGGGTTAAGGTGTTTGGGAGAGGTGGAAATTTTGGTGATGGGTGAGTTTGGTTTTGGGATTTGGAAGATAGTGTGTTGGAATTTTTGAGTTGGGGCATTGCTGGGGACATTTGGAGAAGGGCGCGGGGGGCGAAGTATTGTTTTGAGAAGGGAGAGTTAGATGCAGGAATGGGGATGTGGGGGAGAAGGGTGACTGCTTCATTGTATGTAGGTATAATTTTTAAATGTCGGAAATTTTTGACGAACAAAGAAAACGCGGAAAACATGGAAACAACTGCTGCATGTGCCAAAGTAGATGAAGGATCTTCTATTGCTCGGGGATTTGCGTGTATTGGGATGTTTAAAGTAAGTAAGCGTGGTGGAGAAAAAAAATGGGGGGCTGTATTTACGTCCAGATCATAAGGTGTTTCTTTTTTTTATGATGTCGACGAGAAGGGAGTAGTAGATGTTTGTTGAGATGAGAAGGAGAGTGGTATGGCAGTAAAGAGAGGGAAAGATTGAATTGTAGAGCTGGTGGTATGAGGGCCGTGGCTAATTAATAAGTTGAGCTCGGGGGACTATTAAACGGAAGAAGAGAATGGGTAGATGAAGGGTTATGATGTCAACGGTGTAATATTTGCAGGTGGAGGTGTGAGAAGATGAACATGATGATGATGATTTTTTTTCTTATGGAAATGAATGATATCGATGAGAAGGGAGTAATGAATGATGTTTGTTGAGATGAGAGGGAGAGTGACATGGTAGAAGTGAGAGAGAAGAAAGAAAGTAGAAAGAAAGAGAGAAGAAGAACCGTATAGCTGGTGATGCGAAGACGGTGGCGAATTAATGAGGTGAGATGGTTGGAGTTGAAAACGGATGAAGTGAATGGGTAGGTGAGGAGTTATGATGTCAACGGTGTGAGATTTGACGGTGAATGTGTGTGAAGAAGAAGTTGTTGAGGATTTTTGTTGTTGTTATTATTTGAATTAATTGATGGTGTTTTGAAAAATAGGGTGGTTTGTTGCAATTTCGAAGCCGGCGAAGATGCCTTCTGTTTCCAGTGGAGTGGCGTTCGTAAGCGAAATATGCGGAGACTAGGCTGTTATTCGGGTGCTGGGATAAGTGCCCTGAGGCTGTAGATGCCGAGCTTAGTACGTACCGGGACACGGAGCGGCTTGTGTGGGAGGGGGCACACTATGGGGTTGTTGGTAACCTGCGCCCGTTTGAGGTAGCGGCGTTGCAGTAGCTCGATGTACGTCGTTAGTGGAGGCAGTGGCATTCTGTCAACGAGGTCTACTGTGCGGTAGGAGAATGGAAGTCTCATCGCAACGCGGACTAGGCGAGGCTCCATTGAGAGAAATGGACGAAGGGGGCAGTCTGGGAATCCGGCCCACGCTGGATGGCCGTACACCAAAAATGTGCGGATGAGTGCTTTGTAAGTGTGCAGAAGTAATTTCTCGTTCAGTCCCCAGGTTGTTCCAGCCAGACGCCGGAGAAGATACGCCCGCTTTCGTGCCACGGGAAGTTTGGATTTAAAGAAGGGGTGGAATTTGAAGAATTGATCGAATAGGAGGCCGAGGTATGGGACGGTAGGGGTGGGGACTAAGCGGCGGTGATGGAGGTGGAGATTGAGGTTCGCTGGATTGAGGGTTGGGGCGAGAGCTCGCCTGCGTGGGCGAAAAAGGATGGTCTGCGTTTTTTCTGAATTCAGGCGCAGATGCCATTTGCCACACCAGGAGGTGAAGAGATCGAGGTAGGGTTGGACGTGGGTGTTGATGTGTTGTACAGTGGCAAACGGTGCAACTATAGCAGTATCGTCGGCGAACTGTAATAGTTGCATGGGAGGGGAGGGTTGGGGAATGTCGGCGACGAATAAGACGTAGAGAAGGGGGGAAAGGGCGGAGCCCTTTGGAACGCCCTGTTCGAAGGGCATGGGGCGGGAGTAGTGGCCATTAATGGTGATGCTTGCGGTGCGGTTCCGGAGGAAGGTGTTTAGAAAGCGGATGTAGGTATGGGGGAGGACGAAGTAATGGAGTTTGACGTCTAGGGCGTCGTGCCAGACCGTGTCGAACGCTTTCTGGAAGTCGAAGGCGATAAATAAAGTAGGAGCGGGATGGTTGTAGTTTTCCGCTACCATGGCGGAGAGGCGGAGGAGTTGGTCTTGAGCGGAGAGATGGGGTCTGAAGCCACATTGTGAGAGGTGAAGGAGCTTGTGTTGACGGAGATGGGTGTGGATGCGTTTGGAGAGGATTTTCTCGAAGGTTTTCGAGAGGACAGCGGTGAGGCAGATGGGACGGTAGGAATCAGGGGAGGAGAGGGGATTATCAGGCTTAGGAAGGAGAAGCATCGTGGCATGGCGCCAGGGTGTGGGGTAGAACCCGGTGCGAATGAGATGGTTGTAGAGATAAGTTAAGGCTGTGAAAAACGATGGAGTGCCTCCTTGAGATGCCAATATCGAATGGAGTCGGGACCAGGGGCGGTATTGGTCGTGCGGGAGAGGGCTAGGGAAATGTCCACTTCGGTGATGGGGACATCAAGAGGGTGCGGCGAGAAGACGTGTGTGGTTGAAGGCTGGAGGTGGGGGCGTAGAGGCACTTTGGGAATGAATTAGTCCTCGTCGTATGTGAATGTGGGGTCTGGTGCATCGCGGAAGACGCTAGCGAGTCTGTTTGCGAAGATGGCCAGCTTGGCGGGATCATCTGGTGGTGCAATGTTGTTGTAGATGATGGGATACGACGTGGGAGTAGATTTGCCTGTGAGGCAGTTGAGACGGCGCCAGAACTTGGTAAGTGAGGGAGACACTCCGTTCTGTCGTGAGCAGGTGTTATGCCAAGTTAACTTCTTATGGGCCTCGATGTAGGACTTTACGTGCAGTAAAGTCTGGCGGTGCTTTTGAAGGAAATAGCGGTCCCTGGTGCGGAGATATGTTGCATGGTAGGAGTGGGAAAGCGCGAGTAGGCGGTGGGCCTTAGGGGGGATGGGAGGTCGGGAAGGGGTGTATGGGGTAAGGGGAATATGGCGCTGTGCCGCCTGTTGTAAGGTGTCTTGGAGGTGCGTACTGTATGCATCCGCTGATGCTTGCGAGCTCAGGGGCAGGGTTGTGGTCTGCAATCGCTCGGAAATGTAATTGCGGTAGGCCGGCCAGTTGGCCGCGCAAAAGTTCTGTACCATCCGAGGTGGTGGTGTTGGGGTGTTGCGAGTAGGAACTTCGAACTTCAGAAGAACTGGGGCATGATCAGCCCCGATGAGTGGGAGGACGGTGATATGGAGCAGATGGAGTAGTGAGTTATGCGCTATTACTGCGTCAGAGGTAGTTTGGGACGAGGGACGTGTGGGCTTAGGGAGGGGAACCAGTGAGGCGTTGATATGGTTTAGATATATATCCAGACTGCGGAGTTACCGGGCCGGGCGGTCGTGGAGGTTTAAGTCGGCCATTAGGAGGAAATGAGGGAAGGTTTCGGCCACGTGAGCTATGAAAACTTTAGGTAGGGGATGGCGAGGACGGGTGTAAATTGTGGCGAGATGGAGGACTCGGGATTGGAAGTAGACCATGGCGATAGGGCTTTCCAGAAAATGGAGGGGGGGGGGATGTGGTTTCTGATGGGATAGCGTGGGAGGTAAGCTAGTGCGGATCCGCCTCGACCTAGGTTGTGTGGGCGATCAGCTCGAAGGAGAGTGTAGCCTGGGAGGAGCGCGTGGTCATCTCCACGGAGGAAGGGCCCCCTTACACGGTTTCGCCGTCTCTTCGGGCCAACGGGTTAAGATGTTTGGGAGAGGTGGAAATTTTGGTGATGGGTGAGTTTGGTTTTGGGATTTGGAAGAAAGTGCGATATAATTTTAGTGGTGGCATTGTTGGGAGAGTTGGAGAAGGGCGCGGGGGGCGAAGTATTGTTCTGAGCAGGAATAGCCCAGGCATATTAAGTTTTAACCTAAAAAAATAATAATGTAAAGCTGAAATTTGGCATAGATGTTCCCTAGTACCCTAGTAACAAATCCTGAAAAGTCCCCATCTCTGCGTTGTACGCGTCATAGTTTTTGGAGAGTTCAAAAGGACTTAAATGGGGCCTAAGTGCCAAAACCAGCATTTTTGCTTCCTGCGTTCAAAATATTGATCCAAAATCAGTTCTAATGAGCTTTTTTTAGTAATAAGAGAAGGACTGCGTTAAATATATTGCTCTTATTGGTCGTAATTATTGCCATGATGTGCCCAACTCTAGGAATGGGTATTCCAAGTTTCAGACACCTAGATATCAAGGGAAAGGCTGTAGCCGCTTTTGAAAGTTCAGATATTTGAATATCGCGCTACATTGCTTCTCGAAGCATTTCGAAGGATTTTACCGATAGTTGGATGGCAAGTGACGTAGCGAGTCATAGCAGAGGTGGAGGCTATTTATTGATTAAATAGTTAACTATGGAGTAGAGACTTGAGACTGGGATCAGATTACTGGCACGGCCAAATGAAAGAGAACGCAATTAGTATCAAGTAAATCGGACCAGGGATTCAAGAGATATGAGGATTTCTAGATATCAGGCGATGACGCGTGACCCTGACCGTTTTTGTATAAAAGCCAGCTGGAGCAGGCATAGGTAGCTCATTCAACACAAGCACTTGGCAAGCAAGTTGCGTCTACGCTGAGCCAAGGCACATGGTTGCCGTATCTACGCAGAAGTTCTTTTCAAATCGTGATAGTCACGAGAAGTGCTGCGCAAACGAGTTGGAACTTAGTAAGTTTCTGGTGAGGAGAATCACTGAGGTGATTGATTTCTACAGACATTGGTGGAAATATTTATATTTCTAAAAGGACATATGCTAGACTCTGTCTAGAAAATAGTATTTTGTCACAGTCCAGTAGTAACTTAATACTTAGATGTTTAAATCCATTTCAAGTCAGTTTTCATTTTTTGTAACTAGTTAACCACTTCGATCTGTCAGTACATTGAAGACTAGTCTATAACGGTGGCGTTCATTAGTCTACGCAAGGGAAACTGCAAGTTGTCTAGCGCATGGCAGATGGTGATATTAATAAACCATGCCCAGGGAACGATCTTCAGAACAGCCGTTAATTGCTTAGACTGTCAATGTTTTTCTTGTACTGATGAGATTACAGTGAGTTATGTTACAACTGACATATTTAAGAAGAGATCACTTAGATCTGACCCTATTTCAACAAACTGTTATGGCTTTGATAGAAGCTCATATTAAAATGGAACCACAGTTTATTCAAACGTCGAAAGATACTACCACTATGTCTGACTAGACGATTTGTGGGTCTACAATGGCGGCCGATACAAGGATAATACGTGCTTGTCCGATAGGGCATGTCTACGGATAAATCTGGTATAGACCAGGTTTACTACACTTCAAGACCATCAAGAAATGTAAGCCACATTTGAATTATATTATGCCTAGCTAATTGGAACAAACTATTTTTTCTGCAGATGACCAACACATTTTTTTTCTTCGTATTTAAAGCTTGCAATGATTTACGCAAGACTTGTTAGAGTTATTCTGAGCATTTTCAGCACTCAGAACAGTTTAGGATCGATGACCGAGCATTTCGAGCATTTATTTGAATTTTTCATATTTTTGGGAAATCACGGTAATCAGCCGATGTAACTGTAAAAGTTAAATTTATTTTTGTTGAGGAATGGATATTTTTTTCCATATTCGAAGGTTCGAACATGTGGATTCTCACATAATGAGATGATAATTAAACATATTTAAAATGATATAAATAATAATAATAATAATAATCCACTAATAATAATAATAATAATTTTCATAATTTTTCTAAATAATTCTTGGATATTATATTTTATAATAATCATATGTATTGAGAGAGAGCCTATGAAGTAGTTTAAACATTTCTAGTCTGGAACAGGAGATTTTCCGAAGGAGAGTGGTTAGCGCAAGCCCGCATTCAACCAACATTTCAGTTCTGGTTGAACAGTTGATATTTGCAATGAGCAAAGTATATTTTTCAGATAACACGGAGAGGCATGAAACGGGAAGCAATTGATATTTGTATCAAATAGGATATTTTTGTATTTATATAAAATCATGACGTAAATACACTCGAAAGTGAAATAAAGCTTTTCATAAGTATGGTAAATTCACGGGTTGAACTGAATGGTAAAATAAAATAAACTTGTCAGTTTATTAATCTTCCAGTGTTGATAACAAGCAGAGGCTTGATTTATTGTATAAATTTTGGGAAGATAATTTATGTGTGTGGAGTAGTTGAAATGCCATTCCCAGGTGCGCATGTTAAGTCGCAGGAATGAAGGTTTTTTCGAGCATCAATCAAATAGCAGGTTCGATGGCTCAGGTTTATAGTAGGAGTATTGGAGCCACACATTTCGTCGTATGAATAACCCGAAGGTTATTTCTTGAAACCATCAGTTCTTATTTCAACCTTGTTTACGAATTCCATTTAGACTTTGATTTTGCTAGAACCCGGATTTGTCATGATAGTAGTTTATTCTTCTTCAGAGGAAGACCTTTGCCGTTGTTGTTGTAATATTGTGTTCTTACACAAATAATAGAATGGGCCACTGCCAATTAAAAATAATTATTTAACCACGAATAATTTGAAGGATATTTTCAATCCTAGTGCCATGAACTACACACATCAAAAAAAGTTTTGCATCACCTCGGTTCCCAGATCTCCGGTATATAGACGTTGCCTGTGTATATTGTATCCAAGATACAGTCCCTTTGACTGTTCATAGATGTCACTAAAACTGCTCAAAGATGTAAACAACCATGCATGAGCAGGGCCTATTAGACGGAGGGGGTACGACAGCCGATCAGTTCCAGTCATTCCACCAGGACGAAGGTACGCTGCTCATGTTGTCTGTAGTTCTACCATGCCTAGAAAGTCAATACCGCAGTTCGATCGCGTCCGCATTGTTACTTTGTGTCAAGAAGGGCTCTCAACAAGGGAAGTTTCCAGGCGTCTCAGAGTGAACCAAAGCGATGTTGTTCGGACATGGAGGAGGTACAGAGATACAGGAACTGTCGATGACAGGCCTCGCTCAGGCCGCCCAAGGGCTACTACTGTAGTGGATGACCGCTACTTACGGATTGCCGCTCGGAGGAACCCTGACAGCAATGCCACCATGTTGAATAATGCGTTTCGTTCAGCCACAGGACGTCGTGTTTCAACTCAAACTGTGCGCAATAGGCTGCATGATGCGCAACTTCACTCCCGACGACGGGGCCCCAGCTGAGTCCGGCATTGCTTCCACTTACTTGTGCCGGGCTCCTCTCTGTCTTCTTTCCTGTCGACCTCACTTGGTCAACTCTTGTTCACTTCCGACCCCGACGGTATTAGGGTATCCGAGGCCTAGGGAGTCTCTTCCTTTCCCGCCTTAATTGGCCCTTGTCTCATCTTTTCTGATACCCTCCTTCTGTGAGGGGTCAGCCTTCTTTTTCTCTTCCTTTTACCTCCTGCCTTGTGCTCTAGGCCCTTACGGAGGCAGTGTGTATGTAGCCCCACCACTTCTGGTGCACCCTAGATAATGCTACACCCTCAGGGGCTCACGGCTGGTGAGTTCGGGAGTTGGCAACCCCGAGGGATTCCTGAGCTGGGTCCGTTTTCCCCCTTTTGTCCCTTACCTTTGGGGCGGACCCTCTCCTCTTTCACTTTCCTATCTGCCTTTCATGGCTCTCCTTCCTTCCAAGTCCCTCAATCCGCCTTCTCCGAGGGTTGAGGGCATTTCTTTTCCTTCTGTCCTTTATTTGCCTTATTCTCCTTTCGTTTTCCATTTCTTCTTCTAGTATGTAGGTTAGTAGTTAGTTTTAGTTTTAAGTTCGCTTTTCATTTTTCATCTTCACGATAACCCAAACCATCAGGGGCCGATAACCTAGATGTTAGGCCCCTTAAAACAACAATTATCATCATCATCATCACTCCCGACGTCCATGGCGAGGTCCAGCTTTGCAACCCCGACACCATGCAGCGCGGTACAGATGGGCCCAACAACATGCTGAATGGACCCCACGGAATTGGCATCACGTTCTCTTCACCGATGAGTGTCGCATATGCCTTCAACCAGACAATCGTCGGAGACGTGTTTGGAGGCACCCTGGTCAGGCTGAACGTCTTAGACACACTGTCCAGCGAGTGCAGCAAGGTGGTGGTTCCCTGATGTTTTGGGGTGGCATTATGTGGGGCCGACGTACGCCACTGGTGGTCATGGAAGGCTCCGAAACGGCTTTACGATACCTGAATGACATCCTCCGACCCATAGTGCAACCATATCGGCAGAATATTGGAGAGGCATTTGTCTTCATGGACGACAATTCTCGACCTCATCGTGCACATCTCGTGAATGCGTTCCTTCAAGATAACGACATCGCTCGACTACAGTGGCCAGCATGTTCGCCAGACATGAACCCTATCGAACATGCCTGGGATATGTTGAAAAGGGCTGTTTATGGACGTCTTGACCCACCAACCACTCTGAGAGATTTACGCCGAATTGTCGTTGAGGAGTGGGACAATTTGGACCAACAGTGTCTTGATGAACTTGTGGATAGTATGCCACGGCGAATACAGGCATGCATCAATGCAAGAGGACGTGCTACTGGGTATTAGAGGTAGTGGTGTGTACTGCAATCTGGACCACAAATGCTGAAAGTCTAGCTGTATGATGGTACAACATGCAATGTGTGGGTCTCATGAGCAATAAAACGAGCTGAAATGTTGTTTGTGTTGATCTCTATTCCCTTTGTATTTAACGGTTCCGGAACTCTTGGAACCGAGGTGATGCAAAACTTTTTTTGATGTGTGTAAATGAATTCATTATAAAACTAAAATTCTAATTTCCGCATTCTGTCGAAGAATTGCAAGTTGTGAAAGTTGCTAAGAATGGCCATGAATATAAATATTTTTTTCATAATGATTCCAAGTGGAAAATCTAATAGTTGAATGGTTCAACCATTTATTGATCGAGTTGATGATTCAGAAATCATATATTTTGTTTGGAACTTGAAGTTCATAATCGAGTCACTTCTCGAATGTTTAATGTCAGAAGAACGATTAATTGTTGTTGTGCTTCGCACAGTTCTTCGATGCTATGCTCAATGGTCAAATTCTTTTCAGATGTTATTAATATGTATAAATAATTTGTGTTGCTTCAATGATGATAATATTTTCAACGATATATTTTTGAAAACTGGGAAAACAAGTGAAAATCTAAAAATTCTATAAACATTTATTCTACGAGTGTTAATATCATGTAAATAGTCAAACAGTGATCTACGTTATTTCCAGTATGGACAATTCATTTTGAACTGGAATTAAAAGTTAATAATTTTGGAACACGGTCCACAGGACTATTAATCGGACTTGTGTTTCCAAAAAGATTGTCAAATGTGTTTGGAAAATTTCTGTATATTGTGTGTAAATAAGGGTGTGGATCGCCACACGTGGATGATGCTGCTTTGAGCATCTTTGCAGTCATATTTTAACTTTAAAATAAACTGAGATAATTTTACCAGATGTGTTTCTCCCAATTAAATCTCCTTCTATCCTTATTGTTGCATTGAGCCAAAAAACAGTAAAGCATTTTTATAAATTTGATGTCGTTTTTGCGATTTGCTTTAACCCATCTGGCGCTCCGGGATATTTTGATTCTCGTGCTGACTGATTATTGGTGAAATGCATATGTGGTCGTGCGGACTCCGGTCTAAACGGGCACATAAAATAAGATAGAGAGAGAAATGGCTTCGAACGTGGGTCCCGATTTAGACATGGTCAATCGCATGCCGATTTGAAATTGTGATAATTTTTATAGAAATATTTTGGGAGTTGAGAGATGTCTGGTTTGGATGAATAAATTAATAGGAAACCCAATTAGTGGGGAAAATTAAAAATTTAACTGGTTAATAATTAGAATGGGTTTGATTATTTTTGATAATGGCTTAACCATTAGGGCGTCAAGTAAATTCAGTAGTAAACGTTCGATGACTGGATATACACATTATTAGGATCCAGGTGGAGGATATTTGAGAAGTTGCATATTTTTCTTGTGATATTATGGTAAATGTAATTCGTAAAAGTAGAGAATTTTGCTTTTCCATCACGTCGACATTAGGACAAATCTCATTTTATTATAGTGTTCCAATTAGCTATTCATATTTCTTGTTCTAGTTATAAGCTTGTGTTTGCCACTGTTGTATACCCCTAAGTTTGAATAATAATTGAAATTATGGAAGAAATGATGAGAATGATGAGGAGTTTGGAGGAGAGTTAAAAAGAGGCTGGACTGCGTGTAGCAGCCATTATGAAAGAAAATACTGAGGCTTTGGAAAAGAAACTTAAAGAAAATTCTGATTCTTTAGAAAGCAGGTTAAAAGATAACTTGAAAGAAAATTCTGATTCTTTAGAAAATAAACTTAAAGAAAATTCTGAGTCTTTAGAAAATAAACTTAAAGAAAGTTTAGATGATAAACTTAAAGAAAATTCTGATTCTTTAGAAAATAAACTTAAAGAAAATTTGAATGATCAACTTAAAGAAAATTCTGAGTCTTTAGAAAATAAACTTAAAGAAAGTTTGGAGGATAAACTTAAAGAAAATTCTGATTCTTTGGAAAATAAACTTAAAGAAAATTCTGATTCTTTGGAAAATAAACTTAAAGAAAATTCTGATTCTTTGGAAAATAAACTTAAAGAAAATTCTGATTCTTTGGAAAATAAACTTAAAGAAAATTCTGATTCTTTAGAAAACAGGTTGAAAGGTAATTTGAAAGAAAATTTAAACAGTAAATTTAATTCAATGGAAAGTAAATTTAAAGAGAATTCTGAAATTTTGAAAATGACACTTGAAAGTAAAATGAATAAATTATGCGAAAAAACACATGAGCTCGAAACTTCATTAGCTACTAACGCAAGTTTAATGGACGAAAAATTTCGCGATGCCGATCTTCGATCCCAAAGCTTAGCTGATAGGATAGAACATGGTCTTAGGAAAGTTGGTGAAGACATGGTCAACCTAGAAGTCAGAGTGAAGAAGGAGAGTAACGAGATGGGAATTCTAGTTGTTCAACGTTTAACGGAACAATTCAAAGAACTTGTCATGGGAGAAATAAGAGAAGGTGTGATTAATGAATTGCAAACTGAAATCAAAACAACAGTTGTCAATGAAATTAAAGACACACTCAAGCTGGAGAACCAAGAGGGAATCAAGGAGATTAGGGAATCTTTGTCATCCCATATTGAAGTAATTGCCAAAGATATTCAAGCAACTCAGAAGGACATATCAGATATGACAGGGTCATTGAAAAGTCATGAGGCTGTTATGAACCAGATATCCATTGATGTTAAAGACAATTGTAAAGAAACTGAAGCAATTAAGAAGATGGCAGAAGAAAACCAGAAGGAACTTGAGGCTATGAAAACTCAAATCAAGGATGAGAAACAGTCTGATCATCTGTTGAAAATGCCAAATGTACGGGGAAAGGAACAGATACAGATAAATCTAGGAGCAGCTAGAGAGACTGATAGACAGGATGAGGTCAGGACAGTATTTCAATCCAACCCCATAACTGTATTTAAGAATATAGAGGATAAGCCTTCTAAATTTTCAGGGCGAGATTCTGTGACACCCGTGGAATTTTTGAGAGAAGCAGGTGATTACCTGAAAGATTCTAAGATCCCTAAAGAAAGACAGATCCGAGTGATAGGGAAGTTCTTGGAAGGTCCTGCACTTCTGTGGTTCAGAGCATTTAGATCCACTCTAACCACTTTTGAGGAGTTTTCTCGTGGGCTATTGAAGAAGTTTTGGTCCCCGGAAACCCAACAGCAAGTCAGAGCAGAGTTATATTCGAAGAGATTCTCGACGTCACAACCTACTCGATACTCTACGTACTTTTCTGGACAGCTGTCTAAACTCCAACATTTAGATCCGCCGATGCCAGATAACGAGTTGATTACTGCATTGATACGTCAATTTCCAGCAGACGTCCAGAGGACTTTGATCGCTGCTGATATCTACAATATGGAACAATTTGATGAAGTATTACAGAAGCTGGATCATACAAACGCACAATTCTTCCATCAGAAGGGAGTAAAGAATAACAACGCTGTGTATGCTGTTATGGCTGATAGTTATTCTCAGACACCTCGAGAGATTCGAGAGGAGCGAGAAGAGAAATCGCCGAGGGAAGATTCCAATAAGAGAGGATGGAACCAATAAAGTAACAGATACAGTTACAAACCATATGCGAGACCAGATGGTGGTAATCGATACAACACTCGATGGAGAAGACCACGTGATACTCAAGGAAGGTACCAGGAAAGAAGATCCTATGGTAGAAATATCTACAACAACAGAGGGAATGTAGATACTCGTCAGTCCAACGAAGAATTTAAC
The DNA here is from genome assembly GCA_946902985.2 of Meconema thalassinum. NCBI lineage: Eukaryota > Metazoa > Arthropoda > Insecta > Orthoptera > Tettigoniidae > Meconema > Meconema thalassinum. The sequence continues at coordinate 357,315,227 of OX336392.1, forward strand.
AAGGAAACGAGGAAAAATTTGGAAGCAAGACACCAAGATAACTTGCAATTTGTGGAGCAGAGGCCCAATGATCCAGGTCCATCGGGAGCACAACAATCCCGGGGGAATGGTAATGAAAAAAAAAACTTCGAATTCACAGTAGAAGATAGAATTTTGAATACTTTCACTTCCAGAATTATTAAATGGCAAGCAGAGGATGATGACTTAATTCAACAGAATTACGAACGAAAAGAAATGGGTACCAGAATTAGAATGCCAATCTAATCATGCGAAGTATTTGGTATGCCTGTCGATACTTTGATCGATACTGGGGCTATGCTTTGTCTGGTGAGTGAGGAGCTTTATATTCTGTGGAAACTCAAAGAGAATTTAGAGGAAATTCCAGTATCAGGAATTAAGATCCAAGGAATAATACCCAATAAAATATCTCTGTGTAAAACACAATTATACTTATGTATTACGATAGGAGGACATGATTTCCGACATGTATTTGTTGTAATGAAGGACATGGCTTTTGACATGATATTGGGAGCAGATTTCATTCAGAAATATCAAGCAGTGATAGATATGAAGACAGAGACGATCAGATTCAAGAATACCGAAGAGATTAACTTCGAGGGAAAAGAAGAGGACGACATCGAGGGAGATGCTCAATGGTCTCTGATTTTTCATGAAGCCGAAGGAAGAGAAGTCTACACTGAGAAGGAGTCCCCAGAGCTAGGGAAGATTTTGGAAGAGTATCAAGATATTTTTGACATTAAACCTGGTGAAATTAAAGATTTTGAATATCATATTCGGGTAAATGATGATGCACCTTTTCATGCTAAATTGTATCCAGTAGCAGAAAAGCATCGAGAAAGAGTAAAAATGCTTATCAAGGAAATGGAAAGTAACAATGTGATTGAAAAGTACACTACATCTTATGTCAATCCATTAGCAGTAGTGTCTAAGCAAGATGGAAGTCTGAGGCTATGTTTAGACGCGCGAAATTTGAATTCAAGATTACTGCCAGAGTATGACAGACCACCAATCATTAGGGAATTGTTGAGGAAATTCCAAGGAAAGGTCTGGTTCTCTAATATTGATCTCACTTCGTCCTACCATCATATTAGGCTTAGTGAAGATTCTAAGAAGTTTACAGGATTTATGTTTAACCAGCAGACATATGTATTCCGCCGTTTACCATTTGGAGTCAAAACATCTGGATCCGTTTTGATCAGAGCCCTGGAACAAAATTTGAGTCCTGAAGTGAAAGAGATAGCAATTCGTTATATTGATGATATCTTAATTGCATCTGAGACTAAGGAGGAACATTTGTTACATCTTCAAATGCTATTTGCAGATTTGAGAAAAGCTAACTTCAAAGTAAACCTTCGAAAATGTCAGTTCTTTCGAAAGGAAATAAAATTTATGGGTCACATTTTGGATGGAGAAGGATACCGTCCCAATGAGACGAAGATACAAGCTATTGCAAATTTCCCTAGACCTACTAGAGTGAAGAATGTCCGCAGTTTTCTCGGGACATGCCAATTCTTTGCAGGGCATTGTCCAAACTTCACCAAGACAGTTGCGCCATTGCAGGAATTGTTAAAGAAAGGAAATAAATGGAAATGGGATAAGGATTGTGAACAATCATTTCAAGATGCCAAGAGGTTATTGGTAAACAGTGTGAAATTGGAGTATCCTGACTTTACCAAGAATTTCATCATAGAATCTGATGCATCCACCGTAGGGATTGGAGCTATTCTACTTCAAGAGGATGAAGACCACAAGAGACATTACCTGGCGGTCATTAGCAGGAAACTTCGTCCATCAGAGAGGAATTATTACACCACAGAGTTAGAAGCACTTGCTGTAATATTCGCATTGGAGTCGTGGAAGAAAATGTTAATTGGACATTCAGTCATTGTGAGGACTGACCACCACGCATTGGAGTTCATTTTGAGAACAAACTTTGCCAGCGATAGAATAACTAGATGGTCACTTTTTATTCAACAATTCAACCTAGTTATTGAACACACTCCTGGAAAGTTGAACGTTGGAGCTGATTTGTTGAGTAGAGCAGTGGAGTCTACATCTAAGGTTTTTCAAGTTAACCTGACGCAGGAGGATGAAGATACCTTGAGAAGGTTAAGGTTATTGCATTTATCCCAGAGGAGAGACCGACGTCTTAGGAACATTTTTCGTTTTCTACAGGGAAACATGGATCCCAATGATGATGATTTTGTAGAAACTGAAAGAATTTCAAGAGATTTTATGATGTTAGATGGTTTAATCTACAAGTTTGCAGATCCCGACCATACGAAGCTGAGAGTAGTGATACCTCCACGATTGCAAAAACCCATTATTTGGATGGCACATAGAATCGCAGGTCATGCTGGAGTAGATAAGACAGTCAACATGATTCAAGAGAAATTTTCGTGGGAGCGAATGCGACAAACTGTCAGGAACACTATTCGAGAATGCGACTTATGCCAAAGGAGTAAACATAATTCTAGATTATTGAGAGAATTACCAAGGCCTATTATTCCTTCTAAGCCTTGCGAAATCTTCGCGACTGATTTATATGGTCCTCTCCCAAAGTCTAAAAGAGGTAACCGATATATTTTGGTGACCATGGATGTTTTTAGCAAATACACCATGTTACATCCAATTCAGAAGGCAAACGCAAAGTATTGTGCGGAGAGAATTAGAGACAGCGTGATTCCGGAAGCAGGCAAACCGGAATTCCTTTTATCAGATCGTGGACCTCAATTTACATCTTTGGAGTTTCGAACCATCATGAATAATCTTGGGATTAGACAATTGTTTTGTTCTATTAGACATCCAGAGAGCAATCCAGCGGAACGCGTGATGGCTGAGATAGCAAAATTTTGCCGCCTCTATTGTCCAAATGAGCATTGGAAATGGATGGATGTTCTTTCTTTAGCATCCGAATCCATCAACTCTACTATTCATGAGAGTACTGGACAGATTCCTATGTTGCTACATCATGGAATTAAACCAACACGATTATGGGATCGAATCATCTCTATTCCACCTGAGATTGAACCAAGTCGTCAGATGAGGGAAACTCTAGCTTTAGACAAGTTAAGGAGTCAAGCTGAGAAGAGAGAGCGCAGAGTGAGAGGAAAGCGTTTTCGCAGACCCTTGCGCGTAGGAACTCTTGTTTTAGTGAAAAGACCTACACCCTCTGACGTGCAAAATCGAGTGTACTCGAAATTTGCAAGCCTTTACGCTGGACCCTACCGTATTGTGGAAGTAAACAATAATGGAAGCTATGAAGTAGCTAATACACGAACTGGTAACATCGTGGGAACTTATAATGCATCGAATCTGAAGATCTATTATTCAAGAACCAGATGATTTAATGTGTAGATAGGAAAAATAAAAATTTTTCAATTTTTATTTTTTGCTAGGTGTGGGGTGGATGTGCCCAACTCTAGGAATGGGTATTCCAAGTTTCAGACACCTAGATATCAAGGGAAAGGCTGTAGCCGCTTTTGAAAGTTCAGATATTTGAATATCGCGCTACATTGCTTCTCGAAGCATTTCGAAGGATTTTACCGATAGTTGGATGGCAAGTGACGTAGCGAGTCATAGCAGAGGTGGAGGCTATTTATTGATTAAATAGTTAACTATGGAGTAGAGACTTGAGACTGGGATCAGATTACTGGCACGGCCAAATGAAAGAGAACGCAATTAGTATCAAGTAAATCGGACCAGGGATTCAAGAGATATGCGGATTTCTAGATATCAGGCGATGACGCGTGACCCTGACCGTTTTTGTATAAAAGCCAGCTGGAGCAGGCATAGGTAGCTCATTCAACACAAGCACTTGGCAAGCAAGTTGCGTCTACGCTGAGCCAAGGCACATGGTTGCCGTATCTACGCAGAAGTTCTTTTCAAATCGTGATAGTCACGAGAAGTGCTGCGCAAACGAGTTGGAACTTAGTAAGTTTCTGGTGAGGAGAATCACTGAGGTGATTGATTTCTACAGACATTGGTGGAAATATTTATATTTCTAAAAGGACATATGCTAGACTCTGTCTAGAAAATAGTATTTTGTCACAGTCCAGTAGTAACTTAATACTTTGATGTTTAAATCCATTTCAAGTCAGTTTTCATTTTTTGTAACTAGTTAACCACTTCGATCTGTCAGTACATTGAAGACTAGTCTATAACGGTGGCGTTCATTAGTCTACGCAAGGGAAACTGCAAGTTGTCGAGCGCATGGCAGATGGTGATATTAATAAACCATGCCCAGGGAACGATCTTCAGAACAGCCGTTAATTGCTTAGACTGTCAATGTTTTTCTTGTACTGATGAGATTACAGTGAGTTATGTTACAACTGACATATTTAAGAAGAGATCACTTAGATCTGACCCTATTTCAACAAACTGTTATGGCTTTGATAGAAGCTCATATTAAAATGGAACCACAGTTTATTCAAACGTCGAAAGATACTACCACTATGTCTGACTAGACGATTTGTGGGTCTACAATGGCGGCCGATACAAGGATAATACGTGCTTGTCCGATAGGGCATGTCTACGGATAAATCTGGTATAGACCAGGTTTACTACACTTCAAGACCATCAAGAAATGTAAGCCACATTTGAATTATATTATGCCTAGCTAATTGGAACAAACTATTTTTTCTGCAGATGACCAACACATTTTTTTCTCTTCGTATTTAAAGCTTGCAATGATTTACGCAAGACTTGTTAGAGTTATTCTGAGCATTTTCAGCACTCAGAACAGTTTAGGATCGACGACCGAGCATTTCGAGCATTTATTTGAATTTTTCATATTTTTGGGAAATCACGGTAATCAGCCGATGTAACTGTAAAAGTTAAATTTATTTTTGTTGAGGAATGGATATTTTTTTCCATATTCGAAGGTTCGAACATGTGGATTCTCACATAATGAGATGATAATTAAACATATTTAAAATGATATAAATAATAATAATAATAATAATCCACTAATAATAATAATAATAATTTTCATAATTTTTCTAAATAATTCTTGGATATTATATTTTATAATAATCATATGTATTGAGAGAGAGCCTATGAAGTAGTTTAAACATTTCTAGTCTGGAACAGCAGATTTTCCGAAGGAGAGTGGTTAGCGCAAGCCCGCATTCAACCAACATTTCAGTTCTGGTTGAACAGTTGATATTTGCAATGAGCAAAGTATATTTTTCAGATAACACGGAGAGGCATGAAACGGGAAGCAATTGATATTTGTATCAAATAGGATATTTTTGTATTTATATAAAATCATGACGTAAATACACTCGAAAGTGAAATAAAGCTTTTCATAAGTATGGTAAATTCACGGGTTGAACTGAATGGTAAAATAAAATAAACTTGTCAGTTTATTAATCTTTCAGTGTTGATAACAAGCAGAGGCTTGATCTATTGTATAAATTTTGGGAAGATAATTTATGTGTGTGGAGTAGTTGAAATGCCATTCCCAGGTGCGCATGTTAAGTCGCAGGAATGAAGGTTTTTTCGAGCATCAATCAAATAGCAGGTTCGATGGCTCAGGTTTATAGTAGGAGTATTGGAGCCACACATTTCGTCGTATGAATAACCCGAAGGTTATTTCTTGAAACCATCAGTTCTTATTTCAACCTTGTTTACGAATTCCATTTAGACTTTGATTTTGCTAGAACCCGGATTTGTCATGATAGTAGTTTATTCTTCTTCAGAGGAAGACCTTTGCCGTTGTTGTTGTAATATTGTGTTCTTACACAAATAATATAATGGGCCACTGCCAATTAAAAATAATTCTTTAACCACGAATAATTTGAAGGATATTTTCAATCCTAGTGCCATGAACTAAATGAATTCATTATAAAACTAAAATTCTAATTTCCGCATTCTGTCGAAGAATTGCAAGTTGTGAAAGTTGCTAAGAATGGCCATGAATATAAATATTTTTTTCATAATGATTCCAAGTGGAAAATCTAATAGTTGAATGGTTCAACCATTTATTGATCAAGTTGATGATTCAGAAATCATATATTTTGTTTGGAACTTGAAGTTCATAATCGAGTCACTTCTCGAATGTTTAATGTCAGAAGAACGATTAATTGTTGTTGTGCTTCGCACAGTTCTTCGATGCTATGCTCAATGGTCAAATTCTTTTCAGATGTTATTAATATGTATAAATAATTTGTGTTGCTTCAATGATGATAATATTTTCAACGATATATTTTTGAAAACTGGGAAAACAAGTGAAAATCTAAAAATTCTATAAACATTTATTCTACGAGTGTTAATATCATGTAAATAGTCAAACAGTGATCTACGTTATTTCCAGTATGGACAATTCATTTTGAACTGGAATTAAAAGTTAATAATTTTGGAACACGGTCCACAGGACTATTAATCGGACTTGTGTTTCCAAAAAGATTGTCAAATGTTTTTGGAAAATTTCTGTATATTGTGTGTAAATAAGGGTGTGGATCGCCACACGTGGATGATGCTGCTTTGAGCATCTTTGCAGTCATATTTTAACTTTAAAATAAACTGAGATAATTTTACCAGATGTGTTTCTCCCAATTAAATCTCCTTCTATCCTTATTGTTGCATTGAGCCAAAAATCAGTAAAGCATTTTTATAAATTTGATGTCGTTTTTGCGATTTGCTTTAACCCATCTGGCGCTCCGGGATATTTTGATTCTCGTGCTGACTGATTATTGGTGAAATGCATATGTGGTCGTGCGGACTCCGGTCTAAACGGGCACAATATATTTAAACAGATGAGTAATCAAACATTTTTAGCCTAACTTTTCTCACGAAAATTAAGCTAATTTGTCATTAGCCGGGACGTATCGAGTAAACAGCTGCTGATAGCGACTAAAGACCCGAAGTAAAAGCTGTAAAGCACACTTGTAGCTTTAAAACAATACATTGCCCATGTTCATCCGACAAACAGCAGCAGAGATACAGTTACAATTATAATAGTGCAAGTGTGGCAGTCGCTTTCCGAACGAACGCCCATTTACGCTGGTGGGCTCCATCTATTCACCTTTGCTGATATCATTTTGTATCTTTGCTCAAGAACTTTTAGGATGGTATTCCTTTGAATCCAGGTAAACTAGCAGAAACAGTTTGCATAGAATAAAACGAGTTTAATGCAGTTAGCAGTTAAACGTACATTCATAATGTGCATAATGCAAATAATAACAAAACAAAGCTTAAAAAGCTTTCTTTAGACAAAGAACACTTGCAAAACAAAGCTTACATCGGACTCAATCGTCCTCCTCATCGCCTGAGCCATCAAATGTGACGTTGCCACACGCTTTTCCACTGCAGTGTCCACACATTAAGGAGCATTCTAAACCGGAACGTACACACTCACACCGGCCGCCACGAGAGATCTTGCAGTTGCAGGACACCAAATTGAGGAGATGATATGGAGCAGCTGGAAGATGAGTTGTCACTGGTACTAAAGCTGAGTGATGGATTTTCCATCCCCATTGGGTCGGGTCCAAAGAAAATCCTAACCATTCCTGAACTTGCAAATATAACCGCAGTGAATGTTGTTTGCATGCCGCCGAAGTCGGCGGAAGTGAAGCCAGCTGAAATGATGCTGTGACCGGTTGTTTGGCAATTTTTTGGCTGTATTTCACTACCCGAAGTTCGTCGAGGCTTTTGCACTCCAATTTGACACTATCGTAGAGACAAATGACGAACTTCTCTCCAGCTGATATTATGGCCTTTTCATCTGGAGCCGTAGAGACGAATAGGCCTACCTTCATTTCCTCACGTAAAGATGCGGAATCCTTCAATATTTTCCAGGCTTGCTGTTTGATGTACTCTACCCACAGCTTTCCTGTGCAAGATTTCTTCCTCATTGAAGAAAATGTGTCATGAAGCGACTCTTTGAGACGTTGAAGGCAAGTCGTTGGCGGTGCCTTCTTGGAATGCGGTAAAAAGCGCCTGTATTTCGTCCTTGTCATCCTTCAGCCCGTCGTTTATGTTGAGTAACATTGTCCCGACAGCCTGTTTTGTCAGAAAATTCGCTCTGTGGGCCCTAGAACATGCACAGTTTCGCATTATTGATACATTTTAAATTGAAGGCATAACTTAATCATTAACAGCGAGCTAATTGCAAGCCTACCTAGAATATGCGTGTCCAGACATCATGTGAGTCACTGACGATTTAGCGTATATTTCTGCCCAGAGCTCCTCCAAACCGCTTCCATTCATCACGTAGCCGATTACCCCAAGAAACGACAACAGAAAGTGAAATCCGCCTAGACGAACAACCACGTTTTTGAGTTTTTCTGAAGTGTCAGATGCGACTATCTCTGCAACTTTCACGTATAGGGGCTGGTCAAAGGTTACGAAACAAGTGCTTTCTTTCAGTTCCGCGCACTCTATTGCGGCAAACTTCAATGCGGAATATATAGTTGATGGATAGCTCGGTTTCAAGTTAATGAACGGCAGGGCATCAACTGACGTAGTCTGGGAAGCTGGTTGAGCATGAGCAGACAGTGACGTCTTCATAAAGCCGTTCCACGAAGCGGGTAAATTAATACCTGACCACCGCCCAGATAACCACAAGGAGTCCATCATCGACGCAATAGCCACAGAGTTTGGGGCTTCCACAATTAACTCCGTAATCTTGACGTCCTTTGAACCAGGAGAAGAGGGTTTCCGATACCACGAAATGTTGAACTTTCCCATCGCCGCAATCACACCAGCATTAGGAACTTCTCGTGTACGTGGAAGTGGAGATATTTCACTGTCAGGCTCTGGACTTGTGCACGTGATGCCTCCCATGCAGTGAAATGTGTTTCGCCCGTCCAATGTCCTTATGTTACAGTCAGCGTTGTCAAAGCAAAACTGCGTGAACGCTCCAGCATTCGGGATTGGACGTTCTTCACGAAGCGCTGAAACTTCGTACCTGTGGACTTCCGCCACATTTACTGAAAATCCAAGACTGTTTAGAAGCTGAATTAATTGTTTCGAGTATTGTTGGCCTGCTCCGACAGGCCGAGCGCTGTCACCTAGAAACGCGATCGGGTGCCTTTTCATCAGCGGTTATGCTTTGGGACCGTAACTCGGTAACCGTTTCTCGCATAGACATGGGTAATGTGCCAATGTAAAGCTAAAAGTATGCTTTATAACTTTCATTCTGGGTCTTTAGTCAATATCAGCAGTTGTTTAAAAATAATGACCTGCTAATGACAAATTAACCAAATTTTCGTGTAAAAATTGTGCTAAAAATGTTAAATTAGTCGTTTTTTTTCCTTCATCAATATCAATAATTAGGCCTGAAAAGTCCGTTATCCTACTGGTTCATTTTTGTTAATTGCTAAAGCTCGCAAGAACTAAATTTGGATCAATATTTTGAACGCAGGAAGCAAAAATGCTGTTTTTGGCACTTACGCCCCATTTAAGCCCTTTTGAACCCTCCTAAACTATGACGCGGACACCGCAGAGATGGGGACTTTTCAGGATTTGTTTCTAGGGTACTAGGGAACATCTATGCCAAATTTCAGCTTTCCATTTTTTTTAGGTTGGCCGTGTTTTTTGCATATAATGCCTGGGCTAGAAGAGTTAGAGGCAGGAATGGGGACGCGGGAGAGAAGGGTGACTGCTTCATTGTGTGTAAGTATAATTTTTAAATGTCGGAGCCCCCCCAGGGGCTCACATCTAGTGGGGCATGGGTTGGCGACCACGGGACCCCAGCTGAGTCCGGCATTGCTTCCACTTACTTGTGCCGGGCTCCTCTCCGTCGTCTTTCCTGTCGACCTCCCTTGGTCAACTCTTGTTCTCTTCCGACCCCGACGGTATTAGGTTATCCGAGGTCTAGGGAGTCTTTCACTTTCCCGCCTTTATTGGCCCTTGTCTCATCTTTCCTGATACCCTCCTTCTGTGAGGGGTCAGCCTTCTTTTTCTTTTTCCCCCAGGGGCTCACATCTTGTGGGCGTGGGTTGGCGACCACGGGGCCCCAGCTGAGTCCGGCATTGTTTCCACTTACTTGTGCCGGGCTCCTCTCTGTCTTCTTTCCTGTCGACCTCACTTGGTCAACTCTTGTTCTCTTCTGACCCCGACGGTATTAGGGTATCCGAGGCCTAGGGAGTCTCTTCCTTTCCCGCCTTAATTGGCCCTTGTCTCATCTTTTCTGATACCCTCCTTCTGCGAGGGGTCAGCCTTCTTTTTCTCTTCCTTTTACCTCCTGCCTTGTGCTCTAGGCCCTTAAGGAGGCCGGGTGTATGTAGCCCCACCACTTCTGGTGCACCCTAGATAATGCTACACCCTCAAGGGCTCACGGCTGGTGAGTTCGGGAGTTGGCGACCCCGAGGGATTCCTGAGCTGGGTCCGTTTTCCTCTTTTGTCCCTTACCTTTGGGGCGGACCCTCTCCTCTCTCACTTTCCTATATGCCTTACATGGCCCTCCTTCCTTCCAGGTCCCTCAATCCGCCTTCTCCGAGGGTTGAGGGCATTTCTTTTCCTTCTGTCCTTTTATTTGCCTTATTCTCCTTTAGTTTTCCATTTCTTCTTCTAGTATGTGGGTTAGTAGTTAGTTTTAGTTTTATGTTCGCTTTTCATTTTTCATCTTCACGATCACCCAAACCATCAGGGGCCGATAGCCTAGATGTTAGGCCCCTTAAAACAACAATTATCATCATCATCATCATCATCTTTTTCTTTTCCTTTTACCTCCTGCCTTGTGCTCAAGGCCCTTAAGGGCAGGGTGTATGTAGCTCCACCACTTCTGGTGCACCGTAGATAATGCTACACCCTCAGGGGCTCACGGCTGGTGAGTTCGGGAGTTGGCGACCCCGAGGGATTCCTGAGCTGGGTCCGTTTTCCCCTTTTGTCCCTTACCTTTGGGGCGGACCTTCTCCTCTCTCCCCTCCCCTCTCCTCTCGTCTCCTCTTTTCATTATATTTACTTTTCTCTTTAAGATTCCCGCACTGTTTTTGTTACTTGGTTCACCGTGTATCTAAATTCCCTTCTAGCGATTTTTTAAAGGCATTTTTAATCTACGTTGCTTTTTGTATGTTTTTTCGATCTAAATTACATCTCGCGATTGATTTCAACCTCAATTGCATTTTGTAAAGATTGACAATCTAAATTGCTTTTAGTAAGTCTTTCAATGCAGGTGGCCGGGCCTTTTAGTGAGTATTTTGAATTGCAATTGCATTTTGTAAGTATTTTCAACCAAAACCGCCTTTTGCACGAATTTTGAATCTAAATTGAATTTTGTTTGGCGGGCATTTTGCACATATTTTGATTCTCAATTGCATTTTGTGTGTATTTTGAATCTAAATTACATTTTGTCAAGTATTTTCAATCTAAATTGCTTTTTGTAAGTATTGTCAATCCACATGAGTCCTTTGAATCTACCGTACATTTTGTAAGCATTTTCAATTTCAATTGCACTTTGTGAATAATTTGGATTGTAACTGGGATATTTCAATCTGAATTGCATTGTGTATTTTCAATTTCAATTGCATTTTGTAAGTATTTTGAACCTCAATTGCATTTTGTACGTATTTTCGATCTCATTTGAATTTTGTAAGTATTTTGAATTTCAGTTGCATTTTGTAAGTATTTCGACGCTACATTGCATTTTGTACGTATTTTGAATCTAGCCTACGTTTTGTGGGTCCTTTTCAGTCTATTCTTTTTGTGTATCTTTTCGTTCTAAATTCCGTTTCGTAAGACCATATTGTGAGTTTTTTCCATCTGAGTTCCTTTTTGTACGTATTTCTGTCTCAGATAATTTTGTTCTGGTTTCCATTTCATTATCATTTTCGCTATCACCCAGATCATTAGGGGCCGATAACCTAGATGTTAGGCCCCTAAAACAACAATTATCATCATCATCATCATAAATGTCGGAAATTTTCGACGGTCCAAGAAAACATGGAAACAACTGCTGCAAGTGCCAAAGTAGACGAAGGAACTTCTATTGCTCTGAGATTTGTGTGTATTTTTAAACGAAGTAAGTTTGGTGGAGAAAAAGAAAAGGGGGGCTGTATTTACGTCCAGATAATAAGTTTTTTTTAATGGAGATGAACAATGTTGATGGGAAGGGGGTAATGAAAGATGTTGGTTGAGATGAGAAGGAGACTGATAGTATAGAATAGAGAGAGAAAGAAAGAAAAGTAAGAAAGAGAGAAAAGGAAAAAGAGAATAGTATAGCTTGTGATATGAAAACAGTGGCGAATTAATGAAGTGAGGGGGGGGGGGGGTGGAGTAGTAGCGGATGAAAAGAATGAGTGGTTGACGAGTTATGATGTCAACGGCGTGAGATGTGCGTGATGGAGATGTTGAAAGTTTGAACCATCGGTTGCTACTTGAACCATTGGACGGTGCTAGAGCTGATGGGTGAGGCTTATGTTTCTGTGTGTTTGTTGACCAACGCCATTCTCAGTTAGGGGCTGGAGGCAGTGCCAAAAGGCTGTAGATGCCCAGTTTTGTGCGCACCGGGGCGCGATGCGGTTGTTGGAGGAGTGGCGTGACTATTGGGTTGCCGGTTCTTTGCGCTCTCAGGAGATATCGGCGATGCCGAAGGTCTATGTAGGTGGTGAGCGGTGGCAGTGGCATCCTGTCCAGCAGGTCTGCCGTTCGATAAGTGAAAGGCAACCGCATGGCGACCCTAACGAGGCGGCGCTCTAGTGCAAGATAGGGACGAAGGGGGCATTCGGGGAATCCTGTCCATGCCGGGTGCCCATACACTAAGATGGTGCGTATTAGGACCTTGTAGGTATATAGTAGTAACTTCTCGTTGAGGCCCCAGGTGGTCCCTGCGAATCGCCTCAGGAGATAGGTGCGCTTGCGTGCGTTGGGGAGTTTCAGTTTGAAGTGAGGGCGGAAGGTGAAAACATCATCAAAGAGCAATCCCAGGTATCGAACAGTTCGGGCGGGGACCAGTCGACGGTTGTGAAGTCGGATGTTGAGGTTGTCGGGATTTCGAGTTGGCACAGAGGCTCTCCGACGGGGGCGAAAGAGAATGGTTTGGGTCTTCGTGGGGTTGAGGCGCAGGTGCCATCTGCCACACCAGGAGGAGAAAAGATCCAGATAAGCTTCGGCTTGAGAGTTTATGTGGGCGACGGTGGGAAAAGGTGCTACTATTGCAGTATCGTCGGCGAACTGCAATAGTTGCATTGGAGGGGATGGTTGGGGAATATCGGCGACGAAGAGGACGTACAGAAGTGGGGAGAGGACGGAGCCCTGGGGGACGCCCTGTTCGAAAGGGATGGGGCGGAAGTAGTGTCTGTTGATGCGGATTCTTGCCATGCGGTGACGGAGAAAGGTGTTGAGGAAGCGGAGGTAAGTGTGGGGGAGATGGAAAAAGTGAAGTTTGAGGACGAGTGCGTCGTGCCAGACGGTGTCAAAAGCCTTCTGGAAGTCGAAGGCGATGAAAAGGGTGGGGGCAGGGCGGTTGTAGTTATCGGCAATTAGGGTGGAGAGACGGAGGAGTTGGTCTTGGGCGGAGAGGTGGGGACGAAAGCCACATTGGGAGAGGGGTAAGAGCTGGTGTCGGTGAAGATGGGTATGAATACGCATGGTGAGGATTCTCTCGAAGGTTTTTGAAAGGACGGCGGTCAGGCAGATGGGACGGTAGGAATCGGGCGAGGACAGTTGCTTGTCTGGTTTTGGGAAGAGGAGCATCGTGGCTTGCCTCCAGGGGGTAGGGTAGAAACAGGTGCGAAGGAGATGATTATAGAGGTGGGCTAGAGCGGTTAAGAAAGAGGGTGGTGCTTCCTTGAGGTGACGGTATCGGATGGAGTCGGGACCAGGGGCGGTGTTGGTGGTGCGGGGGAGAGCGATGGTTATGTCGATGGGGTTGATGGGGTCGTCTAGAGGGTGGGGTGAGAGGGCATGGTTGGGTGAGGGCTGAAGGTAGAGGCGTTGAGGTACCGTTGAGATGAACTCGTCATCGTCGTAGATAAACGTTGGGTCCGGTGCGTCTCGGAATACTCGGGCGAATTGATTGGCAAAGCTGGCTAGTTTTGCCGGATCGTCAGGTGGTGCGACGTTGTCATAGACAATGGGGTATTGTGGAGTGGAGGTTTTTCCGGTGAGTCGGTTGAAGTGACTCCAGAAGCGAGAAAGGGAGGGCGATACTCCATTCGGCTTCGAGCAGGTGTTGTGCCAGGAGCGCCGCTTGTGTGCCTCAATGTACGATTTTACCTGGCGAAGTGTCTGTCGATGCCGCTGCAGGAAGAAGCGGTCACGGGTGCAGAGGTAGGAGTTATGATAGGAGTGGGAGAGTGCTAGTAGACGCCTAGCTTTGGGTGGGAAAGGTGGTCGGTTAGGGGTCAATGGGGTAAGGGGGATGTGGCGTTGTGCCGCTTGTTGGAGTGTATCCTGTTGATGAGACGTGTAGGCATCGACTGTTTCTTGGGAGGTGAGCGGTAAGGTGTCTGTTTGCAAAAGCTCCGTCATCTGTAGGCGTTAAGCTGGCCAATTGGCCGAGCAGAAGTTTTGAATCATAACGGGGGGTGGTTTCGAGTGGAAATTTGAAAAGCTAATAAGACAGGGGCATGGTCGCCTCCAATGAGAGGTAAGACTGAAACGTGAAGGAGGTGGAGTAGGGAATTATGCGCTATGATGGCATCAGGAGTGGTTTGGGAGGATGGGCGCGTGGGTTGTGGAATGGGGACGAGCGAGGCGTTAATGTGATTTAAGTAGATGTCGAGGCTCCGGAGTTCGGTAGCCGTGCGATCATGTAGGTTGAGATCAGTCATGATGATAAAGTGGGGGAAGGATTCGGCCACATGGGCAATAAAAACTTTTGGAAGAGGATGTCGAGGACGGGTGTATATTGTTGCAAGATGGAGAACGCGGGATGGGAAATAAACTGTTGCGATGAGGCTCTCTGGGAAGCGTAGTCGGTAAGCGAGTGCAGATCCACCACGGCCTAGGTTATGGGGACGGTCCGCTCGTAGAAGGGTATATCCGGGGAGTAGGCTCTCCTTCCTTCCAAGTCCCTCAATCCGCCTTCTTCGAGGGTTGAGGGCATTTCTTTTCCTCCTGTCCTTTATTTGCCTTATTCACCTTTAGTTTTCCATTTCTTCTAGTATGTAGGTTAGTAGTTAGTTTAAGTTCGCTTTTCATTTTAATCTTCACGATCACCCAAACCATCAGGGGCCGATAACCTAGATGTTAGGCCCCTTAAAACAACAATTATCATCATCAATATGAGAGGGCGATTATACGGCAGAATGTTTTGAATGGATATGACCATGAATCTGATCAGATCCTCGATGGTTGGAGGAGGGAATTGGGAAAGAGCGGGTGCGATAAGAGGGTCAATGGACTTGACCGGGGCTACGGTTTCAGGACGGTTGGGGAGTGGTGCAGGCTTGGCCTTACACTTGTAGGAGTACGTGGGATGGGGCTCGTGGCATTGGTTGCAACGAGGGGGCTGGGCGAGGTTAGGGCACCGTCCAGGTCGGACCGTCCGCATTACGGATGCGAAAAGCCTTCCTCACGTCAATCTGCTCAAGGTGAAGTTCCTGGAGCACCGCCTCCTCGGTGAGTTCGGGGTCCACACCCCGGTTGACGCACGAGAAGTGTGGTTGGCGCTGGGGGGTGGAGGGACTGCAGGGCTTTGGCGGGCGCGAAGAGGCTCCGCGGTGACGTTAGGGCCCAGTGCACGAACGACGCCCGGGCTGTGCAGTACAGCGGCCGTGGCGTCGTCGTCCGTTTTAACGTACACGCCGTTGGTAGAGGCTGTGGCGGTGAATTTGGCGTGGCCAAGCACGCGGTGCAGCGCGTCAGTGAAGAGGTATTTGTTTGCGTGGGTGTGGCCTCGAAAGAGGAAGACGTGTTTGTACGTCGGCTCGGAAGCCTTGGAGGCATAGGATGGGAGGGTTGGGGGGATAGAAACTGGTGCGGCGTCTGAGATTGCGAAGTTGGGGATAGGGGCGGTGGAAGGTAAGCGTGGATCGTGTGGAGAAGGATGAACTTGGGGTGGTGGGGAAATACTGCAGTGCCGCTTGGAAGAGGATGGAGCCTCCTCCATCCCTTCATGAACCCTCGGGCGAGAGCGGTGTGCTGTCCCCTCGGTATCGGATGGGTCAGATCCGGGCCGCTTTTCAGGACGGCTTGGAGTTTGTTTCACTAGACCCGGTAGTTGGAAGTGGGTTCCAGCGGGAGGTAGGGTGGGGATCCTGGTCGTGATATTTTTTGGGGGGATTGCCCCCCCCCCCCCTCCTCCCTGAGGGGCGGACGGAGCGTTGGTGATGTTCCCCGGAGGGCCGGATGTGATAGGAGTGGTTTGTTTCTGAGTTTGGCGATTTGGCGAATTTTTCCCCTTGCCTCTACCCATGGTGAGATGTTGATAGATTAAAGAAAAAGTGAGTTGGTGAAATGATAAAGGAATGGAGCAAGGAAACCAGGGAAGTCGACTGACAAAGGATGGAAGTGTGGGGAGGAGTCAAATGGGTCGCTGGGTGAAGTGGGACGGAAGGCTGTATGGCGCAGCGGTATGATTTCTCCTTCAAAAATAAGGAATGGAGTGCTAAATGAAAGGGAATGCAAGGGAATTATATACTAAAATGTATGATGATGATGATGATATGTCGAAGAAGTGCCTACGTCAGGAGAGAAATATCTCGCTGGCGAGGACTGATTGATAATGGGAGAATGAATGCAGTAAGTATAATGAATGAGAAAGTCTGGAAAGAAATATTTCGCAGACGAGCTGTGTATAAGTATGTGTGTATGTAAGTGTTAATGTAATATGAATGATGATGTTTCGTGGAGAAAAAAAAAGTAGCGATGAAGGTAATGTCACTACAGCAGTACTCAAGACGAAGGCAATACGACTACAGGCGCTACACAGTATGAACGTAGCTGTGTATTGCAAGCACTATGTATTCTGAGTAGCGTGTACTAGCGATGATATACGACGAAAAACTGCTGGCTCTGGTCAATCCCCTTGAAGAAGAGTTGGTAGGCAAGCAGCGTGGATAAGGCGATGTTACCAGACAGTGCAGTAGATTTGCGATGCGAGGATCAGATGTAATGGTTGATTAAATAAATGAAATTATGAACGAAGGTGCACTGACTGTAATGGCGTGATGTGTGCACCACGTGGCCAGACGGGGTCGCCTGTGTAGAACCAGGAACTTCCGGTGCTATGACGATGGCGATGACTTGATGATGACGTGTGTCTTGAAGACGTAGATATTATTCGTGATTTATTCGGCGAGAATGACGTTCCTCTGAATATAGTCAGAAAATAAGATGAAAGAATGTACCATCATTCATCATCTCCTAAATATACAGCTTATGTTAGTTTTTAATAGTTTTCACTACGTTTGGGATTCTTTTTCTTGTTCACGTTTTTTTCTTACTTCCCTTCTTTGTGAACACCAACACCTTTGTATTTCTGTTTCCCCTCTATGCGTTTTCCTTATTCTGTCTTTAGTCTGATTCCTGGAAATTGTTTATTTCATCTCTGCTGCTCATGTGCGCCAAACATCTCCATACCACGCTATCTAGCGACGCACCTTTCATCAGTACGAGTGCCAGCGCTTAAAGCGTTGAACTACTCATCCAGCTATGCTATAGCTGAAAGTTCTCCGTTACCACCAAATACGTCTCTGCCGACAACTTCTTGCCACCAAGATCAAACTTAAGAAGAATAAATGTTCTTGCCTATTATAACTTTATTTTTTGTTATGTTGCATGTATGTTACCACCTTCTCCATCCTCCTTTCCCCCTCTGCCGTTTTCTCGAACATACACTTGGAGTTCACACTGTCATTCTATGTTCGTGCTTCGACCTGACTTAAGGTCTCTCCTTCAGTTTTGAATGTTAAAATCGTCGCCATGACATAAAACCTTTTTAACGCCTGGCCGAGAAAATCTGCATCAACCAACGATGACAAGATAAGTACAAAACTCAGTGCTTATAGGAACCATTTTATGAAGCCTGTGTGAATTTTCTTAATCTGAACTTTTTAAATAACCATATCCGCAAACATTTGAACTTAACATGCTGGTTATAATCACTAACGGCTTTCAACGAGGGAACTCTTACATTTATTTGCCATAGCTGAAGTATGATAACAATTTGAATTATCATGAAGCTTTCCACTATCAATTGGGGAAACCTTTTTTTACATTGTGAGAATTAATCTACTGAGAAGCAATTTGAAAGTCTGCCTTTGCCTTTTTGTAAAGACAACTAGCTTTTTTTTTCTCTCCGCCTAGGGTTTTCTTTTACTGGCCCAATCTACCCAACCTACAACTTTTGATTATAATCAAACAATAGACTCTGAATTGTACGAATTAAAGTTAACAAACTCATCAATCCTATCAACATAGAAATACCGCTAATTACTAAATCCGAACAAACAACATAAAATTCGAACAAACAACATAAATACCAATAGTGACTTTTCCGTGTGCTTCGATATATTGGTTTCTCAGTGTGAACCATGTGTTGGGTACCCAAAATATGAACTCATAAAGACTCAAAACAAACCCCATTCTTCTTTCCCATTCCCCATTTACTAACACTCAAGTAACCAATGTCTGCTTATAGCCTACTTTTCATATTTTGCAAAAATGAGAAAAAAGTAGACTTATGAGATCGATCTGGGCATATGTCTGTCCTTCAGTCTGTGTGTGTGTGTGTGTGTGTGTGTGTGTCCTATCAACTCCTAAACGGCTGCAGCAACCTAAACCTAATTTGATAGGAGTAAAGATCTATACCTGAATAT
The DNA here is from genome assembly GCA_946902985.2 of Meconema thalassinum. Taxonomy (NCBI): domain Eukaryota; kingdom Metazoa; phylum Arthropoda; class Insecta; order Orthoptera; family Tettigoniidae; genus Meconema; species Meconema thalassinum. The sequence continues at coordinate 357,333,955 of OX336392.1, forward strand.
CTCAATGAAAAAATGAAAATCCACAGCCTGCTTCCGGTCTCCGACCGGGTCAGGAATGGAATGAATGAAGCCCCTATCTAGCGGCGAGGATATGAACTGTGCCGGCTGCCGAGGCCTGACGCACTCCTCTGGAGCAATGATTAAATGAATGACAGAACCTGAATATCTCAATGCCGTATTTAAAAATGTCAGTGCTACCAACTACTGGAAAATCGCAATTGAAATTTGAGCTCCATGTTGAATATCTTGGAAGGTATGAATGAGAGCTATTTCAAAATTGGCACACGTATAGATAATAATATTTCAGTTTAATTTCCAGGTGGCCATACATGGCAGTGTTGCCAAAATGCTGATAGGTCCAATTTTTTAATGCATATAACTTCTACACTATCAATTGGTATTCAACCAAATTTTGTATGTGCTATGTGTACATAAACAGATATGACTGAGCGTATTCTTAAGATCCACCAGGGCTACCAACTGTTAATAAATGCTCTCAATTTATTTTCCCCCCAGGGGCTCACATCTAGTGGGAAGTGGGTTGGCGACCACGGGGCCCCAGCTGAGTCCGGCATTGCTTCCACTTACTTGTGCCGGGCTCCTCTCTGTCTTCTTTCCTGTCGACCTCACTTGGTCAACTCTTGTTCTCTTCCGACCCCGACGGTATTAGGGTATCTGAGGCCTAGGGAGTCTCTTCTTTTCCCGCCTTAATTGGCCCTTGTCTTCATCTTTTCTGATTCCCTCCTTCTGCGAGGGGTCAGCCTTCTTTTTCTTTTCATGTTCTCTCCTGCCTTCTGCTCAAGGCCCTCAAGGAGGCAGGGTGTATGTAGCCCCACCTCTTTTGGTGCACCCTAGATAATGCTACACCCTCAGGGGCTCACGGTTGGTGAGTTCGGGAGTTGGCGACCCCGAGGCATTCCTGAGCTGGGTCCGTTTTCCCCTTTTGTCCCTTACCTTCGGGGAGGACCCTCTCCTCTTTCACTTTCCTATCTGCCTTTCATGGCTCTCCTTCCTTCCAAGTCCCTCAATCCGCATTCTTCGAGGGTTGAGGGCATTTCTTTTCCTCCTGTCCTTTATTTGCCTTATTCTCCTTTAGTTTTCCATTTCTTCTTCTAGTATGTAGGTTGGTAGTTAGTTTTAGTTTTAAGTTTGCATTTCATCTTCACGATCACCCAAACCATCAGGGGCCGATAGCCTAGATGTTAGGCCCCTTAAAACAACAATTATCATCATCATCATCATCATCATCAATTTCTTTTATCCAAATACCAATATATCTGTGAGCCTCCGTGGCTTAGGCGGCAGCACGCCGGCCTCTCACCGCTGGGTCCGCGGTTCAATTCCCGGTCACTCCATGTGAGATTTGTGCTGGACAAAGCGGAGGCAGACAGGGTTTTCTCCGGGTACTCCGGTTTTCCCTGTCACAATTTCATTCCCGCAACACTCTCCACTATCATTTCATTTCATCTGTCATTCATTTAATCATTGCCCCAGTGGAGTGCGACAGGCTTCGGCAGCCAGCACAGTTCATATCCTCGCCGCTAGATGGGGGCTTCATTCATTCCATTCCCTGGCCCGGTCGGTCGACTGGAAACAGGCTGTTTATATTCTTTTTCACCAATATATCTGAAAGTATGCAAGCCGACAGCTTTAAACTATGCACACGTATAGTACCTGACATTCTATATTAATTTGGAGTAATTTATATTCGTCAGTGCTGCCAACATGATTCTAAGCCTGCTGATAGGTCCAATTTTAAAATGCATGTAACTTCTATACTAACTAATGGATTTCATTCAAAATTGGCTCAACAATTGATCGCATTATTTCAGATTATTTCTGGCCAATACATGCATGACATTGTTGCCAACATGATTTTACGCGTGCTGTTAGATCCAATGTTTAACTGCATGTAATGTCCATACTATCCATTGGACTTCAACCAAATTTTGTATTCTGTACTTTTTTTTTTTTTACTGGGCACACATTAGCTTCGCCCAATGGCATAATGGGTACTGCTCGTGTGTTGGGCAGTGAAACACCAAAGACCAATATACAGACACCGAGGAGAGAGTAATGAAACATTAGAATGAGAAAAACAAGTTATATCATCTGACAGAATCTAACTACAAAAAATCCAGGGGGACACAAAGGTACGAATCTTCACACCGAAGTGATCCACCTTGATGACTGACAGTTACATTTACACAAACAAGACCGGATCACTAAAAAGGTAAAAAATTATAAAATGACATGAATGTCACATAAAAACTTTGTTAGGATATCAACCAGAGGGACCGTCGTAGTATGCAACGAAGTCGTCAGATTGAGATGTAATTGAAACCCAAGGGAGAAAAGAGAGTCGTACATTGTAAAGCATTGTATATCATACTTTGAACATTGGAAAAGGATATGTAGTCCAGTAAAATAAGGGATCCAGTGTACATCAATTTCCGGCAAGCTGGAAATGGTGTTAATACCTTGATTCCATGTAGAAAACATGTACTCTGAGTTTGCACCATCGCAGGAAGTGAGCATAACGTTTGGTGGCCAAAAAACCACGAAGTTTTCAAACTTTTTTCAGTTTTTCGCCCATAACATTAAAACTAAGGGCCTTACAGAAAATTTTATACTTACCTGTTTTAAAGAGCATAAAATTCTGTGTCGAATGACCTCCCCAATTTAATTTTTGATGAGAATGTGAGGGAGTAATCAAAGTTTGAGTTTTTTTTCATCTTGGCGAAAAGAACCGAATTCCTCGACTTTCAGTCGTCTCTAGCACCCAAACGGCTGTTCCAATTCAAAAACTCATGAAATAAAAGTTGTGAAAAATATGTAATTGAATTTTCTGAGAATTCAGAAGAAAAACTGAGAGCACTTCACTTTAATGGATACTCATTGACTTTTTAAAATCTTAATTCAAGTTTCGAGATGTGATGGCTGATGTTGCTGTTTTAGGAAATCAGGAGTGAAGAAGAAAAACAATAAACATGTAAAAAAAATATTTTTCAAGTAACGTATGAATTGTGTATTGAGTGAAATAGGTAATTTATGAAATTAATAAAAAGTAAGTGGTGAAAGTCTATTTACACTTATTTTTAAGACGATGGCCCCGCTTCTGGTTCCATGCACGCAGGTTCCCAGGCTGCTTCTTCCTCGTCGGTAGATCCGTCCTCTTCATCATCATGATGTACGTCTCTAATCTCGAATTCCTCATCCAAATTCATGGGGCTAGTGATGACTTCTTCTTCTTCTTCTTCCAAAGGGGTGTTCGAGCAAGCCTGGCCCCGACAGTTACGGCAGATTGTTGAGCATTTCAGTCCAGCCTTTCTGCAGGAGCACTTGACCCTGCACCCCTGGACGCACTTGCATGCTATGGCATGTAGCACCTCGCTGGGAGCAGGGTCCTTGGTGTTGGTGACTGGGAGGAGTCCTTGCGCGGATCTTCGCCAACCCCAAGTGATAGGGTCGAGCTCTCGCCCATACCAAGCCTGTACCTGGTGGTACGGAACGAATGTTGTTTTGCAGCTGTGCTTGTAGGGGGCAGAGCAGCCAGGTCGAAGGCAGCTTTTGACAATGTCTTCGTGAAGGTTGAAAATCGAAGATCATCGAGTGACTTGTCATCGTTTTTTGGTGAATATACTGCTGCCAGGAACTGTTCACCAGCTGCTGCGACTTCTTCGTGTGTGGAATGGTGCGTCTTGAAACTCTTGGTAGCTTCCTGCAACTTCTCAGATTTTTCAAGGGTATTTACAAATTTCACCCCCCCAGGGGCTCACATCTTGTGGGCGTGGGTTGGCGACCACGGGGCCCCAGCTGAGTCCGGCATTGCTTCCACTTACTTGTGCCGGGCTCCTCTCTGTCTTCTTTCCTGTCGACCTCACTTGGTCAACTCTTGTTCTCTTCTGACCCCGACGGTATTAGGGTATCCGAGGCCTAGGGAGTCTCTTCCTTTCCCGCCTTAATTGGCCCTTGTCTCATCTTTTCTGATACCCTCCTTCTGCGAGGGGTCAGCCTTCTTTTTCTCTTCCTTTTACCTCCTGCCTTGTGCTCTAGGCCCTTAAGGAGGCAGGGTGTATGTAGCCCCACCACTTCTGGTGCACCCTAGATAATGCTACACCCTCAGGGGCTCACGGCTGGTGAGTTCGGGAGTTGGCGACCCCGAGGGATTCCTGAGCTGGGTCCGTTTTCCCCTTTTGTCCCTTACATGTGGGGCGGACCCTCTCCTCTTTCACTTTCCTATCTGCCTTTCATGGCTCTCCTTCCTTCCAAGTCCCTCAATCCGCCTTCTCCGAGGGTTGAGGGCATTTCTTTTCCTTCTGTCCTTTTATTTGCCTTATTCTCCTTTAATTTTCCATTTCTTCTTCTAGTATGTAGGTTAGTAGTTAGTTTTAGTTTTAAGTTCGCTTTTCATTTTCATCTTCACGATCCCCCAAACCATCAGGGGCCGATAACCTAGATGTTAGGCCCCTTAAAACAACAATTATCATCATCATCATCATTACAAATTTCATCTTCCCCTGCCGATAACACGCCGCGGTAGTATCACAGCCACTCATGGCATGCAGAAAGAGTATGTGCTCTTTGACAACATTTGAGCATTTCAGCTGATCTGGGGAAAAGAATATGTTGTCCGCGGTGCCCTTTCCTGGCTTCATAAGGAGGACATTTGAAGACGACGGCGCCAGTGCTGTGAGAAGTATGAGGAGGTCTGTCTCTTCTCCAACAATAACCACTTTGTGAAACTTCTTTGACTTTTCCATGGCTTGCCTGAAAATGAGGGATTCAGCATCTTCAACAGTCTCGATTACCGTGAAGCCTTCAGACGTTAGCTTTGTAGGCAACATGTCAATGAGCCGTGCTTTATTCTTGTCATTAGACAAAAATTTCTCCCTTGGCACCGTTGACGTTATTGCTTCTGTGAAGAAAGCTTGGTCTGGCATCGAAGCCTCTCGGCGCACTTCGTGTTTTTGGCCTCGGCATCTTCTGGATAGCCATCGAAACTATTGTCGTTGTTTCCGGCTTGTAGTGACATTTCAAGTAGTTGGTGTACTTATTTATTATACTAAAGAACTTTCCTTTGGGGTGCCAATGCACTTTGTGTATAAGAAAGCCACCGTCAATTACAAAGGCACTTTGAGATTTATTTATTTATTTATTTATTTATTTATTTATTTATTTATTTATTTATTATTTATTAAATCGTTACAAATACACACATTTTACAAAATTCATAATATCTGTACACAATTTATGAATTTCCTTACACTTCCTACTCATAGTTTAACCTGTAAATTTACAATTATTAAATTATATTGTTACAATATGATAAAGTGAACCCGCTGAGCTATGGTTCATGTGATATTTTTTTATGACAGAGCATTTATGATGGGATGTTGTACTTTTGAACACACCCAGGAAGCCACGTGAAGCTGAGAGATCACGCGATACTTTGAAGTAGCGGTGAATCGCACTTTTGACTTTGGTGTAAACTGCTAATTATTATCTGAGGTCTTATTAATTATTTTTATCTTTCCTACGAGACTCAGAATATTCCATTTCGTCATGCTGCATTATTAAAACATTTTGGAGAATGTTTATTTTTACTTTAGGTAAGGTAATACCCTTGCAGATACGCAAAAAGGAACGTAAGTAGTCGCTCAACGTTTTCGTTTTGACGACCTACTTTCTAGAGACACCCAGTACCGGAGCACTGCGTCTTGAGAATCCGCCTTGTGTAGGCGTGGAATTACATTTGTCCTACGAAACGTAGAAGAATATCCGCTGTTTAGCGTTAAAAGTGATTATAAGGTGCCATCGAGTAAGCAAATACTAATATTCACTGTCGATGAAGTCCAGTGAATTAAATAAGAAGCTTGGGAAATAATTATTGGCAAGTATAGTGTATTGCACAACATTGCTGTGACATCACATATTACCCACGCGTATGTGGAGGGCAGATGCCTAGTGGAAATATACAGGTAATAGTGTTACAATTATCCTGAATAAGTGTGATTATAATAGTATGAGATATTTAAATTGCCAAAGTGGAAATTTCATCTTTGAAACGTCGTATAATTCACGGATGCTGCGTGATACAAAAGTAGCGTCACTAGCACGTGCCGCATTATAAAATAGTATTAGCTCACATGCTAATCCACATCTGCAAGATTAAGGCTGTGTCGTATCTTATAATTGAAGCCTATAATAGTCACGACGGACATTATAATTTTGGAAGTGAGAGGATGAATAATCACGCAACTTATTTCGCTACCCACGTGATTGAACTTTTATTCACCATGGTTGAAGCAGTCACCATGGGCTAATACCATCCCAGTATGGGGGGGGGGGGGTGACGTTTCTACAGGAACCAGCATGATGGTGGAACTTCCAGAACGATGAACGAGAGGGAAGGAGCCAAAAATGCCATTTCCAGGCATATCCACGAAGATGTCGACAGGGACAAATCGAACCCTGGTCTTTGGGGGAGTCCAGATGGGAATCCTGATGAGGAGGATACCAATCCAGAGAGCCAGAGAGGTTTATGCACAACCCTTGTTGTGGAATAGAGAGCTGAGTGAGAGCTCCTCCATTTCGTGAGTTTTTGTTACACCCCTTCTTTGTTCTAGTTTCTGGTGGTATAGTAGTTTTAATGTAGTTTGTGAATCAACCACACTCAGTGTCAGCCATTTTTCTAGGTAGGGATGTAACTAGATTAGTTAGATGTCATTTATTTCAGTTTAGAGTGAGACACCTTTGGGGTCAGACATTTTGGTCAGCCCTGGTGCAGCTTGGTGAACGTCGTGGAACGTCAATGCCTACCCTTTTGCTGAACCTGATCGTAGTCATTTTGAGGCTATTTTGTTCAACCCTACTTGGGGTAATTTTCAAGTCTTTGCTGACTGTAGTTATGGCAATCAGATGCCTTGGTTATTAATTGACTGCATTCTTCGCAGCCATCCTTTGTTACACCCCTGACTGTCGTTAGAACGGTCGTATCATTTAGGTAGTCGACAGTAACTACCAGTTTGTAAATGCATTATATTTCATTTTGAATAAGCTCAGAAGCTATTCTTGGTCATGTTTGAACCTAACAACTAGAAGGAATGTTTCGTTGCCTAGCATCGAACGCGGTTCCCAACGTATCATTAAGCAGATCTAGTGTGTGAATCTGTGCCACATTTATCATATTTTTCTTGTGTCGTGTGAGACACGTTTTTATTTGATGTTCTAGCAACTACTGAGTTGCAATTTTAAAAGCAAAGAGCTTCAGTTATTGTAAGTTTACTTTCATTTAGACGTCTTTGGTAGAAAGACGGAAGTGTATTACTATACTCAGATTTATAGCGTGCGTTTGATACACGGACTCTGTAGAGATCCGTAACATATGGTAATGTTTTTTATGAACCGGCCAAGTGCAGGTTTTGTATTGATTAAATCGCCGGCCTTGAATAAACTGGTCATGTAACCCAGTGACCTAGAGCACGCCTGCTTCATTGTGAGACAAAACTACTATAGACGAGGACAGAGTACAATTTGTATTCGTTTTTCCTTTCATTGCTATTTTGCTTATGGAAACCAGTTTCCACTCTTGTATTTGATCACTTATTTTATGGATCGGTTTTTGTTAGTTCAGCGCTCTGTTGCGTGTATTGTCGTATGACAGGTACAGTTATGTAAGGTTTTCTATAGGATGGTGAAGTCTACCCTGTTATAGCAGGATGTTATTGTATGCTTTGTCCGGGGATGATCCCGTTGACCAGATGTTACTGGAAGGTAACTGTTGTACAGGCCTATCCCAGAGTTATTGAACGCGAGCTTAGCGCCGCTGGTAACCCGTGTTATTGTGTGTCCGAGTTGTTATACTCGTTGATTATATTCCGACTGTTGAGTCGAGGCTTTTTGGTGGAGAATGATCTCAGTTGGAGACACTCCGTGCCCAGGCTATTGTCAATGTTATTCGCCATAAACCTACGAAAAACCTATAAACCGACATTCTAATAATAAAATGCATAATTGTTGTAAAACAAGCCTAACTAACGATTCTTTCTATCTAACTTTGTTCTTTGCATTTTGGAACTGTTGACATAGCCGTGCAGTTGAAGATAATTTCCTTGTGAGGAAATGACTAGGACAGTTGACATTTTTGTAGCGACCTGAAGCATGTGCGAACCTAGAGTTCGTAGCTTGTGGAGCTCAGGCCATGCGATGTCAGACGTGGTCTCAACTGCGCATTCGTCACCGTAACTATACACATTAGATGACTATGGTTTACAAAGAGTAAACCAAGGTGTAGGCAGGAATTTTTAATAAAACTACTGTGTCTATTTCGTTATTAATTTATGATGTCAAGTGTATTAAACCCTACGTGTTACTTTATTGTGTGCTGTTAGCACATAGTTATTAAGCATAATTAAATTGTTTGTTTTTCATGGCTGTACACTTAGCTTTTGGATGTAATTGTTTTCTTTTACGGACGTCATCGCCGTAAATTTTGTTAATTAATAGGACTTAGCTAGTTGAATTAATGTTAAATTTAAATGTCGAAATGGTACCATCCTAACCTAGATTTGTTTTGCTACCCTGTTAAATGTAAATTCAGATATTAGCTTGGTCTTGTAACTTGAACTAGGGACTTGCGTCGTGCCATATTCCTAGCGTTGCTGTTGTTGCTTTATCATTGTGAGTTAGATCTTTCGCGAGGGTTTTCAGTAACTTCTCAGGTAGGGGACCTGTTCTTTATCTTAGTTTATTTATTGATTTGCGGACTAGCCGATTATAACCCTCCGAACTAGGCTAGGGGCTTGTGAATTCTAATAAATTTTCACGGTGTTTTACATGAGTCTGGATGTTTATTTTCTCAGTCTAGTTTTAAGGTGAACGTTTCCTTAGGCGGTCTATGACCATCGTCACCATGTACCACGATCCCTGTGGACTACGGACTCTCGTGCCGCTTTAGCCTTTTTGGAAGGTCACCTGATCCCCACGGTACTTTTCTTTTTATTCGATTTATGTGTCGTTAGTTGAGTCATCGTGGTTGTTGACATCAACTAGACGGTCACATAAAATGGCGCCCAACTCATGTGCCGACGTTAACGTGGTGACCCTCAGTACCATGTTATTTTTTTTTGAGGATCCTAATGTTGATTAATGGTAAATTGACAGGACTGGGACGAACTTAGAAAGTCGTACTGCAGATCAATTGACCGCATGGCATTCATGTTTGATAGAAGTCCATGGGGTGAGGCTTTAGTGTTGAATAAATGAAGGATAGGATTTTCTTTGATGATGCCTCATCCTAAGTAAATGTAATACTTTGCTTTGCTCACCGTTGTCTTTGTAAATGTAGAAGCACTTAGTTTGCATACTCCAGCTGTACTCGTGATATTTATATAAATGAAGCAAGCTTTATACCACCAAGTAACTAATCATAGCTGTAAGTTCCAGTAGAAATTGATCCCTCACTTTCTCATATATTTCTTATCTATGGATGAGGAAACTATTCGTCGTGTGTTTGGAGAGATGATGGCAGGTGTGAATGCCAATCTTCAACAGATTACTGCTGACTTAGGTCAGAATACTCAAGCTGTAAACAATGTCAGTGGTCATGTGGACCGAGTTAGACAGGAAGTCAACAATGTCAGTGGTCATGTGGACCAGGTTAGACAGGAAGTCAACAATGTCAGTGGTCATGTGGACCAGGTTAGACAGGACTTAGAGATTAACACTCAGTCTATAAACAATGTAAGACAGGACTTAGAAATTAACACTCACTCTGTAAATAATGTTAGGGCTGATTTAACTCAAGTCAGGGCAGACATGGACACATATAGGATCGAAGCGAGAAATGATCTGACGACAGGTTTAGCAGCTGTTAGGGTTGATGTCATACGACACCATCAGGAGGCTAACCAGTGCGTAGATTGCTTAACCGACCAGATGAATAGAGCTAGGGAGGAGGTGCAAAACCGATTGGAAGAGCACACAGCTCAAATTCAGACAACCTTGAATAAAGTCCAGATAGACATGAGAGCAGATCTGGAACATACCAGGGAAGAATTCGGGACTCGACTAGATCACGTCGAGGGATTTATCGGAAATGTGAAGAAGGACATGGCAACCATGAACGTTGGTTTAATCTTGATGAGAGGAGCTGCCAATGCCGTTAATAACAACGTGAAGACTATCGTTGATGGCATGATGGAGATTAAAGAGGAACTTAACACCAACAGGAGAAACATTTCTGAATTGACGGAAACCGTAGACAGTCTACGTGAGACAGTTGATGTTCATCATGAGGAACACAAAATTGACCTCATGTTATTGAGAGGTGACCTCAACGAACACGAAGCTACAGTCAAGGCTAAGGTAGCCGAGGTTAGAGACGATGTGGGTAAAATCCAAGAAAATATGTCCAGAGTTGAAGGAGATATCGATTCCTTACAAAAGAGATTTGAGGAAGTCGCGGTGACCGAGAGGTTAGACCTCAGTTATAACCTTAGGACGGCCATACGCGAGGTAGACACAAACCTCAAGGGAAAGGTTGACAGGATCGAGCTGCAATTGAACGACTTAGGCAACAAAGTCGCAGCCAGAACCATCCCAGGTCTTGAAGTAATAGAAAGACGCCTGGACAGACTCGAGACGACTCCAAGAGAGAGACACGTACACCCACAGATGGGAGAATCTCAGGAAACGCCTATATCTCAATCAGGAGGAATGATGCCTACCCATTTCCAACCCAGCGCGCCTATGGAACCGCAACCGTCACAATTCACTAATTTAGCGCAAGGTCAGACCTTGAACTTTAACGCTCACCCGTTTCAACCAGCATCTAATCGAATTAGTCATGAGACTAACACTCCTACGCAGAGTTACATGCAAAATACTTTCAGACCCGCGAATACGCAGGGAAATGTCACCATAATTCGTTCGAGAGAGGAGCAACCAGCTCGCTTCTCGGGAACTGGGAGCGGTGTTACTCCAGTGGAATTCCTAGCAAATGTCGAAAGCTACTTACGTGATACTATGGTAACTCCAGAGAGGGAACTAAGAGTTATAGAGCGACTGCTTGAGGGACAAGCCGGTACCTGGTTCAGAGCATTCCGATACTCATTCACAGGCTACCAAGACTTTAAGGAAGCGTTAATAAGAACATATTGGTCGAGCGACATCCAGCAGAGCATCCGAGCTGAGATGTACACTCGAAGGTACAGTTCCAATACACCTACTCGTTATGCGAATTACTTCGCAATACAGCTCGCGAAGCTCCGTTGTCTTCAGCCTCCATTGTCCGAACAAGATTTGGTGAACACAATTGTTTGGCAGTACCCTGCGGATGTACAACGTGTGTTAATCGCTGCAGGGGCATCCACTTTCCAGCAGTGTGACCAGATACTGCGAAGGTTGGACGCTAACACAGAACAGTTTCCTACACACCGTCAGCAGAAGGCTGATAGACGCGAGGATAGACATATGAATCTGACGACTGTTGATAAAGTGAGCCAGACGCCACAACAAACACAAACCACAGAGGATTCTGGGCGACGTGATAACAATTACAGTTATAACAGGAGAGAATGGAATAACACTCCGTATACTCGAAATCAACATGATGACCGGCGAAGTCATTGGGACCGGCGATTCGACCGAAGGACGGACGACAACCGACGTCATGAAAACAACCGCCGAGGGAATGAAGGAAGAAAACAGCAACACGGACGTATCCGTAGAGACTATCGATATAGTGGGGGTTACGACAGAAATCGAGACCCTAGATACCAGCCAGACAGGGATTGGAAAGGAAGAGCGCGGGAGAGCCGTGAGTACCTCCAACAATTGAGAGAATTGCAGATCCAAGAAGAGGGAGAACGGAACCCTACTTCGAGGGAAAATAGACATTCGGCGCAGGAGACGGAGCAGAACCAGCCCAGTACTTCTCGCCATGACAGAAAAAAAACCTCCGAAAAATCAATAGATTCTTGTTTGGTTGAGCACCGAGTAACTGCCTCTATATTACTCTGGGAGCCAATCCAAGAAGACTTGTTGGACGAACGACGAACGACGAACCACAATTATGAATTAACACGTCTACCCAAGATTGTAGCCACCTTGAATGAAGTCAGTGTAGTCATACTCATCGATACTGGGGCGATGATTAGTGTAATTTCCGCCGATTGCCATGCCAGACTTAGAGCAAACTCTGAGGTGACGGAGTTGCCCATTTCAGCTATAAGAGTCAGAGGTGTCATACCTGACCGCGTTGTAACGTGCAAAATCCAGATTTTGTGTACTGTGAAGATTTCGAGCCACGTGTACTTGCACGAATTTCTCGTAATGAAGGGCCTGCATCATGATGCCATTTTAGGCGCAGACTTCATTAGAAAATATGATGGAATCATTGACATGGGACGGAATACGGTAGAGTTTAAGCCGAACGAACCCATTCAGATGAGCCTAATTGAAGAAGAACCGGAATTCCTATCCGAAGTAGACGTAGTCGAAGCATTAAAGGGCAAGGAAATTGAGGCGACACTAGATGCCGACGAAGAGGCAGAATCGTTATCAGCACCCACACATGAGGATCTTGAGGCAATACTGAACGAATACAGAGATATATTCGACACCACACCTGGTGAGATATTAGACTACGAGTATGATCTTGTATTACTGGACGATTCCCCATTCCAGAAAAGGATCTATCCGATTGCCGAGAAACATCTCGAAGAAGCTGCTAAGAAGATCCATGAGATGGAAGCAGCAGGTACAATCAAGAAATCACCGACTCCTTTCTTGAATCCCATAATACCTGTGGTTAAGGTAGATGGAAGCTTGAGACTTTGTCTTGATGCCAGAGCCTTGAATGAACGCCTAGCTCCTGAGCACGACAGACCGCCCAAGATTAGGGACATTCTCAGGAAGTTCAAAGGAAAAAGGATATTTTCATCATTAGACTTGGTTCAGTCTTATTACCATATCAGATTATCTGAGCATACTCAGAAATATACTGGATTCTTGTTTGATCAGACTACTTATGTATTCCAAAAACTACCATTTGGATTGAAAAATGCCGGAGCTGCATTAATCAGAGCACTTGATGCCAAGCTGACTCATGAAGTGAAGCAGAAAGTAATATGTTATGTGGATGACATAATCATAGCTTCGGGAACAGAAGAAGAGCATTTAAAGACATTGCGCCTTGTTTTTGAGAATCTCCGACAGGCAAATTTTAAGATCAAATTTGACAAGTGTCGATTTTTTCAGGAAGAAGTGAAATTCGTAGGACACATAATCAATGGAGAAGGATATAGACCGAATCCGGCAAAGATTAGAACTGTTGCTGCATTTCCAACACCAACCCGTGTGAAACACGTGAGACAATTCTTAGGAATTCTCCAATTCTTTGCTGCTCATTGTGAGAAGTATTCCGAAACTGTTGCACCACTGCAAGGATTATTGAAAAAGAACTGCAGGTGGAACTGGAATGATGAATGCGAGATAGCTTTCAGGAGAGCTAAACAGATGCTTGTGGACTCAATTCAGTTAGAATATCCAGATTACTCTCGGAACTTTATTCTAGAAACTGATGCATCTGCCATTGGTATAGGAGCCATTTTACTGCAAGAAGATGATGAGAAGAAACGTCATTACATCGCTTTCTTAAGCCGACGTTTAAGAGCACATGAATCTCACTACTTCACGACCGAGATAGAAGCACTTGCAATTGTTTACGCACTTGAATACTGGCAGAAACTTCTGTTAGGTCAGAGGATTATTGTGAGAACCGATCATCATGCGTTGACCTTCATCTTGAGAACAAGACTGGCAAGCGACAGGATCACACGTTGGACGCTGTTTCTCCAACAGTTCGATTTGGAAATAGTTTATCGACCAGGCAGAGAGAATGTGTTGGCCGACATCCTCAGCCGGAATCCTGAAGCTACTGTTAATGCCATAGACATCGAGGGAGAATGCGAGGAACACCTTCGCCGATTTCGTCATTTACCTGAAGGACAGCGACGTGAGGAGGAACTCAGACATATTATCCGTTTCCTAGAACGAAGAATGGATCCACAGGATGATCATTATGCAAGGATTGCTGCTGTTGCAGATGATTATTTGATTTATCATCGTGTCTTATACAAGTTTGTAGACGAGGACCACACTCAACTGCGTGCAGTTATTCCTAGGAGATACCAAGAATCTGTTATTCTTATGGTACATTTATCCATTGGACATGGTGGAACAGACAAAACCATTGCAACTATCAAGGAGTCTTTCACATGGAAAGGGTTAGGAGCCACCGTTAGACAGTGTTTACGTGCTTGCGACGCATGCCAGCGGAACAAATACACGTCACACTTGCTGAAGGAACAACCTAGACCAATACTACCAACTCAACCTAGAGAGTTGTATGCACAGGACCTGTATGGCCCAATACCTAAGGCTCGTCGTGGGAATCGATACATCGTTGTAACGGTGGATGTGTTCACGAAATATACGATGCTTCATCCAATTCAAAAAGCTACTGCACATCAGATTATTCAGAGGATTAGACGTCAAGTGATACCGGAGGCAGGAAAGCCACAATTCTTGTTGACTGATCACGGATCACAGTACACCTCAGCAGAATTTGCCAATGCCATGAATGAGCTTGAAATAGGTCATATTTTATCATCTATTCGACATCGAGAGAGCAACCCAGCAGAATGCGTGATGTCTATTATCGCAAAATTCTGTCGATTATATTGTCAAGAAGAACACTGGCGATGGACTGAAGTCCTTGTTATTATGGCAAAATGTATTAATTCAACAGTACATGAAAGCACTGGTCAAATACCTATGGTCTTGCATTTGAACCAGATGCCGCTGAGAATATGGGATCGTGTGATTGTAAATCCACCTTGTTTACAACCATCACATGCCAGCAGACTTTTAGCTGCAAGAGAGACTATGGACAGACAAGCTGCCAAGCGCTTGAGAAGAACTAGACGCCAGAGGTTTAGAGAACCACTAGTAGAAGGAGACCTTATCCTTATAAGGAGACCCGGAATTTCTAGTCCTATAGACCGCATATATGGGAAATTTCTATCCTTGTATTATGGCCCTAGTCGTATCCGACAGCCTTTAAACAATGGAAGTTATGTGATAGAAGACATTAGGACAGGAGAACGCATTGGAACCTTTAATGCAGCCAATCTAAAAAAAATATCACTCTTGAATGAATTTCAAAGCAAATAAAAATGTTATCCCAACATTTTATTTGAAACGACAGAGAGGCAGATGAACCCGCTGAGCTATGGTTCATGTGATATTTTTTTTATGACAGAGCATTTATGATGGGATGTTGTACTTTTGAACACACCCAGGAAGCCACGTGAAGCTGAGAGATCACGCGATACTTTGAAGTAGCGGTGAATCGCACTTTTGACTTTGGTGTAAACTGCTAATTATTATCTGAGGTCTTATTAATTATTTTTATCTTTCCTACGAGACTCAGAATATTCCATTTCGTCATGCTGCATTATTAAAACATTTTGGAGAATGTTTATTTTTACTTTAGGTAAGGTAATACCCTTGCAGATACGCAAAAAGGAACGTAAGTAGTCGCTCAACGTTTTCGTTTTGACGACCTACTTTCTAGAGACACCCAGTACCGGAGCACTGCGTCTTGAGAATCCGCCTTGTGTAGGCGTGGAATTACATTTGTCCTACGAAACGTAGAAGAATATCCGCTGTTTAGCGTTAAAAGTGATTATAAGGTGCCATCGAGTAAGCAAATACTAATATTCACTGTCGATGAAGTCCAGTGAATTAAATAAGAAGCTTGGGAAATAATTATTGGCAAGTATAGTGTATTGCACAACATTGCTGTGACATCACATATTACCCACGCGTATGTGGAGGGCAGATGCCTAGTGGAAATATACAGGTAATAGTGTTACAATTATCCTGAATAAGTGTGATTATAATAGTATGAGATATTTAAATTGCCAAAGTGGAAATTTCATCTTTGAAACGTCGTATAATTCACGGATGCTGCGTGATACAAAAGTAGCGTCACTAGCACGTGCCGCATTATAAAATAGTATTAGCTCACATGCTAATCCACATCTGCAAGATTAAGGCTGTGTCGTATCTTATAATTGAAGCCTATAATAGTCACGACGGACATTATAATTTTGGAAGTGAGAGGATGAATAATCACGCAACTTATTTCGCTACCCACGTGATTGGACTTTTATTCACCATGGTTGAAGCAGTCACCATGGGCTAATACCATCCCAGTATGGGGGGGTGACGTTTCTACAGGAACCAGCATGATGGTGGAACTTCCAGAACGATGAACGAGAGGGAAGGAGCCAAAAATGCCATTTCCAGGCATATCCACGAAGATGTCGACAGGGACAAATCGAACCCTGGTCTTTGGGGGAGTCCAGATGGGAATCCTGATGAGGAGGATACCGATCCAGAGAGCCAGAGAGGTTTATGTACAACCCTTGTTGTGGAATAGAGAGCTGAGTGAGAGCTCCTCCATTTCGTGAGTTTTTGTTACACCCCTTCTTTGTTCTAGTTTCTGGTGGTATAGTAGTTTTAATGTAGTTTGTGAATCAACCACACTCAGTGTCAGCCATTTTTCTAGGTAGGGATGTAACTAGATTAGTTAGATGTCATTTATTTCAGTTTAGAGTGAGACACCTTTGGGGTCAGACATTTTGGTCAGCCCTGGTGCAGCTTGGTGAACGTCGTGGAACGTCAATGCCTACCCTTTTGCTGAACCTGATCGTAGTCATTTTGAGGCTATTTTGTTCAACCCTACTTGGGGTAATTTTCAAGTCTTTGCTGACTGTAGTTATGGCAATCAGATGCCTTGGTTATTAATTGACTGCATTCTTCGCAGCCATCCTTTGTTACACCCCTGACTGTCGTTAGAACGGTCGTATCATTTAGGTAGTCGACAGTAACTACCAGTTTGTAAATGCATTATATTTCATTTTGAATAAGCTCAGAAGCTATTCTTGGTCATGTTTGAACCTAACAACTAGAAGGAATGTTTCGTTGCCTAGCATCGAACGCGGTTCCCAACGTATCATTAAGCAGATCTAGTGTGTGAATCTGTGCCACATTTATCATATTTTTCTTGTGTCGTGTGAGACACGTTTTTATTTGATGTTCTAGCAACTACTGAGTTGCAATTTTAAAAGCAAAGAGCTTCAGTTATTGTAAGTTTACTTTCATTTAGACGTCTTTGGTAGAAAGACGGAAGTGTATTACTATACTCAGATTTATAGCGTGCGTTTGATATACGGACTCTGTAGAGATCCGTAACATATGGTAATGTTTTTTTATGAACTGGCCAAGTGCAGGTTTTGTATTGATTAAATCGCCGGCCTTGAATAAACTGGTCATGTAACCCAGTGACCTAGAGCACGCCTGCTTCATTGTGAGACAAAACTACTATAGACGAGGACAGAGTACAATTTGTATTCGTTTTTCCTTTCATTGCTATTTTGCTTATGGAAACCAGTTTCCACTCTTGTATTTGATCACTTGTTTTATGGATCGGTTTTTGTTAGTTCAGCGCTCTGTTGCGTGTATTGTCGTATGACAGGTACAGTTATGTAAGGTTTTCTATAGGATGGTGAAGTCTACCCTGTTATAGCAGGATGTTATTGTATGCTTTGTCCGGGGATGATCCCGTTGACCAGATGTTACTGGAAGGTAACTGTTGTACAGGCCTATCCCAGAGTTATTGAACGCGAGCTTAGCGCCGCTGGTAACCCGTGTTATTGTGTGTCCGAGTTGTTATACTCGTTGATTATATTCCGACTGTTGAGTCGAGGCTTTTTGGTGGAGAATGATCTCAGTTGGAGACACTCCGTGCCCAGGCTATTGTCAATGTTATTCGCCATAAACCTACGAAAAACCTATAAACCGACATTCTAATAATAAAATGCATAATTGTTGTAAAACAAGCCTAACTAACGATTCTTTCTATCTAACTTTGTTCTTTGCATTCTGGAACTGTTGACATAGCCGTGCAGTTGAAGATAATTTCCTTGTGAGGAAATGACTAGGACAGTTGACATTTTTGTAGCGACCTGAAGCATGTGCGAACCTAGAGTTCGTAGCTTGTGGAGCTCAGGCCATGCGATGTCAGACGTGGTCTCAACTGCGCATTCGTCACCGTAACTATACACATTAGATGACTATGGTTTACAAAGAGTAAACCAAGGTGTAGGCAGGAATTTTTAATAAAACTACTGTGTCTATTTCGTTATTAATTTATGATGTCAAGTGTATTAAACCCTACGTGTTACTTTATTGTGTGCTGTTAGCACATAGTTATTAAGCATAATTAAATTGTTTGTTTTTCATGGCTGTACACTTAGCTTTTGGATGTAATTGTTTTCTTTTACGGACGTCATCGCCGTAAATTTTGTTAATTAATAGGACTTAGCTAGTTGAATTAATGTTAAATTTAAATGTCGAAATGGTACCATCCTAACCTAGATTTGTTTTGCTACCCTGTTAAATGTAAATTCAGATATTAGCTTGGTCTTGTAACTTGAACTAGGGACTTGCGTCGTGCCATATTCCTAGCGTTGCTGTTGTTGCTTTATCATTGTGAGTTAGATCTTTCGCGAGGGTTTTCAGTAACTTCTCAGGTAGGGGACCTGTTCTTTATCTTAGTTTATTTATTGATTTGCGGAATAGCCGATTATAACCCTCCGAACTAGGCTAGGGGCTTGTGAATTCTAATAAATTTTCACGGTGTTTTACATGAGTCTGGATGTTTATTTTCTCAGTCTAGTTTTAAGGTGAACCTTTCCTTAGGCGGTCTATGACCATCGTCACCATGTACCACGATCCCTGTGGACTACGGACTCTCGTGCCGCTTTAGCCTTTTTGGAAGGTCACCTGATCCTCACGGTACTTTTCTTTTTATTCGATTTATGTGTCGTTAGTTGAGTCATCGTGGTTGTTGACATCAACTAGACGGTCTCAAAAGACAGGTCGAAATAGGATATCAAATTCATACAGAGCAGGAAGAGATATCACATATGCCACTAAAAGGTGCAACCTTGTGTGTGGCATGCATATCGTTGATTACTATTTCTAAAAATTGTATAATGGCTTAGCCGAATAACACGTTCTATGTAAATGATGTATACACAAAAAATAATGAATAAGAAGGAAAATTGAATTTGTGTTTTATAAACTTGTAGGCTCAACTAATTATATTTTCAATTTTAATTTTGTTTTCTCTGAGAAAATGTTTTATTTGCATCTTCAGGTTTGCATGATTTCCTTTAAATTCTTTTAATTTAATTGGTAGAATGTTATATAATTTTGGTGAGAAATACAGAAAGTTACGTTTGGCTATACCTAACTTAGGTTGGTATAAAATTGAGTGATTCTCTGTAATACTTCTGGTTTCATACCCGTGGCTAGCAACTTGAATTCTATTTCTATCTTTAAAAATGTATTTATATATTTCAAAAGCATACAATTGTTTAATGTTGAAGACCCTTGTCTCAGCATACAGTCTCATAGTCGGATATAATCTATCTTTCTTCAACATTATTCGTAATATGAGATTCTGCACTATCTGAACACTTTTAGCACATTTTCATAGGCGCCTCCCCAGGCAAGAATACCATATGTAAGAACTGACTGGACTAGAGCATGGTAGATGTCTCTTATTAATTTGTAATTGACAATATGTTTTAAATTGTGAAATATATAGATTGTTCTTCTTATTTTACTTGTAAGGTGTTTGCATTGGCTTTTCCATTTCATGTCACTATCTATAAATAATCCCAGATATTTAACTGTATCCACTTTAGCTATTTTAGGACAGTCACAGTTCTGATTACAGTTCAAAGTGTGTATTTTTAGTTCATTAAAATTATCTTCAACTGCTTTTAAACTGAATCTTACGAACTTTGATTTATTTATATTTAAAAATAGTTCGTTACCATCTAACCATACCTTTAACAATTTCAATGCCGCAGTTGCAATTTGTTTTACATTTCCCCATGTTCTACCTTCAACACAAACTACCGTATCATCTGCGTATGATATGCCATTAACATTTTCAATTCCATGTATAGATGATTCAATATCGTTGATAAAAATCAAAAATAATAATGGACCCAGCACTGTGCCTTGTGGTATTCCTCTTTTCACTCTTAAAGGTAGACTTGTAGTTCCATTTATTCTAACGTATTGAATCCTTTCAGTCAAATAGCTTTCTATCAATTTCAGTGCTATGCCTCTGATGCCATATCTTTCCATCTTCTGAAGGAGAATATGGTGAGGTATGGTGTCAAAAGCCTTCTCTAAGTCGAGAAATATGCCCAAGGTCGGTTTCATACTGTTCATATTTTCATAAATTCGCCTAGTTAATTCCCCAATAGCATCAGTGGTGCTGACATTTTTTATAAAGCCAAATTGTCTAGTTGATAGTAGATTGTGTTTCTTCAAAAACTGATAAATATGATTTTTTATACATTTTTCAAATAATTTTGATACGACTGTCGTTAACGATATCGGTCGATAGTTCTTTAGTTCTGAAGGATTGCCTGCTTTATGTAGCGGTTTTACAATTGTAATTTTTAATTGCTTTGGGAAGTATCCAACTGAAAGTGACTCGTTTATTATGGTTAGTAAAGGACTCTTTAAAGAATTAAAATTCTGCTTAATAATTTGAGCTGAGATGTTATCTATTCCCATTGCTTTAGTGTCGCTTATTTCGTGTAGGTACTTATGTAAATCCGCTTCGGTAATCGGAATAAAAAAACAGGAATATGTGTTTCTGTTGATTTTCAAGGAAAAATCTGGATTGTTCTTAATATTTTTAGACATGTCAGTAGTTTTGTTAATAAAATAATCATTGAATGTATTAGCTATAGTGAAATCATCATCGTAAACATGATTTTGAGATCTTATTTTTGTTATTTTTTCTTTATGACTTATTCTTTGTGTTATTTCATTGACAATGCCCCATACTTTTCTTGGATTATTAGAATTGGAATTTATTAATTGTTTATAGTGGTCAGTTTTAGCTCTATTAAGCAATTCGTTTAATTTATTTCTATATCGCTTATATTTCTCCTTCATGGCATTGTTCTCTTTATTTGCTATATATTCCTGATACAACCTATCTCTGGTGTGAATGGACTTAATTAGCGCGTGCGTGATCCACTCCTTTCTCTTTCGTTGCTTTGAATTTAATTGTATTGAAGAATTTTTTATGCAATTTTGGATAGTTTGTATAAATTTATCTACTTTAGAATCCAAGTGGTTGTTCTCTAATACTGTGTCCCAATTAATATTGCTCAATTTATGTTTAAGTATCTCACTATCTAACTTAAATCTATGTTCACGTATGTTACACTGAGCTGCTTCTAAGTCACGGCCATTTTCAAGATTTATACTAACTAATATAGGATAGTGATCTGTAATTCTGCTCTGTGATATAATGGGTAAGATGTTATCATTAGAAATACCGCTACGAATAAGTGCATGATCAATACAGGTTTTGCTCGTTGAAGTTTCTCTAGTGGTGCCATATATCAACGATCTAAAATTATGCTCATGCAGTAAGTTTAAATATTCATTAGAGTCGTACTCATCAAATAGATCTATGTTAGTGTCGCCTAGAATCACCTCGGTTTATAGTGTACATTTTTGCTAGACATAATCATGGAGATTATTAATAAATAGTTGTTTATTGTATTTTGACGAACGGTATATGCCTGTCAATGCAATTCTATTGTTCCCATAATTTATTTTGAGCCTAAGGAGTTTGAAATCATTGTAAGTCACAGTTTCTACCTCATGGTCAATAGAATTCTTCACCATAAAAACAACTCCATCACATTTATTAAAGCATCCTTCGTTATAGTATGTTTTATAGTTGGAATGCTTGCATATATTAAAGTTACCTAATTTCCAAGTTTCTGTGAGTGTAACGACATCAAATATATGGTTATATGCTTCTAACTCGGCATCAGGTGCTTCAGTCAGAGGTTCGAATAACTTATGGAACACAGACTTCTTGGTTTTCCGTAGCCCCGTGTCGTCGAACATTGAAAGCGGGAATGGAGCCAACTCGTATTCAAAGTAAGATTTCAGCTGCTCATTTGACAGTTTAAAGAATGTAATTCGTCGAAAGAGGGTATCTGAATTCACTGGGATGTCTTCTTGATGGATTCTGACTTTGGATTTAACCGCTTTCAGAGTAATTACCCGATCTTTTCTGCGGAACTTAACATCACTGAAATTTTGTCCAACGATCCTCCGAATGCTCTCTTTTCCCTTTTCCAGTGCTTCCGACCCCGACGGTATTAGGTTATCTGAGGCCTAGGGAGTCTTTCACTTTCCCGCCTTAATTGGCCCTTGTCTCATCTTTCCTGATACCCTCCTTCTGTGAGGGATCAGCCCACTTTTTCTTTTCCTTTTACCTCCTGCCTTGTGCTGAAGGCCCTTAAGGAGGCAGGGTGTATGTAGCCCATCCACTTCTGGTGCACCCTAGATAATTCTACACCCTCAGGGGCTCACGGCTGGTGAGTTCGGGAGTTGGCGACCCCGAGGGATTCCTGAGCTGGGTCCGTTTTCCCTTTTTGTCCTTTACCTTTGGGGCGGACCCTCTCCTCTTTCACTTTCCTATCTGCCTTTCATGGCTCTCCTTCCTTCCAAGTCCCTCAATCCGCCTTCTTCGAGGGTTGAGGTCATTTCTTTTCCTCCTGTCCTTTATTTGCCTTATTCTCCTTTAGTTTTCCATTTCTTCTTCTAGTATGTAGGTTAGTAGTTAGTTTTAGTTTTAAGTTCGCTTTTCATTTTCATCTTCACGATCACCCAAACCATCAGGGGCCGATAACCTAGATGTTAGGCCCCTTAAAACAACAATTATCATCATCATCAATTGCATTTTGTAAAGATTGACAATCTAAATTGCTTTTTAGTCAGTCTTTCAATGCAGGTGGCCGGGCCTTTTAGTGAGTATTTTGAATTGCAATTGCATTTTGTAAGTATTTTCAACCAAAACCGCATTTCGCACGAATTTTGAATCTAAATTGAATTGTGTTTGGGGGGCATATTGCACATATTTTGATTCTCAATTGCATTTTGTGGGTATTTTGAATCTAATTTACATTTTGTCAAGTATTTTCAATCTAAATTGCATCTTGTAAGTATTGTCAATCCACATGAGTCGTTTGAATCTACCGTACATTTAGTAAGCATTTTCAATTTCAATTGCATTTTGTAAGTATTTTGAATTTCAATTGCACTTTGTGAATAATTTGGATTGGAACTGGGATATTCCAACCTGATTTGCATTGTGTATTTTCAATTTCAATTGCATTTTTCAAGTATTTTGACCCTCGATTGCATTTTGTACGTATTTTCGATCTCATTTGCATTTTGTAAGTATTTTGAATTTCAGTTGCATTTTGTAGGTATTTCGACGCTACATTGCATTTTGTACGTTTTTTGAATCTAGCCTACGTTTTGTGGGTCTTTTTCAATCTATTCTTTTTGTGAATCTTTTCGTTCTAAATTCCCTTTTGTAAGACCATATTGTGAGTTGTTTCCATCTGAGTTTCTCTTTGTACTTATTTTCTGTCTCACATAATTTTCGTTCTTGTTTCCATTTCATTCTCATTTTCGCTATCACCCAGATCATTAGGGGCCGATAACCTAGATGTTAGGCCCCTTAAAACAACAATTATCATCATGATCTTTTCCAGTGCCTCATGGCAATTGATGGTTTCTTCCCCTGTCACTCCTGTGCTAATACTCATCAAAAAATCTGAAAATGGAAACGGATCATTTGATCCAAACCAGTCAAGCAGCAGTGCCGAATCGTTGTTGTCTCTCGTAACCCTCGTCAGCCTGGCATCAACGTGTTGTTCTGATGATACATATGTGAAGCCACAAAAATCTTCAAATTGCATTGAAATTTCCATAATGGGAGGCATGGATGCAACCCATTTCATGATGGTGCTGTCAGTTATGCCTCGACCGTGAGTCCACCCTCCACCTCTCGTCTTCATGGTCCTCATAACCACCTGCTCAATCTGTCCAAATACCAGACCAAAACTTGTCGGTTCTTCTGATTGTGAAGAAGCCTTTATTCACAAACTGGTGATACTCATCAGCTGTCATCACTGACTGCAGGTTCAACATGTCCTGGATGTACAACTGGGCAGATTTGGCGTAAAGAAAGTGTCCACTAGCGTGGAAGTAGGGCAACATTTGCTGCGCACAATCCAAATGCTGTTGAAAGTCGGCACTTCGTTCGGCCTGAATATATCTCTTCACAAGTGTAACCATGTTGAAATATTGCACCCATAATTTAGCGGTTGCTCCACGGTCTGCAATTTCTAACAACTTTTCATTGAACTGTTTCAAAATGTCTGGGAAGGGCGGTTGCTGCAATTATTCTTGAAACAGTGGGGGAACCAACATTGTTGAGTATTTCCAAAATCGCATCGCTGTCTTGATGACATATATCCATACTTGACAACACAATGTTTGTCAAGCCAGGTGAACTAAAATGTGCCCCCTGACTGCCCTTGAATAAGCATGACCTGTCAACATTTTCTCTGTTAATGCTCGTGCATATACAGTGTGGTCCACCAGCCCCTTATTTTTTTTTTGGAGGAAGGCAACCCAACTAACGCGTATATCACAGTCATCCTAAAAACATTAGTACCTGCTCCTTTACGTCCATTGTACAACTTTACCGTTGAGTACATCCTCGCGAATATAGTAGAAATCAATAGCGGCAGTGTTCTTTCAATGACCTCAAATATAATGCATGATTGAAACGATCAGAGCTCCGAATAACACCTTTTTACGTTTGGACAGAAAGTGTCTACGAATAGATTCAATACGTGCCAGCAATACATCATGGTTCTCGGTAGCTATGGTGGCTAAATCAAGAATTGCTAGAGTAGCGTCAACGAAGTCGCTTTGTAGTAGGTTCGAACCTAGAACTAGTCCTTTTTTTTTGTTGCTTAATTTCGTTTATTGTGGATGTATAATGGACGCATATCTATCTGTTCCATCGAGTGATTTTTTATTTGGTCCTGAAAAGGACCGTACTTATCCGATGGTACGCAGCCAGATTGGACGACGACATAATGATCTGTAGAACGAAAGCAAGGTATCCTGTATATTCAAGGTAGCAAGTGTTCGAAATTTTGACCACCTTTGTTTAAAGGAAAACTCCGACTCACTCAGACGACCCACATAACAAATAGATTTGTTAGGTGGGTAGGCTCACGAATAAATACATCAGACCGAAACTATAATTTCTTTCAACGGCGTCTGTGCGAAAAGCGCTTGCTATACACTTACAGTAATAGTTAGTGAGGTTTTAAGGGGCGGAACTACGAGGTCATCTGCCCCAAACATACAGTAAATACAGATAATTATAACATTATTGATTTTACGTCCCTTTTAACTGCTCTGGCATTTAGATGCGCCGGGGTGCCGGAATTTTGCTCCGAAGGGGACCTTCAACGTGCCAGTAAATCTACTGACACGACTCCCTCGCATTTGCGCACCCTCAAAAGCCAGCTGTCTGCGCCAGGATACGAACCTGCAACCTTGGGCACAGCAAGTGAGAACGTTACCGCTGAGCCTCACAGCAAGGCAGTTATTACAGAACGTGTCTTATTATTATTCTGGGATGAATATTGAACTATTAAAATTCTAATTATCACGAATTGAGTCACCTCCGTTGCGTAGTGGTCAGCGTGATTAGCTGCCACCCCGGACGTCCTGGGTTCGGTTCCCGGCTCTGCCACGAAATTAAAAAGTGGTATGAGGACTGGGACGGGGTCTACTCAGCCTCGGGTGGTCCAAAAGAGTAGAGGGGGTTCGATTCCCACCTCAGCCACCCTCAAAGTGGTTTTCCGTGATTTCCCACTTCGCCTTCGGGCAAATGCCGGGATGTAACCTACCGTACGGCCACGGCCGCCTCCTTCTCTCTTCCTTGCCTATCCCTCCCGATCTTCCCCTCCCTTCTCATCACTCAAGAGGACCCTGTTCGCTTTGCAGGTGAGGCCGCCTGGGCGAGGTGCTTATCCTACCTCCCCAGTTGTATCCCCCAGTCGAGATGTTTCAAGCTCCAGGACACTGCCCGTAGAGGCGGTAATGATGGGATCCCTTGCTGAGTCCGTGGGAAAACCTAACCTGGAGGGTAAAATCGACTAAAAATTAATAATTATAACCAATACCATCCATGGTTTTGAACAGTATTTAGGGAAAATAACCATTTAAATGAGACAAGAAATAATTTTCCCTATTGTCTTCGTAGATAATGTGAACAAAACCAAGTTTAAATCTTGCTGTACGAGGTAGGGAGGGTAAAATAAAATAGTTAAAAAGAATTTAAAAAATCTGCCGTTGATTAGTCTTGAACTCTTCGAACGAGCGAGCTGGTGCACACATTTCCAACACACTCTGGAGGTTTTTGTTGCCCTTCTTATTAACGCGTGCAGTTCTTCCACTTACTTGTGCCGGGCTCCTCTCTTTCTTCTTTCCTGTCGACCTCACTTGGTCAACTCTTGTTCTCTTCTGACCCCGACGGTATTAGGTTATCCGAGGCCTAGGGAATCTTTCACTTTCCCGCCTTAATTGGCCCTTGTCTCATCTCTCCTGATGCCCTCCTTCTGTGAGGGGTCAGCCTTCTTTTTCTTTTCCTTTTACCTCCTGCCTTGTGCTCAAGGCCCTTAAGGAGGCAGGGTGTATGTAGCCCCACCACTTCTGGTGAACCGTCGATAATGCTACACCCTCAGGGGCTCACGGCTGGTGAGTTCGGGAGTTGGCGACCCCGAGGGATTCCTGAGCTGGGTCCGTTTTCGACTTTTGTCCCTTCCCTTTAGAGCGGACCTTCTCCTACCTCCTCTCTCCTCTCCTCACCTCTTTTCATTATATTTACTTTTCTCTTAAAGATTGCCGCACTGATTTTGTTACTTGGTTTACCGTGTATCTAAATTCCCTTCTAGCGATTTTTAAGGCATTTTTAATCTACGTTGCTTTTTGTATGTTTCTTCGATCTAAATTACATGTCGCGATTGTTTTCAACCTCAATTGCATTTTGTAAAGATTGACAATCTAAATTGCTTTTTAGTAAGTCTTTCAATGCATGTGGCCGGGCCTTTTAGTGAGTATTTTGAATTTCAATTGCATTTTGTAAGAATTTTCAACCAACGCCGCATTTCGCATGAATTTTGAACCTAGCCTTCATTTTGTGTGGTTTTTTTTTCCCTTTTGTGAATCTTTTCGTTCTAAATTCCCTTCTGTAAGAACATTTTGTGAGTTGTTTCAATCTGAGTTCCTTTTTGTAAGTATTTTCCGTCTCACTTAATTTTCGTTCTGGTTTCCGTTTCATTATCATTTTCGCTATCACCCAGATCATTAGGGGCCGATAACCTAGATGTTAGGCCCCTTAAAGCAACAATTATCATCATCATCATATAATTCAGTACCAAGCATGTTTTCTAATTAACTTAAAGCAAGTTTCGCGACCGCTTTGCGTTAATAAGGCGAATGCAAATAATGCCCTCAAACGACAGCCCTTCGGTTTCATTTCATACAACTTAGCGTACAAAATGCTAGCGTGTGATACACTTCGGTCATAAAAGCAGGTGTACTGACGAAGAGAACAGAATCATACAGGATTTTGTACCAGCGATCACTCCAGCTTCCTTGAAAGCGAGTGCCGTGTGATACGGGCATAAAGATATGCTAAGACTTTTTGTTAAAATGTAATAACAAAACAAGATGTTCGGTAAAGAACGTATAGCCTACTTTCTGGGTATTGTTATAACTCTTTGTCCTTTTCAAGGAGTATAATTGAATGTTGGTTGTAGTAGCTTCTTAAAATACAACGTGCGATACGGATATTATTCATGAATATGATGTGCCGTTTGCTAGTGCTACCTCTGTAAAAAATGTCATTCCATTCGGGTTCACCGTGTTTGAATTGATATGGGGAATCGATTTGCACACATACATGGCCGCTATCTGCAAACAATTGGGCTGATGACCTTGTAGTTCAGTCAAAAATGCTTCCCACAAAAAGGTATGTCGTTGAAAAATTTGATAGAGGTCAAATGATTAGGTTGGTCGTAATTTGATTTAAGCTTTTAACATTTGGGTGGCCGCCATTACGTTTCCGTCAAGATGGCGGCGAAATAAAACATGACACTGAGGTGGCCTTTGCTAGTGCTACCTCTGTACCAAACTTCGTTCCATTTGGTTTCACCGTGTTTGGAAAGATAGGGGGAATCGATTTGCACACATACATGGCCGCTATCTGCAAACTATTGGGCCGATGATCTTGTAGTTTAGTCAAAAATGCTTCCCACAAAAAGATATGTTGTTGCAAAATTTGGTAGATCTCAGATTATTAGGTTGATCGTAATTCGATTCAAGCTTTCAACATTAGGATGGCCGCCATTACGTTTTTGTCAAGATGGCGGCGATATAAAACATGACACTGGAGTGCCCTTTGCTAGTGCTACCCCTGTACCAAATTTCATTCAATTCGGTTTCACCATGTTTGAATTGATAGGGGGAATCAATTTGCACACATACATGGCCGCCATCTGCAAACTAATGGGATGATGACCTTGTAGTTCAGTCAAACGACGCTCGCCATATAAGTATGTGTTGTTGCAAAATTTGGTAGAGATCGAATGATTAGGTTAGTCGTAATTTGTTTAAGCTTTAAACATTTGGGTGGCCACCATTACGTTTCCGTCAAGATGGTGGCGACATAAAACATGACACTGAGGTGTTCTACGCTAGTGCTACCTCTGTAACAAATTTCGTTCGATTAGGTTTCACCGTGTTTGAATTGATAGGGGAATCGATTTGCACACATACATGGCCGCCATATGCAAACTGTTCTAATGATCTTGCAGTTTGGTCAAAATATGCTTCCCACATAAAGGTATGTTGTTGCAAAATTTGGTAGTGATCATCTTTTTAATCGGTTGGTCGTAATTTATTTAATCTTTTAACATATGGGAGGCCGCCATTACGTTTTCGTCAAGACGGTGGCGAAATAAAACATGACAATGAGGTGTCCTTTGCTAGTGCTACCTCTGTACCAAATATCGTTCAATTCGGTTTCACCGTGTTTGAATTGATAGGGGGAATCGATTTGCACACATACATGGCCACCATCTGCAAACTAATGGGATGATGACCTTGTAGTTCAGTCAAACGACGCTCGCCATATAAATATATGTTGTTACAAAATTTGGTAGAGATCGAATGATTAGGTTATTCGTAATTTGATTTAAGCTTTGAACATTTGGGTGGCCGCCATTACGTTTCCATCAAGATGGCGGCGATATAGAACATAACAGTGAGGTGCCCTTTGCTACCTCTGTACCAAATTTCGTTCAATTCGGTTTCACCGTGTTCGAATTGATAGGGGGGGGGGGCAGACATTCAGAGTACACACACACACAATTTTTGACCCTGTGTAGATCTCATGTCTACTTTCATTTTTTGCAAAATTCGAAAGTATGCTAATAATACCATGGGAATTTCTAAGGAATACGTATACTTCGATCCAAGCACTGGCGATCAGAATATCCTTCGATATGTTGTTTTGTTTCATTTGAGGGGCTAGATCATCGCGGTCATTTAGCCCCGTTTACTTGAGTGTTGATAACCTGATTTATTGCGGGCTTTTAATGATGTGTGTATTTGCAATTAAGAATTGGGAAGGAGGCGGCCGTGGCCTTAAGATAGAATCCGTCCCGGAAATTGGCCGTATTAGAAGTGGGAAACCACGGAAAACCATTTCCAGGGTGGCTGAGGTGGGAATTGAACCCACTTCTTCTCATATTTGCTTCACGAGGCTACGTGTACCCATTTTCAACCCTCAGACAAGTATTACATTTCTTGGCAGAGCTGGGAATCGAACCCGCACCTCCGGAGCGACACTTGGATATGTTATGATAATATTCATGCCAGTTTTTTAATTGTCTTCCATTACAGGTCACGTGGCATAACGTACCAATTCGATCATATTCTCGTGAATAAATCAGCAAAATTCAACGTAGGCCTACTCTTCACAAAAATACGTCGTAAGGCAATAAATGTGGCAATGTAGTTACATCCCGACTAAAATGGAATGAGGGCTTTCGTTCAAAAAAGTATACCTACTACTGGATTCGAAGCAGCATTCTACCCGCTCACGCCCACCACGTACGGTCAGGCTTTAACCCTCGCAGCCACCAACACATGGTAGATACCGCACGCTAAACGTGCTGTAGTTACTGTAGCCGACCCACCTCAAACGTTTAAGTCCATCTCAAAGTCTTCAATCACGGTTTATGGTGTTGATTTAACTTTCTACTATTACAGATCACGTGTCGTAAGCTATTAATTTGATCGTATTACGTGTATGTTTGTTATTTCAAGGAGCAGTAAGTCATATGTTAGTAGAATGGGCCATAGTATTTGGCGGGGAAAAGTTTAAGGTCGGTTTTTCTTTGCTAGACCCATGACCCAATTACATTGCTGTCACACAGTCAGAGCGCAGAGCAATATCGACCATCGGGAGAAATGCGATGTTAGTTGGGTTTCATAAAACTAAATAATAAGGGGCGGGTGGACCACACTGTATAGTGCTCAGAAGATCTTGTAGTCCACTCCCATCCATAATGTAACCTATGGCTCCCATGAAAGACATGAGAAGGTGGAAACCTCCAAGACGCACGATGACTGAGGATACTGGGGAACTGGTGTCACACGAGGCCACGATTTCACGCTTTCTGGAACAGGGGCTGATAAAATGTGACAAAACAGCAATTACGGTTTTTGCCTTTTCTTCGAACAGATTCCAACAGGACAGAGTGAATTGTGTCCACGTGTCCTGGAGGAGATTTCAGGAAGGGTAGGCACACTGCACGAGATACAGAATATGGCTGCCCTGCGGTCACCTTCTCCATAAAGCCATTCCATCCAGTCACGTCAAGGCGCTGTTTCCACTTGCCGTAAATCCACAGGAAGTCAGAGGAGGAAAGGTTTTCCTCATTGACTGGATTTTTCTGGTTGGCATCGTCGATAAGTATTGACTTAAGGCCCTGCTGCATCGTGTCCCGGTGGAAAGGTACCAGTGGGATACTGGTGGATGAACTCATTTGTTGGACTGACGGTAACTTCTTCAACTTGGGTATCCTTGTCTCTGAGTGCACTGAAGTACGAGGAGTTATGCACTGAAGACCTCCCATGGCATGGAATGTTTTATTGCCATCGAGTGTGTCCATGTTGGCATCAGCGTTATCCCAAGCAAATTGGCTGAAAGATCCTTCCAGCAACACCTTGGGTGGTTCCTCAATGCACGAAGCTTCTAGAACTTTTGCATCATTGTATGAGCAACAGAACCCCAGACTTGACAGCAGCGCTACAAGGTCTTTGGAGCCATATTTCTTGTAGATGATTGCACCAAGTCCTGTGAGAATTGGAGAGATGAAAGATCGAGGTCTTGTGGCGCTTTTTATAGCATGAGCAATGGAAGCCACTTTGGTTTTCAAATGAGGTGGCTTGGCCTTCTTTTGATTTTTTGATTTGACGATTCCTTTGAGGAGCACCTGTAACGTTTCTGGTATATCTTTCTCAACATCTCCCAAGAAATTATCCACTTTGGGGTAAGAATATATTTCATAAGCTATTGATCTGATATCCTCTCGAATGATAGCCGCAGCTGCTTCCACAATGCGAAGGCGATCTTCTCTGACGTCCTTCTTCTTGGAATTATACCAGCTGTCCGTTAAGATCTTATGCCCTGTGTTTCGAACGCATATCACTGAGGGCTTGCCGGGCACATTCGTATATATGATGTCCTCAGCATACTTCTTCCTTAGTCTTGTTCTCAGGGTTTGTCTATTTGGAACACTTCCTTTCAAGTCTTTGAGAATCTCCGGAAATGTAAATTGGCATTCATCATCATTATCCTCAATGTATTTACAAATGTAATTGAAGGCCTCACTCACATGGTCATCTTCAGTACGTCCTACTTTGTGGCCATTTCCAACACGACCCAGGAACTTATTACCACACGATCTGTGGTGCCTGGCCTCCTCAGCAACCAAATCAGAAACACTCGTGAGTCTACCGAGGACCTGTTCATCTTCTCTGCTCGTAGCAGCTGCAATGAGAGAATCCTTGAATTCCAGCGTCATAACATTCTGCACAGATTCTCGTCTGCTTGCTGGCTTCTTTTTTTATTTTGCCACACCCCCAGGGGCTCACATCTTGTGGGCGTGGGTTGGCGACCACGGGGCCCCAGCTGAGTCCGGTATTGCTTCCACTTACTTGTGCCGAGCTCCTCTCTGTCTTCTTTCCTGTCGACCTCACTTGGTCAACTCTTGTTCTCTTCTGACCCCGACGGTATTAGGGTATCCGAGGCCTAGGGAGTCTCTTCCTTTCCCGCCTTAATTGGCCCTTGTCTCATCTTTTCTGATACCCTCCTTCTGCGAGGGGTCAGCCTTCTTTTTCTCTTCCTTTTACCTCCTGCCTTGTGCTCTAGGCCCTTAAGGAGGCAGGGTGTATGTAGCCCCACCACTTCTGGTGCACCCTAGATAATGCTACACCCTCAGGGGCTCACGGCTGGTGAGTTCGGGAGTTGGCGACCCCGAGGGATTCCTGAGCTGGGTCCGTTTTCCCCTTTTGTCCCTTTCCTTTGGGGCGGACCTTCTCCTCTCTCCCCTCTCCACTCCTCTCCTCTCCCCTCTCCACTCCTCTCCTCTCCTCTTTTCATTATATTTACTTTTCTCTTTAAGATTCCCGCACTGGTTTTTGTTACTTGGTTCACCGTGTATCTAAATTCCCTTCTGGCGATTTTAGGTAGATTTCATTAGAAAGCTAACTATTGCAATGGGTCCCATGTTTCGACTTCCGGAAAATTTCGACATATCTTCGCGTTTCACATCCCCCAGACCCCAAAACCACCGTCAGTTCAAAAGTTTATATATAATTTATGTATATATATATATGTATATCAGTTTCTTGTGGACACGATAACTGCCGTAATTTTGCACCAATCACTTTGAATTTTTTACCGAATATGTATACCTATAAAATATCGGTCGAGTTCGTTACTGGGCTAAATCGGTCGAAGGGGGTGAAAATGGGGGGCTTTTTTAGAAAATGTGAAATATTGCTATAACTCTCTTAATATGTGACATATCGAATCCGTTCAACGTTCATACTATGTGTCGGATAAAGCCCAAAAATTTATGTTTGAAGAGTTTTTTATAGCACCAACCATTGACCAAAGGGGTGGGAAAAAGTGGGTTTTTCGTGAAACATTAATCATATCTCTCTTAATAGGCACAATATCAAAACCGTACAAAATGGACAATATTACTCTAATAATTACCTAAAACTTTTGTCTGAAAGAATTTTTGATATGACCCACCATTACGCCAAGGGATGAGAAAAATGATTTCGGAATTATAAGAAAATGCCAAGCGCTATCAGAGGTTGCCATGGCAACACTACTAAATTGATGACGGATGAGCCATCATTGTTGCCATGACAACGAACTTGCACGAGATCAGATTCTGTATTTCCATCTGACTAAGTGGGAAGCGGCTTCGGTGACGTAACTGGTAGCATGCTGAATGTCTATGCCCAAGGTCACGAGTTCAAAGTCGGCTGAAGTCGTCGGATTTTCTAAGAGCGCTAAAAATCCCTCAGTATGCTTTCCTTTGGAGGGGAAGTTCCAACGTTCGTTGCGAGTTGCTGGTTGCGGTGGCATCTAGTAGCCAAGTTCACAGCTAGGTGTCGTTGACGGTAGTACTGTGCCCGTTTAGACCGGAGTCCGCACGACCACATATGCATTTTACCAAGAATCAGTCAGCACGAGAGTCAAAATATCCCGGGGCGCCAGATGGGTTAAAGCTAATCGCAAAAACGACATCAAATGAAAAAAATGCTTTACTGATTTTTGGCTCAATGCAACAATAAGGATAGAAGGAGATTCAACTGGGCATAACACATCATGTAAAATTATCTCATTTTATTCTGAAGTTAAAATTGACTGCAAAATAAGATACTCAAAGCAGCATCATTCACGTGTGGCGACCCACATTACTATTTACACAATGTACAGAAATTTTCCAACACATTGGACAATTATCTTTGGAAACACACGTCTGAATATCAGTCCTGTAGACTGTGTTCCAAAACTATATCCATTATTTATGATTAAATCCAGTTCAAATTTAATTGTCTTTACTGGAAATACCGTAGTTCACTGGTTGAATTTTTACATAATATTAACACTCGTAGAATAATTGTTCATAGAATTTTTAACTTTCACTTATTTTTCCAGTTTCAAAAAAAATATTGTCAAAAAATATTATTATCTCTGAATCAACACAAATTATGTACACATATTAATAACAACTTCTGAAAAGTATTTGACCTTTGAGCATAGCATCGAAGAAATTGTGCGAAGCACAACAACATTAATTGTTCTTCTGACATTAAACATTTCGAGAAGTGACTCGATTATGAACTTCAAGTTCCTAACATAATATATGATTTCTGAATCATCAACTTGATCAATAAATTGTTGGACCATTCAACTATTCGATTCTCCACTTGGAATCATCATTAAGAAAAATATTTATATTTGTGGCCATTTTAGTAACTTTTACAACTTGCAATTCTTCGACAGAATGCGGAAATAAGAATTGTAGCTTCATAATAAATTCATTTAGTTCATGGCACTAGGTTTGAAAACATCCTTCAAATTATTCGTGGTTATAGAATTATTTTTAATTGGCAGTGGCCCATTCTATTATTTGTGTAAGAACACAACATTCCAACAACAACGGCAAAGGTCTTCCTCTGAAGAAGAATAAAATACTATCATGACAAATCCGGGTTCTAGCAAAATCAAAGTCTAAATGGAATCCGTAAACAAGGTTGAAATAAGAACTGATGGTTTTTAAGAAATAACCTTTGGGTCATTCATACGACGCAATGTGTAGTTCCAATACTACTTCTTTAACACTGAGTCATCGAACCTGCTATTTGATTGATGCTCAAATAAAAACCTCCTCATTCCTGCGACTTAAACATGCGCACCTGGGAATGGCATTTCAACTACTCCACACACATAAATTTTCTTCCCAAAATTTATACAATAAATCAAGCCTCTGCTTGTTATCAACACTGGAAGATTAATAAACTTACAAGTTTATTTTATTTTACCATTCAGTTCAACCCGTGAATTTGCCATATTTATGATAATTTTTAATTCACTTTCGAATGTGTATTTACGTCATGATTTTATATAAATACAAAAATATACTACTTGATACAATTATCATTTGCTTCCCGTTTCATGCCTCTCCGTGTTATCTGAAAAATATACTTTGCTCATTGCAAATATTAACTGTTCAACCAGAACTGTAACGTTGGTTGAATGCGGGCTTGCGCTAACCACTCTCCTTCGGAAAATCACCTGTTCCAAACTAGAAATGATTAAACTACTTCATAGGCTCTCTCTCAATAAATGTGATTATTAGAAAATATAAGATCCACGAATTATTTAGAAAAATTATGAAAATCATTATTATTATTATTAGTGGATTATTATTATTATTATTATTATTTATATTATTTTAAATGTGTTTGATTATTATTTCATTATGTGAGAATCCACATGTTCGATTCTTCGAATATGGATAAAATATCCATCTCTCAACAAAAATAATTATTAACTTTTACAGTTACATCGGCTGATTACCGTGATTATCTGAAAATTATGAAACATTCAAATAAATGCTCGTTCTGCTCGGTCATCGATCCTAAACTGTTCTGAGTGCTGAAAATACTCAGAATAACTCTAATATGTCGAGCGTAAATCATTGCAAGATTCAAATACGAAGAAAAACAAATGTGTTGGTCATCTGCAGAAAAATAGTTTGTTCCAATTAGCTAGGCATAGTATAAAGTCAAAAGTTGCTTACATTTCTCGTTGGCCTTGAAGCGTAGTGAACCTGGTCTGTACCAGATTTATCCAGATACATGCCCTATCGGACATGCACGTCTAATCCTTGTATCGGCCGCCATTATATACCCACAATCTGTCTAACTCGACATAGTGGAGATATTTCTTGAAGTTTGAAGTAACTGCTAATCCATTTTAATGTTGACTTCTATTAAAGCCATAGCATTTCGCTTAAATGGGGTCAGATCTAAGTGATCTATTCTCAAATATGTCAGTTGTAACATAACTCACGGTAATATTTTCAGTACAAGAAAACACTGACAGTCTAAACCAATCAACGGCTGTTCTGAAGATCGTTCCCTGGGCATGGCTTATCACCATCTATCATGCGCGAAGCAACATATAGTTTCCCTTTGTCGGCTAATGAACACCACCGTGATAGACTGGCCTTCAATATACTGAAAGATCGGAGTGGTTATCAAGTTACAATTATGAAACTGACTAAATTGGACTAAAATATCCAAGTATTGAATGATTATTACTGGACTGTGACAAAGTACTTTCTAGACAAAGTCTAGCATATGTCCATGTAGAAATAAAATACGAGTATTTCACCAGTGTCCGTAGAAAAATACCAATCACCTTAGTGATTCTCTCTTGCCAGAAACTTACTAAGTTCCACTTGTAGCGCAGCACTTTTGTGACTATCACAATTTGAAGATAACTTCTGCGTAGATCCGGCAACCTTGCTATGCAAGAGCTTGGTTCGAAGTGAGCTGATGTTGCTTGGGCCGGCCGGCTTTTATTCAAAACGGTCAGGGTCACGCTGCATCACGTTGAAATCTAGAAATCCTCATAACTCTGGTATCCCTGGTCCGATTTACTTGATATTAAGTGCATTCTCTTTCATTTGGCCGTGCCAGTAATCTGATCCAAGTCTCAAGTCTCTACTCCATAGCTAACTATTTAATCAACAAATAGTCTCGACCTCTGCTATTACTCGCTACGTCACTTGACATGCTCTTGGCTGCATATTCTTTCCATTTCCTTCCGGAAGTAATGGAGCGCGATATTCAAATATCTCAACTTTCAAAAGCGGCTGTAGCCTTTCCCTTGATATCTAGGTGTCTGAATCTTGGAATACCCATTCCTAGAGTTGGGCACAGTACCTGTTAGCAACATTAGGAACTACTGCTTGAAATTGACCGTCTGCAGTCCTTACCTGAATTACAGACTAATACAGCCATCCCTAAGTACACGGGGTTACATGACCGCGTTGTCGCAGCCCCTAAACTGAGCAACCAACCAAAATCTCTGCGGGAGATATAATTTTGCGTGAAGAAGTAACAGACCGTTACATGGTCACACATCAGTGTCGAAACCTTGCATAAGGACAGTGTGACCACAAGTAAAAAAATGGACCCCAAATGACAAGAAGGTTACCGTTCCCATAACACAATAAAATGTTTAAAATAAGCATAAAATGACGAAAAACAAAGTTAATTAAGCTCCAATTATAAAATATCTTCTCGCAATAAATGAGGTCTGATCCGTCTACGAAAACCTGCATATTCTGCCTATTTTCGCCTATCCCCAAGTTTGTCCAGTGAAATCTACCTTCGCCTTCCGGCGTGCCGAGAGGATTTTTTTTAATTGATGAGGGATGAGTCATCAGCAGTTACTATGACAACGACACTGCACGAGATAACATTCAGTTTTCCATCTGTCTGTGGGAAGCGACTTCGGTATCGGAACTGGTAGCATGCTGAACTTCTATGCCCAAGATCGCGGGTTCAAACCCGGCTGAAGTCGTCGGATTTACTAAGAGCGCTAAAAAAACCTGAGTTTGCTTTCCTTCGGAGGAGAAGTTTCAACGTTCGTTGCGAGTTGATGGTTCCGGTGGCATCTAGTAGCCAAGTTCACAGATAGGTGTCGTTGATGGTAGTATTTTAGGTAGATTTCATTAGAAAGCTAACTATTGCAATGGGTACCATGTTTCGATTTCCGGAAAATTTCGACATATCTTCGCGTTTCACATCCCCCAGACCCCAAAACCACCGTCAGTTCAAAAGTTTATATATAATTTATGTATGTTTATGTATGTTTTATATATATATCAGTTTCTTGTGGACACGATAACTGCCGTAATTTTGCACCAATCACTTTGACATTTTTATCGAATATGTATACCCATAAAATCTCGGTCGAGTTCGTTACTGGGCTAAATCGGTCGAAGGGGATGAAAATGGGGGACTTTTTTTTTTTCGAAAAAATGAAATATTGCTATAACTCTCTTAATATGTGAAATATCGAATCCGTTCAAAGATCATACTATGTGCCGGAAAAAACTCAAAAATTTATGTTTGAAGAGTTTTTTTTATAGCACCAACCATTGACCAAAGGGGTGGGAAAAAGTGGGTTTTTCGGGAAGCATTAATCATATCTCTCTTAATAGGCACAATATCAAAACCGTACAAAATGGACAATATTCCACTAATAATTACCTAAAACTTTTGTCTGAAAGAATTTTTGATATGACCCACCATTACGCCAAGGGATGAGAAAAATGATTTCGGAATTATAAGAAAATGCCAAGAGCTATCGGTGATTGCCATGGCAACACTACTAAACTGATGAGGGATGAGCCATCAGACGTTGCCATGACAACGCACTTGCGCGAGATCAGATTCAGATTTCCATCTGACTAAGTGTGAAGCGGCTTCGGTGACGTAACTGGTAGCATGCCCAAGGTCGCGGGTTCAAAGCCGGCCAAAGTCGTCGGATTTTCTAAGAGCGCTAAAATCCCTCAGTATGCTTTCCTTTGGAGGGGAGGATCCAACGTTCGTTGCGAGTTGCTGATTGCAGTGGCATCTAGTATCCAAGTTCACAGCTAGGTGTCGTTGACGGTACTATCTGGTAGCAACATTAGGAACTACTGCTTGAAATTGAGCGTCTGCATTCCTTACCTGAATTACAGACTGATACAGCCATCACAATTCACACCGTTTATCAGACAGATTCTACACTCACCCAAAGTACACGGGGTTACATGACCGCGTTGTCGCAGCCCCTAAACTGAGGAACCAACCAAAATCTCTGCGGGAGATATAATTTTGCGTGAAGAAGTAACAGACCGTTACATAGTTATACATCAGTGTCGAAACCTTGCATAAGGACAGTGTGACCACAAGTATAAAAAATGGACTCCAAATGACAAGAAGGTTACCGTCATCACAAGACAATAAAATGTTTAAAATATGCATAAAATGACGAAAAACAAAGTTAATTAATCTCCAATTATAAAATACTTTCACGCAATAAATGAGGTCTGATCCTTCTACGAAAACCTGCATATTCTGCCTATTTTCGCCTATCCCCAAGTTTGTCCGGTGAAATCTACCTCCGCCTTCCGGCGTGCCGAGAGGACTTTTTTTTAAGGCAATTTTAATCTACGTTGCTTTTTGTATGTTTTTTCGATCTAAATTACATCTCGCGATTGTTTTCAACCTCAATTGCATTTTGTAAAGATTGATAATCTAAACTGCTTTTTAGTAAGTCTTTCAATGCATGTGCCCGGGCCTTGTAGTGAGTATTTTGAATTTCAATTGCATTTTGTAAGAATTTTCAACCAACGCCGCATTTCGCACGAATTTTGAATCTAAATTGCATTTTGTTTGGTGGGTATTTTGCACATATTTTGATTCTCAATTGCATTTTGTGGGTATTTGGAATCTAAATTACATATTGTCAAGTATTTTCAATCTAAATTGCATTTTGTCAGTATTGTCAATCCACATGAGTCGTTAGAATCACCGTACATTTTGTAAGCATTTTCAATTTCAATTGCATTTTGTAAGTATTTTGAATTTCGATTGCACTTTGTGAATAATTTGGATTGGAACTGGGATAGGGCCTATTTCAATCTGAATTGCATTGTGTATTTTCAATTTCAATTGCATTTTGTACGTATTTTCGATCTCATTTGCATTTTGTAAGTATTTCGACGCTACATTGCATTTTGTACGTATTTTGAATCTAGCCTACGTTTTGTGGGTATTTTTCCATGTATTCTTTTTGTGACTCTTTTCGTTCTAAATTCCCTTTTGTAAGACCATATTGTGAGTTCCTTTTTGTACGTATTTTCCGTCTCAGATAATTTTGTTCTGGCTTCCATTTCATTATCATTTTCGCTTTCACCCAGATCATTAGGGGCCGATAACCTCGATGATAGGCCCCTTAAAACAACAATTATCATCATCATCATCATCATATTTTGCCACAAAATCGGCTCACGCATCTCCCTCGCAGATTATACACTTATTTTTAAAATCAAATCCCTGCACATTGCGCTTGGAGCCGCGACTTGTTGTGGCTTCTTCTTCTCCACTCCTGCGTTTGAAATACAGTTTCCTGCATCTTTCATGAACAGTGATTGAGGAACGACCCCTAAGTAGAAGGTGTTTATTGTCTTTCTTTGCTTTGCTGTGAGTGATTAACGACTGTATTCCTTGTTCAAGCACTGTTGTTGTTTCCTCAACAAACAGGCCTCTGTCACATATAAAACAATTGTTAATATCCATCTTGAGCACGAGTAGATTGAAGCACAACCACGAATCATATCACACTCACGAAAAAACAGTTCGGGAACATTTAAATTCCAGCACAGAACATTACGTGTACACAAGTTGAGAACAACACGGAAACTGAACTGAAATGTGAGAGAAACGGGCTGTTCGAAGAATGTAGAGGGCAGAGAGGGGAGGGGAGCTAATACTTTAGGTGCGGTCCCTTTGTTGAGGGATTGAGGCCCAGGTATACGAGGGGTCAACCTAGGGTACCACAAACACACACACACACACTAAACATAGGAACAGCCGTTTGGGTGCTAGAGACGATTGAAAGTCGAGGAATTCGGTTTTTTTTTCGCCAAGATGAAGAAAACTCCAACTTCGAACGGAGATTACTCCCTCAAATTCTCATCAACATTTAAAGTTGGGGGGGGGGGGGGTCATTCGACGCAAAGTTTTATGCTTTTTGAAAAGGTAAGAATACAATTTTCCGTACGGCCCATAGTTTTTATGTTATACGTGAAAAACTGAATAAAGTCTGAAAATTTCGCGGTTTTTGGCCGGCAAAAGTTATGCTCACTTCCTGCGATGGTGCAAACTCCGAGTACATGGTTTCTACATGGAATGAAGGTATTAACACCATTTCCAGCTTGCCGGAAATTGATGTACACTTACCCCCTTTTTTCCCCTAATTTTACTGGACTAATGAGGGAGATCGCCTCGGTAGTAAACGCAGGCACAACAGACAGGAGAAGCACAGACATTAATGCTATGGATATAAGCAGGGGTGACGGCATGATTGAATCGCATTCTGATTATGGTAGTGATGTGAAGTCGAGTATAGGATCCTTGCAAGAACCATGGCCGGTCCGGTATTGAGGATTGAATATATGAATATGGTGTGGAGTGGTGATGTATATATTCTCGCCACTGCTGGCGCCAATCTTGTAAGATGAGTTCATGTATGTGGGGTAGAATTGCAGGATATGGGAGAGCCATATCAATACTTGTCCCCTGACCCATTGCTGCGTCTTTGGCTAAGATATCTACCTGTACATTGCCATAGATATGGGCATGTCCTGGTACCCAAGTCAAGATTACGTTGGTTCCTGCATTATCGATTTCATATAATTGTCGGGCAAAATTGAGTAAATACCAATTCTCGAAACAAAGAATATTTTGTAAGGCGAGGAGTACACTTAGGGAATCAGTACATATGAGAGCAAGTGACAGACCCTGTTGTTTGATATAGATACAGGCTTGGCGAAGGGCAAAGACTTCAGCTGTAAAGATAGTCGTGTGAGGAGGTAAGACATATTTACGCGTAAATAAAATGTAAAGACGGGGCGAAAAATGCTGCACCAACTCGAGGTGGGTGGGATAGTTTTGAACCATCCGTATAAAACAGGGTATGTTGGGGGTAGAGACTAATAATATCATGGAAAGTGCGAGAAATGGCATTGGGGTGCGATTTAAACGTCGCCGTGAGATGGTGGAGACTAGTCTGGTGGATGTGAGGGTGATGTCTATGAACTTGATGTGAGATAGTATACACTGGGTTGATTCGTGTTTGTACAATCGTCGGTCGATACGAGCAGAGACGGCGGTACATAGTTAAAAGAGCGGGGATACGATCTTGAGATAAGAGATGGCGTTGGTAATATTCAGCTAATAAGTGTAATTTGCTTAGAAGAGGGGTATGTGAAAGCGACATTTTCTGTAATAAATATTTGGCGCACGAGTACTGGCGGCGGAGAGCAAGTGGTATTTCGCCGGTCTCAACCAATAATGCCTTTGTGGGTGTAGCCGGAAGAGCTCCGATGATGATGCGCAGGGCGCGGTACTGTAAACGGTCCATCTTGATTAAGCGAGTGGGTGTCATAATATCAAAAAAGGCGCTCCCATAGTCTAATACCGAGCGGAAAATGTTTTTATATACTGTCAGTAACACCGATGGCGCGGCGCCCCATGAGCGTCGCGTAAGATCCTTAAACACAGGGAATTTGGGTTCTAATTTTTGCGTGATGTGATGTAAATGACGTTGCCAATTAAGTTTATCGTCAATGTACAGATCTAAATATTTGACGACTCGAACAATATCAATTTGGCCTTGTTGATATGCTATTGGCGACGTGTCATATATGCGTTTATGAGTGAAAATCATTGCCGCGTTTTTTGTTTGTGATGTTACCAAGCCGTGGTCTGTGAACCACTGATGTGCCTGAGATAGGGCTGAATGTAAATCTTCCCGGCAAGTGGTGAGATTGGATCGGGTAGCATATATTAATGTCATCGGCAAATTGAATCAATCTTGCATGAGGAGTATGACAAATTCTAGGGTTCCTGTATAAATGGAATATAACATACCACTTAGAATATCGCCCTGCGGAAGTCCATGCGACGTATATCTATTGTTAAGGACCTCGTTACTGGTACATAAATATAAACGTCTGCGTACTAGGAAATTATGGATGATACTGAGAAATATTAATGGGTGACGATGGGAATATAAGATCTGTAATAAAATGTATGGGTCTACCGAATCGTAAGCTCCCTTAATGTCCAAAAATATGGCGATGGTATGTCGTTTTCGTCCTTTCGCTAGGAGTAAGTCAGTGAGAAATATATTCAGTGCGTCATGAGTACTACGTTTTTTAACAAAGGCATATTGAATTTTGGGGAGAACACCGTAATATTCCAAACACCATTGTAATCGTCGGAGTAAGATTTTTTGGAAGACATTATACCACAATAAGTATATGGGTCCATCGATTCGGCGTTTGGCTTGAGAATCGGGAGTACTTCGAATTGATTCCAGTCTTCGGAGATGATACAGGATATCAGGATGGAATTGCATAGATTCAAAACGATTGTCATGGCTTGAGAGGGGAATGCCTCTATCATGCGATATGTCACAGCATCAAGACCTGGCCGTGTAGATTTCTTGGTGATGTGTGACTTGCCAGATTTCTGTGGACGAGATGGGAAGCAACCAAGTCAAGAATATCGTTGATTCTTGATATGGGTTGGGGGAAAAACATGGTGAGACGGAATCGGGGGTAAGGTTCCGATAAAAAGTTTCATAACCCTGCGCGTTAAGTAATCTCATTGTGGACCGCGTGACGACATTAGACATTTTTTTAATCATTGTCCGGAGGGTACGGAGCGAGGTATGACTACTAAAAGTGGAAATGAGATTAAAACTTTGTTGAATGGTCGCACATATTCGTTTATAAATTAAGTAATTATGGGGAGTAAAGTTCTTTCGAAGCCTTTTTAGTGCTGCGTTTCGTTTCTTAACCCACAGTGAACATTCCTGATCCCACCAAGGCGGGCGATAGTTTCGTATGTTAGTATAAGGGGTGGGTGGAGCCCGAGAATGATAAGCAGTTATATATGCATCAATGACTGTTGTCAAGAAGGCATAAGCCGACAAAGGAGTGCGATGTTTCGGGGTGAGATGATCTTGTAAATAAGTAGAAAATAATACATATTCAAAACCATGTGTTGGTCGTTTAAGTGAGGACATTGTGGGTGCGGGTGGGGGTGAGGACCTAAAGCCGTAATATATCAGAATGGGACAGTAGTCACTTTGATGCAAATCGGGAACCGTTTGCCATGTAATGAAGTGGGCCTGATCCAACGTGGTGATGGCTAAATCAACTGTACTAGATGGTCGATTCGGCGGGGTAAGACGGGTTGGGGAACCATCATTTAAAATTAGTACGTGATGTGCATTGACTGCTTGATGAACATGGCGGCCTTTTGGATTTACTCGTCCACTGCCCCAAGCGGCGTGATGTGCATTAAAATCTCCTAAAATAGTGTGGTGTTGTAATTGGCAAGCATAGAGGAAAAATAGATGCCATTGCCGTTGATTACCCTGAATATTCG
Organism: Meconema thalassinum; assembly: GCA_946902985.2. Taxonomy (NCBI): domain Eukaryota; kingdom Metazoa; phylum Arthropoda; class Insecta; order Orthoptera; family Tettigoniidae; genus Meconema; species Meconema thalassinum. Next base: position 357,378,433 of record OX336392.1, read on the forward strand.
GTGGGCAATATAGATGGGTGAAGAGATGATTATTTATTTTCAACATTTGAATATCAGTGGAGGGCAGAATAACATCACATTGAAGCTGCGAGAATGGGAGATGTTGTTTAATTAATGTGCATAGGCCACGATAACCCGGGCCATCGCGACGTATGACATTATAATTAGAGATGTGAAAACGTGTGTGGGAATATAGCCATGTTTCCTGGAGGAAAATTATGTCAGGATGAAATTCCTCAATTAAAAGGAGTAATTCATGACGTTTATTGACAATACTCCGACAGTTCCACTGCAGGATCCTCATACATAACAAAGAAGCGCATCATGTTAAAGAGTGTCAGACGGCTGATGGTCATCTGGGACAATAGGAGGTAACAACGGGACTATTTTCTAGAATAATTTTTTTACGCAATGGCTCCATTGTACATTGTGACCTAAAAGGTTCATTAATGTGCGGAAATCTTCGAGGATGATACGTGTGGGATCGTTGGATTTGGGAGCCGCTGGAGGGTGCGGTACGCTACCAGCCACTGTTTCAATTGGAGCCGATGGGGGAAATGACATTCTGGAGGTGGAGGGTTTAGACACAATATTAAGATACCCCTGTCGATCATACCCGAGGTGGTGTGATTGACCTTGGCGATCTGTGAACCGTTAAGGTAAATTTCCTTTTTCGCGGGGGATCGATTGACCGTGGGGCGGTTGGAGACGTAAGTGGGGGAATTGATTCGTTAACGTTAACGGATTGAATGGTGTCGTTTGCCGGTTAACTATTTCACTATAGGATTTGTTGTCAATACACATTTGACGTTTGATGGCCACTTGCTGAATATGTGTTTCGCATCTCGCCGCCCCTGCCGGGTGGTTGTCATGACAATTTGCGCATTTCAATAAAACGGCCTGGCAGTCAGTTGTGAGATGACCCAGTGCGCATTTGCCACACCTGGGTTCCCTTGCACGACAATGTAACTGAACATGACCATACCGTTGACATTTTTGACAACGAATGGGATTGAATTTGAATAAATTTACTTCCAACATGACATTAAAAATGCAAACATATTTGGGCAAATCTTGGGTCTCAAAAAAGATCTTCACCGTAACTGTAGGCAAAGTTTCCAGCTGATCGGCGATCTTTCTTTTCTGTTAAGGCGTTGTAGTCATGCCACTGGGACTGGGGAGTCCATGTAACGAATGATTTCATCATGGGTGAGTGACAGGTCCACTCCACGTATGAGACCTACACGTTGCACACTGGCGGATGGGATAAATGCCGATAATTTTCGTTCAAGTAGAATAGGATGTGTTAAAAAAGAGTTAGCCAAGGCCGAAGTAGCAAATTGCACTTGCACTTGGTTGCGGCCCTTTTTTTGAATTCCTTTGATGCCCGGTATACGTTTCTCAAAAAATAAACGGCCCAAGGCCATGGGGTGCAGATTGCCAACATTTTTATCCATTGACTGTACAAGTACTATGTAGGGGCCGCGTGACGGTCATTATAACGATGTTGTGCTGCTAATGGAGCTGTAGGCACACTTGTATTAACTAACGGCGGATTCCGAGATACTGCCAGCGGCATGTTCTCGGGATTTTCCACGACAAGCATGTGATCTATAGAGACCTCATTATCTATAATGATGTTTTCAGGGGTACTCACATCGAACGAGGGTGGTTGGCCATCGCTGGCCTCACCCATGTTGGAATCACAGGCAAGTACTACCACTGCAGAATGGAGTGTTCTGTAACGCGGTTGAGATAAGACTCTATTCTGTACCTTAAGAGATGGAACTAAGCATATATTCAGTAACCACGGCTGCCAACTGTAATGCTCTATTAGGCCCCATTATGCCAGGTATACAGTATTTTGAACTAATTTGAAATTTCTATATTACCAACTTAATTTCGTCATTATTCTAGATAGATCCATATAGATTAATCATTGGTATGAATCTTAAATTTTAACAAAAGTAGGCTCTTTAGTTCGTCACTTCACGTTTTTTTGTTATTTTAATTTGAGGTTTCACTGAAGTGTTCAACCCACAAGTGACCTCACATTCGGATATGTAAACACAATAAGGTTATCAAGACTACAGGAAAAACTCAACATTACAGCTATTAACTATTTATTTTACTGAAAAAATATCGAATTAAACATATATATTCAAAATATAAATCAATCATTTACTTGGCATTGTCCCTTCAAGTAAGAATCACAAAAACCACTATAAAAATCACTTCAAAATCACTATAAAATCACTTCACTATCATTTGATGTTGTCTTGCTTATTCTATTCATCTCTTATCATTATAATTATTCATTTAAGTTTACATTCACTTAGGCATCGAGCGTGCCTCTCACTCTAGTCAAATTTTATCTTCTAATGCTTTGGATATTTAACTTATTTTTTCACTACCCTTCAGGGCTTTCTTTATCTATTCCATTCAGTTTCTAGACTGAGTAACTATTTCCACAAAGCCCTAGGTATTTTGAAAAACACAAATACATTTATTTAACAACACAACATGTCATGGGCCCCCTTCAATCCTCCATTTATCTCTTCAAACTCCAGGTGATTTATTTGTATTGTACCATGCACTGTTTTATCTTATTATTTGTGGGATCTTTCAATCATATTAAACTTCGTTAGTTCATAACCCGTTCATTCATTATTTCTCAAAGAAGGAATCTCTTTTTATCAACAATTCTAATATTTGACCAAATCTGTCAAAATTCACTTAATTACTTCAAACTTAGGCTTGGGAGAATTGGCTCAACCCCTGCATTCCAAATATATAATTTGGATTAATCTAGCACCTTTTATTCAAAATGTTCATATCGCAGCTTTTAATTGCTAGTCTCTATTTAGAACCCTACTTAACAACGGAACTCAATATGTGGTTTCTTTCCATCCCCTCACAAGAGGCAAGGTCGGGTCCGGCTGGCCGTCCCCTCCTCCTTGGTAATTTACTCGTAATTTATGATGTCTCGTGGACCGCCCTTCCTTTACACTACTGTTTACTATCTTTCAAAACATATGGTTATCCAAGCTTTAATACTTCATTTCACGTAACTTTTACTTGCTTCCTTACTTATTATTATTATTATTATTATCAACATTTCGTGTTTCCAGGATATTTTGCACTAGTTCGGAGAGAATATTCGACGACTTCATTCATACAACTTCACTTACGACGCTTCATTTCACAACTTTACTTACGACGATTTATTACAGCAATGCCAGGCTGGGGATCCTTAATCCTTCCAACGGGTCTCACATGTGAATACCATAACTTCAATATTTCGGTGGGAATTACTCATCCACGGAACCATACTTAACAATATTATAACTTCACTAACCTGGCCAGAACCAATAATCTGCCAGTGGGTCATGCCCTCATACAACGATGAATTACCAACATTATTCTTTCTTTTCATCTCGCGAACAGAGTATATCCTGGATCACGCATTTCTTGCTAACTTAGAAGCTAAACTTATTTCAATTACTTGGCCCTTTCGGCAATACAACTTTTCTTGGATATTCATAGTTCATTTACTTTCTCAACAACAACTTTATTACTTCGCGGTAAGACTTCGGGTCTTCCTATTATTTTAATTTCATAACTTGGGCCTGATAGCCTACAATACAACATTACATTTTCATTCTGAGGTGTTCCGTATTCACCCAATACGTTAATTCTTCAATTAGTTAATCTCCTTTATCTGAGTTCCTTATTATTATTATCTCAACTTCAAATCACTTTATTATCTGAGTTCCTTATTAATATTACTTCAGCTTTCAATAGCGCTTATTTACTTTATAATTCAATTATTTGGTGAAAATCAAACCATTTATATTATATTATTCTTTCTACTTTTAATCATTTCATTACGGCGCTTATTTACTTTATAATTTACTTACGTTGGCGAAAATTCAAGCCATTGACATTAAATTATTCTTTCAACTTTTAATAACTTCATTACGGTGCTTATTTACTTAACTTTCATTTAATTTGCGAAAATTCAAGCCATTTACATTATTACTTTCGATTCCTTCCTTTAAATCCATTACTTATTTATCATTTCACTTTCCGGGTTTCAATTATTTTACATCTTTATACTCAAAGAGGCAATCCTCGCGGTTAACAATTATTATTTTTATCCCAAACATATTTCAATTATTCAGTGCATTTTAAATACTGTATATAGTGAAATCAAGGCTAAACAACCCAGTCAGCGCTTGATTTTCATTATCTCAGTGCATAGTACAATATCAATTATAATAAAATCATTATAGCCGGTCCCAAGCCCGGTTGAGAAAGGAGGAGGGTGAAACATGGTCAACGGTCTCAAAGGCGGATGAAGAATTTCAGTTCCCAACGGCAGAGAGAGCGGAAGAACCTAGTGGAGTAAACCACGAAAAATCAATCATTTCGGACTAACAATCCGATCTTATTTCGGAATTTTATTTCCTACACCTACACAACACAATTTCATATGCAGAATGGTAACTTGAAAGAGAAATCCACCATTGCAGTAGGCAATGCATCGGGACCTAGGATTCTGGGGAGTCCCACCACCTGCATACAAGATGAGTCGGAGCGTCTTGAAACACCTTCCAAATTGAAATTCAAGAGGAAATACTTCATCGGGACCATTAACGTCAACTCACTCCTGCGAGTCGGAAAACAGAAAGAATTGGAAAAGCTCCTCTACGACCAACAAATCCAGATTTTGGCTGTACAAGAGACGAAATTCCTAGATGACCACATCATGGATATAAAGCACTACAGAGTATTCAAAGGAAAGCCAGCAATAAAGATAATGGCTAACACCCCTCTCCTTGGGACTGCCTTCTACATAAACAAAACCATAGTGGATAGTGTCACAGACTTCTCATCTAAATATGAGAGATTATCCCTATTGACAATCAAGTGCAAAAACAGGAATTATACTCTCATAAATTGCCATGCTCCTATCAACGAAGACAACAAGAAGAACCCACAGAAAGTCGATGACTTCTGGGACCTCTTAGAAACAGAAATCGCTCGGATACCTGTGAATCATGTAAAAATCCTTCTGGGAGAATTCAACGCACAAATAGGGACAGAAAGAAAATACAGAGATATAGTAGGAGACTATCCAGCACACAGGAGGACAAACAAGAATGGTGAACGGCTCCTTGGACTCTGCAAAATCTTCCAGTTGAATCTCATGTCGACTCATTTTCGGAAACTTCCAAGAAAAGCAAAGACATGGGTATCTCCAAATCCCAACCTAGGAGAATTCCAATTAGACCATGTAGCAATATCAAGGACAAATACTAGGGAGGTGATGAATGTTAAAGTGATTAGAAATTGTAAATTTGACTCTGATCACTATCTCTCCAAAGTTAAAATACGTTTTCTTCCACCAAAACCAAAGAAGGATCCACCTAAGTTGAAAAAATACAACACCATTCGAATGAACATCAATGGAGATATTATAAATAACTTCAGAGAAGAAATCCGCTCTTCTAGAACAAAGACCTGGCAACATCTTTGTACAAAGATCAATGAAGCCGCTAAGAAAACATTCGGACTGGCAAAGAGGAAACTTACAATCTGGTGGAATGAAGAATGTGAGAAAGCACTTGAAAAGAGATCCGACACATGGAGAAAATGGAAATGTTCAAGAGATACGGAACATTTGGAACAATTCAGAACTCAAAGGAAAGAAACATCAGGGGTATTCCGCAGGACCAAACGATCGTTTGAGAATGCAAAGTTACAAAACCTCCAGGACGACTTCACTAAGAATAACACCAGAGAGTTTTTCCAAACCTTCAAGGACAAGCTTAGTGAATACCAAATCCCAAGTATAAGTTTCAAAAACGAAGAAGGAAAAATTGGACTGAACAATCAAGAAAACTGCAATATATTATCCAGATACTTTGAGAAACTCCTCAACTGCCCGCCTCCAACCAACAAACTAGAATTTCAGACTCATTCTATAAACTCAGAAGATGATATGCCACCAACAAAAGAAGAAATAAAGGAAGCCCTGAAAAGTCTCAAGAACAACAAGGCAAGTGGGGAAGACTCCATATCAGCAGAAATGTTGAAGTGGGCAGAACCGGAAATCCTAGACGACCTGCACCATATCTTCCAACGAATATGGGAGACGGAAAAGCTACCAGACGAATGGAAAACAGCGCTGATCCACCCACTCCATAAGAAAGAGAACAAACAAGATGTTAACAACTACAGAGGCGTGTCGCTACTCCCAGTCACTTACAAAATCCTCTCAAGGATACTTCTGAATAGAATAGAAGGAATCCTAGATAAGCAACTTGGAGAATGCCAAGGTGGGTTCCGGAAAGGCCGCTCCTGTGCCGAACAAATCCTAAATTTGAAATCAATAATTCGCCACAGAGCGCTGAACGGCAAAAGTATAGTGGTTTCATTCATTGACTTCAAAAAAGCCTTCGACTCGGTGGTCAGAGGGACCCTAGATAAGATCATTAGAGAATTTGGAGTCAAAACCAAACTGGCCAATATTATCAGAGAAACCTTAACAGCCACAACTTCTAAGGTGAAGTTCATGGGAGAATTGTCTCAGTCATTTGAAATCAAGACAGGTGTGCGACAGGGTGATGGATTATCACCATTACTATTCAACTGTGTCCTCGAGAGGATTGTGAGAATTTGGAATTCCGAACTTGAAAATCAAGAGATAGCCCCGATCTGCCTAGGACGAAAAATGGGAGGAATCAAAGTCAATTGCTTGGCTTTCGTTGATGATTTTGCGATACTTTCAGAAAACCTAGAAGAAGCGGCCATACAGATCAACCTCTTAGAAAAGATCGCTAGCAAGACAGGACTTAGGATCTCGAAAGAGAAGACCAAGTTCATGATGAATGAAAAACATGGACCACAATTCCTTGAAACAGAGATTGGACGGATTCAGAGGGTGAAAAAGTTCAAATACCTCGGTGAAACCATACAAGAGAACGGCCTAGAGAAAGCTGCTGTAGAAGATCGTATCTCAAAAATGGAAAGAGCTTATGGGCTAACTAAAAACATCTACAACAAGAAATGCACCTCATGGAATGCCAAACTAAAACATTACAACACGGTAGTAAAAACAGAATGCCTGTATGCCAGCGAATGCCTCTCGATGAATTACAAGTTGGAGAAGCTAGAGATCCTAGAAAGAAGAATACTACGGAAAATCATGGGCCAGTCCAGACTGAAACCGGCTGGAAACTTCGGAGCAACAATGAAGTCTATAATAAAAATGTGGAGAGAATCTCAGAGACCATGAAGAAGAGGAGGTTATCGTTTCTCGGACACTTGTACAGAATGGACAAAACTAGACTAACCAAACAGTTATTCGACTACCTGTGGAACAAGAAGACAACAACGACATGGATTAAGGAAGTTCGAAAAGATCTCGAAAATTCCAACATCCAGGAAGTTCAGATGTCAAACAGGGAAACATTTCGGTACATAATTCAAAATTTGGAAGGGTTTCACGTCACAAGAGCCACAAAGAAGGGAAGAGCCTGGACGGATGAGCAGAAGAAACAGCATAGCGCCCATATGAAGGAGTACTGGAGGAAGAGGAAACTTCAGGCAAAGAGAAAATGAAATTGTAGCGTGATCCGAAGTGGTCAATTCGCAAATAAATAAAAAAAAGTCATTTTGACTTACCCCGTGTGCAGCCGTTGATTATATCCCTGGATAGGGTCACCCATCTCATTACATTTCTTAGCACAAATTCATAATACTGCTTTCCACACACTTCATTTTACAATCACATAATCTAACCTGATTTACACTAAAACACATTTTTTATCTTTTAAAAAGCACTTTACATATAACACTAAAATGATATTCTTTCTTTTATAACACTTCACTTATTTAAACACCATATATCAGTGATTTTCCGGCAACTCCTATCGGCGATCAACACTTCGACGTAAGTCCCTCGACTCATCATCGAACGTGTAATGGCTCGAACGGTTCCTGCTCCTACACTGGAATTTCTGCTTTAGTCTTTTACACTGCTTCGAATTGTCTATTATTATTCGGGTTTTCCTTATCGGCTTTTATTTCAGCGATAACTGTCTTTTTTACTTTGTCCTTATTTCTTTTAAGCGATAACTGTCTTTTACTTATATCTGGTGGTCTATCGCGCTTTAATTCTTATATTTGGCCTCCCTATGCTTTCGGACCGTACACTTTCTTTTAATGTAAATTGATTAGCTTGTTCGGACTTCAAACTGGCGTCTCTCTGAACTCCTTTAGCTAGAACCTATCTCTTAGCGATGCGACGTGATTTGCTTTGTTTATTCGTATCTGAGTGTCTTTAATGCCGTCTCTACTGGACGTACCGTAGCTATGGTTTATGGAAGTTCTCTGACTTCGCCACTGAATATCGAACTCACGTCCTGGAACTCGAAGTTCCTTACTATTTTCTGATGCCTGATCGCTGTTTCTTTTAACGCGGTAACTTTACTTTATTCTTTCCGTAAAGACTCTACATAGTCTTGAACTGACAATGTTCAACGTGGCGCACTCTTTAATATACTGGCCTACACTTTAGGCGAAAATACTGTCGTTTGATTTAGCGCGACGTAACTTGCCCTCATCGAGGTTCTCGATAAAACGGCGTAACTGACGTGACTACTGACGTGACATGATCTGCACTAGGTCCTGGTTGTACTTTACTGGCGTGACCTGCATGAGGTCCAAGCTGTACTGACTATACTGTAACGTCGTGGCCTGCCCAAGGCCTAAGATATACTGAATACTTTGGCTTCGCACAAGACTTTATTTATTCTGATCTACAAAAATGTAGTCCCTACATTTCCTGTGGAGCTTATTTTCTATACCGAGGCTCCTATCTGTTTGAAACATTATTGGTGGACGTGAAATGTGCTAACTTTAACATTCGTTCCGTGTGGAATTAATTTTAATCATTTACTTATTTTTAATTAATTAAAAAGGTTATTATCCCTCCTTCAGGACCTGCGAAGTAGTCTATTTAACCTCCATATCCATGCGTTTTAATTTCCAATGACGCACTGTTGACGTTGAAATTTTAAGTCGTGTCAGCTTCTCTGACTGCCAACCTATAAAAGATATGATCCCTGTATGAGTCTTAACGCTAGATATCTATGTGCGGTGCTTTTTCTCGGTCATGTTGTCCCCTAGCACTGATTAGCTTCTGTTTGGGGTTTCCGGGACTTCTGTACCAAATTATTGCTGTGTCGGCTCCTTTAGGGGCCGGCTTGAATCATCGTAACAATCGTTAATCACTGGACTTAGTCCCATTAAATCTGACAGTTCTGTCGTCGTAAATATTGATTAAAATGTGCTTGCATGAAGGTTCTTGATGACTCCTTGCCTGATGCAATACTCTCTTATGAACACGCAAAATTGCTCTTATCTGTTTATATTTCATTCAAACTCGTCACTGATAAGATCATTTATGACTTCCTAAATCGTTTCTAATAACGCAGCTGTGTGGTATGACTCCTGCATGGCTGGCGTAACATTTTGCAATACTCCTTACTTGGCTGGACTTGGGCAATACTTTCATCTCATAGGTATATTGTTCGATGCTTGTGCCAACCCCAGTTGGACACAGTAGATACATTAAAAAACAAGTAGTTCCGTGAAGAACTATACGGCCTATTTTCATATATCCTACTCATGTTAATTGCCTCTATCAACATACAAAATTTCAGTTTGATTGCTGTGATAGATTCCTAGATATTGAGAACCGTCTAAATATTTCAGGTGGTTGCCAGGTTGGATTTTTATTTATGTACTATTACATGAAGATGATTGTGTACATGTGGTTTCAAACTTCAATCGCATGATTAGGTCATAAGAAGTATAAACGAGATTTTAAAATTTCGCACAGCTGCCATCTTGTGGTTATGAAAACCATTGAAATAAATTAGATGCCAGTGGATTAACATTTCTATAAGCATTTTACGTGCAAAGTTTCACTGCACTCGGATTGTTAAATCGCGAGAAACGTCCATTTAAATATTTATACTTCACCTCTTTGCCATGTTGAATTTGTGCTCACTAGGTTACTGAAAGTCCTATAGGTGAACTTATGTTTACAGCCTCTATGAACATAAAAAAAATATCAGTTTGATTGCTGTAAAAGATTCGTAGATATTGAGAACCGTCAAAATATTTCGGATGCTCGCCATTTTGGATTGTTATATGTATAGGCCATAGACTTATGTACCATTAAAGGAAAATTATTGCGTAGGTTCATTATTCAAACTTTCACTTCGACCGCATGATTACGACACAAGAAATAGTACAAACTACTTACAATGGTTGTTTAACAAGCTTATAAAGAAAAGGTTTTGAACCTTTTGGATTAATTATAGAATTGCAATTCAATGCAACATTTTGTTAAATGAGTTAGATAGAACACTAACAAAATAGAATGTTCTTTTGGCAAAAGAAAAAGCTATGAAAAATAGATAAAATTCCTGATCGTAACAGGAGAAAAAAGGGAAATTGCAAGCGGAAATTTCCGCTATTTTTAAGCAGAAGTTAACAATGTGATATGTTCGAAATGGTCAGGTCGAATTAACGAAGCATGGAGCAAAAAGATTAGATTCAAAGTTTAATACTTAGAAGTTAACAATTCCTGAAGTAGCAGGATAAGAAAAGAAGGTTTAAAGAGAAGTTTCTAAAACTTATTTTATTTATACTGAATTTAAGAGATTTTAAACTCTAATAGGGCAGGTCACCTTTTGTGAAGCCTGGATTACACAATTAGCTAACTCTTTTATAGAAAAGTAGAATTCCCTAGTTTTAGAAAGGAAGAACAATACATATTAAAATGTGGGCTAGCCACATAGGTTTAAGCAGAATGACTATATGAGAAGTAGAACAAATTTAGGAGGGCGCTTAATTATAAGCGAGGCCTCATTGTGTTTTAACTAAATTAAGATATTAACCTGGATTGTGTTAGTAAAAGGTATTTGGGAAAAAGGAGTTGGGGGTTTAAAGTTCTGGCCAGTTTTATTGCTCTCAGTCAAACGCGGCGCGGTTGAAATTAGCACACACAATTCGAAGCACTGATAGTTAGTTGATAGGTTGAAAAATTTCACTATTGTAATGTATGTAAGTTCGTAGAACAAGAGAAAGTTATTGCAGTTATGGAGAACACTTAGCAACATTTGAACTTGAATACGTTTATTGCGTTTGAAAGTTTATGGTTTGCAGTTAGTAGTTCCATTTAACGGGAAGTTCCAGCAATTTGATGGCGTTGCAGTTTGAAGTATATTAGAAATGGAAAATTCTAGAGCGGTGATGATAGTTAGACAGAGCGATAGAGTTCCCACGGTGGAAAAAGTTAAGTTTATAGACAGCGGTTAATGTGAATTAAATCCCTCGTTGTGGGAAGGTATTCCCATTTATTTCGTACAAGAAGTACTGGATTTCATGTTATAAAGCCAGCTTAGCTAGCTAAAGCCTGACAAAGAAAATCCCACGAAGATGGTCATTGCATAATAGTGAGCAATTTCCCACACTGTCTATAAAATTGTATTAAAACCGTTTAGCATTTTAAAACCATTAAAATATGTATAAAACCAAGACCAAGAGATAGATGGCTGAAAAGAGTGGAGGAATGTGTCAAGAAGAGAGGCGAGGACTGGACCAGAGTGACAGTGGAGAGGTGGTGGGAAGAAAGGACTAAGTGGCGAGGCTTATGTTCCAAACAGACCTAGCCTGGGGCTGGAAACTATACAAGATGATGATGATGATAAAACCATTGAAGTATTGTATTTAGCTTTTTCATGATGATCAGGCGATGGTTCCTTGTGACCGTTAACTTTAAAACATAGACATTGCATTTTTTTTAAAATGTCTCATGGAGACAGGAGACTGGCCCTTGGGAGGGCTCCGAACTGTTCACTTGACGACTGGGCTAGGAGTGAGAGAGCAATTCCTCACATGACAGAGGTAGGTAGGCACGGGGAAAGGAGAGGGGAACAAAAGAGTTTATAACAGCATGTGCAACATGAGAAAAATGAAATTCTTGTTCAGAAAATAGAATTCTTCATGGAGCGGTGTCTTTAAGGAGATGTTAGCTGGCAACAAGGGGACGCCTGGAGGTTTGGTGAGGAAGTCCTCTTGAGCACTGAGAAATTGAAGAACTTCGGCAGTTAGCTGCAAGATGCCGCTAGGTTATCCATAGAAGATGCATATCTAGAACAGACTAAAAGAGACAATAAATTCCTGCACAAAGGAAAGAAGAAATACAAAGGGATCACTGTTAGTGTCTGCGAAGAAAGGAAGAAAATAAATAAAGGAACTAATCAAAGAGCAGCCAGAGCTAACTCTGACTGAACGTGTATTCCAAGGAATACACCAAAGGGCCCAGTACGGCACCCCATCCGAACCCGGTGCGGATTTCCCGTCCTCGTGAGACGATCCGACACTTCTTTGGGAGAAAAGTTCTTCATTAGCCTCTCCTCCTCACCCTCAGGGTCTTGGCGGTCTGTCTTTGTAGGGGTGGTTTCGGGGGCGGCCGATGGCCGGTAATCTCCTTTAGAGAACACATCCCTGTAGTAAACTGTGATTGTTGCCTTATTCACGTCACAGTGCTGTGATTAGCCCTATGTCACCTCACGGAAAACCTTTTTCTTATAGGCTGTATATAGTTTCGGAATCGGTGAGGCAGCCACAGAGTAATATCTCAATCCATTGTAGTTATTGTTGCCAACTGGGGAGGATAGCCTTACCAGCAATAATTAAAGGAATTAAGCGGATAAGAGAGAAAAATAATTTTATTCAACAAATATTAGATGCATAGATTGGCATCAGAAAAATTACAACTCCCTTATTCAGGTACCATCATGGCTTAAATACTTAATTGAATTAACATAAAAATCCTGCCTTGGGGAAGGGAAGAATGGAGAGGAAATATTAAAACTTCAGATGTGAACTGAGAACAAGAAAAAAACATAGTATATGATGGCAGCCCCAGATATCAATCAGTCACATTCAGTCACACACACATCAAAAAGCACACATACATCTAGACAAGGGGGATCAAGACAAGGTAGAACTATATTGTAAGGATGATTAGACAGAGTCAACCATCGCAAACAATTGGTTCACGTGTCAAGTCCAACATATGAAATGTATCTAAAAGAAAAAATATTGGTTTAGATAAAAAGTAAGACCGCGTAAAAAGAGTAGAAAAAGAATAATAATGATAAAAGGGCTAAGATTGTCATTATAATAAACGCTCTAACTAAAGACTAATAACATGAAATTTAAGGAAAGGGGATATAGGGGTATCTAAAATATTTCACCTATCCACATTCAAGCACGCGGACGATGTTCCACAGATAAATCGACGACCAGAGACAGGTTCCTCGCAACTCGCTGAAGATGGTTCAGTGGGAAGAGACGGAATAGGAACCAAAGAGGAGTGGGTCCACCCTACTCCAAGTTGATGTGACTCGGCGTGGTCCAAGGTGCAGCAGCAACTACCAGGAGCCCAGAAGGGCATGGCTCGGAAGACGAGAGTGGGTCCGCCCTACTCAAGGAGCAAACGATGAGGAGTGGGTCCACCCCACTACAAGAAGATGGGGATACTCCGGCTGGGCTCCAAGGACAGCAGCGGTGACCGGACATGGCTCACAGGTCTGTCGAATCTGCCAGGAGGTAGGTCTTTCTACAAATACTGGCGATGACCAGTAACGTGCTCCATATATAGGTCCTTGGACCACCGAATTGCAGCAGATACACACAGATTAGCCATCATGTGTGCATATCGCGGTGATATCCGTAGAGCTCGAAGAGGCCCAACGTTGGCACGGCCCCACGTACCAAAAGATCAACGACGAAGACATCTAAACTGACACGGTAGCCAGCATCCGTGAGAAGTTGAGGACAGGGCTCACACTTGGCCACCTTGGCAGCACGAGCTCTCTGCAAGGACTGATCACCGTCCTCAAAAGGTACAGTCACATCAACGACGACTATGCTCTTTGCAACTGCATCGACAACCACAGGTCAGGTCGTAAGGCAGCGATGTCCTCAGGGATGCCCCCAGGGGCTCAACTGTAGTGGGACGAGGGTAGGCGACCACGGGACCCTAGCTGAGTTCGGCATTGCTTCCACTTACTTGTGCCGGGCTCCTCTCCGCCTTCTGTCCTGTCGACCTCTCTTAGTCAACTCTTGTTCTCTTCCGACCCCCCCCCCCAGGGGCTCACTTCTAGTGGGCGTGGGTTGGCGACCACGGGGCCCCAGCTGAGTCCGGCATTGCTTCCACTTACTGGTGCCGTGCTCCTCTCTTTCTTCTTTCCTGTCGACCTCACTTGGTCAACTCTTGTTCTCTTCCGGCCCCGACGGTATTAGGGTATCCGAGGCCTAGGGAGTCTCTTCCTTTCCCGCCTTAATTGGCCCTTGTCTCATCTTTTCTGATTCCCTCCTTCTGTGAGGGGTCAGCCTTCTTTTTCTTTTCCTTTTACCTCCTGCCTTGTGCTCTAGGCCCTTACGGAGGCAGGGTGTATGTAGCCCCACCACTTCTGGTCCACCCCAGATAATGCTACACCCTCAGGGGCTCACGGCTGGTGAGTTCGGGCGTTGGCGACCCCGAGGGATTCCTGAGCTGGGTCCGTTTTCCCCTTTTGTCCCTTACCTTTGGGGCGGACCCTCTCCTCTTTCACTTTCCTATCTGCCTTTCATGGCTCGCCTTTCTTCCAAGTCCCTCAATCCGCCTTCTCCGAGGGTTGAGGGCATTTCTTTTCCTTCTGTCCTTTTATTTGCCTTATTCTCCTTTAGTTTTCCATTTCTTCCTCTAGTATGTAGGTTAGTAGTTAGTTTTAGTTTTAAGTTCACTTTTCATTTTCATCTTCACGATCACCCAAACCATCAGGGGCCGATAGCCTAGATGTTAGGCCCCTTAAAACAACAATTATCATCATCATCATCATCTTCCAACCCCCCCCCCCTTCCTCAGGGGCTCACATCTATTGGGACGTGGGTTGGCGACCAAGGGACCCCAGCTGAGTCCAGCATTGCTTCCACTTATTTGTGCCGGGCTCCTCTCTGTCTTCTTTCGTGTCGACCTCCCTTGGTCAACTCTTGTTCTCTTCCGACCCCGACGGTATTAGGTTATCCGAGGCCTAGGGAGTCTTTCACTTTCCCGCCTTAATTGGCCCTTGTCTCATCCTTCCTGATCCCCCCTTCTGTGAGGGGTCAGCCTTCTCTTTCTTTTCCTTTTACCTCCTGCCTTGTACTCAAGGCCCTTAAGGAGGCAGCGTGTATGTAGCCCCACCACTTCTGGTGCACCCTAGATAATGCTACACCCTCAGAGGCTCACGGCTGGTGAGTTCGGGAGTTGGCGACCCCGAGGGATTCCTGAGCTGGGTCCGTTTTTCACTTTTGTCCCTTACTTTTGGGGTGGACCCTCTCCTCTCTCCCCTCTCCTCTCCTCTTTTCCTTATATTTCCTTTTCTCTTAACGATTCCCGCACTGTTTTTGTTACTTGGTTCACCGTGTAGCTAAATTCCCTTTTAGCGATTTTTAAGGCATTTTTGATCTACGTTGCATTTTGTAAGTTTTTTTCGATCTAAATTACATCTCGCGATTGTTTTCAACCTCAATTGCATTTTGTAAAGCTTGACAATCTAAGTTGCTTTTTAGTAAGTCTTTCAATGCAGGTAGACGGGCCTTTTAGTGAGTATTTTGAATTTCAATTGCATTTTGTAAGTATTTTCAACCAAAACCGCATTTCGCACGAATTTTGAATCTAAATTGCATTGTGTTTGGTGGGCATTTTGCACATATTTTGATTCTCAATTGCATTTTGTGGGTATTTTGAATCTAAATTACATTTTGTCAAGTATTTTCAATCTAAATTGCTTTTTGTAAGTATTGTCAATCCACATGAGTCGTTTGAATCTACCGTACATTTTGTAAGCATTTTCAATTTCAATTGCATTTTGTAGGTATTTTGAATTTCAATTGCACTTTGTGAATAATTTGGATTGGAACTGGGATATTTCAATCTGAATTGCATTGTGTAATTTCAATTTCAATTGCATTTTGTAAGTATTTTGAACCTTAATTGCATTTTGTACGTATTTTCGATCTCATTTGCATTTTGTAAGTATTTTGAATTTCCCTTGCATTTTGTAAGTATTTCGACGCTACATTGCATTTTGTACGTTTTTTGAATCTAGGCTACGTTTTGTGGGTCTTTTTCAATCTATTCTTTTTGTGCAACTTTTCGTTCTAAATTCCCTTTTGTAGGACCATATTGTGAGTTGTTTCCATCTGAGTTTCTTTTTGTACGTATTTTCCGTCTCAGATAATTTTGTTCTGGTTTCCATTTCATTATCATTTTTGCTATCACCCAGATCATTAGGGGCCGATAACCTAGATGTTAGGCCCCTTAAAACAATTATCATTATCACCATCTTCCGACCCCGACGGTATTAGAGTATCCGAGGCCTAGGGAATATTTCACTTTCCCGCCTTAATTGGCCCTTGTCTCATCTTTCCTGATACCCTCATTCTTCGTGGGGTCAATCTTCTTTTTATTTTCACGTTATCTCCTGCCTTCTGCACAAGCCCCTCAAGGAGGCAGGGTGTATGTAGGCCCACCACATCAGGTGCACCCTGGATAATGATACACCCTCAAGGGCTCATGGCTGGTGAGTTTGGGAGTTGGAGACCCCGAGGGATTCCTGAGCTGGGTCCGTTTTGTCCCCTTTTTCCTCTGAGCTTGGGGCGGGCCCTCCCCTCTTTTTCATTCCAATCTGACTGTCCTGCCTTCCAAATCCCTCAATCGTCATTCTTCGAGGATTGAGGGTATTTCTTTTCTTCCAGTCCTTTATTGGTCTTATCCTTTATTGTTTTACCATTTCTTCTTCTAGTACGGTATACAAGTTTGTAGTTAGTATTAGTTATAGTTTTCATTCTCATCTCATTTTTCGCTATCACCCAAACCATGAGGGACCAATAACCTAGATGTTAGGCTCCTTAAAAAAACAATTATCATCATCCTCAGGGATGGCCGTATCAGTGCCGATGAAATCTGAGAAAGGGATCCGCTAATTCGACCTTTTCAGCCAAGCCACAGATGGAACGGCACGGACCAGACGTTGACTGATCTCAACATCCCGTCGCTGCATGGTGACGAGATGCGGCCTACAATGGTTAATAACATGGACCGTTGTTTCATCTGCATCACCACAGCGGCGAAACCGGCGGTTGTTTGTACCGTCATTGAAACGCCGACAGCCGTTCAGGGGGAGGACACCCAAGCGCGCACGATGGATAAAGCGCCAGTCTGCGAACAGGACAGATTGTCTCCTTCAATCGTACTGACACTCCTCCTTCAATCGTACTGAGCAGGGCTTCCTAGCTGCCAAGTAAGCTACACGCTGTCTCTCCAAGCTCCTGCCGCTTTCGTTAACTGATGCCTGACCGTCGATTTTACAGCCGCTCAGCCCAGCTCTCCTAAACCATCGCTGCCTTCCCGCTCTCAAGTTCATCTTAACAATACCTCATTCCTACCGTTATCCATTGTTAAACTTCAAACCCATTTTCTAGCCTTCCCAGTCAAGCAATCCCTTCGCCCTTGAACTAATTAATTATTTAATTAAATTTCAAATTTATCTGCTCACTCATTGTCACAGCTCCAACTGTTCAATCTGGTAACTTTGAGTGACTGATACTTATGTTTCTTTTTCATTCCACTGGTCGACCAAGGTATCTGACCACTGTCTGTCTTCCACAATACAACACCTTCATAGATTTCACTTAAATATGTACCCTACAGAACCAACTACACCCTTAGACAAGAACTCAAACTGGATAGAGAAAATGGACACATCTGAGCACCTCCACGCTGCACGGCGCAAGAATATTCCCCTGGATAATAACATGCTCATGATCTATCCAGCTCCACCTCATGTTCCTCTCACTACATACAGACAGGCCATCTGCCAGGCACTTGCCCCACACTTCGACATCGTAGCCTGTATTGAGGAAACGGTCCAGCACTACGTCATGTCATCCCTATTAACAATGAACACTTTGACGCCGTAGATGCTGCTCTGGAGAAGCACCCAGATATTCCCCGGAGAATGATCATCTCTCCTGATCCAGGTTATCCAAGCTCAGACTCAGATACAGACACTCAGGATTCCCGCTCTGAAACAGAGGATACTCCTGAGATTGAACAGGGAGAGTCCACGCAAACAGTCCCGGTATCTGGCGATCACTGGACTCAAACCTCTAAGGCTCTTATTCAACCTCCTAGCAAGACTAGGAGGAAGAATAGGAGCATTCAAACCTCTTTGGGTCAGCCCATACCTACAGACACAAGCCCAATCGCCACTGACACTACAGCAGACGCCATTCCTTCAGATAGCGCTGCTACACCTGTGCTCTCTGCGTCTCCCCCTGTTACACCTTCACCTATACCGGCGCCGTGACGCCCATCTCCCAGACAACGCTCCACTCTTGACAGCGGTAGCTTTGGATATCACATCCATCCAATGCTATCGCTGTCAAAGGGTACATCACGTTGCACACGAGTGCATGTATGACGCTAGGTGCAACCGCTGTGGTGGCCCTCATCGTCATAGCGAATGTACAATGCCCAGGGACTTCCCCACGTGTGTAAACTGGGGGGGGCATGCCGCCCCCCTATTCAGGATGTAAATACAACAACACTGGCAGCGGCAGCACACATACATGCCCAGAAACATTCCCCCTCTTCTGTCACTCCCTATCTCTCCTCCAGGCCCTCCAAGTCATAACACAAGCCATAATCCAGCCCTCACAAGTATTCTACAGATACTTCAACACCTAAAATTACCGTTACCCTTTAAATTACCCCTCACTTACTCTGACAGCACTCAAGTACACCCCTTCAATACCCTCCTTGCCCCGCGGTACCGCTTGGCGCTCGCTCAGGTGGCTGGCCACGGCCGGCCCACCTGGGGTTCGATTCTCTGCACATCCCCACACTCCAAGTACTCTCACTTACCCCCCTACTTGCCTCGCGGCCCGGCTGTGCATCTGCCTGGGTGGTCGGCCACGGCCGGCCCACTCGGGATGGTGCTCAGTTGTCCGTGGGCCCTCTGCACGATGCCTCTGGCATGTAGTTAACTGCCCTTACTCTTTCTTCTTCTTGTCTATTGCCTAATTAAGTACGCTACGAGCCCTGGCTCACCCTGATATTTTTATGCTAGCTGCATTCCACTTTCCTTAACCTTACCCACTTCCAAAATCCTTATTCCTTTCCCACCACCCTACCCTCAGGTCATATTCTGGCCAGCTTGATTCTAATGTACCAAACCCCACATCCTAAATCCATTAAGTCCAAAATTTAAACAAGTGTCTACCCTTGATACAGCACTAAAGGCCCCATAGATGGGCTGAGAGGCTAAAATTTCACGCAACGAAGTCGGCTTTGCTTGCATGGGTCATGTCATGTCGTATACCTAACAGATGGCAAAAAGTCGTTGGAGGCAGAATTGGTGGACGAGACTCGCAGAACTTTCCCCTGGTCTGGTTTCCGGCAAAGGTGATTTCGCCAATGAGAAATCAAGGAAGCAGTGCAGACATTCTACGTTTGGAATGGCCATCCGCAATTATGTCAAGAGCAACAGGATTGGGGAGATGAAGTTCCCAACATTGTAAGGTCACAGCCCATCCCCAGCGCAGACCTGGAATGCGTGATTGGAGACGTCGGGTAGCCGAGCGTGCATGTGACCAAAGAGCAACAAACAAGAGACACTCCTTATCCAAGTTCTGGATTCCGAGGATTCAAACATGGAGGAGGGTTGTTGATTGAGGTCAAAATTTGCTAATGATTCGCATTATTAATGCTAAATAATTCTGAAACTTGCTCTAAGTAAAGTTGAAAAAATACCAGGCGCTGAATGAATGCATTCCAATCGGTATTTAAGATCTAACGTAATTGAAATCATTCGACAATAACATCGCAATTTTGTAGGTTAAGTGTACCAGTGGTATCGAGCCTGGTCAGTAAACTAAAGGCCTCGAGTTCAATTTTTCTCCTTTCATATGGCAGAAATACAAGTTATGTTAGGCGTAGAACCTGATACAGTATTGGTCCAAAATCCTGACCAGACTCTTTCAATACGCAAGTTAGTACAGGACTTGGATGTGGAGTGTATCGTTGTGATGTGCGCGAGTGACGCTTGGACTCTCGAGAATCGAGTCTAGCGGTTCCGAGTCTGAACGAGTAACTCGTGTGAAGGACTCGATTCTCCACGGTGACATCACGTCCAAGACCAACTACAATACTCAGACCTTAATGCAGGTATTGAAAGTGTGGAAATAGCGTATGCCGAAGCCCGACATTTTGTGTTTACATTCGTTGCTGCGATACAATATTAGCTTTGATTAGCTTCATCTGATGATAGTTGGGATGAACTATCGCTCATCTGTAATTTTTAGTGTCTTCAGTATGTCTGGAAAGTCCAGTTCGCGTTAATATACTGCAATCGTATGTATATATGTGATAATACGCTTATTATGGACTGGTTCGTTTTGGTGATAATTGTTCCGTCGACCGATGGCATTGTGTCATTTACTGAAGATGTTGAAGTACCTAAGACTAAAGCATTAATAAAAGTGTCTCACGAATATTCATCGCAATGATTTGCACGTTAGTGGCAATATAATAATAGCTTAGTAGACTTCAGTAGTGTCGATATTAAGTACGTAAAGGGAAAAGGTAATAAGCATCTACGGCTAGACCAAACCGTAGACGTTATCTTGAACGCTGAGCTACATGTGCCTCCGTAAATCCTTACGAATCTGGCAGATGATCTACATTGCCTTGTATACACGCCGAATAATACGGTACAGCAAGAAGTAGAGATGAGATGGAACAGCACGTATGCGATGTTGTTGCGTTTGACAGAACAAAAGGGCTGCGTCGCTGCCACGCTTGCAACAATACCTTCTGCACCTGAGACTCTTAGGCTGCTTTCACACGGTCCACCTTCCTCCACACCATTCCACGCCACTCCACTCCACTTTTCAACCACTCCGTTTTTCTTCCCTTTCCACCTCCATCAACTTTTATAATAACTCCAGGTTTACTTCGGCCATGGATGAGAACGTTTGCCTTGGTATTTATGTTCTGGTGCGAAGAAGATTACGGATAAAGAAGAAAAGGGTTCATTGGGTCCATCCATTAAATGCATATCGCAGAGAGCGAGGAACTCACCGTTTTCTCATGGAAGAACTTGCCAGTGACCCGAAAAAATTCTTCAATTATTTTCGTATGAGTGTAAGTTCTGCTGATGAATTGTTATCAATCCTTGAACCAAGCTTACAGCGTCAGGACACCAAC
This sequence comes from Meconema thalassinum, assembly GCA_946902985.2. Taxonomy (NCBI): domain Eukaryota; kingdom Metazoa; phylum Arthropoda; class Insecta; order Orthoptera; family Tettigoniidae; genus Meconema; species Meconema thalassinum. The sequence goes on from OX336392.1 coordinate 357,399,821, forward strand.
ATGAGAAAATGTATTCCACCCAAAGAGAGGCTAGCTGTTACTCTGAGGTAAGTCGGTACTACAAATTCATTATCTATGCGCAAAGGCTATTTATTTCATAGGTATATTTACTCGTATTTCATTAGAAACGAACCATAAAATAGTCTACGACGAAAAGGAAACAAGTGACAATAATGGAGAAAGTTATATATATTAATCATTTATAGCCTAACTTATAATAATTACCACAGAGGGATATATAAGAAACGTATGTAATTGGTAGGTACTTACTACTGAATATGTGTATCATTAGGGGCCAGTATATCAGAAGGTATCATCGTCGGGCACAGGTTTGTTTGTGGCTGACAATTATTGTATTATCAGGAGTATGTAGTAATGGGGAGGTGTTGTAGTGGATTGGCTGAAATGAGGCGTTGGGTGACGGTTGGTTGATAAATGAAGAGGAGGAAGAATAGGATGAGGGTGGTGCTGGTAATAAGAGTGGCAGGGAACGGCATGAGAATATGTCGACCCACGTCGACCTATTTGATTTCTGAATTGACGAATGGTGGACATTAAGGCCATCTTGCACTCTAATTTCACATCTTCATCAATTTGTTGCATTTCGGGCAAGAGCGAAAGGAGGAAGTGCTTGTCTTCATCAAATACTTCCTCCTTTCCCTTTCCTTGACTCAAAGTTTTGTTTAAATTTATTAAGAGTAGTTCCTCCTGTGATATCTTCTTCTGCTTCTTGGGAGGACGTGGTTGGTCCTCACGGTTTTCAGTTATAATCTCCCTTAGCTCGGTGTCCAAGACGTCCTCCACGTCTTCGCCAGCTTCAGTTTCTTCAACTTCCTCTTGCTGGTTAATGTTGGAAACAGTGCTGGACACGAAAGAAGAATCCCATAATCAAGCGTAATAATCACATATAAATAATAATGCAACGGTGATTATTGACATATAAAAGTAGATGCACTGAGAGTTCCTTACGTTTTGTTGGCCATGACTGGTAGAAGAAAGTGTAACAGGTCAAAGTATATGTACGTTTTCCTTGTGGCGCTGGCTCCACTTCCTGTCGGTGGGTTTTTCAGTTTTTGTAGTTCTCTGGAAAAACTGCTCCTAATGCCCTTCCACTTCTTCTGTACATCTAGTTTTGAAAATAACATAACTTTTGTTGCAGATACCTTGCAAGTGGATGTTCCTTGACAGATCTACGTTACATTTACAGGTTTGGAGTGTCAACATTGAGTGAAGCCATACATGAAACTTGCGATAAAATTTGGAATCTACTTCAGCCAACAGTGCTTCCTATTCTGACAGCAGAAAAATGGGAAGAAATTGCTCAACTGTTCTTTGTGCGTGCTAATTTTCCAAACTGCATTGGTGCCATAGATGGTAAGCACATTAGAGTTATAAAACCAGCACATAGCGGATCATTATACCATAATTATAAGATTTTTTTTTCTGTTGTGCTATTGGCTGTGTGTGACGCTAATTATTGTTTCACATTGGTTGATATAGGCAATTATGGAAAGAATCCAGACTCTTCTATTTTCAAGCAATCCAATCTTTCGAAATCGTTGTCCAGGAACACACTGAACATCCCTCCGTCTCGGCCGTTTCCAGATTTGGCTGAACCTAATTTCCCACTAGTGTTTGTTGGAGATGAAGCCTTTTCCTTGTCCTCTCATATAATGCGTCCATACGCGGGATCTCATCTTTCTCACAAGAAACAAATATTTAATTATAGACTTTCGAGAGCAAGAAGATTCGTAGAGTGCTCGTTTGGCATACTCTCAAATAAATGGCGTATTATCCACAGACCTCTCAATGTAGATATTGACTTTGCTACAAGTATCGTGAAGGCCTGTGTCGTTCTACATAATTTTGTCCGAGCCAGGGATGGATTCCAATTTGAACATACTTTAACTGAAACTGGGCTGTACGAGGAAGTTCATTCAGATACCCAACATCAAAGGTCTGTTAACAAAGTAAGAGACTTCTATGCAGATTATTTTGAAGGGGTTGGGGCTTTACCCTGGTAGGATTCTATGATTAATCGTTAGTAGGTACTACCTCAAGACACAACAGCTTGTGTTCAGTTTCTTCATCATCATCGTCATCATTTACCCTTTTCCAGTTGGCATTGGGTGGGGGCAAATATGGTTCCTCTCCACTTTGTTTTGTCGTTCCACCATTTCTCTTCCGACACAGTGTTCCAATCCAGGTTCCGTTTTCTAATACTATTCTCCACCGAGTCCTTCCAACGCATTCTTGGTCTTCCTCGTCCGCTCTTCCCTGTCATCCGTCGTTCCAGTGCTCGTCTTGGTAGCCTTACTTCATTCATCCGTTTGACATGTCCAAACCATCTCAATCTGTTTTGCTCCAGTTTGTCATTTAGTTTCTGTACTCCCAGTTCTTTCCGTATATCTTCATTTCTCACTCTGTCCCTCCTCGTTTTCTGGACCATACTTCTCAGGAATCTCATCTCAGTTGCCCGTACTCTGCTCTCATCCTCTTAGTCATTGTCCAAGTTTCTGCTGCATATGTCATTAAAGGAACATAATATGCTTTGTACATAACTTCTTTAGCCTTAATTGGTATATCCTTGTTCCATACTAGTCCCCGTACCTGTTGGTAGAAGGCACTCCCGAGTTGTATTCTTCTGCTAATTTCCAAATCTAGTCTTCCATCTTCAGTCAGTTCACTTCCCAAGTATTTGAAGTGTTCAGTTTATTGTTATAAAATATTTATGTTGTAATAATACGGGCTACAAATAAAAAAGTGTACTTACCAACTTCTCTCTTCTTGGAGTCATTTGCTTCACTATTATTAGTAATAACGGCTTGGGCAACTTCAGCTCACATTTGATATATTTTTTTAAGTTTTATTGGCATAATCTGTGGAACGAATGTCCCACAGACAAGGACGCTGTTCAATTTCAAATATTAGTTTTTCACTATCTCACGGTGGGTGAGTGGATATCGTGTAGGTCTACTAACCCCAAGATTGGAGGTTCGCTCCTGGCCGTGGTAAGTGATTTTTGAAAAACGGCAAAAATACGATACGCATGTCATACGATGTTGGCATGTCAAAGAACCCATTTTAATTCAGTCGGCCGAGTTCATAATGGCAAAATTAATCTCGGGAGTTTCCGCCAACACAAAGTTCCTCATTTCTCTACTAGAAAGCGCTATAGTGTTCAAGGAGCTTAGATATCTGACATCTAACCTCCTTGACTTTCATAGTCAAGGAACAACGAAATTCGACATGCAAGTTACCCTCTGGGTGTCAAATAACAAAGCTTGCACCCGGTACCAGAGGCCATACGATGTTATTATTATTATTATTATTATTATTATTATTATTATTACTATCTATAAATGACATTTTAAATTAAAAACCGAGTAAAAAATAGTAATATTGTAGCCGATTTATTCTTTACAACCCAAAGAAGCAACAATACAAAGGCACAGAATGATACAATAATATATATACCGACAGAGCATATCGCTCTCTGGTGAGTCCTCCCAAGTACCAATCAGTACCACCAGGAAGCGGCACCTCAATATAAATGGTGAAAATAGATCACGTAGCACACACAAAGTTGACCGTCTGAACGATTTCATGCAACTGAGTAAGCTACATGTGGCCGAGAGTTGCCTGAAGTGGAGGGGGACTTGCAGCTGACGGGCACCAACTGCTGGTTGACGAGAGCGGACGGATGTGGCGCTACAGAAAGTGTCTCATCTGAAAGCCCCCATGGTCTAAGCTTTACCTACAGTGGAGTGGCGTGGAGTGGTGTGGAGGAAGGTGGACCGTGTGAAAGCAGCCTTACAGTCTCACAGTGGACCACAATTGAACACCTACTGCCCAACGCCAAGTCTCCATCTCGAAGATCATTGGTTTCAACAGACAAATACAGGAAATGGTGGGAAACGCATGCAAGAGGAGCAACATGCCGCAGCGAAACAGATGTTAACTGATGTGTTGTCAGACGTAAAAAGGAAGTTCAGCAATGTTGCGCTGCCCACAATCCTCGATCCGAGATTTAAGATTTTGCCTTTTATGAGTGGTGCTCAACGCGATCAGGTTGTGAACATACTGATTAACGACAGATGAAAGGAAGGAGTTACACCGGCAGAAAATGCGACAACACTGGGCAAAGATCAAAGCTCAACAGTTGAACAAGCGTGGTCCAAAGTAGGCCCATTCGAAACAAGAAGAAGAAGAAGCGTGTAGATTATGGCCTGCGACCCCATCTACTTCAGTGCAGGCCATTACACCATCGAACACAACTGGACACGACACCTCCTTTTGGGGATCATTTGATGCTCGTGTCGCAGACGAAAACCTACGCCACAACGTCAGAACAGATGCTACGGTCGAGGTACAAAGATATCTGAAAGAGCCCTACGAACCCCGCTCGGTAAATCCACTGGATTATTGGCGACACAATGCATCAAAATTTCCAACACTAGCTAAACTTGCGAGTAAATATTTATGGACTCAAGCAACGTCTGTTCCTTGTGAACGACTTTTCTCCAAGACTGGAACAATCGTAACACAAAATAGGAATCGTTTGCATGAGGACATAGTGAACATGATTGTCTTTTTAAATTCAAATTGGAAAGACAAGTAGTTCACACAACTGGTGATATTTTGTTAGTTCAATTTATCAATTTGTAAGTTCATTTCAGTTACTTTACGTTAAGGATTGTTGTTTTTCATGTAAATATGGAATAAAATACATTTTCAGCTCTATATCTTGTTGTATAGTAGTACAACGAATGTCCAAGTTGAACATCCACAGCGTTAAATGTAGAATAGCACTTGGGAAATGAATGTATTTTACCGGTATGCAGTTTTTATAACTTTTAATTATTGTGGGATTTCAGGCAACCATACACCACTATTCTTAACTCATACCAAATAATAGGCAAATAATTACCGAAATACCAGTAAGCCTGCCATTATATTCACGAATGTGTATTGGATAAATTAAATAAATTTAAAATATTAAGGCATGTGAACTAATTGGGTGCTGGCGTTATTGTTTTTATTACACGATGTTATTTTTAAATAGGCAAGTTTGCAACCATTCTGATTGCAAGGCTCAGCTGTTTTGGGTTTGTTAGGTAAGAAAATGGCGCTTGCTGGGAGGGCAGTTTGCATCTCTGTGTGGCATGGCAGGTGGCCTTGCCAATGAAGTTAGATGTTTTGTATATTCCTTTTACGATGTTAGTTGGTTTTTATTTTTATATCTTTGATTTTTTCTTGTTGTTTATTCTTTCGACCTAGATAGGGTATTGTTCTTAGTTGGTATATGTGTAGATTATCAATGGAGATTGTGAGTTCCATGGGAGAGACGGTAAAAGATTGTAGGAAGCATGTTAGTAGTTGTTGGGATTCTCTATGGAGATTGTAATGAGATTGTTGTTGTGTGTTTTGGGAAGATGAAATTAGCTAGGAAGATTGCTTATAGGTTTTGGCAAGTGGTCAGAGTAGATGTTGTCTTGAGGATATGATATGGTTTCTTCTTATAATAACGGAATATCGCACAATGTGCATACATAAAAATCCTAGTGTCTTCTTTTTATGAGAATAAATGGTGAAAGGCTTTTGAAGAAAGTGTTTTGATGATGTGCTTGGACTGGTGCTAGTAAGAATTGAATTGGAGGCAAGTACAGTAAGGTGAAAGATATAAACGGCATGAGTGTATCAGGTATGAAGGAGGAGTGTACAAGCCAAAGAGAGATGTGTTTTGTAAGAGAAAAGTGTCCCTCAAGGTAATCATTACCACCACCCCCGAATAGAAGACGTACGGATACAATTGGCAACCCAACGTCGGGCACTCATAAGGGAAAGTAGAAAAAGAAATGGAGGAGGATATGATGCGGGATATGCTACAAATGCTACTAAGTAAATTCACCGGTATGGAAGAGTCTTTAGGATCTGTAAGAGAGTCTTTAAGTACAAAAATAGAGTCAGCGAGTAAGGAGATAGGAGAAGTGAGGCAGCAAGGAGAGTCTATGAAAGTGCAAATAGAATCTATAGGTAAGCAGGTAGAATCTGTAAAGGTGTACCTAAACGAAGCAATAAATAAGCAGGCTGAAGCAACAAATGCTAAGATTGAGGAGTTAAGCAAAGAAGTACAAGAACATAAAACTGTGATGAGAGAAGGAGTAGCGAAAATAAGGATAGCGTGGATAGCCTTAAGGAGGAACAGGTGACATTGATGGAGAGGAATGAGAAGCTCAAGGAAGAGAGAGAACGAGGTGAAGAAGAACAAGGTTATATGAAGAAAGTGAACGAGCTATGTGCGATTAAGGAGCAGGAAAATTATCCGAGATGTGGGGGGGGCGTGAGAAAGAGTGTGATATGGCAGAAACTGACGAAGAGAAAGAAGAATCGGATAAAGTTCGTCATGAGGAGGACAGTAGCAGTCAAGAAAAAGAGACTAAAGATGAAGGTAAAAGTGCAAGAGAAGGTCATGGAGATGATGATGATGATGATGAGTGTTGTTTTAAGGTTCCTAACATCTAGGTTATCGGCCCCTAATGATCTGGATGATAGCGAAAATGATAATGAAATGGAAACCAGAACGAAAATTATGTGAGACGGAAAATACGTACAAAGAGAAACTCAGATGGAAACAACTCACAATATGGTCTTACAAAAGGGAATTTATAACGAAAAGATTCACAAAAGAATAGATTGAAAAAGACCCACAAAACGTAGGCTAGATTCAAAATAGTACAAAATGCAATGTAGCGTCGAAATACTTAAAATGCAACTGAAATTCAAAATACCTTACAAAATGCAAATGAGATCAAAAATACGTACAAAATGCAATTGAGGTTCAAAATACTTACAAAATGCAATTGAAATTGAAAATACACAATGCAATTCAGATTGAAATAATCCCTATCCCAGTTCCAATCCAAATTATTCACAAAGTGCAATTGAAATTCAAAATACTTACAAAATGCAATTGAAATTCAAATTGCTTACAAAATGCACGGTAGATTCAAACGACTCATGTCGATTGACAATATTTACAAAATGCAATTTAGATTGAAAATACGTGACAAAATGTAATTTAGATTCAAAATATCCACAAAATGCATTTGAGAATCAAAATATTTGCAAAATGCCCGCAAAACAAAATGCAATTTAGATTCAAAATTCTTGCGAAATGCGGTATAGGTTGAAAATACAAAATGCACTTGGAATTCAATAATCTCACTAAAATGTCCTGCACCTACATTGAAGGACTTACTAAAAAGCAATTTAGATTGTCAATCTTTACAAAATGCAATTGAGGTTGAAAACAATCGCGAGATGTAATGTAGATCGAAAAAACTTACAGAATGCAACGTAGATTAAAAATGCCTTAAAAACGCTAAAAGGAAATTTAGATACACGATGAACCAAGTAACAAAAACAGTACGGGAATCTTAAAGAGAAAAGGAAATATAATGACAAGAGGAGAGGCGAGGGGAGAAGGTCCGCTCCAAAGGAAAGGGACAAAAGGGGAAAACGGACCCAGCTCAGGAATCCCTCGTGGTCGCCAACTCCCGAACTCACCAGCCGTGAGCCCCTGAGGGTGTAGCATTATCTAGGGTGCACCAGAAGTGGTGGGGCTACATACACCTTGCCACCTTAAGGGCCTTGGGCACATGGCAGGAGGTAAAAGGAAAAGAAAAAGAAGGCTGACCCCTCACAGAAGAAGGGATTCAGGAAAGATGAGACAAGGGCCAGTTAAGGCGGGAAAGTGAAAGACTTCCTAGGCCTCGGATACCCTAATACCGTCGGGGTCGGAAGAGAACAAGAGTTGGCCAAGGGAGGCCGACAGGAAAGAAGACAGAGAGGAGCCCGGCACAAGTAAGGGGAAGCAATGCCGGACTCAGAGGGGGTCCCGTGGTCGCCAACCCACGTCCCACTAGATGTGAGCCCCTGAGGGAAGGTCATGGAGAAGACAACGTACTGGAAGAAGATAAGGTGAAGAAGAAACAGGGGAAAACAAAGTGGAAGAAGGGAAAGGAACTGTTGAGTAAGACAAGACAGACGAGGAAGAGGTGGAAAATGTGGAAAGGAAGAAGAGAGAAGTGGTTGAGAATGAAGACAAAGAGGACCAGGAGAATAGATAAAAGAATGAGTTGGAAAGCAAAGAGAAGGAGTAGGAAGATGATGAGATGTCAGGTAAAGGAATATAAGAGAGTGAATGATCAGACCAAAGGAAGAAGGAGAAGAAGAAGAAAGGAAAATATGATATTAAATCAGAGGAAACAGACCAAAAGAAGGAAAGGACAGGAAAATATGATGATACTGAATCAGAGGAGGCAGACCAAAGAAAGAATAAAAAGAGAGGTTTGGAATACAGGAGACGGGAGGGCAGGAGGCATCTTAGAAGACGACGAAGCAGGCGTGGTGGCAGTAGGAGAAAGGGGAGAACGAAGATGATAACGATTCTGCCATTCCTTCTGATTATGATGCTGTCCGATTTTCTGATGGAGGAGGAGTGTTTCACGAACTAGATGACATAGTTTTGGTTACTTCATCTGAGGAGAGTGATACAACGTTATGTGATGTTGATAATCTATAATTTGTTGTACTCTGTGTGTTTTTAGTATGCTTGATGTATATTACGTTTTATGTATGTATTTTAATGTATGTGATCCTCACGTGCTTCTCACGTGAGAATCACATAGAGGGGCGACTGCAACCATTCTGATTGCAAGGCTCAGCTGTTTTGGGTTTTGGGTATCCGAGGCCTAGGGAGTCTCTTCCTTTCCCGCCTTAATTGGCCCTTGTCTCATCTTTTCTGATACCCTCCTTTTGCGAGGGGTCAGCCTTCTTTTTCTCTTCCTTTTACCTCCTGCCTTGTGCTCTAGGCCCTTAAGGAGGCAGGGTGTATGTAGCCCCACCACTTCTGGTGCACCCTAGATAATGCTACACCCTCAGGGGCTCACGGCTGGTGAGTTCGGGAGTTGGCGACCCCGAGGGATTCCTGAGCTGGGTCCGTTTTCCCCTTTTGTCCCTTACCTTTGGGGCGGACCCTCTCCTCTTTCACTTTCCTATATGCCTTTCATGGCTCTCCTTCCTTCCAAGTCCGTCAATCCGCCTTCTCCGAGGGTTGAGGGCATTTCTTTTCCTTCTGTCCTTTTATTTGCCTTATTCTCCTTTAGTTTTTCCATTTCTTCTTCTAGTATGTAGGTTAGTAGTTAGTTTTAGTTTTTAAGTTCGCTTTTCATTTTCATCTTCACGATCACCCAAACCATCAGGGGCCGATAACCTAGATGTTAGGCCCCTTAAAACAACAATTATCAACATCATCATGTTTTGGGTTTGTTTGGTAAGAACATGGCGCTTGCTGGGAGGGCAGATTGCATCTCTGTGTGGCATGGCAGGTCATTCCGAGCCTTGCATCTGAACAGGCCAGACGTCGCTGCTCCTAGCTCCGGGCAAACTGATGCCAATCTGATGATCCATCTTCCACGCCGCTACATCATCGCAACCATCGATACTTCAGCCAGCCTATAACCCTCTACCCATCCCCAAATTCAAATTAACACTAGTGGGCCTGGGTTGGCGACCACGGGACCCCAGCTGAGTCCGGCATTGCTTCCACTTACTTGTGCCGGGCTCCTCTCTGTCTTCTTTCCTATCGACCTCACTTGGTCAACTCTTGTTCTCTTCTGACCCCGACGGTATTAGGGTATCCGAGGCCTAGGGAGTCTCTTCCTTTCCCGCCTTAATTGGTCCTTGTCTCATCTTTCCTGACACCCTCCTTCTGTGAGGGGTCAGCCTTCTTTTTCTTTTCCTTTTACCTCCTGCCTTGTGCTCAAGGCCCTTAAGGAGGCAGGGTGTATGTAGCCCCACTACTTCTGGTGCACCCTAGGTAATGCTACACCCTCAGGGGCTCACGGCTGGTGAGTTCGGGAGTTGGCGACCCCGAGGGATTCCTGAGCTGGGTCCGTTTTCCCCTTTTGTCCCTTACCTTTGGGGCGGACCCTCTCCTTTTCACTTTCCTATCTGCCTTTCATGGCTCTCCTTCCTTCCAAGTCCCTCAATCCGCCTTCTCCGAGGGTTGAAGGCATTTCTTTTCCTTCTGTCCTTTTATTTGCCTTATTCTCCTTAAGTTTTCCATTTCTTCTTCTAGTATGTAGGTTATTAGTTAGTTTTAGTTTTAAGTTCGCTTTTCATTTTCATCTTCACGATCACCTAAAACATCAGGGGCCGATAACCTAGATGTTAGGCCCCTTAAAACAACAATTATCATCATCATCATCACATCTCGCGATTGTTTTCAACTTCAATTGCATTTTGTAAAGATTGACAATCTAAATTGCTTTTTGGTAAGTCTTTCAAAGCAGGTAGCCGGGCCTTTTAGTGAGAATTTTGAATTTCAATTGCATTTTGTAAGTATTTTCAACCAAAACCGCATTTCGCACGAATTTTGAATCTAAATTGCATTTTGTTTGGTGGGCATTTTGCACATATTTTGATTCTTAATTGCATTTTGTGGGTATTTTGAATCTAAATTACATTTTGTCAAGTATTTTCAATCTAAATTGCATTTTGTAAGTATTGTCAATCCACATGAGTCGTTTGAATCTACCGTACATTTTGTAAGCATTTTCAACTTCAATTGCATTTTGTAAGTATTTTGAATTTCAATTGCACTTTGTGAATAATTGGGATTGGAACTGGGATATTTCAATCTGAATTGCATCGTGTATTTTCAATTTCAATTGCATTTTGTAAGTATTTTGAACCTCAATTGCATTTTGTACGTAATTTCGATCTCTTTTGCATTTTGTAAGTATTTTGAATTTCAATTGCATTTTGTAGGTATTTCCACCCTACATTGCATTTTGTACGTATTTTGAACCTAGCCTTCATTTTGTGGGTATTTTTCAATCTATTCTTTTTGTGCAACTTTTCGTTCTAAATTCCCTTCTGTAAGAACATTTTGTGAGTTGTTTCAATCTGAGTTCCTTTTTGTAAGTATTTTCCGTCTCACTTAATTTTCGTTCTGGTTTCCGTTTCATTATCATTTTCGCTATCACCCAGATCATTTGGGGCCGATAACCTAGATGTAAGGCCCCTTAAAACAACAATTATCATCATCATCATCATCATAATCACAGCAAACAATAACTTAAAACAGTATTCTCCAACCCAAAATCGCTCTCAAAAACAATATTATCAGTTTCAAGTACACTCAAAGCCTATCTGACAGTTTCTGCAGTCGAACACAGGACCTACCGGCTCGTAGCGGGCCTGCCTGGGGATTAGGCGAAAGCCTGTCCATCGGGATGGCGCGCCGCGGGCTGACGGGTCACTTTCAGGTCTTATACACCCTAATTTATCCTTTCCGAAACTCAAAATAAATTTATTAACTTCGATCATGCTAAAATTTTAACTCTTAACTCCCTTTATAAGCACATATTTACATATTCACTTGAAAAATCAGCTCAGAGACTGCAGAACTCGGATAGCCAATCACAAGGCTGGATTACAACGTCCGACTAACTTTTTCACCCAAATATCAATATATCAAACCAAACCTACTCTACATTATAGCCACACCTCCAAAATACACTTTTCGAACAAAAAATTAAAATATTTACCATCAGGAATACTCAAAACGGACCAAAACCAAATCACCAATCTCAGCCCAGTACAGACGCCCGCTCAGCCGGCATATTCGAATACAACCAGTCACAGCCCAGTTTAACACACAGTCCATACAAATCATTAATTCATCATTATTTCCAATAGCGAGGCTTATTATATTATTATATTTTATTTTTAAACGAATTAACCTACTGCAGGTCTTTCCAACCTTTCATACTATCAAACGCCAACCCACTAGAGGTCTCTTCCTTCCTTCCTTAAGCTTAAAACTTAACTTTTCAAACATTCTATTATTATTATTATCATTATTATTATTACTAAGCTGAAGCTGTTGCAACGCCGGCCATGACGCACGTTACATATAGAGCCAGAACACCAGGCTAGTAGCTAAACAGGGCTCGACTACTATGACAACTGTTTATTCCCCGAAAACTAAAATTAACAAATCTTTTACTATATTCCACCTTATCTTTTTAAACAACAATTTAAACCATCCTCAATTTATACATTCTGCCGCCGAAGCGATTGTCACGCGGCCGACACATCGCTTGCGGCGGTAAAACTATATTTTTAATATTAAAGAGCACATTAAATTCATAAATGAATCTCGAAATGTACGCCCTTAAAATGACATACACCAGGCAGAGTAGCGCATAGACGCAACGGTACCTGGTCCCCTAGCGGCTTCAAAACAGATTTGTGGCATGGCAGGTGGCCTTGCCAATGAAGTTAGATGTTTTGTATATTCCTTTTACGATGTTAGTTGGTTTTTATTTTTATATCTTTGATTTGTTCTTGTTGTTTATTCTTTCGACCTAGATAGGGTATTGTTCTTAGTTGGTATATGTGTAGATTATCTATGGAGATTGTGAGTTCCATGAGAGAGACGGTAAAAGATTTTAGGAAGCCATGTTAGTAGCTGTTGGGATTCTCTATGGAGATTGTAATGAGATTGTTGTTGTGTGTTTTGGGAAGATGAAATTAGCTATTAAGATTGCTTATAGGCTTTGGCAAGTGGTCAGAGTAGATGTTGTCTTGAGGGTATGATATGGTTTCTTTTTATAATAACGGAATGTCACACAATGTGCCTACATAAAAATCCTAGTGTCTTCTTTTTATGAGAATAAATGGTGAAAGGCTTTTGAAGAAAGTGTTTTGATGATGTGCTTGGAATGGTGCTAGTAAGAATTGCATTGGAGGCAAGTACAGTAAGGTGAAAGATATAAACGGCATGAGTGTATCAGGTATGAAGGAGGTGTGTGCAAGCCAAAGAGAGATGTGTTTTGTAAGAGAAAAGTGTCCCTCAGGGTAATCATTACCACCACCCCCGAATATAGTCCGGGACAGCTTAAATAAGTTACTAGATCAAAACAGGGTAGGCAACATTAACAGCCGTCCCCTATGCCTACGTAAATGTTGGTTTATGGTTGCATTTCTTGAAGGTATGTTGTTTTCAGGTGCGAGCACATTGTCGCCAACCCTGCTTAAAATCTCGCCATCTCCAAAGACCATAATACCAGTAAAATTCCGTACCACACAGTTGCCGACGTGTTTCTGGCAATAACTCCCAGAATGCATTTTTCACAAAGTCAGCCAACATTATAATTACGACTGTAACTAATGACTTATTATTTACATAATTTCACAGTTTTTTTTGGAAATTCAAGTCTAATGAAGTTGTAACAAGTTGTACAAGGTAAGTACTAGTAATATACATCGATTAAAACAGTTTTTACAGTTATTATAGACTCTTAATATGTGTGTGTCAAATCCACTTGTCTGAGATGTTTCGAAGCTTTTATTTAATTAATTTTTGGATAAATTTTTATTTAGATTTCATCATGACGCCTAAAAAAATACGAGAACAAGATTGGAGATGGATTGGAGTAACTCTACAAAGATCGCTACAATTTAAGTAAGTAGGCCTAGCCTAGACCTACAAAATTTAAAGTACCGAGTACAGAGTTATTTAATCGTTGTTTTATTTATTTTTATATTCAGTCAGAGCACAAACAACTAAATAAAAAACCTTAATGGTCTTTGGAAATGTTGAAATAGTCTTCCGACTGCATTTTCCGTATAGGCCTAATTCAAACATAACCTAAAATATAGCCTATGCAAGTTCTCTCTCGGGATTATACTCTTAGGTTCAATTCGCCTTCTAATATAGTAATATATATTATTCTCGACTTCCAAATGCCGTCAGCCATAATATTATAATACATTGCACATGTAACTCTTAAGCTTGGAAGTAGGCCTAGTCCATGATTCACACTCGGTTGGTGGTAGTGAATGTATTGGTGATTATTTATGAAGCTTATAACTTATGTACTTGGCTACTGACCTATAGCCTACTTAGTAGTAGGCAGATAAAATATTTATATTAGGTCTATTTTTATTTGTTTCAGTCATGGTTGCGACAGAGTAGTGTGATGCCCTTCAACGAACTTCAAGGGTTGTGCAACATGAATCAATCATCATTCTGAAGAGCCATATACTCAAATGTGCATGGTATATGCACTGCGCTGGAGTCACATATGCAAATTTTCAGAGAATACCAACAATATCTCATAGCTCTCTTTTAGTTCTCGACATAAGTTATTGCACCACTGAATGTCTGGTGAAAATTACTGATGTACTAATGTTGGGTGAGACAAAGTCATTGTTCGCGACTTGGTTAGATGACACGGTTTGGGCGAAGCCACTGGTTGCAATTCGTTATAAATATTGGTCGCAGCTATAGCCTACTTGTATTATTTCTGAATGAAAGTGGCTTATACACCTGCATCGGACATGATTGTGACTGTATGCTGTGATGGCTGCGCTAGATTTATTAGCACACAGGTAACGATATTTGTAGGCTATACATTATACGGTAATAGAAAACTACAAATTTCATAGATCTCATAGGCCTATACTACACAGCTTGGACATTCTTAAAATTCACGACACGTGAATAATGAAATAAAAGGCAAAACCATTGGCCTGGATAAAGATTGACTACCACCACTGTGCATGATGATAACCGGGGGTGTTATATATTAGCTAACGCGGCCCGCGTTACCTCAATTTTTCATATTAAAGCATTGTTGTTTCTTATGGCTAGCCCAGATTCCAATCCATCAGCTTTCTTGCATTCCAATAGAGTTGTGTGAGGTTTCCTGAAGTTCTAGCAGTCACATAAAGTTTGTTGCAATGTGGCAGGTGTCCCTTATCCATTTTACTTCCAGGTTCGTGACAAAGTGTGCATTTTCAGATCTCAGGATGTCCCAAATAGGATCACGACTTATATAGATGGAATTCCAGCTGAGTCTGCCATTTTCGCTGTTAATTATGCACAAGTACAGTATTGCCAATCCCACACTTACGGGATTACTTTGTATAAGCGCGGTACCATGAAACAAAATAGCGCCAAGTTTGAACCAGTTCGCAATGGATTGTGCAAGCTGTTTTTGTCTAGACCAATAATTGTTAATTCATTAGGCCATACAAACACCCCTGGCTTTTGTCACGCACAGTGGGGGTAGACATGCATCAATAATTTTCGGGGCTCACTGTCTGTTTTATAACCACCATTTTCGTTTCATCCATGGCAGTGAATTGTTTTTATCTACATCCTTTCATTTCACGCCATTTCATTTCATTAGGGCCGATAACCTCGATGTTAGGCCCTTTAAAACAACAATTATCATCATCATTAAGCTATATCTGTATTAAATAGTTGTAAAGGGAGTTGGGGCTGTCTGTGCCTCCAGGTGAAGTTTATTGCTTGTGTTTTGGCCATGTTTACTGTAATTTTGTTATGAATTAGCCATGGTTCGAGTTGATTAATGTGGTTTTGGAGTTTTCTTCTGGCTAGTTCAGGGTCACGTGATTTGACCATTATAGCAGTGTCGTCTGCAAATATAGCAGTTAATGTGTCGAGAGGTTTGGGAATGTCGTTGATATATATTAAGAAAAGGATCGGGCCCAGGATGCTACCTTGGGGGACGCCCGCCTGAATTTGTTTGGTTGTGGATTTAAAATTGTTTATGCTTATATAGAATTTACGGTTAGTGAGGTATTGATTTATTAATTTAATGTAGGTGGAGGGAATGATGAAGTTAATGAGTTTGTGAATTAATGTAGTGTGGATTACCCTGTCAAAAGCCTGTTGATAGCCAAGGAATAGTGCTAACGTGCCCTGGTTATGGTTATAACCATGCGTTATATATTCAGTGACTCTCAACAGCTGGTGGGTAGTGGAATGTCCTGCTCTAAAGCCAAATTGTTGCCTATTGAGGCGTTCGTTAACTTGGGTTACGATTTGTTTGTATAGTATTTTTTCGAATAGTTTAGAGATTACGCTTAAGAGGCTAATAGGCCGGTAATGTTCAGGGTCCTTTTTGCTTTTCCTGCTTTTGGAAAAACTATAATTTTGGCTAGCTTCCATTGTTGCGGAAAATATTCTAGCCTAATGATGGAATTTAAAATGGGTGCCAAATGAGTAAGGGCTTTTGCCGTGAGGTTTTTCGGCATGGCTGCATGTATGTTGTCATCCCCTGGGGCCTTATTTGGCAATTTTTTAATCAGGTGGCTGATTAATTGGTTGGAGATGCTTGGAGTTTCAGCAGTGTTCGGAGTATGAAGAAAGTTTTGGACTGATATATTTGTGTAGTTGTCATAATTATAGTCACGAAGATTAAGGTTTGGTTGGAAATGTTTCTCCAATGTTTCGGCAAATAGTTCGGTTTTCTCTTGGGTGCCCGCAATTATTTGCCTATTGTTTTTGAGGAGAGGGGGAATGTTGGTATTTTGTCTAGTTAATATTTTTGTGATTTTCCATAGATTTTTATTGGAGGTGTCTGCGTTAATATTTTGCAGCTTTTGGTTACATTTTTCGTTTGAGTAGCGGTGAAGTTCCTTTTTGACTTTCGCGTGTAGCCTATTGTATTCAATTTTGGCTTGTATTGTAAGTGTTCTTTTGAATATCTTATTGGCGTTATTTTTATCTTGTATAAGCTGTTTGATGTCTTCAGGGAGGGAGTACGGAGTTTGCTTTAAAGGTACCGTGCTGGTTTTGGCCGCGGTAATTAAGATTTGCGTGAATAAATTTAAATGTTCGTCCAATTTTGATGTAGTGTTAATATTTGGAAGTTCAGTTAGTAGTAGTGAGTCTAATTGCTCTTTATACTTTTCAAAGTTGATTTTTTTGGGATTAATAGTTTTGTGGCTGTTAATGTAAGGTAGTTTTGCACCTACGTCTAGTATGACTGGAAGGTGATCTGGCGAGAGTGCGTGAATGACGTCAAGTTGTGTATTGTGAGTGATGTTTTTAATTAGTGCGATGTCCAATACGTCACCACTTAGGCTGCCGTTTCTGAAGCAGTAATGAGTTGGTACCGTGGGTGCAGTAATGAAATAATGTTTATTGCTATTATGTTTTAGTAAATATTTGCCATTATCGTTAGTGGTTATACTATGCCAGTTTGTATGCTTGGTGTTTAAGTCCCCAAAGACTATTGTTTTACGGTGGGCTAATATAATGTCTAAATCTTGGTTAAGAATGCGTTTTTGGGGAGGATTATAGGCTGAAATAATGCGATAAGTGATGTTCTTGAGAGTAATAATTATTGCGGTGGCCTCCATATGTGTTAGCGGTTCTAATTCGTCTTCGTAATGTGGTATGTTTTGTTTAATTGCTATTAGAGTGTCACCGCCCGGGTCGGGTCGGTCATTTCTGTAGATTCTGTAGTTTGGGATATTAAAGCGTGTAGTGTTGTTAAGTTTAGTCTCTCGTATTAGTAGAATGTCTATATTGTGTTCTTTGAGAAAATGGGTAAGTTCTATCTTTTTGTAGCGGAAGTACGCACCATCCGCGTTCCAGGAGCATAATCTTAAGTGTTTTAAGCCCATTGTTGTTGTAGATTACCCATGGTGTTAGTGAGCTGAGTGAGGCTATTGCTTAGCTGCTGTATGCCTTTGAATAGGTATTCAACCAGGCTGGATAGTGCGATTTGGAGGTTTTTAATTATTAGTTTAATTGGTTCTGCGAGGTTGTCTGGAATTGCAATTCTATTGAAGAATGGAGGACGCTCTGATGAGCCCTGGTTGCGGCCGGAATGCTGTGAGGTATTAGCGGAAGTGCTGGCTGTATTAGTTTGGTCTGAGGTTGTGTTATTGTTTGCTGCCCTATGGGCGAGTGTATTTGTTTGGGCTGATGATGAGGTACTGTTTGTTGCCTGTTAAGCTTGGGCCCTATCAGGTCTTGCGTATGAAGGCTGAAGCGGGGGCGGGGGGGGGGGGGGGGGGCGCTAGATTCTGGAGCGAAATTGTCACCATATTTAATAGGTGCTGGACGAAGCAAGGGAGCATTTAGCTGGAAGTTTTCTGGTTGCCGTCTAGTTCTCTGTGTAGCGAACCTATTATCGCTGCGATCAACTGAGGTGTCAGAGCTAGGATCGTATTGACTGGGAGGTTTGTCTTCATAATCGTAGCGATTGTATGCCCTATTGTTGCGGTTGATTGGTGAACGTCTAGAAGTGTTTCTTTTCCTGTGATTAGGGTTATTGGCTTCAAAAGGGGGGAAGTCTTCTTCGTCTGACATTTGCGATAGTGCCTGATACCTATTGTGAGTTTCTGGAGGGAGTGGCTTGTGGAAGGTAGGTTTGTTTAGGCTGGAAGCTGAGTTTTGTTGCCGAGTGACCAGTTGTCTAGGAGGTATAGCTCCTTTTTTTATTGTTCAAAGCCTGCTTGTACTTGGGGCAGCTTCTTGACGATGCGACATGGCCTCCATGGTAATTGGCACAAACTCTGGGTTCATTAGGAGTAATTCTGCATTCGGCTGGCTTATGTGGACCTGCACATTTAACACATTTGACTGGGAGAGTACAGTAGCCTCTCTAGAGTGGCCGAATTGTTGGCAATTGTAACACTGGGTGACAGTGGCTTTAGTGGAGTCCCTGTAGTCTTCTATTTTTATGGTTTGGCAAATAAGGTGATCTATTTGATGGAGGTCTGAATTATTTGGAGTTAGTTGATATGTTACGAGGAACAGTGGCATAGTAGTTATTTTGTTGGCGCTAGTGCTATTGGGATTGTACTTAGTTAGTTGTCGGATGTATTGGACAGTGAAGTTTTTCCTGTTTAGGTCCTCAGTGATTTCCTCAATTGTGGTGTCATGAGGTAGGCCGCGAATGACTACTTGTCTTGTAGGGCGTTTTGCAATTGGATGTGTGAAGTAGTTGATTCTGGATTCTTTTAAAAACTCTATGACGAGGTCATAGGCTGTCAGATTAGTTAAAGTGAGGGTGGCTCCATCGGGAGTAGGCTTGAGATCGTATCTCTGGTCTGTGATAATGCTGTTTATTAGCTGACGTAGGTCCCTCCATGTTTTAGAAGTTCTGATATTTATTGGAGGGAGCTGCTGTTTGCGAGTTGCATTGTTGGCGTTAGCAGCTGAGAGTGAGGGCATTGCGTTTGTGTTTGCTGCTCTTGATGTTGAGGGCATGGACATGACATTTGGATTGCTTGTTAATGTTTGCGGGTTTAAATGTGAAGAGGTAGAGTCATTTGGTAAGGCTGTGGCTGGGAGATTTAATTGTGTAACTGTGGTTGGTTTTTGTTCAGGCGTCTCAACAATGGTTTGGACTGTAGTTGGTATTGTTGACTGAGCAGAGGAGCTGAACTCGGTGTCTTCGGGGGCCGGTCTGCTAGTAACGTTTTGGGATTGTCGTGTATTAACCATTGTTGTACTGATAGAAGATATGATTTTAGAAGTGGAGATATGGTAATTTAGAGTCAAGAAAAAGTGTATCGCTATGTGGATGTTTGAGCTGTTATGTTCGAGTAGTCTAGTTGTACGGAATAACTGTTAGAAATGCTTCCCCCTAGGGTGAAGAATGTATTGTTTTGAGAAACCTAACTGTGTTATAATTTATTCAAACACTTGCGTGGATAGAAGAAATATAACTACCGGTGGTGATAGCAGTTCGCTGCAGGTTACAGTTTTTAAAAGGTGTCTCCTTGGCAAGCAGCGAGTTCTGTATCAGCCGGCGGTTATGTGTATTTAATTGTTGGCCTCAGCTGCGGCTCAGGCCCACCGTACCGCGAACGCGGCTATTCGAAAGCCCCGCAACAAGCAGCCAATCGCGTGGCACCCCGAGCGTGGTAAGCAGTATAAAAGCGAGGTCACTAGTGTGATACAAGCCCAATACGGGAGCTTGAACAAATTGCCAACACGCCGAGCCTGGAGCAACACATACTCAAACTCACATGCAAAACTTATCGCGCCACACTAGCTAACACGGTGAACCCACTCTTGTGCACTGCATAGGCAGGTATAACAATCACCGTGGAAGCAAATACCCTACGCCCAAACACATTCTGTGGAGGCACTGACGTGGAGCAGATAATGGCACAGAAGTTCCCAAGCGGCAAAAATAAATAAATAACCCCTCACACAAATTTGGCCATCCCCCAACACTAAACGGCCACCCCATGCATCCCCACAACAGCTGCAATAATAATAATAATAATAATAATAATAATAATAAAAAATAGACTAGATGCTAGATTTTAGTTTTTGTAATGTAAATGGTTTTGGAATTTAATATCTTAAAGTAACTTTTGTACATATTAAACCTAATTTGCTATAAATTATAATAGACCTTAGATCTATAGGACGTCCAGCTAGGCAGCTCGCTAGCTGGAGAAACTAGCATAGATTAGATTAGGCTAGAACAAACAAGACGACACTGCCAAGCCTAGATTAGGACAAGGGACATACATCCCCATCTATGGACCGGGTGCTATGCGCCTACTAACACTGTACATACGTATATCTTTGTCTGTGCCACTTGTTTGTTCCAGCAGCAGCTACGGGGAGCACGCCGATCCTGGCGCAGCCGCCAGGACCAGGACGAGAGCGCGCGCCCCTGTATTTGCAGGCAGGCACCCTCTCCGGATCGGAGAACTGTTATTGGACGCACGGGCCAGTGGATAGTGCTGCCTTAGGGTGTGGCCATCCACTTCCCGTGCGACCGCGCGCTAGACCCAGCAGTAACAGTAGACCAGATCCCCATATGACAACAAGGCAAGTAAAGGACGCTGCGCGTGCGTGCATGACACACCTCCTCTACTAATAACAACCCAACCAATCCTTCCACATCCTTGCATGTGGCTATCTCCAATCTGCCAGGTTTTTCTTGTAGGCAATCTTTCTTTCTGCCTATGGGTTTTTTCCTGGCCCTTCGCTTAACCCAAACCCACTTATATTTCCCAACCTAAATGATGATGCCTGGTAGAGTACTTGGTACTGGGACAGGCAATAAGGCTCGCACGCCTCATCAAACCCCCCTCTGTTTCTTCTACTATCGTAGTTACTAACAGCATGTCGGAGGCAGCAGTAGTAAAGGTCGGCTGTCACGCGGGGGGTGCGGGCTTACACTTTTCGCCCCCCCCCCCCCCCCGAATTAAAAAAAAGTGATACAAGCGAGTGGAGCATTTTGGGCGGACATGGCCGCGTCATTTCGTCGACAGCGCTCCAGAGAGTAGCATCAGCAGCGCACTCTACCTCTTGCCGGTGGCCGCAAGGAGAAGCTTCGTCAGCAGCAAGGAGAAGTCGCCTCCCGGGTCTCTCACCCTGGGGCAAGCATCTTCGCGCCATCCGACTGGTTGTGACTGGACCTACGCCGAGGTTCGCCGCTGCGAGCTTACGTCTGGTGGCCCCTTTGGGGTGCCTGGGCGGTTGTCAGAAGCACCTTCAGTGAGCCACTTCGGTGGTCGCTCTGGAGTACAAAAGAGCACGTTTGTCGCACCTGAGCCGCAGTCCATCGGTTCACCCGGGTATTTGGAGGTCCGCTTGCTTTTTGCCGGGAGACACCCCACAAAAAACTGTTCCCTAAAGCAACGGCACCAGATCCCTGTGGCCCATTCTCTCTTGCCTCGTCTGAGCCCACCCTCCTGGGTGCTTGGCCTTTCTTTTTGTCCCTTCCGGCCGACCTTAGGGTCCTTGGCCTGTATAGCTTGGTACAACCTGTTCGCTTTCGCGAATGTTTTTTTTGTAGGCTATGTTTCCCGCACGGTTTGAAACACACGTTCAATTATTCTGCTCCATTATTTTTTTTTCGTTATAATTGCAGTATGAACGCGGTGTTCTGATTATTTATTTAACTTACGTTTCATTTGAATTGTTGTTCTTTATTATTCTTGTACTCACCTTTTTTCTGAAGTGTCTTTCTAGACGCACCATACTGTCACACTGTTTCATGAGGTACTGTGTTCGCCTCAGCGGCAACCCTCTCAACGTGCATGGGGCTGTGCGTTGATTGGCTGTTTGACACCCCTCCTTCATTCTGGAATGTTCGGCTGCTGTCGTCATTTCCACTATATATTCTCCGCCTCGCCGTCCTGCGGCCTGTCTTCACCTGCCCACGGCTGTCTGACCACTTCAGTGCAGCCTGCTCGGCGCACTGTTTACCAACACTGTTTGACCTGAAGCTATCTACGCGGCATGCTTCACTGCTTAGACTTTGTCGGGCTGAGCAGTCCGGGGTCAACAACCTTCATCTAGGCGACAGCTTCGTCACTTAATTTCTCTACAACTCGGCATGATGGAATCGTAGCTGCTTGCACCTGCTAAACCAGGTCATTCCCAAGAGGCCTGGCACTGCTGGTTATGTTTCGCTGGAGGAATTACCATCTATCTTCTTTGGAAGCCACATCACGGCTTCTTAGAGAACAACTTCACTGGACTTCACGACCCACTCTACGCGGGCCAGCCAATTCTTGGTCTACACTCTGACCTTGGATTCTAGACGAACTAACTTGTCCTGCCTGGACAATCATCATCGCTTCCCGCTATTGTCAGCGGGGTCTCCGCAGGATTACTTATGGAAGATACTCCCTGTATCAAGTATCGAACTGGTGGTAACCAATCACTCATTTTACATAATACAAGGCCAAGCCTTTACTATTTCTAACTTTGTTGTCATGGAATTTTCTCTATGAACTTTTTTATCGGGTTGCCTGTTATTAGTCTTTCTTCATTCATTTTTTTCTAGTCAATGCTACTTACAAGTTGTTTTTTGAGTTTCCTGGAGAGACGGGCATTTTTGAATTGCCTCTTTTAAATAATCATTTTAATGCAAATAATTGTTACTATTTATTCAAATGTTTAAAACAATCAAATAAATGTATCAACAGTCAAGTAACTTTTGGTCTCTTCCATATAGTCCTATTATAGTCCACTGTGTGCCCTAAACCTAATCCAATGCTATTTCCCAGTTGGGGTGATATCTTAACATAAACCCCTTTCCATGGTACCTCAACCCCGGATCGAACCCAGAACCTCCATTCTGAGACCACAAATTCTATTCTAAAAAAAAAACTTGTGCAATCTAATATTTGTCTTATACATTTCAGTTATCGTGGCTAGCGCAGGAGATCTGCGGGAAAGCGGAAGCAATCCCAGCATAATACACAACTGGTTTCTTTCTGGAAAGCAGGTCTGTCTGGTGCCGCAAGCAGCTTTGGTAAGTGAGTCATTCCAACTTCCCAGCCATGCCAGTAATTATAGATGATAAACTGTTAAACTCTCGGGCGGCCTACAAAGGTCAACTCACCCGTTTTCAAAAATATTTAGCTACTCTACCGAAAGAGGAACAAAACCTTGATATTATATCTCAGCGTTTAAAAGCTTTTGAACAGGCGTAAGAGAAATATGATCTCGTGCAACTTGAAATTGAAATCAAAAGTCCAGAACATCAATCAGATAGGGAAGAAGTAGAGAGTAATTACTTTGATACACACGCTCAGGCTGTGGCATTAGTTAGAACTTTGACCCTGGCGTTGAAGGTAGAGGAAACCCAAGGAAGAATTAGCGACCATGGGAATGGTATCAAACCATTGCTACCTAAAATTGAAATTCCGCATTTTTCAGGAAAGGAAGAGATGTGGCAATCATTCTTTGAATTGTTCAGTTCATTAGTACATGATAATGCCACACTTCCAGAAATTCAGAAATTTCATTATTTAAAATCCATTTTGCAGGGACCACCCCTGCAACTTATAAGAGAACTCCCCTTAACAGGAGAAAACTATAACATTGCTATAGAGCTTCTTAAAGGTCGTTATGGCAACAAAAAATTATGCCTACAGAGGCATATTCAAGCCTTATTTAACCTGCCCGCATTGCGAGCTGACAGCTTGTCAACACTGCGAGCCTTAAGTGACACGGTCCAACTACACGTCAGAGCATTGGCACGGTTGAATCAACCGGTCGAGCATTGGGATCTATTCTTAGTTCACTTGGTTACTTCTAAATTTGATTCATCAACCTTAAAGGCATGGGAGAGGGAACTAACAAATGACACTTCATATACCTATGGCTCATTGGTTACGTCTATAAATAATAGATGTCAGGTTTTATCAGCCATAGCCTGTCATATGTCAGGAAGTGCAGATAACAAATCTAATGTTGTGAAGCCAGTCGGTACTAAAATAAACAAATCTGCTGTCTTTACTGTTCAACATAATTCAACAGATTGTATTCTCTGTAAAGCGCCTCACAGGTTATATTCCTGCGTTGCCTTTAAAGCCCTTTCTACCGACGAAAGACGCAAATTAATAGCTCAAAAAAGATATTGCTACAACTGTCTGTCAACCAGGCATATGGTGCCTGATTGCGTATCTAAAAATACTTGCTCCCATTGCAAGGCTCAACATCATACCTTGCTTCATAGGTTTGAAAAGCCACGTCAGGCTCCTTCCCCTGGATGTTCTAAAGATACATCCCCAGGAGCCAATGCGCAATCTTATACTCAGAGCTCTAGCTCTATTCGTAGTTCCCAGGTGCTACTATCAACCGTGTTATTAAAAGTTCAAGATTCCTCTGGTAGATGGCTTGAAGCACGTGCCTTATTGGATAATGCCGCCACCCATGACTTCATAAGTGAGCGTCTCATTAAGAAACTTGGTCTCCCCAAGCAACCTACATTAATTCAGGTTACCGGTATTAACAATAGCAATGTTAAATCTTTGCATTTTGTTCGTGTTCACATCAAAGATGCTGTTAATTGTAACACAACATTTCAGTTGAATTGTCTTGCCATTGATACTATTGGCAGTAATACCCCTAGTACATCTTTTGAAATTAGAAATTGGCAATTTCCTCATAACATTCAGTTGGCAGATCCAACATTTAATACGAGCGCTCCAGTAGACATACTTCTCAGTGCCCAAGTATTTTGGCAATGTCTCCTTAGCTCTAAGGTTAAAATATCACCAGGAGTGTTTGTTCATCATACCAAGCTAGGTTGGTTAGTAACGGGTCAGGTCCCTCGTAAGTCGTTCCAAAATTTCTCACAATGTCATTTTGTCAATACAAGTCTCGATTACAACTTAGAAAGATTTTGGAAAATCGAAACTATAGATTCAGTTTCACCTTCCTCAGTTGAAAATGAAATGTGTGAAAAACTGTTTCGCGAAACAACCAAACGCAATTCAGAGGGTAGATTTGTCGTAACAATGCCCCGAGTGGATAATCCACCTCTTTTATTTGAAACACACCCTAGGGCTCTTAGAGCACTCTATGCTGTGGAAAGCAAATTTAAACGTGACCCTGTTGTTAAAGCTCAATACTCCACATTTATGGAGGAATATGAGGCACTCGATCACATGGAGGTTGTTACCAAGAAAGATGATGCTTCTTATACCCCATCTGAAGTCATTTACCTCAATCATCTTCCTGTTTGGAAGAATGAAATTTTAATGGAAAACATAAGAGTGGTCTTTAATGGCTCTGCATTGGATGCCAATGGAACTTCTCTGAATGACACATTATTATCAGGCCCTCCTATTCAATCTGACATTTCTTCTGTTTTAATGAATTTTCGCTTGTTCCCTATCGCAGTGATATCTGATATCAAGCAGATGTATAGACAGATTTTGGTCGATCAACAACAGCGTGACCTTCAGAGAATTTTTTGGCGCGACGAGCCTACTAAACCCGTCAAGATTTTTCGGCTAAAAACATTAACCTATGGACTAAAGCCTTTGCTTTTTTAGCCATACGTACGTTGAAATTACTTGCTGAACAGGATGGCCCGTTGTATTCTCCTAAGGCTTCTGAAGTGTTAAAATCATCATTTTACGTTGACGATTTTCTTCATTCATTTGAGTCAGTATCTGAAGCACTGCAAGTCTCTAAGGATTTGACAGCTTTGCTTTTGGGAGGCGGATTTTCCTTGTGCAAGTGGAACTCTAATTCGGAAGAATTTCTTTCTAAATTTCCATTAACTTCAGTATATAACGACTCAGTAGAGCTTCTTCATGAAAATAATTATATCAAAACTCTAGGCATCTATTGGAGTCCTCAAAAGGATTTTTTCTTTTTCAAAATTAATCTCAGTGACATCAAACCGCAAACTAAGCGGCAAATTTTGTCTGAGATTGCAAAGATATTTGATCCTCTCCAATTTTTGGCGCCATTCATCGTCACAGCAAAGCTTTTCATGCAAGACCTTTGGTCTTTGAAAACTGGTTGGGATGAACCAGTTCCTTCCGAGTTGCAAAAAAATTGGATTTCTTAGAGAAATAGTTTGGAAGATCTTTCTAATGTTATTATCCCGCGAGTGATTATTCCCTTTCCCTCCTGTGGAGGATATGAACTTCACATCTTTGCCGATAGCTCATTGAAAGCTTATGGATGTTGTGCGTACATTGTTTGCCGTAATTTTGTCAAGTCATATTTATTTTCCAATTTAATTTGCGCTAAGTCGAAGGTGGCCCCTCTTAAATCTTTATCCTTGCCACGACTGGAACTTTGTGCTGCTCTTCTGGCGGTTGAATTATCGGTCAAAATCTGTCAATCTTTGAAAATCCGATTTATTAAAACTTACTTTTGGAGTGACTCAGCCATCACGTTGGCATGGATTGCCAAACCTCCCTCGCATTGGCAGGTGTTTGTAGCTAATAGAGTGTCCAAAATTCAACAATTGTCTAATCTTGAACAATGGCATCATGTATCTGGCAAGGAGAACCCTGCAGATGTCATTTCTCGGGGATGTTCCCCTCTTATGTTGGCTAACCTGACATTATACTGGCACGGTCCCCGTTGGCTTCTGCAAGAACCTTCCGCTTGGCCAAATTTTCCTCTTCCGGAGTTATCAGACTTGCCGGATTCTGGTAAGATTACTGGATCTTCTCTTCTCGTTTCCGACTCTCCCCTTCTCTTGCAGCGATATTCCTCTTTCCATAAATTGGTGAGGGTTATGGCTTATCTCCTTCGATGGAAATATTTTGTGGTAGAACAACCTCTTTTTCCTAAGCCATATTTAACCCTTTCTGAATTAGGTTTAGCCACTACAAAAATCTTATGGCTTACTCAACAAGAAATATTCTCTGAAGAATGCCAGGTGTTGTCCCAAGGTCAATCCCTTAAGAAATCGAGTAGGCTTTCCTCACTCGCCCCCTTTTTGGATACTGATGGTTTATTAAGAGTAGGAGGACGTTTATCTTTGGCTGATCTTTCTGAGGATAAAAAACATCCAATTATTCTTCCCTCAAAGCATCATGTCACTTCCTTAATCATTCGTCAGTATCATTACCAGCATCTTCATGCTGGTACTCGCACATTACTTTCTATCATTCGTGAAAGGTATTGGCCCATAAACGGAGTCCATGAAGTTACCTCTGTTATCCGGAAGTGCATTCCATGTTTTAAATCCAACCCTAAAGTTACCGCTCAGCTCATGGGTGATCTTCCCAATTTTAGATCCGCGCCTGCTAGACCCTTTACCTTTACGGGGGTGGATTATTCCGGGCCTTTTGTTTACAGAAGAAATTCTCCTGAGGCCAAAAAATGTATTTCTGGAAAACTCTATATTTCGCTGTTTGTATGTATGGTCACCGGAGCAGTTCACTTAGAACTAGTTACCAACGCCTCTACTGCTTACTTTTTGGCAGCTTTTGCCAGATTTTCTGCTCGCAGAGGTCTTCCTTCAGAAGTATTCTCAGACAATGCTAAAAATTTTATCGGAGCTTCTGAGCAAATTAAGAGAGCTCTTACTCAAAATTCAGCGCTGGAAAGGATTACTGATTATCCTCACCAGAGAAATTTCAAGTGGCACTTCATCCCCCCTTATGCACCTCATCAAGGTGGGCGGTGGGAGTCTTGTGTGAAACTCACCAAGAAGCACCTTAGACGTGTTTGTGGCCACACCCCCCTTTCTCATGAAGAGTTTAATTCCTTAATCATTTTTATTGAGGGCATAATTAATTCTCGTCCTTTATCACCCTTATCTAATGATCCTTTAGATCTTCTGCCATTAACGCCAGGCCATTTTCTTATCGGTGGTCCTTTGACTGCCTCTCCCCCTTTGTTATATTCTAATTCTCAATCTTCTTTAGCCATTTCTTGGCGCAAAATTGAAAGTTTGCGCAACAATTTTTGGCGCCGCTGGAGGTTGGAATACCTCGGTTTGCTTCAGCAGCGTGGTAAATGGCGTGTTTCCTGCTCTAACCTTCAGATTGGGGACTTGGTCCTTTTGAAAGACCCTAGTCCCCCTCTTGTCTGGAATTTGGGTAGGGTTGTTGAGTGCTTTCCTGGCAGAGATGGTAGGATTCGCGTGGTAAAACTGCAGACTTCTGCTGGCCATTTTCTCAGGCCAATCACTATGATTGCTCCTTTGCCACGCGAGGCCTAACTTCTGCGCTTTCTTACTGCAAATTTTTCTCGCCCCTCCCAGCATGTTCGCTTTCGCGAATGTTTTTTTTTTGTAGGCTATGTTTCCCGCACGGCTTGAAACACACGTTCAATTATTCTGCTCCATTATTTTTTTTCGTTATAATTGCAGTATGAACGCGGTGTTCTGATTATTTATTTAACTTACGTTTCATTTGAATTGTTGTTCTTTATTATTCTTGTACTCACCTTTTTTCTGAAGTGTCTTTCTAGACGCACCATACTGTCACACTGTTTCATAAGGTACTGTGTTCGCCTCAGCGGCAACCCTCTCAACGTGCATGGGGCTGTGCGTTGATTGGCTGTTTGACACCCCTCCTTCATTCTGGAATGTTCGGCTGCTGTCGTCATTTCCACTATATATTCTCCGCCTCGCCGTCCTGCGGCCTGTCTTCACCTGCCCACGGCTGTCTGACCACTTCAGTGCAGCCTGCTCGGCGCACTGTTTACCAACACTGTTTGACCTGAAGCTATCTACGCGGCATGCTTCACTGCTTAGACTTTGTCGGGCTGAGCAGTCCGGGGTCAACAACCTTCATCTAGGCGACAGCTTCGTCACTTAATTTCTCTACAACTCGGCATGATGGAATCGTAGCTGCTTGCACCTGCTAAACCAGGTCATTCCCAAGAGGCCTGGCACTGCTGGTTATGTTTCGCTGGAGGAATTATCATCTATCTTCTTTGGAAGCCACATCACGGCTTCTTAGAGAACAACTTCACTGGACTTCACGACCCACTCTACGCGGGCCAGCCAATTCTTGGTCTACACTCTGACCTTGGATTCTAGACGAACTAACTTGTCCTGCCTGGACAATCATCATCGCTTCCCGCTATTGTCAGCGGGGTCTCCGCAGGATTACTTATGGAAGATACTCCCTGTATCAAGTATCGAACTGGTGGTAACCAATCACTCATTTTACATAATACAAGGCCAAGCCTTTACTATTTCTAACTTTGTTGTCATGGATTTTTCTCTATGAACTTTTTTATCGGGTTGCCTGTTATTAGTCTTTCTTCATTCATTTTTTTCTAGTCAATGCTACTTACAAGTTGTTTTTGAGTTTCCTGGAGAGACGGGCATTTTTGAATTGCCTCTTTTAAATAATCATTTTAATGCAAATAATTGTTACTATTTATTCAAATGTTTAAAACAATCAAATAAATGTATCAACAGTCAAGTAACTTTTGGTCTCTTCCATATAGTCCTATTATAGTCCACTGTGTGCCCTAAACCTAATCCAATGCTATTTCCCAGTTGGGGTGATATCTTAACATAAACCCCTTTCCACAACCTAGGTAGGTAGGGACCACACTACACTAATTGTACGCTCACCCACAGATACAGCCGTGGCCATGTCTGGCCAAGGCACTCACCAGACAACACGCCCAACCACGTCTAGCCGACTCGGGGTGGATCGAGTAGCCCTGAAAGGCGACAACGGGGTGGCAAACTCGAATCACAAAGGCAACTTTCTCCGTAAAACCTCACCGCCAACAACCAACACTAAATCACGAAGCAACACAGAAACTCCTCGAGCAAAAATTCTGAAAATAGCGACAATTACTAATATTAAACCGTTATTGGAAACTCAAATCCATACACCAGATGGCCTACAAACAGCAGAGCAACTGTTAGACCAACAATACCCGACTAGACCTTGAAAAAGCACTTGCAGAACATCGCAAGGAAGAAACACAAGGCGCAACTGGTAAGAGGACTGGGGAAGTATTAACTCCACCATCGGGGGACATGCTACCTAAAGACAAGAGGACCAAACCCAGCAGCACACCAACTGAGCAAAATGAATTTCAACTAGTAACTGGTAAAAAAAGCTGCTAAATCACAGCAGGCTACAAACAACCATCAGCCGATAGAGACAAACAACACCTACAGCTCCCTGTCTGAGGAAGAAGGCGAAGATGAAATTGTACGTGGGGCACCAGCCAATAGAAACATGCCAAAAACGGTACCGCCACCTATCACCATAGAGCAAGATCCACTCCCATCTTACCAGAGGAGAGAGATGATCCGTCAACTAGCGTCTAAAGGCTTCACAGCCCGGACAGCCAAGACATCAGTAATAAAATACCAACTTAACGGCATGGAAGACTTCCGGCGAGTCACAGAAGAGCTAAGAAAGCAGGAGATGCAATTCTACACGTACGCGGCTGAAGCACCTCAAACCTTCCAAGTAGTGATAAGAAAACTACCGCTAGACACCAGGGTGGAAGACATCAAAGAAGCACTGACCGACATGGGCTATCCAGTACGCAATGTTAAACAACTAACGCGCGCATATCCGATAGAAGCAGGGTAAGGAAGCCAGGAAGAATCAGACGCGGAAACTCCATTGGAAAGACGTCGCAGCCCTTTGCCGTTATTCGCAGTAACTCTTGAAAACTGTGAAGCAGCAAAGGAAATATATCAGGCCACAACGCTCCTCGACCATGTTATAAGGGTCGAACGATCACGCAGACCACTAGGACCACCACAGTGCAAACGCTGCCAAAGGATAGGCCACACACAAAAAAACTGCAACCTTGCTCCACGATGTGTCAAGTGCCCAGGCAAGCACTCCACACAGGAATGCCCAGTAAATAACTGGCGGGAATTCCGGTGCTGCAACTGCGGGGGCAATCACACCGCCAACTACCACGGCTGCAAAATAATACAGCAAGCAGCAAGTAAGCAAGCACCAAACAAAATACAAAACCAGCAGAAAGAAATAACTGTAACTGGATACACTCCGCAAGAGAAACATTTCCCTGAAATAAAACAGAGGTATGTGCAGGCGCCACCGCCACCATCAGTCTGGCAGCAACGCCTAGATAACCAGCAACAGCAGTTAAAGGCAGTCATACCAACACCTCAAAACTCGCCTACAGAAACAACAAGCCAGCCACCACCAGAAAATAGCCAACAGCTACAGAGCTTCAAGCTATCTGATGACAGAGCCACAGCCCTACAGCAACTTGAGGGTCTACCAGCACACACAAAGTATCAAATCCTGTCGAACCGGTTCCAAGAGTCCGGCATACCTGACCAGATAAGTGCTATGCTATTCGAAATTATGTATCCTCCGCCTGGTGAAACCTGCCAGACAGTCGCCTTGAAATATATTATTAATAATGGCAGGAAATAAACAAGCCACTACACCCGTAGCCACAACACTCCGATGTCTCTACTGGAACGCGGAAAGTGTTATCCCTAAAAAGACAGAACTACAACAACTGCTGAAGGAACGCAGAATTGACATTGTACTCATGCAAGAAACCTTCCTCAAGCCCCAAAAACGTTTCACCATCCCAGGATACAAAATCGAAAGAAACGACAGGCCAACACCCCAAGGAGGGGGTACTGCAATACTAGTCAGGCATAATCTGACTTATAGCCAGCTAAAGGTACCACCGCTGGAAAACATGGAAGCCACAGCCATCCGTATAAACACGCGCGGTGGGCCCATCAATTTAGTCTCTGCATATAAACAGCCGAAAATCAAAGTCCTAACAAGAGATTTCGACAGCATACTTGGACTTGGCGGACCAACCATTGTGGCAGGGGATCTCAACTGTAAACACAACACATGGAACTCCATTGAAACAAACCAGTCTGGTAGGGACCTGCTCCGATACTGCGAGGACAACAACATACAGCCCATAGGGCCCACAGAGCCTACCAGAATCCCTAGGAACCAGAGCCATAAACCTGATATACTTGACATCATTCTACTAAAAGACGTGCAGCAACCTGTTGAAGTTACCACAATTAACGCTACTGACTCCGACCATAACCCTGTGCTTCTAGAGATAGGCAACGCAGAACTTCAGAAAGTGAGAAGCAAAAATATTGACATTAAAGCAATAGACTGGCAGGCCTTTAAGGAACTTAAAAACCACTACTTCGCTGAGGAACCCAAACCACTAACCACAGAAGCAGAGGTGGACCATGAAATCGAACAATTTACTGCTACAGTAAGAACGGCAGCAAAAACAGCCAAACTCCTACTACAGCAAAGGGAAACTAACGACATTCCGGACAACATTAAACGCCTCATTAAACTCAAGAACCTGGCAAGAAAAAGATGGCAACTCTTCAGGCATAAGAACAGCAAGGCTGCCTACAACCATCTGTCCCGACAATGCACAGCAGAAATCAAGGAGCATCTTAACAAAAAAATGGGAAGCAAAACTCCGCAGCCTCAGCACCCAGGACCACAGCATTTGGAAAATGACAAAATCACTAAAGAGACCAACGCAGCAGATGCCCATCCTCAAGAAAAATGATACGGAAGCACACACAGACACGCAAAAGCTGAACTACTGGCAGCAAGCTTAGCTGACAGATTTCAGCCCAATCCAAACCCAAAGGACCCGGAATACTCATGGCACGTAGAAAGCGCGATGAGACTACACGCCGAAAAGAAACTGGAAGGAAGCCCACGATACGCTTCAATAACAGAAATAAAGAAAGTACTCCACAGCTTGAAAAACCAGATGTCCCCAGGCCCTGACGGATTACCTAATAGGGTACTAAAGGAACTACCACTGGCAGCATTAAAACACTTGCAAAACATCACCAACAGCGCCATGCGGCTAGGCTATTTCCCCACTAAGTGGAAGGTAGCCCGCATCATAACCCTTAGAAAGCCTAACAAACCACCAACCAACCCCGACAACTACAGGCCAATCAGTTTTCTGGATGTATTAGGTAAACTGTATGAAAAACTTCTCCACGGCAGACTACTCATGACACCGGGAATAGTAAATGCCATACCCAATGAACAGTTTGGTTTCCGATCAGAACATTCCACCACTCAACAATTAGTACGGGTAGTCAACATGATTACAAACTCACTGAATCAGAACAGAGCTAGACCTGTAGTGTACCTCGACGTGGCAGAGGCTTTCGATAGGGTATGGATGCCAGCACTCCTGCTCAAACTAAGGAGACTCAACATTGATAACCACTACTGGAGAATACTAGCCAGCTACCTGTCCAACAGAACTTTCTACGTAGCAGTCAACCAAGCTGAATCAACCATACAACAAGTACAAGCGGGCGTGCCCCAAGGCAGCATCCTGGGCCCCTTGCTCTACATCATTTTCACGCACGATATACCCAAAACACCAGGAACGGAGATAGCACTCTATGCAGATGACACAGTAGTAACAGCAGACTCCTTCAAACCAGCAGTAGCGGTGGAAAAAATCAACACAGCAATAAAGGCACTCCAGGACTGGTTCGACAAGTGGAGAATCCGTGTAAACCCTACGAAAACAGTGGCAGTCTTGCACTCCTGCCGCTGGAACCATAAACCTACCACCAACATCAGAGTCTATGACAGGAACGTAGAATGGTCCACGGAGGCCAAGTACCTCGGGGTAATCCTAGACAAACGTCTCAACTTCAAGTCACATATCGAGGACACGGTCAAAAAAGTCAAACAGGCCAAACACATGATCTATCCGCTTACATGCAGAACATCGACACTAAACCTGCATAATAAGACTCTCCTCTATAAAATGCTGCTCAGGTCAATAATACTATACGCAGCGCCAGTGTGGGGAACCGCAAAAGACGTGCACCTCGAAAAGCTGCAGATCCAGCAGAACAAAGCGCTCAGGCTTATCACAAATTCGCATTACCTGGTGAATAATGAGAAGATTAGGCAAAAACTGGGCATCCAAACCATAAAAGCAGAGGTAATCCGAGCGACAAAAGCCTTCTACAAAAGCACCAGTGGACTACAGAACCCTCTTATACAGGAAATCCATGATATGGACGAAACTATCAGTTACAAGAAGCCTCATCCAAAAACGCTGATCCTACAGGGAGGCAGCTAGACAAAGTTCACAGAAAAGGCAAAACAGACGCGTGTGAACCACTCACACTAAAACCGCAACACGCTATAGTCTTAGGACTAACCTAAATGTACATATTGTAAACACTGTAAATTGAAATTCCATCATTTAGTAAACTATACCAAGTAGAACTAGATATAGCCAGTACACCGACAAGTGTGAAAATCACGCATTCATTGTAAATATGTAAATAAGCCACCTTTTGAATAGCGCCGTAGCATGGATGCTGTAAATATTGTACACTCATGCATTATGTAAATATGTATCTAATTATTTTCATCCTCCAAGGGACTATCTAAACCCTAAGTAGCAACTAATATAACCTTGATGATCCTAAGTTGTACCAAGCAAACCCACCCGATAGTAGAATAGGGACAAAGGGCCACATTAGGCTGGAAGTCCCATTGCTCCTTCCTGGACGCCGCCCCTTCGGGGCGACGTCCAGGAGTCGCAAACTGGATTTGGATTTGGATTGATACAAGCGAGTTGAGCATTTTGGGCGGACATGGCCGCGTCATTTGATGACGCGGCCATGTCCGCCCAAAATGCTCAACTCGCTTGTATACTAAGACGGCTACGTGATGCACTACGCAGACTAGAACTATGGCTCACCAAATGGCGAATCAAAGTAAACGCTGACAAGAGCCAGGCAGTGCTGTTCACCAAAAAGAACAGACCATCACGCCAGATAGCCAACCTTAGACCGCTCCAGCTGTTCAATCAAGACATCCAGTGGACAAACACGGTCAAGTATCTAGGAGTAACTCTAGATAAAAAGCTGACCATGCGACACCACGTCATGGATGTCAAGAAGAAGGTGAACAGGCGACTGACACAACTGTACCCTATCCTCAATAGGAAGAGCAGACTCAACACCAAGGTAGGGGTGGGTATGTACAAATCGCTGATTAGACCAGTTATGACGTACGCCGCCCCTGCCTGGGGCTATACAGCCAAGTCAAACGTTCAGACTCTACAAGTTGTCCAAAACAAAAGCTTGCGGTTAGCAACAAAGCTCCCGTATGATACACCAATGCGGGAGCTTGAACAAATTGCCAACACGCCGAGCCTGGAGCAACACATACTCAAACTCACATGCAAAACTTATCGCGCCACACTAGCTAACACGGTGAACCCACTTGTGCACTGCATAGGCAGGTATAACAATCACCGTGGAAGCAAATACCCTACGCCCAAACACATTCTGTGGAGGCACTGACGTGGAGCAGATAATGGCACAGGAGTTCCCAAGCGGCAAAAATAAATAAATAACCCCGCACACAAATTTGGCCATCCCCCAACACTAAACGGCCACCCCATGCATCCCCACAACAGCTGCAAAAAAAAAATATATATAGACTAGATGCTAGATTTTAGTTTTTGTAATGTAAATGGTTTTGGAATTTAATATCTTAAAGTAACTTTTGTACATATTAAACCTAATTTGCTATAAATTATAATAGACCTTAGATCTATAGGACGTCCAGCTAGGCAGCTCGCTAGCTGGAGAAACTAGCATAGATTAGATTAGGCTAGAACAAACAAGACGACACTGCCAAGCCTAGATTAGGACTAGGAACATACATCCCCATTTATGGACCAGGTGCTATGCGCCTACTAACACTGTACATACGTATATCTTTGTCTGTGCCACTTGTTTGTTCCAGCAGCAGCTACGGGGAGCACGCCGATCCTGGCGCAGCCGCCAGGACCAGGACGAGAGCGCGCGCCCCTGTATTTGCAGGTAGGCACCCTCTCCGGATCGGAGAACTGTTATTGGACGCACGGGCCAGTGGATAGTGCTGCCTTAGGGTGTGGCCATCCACTTCCTGTGCGACAGCGCACTAGACCCAGCAGTAACAGTAGACCAGATCCCCATATGACAACAAGGCAAGTAAAGGACGCTGCGCGTGCGTGCATGACACACCTCCTCTACTAATAACAACCCAACCAATCCTTCCACATTCTTGTATGTGGCTATCTCCAATCTGCCAGGTTTTTCTTGTAGGCAATCATTCTTTCTGCCTATGGGTTTTTTTTCCTGGCCCTTCGCTTAACCCAAACCCACTTATATTTCCCAACCTAAATGATGATGCCTGGTAGAGTACTTGGTACTGGGACAGGCAATAAAGCTCGCACGGCTCATCAAACCCCCCTCTGTTTCTTCTACTATCGTAGTGACTAACAGCATGTCGGAGGCAGCAGTAGTAAAGGTCGGCTGTCACGCGGGGGGTGCGGGTTTACACTTCCCCCCCCCCCCCGAAAAAAAATGACTCTGCTTAGAGTTGCTCTTTGCACCCGAAGGCTACCGGCGCGCAGATGGTGGTCCAGACCCTGGGGTATACCCAGCCGTTGCCCCGTGATCCCACTGCCAAGCGGTGATGATGCAGCAAAGGAGAACACAAGCGAAAGACGGCAGCGTGGTCAGATAAGTAAGCACTCAGTGGAAGTGGGTCCCCCTTTCGGGGAACGCCCTGGGGCCTACCGCTTTCACCCGTGTGTCCACTCCTTCCCAAGTCCCGTCCAGCAATATTCCAATTGGCAATGCCTAACTGCCGCCCTTCAAAACCAGGTCGCCAAAACAATGCTCGGCGAGACTGGAGTAGCCGCTGAGCCAGTAACGCGTATGGTCGCGGCCCACCCGTTAGGGCTGGCGCTGAGAAGTCACGGCTAGTTCTTCCCTCTATTGGCTGTATTTATCTGAAGCCTAGTCTCCAATTAAATAACTATCAGGCTGCCAAACCGGTAGCAGTTACCTAGGCCAATTAACTGCCTAAGGTGAATAACCACGCAAGACCTAAAGCATCAATTTGAGGTTGGTCGAGGAGATGAGGACTCTCACGACCGTCCTGGCGAGCTCCCAAGCGTAGAATACACTCCTGACCTGACCTCGTACCGACATTTTATACGTGGTGTTGTTTTCATAAATGGCTCACAGATATCGCTGACATCGTCCTCGGCCTCTATTCCGGACTCGAGTATCTCGAGTATTACGGTTCCAGACTCGATTCTTCGCGAGTCCACTCGCAGCCCATCACTAGTGTATCGTGTCTGCTGCTCTTCGAATCCCTAGCGATGCCGAAACATTCCGCATATGCACGAGAAATGCACAGAAATTTGTGCTCCCGAGACTCGAGTCTCCGACAATGGCCTCTCATAAACGGCCATATCACTGCCTGAAAGATTGCATAAGACCTTGATAAAATTGCTATTTCTAAAAAAACAAAAACAAAACAGGTGTATATCTCCATTGCCCAACCACTGCCTACTAGTTTATTTGAAGTTCACATTTCTGCCGAGCGTTGGTTAAATACAATCTTAGAGTTTCTATATGCAATATCACCTGGGCCAAGTAATGATTATCTTTCCACCAATGACCACCTGAAGCTATAATAGTCTTTAAGTGGCGCTCCTTGCGTCAAACCGTGAAAAACAACACCTTGTCTGGAAGTAATAGGACAAGAATGCCTTGTAGCAAGGTACTGAATCAAGAACCGAAAGCGCTATGGTAATAATAATAATATTTTTGATAAAATGTATAATCTGAAGAGCCATGCAGATGAAGGAAGAACTCCGGAGGCTAGGAATTATAGATGACGACTGTCGAGACAGAACACAATTCAGGGGAATACTTTTGAACATAGTTTCTTGTGGGAGAAAAGAGAGAACGCAGGGGAGGAAGATGGACAGCAGAGAGAAAGGTGCAACACTGAAAGAATGAAGGAAGTGTGGAGGAAGAGAAAGGAAGAAAGAACTATGAGAAGAAAATGAAATTATATTTGCGTGGTCCTTAATTTTGGCCGGTTCGCATAATGTAATATTGTTACTTGCCACCCCTAGTGGCACTTTTGTTAACTGGATTACGGTGGGTAGAAAAGCACAACACAGGATGTTCCTTTTAAAGAAATAATTAATTTTATTTCGGCCAGAAAGTTACACTACTCATCAGCAATTACAAGCAATTAGAACCTAACTCTAGTTTCCTCAAGTCGAGAACACTTCCCCTTTCACTTGTCAATGAGCCACAGAAGTTAATCCTCCCGCTAATGAGCCTAGTGGCCTTGACAGAACTACATGCAACTTCTTCCTTTTGTACACAAATTAGAGTTACTTACGATAACTTGCTACACGCAGCTTTGCTGTTCACGAGCTGGGAAACAATGCCACTGGATTTCGTAACCACAATATCTCAGACACTCAGTGAAAGCACACTCACTCAAAACACAGGCAGTACCCTGTATGCTTCTCACTTCCTCGCTTCACTAAGGGTTTCGCAAGTCACCACACTTCTGTCGTTTAGGATAAACGCTCACACTAGCTCGTAAAATACAACAACAACCACTGCTTGACAGGTCGCACTTATATAGCAGGCCGGTGACTCAATAAATGCTTCTAGATCCATCCAGGGTTCAAGGCTTCTCGAGGCTTCCATCGCTGGCTCAGTCACGAATATTCTGGACTATCCCTTTGTCCCAGTAGACCTGTTGCATAAGGCGCACGCAATACACTGAGGGAGAGCAGCCCAGCCCTGGGGCAGTTGTGACTCATGCGGCGAGCGATGAAACAAACTCACAGCCGTAACACCACCCCCTTCCTAAAAGGCTGATCGTCCCGATCAATCATTGGTCCATCTGTGTCCCATCGTAGGCTGCCAGGCGATCTCGATGCACGATCTTCATCTTCGCCCTCGGGCTCCGCTGGATCCTGTAGACGACATCGTTGATCCGTTTCACGACTCGGTACGGGCCCTCCCAGGACTTCTGCAGTTTGGGTGACAGGCCTTTCTTTCGTAATGGATTGAAGAGCCAGACCAGGTCGTCCTCGTGGAATCCGCCGGCATCCGTCTGCTGGTCGTATCGGGTCTTCATTCGGTCGGTCTCGATCCGCAGTTTCCTCCTCGCGAACGCGTGCACGTCCTCCAGTTGGTCGACCAGTTCTTGACAATACTGGCTTACCGGGACCGGATCATTCCCAGGTCGGCCGAAGGCAAGATCGACAGGTAGACGGAGCTCCCTCCCAAACATGGCCCGGGCTGGTGTGCACCCGGTGGCTTCATGCACGGCGGCACGGTAGGCCAGGAGAAATAGTGGAAGATGTTTGTCCCAATCCCTCTGGTGCTCGCTGATGACTATTCGGAGATGGTTCTCGATGGTGCGATTGAATCGCTCTACCATCCCGTCGGACTGAGGGTGTAGCGGCGTTGTCCTTGTCTTCCGGATTCCCAGCAGCTGGCATAGGTTCTGGAACACCTGCGACTCGAAGTTCCTCCCGTGGTCGGAGTGCAGCTCCAGGGGTACTCCGTACCGGCTGACGAATTCCTTCACCAGGGTCTCTGCAATCGTCGCGGCTTCCTGGTTAGGGAGCGCATACGCCTCAGGCCATTTGGTGAAGTAGTCGCTGACGACCAATATGTAGCGGTTCCCTGCCTCGCTTAATGGGAATGGCCCAGCAACATCGATGGCCACTCTCTCCATGGGGCCGCCCACGTTGTAGGTCTTCAGTGGACCCCGCCGTCTTCGTCCTGGGCCCTTGCTGGCTGCGCAATCGTGGCAACTCGCGCAGTGGTTCTCCACGTCGGTTCGGCATCCGATCCAGTAGAACCGCTCTCTCAGCTTCTCCAGGGTCTTCTTTATCCCTAGGTGTCCACCAGATGATTCTCCATGGACTTCCTCCGTCATAGCCTTTGGAACGACGACTTGTTCCCGAGATGTCTTCCCGTCGGTGCTCTCCCAGGCGCGGCAGATGAGGCCATCCCTTACAATCAGCGAGTCCCACTGCGCCCAGTAGGACTTAAACTTTGGGCTGCAGTCACTCACAATGTTCCACCCGGGTCTGGGGACACAGGCCCTCTTCCATTCGGCTATCAGTCCCAGGTCATCATCTTCTTCCCCCAGGGGCTCACATCTTGTGGGCGTGGGTTGGCGACCACGGGGCCCCAGCTGAGTCCGGCATTGCTTCCACTTACTTGTGCTGGGCTCCTCTCTGTCTTCTTTCCTGTCGACCTCACTTGGTCAACTCTTGTTCTCATCTGACCCCGTCGGTATTAGGGTATCCGAGGCCTAGGGAGTCTCTTCCTTTCCCGCCTTCATTGGCCCTTGTCTCATCTTTTCTGATACCCTCCTGCGAGGGGTCAGCCTTCTTTTTCTCTTCCTTTTACCTCCTGCCTTGTGCTCTAGGCCCTTAAGGAGGCATGGTGTATGTAGCCCCACCACTTCTGGTGCACCCTAGATAATGCTACACCCTCAGGGGCTCACGGCTGGTGAGTTCCGGAGTTGGCGACCCCGAGGGATTCCTGAGCTGGGTCCGTTTTCCCCTTTTGTCCCTTACCTTTGGGGCGGATCCTCTCCTCTTTCACTTTCCTATATGCCTTTCATGGCTCTCCTTCCTTCCAAGTCCCTCAATCCGCCTTCTCCGAGGGTTGAGGGCATTTCTTTTCCTTCTGTCCTTTTATTTGCCTTACTCTCCTTTATTTTTCCATTTCTTCTTCTAGTATGTAGGTTAGTAGTTAGTTTTAGTTTTAAGTTCGCTTTTCATTTTCATCTTCACGATCACCCAAACCATTAGGGGCCGATAACCTAGATGTTAGGCCCCTTAAAACAACAATTATCATCATCATCATCATCTTCTGCTTGTGCCCGCGTGAAAGATTCGCGGCTCCAGTTCCCCTGAAGTTCCACAGTAGTCCGTCGGCACTGTATCCCGGTGTTCTCTTCCCTTCGGGCACAGAAGGCGCAGTCTTCGGGGCACGGTCTTCGTGACAGGGCGTCGGCGTTAGAATGCAGTTGGCCTTTCCTGTGCTGAATCTCAAAGTTGTACTGTTGAAGCCTCTCTAACCACCGCGCGAGTTGACCCTCGGGCTGCTTGAAGTTCAGGAGCCACCGCAGGGATGCATGGTCGGTCCTGATGAGAAATTCTTGCCCGTACAGGTACTTGTGGAAGTGTTCAATGGTCTTCACGATGGCGAGCAGCTCCTTCCTGGTGACGCAGTAGTTCCTTTCTGGCTTTGATAGGGCCTTACTGAAGTAGGCCACTACTCTCTCCTCGCCGTTCACTACTTGCGACAGGATCCCCCCTATGCCAAAGTCGCTGGCATCGGTATCGACGATGAACCTTGCTCCAGGTCTGGGGTAGGCCAGAATAGGCGCGGTACACAGAGCCTGCTTGAGTTGTTCGAAGGCACTGTGGCATTCTGCTGTCCACGTGAAGAGTTGGTCCTTCTCAGTCAGTCGATGTAAAGGTTTGGCGATGTCGGCGAATCCTCTCACGAAGCGACGGTAATAAGTGCAGAGTCCCAGGAAGCTTCGTAGTTGGGACTTGTCCTTCGGAACTGGCCACTCCCTCACAGCTGCGGTCTTCTCTGGGTCGGTGCGCACCCCTTCCTCGGAGACGATATGCCCAAGTTACTGGACCCGCTTCTGGAAGAGCTGACACTTCTTGGGGCTCAACTTCAGCTGGGCAGTCCGTAGCTTCAACAAGATCTCCTTCAGGTTGCTGTAGTGCTCCTCGAAGCTTCTCCCCAGAACGATGACGTCGTCTAGGTAGACCAGGCAGGTCTTCCAGTGTAGTCCCCTCAGAATGGACTCCATTAGCCTTTCGAAGGTCGCAGGGGCGTTGCACAGACCGAATGGCATGACGGTGAACTGCCAGAGCCCGCTGCCCGCTGCCCGCAGAGAACGCAGTTTTCTCGCGGTCCTTAGGGAGGACCTCCACCTGCCAGTAGCCACTCTTCAAATCCAAGGTGGAGAACCATCTCGACCCTGATATGGTGTCCAGGGTGTCGTCGATCCGGGGTAGAGGGTAGCTGTCCTTCTTCGTGACGTCATTCACCCGCCTGTAATCCACGCAGAACCTGGTGGAACCGTCCTTCTTCTTCACTAGCACGACCGGAGAACTCCAAGGACTCTGTGATGGCTCGATCACCCCTTGCTCCTTCATATCTTCTACCATCCGGTCGACTTCGGCTTGCTTGGCGAGCGGGACTCGTCGGAATGGGGCCCTAATCGGTGCGCTGTCCCCAACGTCGATTCTGTGCTGGACCAAGCTTGTCCTGCCGAAGTCTTTGCTCCCCACGGAGAAGACGTCCTGGAATTCGCGTAGCAGGTTCTGAAGTTGGCGTTATAGTCCCTCGTCTAAATGGTCCTGGGATCCTTGGTACAGCTTCTGTAGTTCTTCTGGCAGTGTGCGTCTTCTTCGGTTGTCCGTCTGCAGGTGTCCGTCCGTCGTGTCGGTGATGCGGGCAATCCAGGTAACGGGCTCGCAAACTCCTAGGTTGGTGTCCCG
The DNA here is from genome assembly GCA_946902985.2 of Meconema thalassinum. Classification (NCBI taxonomy): domain Eukaryota; kingdom Metazoa; phylum Arthropoda; class Insecta; order Orthoptera; family Tettigoniidae; genus Meconema; species Meconema thalassinum. Next base: position 357,442,311 of record OX336392.1, read on the forward strand.
GTGAACCGTAATGTCGTAGTCGTTCAGGTTGGACAGGCGGACGTACGGCCGAGACGTCGTGTTGATGAGAGTCTTGGCAACTAGCAATCCTTTTGTCTGGATGTCCTCATATTTTGGCTCGATGACAGCCGCCACTCCCTCAGCAGTTCCGTCGACAATTACGGCAGCACTGACCTCCGTCCTGGCGGGAACGATGACATCTTCTCTCGGCCTTACTCGTCGTGCGGTGATGGACTCGTGCGCAGGTTGCAAAGCAAGTTCCTCACCTCCGAAGTGCAGAGTGTTGGTACTCAGATCCAAGATGATGATGTTCTGGTCCAGGAAGTCCAGTCCGATGATCATTTCATTTGATACGTCAGCCACAAGCACTGGATCGCCCATTGACCAATGACGAACTCCAGTGATGCTTCGCCATGTACCGGTGTGGTCTCTCCGTTCGCGGTTATTAGCTGGAGGTTCCTTTGTGTGGGTTGCACTCTCCACTTCGGGATCACGGTGGGACTGACGATGGTCCTCGATGCTCCCGTGTCGATTAGCATGGGCCAGCTCTCTCCGTTGACGACTCCGTCGACCATCACGCTGCTATTGTCCCTCCGTAACTTCGTCACACAAACTTGGACTGCCGGGGCTTGACGACTGTCACAAGCCAACCTTTGCCCCCCAAGGCTGGCTAATACTCGTTTCCCTGGGTCGCGTGGTTTTCAGACGACTGATTTACCGTCGGATACCCTCGGCGGCGGCGATCACCGCAGTCCTTGCTCAGGTGGCCTTTCTTACCGCAGGTCCAGCAGGTCGGTAGTCCTCTTCCGGGCCGACTCTCCGGTTGCCTTCCGGCTGTGTCGGTGCTGGTGGTGCCGCGACTATCGAAGAAACGGCTTAGCGCCTCCATTAATTCGTCGGCCAGGGGCTTGGTATCGTTGGTTTTTATTGGTTCGTCGAAATCCACTTGACGCACCCGCGCGTGCATTCTGGATGCCTGTTTTGCCGTCTCAAACTCAAGTGCGTGGCTCAGCGCATCTGTCAGGGTCTTATTGCGCGCGAGTCGCAACGCCTGTTGAGTGTCCGAGTCCCGTAGCCCGTCGGTGAAAGTCTGCGTCGCTATCTGCTCCAGAAAGTCGGCCGGCGCTGTTGGGTAGGCGAGCCTTACGAGACGTGCGATGTCCATCTCGAACTCCTACAGGGTTTCCGCGTTCTTTTGTACCCGGGTCCGGAGCTGCATCTGGTAGGCCTGCTGAAGATGGCTATCTCCATATCGGGACTCCATATGGGCGATCAGTGAAGCGTAGTCCTGGGATCCAGTCGGGATGGCCTGAAGGACGTTAAGGGCGTCACCTCTCAGCGCTACAATGAGAGCTGTAGCCTTTTCTGTGTTGTTCCAGTTATTTATGGAACAGGCCACCTCGAACTGACGTAAGTAGGTGCTCCACGGGACCTTTCCGTCGAAGGTTGGGGGCGTCACTCTGCTATGTCCCGTTCCTGATATTCCCGGTGTAACGGTGGGCGGGCGTTGGCGCAGCTCGGCAACTTCCTCCCGTAGAGCGTTGAATTTCTCTTCCACCCCCGTCAGTGGGCGTTGGCGCAGCTCGGCAACTTCCTTTTGTAGGGCGTTGAATTTCTCCTCCACCCCCATCAGCGGGCGTTGGCACAGCTCGGCAACTTCCACTTGTAAGGCGTTGAATTTCTCCTCCACCCCCATCAGCGGTCGTTGGCACAGCTCGGCAACTTCCACTTGCAAGGCGTTGAATTTCTCCTCCACCCCCGTCAGCGGGCGTTGGCGCAGCTCGGCAACCTCCACTTGTAAGGCGTTGAATTTCTCCTCCACCCCCATCAGCGGTCGTTTGCGCAGCTCGGCAACTTCCACTTGTAAGGCGTCGAACTTCTTTTCCACTGCTGCGACTTCCTCACGTAGGCCCTGTTCTAATTTCCTTTGGCTCTCCTCTAATTTCGTCAGCAGACACTCTTCCAGATTTTTCTGGCCATCCAGAAATTTGGCGGTTAGGTCCTCTGCTAACTTATTCTGGCCGTCCTTCAGGTCCTCTGCTAGCTTATTCTGACCTTCTTCTAATTTGGAAGTTAGGTCCTCAGCTAAACTTTTCTGGCTGTCTTCCATCTTCTTCAGGTCCTCCGCTAACTTATTTTGACCGTCTTCCATCTTCTTCTGGCCGTCTTCTAATTTGGCAGTTAGCTCCTTGGTTAAATTCTTCTGGCCGTCTTCTATGCCATTTAACTTTTCTAGCAATGCTGCCAATTGCGCCTCCATTTCAGTTGTTTGCCTTGTAAAGGGCATGCACTCACAGGAAAATTAGAGAAAATGACCTGCTCGGGTTTTGAAACCAGGACCGTCAGGTTTTGTGCTTGAGTTCGTAATCCGGCTTCTGACACCAGTTGTTACTTGCCACCCCTAGTGGCACTTTTGTTAACTGGATTACGGTTGGTAGAAAAGCACAACACAGGATGTTCCTTTTAAAGAAATAATTAATTTTATTTCGGCCAGAAAGTTACACTACTCATCAGCAATTACAAGCAATTAGAACCTAACTCTAGTTTCCTCAAGTCGAGAACACTTCCCCTTTCACTTGTCAATGAGCCACAGAAGTTAATCCTCCCGCTAATGAGCCTAGTGGCCTTGACAGAACTACATACAACTTCTTCCTTTTGTACACAAATTAGAGTTACTTACGATAACTTGCTACACGCAGCTTTGCTGTTCACGAGCTGGGAAACAATGCCACTGGATTTCGTAACCACAATATCTCAGACACTCAGTGAAAGCACACTCACTCAAAACACAGGCAGTCCTCTGTATGCTTCTCACTTCCTCGCTTCACTAAGGGTTTCGCAAGTCACCACACTTCTGTCGCTCAGGATAAACGCTCACACTAGCTCGTAAAACACAACAACAACCACTGCTTGACAGGTCGCACTTATATAGCAGGCCGGTGACTCAATAAATGCTTCTAGATCCATCCAGGGTTCACGGCTTCTCGAGGCTTCCATCGCTGGCTCAGTCACGAATATTCTGGACTATCCCTTTGTCCCAGTAGACCTGTTGCATAAGGCGCACGCAATACACTGAGGGAGAGCAGCCCAGCCCTGGGGCAGTTGTGACTCATGCGGCGAGCGATGAAACAAACTCACAGCCGTAACAATATTATGGTGACTTCACATCATTTATCACGCCCTCTTTGTACTTCATCGTCGGTAAGTGAACGTTAAGAAACTCCCGTTATTCTTCACTCCCTGATTATTCATATAGCTTACTGTACTTCTAGGCATTGAATGAGGAACAACGCAGGGTTTCAAATTTCTCAATGGTCGCGTTCTATTCTTGTACATCACCTCCAGGGAGTAGTGACGTTCGGTGAGAGGTAGCGAGTCTAGTAGTACCAGATAAAGGTTACGAAATCACATTCAGCTTGAGTGTTAAATGATAATTGAACAATCCTTGGGGGGCGTGATGGCAAAATGGTTAAGCTACTTGCCTGTCATCAAAGCGAATAAGGTTCGATTCCTGGTTAATGCATGTGAGATTGTGAAAGGGAAATATCTGATTCCGCGAGAAAACATGGTCCTGTGGCTCATGATGACGAGATTAATGGTCATGTAAATCTACAAGCTAGAAAAATCGCAATGCACTTGCTGTCACAATCAAAATCGTGCGTTGAACCATTGAAGCAGGAGACTGGAAGTTGTAACCCAAGTTTAATAGCATTTCCGTCGCTACATTCGCGCCTATTACATCGACAATGGAAAACTGAAGAAGATTTTGGTTCAACGTGGTCGTTAATCTAGTGATCATGAGTCACGGGACTTTCATTTTTACGTAGAATCGAACCTGATCTGCATTGGTAAGAGGCAAGCTGGTTTACCTTTCCACCATCACGCCCCCTGTATTGACAATGGGTGTCTCCTCTAAACTCCCTTTTGTTCACATAGAGGAGGAGGCAAGTCTAGCAATGCAAATTCAGCTGAAGTAAAATCATTCCTTTGTCCTCCATGTTGTTAGCTATGTTTTGGAGAAATCTAGGGGGAGCGGTGAATGTTATACAGAACATCGACACCATCTGCCCATGGAAAGAGTATTAAAACGGATGAAAGAACAAATCAGAAGGGAATGTGCTTTAGAACACAGTGCACCAATGTTTGGTTGGTTCTTAAGTTTAGGGGCTGCGACAACGCGGTCATGTAGCCCCGTATACTTTGGGTGTGTGTAGATTCTATCTGATAACCGGTGTTAATTGTGATGACTGTATTAGTGTGTGTTATCGGTTTTTTTTAAATTTAAGTACAGACTGCAACTTAGAATTTTTCAAATAGTTCCTACTTTTGCCGCCAAGCGCCACCGTCAACGACTACCAGGCCAAGTTCAGAACTTAGCTACTGGACGCCACCGCAGTCGGCTCTTGGGAACGAACGTAGAAACCAACGAGCGTTGTTTACTTTTTTTTACAGAATTCTTATTTATTTGTAAACAATTGACCAACAGTATGTATCATTAGTTTTACATCTCTGAATGAAATAAAATATTAGTCACTTTTCTTGAAAAGTTAACTTAAAGAGTTCACCAGAAGTTCTCCACTCATGTTCTGAACCGTTGTAATCATTTCTTGCATATCCATATTCCCCATTTGTGTCTTATAACCTGAAACTATAAATAGGAATGCTCTCTCACAAGGACCAGACCCTTCGTTGCTCTTCTTAGCCATATCATTGAGCTCATTTATGAAGTCAGCCCTGATGACGTCACCGTAGATCGAAATGAGCTTTCTTCTTCAGCTGTTCTATGTTTACATTTCCGTCGTCGTTCATCACGTTAAAAGCTTGCATCATGCACGAACTAAATCATTTGGTATTGTTTTGTATATCTTTGCATCTAACATCTTTACAGAACTGGATCAAATCATTCCGAGTTGTGTTGGTTTTCGAGAGGCAGTTTTCAGTGTTTGTAACGAAACATCCCCTCAGTACTGTTTCAAAATTTGGCCGTCACATCCGACAATCAAAACTGAAACAGATGCGTTGAAAACGTCTGTACACTTTTGCTTTGTACCACTGTCCAGCGTATTCTTCTGATGGAACTTACAAAATCCCTTAAAGTGCCCCCACCTCTTTCGTGCGCTGTTATGTTCCAGTCCACTGCTGCCGCTATAAACCAGGTTACAGCGTTTTGTTTTGGTTTCCCAGTAAGTTCAAAATCGCAAACCATTATGCGCTCCGCTGGTAGGTGGTCAACCCCCGGATGTATTCTCTGCAGTATAGCAGTCGTCCAAGTCCAAACTGTTCGAGCCCCTTGGCAGGATGTCACTCGATGCACTAATGTGTCGACATCTCCACATCGTCTGCATTGAGCATCCTCAGCCATATTGTGACGTATGCGTTTACTCGCTGTAGGCACAATGTCGTTGATCACAGAGTAGAGTGTGGATCTCCACTGTATTGGGATGTATGTATTTGAGGCGTTCAACCAAATCGTTCTCCAATGTCTTTGGGTGAATTTATGTTCTATTGATAGCGGCTTCTGTTGCCCCTTCTGCAAATATGTGTATAGATTCTTCGTTGAATTAAATTCCCTCTGAGTTTTCCTTTCCTGAGGTAAACTGTCTATTATATTGATAACGGCACGAAAAGCCGGGTGTATGTGTCTATATCGCCCATTTATTGTCATAGGTGCTGGTGGGTGAAGAAAAGTCAATTCTGTTTGACTCCGCGTTCCTGACAATGATCGGAGGATGGTGCGTCCTGAGGGGGCTTTACATTTCATATCGACACAGGTTAGATTGAGGCCTCCTTGGAGATTTGGCAAGTATAATTGATCACGGGCGACTCTGTACAGTAATCCTCTCCATAGGTAGTGACCGATACACAATTCTAAACGTTGGCTAATTTGTTTCGTTGCAGGTAAGAATTGTGCGAGATACCATATCTTGGATAAAGCAAACACCTTAATGTGCCATACTTTCTGTATGAGATTGAGGGACCTGGTATGTTGCTGGAATAAGGTATGCCTCACTTTATTGATTACCATCGCCCTGTTTTCACTTATCATATCTTTAAAATTGTTCTGGAAAATAATTCCCAAAATCTTCAGCATTTGCACAATAGGGAAAGATCGAGTAGGTGTGGGTAACGGATGTTGCCCAAGAAACATCGTTCCAGACTTTGATGGATTGACTTGGGATCCAGATGTTTGCTGAAACTCGTTTATGATAGTCAGCATACGGTTTTCGTCGTTTTCCTCTGTGAGAACAATACATACATCATCGGCATATGCTCTTACTGCCACTTTTTTCCTCATTGATCGTCAGACCTCTTACATTCCGGTTTATCCTCCGGAGGAAGGGTTCCAGTGCTATGATGAACAGGATCATAGAAAGTGGGCATCCTTGACGAACAGATTTACGGATGGGTATTTTTGATGTGAGATGTCCATTAATGATTACTCTAGATTGTGCTGTTCTGTACAGTCCTGTAATGTATTTAATCAACCCGATAGGAAACCCGAAGGTTTGCATTATAGACCCTAGATATGAATGTTTTATTCTATCAAAGGCCTTTTGAAAATCGAGACTGACTAGTGTCGTAGGGGGAAGATTAGAAGAAGTTTTCTCATGTAGAATAATAATATTGCTTAACACCAACAAGTTCGAGATGATATTGTTTCATGGATTGGCACAGGATTGCCACTGCCCTATAATTTGTAGCAGTTGCGGTTTGATTTTTGTAAAGATTTTGTAATCTGTATTGAGAAGTGTGATAGGTCTGAAATCCTCCATTCCAAATGGTCTTCTGATCTTCGGAATAAAATAATAATTCCAGCAGTGAATTCTTCAGTTATGATTTGTGGGTTTTCCATAATCTCCTGGTAAATTTGAAGAAGATCTTCTCTTAGTATATTCCACATTAATTGATAGAATTCATATGGTATTCCATCAGGTCCAGGAGAGCGGTGACGTTGAGTTTGGCTTAGTGCTGTGAAAATCTCCGCCGAGGTAAGATCACTTACCAGCATCGATCCATCCTCTACGGTCAGTCTGGGTAGGTTTTGTTGTAAGGTCCCATCGGTTTGCTCGCTATTTAGTTGGACGTCGGCGAAAAATGTTGTGAAATACTTTGCACCGATTTGAGGGATATCATCCATGTTCGACTGAGTGCAGCCATGCTCGTCCCGAAGTTTAGTAATGGTCTTTCGCTGCCCTTTACGCCTTTCTGTTAAGATGTGGAACAGTGATGAACGTTCTTCTTCTATGACTGAGGGAATCTTTGCTCGAATACATGCACCCTTTAAATAATTTTCCTGAATATTTAAATATTGAATGCTTAACTTCTTTCATTTCACCAAGGACATCGTCGCCATTTGCTTGCTTTTGCTGAAGTTCATATAATACATCATAATAAAAGTTTAAAGTACTTCTCCTCTCCCAGGCACGCTGTTTTGAAATTTGCTGGTAAAACTTTTTATAGCACTTTTTTACAACCTCGATCCACCAAGTGATATGATATGAATATTGCGACCTTTTACTGCACAGCTTCATACAAAGGGTTTCAAATTTGTTTCGCATATCTTGGTCGTGAAGGAGGGATGCGTTTAATTTCCAATAATCGTGTCCATATATAGGTGGTCGTGACGTAGTTAAATACTTAAAGTACAGTGCGTGATGGTCACTGAAAGATACTGGCACTACTGTGGAACTATGCAGGCTATCTCGCATTCCTCGTACTATATATGCACTGTCGATTCTAGATGCTGATCCGGCACGATGGAAAGGAAATTGGACGTCGGTTCCATGTTTAAGTTCCCACACATCATGGAGGTTAAATCCGTCTACGAGACTTTTGAGGCTGCGGCAGTTGTTGAAAGCGCCGGTTTGATCTCGAGGGTTTAAAACACAGTTAAAATCGCCTGCTAATATGATATTATTGATCGGGCCCTGGAGACATATCTGATGTCATCTTCAAATAAATGTTCTCTTGCCAGACGACCTTGTGATCCAGAAGGGGCGTAGACATTAACAATTAATGTGTCATCACATTGCAGAGCAATTATTCTGCCACTCGGATGTAACTCCACTTCCGAAACAATTAACCCTGATCTGTAAACGACAGCTGTGCCTCGGAGAGATGGGCCAACATATGCTATGTATTCGTACCCACTCAACCAGTCCAAGTTTGGATCATTTACTTCCTGAAGCAATAACATGTCAATATCATAAGTCCTGAGAAAATCCTGAAGTAGAAAACGTGTCGTTAAACTTATGATGCCATTGACATTTAAAGTGGCAAACAACGCAAGACACTCATGTGCAAAGAACAAAAGGATGAAGGTGACGTGCATCAGTATGTATGAGTGCATTAAACTGACGATGAGCAATTATTTGAGGGGATCATTGGAGTGATGTTTTACTGGTGTGCACTTCCGGTGATTTGCGGCGACTACGTGATGCACTTCGTGTTTGATGATAATGATGATAATTGTTGTTTTAAGGGGCCTAACATCTAGGTTATCGGCCCCTGATGGTTTGGGTGGTCGTGAAGATGAAAATGAAAAGCGAACTTAAAACTAAAACCAACTACTAACCCACATACCAGAAGAAGAAATGGAAAACCAAAGGAGAACAAGGCAAACAAAAGGACAGAAGGAATAGAAATGCCCTCAACCCTCGGAGAAGGCGGATTGAAGGACTTGGAAGGAAGGAGAGCCATGAAAGGCATACAGGAAAGTGAAAGAGGAGAGGGTCCGCCCCAAAGGCAAGGGACAAAAGGGGAAAACGGACCCAGCTCAGGAATCCCTCGGGGTCGCCAACTCCCGAACTCACCAGCCGTGAGCCCCTGAGGGTGTAGCATTATCTAGGGTGCACCAGAAGTGGTGGGGCTACATACACCCTGCCTCCTTAAGGGCCCAGAGCACAAGGCAGGAGGTAAAAGGAAGAGAAAAAGAAGGCTGACCCCTCGCAGAAGGAAGGTATCAGAAAAGATGAGACAAGGGCCAATTAAGGCGGGAAAGGAAGAGACTCCCTAGGCCTCGGATACCCTAATACCGTCGGGGTCAGAAGAGAACAAGAGTTGACCAAGGGAGGTCGACAGGAAAGAAGACAGAGAGGAGCCCGGCACAAGTAAGTGGAAGCAATGCCGGACTCAGCTGGGGCCCCGTGGTCGCCAACCCACGCCCACAAGATGTGAGCCCCTGGGGGAGCACTTTGTGTTTGTGTGTTATATAATTTATCTTCTTCCCTCGCAATGTTTTTGTTGACAGTTTTTATGGGAAGATTATGGGGTGTCCTTAATGTTGGCTTTATCTGTGACCTTGGGTTTTGCTCCTGTTTGTGGAGGTAGGGCACTTCCACTGACGTCCGTGACTATCTTTTTACTTACTCTGATTGCAGCATCAGAGGTGGAAGTGAACTCTGCCCCCGATGTAGTAGATAGGGTTTCCTGAACTATGTCAGTGCTTTGCACGTGAAGTAATTGGGAGCGAACGGTATCGTTAGCTGGAGGGTGCTTCGAATGAACTGAGACTGTTGGGAAGCCTATTACTTGTGTGTGTTCTCGTTCTTCTTGTATGACATCCTGAAATTCCACGTCTTCCGACCACGTAAATTGGGTTTTGGGTACGTCAGTAGTGACAGGGTCAGTAGTATCTGGCTGCTGCACAGACTGCTTTGTTGGATGGCTGGTGTGTCCCTTTCCCGTGCTGTCCGATCGTGACGTCATAGTTCCCTCTTCATTACTATGTAAAGTAATCAGGGATGTTTCAACTACGTTATTTGAGGGGTGAGATACTTCCGCAATACTATCTGTGTTTGTGGAATGGGGCCTGTTATGAAGAGCCTCTGATATGGTTGGATATTCAGGGGAAAGTACTGCAGTTTCCATGTCCGTAGTGTTGCTTAGCGTACTACTCCCATCAGACTCACCCAGCACCGTGCTGTATGTTTTTGGTCTGACATGAAGTACCGGGCGATTCCTTCTGTTCGGACAGTCTACTTGTAAGTGGGAGGTTTCTTTACAATAAAAGCAGTACTTAGCTTGTCCTTCATATGTCAATACAACTTTATAATCATTGACCGTCAAATATGATGGTATGGGGTATTTAAGTTCAATTGTTACGATACGTATGCCATTACTTACAGCAAAAAATTCATATGCTTCATTCCAGCACTCGTTCCGTATGTCCTTGACAACTCCATACTGAACCCGCTGAGCTATGGTTCATGTGATATTTTTTTTGACAGAGCATTTATGATGGGATGTTGTACTTTTGAACACACCCAGGAAGCCACGTGAAGCTGAGAGATCACGCGATACTTTGAAGTAGCGGTGAATCGCACTTTTGACTTTGGTGTAAACTGCTAATTATTATCTGAGGTCTTATTAATTATTTTTATCTTTCCTACGAGACTCAGAATATTCCATTTCGTCATGCTGCATTATTAAAACATTTTGGAGAATGTTTATTTTTACTTTAGGTACGGTAATACCCTTGCAGATACGCAAAAAAGGAACGTAAGTAGTCGCTCAACGTTTTCGTTTTGACGACCTACTTTCTAGAGACACCCAGTACCGGAGCACTGCGTCTTGAGAATCCGCCTTGTGTAGGCGTGGAATTACATTTGTCCTACGAGACGTAGAAGAATATCCGCTGTTTAGCGTTAAAAGTGATTATAAGGTGCCATCGAGCATGCAAATACTAATTCACTGTTGTTAGAGTCCAGTGAATTAAATAAGAAGCTTGGGAAATAATTATTGGCAAGTATAGTGTATTGCACAACATTGCTGTGACATCACATATTACCCACGCGTATGTGGAGGGCAGATGCCTAGTGGAAATATACAGGTAATAGTGTTACAATTATCCTGAATAAGTGTGATTATAATTGTATGAGATATTTAAATTGCCAAAGTGGAAATTTCATCTTTGAAACGTCGTATAATTCACGGATGCTGCGTGATACAAAAGTAGCGTCACTAGCACGTGCAGCATTATAAAATAGTGTTAGCTCACATGCTAATCCACATCTGCAAGATTAAGGCTGTGTCGTATTTTATAATTGAAGCCTATAATAGTCACGACGGACATTATAATTTTGGAAGTGAGAGGATGAATAATCACGCAACTTATTTCGCTACCCACGTGATTGGACTTTTCTTCACCATGGTTGAAGCAGTCAACATGGGCTAATACCATCCCGGTATGGGGGGGGTGACGTTTCTACAGGAACCAGCATGATGGTGGAACTTCCAGAACGATGAACGAGAGGGAAGGAGCCAAAATGCCATTTCCAGGCATATCCACGAAGATGTCGACAGGGACAAATCGAACCCTGGTCTTTGGGGGAGTCCAGATGGGAATCCTGATGAGGAGGATACCGATCCAGAGAGCCAGAGAGGTTTTTGTATAACCCTTGTTGTGGAATAGAGAGCTGAGTGAGAGCTCCTCCATTTCGTGAGTTTTTGTCACACCCCTTCTTTGTTCTAGTTTCTGGTGGTATAGTAGTTTTAATGTAGTTTGTGAATCAACCACACTCAGTGTCAGCCATTTTTCTAGGTAGGGATGTAACTAGATTAGTTAGATGTCATTTATTTCAGTTTAGAGTGAGACACCCTTGGGGTCAGACATTTTGGTCAGCCCTGGTGCAGCTTGGTGAACGTCGTGGAACGTCAATGCCTACCCTTTTGCTGAACCTGATCGTAGTCATTTTGAGGCTATTTTGTTCAACCATACTTGGGGTAATTTTCAAGTCTTTGCTGACTGTAGTTATGGCAATCAGATGCCTTGGTTATTAATTGACTGCATTCTTCGCAGCCATCCTTTGTTACACCCCTGACTGTCGTTAGAACGGTCGTATCATTTAGGTAGTCGACAGTAACTACCAGTTTGTAAATGCATTATATTTCATTTTGAATAAGCTCAGAAGCTATTCTTGGTCATGTTTGAACCTAACAACTAGAAGGAATGTTTCGTTGCCTAGCATCGAACGCGGTTCCCAACGTATCATTAAGCAGATCTAGTGTGTGAATCTGTGCCACATTTATCATATTTTTCTTGTGTCGTGTGAGACACGTTTTTATTTGATGTTCTAGCAACTACTGAGTTGCATTTTTAAAGCAAAGAGCTTCAGTTATTGTAAGTTTACTTTCATTTAGACGTCTTTGGTAGAAAGATGGGATTGTATTACTATACTCAGATTTATAGCGTGCGTTTGATACACGGACTCTGTAGAGATCCGTAACCTATGGTAAAGTTTTTTATGAACCGGCCAAGTGCAGGTTTTGTATTGATTAAATCGCCGGCCTTGAATAAACTGGTTATGTAACCCAGTGACCTAGAGCACGCCTGCTTCATTGTGAGACAAAACTACTATAGACGAGGACAGAGTACAATTTGTATTCGCTTTTCCTTTCATTGCTATTTTGCTTATGGAAATCAGTTTCCACTCTTGTATTTGATCACTTGTTTTATGGATCGGTTTTTGTTAGTTTAACGCTCTGTTGCGTGTATTGTCGTATGACAGGTACAGTTATGTAAGGTTTTCTATAGGATGGTGAAGTCTACCCTGTTATAGCAGGATGTTATTGTATGCTTTGTCCGGGGATGATCCCGTTGACCAGATGTTATTGGAAGGTAACTGTTGTACAGGCCTATCCCAGAGTTATTGAACGCGAGCTTAGCGCCGCTGGTAACCCGTGTTATTGTGTGTCCGAGTTGTTATACTCGTTGATTATATTCCGACTGTTAAGTCGAGGCTTTTTGGTGGAGAATGATCTCAGTTGGAGACACTCCGTGCCCAGGCTATTGTCAATGTTATTCGCCATAAACCTACGATAAACCTATAAACCGACATCCTAATAATAAGACGCATAATTGTTGTAAAACAAGCCTAACTAACGATTCTTTCTATCTAACTTTGTTCTTTGCATTCTGGAACTGTTGACATAGCCGTGCAGTTGAAGATAATTTCCTTGTGAGGAAATGACTAGGACAGTTGACATTTTTGTAGCGACCTGAAGCATGTGCGAACCTAGAGTTCGTAGCTTGTGGAGCTCAGGCCATGCGATGTCAGACGTGGTCTCAACTGCGCATTCGTCACCGTAACTATACACATTAGATGACTATGGTTTACAAAGAGTAAACCAAGGTGTAGGCAGGAATTGATAATAAAACTACTGTGTCTATTTCGTTATTAATTTATGATGTCAAGTGTATTAAACCCTACATGTTACTTTATTGTGTGCTGTTAGCACATAGTTATTAAGCATAATTAAATTGTTGTTTTTTATGGCTGTACACTTAGCTTTTGGATGTAATTGTTCTCTTTTACGGACGTCATCGCCGTAAATTTTGTTAATTGATAGGACTTAGCTAGTTGAATTAATGTTAAATTTAAATGTCGAAATGGTACCATCCTAACCTAGATTTGTTTTGCTACCCTGTTAAATGTAAATTCAGATATTAGCTTGATCTTGTAACTTGAACTAGCGACTTGCGTCGTACCATATTCCTAGCGTTGCTGTTGTTGCTTTATCATTGTGAGTTAGATCTTTCGCGAGGGTTTTCAGTAACTTCTCAGGTAGGGGGACCTGCTCTTTATCTTTGTTTATTTATTAATTTGCGGACCAGCCGATTATAACCCTCCGAACTAGGCTAGGGGCTTGTGAATTTTAATAAATTTTCACGGTGTTTTACATGAGTCTGGATGTTTATTTTCTCAGTCTAGTTTTAAGGTGAACCTTTCCTTAGGCGGTCTATGACCATCGTCACCATGTACCACGATCCCTGTGGACTACGGACTCTCGTGCCGCTTTAGCCTTTATGGAAGGTCACCTGATCCTCACGGTACTTTTTATTCGATTTATGTGTCGTTAGTTGAGTCATCGTGGTTGTTGACTCAACTAAACGGTCACAATACGTAGAAAGAACGCGAGAGAGCCTTTCGTTGTTGACTTCGGGAGGTAGATTAAACACACGTACACGTTTTGTCAAAGAGTCTGCAGCAGTGATAGTTATCTTCGTGGTGTTACCGCTAGTTAGCCGGAAGGATTTCTCACCTTCATGTCGAGATAATATGTTTTCATAAAGTAAGGTGGACACTAATTTAATGTACACTGTATTTTCCCCGTTGTTTAGTTGAATCGCTAGTACTTGATCTCTATTAAGCTTCAGGTAGTTGGCTATCCACCTTTCTACTCTATGGAGTTCTCCAACGCAAAATGTAACAAAATGGCGCCGTTCTCAATCGATGATGTCGTTTGTAATATATGTGGTTTCTTCTATATTGTATATGGTATTTGTATTGTATCTAGTAAAGTTTTAATAGATTTAAGTTACCTTCCAACCAATCTCTAGTCCTTGTGTATATTTCTTCAATATTTCCTTCCTTTTCCAGTGGTTATACCAGTAGTGTTTAGCAACACGTGATAAGTCAAGGCCATCTCGATCAACGTTCCTGAGGAAGAAATTAACCTATCCAATTTAGCTACACACAGGTGTAATTAGTGGAAGGTTCTTTAAAATGCCATAAATCTATGACATGGGACCATCGGCTTTATTTCCTCTCCGAAGGAAGGCATACTGAGGGATTTTTAACGCTCTTAAAAAATCCGACGGCTCTGAGCGCATATTTTGATAACTCTCGCACGAGTTATCAATGGTTAATAAACAACTGTATTCACCCAGTATGAACGACTTATAATAAAATTAACACCGTAATAAAAAAAGAAGGTACGACACTACGGGGATGTTGTACTGTGCCCTTATAAGACGTAGTACAGATACTGGCGTGATGCAATATTTGATTTGAGCGCGCTGAGGCAAGACCAAGGTCGCAAGCTGTCGACTCGCCATATTTTGAAGTCATAAAAGAACAGTGAAATGCGTTTGTAAAATATCGTCGAAATTCTGTAAATAATAAATGTAAATAATATATTTGAGTATAGGAAATTATGAACTGCATCATTTTAGTCAGGTTTAGATATGTTGTGTGTGGTATGGGAGGTTATGCAATCTCGCTTGTATAGGGTAAAATGATTGTTATAAATCAACCATAGTCAACCCCATGAACTATTTCGAGAAGAGACTATGTTTTTTCTAAGTTTGAGATGCATACTCGAATGCTAATTGCTGGCACCGCTGTGCAGTTATTTAGTCATCAAGGGAAGTGATGATAATTGCTTTTTTTTTGTCTTGTTGCCATCAGGCAGTTTCTTTTGAAATAAATATTGGTGAATTCGTTTTATCTTAATATCTGAGTTCTCACTTTATGTTGTGTTGTGTGTCGTTCCTCATCCTTTACGGGGAGCATGGGTGCAGTGTGTCGTAAATACCTAGCCCAGCCCAGGACGCCCTGAGATCAGATCTCGTGCTTACACTGTGCTCATGTTGCCTCGTATGTGGTCGCCTGTACATCCCAGGTGGACAGACGGGCACAGTACATCAACTACAGAGCCAATATTTGTAATCGATAATGAAGCAGAATGTCTGCATTAGACCATTATGTTTCAAAAAGTATTCAATATTATTAGGTTGCCTTCTTTTCACTCGTGGGTTGACCTGAAAACCAATTAGGAAATGGTTCCCCCAGGAAAATCAGTAAACAAAAAAGGAAAGAGATAAAATAAAGAAGACAAAGAGGAGAAATAATGCAGAAAAACGTGACACTGAAAGGGGAAAAAATACAATTGCGATGAGAAAGAAAAGAAGAGATATTCAATTGCGACAGTTGGAACGTGAAAGGAATGCAACAGCAATGGTAGCAAGAAGAGAAAATTAGGAACTTAGACAGGAGGAACGAATCGGAAATTTAGCTGCAAAGAAAAGGGAAGATAATACATTCAGTCAAGAATAAAGGGAGAACGACAAATATGATGATGATAATTGTTGTTTTAAGGGGCCTAACATCTAGGTTATCGGCCCCTGATTGTTTGGGTGATCGTGAAGATGAAAATGAAATACAAACTTAAAATTAAAACTAACTACTAACCTACATACTAGAAGAAGAAATGGAAAACTAAAGGAGAATAAGGCAAATAAAGGACAGGAGGAAAAGAAATGCCCTCAACCCTCGAAGAATGCGGATTGAGGGACTTGGAAAGAAGGAGAGCCATGAAAGGCAGATGGAAAATGAAAGAGGAGAGGGTCCGCCCCAAAGGTAAGGGACAAAAGGGGAAAACGGACCCAGCTCAGGAATCCCTTGGGGTCGCCAACTCCCGAACTCATCAGCCGTGAGCCCCTGAGGGTGTAGCATTATCTAGGGTGCACCAAAAGTGGTGGGGCTATATACACCCGGCCTCGATGATGATGATGATAATTGTTGTTTTAAGGGGCCTAACATCTAGGCTATCGGCCCCTGATGGTTTGGGTGATCGTGAAGATGAAAATGAAATGAAATGTAAACTTAAAACTAAAACTAACTACCAACCTACATACTAGAAGAAGAAATGGAAAACTAAAGGAGAATAAGGCAAATAAAGGACAGGAGGAAAAGAAATGCCCTCAACCCTCGAAGAATGCGGATTGAGGGACTTGGAAGGAAGGAGAGCCATGAAAGGCAGATAGGAAAGTGAAAGAGGAGAGGGTCCGCCCCGAAGGTAAGGGACAAAAGGGGAAAACGGACCCAGCTCAGGAATCCCTCGGGGTCGCCAACTCCCGAACTCACCAGCCGTGAGCCCCTGAGGGTGTAGCATTATCTAGGGTGCACCAGAAGTGGTGGGGCTACATACACCCGCCTCCTTAAGGGCCTTGGGCACAAGGCAGGAGGTAAAAGAAAAGAAAAAGAAGGCTGACCCCTCACAGAAGGAGGGTGTCAGGAAAGATGAGACAAGGGCCAATTAAGGCGGGAAAGGAAGAGACTCCCTAGGCCTCGGATACCCTAATACCGTCTGGGTCGGAAGAGAACAAGAGTTGACCAAGTGAGGTCGACAGGAAAGAAGACAGAGAGGAGCCCGGCACAAGTAAGTGGAAGCAATGCTGGACTCAGCTTGGGCCCCGTGGTCGCCAACCCACGTCCCACTAGATGTGAGCCCCTGGGGGGGGGGGGACAAAGAAATGTAGAAAAGTAGAAGAAAGGGTGAACACTTCAGACAAGAAGAAAGACAGAAAGATAAAGAATTGAATAGAATAAGAAGAGAAGACGAACAATTCAGACAAGAGGAAAGAGAGAAAGACACAGAGGCAAAGAGAATAAGACGTAAAAATGATGATGTGTGATAGAAGTGGAACGACACAGAAATGTAGAAGCCATGCGGAAAAGACGGAGGAACGATGATGAGATGGTTATCCAAAGCCAAGATAATCCAGCCTTAAAAAGACTCCCGAAGAGAGGAAATCACAGCTGAACAAAGTTGTTACAAGATTAATAATTAACAATGAAGGCACAGTAGTTGCTAATTATTTTAATTCTATTATGTGTGGACCAACGATTGTATGCGTCGCGTGTGAAAATTTGTTTTTTAAGACATCAATAACAATAACCAAGCATAAGGGAATTCTGACAAATTCACATACCTTTCGTCATTGCGCAGTCCCCCCAGGGGTTCCCATCTAGTGGGACGTGGGTTGGCGTCCACGGGGCCCCATCTGAGTCCGGCATTGCTTCCACTTACTTGTGCCGGGCTCCTCTCCGTCTTCTTTCCTGTCGACCTCACTTGGTCAACTCTTGTTCTCTTCCGACCCCGATGGTATTAGGGTATCCGAGGCCTAGGGAGTCTCTTCCTTTCCCGCCTTAATTGGCCCTTGTCTCATCTTTTCTGATTCCCTCCTTCTGCGAAGGGTCAGCCTTCTTTTTCTCTTCCTTTTACCTCCTGCCTTGTGCACTAGGCCCTTAAGAAGGCAAGGTGTATGTAGCCCCACCACTTCTGGTGCACCGTCGATAATGCTACACCCTCAGGGGCTCACGACTGGTGAGTTCGGGAGTTGGCGACCCCGAGGGATTCCTGAGCTGGGTCTGTTTTCCCCTTTTGTCCCTTACCTTCGGGGCGGACCCTCTCCTCTTTCACTTTCCTATCTGCCTTTCATGGCTCTCCTTCCTTCCAAGTCCCTCAATCCGCATTCTTCGAGGGTTGAGGGCATTTCTTTTCCTCCTGTCCTTTATTTGTCTTATTCTCCTTTAGTTTTCCATTTCTTCTTCTAGTATGTAGGTTGGTAGTTAGTTTTAGTTTTAAGTTTGCATTTCATT
This sequence comes from Meconema thalassinum, assembly GCA_946902985.2. Classification (NCBI taxonomy): domain Eukaryota; kingdom Metazoa; phylum Arthropoda; class Insecta; order Orthoptera; family Tettigoniidae; genus Meconema; species Meconema thalassinum. The sequence continues at coordinate 357,460,478 of OX336392.1, forward strand.
TTTCATCTTCACGATCACCCAAAATCATCAGGGGCCGATAACCTAGATGTTAGGCCCCTTACAATAACAATTATCATCATCATCATCTTTTTCATCTTCACGATCACCCAAACCATCAGGGGCCGATAGCCTAGATGTTAGGCCCCTTAAAACAACAATTATCATCATCATCTTTTTATTTTCCTTTTACCTCCTGCCTTGTGCTCTAGGCCCTTAAGGAGGCAGGGTATATGTAGCCCCACCACTTCTGGTGGACCCTAGATAATGCTACACCCTCAGGGGCTCACGGCTGGTGAGTGCGGGAGTTGGCGACCCCGAGGGATTCCTGAGCTTGGTCCGTTTTCCTCATTTGTCCCTTACCTTTGGGGCGGACCCTCTCTCCTCTCCTCTCCTCTCCTCTCCTCTCCTCTCCTCTTTTCCGTATATTTCCTTTTCTCTTTAAGATTCCCGCACTGTTTTTGTTACTTGGTTCACCGTGTATCTAAGTTCCCTTTTAGCGATTTTTAAGGAATTTTTAATCTACGTTGCATTTTGTAAGTTTGTTCGATCTAAATTACATCTCGCGATTGTTTTCAACCTAAATATTTGCATTTTGTAAAGATTGACAACCTAAATTGCTTCTTAGTAAGTCTTTCAATGCAGGTGGCCGGGCCTTTTGGTGAGTATTTTGAATTTCAATTGCATTTTGTAAGTATTTTCAACCAAAACCGCATTTCGCACGAATTTTGAATCTAAATTGCATTTCGTTTGGTGGGCATTTTGCACATATTTTGATTCTCAATTGCATGTTGTGGGTATTTTGAATCTAAATTACATTTTGTCAAGTATTTTCAATCTAAATTGCATTTTGTAAGTATTGTCAATCCACATGAGACGTTTGAATCTACCGTACATTTTGTAGACATTTTCAATTTCAATTGCATTTTGTAAGTATTTTGAATTTCAATTGCACTTTGTGAATAATTTGGATTGGTACTGGGATATTTCAATCTGAATTGCATTGTGTATTTTCAATTTCAATTGCATTTTGTAAGTATTTTGAACCTCAATTGCATTTTGTACGTATTTTCGATCTCATTTGCATTTTGTAAGTATTTTGAATTTCAGTTGCATTTTGTAAGTATTTCGACGCTACATTGCATTTTGTACGTATTTTGAATCTAGCCTACGTTTTTGGGTCTTTTTCAATCTTTTTTTTTTTTTTTGTGAATCTTTTCGTTCTAAATTCCCTTTTGTAAGACCATATATTGTGAGTTGTTTCCATCTGGGTTTCTCTTTGTACGTATTTTCCGTCTCACATAACTTTCGTTCTGGTTTCCATTTCATTCTCATTTTCGCTATCACCCAGATCATTAGAGGCCGATAACCTAGATGTTAGGCCCCTTAAAACAACAATTATCATCATCATCATCATCATTGCGCAGTCTCCCATTGTGTATGTAGCACATGTAAGAAATCAATATACTCCAAAATAATTCCTAGGTTGTGGGTTTCTAACGGACTTCGCTTTGTTGATGTCCCTAACTATCTAACTCCACCAACGCCTTTTGAAGAGAGACTGGTTTCCCCGAGGATTCCATTCATGAATATCCGACCACTGGGGGTGGATAGGCAATATGGTGTAAAAGGAAGCGTTGTCAATATCCCTGTCTCGGTGGGTGGAAACGATAGTATCCGTCATACCAAAACGGTACAATGAATGTCACACTATTCAAAGAAAATTGATGAGAAGAATGGCGTACACTAGACCTTATATATATATATATATATATATATATATATATATATATATGAAACCGTGTGCCCAGCAGTTATTCATGCATGGGAGCAATATCCGGTTACCCAGATACAATATGGTATCTCACTTGCCTCTGAATATCTGAAGGAACATCAGCAGGGAGAGGAGAATTTCATAGTTGAAGATGAAGATAGAACAGAAGAACTACAGAACCTCTTCCTCCAGATGACTGGGAGGATCGAAGTGACGACGAAGCAGGAAACCCATGTATTCAGGGGACAGGGGGACCCTTCTGGAGCCAAATATATTGGAAGAAGGAATCCAATTTGCTCTTGGAGAAGGTCAGCGACCTTTGCCTTTATTCCTTGATAAGCATAGCGAAGAACTATCATTCCCGTCCATTTATCTAGGAAAGGAGAGGAACCGTCCAAAGGGAGTATCAGTAAAAGATCTTGCAAAATTAGAGCTGAGGAGAAATGATCGAAGATGTGCAAGAAGCATACCAAATATATTTCATAAACATATACGCTGGTCAATAGTCCGTATATCTGCATCAATTGCCCTGTGTTTCAGAAAATCCAGGCGCACTGACAGAATAACAGCAGAATCCTTACTCACAGGCAGTACCGTGAAAGACATAATTCGCCAAGATTAAGGGTTTCATGTCTTGAAAGGAGAGAGATCGTCACCAGCATTTTGGGAAGCAAAAAAGAAAGAATTATTTGCAATGATACGACAGATAGGATGCCCTACTTTCTTCCTTACGTGTTCTGCAGCAGAATCAAAGTGGCCAGAGTTACCGGTAATCATGAGTTTGAAGAAAGTTATTCACGGAGAAGATATAACTGTAGAAGAAGCACGACACCTGTCATACTTGGAAAAAAGAGATCTTATTAGCCAAGAGCCAGTAACAACTGCTCGTTACTTCGATTATAAGATGAGAGAACTGTTAAGTTCAATATCTTCAGGCCCATTTGAAAAAAAACTGGATTTTTACATCATAAGGGTAGAGTTCCAACACCGGGGTGGCCCTCATATCCACTGTCAGTTGTGGCTTGAAGATTCCCCCCGTTTCGACGCACATCGAACGGAATCCATGTCAGAGTGCTTGCGATTCATCGATAACTATATTTCTTGTGATTCAACCCACCCTCAGTCCAACTTTCAACGACACAGACATTCTGCCACCTGTAAGACCAAAATCAAATCTAAAGTATATTGTAGAATTGGAATGCCAGTACCGCCTATGACTTCAACTGTAATTCTCACACCACTTCCTGCTAACGCAGACAAGAAAAAAAGTAAGTGTGCAATTACTGAATAAAGTGAATTCTCTTTTGGAAGATATACGCAAAGGGAAATATAAACTTCATTCTTTCGAAAAATTCCTATCTATTCTTGAAATTGATGCAGACACTTACATAAAAGCACTTCGAAGTGGCTTCAAAACTGCGACAATCTTCCTTCAGAGATCCGTTAAAGATATAACCATTAATGGCTACAATCCTATGATATTAAATTTTTGGCGTGCAAACATGGATCTGCAATACATTATAGATCCCTATGCATGTGTTCAATATATATTAAATTATATTGGAAAGTCAAACAGAGGATTATCAAGGTTACTGAGAGAAGCTCTCGAGGAAACTCGTCAGGGGAATCTTTCAATCAAGGATCGTCTTAGGAAATCAGGAAATACGTTCCTAAACTCAAATGAGGTATCTGCACAAGAAGCGGTATATTTCATATTAGGTATGCCTTTATTCCGCTCATCAGGGACCTCAGTATTTATAAATACGGGATTTCCAAATCAGAGGGTAAGACTTACTAAGACCACTCTCCAACTAAAAGTCCTCGACCCTTCATCTCAAGATGTATTCGCTTCCGGAATAGTTGAGCATTACGATCATTGGCCCAATGAACAGGAGGAAGTATGCCTGGCAGATTTTGCTGCTTAATTCCAGTTTACCGCAAAAACCAAGGGAAGCATTCATTGTGACGAAAACGAAGATGAAATGGATGAGAGTCCACAGGAAAGTTTTATGCAGTGGATGCCCCTTTTGAATGGAAAGAGATTTGTGTCAAAACGAGATAGAGAGAAAATTATAAGATACCGGAGATATGACATTGTACAGGACAAGGAGAATTACTACCGTGAGCATTTGTTGTTGTTTGTTCCGTGGAGGAATGAAAGAAGAGAGCTCCTTGATGTTGATTTATGTGAAAGGTTTCATAATTCCGAGAGACAAATAATGAACAAAAAGACACAGTATTGTTGTCCTGAAAGCTCTAACCTACTTGAAGAAGTGTTGGACATTCATGATGAAACTGAAAACAATACAGATGAAGAGGAATTGCCCAACGAATTTGGAGTATTCCGAGGAACTGCAATCGGTGTGGATAACTTCAAAGTCACAGATGGACATTTTCAACACGACCCAATTCAAAAATTCAAACCTGCCACAACTCTTCCTTATCATGAGTTAATGGACCTCATCAGACACCTTAACGTACAACAGCGACGGTATTTTTTGAATACCATCCATAAATTAAAGGAGAACATCCGTTTCCTTAAATTTTTATCAGGAGGTGCTGGAACTGGTAAGAGTGTGCTTATTAAGGCCTTGTATCAAGCAGGTGTACGATTTTTAATCCAAAGCCAGGAATCAAGCCTGATGACGTGACAATCTTGCTATCTGCGCCAACAAGAAAAGCAGCTCACCATATACACACGGAGGTACATTGCATTCCATATTTCATCTGCCAATTTCTAAATACCAGGGAACCATGCCAAATTTGTCAGCAGACATATCCAACAAAATGAGCACACAACTGTCCAACGCAAAATTGCTTATCATTGACGAGATAAGTATGGTTGGTTATAGACTGTTTGTGCAAATTGATCAGAGACTGCGGCAAATTTTCAAAACATCTGAAATGTTTGGTGGTATTTCAGTTCTGTGCGTTGGTGTCTTCAGGCGGCTTAAACCTGTGGGGGACAACTACGTTTTCCTTGGAGGGAAGGGAACTCAGTTGCACGATCTTGGCCCGTCTCAATGGGAACATTTTAGCATTTTGAACTTACTGACATAATGCGACAAAGGGATGATAAAGCCTTTGCTCTAGCCCTGAACAACATGGCCTCAGGGACCATGACAAAGAAAGATATTGGGTGATATGAATAAAACGGAGTATATGCTCATGCTCAACAATTTTGGAGTATATACTCAGAATGGTATGAATAAAAAGTTGAAGCTTAAACTCACTGAGAAGTTCATACTCAAGGGTGGGAGTAAGTACTCACTTAGTGAGTATATACTCCAATGTGGTATGAATAATAGAAGTAAATGCTACAAATCTGAAGTATATACTCACAATTTCTGAAGTCTGGCCATTACCATGCTCAGCTGTGTAATCTCAAGATGGCTGAGTTTATGTTTGTAGATGTAAATAACTTGCGGGCTAGGGAAGTGTATAAATTACGAAGAACGGTTTCAGAGAGGGACCGTAGAACATTATACCGGTTTAAGATAGATAATATTCTATGGCTTTCTGATTACTTTTTGGGTGAATACACGGAAACAAGAGGAAAGGCTGTTAAAAACAACGAAAACTTCAAAAATTTTCTGCGTTACATTGGTGACCCTGGTTTCCAGTCTGGTGTTGGTGAGGATATAGGTGTCGATCAGTCAACTGTGTCTAAGACTGTTGCGTATGTGAATACAAAAATCGTAGAGAAGCCAAATGTATGGATCCGATTTCCAAGCACTGAACAAGAAATGGAAGATGCCAAAGCTGAGAGGCAGGATAAATTCAGATTCCCTTGTGCAATAGGAGCTTTAGACTGTACACATATTCCCATCCTAAAACCTTCGGTTCACGGAGATGAATATGTTAATAGAAAAGGCACTACAAGTCTGAATGTTCAGGCCACATGTAACAGCAAGGAGATGTTTACAAGCGTGGAATGTTCTTGGCCAGGATCAGTTCATGATGCCAGAATTTGGACGAACTCGGCTACATTTCAAACCATCAAAGAAAATCCTTCCAGGGCACTGCTCCTAGCAGATCAAGGTTATGGTATAGCACCATGGCTTATGACTTCATTCAGGAATCCTACCACCCCTGAGCAGCATTCCTACAACACATTACATACCAAAGAGAGAACAATAATTGAAAGGTGCTTTGGTCAATTAAAGCAAAGGTTTCCGATCCTTCATCATACAATCAGAATATCCACTGAAAAAATCCCGTCGATTGTGCTGAGTTGCTTTGTTTTGCATAACATAGCAAAATACCTACAAGATGATGACTTTGATGCTGCCTATGCTGATCCTGAAAACAATGAAGTTCAGGAAGACAATGATGTTCGTGGACGTGAAGTTGCTAGAAGATTGGATATTGCTCGAATAGTCCACGAGTTATTGTAAAACATGGCATGCTCTTTCAGACTTGTTAGTAATAATAATAAATGTTATATCGCTAGTGGAAACTAAGGCTATAGCGAATGAAAAACTACCGTCAGCTGGGGTTACTTTACACAATTTTCATATGTTTTTTAAATTTTATTTGTCGTGATAGGTTGTTAAATTGATTGCCACATGTTTATGTATTCCTTAAGGGTACTTACAAAAGAACATAACGCCACCGTGAGTGCAAACTATCTCTCAGACACTTTTAAAAATAAATGAACACGTGCGTAAAGTTACCCCATCCTTGGGGTTACCTTACACAGACATGCACTTATCGTGGCGTTTGGCTATACAGCCTCACAAGGGGTAACTTGACACATGCCTGGAACTTTTCATTGGAAAGATAACATTCATTTGATGTAAAGATGATGATGATGATAATTGTTGTTTTAAGGGGCCTAACATCTAGGCTATCGGCCCCTGATGGTTTGGATGATCGTGAAGATGAAAATGAAATGTAAACTTAAAACTAACTACCAACCTACATACTACAAGAAGAAATGGAAAACTAAAGGAGAATAAGGCAAATAAAGGACAGGAGGAAAAGAAATGCCCTCAACCCTCGAAGAATGCGGATTGAGGGACTTGGAAGGAAGGAGAGCCATGAAAGGCAGATAGGAAAGTGAAAGAGGAGAGGGGTCGCCCCGAAGGTAAGGGACAAAAGGGGAAAACGGACCCAGCTCAGGAATCCCTCGGGGTCGCCAACTCCCGAACTCACCAGCCGTGAGCCCCCGAGGGTGCAGCATTATCTAGGGTGCACCAAAAGTGGTGGGGCTACATACACCCGGCCTCCTTGAGGGCCTTGAGCAGAAGGCAGGAGATAACAGGAAAAGAAAAAGAAGGCTGACCCCTCGCAGAAGGAGGGAATCAGAAAAGATGAGACAAGGGCCAATTACGGCGGGAAAGGAAGAGACTCCCTAGGCCTCGGGTACCCTAATACCGTCGGGGTCGGAAGAGACCAAGAGTTGACCAAGTGAGGTCGACAGGAAAGAAGAAAGAGAGGAGCACCGCACAAGTAAGTGGAAGCAATGCCGGGCTCAGCTGGGGCCCCGTGGTCGCCAACCCACTTCCCACTAGATGTGAGCCCCTGGGGGATGAAGTAAAGAGGATACTTTCATAGCTTAATTGAATTGTCTGAATACATTATAAAATAAATTAAATGTGTGTCAAACGTTTAATTTTATGTTTGTAGAAAATAAAAAATAAAAACAATGCTGCTGAAGTGTTACTCGTAGAAAGGTACCAAACTTTGTTTTTACAGGAGCTTAAGGCATCATTAACAGAAATGTCACGTTAATAGACTCTATATTTATATTAGTGACTGCAGGTAGCTGGTTTTGGAAATTTTTAGTAAAATTCCAGTGAATACAAGACGCTGCGAGCTGTACGAGTAAAAGCCCGTATTTGTTTTTTTTTTCTATTTCACTCCTTTGGATATTAACTGCAGCTATAAATGCACTGTACATTGTTAAGTTGTATAGAAACTTTCATTTCTATGACATGGTCATATTTTACTAGATGTTCTAATTTGTGACAAATAAATTTCCCTAAAGACTAGAGAGGCGGGAGGTGGATGTGGTACATGTTTCCTTGTTGAGTTACATTACTAGGCTCTTACTAATCCACAGCACTCAAATACTCTGGGATTCAAATATGAAATAGTACACACTGGCTTTTGTGTCAAATAGCCTGTGTAAAGTTACCCCCTCCAAGGGCGAGTCGTGCACCTTCGGTTATTTTAGGCTTCCTAGTAAAGTGACTCAACAAGTAAACATGTTCCACATCTAATTTCCGCCTCTCAAGTTTTTAAGGAAATTGATTTGTCACAAATTAGAACATCAATAAAAAAATATGACTGTCATAGAAATGAAAGTTTCTATACAACTTACCATATGTACAGATACTCAAGTGCACTAAGTTGCAATTATTATCCAAAGGAGTGAAGTACAAATAACACAAACACGGTTTTCTTACTCGTACAGCCCACAGCGTCTTGTATAAACAGGCATTTTACCCAAAACTTCCAAAACCAACCACGTACAGTGTTCAAAAATTTTAGCGAAAGGTGTGTAAAGTTACCCGGTCTGTGTAAAGTAACCCCAGTCGACGGTACTCATAATTCCATATCTTATACAGTTCGGATTCATTCTATTGAAATAAATGTACCATTAACATATTCTTTATGTATTTATTTAATAATAAACTAAGGTGAAAAGTATTGTAAGGTTCCTGTGAGGGATGCCTGTACAAATAATAAATCTAGGGGGTGAAATTAGTCTAAAATGGGGGTCAAGCTTGGCAAATACTGTAAGAGGTAGGGAGTGTTTTATGAATGGAGATCGACAGTGCGATCAGCCAAGGGAACTCCCCAATGTACTGTTTGACGGAGTAGTTCTAGGTAAAGGGGTAGTTTACAAGAGCTATTAGGTTATAATTCAGAGCGCGACAACTGCGCCACGCGGTCTACAGTGAGTCGTACGCACGCGAGTAAGCGGAGAGTTCGCTAGTGTCAGCGCGGAGCAAGGACGCTCAGCTGACTACAAGCAGCAATTAAACAAGTACACAGTAAGGCTAATTCTAAGTCCTACCTAAAGTGGAATCTAATAGGGCAGGAACTTACTAACTAAATAAATAAAAGAATAAGACCAGTGGCTTCTAGTATTTCTGAGTTTAATGTGTACCTCGATCTGGAGGTACACTGATAGAGCTAGCAGTTATAATAATAATTAATAAGAAATAATAACAGTCCAAGCACAGGGGGAGGTGAGTGTGTAGTGTAGTGGTGAGTGTAGTGATCGCTAAGACACTTACCCGTCCAGCAGACAGCAGAGGTTTAACACGTCGGTGCACTGAGTGAGGACTGATTGATTGATGATCCCAGGTACCTGACCTCTGGGGTTCTTATACTTTTTGTGTGCTCGATCGGCGGAATCCTCACATTCCTACCGAGTCGTGCACCTCTCCCGGGTCATTGCCTGGGCTACGAGGCTACTTGAGTTCATGTATGTGCTAATTGTTCTTCATGTAATTTATAGGTGGTATTTTATAGGGTTTTACCTAGGGGATGGGGGTAGCGTACCCTAGGGGTACAACAGTGTGAAACATAACATATCCTGTCTATGAGCTTCCACTATGGCATACAGACAAGCATGTACCATCATCACCAACAATGACAGTAGCATTTGCCTCAATATCGGTATTATCCTCATGCATAAGTTTTTGCTTTTTGAGACGCAGCACAGCCAGTTGTTCCAAGAGCACTAGTCGCTGCAGTTGCACGTTAGACAGCTCCCTAGTTTCCTCTGACTCGAAAGGAAAGAAAGACTCCTTTCGTTTCTTTGATGGCTCTATGACAATTTGTGGGTATTGCCGTTCAGAAACTGGTAGTGGCCTTGAACCTGACGGAGAGTTTTCACTGGGGTTAGACATCAAGATTCCAGCTGATACAGCACCTACAAAAAATGTATTCCGGCACCATTAACAATTTTAACCATCTGTAAATCAATTAATTCCGCTCATTTTTACAAATTGCAAATGACATTTCAGTATCAGAGCCGGTGTAGGCAACGTGTTCTCACTGGAAATGCAATTAGGCCTACTGGATACTATGTAGAACGTTCGGAGGCCAGATGCATTTTAGGTTATGTTTGTCACGTACATTTCTTAACTTACGCAACCTTGAATGAGTCATCGTACAACCTACATGGCCTCGAAAGCAATTAAAATGATAGGCTATACACAGATTACGTACATGTGTATCTCACCTGGCATTTTCTGTATCGTCAGATTAGAATCTCCTTGAATGGCCTCGAAAAGAAGTTGTTCCCAATCCTTGAGGACAATTTTCGTATTGCCCGTCCTTTTCAAATCGACCTTCTTTTTGAGTCGGGATTTCATGTTTTTTTTTTTCTTCAGTATTTGACTTTCTGTGACACATGCTCCAAATGTTCCAGCGTAGCGAATCTTTATAGCTGTTAAACTTTCGCTTTTTGCCTTACGTGTGTTAGGTGTTTGAGACTTGTCAAATATTGAAGGATAGTCACAGACAATCCTTACAAATGCCAAATCCGAAACTTCTGGTATATCATCATATTCATCCCCACTAACAGACATTTCAATTAACCATGAAATTTCAATCAAAACGACAAGTCTACTGCAGACGACTGGTTTGCGTATCATATGGCGCGTAAAACAGTTGACTGACTAAGCATGCGTCAACGAAACGAGAGTTGATGATGATGATAATTGTTGTTTTAAGGGGCCTAACATCTAGGTTATCGGCCCCTGATGGTTTGGGTGATCGTGAAGATGAAAATGAAAAACGAACTTAAAACTAAAACTAACTACTAACCTATATACTACAAGAAGAAATGGAAAACTAAAGGAGAATAAGGCAAATAAAAGGACAGAAGGAAAAGAAATGCCCTCAACCCTCGGAGAAGGCGGATTGAGGGACTTGGAAGGAAGGAGAGCCATGAAAGGCATATAGGAAAGTGAAAGAGGAGAGGGTCCGCCCCAAAGGTAAGGGACAAAAGGGGAAAACGGACCCAGCTCAGGAATCCCTCGGGGTCGCCAACTCCCGAACTCACCAGCCGTGAGCCACTGAGGGTGTAGCATTATCGAGGGTGCACCAGAAGTGGTGGGGCTACATACACCCTGCCTCCTTAAGGGTTTAGAGCACAAGGCAGGAGGTAAAAGGAAAAGAAAAAGAAGGCTGACCCCCCGCAGAAGGAGGGTATCAGAAAAGATGAGACAAGGGCCAATTAAGGCGGGAAGGGAAGAGACTCCCTAGGCCTCGGATACCCTAATACCGTCGGGGTCAGAAGAGAACAAGAGTTGACCAAGTGAGGTCGACAGGAAAGAAGACAGAGAGGAGCCCGGCACAAGTAAGTGGAAGCAATGTCGGACTAAGCTGGGGCCCCGTGGTCGCCAGAAACGAGAGTAACTTCGTGGCACAAGTGAAGTATATACTCCAAAAGGAGGGGAAATTGTAGTATATACTCAGGATCTTTTATTCATAACAAACGGAGTATATACTCAAAACTGATGCTCATGCTCGGAGTATATACTTCGAAGTTTATGCTCAGTTTTATTCATATCATCCATTGACATATTTAAAATTATCGTGTCCACAAGAAAGTGATATATGTATATATACATACTAGCAGAAGTACCCATTCTTCGAACGGTCGTCGTTATTAATGACCAAACGTAATCATTTGAGCTGCTGTTGCAATGGTTAGGGGCTTGGAACCTGTTTGTCGACAAAGATAAATGATTAGTTGAAATATGCTCTGAAACTAATTTACCTAACGTGTACTTCCTGACGTGAAAATAAAATTGAAAACCTCGTAGACGAAATGCAATTCACGTCACATAAAAATTGACCCACACTGTTGTGTCAAGCGCGCATCCAGAGGAAGACCTCTTTAATAAATTATAAAGGCTTTTGGTGCATGAAAATTCAGGTTTTTTAGCCTCCAATGGCCCAAATTCCTAAAAGCAAACCAATAAAATAAAAAATAAACTATTTCAATTCAGGAATTTGTTAAAATGATGTTGCTGTTTGAAGATATAAAAGACCTTCTCTACGACACATCGCACGTTTAAGTCTTGTGAAAAAATCCAGGGTACCTCTTGACCCCCTTAAGCGCATTGATGAATTTTACAGTTTTTGTTGGTTCCGTGATAACCTTATAGCCATTTGCAAACTTTCACAGAAATTTAATAAATGGAGTGGCATTACTTCTTGCAGAAATAGATGGAAAGTTGGATGTACCTTTTTGAGACACTGTTGTCATGGTTACTGGCTTGCATTCCTACATTAGTTTATTAAATGAAATTAGTTTTCTGGGAATATCTCAGAAACTCTTGGTTTTAGAGCATTAAAATGTAGTTTCCGGGGACCCTTTACGACTGTTTAGGGGCCCCGAGGTTTTTTTTCTGACACCAAGGGGTTGAAAATGAGCTTTGTCTCGTCGTTGTAGGCCGTAGTATCATCATCATCATCCTCTTGCACAGTTTCCAGCCGTTGGCCGGGTCTGTTTGGAACACAGGCCACTCCAACGTCTTCTGTCTTCCCACCATCTCTCAGCTTCCACCCCTGTCCAGTCTTCTCCCCTCTTCTTCACGCTTTCTTCCATCCCTTTCAGCCACCTGTCTCTCGGTCTTCCTCTCGGTCTCTTTCCTTCCCACTTCGTCTCGTGTATCCTCCTGGGTATCCTCTTATCCTCCATTCGTTTTACATGTCCATGCCATCTAAGTCTAGATTTCTGTATACCATCCCGTAATGGTTCCTCCTTTATTAATTCTCTGGTCCTCTCATTTCTTATTCTGTCCATCATTGTAACTCCAATACTGCTTCTCAAGAAGCTCATCTCACTGGCCTGTATTTTGCTCTTCTCCCTTCCTTTCATAGCCCAGGTCTCCGAGGCATACGTCAGGATAGGGGCATAGTACGTCCAATATATGATCTTTTTTCTGTTCTGAGGGACATCCTTGCTCCATAACATGCTTCTCACACTCCTCCGGAATGCTTCTGCCTGTCTCCCCCGCTCATTTTTTCTCTATAGTTTCTTCCATTATCTTGTATCAGGCTTCCCTGATACTTGAAACTCTCCACTTTCTTCAGCTGTTCTCCACCAATTGTTATTCCCGTTGTGGTTCTTTCCTTCTTCCTTGTTGTGATCACCATCTCACTCTTATTTATGCTAAATTTCATCCCATATCCTTGTCTTATTCCTTCCCACACGTCCAACTGTTCCTGTACCTCCTCCTCCTTGTTTCCCCAAATCATCAAATCATCCGCTAACACCATTGCTTTCATCTTTCCTTCCCCAATTACTTGTGCCACTCGGGTCATTATGTCATCTATCACCACAATGAAAAGTAACGGTGCCAGTGCACTTCCTTGTTTCAGGCCGTTTCTCTGTTCCATCCCGTTCCGATCTCTATCCTCCCACTTTCACACAGCTCACGCTTCTCTTGTACATCTCCTTTATCCTCCTTATAGTCCATTTTTCTACTCCTCTATCCTCCAGGGACTTCCATACTTTGTTTCTGCATACACTGTCATATGCTTTCTCAATGTCCAGGAAGGCCATTATTAGATTGTTCCATACTCATAGTGCTGTTCTTGTAACTGCCTTACAGCAAAAATCAAATCCACTGTGGACCTTCCTGCTCTGAAGCCATGTTGTTCTTCCCTCATCCCTCCTTCTATCCTTTTCCTAATTCTCCTTCCGAAAACTTTCTCAAACATCTTTGCACAATGACTCATCAGTGTTATTCCCCGATAGTTTCTGCATTCTGTTCTACTACCTTTCTTGAAGATCGGGACAATTATTCCCTTTTTCCTGTCCTCTGGGGTCTTCCTTTCAGTAGTGTAATAATAATAATTATAATAATAATATAACAATATAGGGACCAGATATAATAGACCTTCCGTACCACACCAGCACGTGTAAATCGCGTGAAAAAATTCTAGAGTACCCCTTGACCCCCTTAAGCGCATTATATGTATTGATGAATTTTACAGCTTAATTGGTTCCATTATAACCTTATAGCCGTTTGCAAACTATCTCAGTAATGTAATAAATGGAATTGTATTGCGTCTTATATTACAGCAATAGATGGACCTGTGAATTTCTGTTGCCATGGTTACCGGCTAGCTTCCTTTCATTATTGTATTAAATGAAATTAATTTTCTGGGAATATCTCAAAAACTATTGGTTTTAGGGCCTTAAAATGTGGTTTTCGGCGCTTCTCACATTGAGGGGCTGAAAATGAGCTTTGTCTCGCCCTTCTACGCCTATTTCAGCATGTATTTTAAGGGGGAAGGCCCCCTTTTATGAGAGGTACAGAGAAGAGTTACATCAATGATTGGTGTCATGCCTCTGAAGGATATCTGTACCAAATTTTACGTTGATCCACTCAGCCGTTCTCGAGTTATAAGGACACAAAATTGTCCACAGACAAACAAACAGACAGACAGACAAAAATTTCATTTTCGCGCGCATCCGTCATAAAACAGTCTAAAACGCGTAAATAACGCAAATTTCCGTAGAAATTCAGAAAAAACAGACAAACTTTCATTCTTATATATATAGAGATATACATATATATATACATAAATTATATATAAACTTTTGAACTGACGGTGGTTTTGGGGTCTGGGGGATGTGAAACGCGAAGATATGTCGAAATTTTTCGGAAGTCGAAACATGGTACCTATTGCAATAGTTAGCTTTCTAATGAAATCTACCTAACAGAGAGTTCAAAAATGCTTATGAAGTTCCCCGAGAGGCAATTCGGCTCTTCACGTCTAATGCCGAAGTAGAAGATTATAACAATGGAATCTTACTTTCACTTCCGGGAGAAACATGTTCAACCATAGCGTATGATGTATGCACTGCTGACATATCTGAGAATATGAAGACGGAAATTCTTCATACAGTAAATTAAAATCACGGAGTGTAATTGACACATATGGCCTACCATCTGCCCTTAATCTAAAACTTGAAGTATTATACACTGCTCAAAAAATTACGAGGGTCACCATTTGAAACACCTGCATTATTTTGCCAGGAATGGTTGGAGTGAGACAGACATATTATCTGGGAAATAAAACCTTTATTTAACGGAACTGTACATATCCCGTACATATAGTAGCACTCAATGTTGATGCTATGACCAGAAATGCAACACAATGTCGTCAACCAAAGTGGCGAGTCCTTCCATGAATGCACAGAGTGCACAAAAAGAAACAGTTCAATATCTGCTAGACCCTCCATGTGCCCGTATAACTTTCTCACATCTTGGTGACATGCCCCTGACAAGTCTGCGAACAGTTTCTTGTGGAATTTTGTCGCACTCCTCCTTAAGGGCCTCTGCAAGTTGTTCCAGAGTCTGAGGCTACAGGACGGCCCCGAAGTTTTCTGTCCAGCCTATCTCATAAATGCTGAATGGGATCTAGGTCAGGACTCAACGCTGGCCAGTCGAATGTTTGAATCGCGATGTCCTGTAGAGTTCCCATGGTGGCTGCTGCTGAATGAGTTCTCGCATTGTCGAGTTGCAGGATAAGCTTGGGACCCATTAAAACTGCAATGGGCATAACATGACCTAATACAATCTCGTTGATGTACCTCTGAGCATTAAGTCAGCCTCCGATTATCTGAAGGTCCAATCGGCCATCAAATGTGATGCCACCCCAGACCATGACAGAGCCGCGGCCAAATTTGTCCCTCTCCTCGACTGCTGCTTCATAATAACGTTCACCACGACGACGATAGACACGCATACGCCCGTCGCATCGTGTTAGACGAAAGCGGAACTCATCTGTAAACAATACATTGCGCCAGTGGCGTAGCTTCCAGTCCCTATGGTCCTCAGCAAATCGAAGTCGCTCTCTCCTGTGCCGAGCAGTTAATCGTGGGACCTGATGAGGTCGTCTTGGTCTTAAACCTGCCTTTCGGAGTCTGTTGCGCATTGTTTGGTCACAGACACTGCTACTAGTTGCTGCTCTTAAGGACCTGATGAGATCGTCTTGGTCTTAAACCTGCCTTTCGGAGTCCGTTGCGCATTGTTTGGTCACTGACACTGCTACTAGTTGCTGCTCTTAAATCACTTTGCAGGTCCCGGGAGGTCGCCGAACGCCGGCGGAGAGAACAATTCACCACATATCGGTCGTCTCTGGCCGTTGTTTTTCGTTTTCTCCCTTGTCCTGGCTTTCGTGTGTATGAAGCAGTTTCACAAAATCGTTTCCAAAACCTCCCAACGACAGATGAAGCCACATTAAGCTCCGTAGACACTGCACGAATAGTCCAACCTTGCCGCAGTATTGTCACTGCCCGAACACGTTCTGTCTCATTCAGATGCCTCATTTCGACTAATGCAACATACACCAAGTGGATAGTAACAGACTCTTCACTTACACGCACTCGAGGACTGAGTGCGACATTGCTCGTCCATTTCACTCTGCGGTATAGCACGATACATGTGTCTACTGCCACTGGCTTTCCAAAGAAATGTGGAAGTGTCCTCACATTCTTAAAACATGTCGGAAGAATACGGGCAACAGTATATATCATAATCAGGGACTACGTGCATGGTACACGCGATCAAATTCCTGTCCCTCTAATTGTTTTGAGCAGTGTATATGATGAGGGTTAATGTTGATACATCCGATGGCTTGGTGAATGGAGTAGTTGGCCGTCTAAGAAGAATTGACAAGACTGACAATCTATATCTGGGTGTGATTCCATCAAGGGTCTGGCTGGAATTCGAGGACAATGAGACTGGTTCTAAATTAAGATCTTCTTGCCATACTGTCATGGCAGAAAATAATATTCCCCCGAATTCGGCACCAGTTGGTTATTGTCTGATAACTGCGGGACATGGACGAAATATACAGGTGCTTCGAAGGCAGTTCCCTCTAGTTGTAGCTGAAGCAATAACAGTGCATAAGTCACTGGGTTCAACATACTCACAGGTTTGTGTAATTCTCAAGAAGAAGATTGACTGCGCCAGTCTTGATGTCGCATGCAGCAGGATAACTTCTGGGTAAATTTCAACATCCAAAACTCCCTCCACTGTCACATCCCATCACTACAGAAATGCAACGACTAAAAACATTACATCCAGTTTCTTTGCCTTTCGTTGATATATTTCAACATACTGGTCGAAACATATTCTTCCATATTATAGAATCCTTGCAACGGCATCACCAAGACTTGTTATGCGACGTTGATGTACTTAGTGCTGTGCATTATTTCTTGTAGAAACCTGGCCGTTAAAACCAGACACTTACGACATGTCTTCATTTTCCTGCCTGTATCGAAGAGATTCTACAACTGACAGAAGGACCGCATTAGGAAGTGCCATTTTTGTGAAGAATGGTTTTGATGCTCACATCCTCACCAATACATTCTGTAAATATCCTGGTGGATTACTCCCAGGGTTTCTGAGATGGATCTCATTTCTGACATTCAAAATTCTTTCAAGAATTTGGACACGCGCAGGCTAATATTAGTTGGTGATTTCAACATGGAATGGTGTAAAGAGATCCCAGTAACCAACTTAATGAAATCCTTCGAACTCGAAATGATTTTGCCAAAGGAACTCTCAACAAACTTTGGAGCACAAATGGATTTATGTTTTACTAATATTCATAATACACAATCCAAATACTACGAATCTATAACTAGTCGCCACAAACCGATATGGATTCTATGGTGATTATTCTCGGGCATTATACAGGGTGTAACAAAAGGTACGGCACAAATTGCAGGACACATTCCTCACACGTAGACGAAGAAATTATGTTAAATGCACTTGTGCCAGGCTCCTCTCCGTCTTCTTTCCTGTCGATCTCACTTGGTCAACTCTTGTTGTCTTCCGAACCCGACGGTATTAGGGTATCACAGGTCTAGGGAGTCTCTCCCTTTACCGCCTTAATTGACCCTTGTATCATCTTTTCTGATACCCTCGTTCTGCGAGGGGTCAGCCTTCTTTTTCTTTTCATGTTATCTCCTGCCTTCTGCTCAAGGCCCTCAAGTAGGAAGGGTGTATGTAGCCCCACCACTTCTGGTGCACCCCTGATATTGCCACACCCTCAGAGGCTCACGGCTGGTGAGTTCGGGAGTTGGCGACCCCAAGGGATTCCTGAGCTGGGTCCGGTTTTCCCCTTTTACCCATTACCTGTGGGGCGGACCCTCTCCTCTTTCACTTTCCTATCTGTCTTTCATGGCTCTCTCTCCTTCCACGATCACCCAAACCATCAGGGGCCGATAACCTAGATGTTAGACCCCTTAAAACAACAATTATCATCATCATCATCATCTCTCCTTCCAAGTCCCTCAATCCGCATTCTTCGAGGGTTGAGGACATTTCTTTTCCTCCTGTCCTTTATTTTCCTTATTCTCCTTTTGTCTTCCATTTCTTCTTCTAGTATATAAGTTAGTTTTAGTTGTAGTTCACATTTCATTATCATCTTCACGATCACCCAAAGCATTAGGGGCCGATAACCTAGATGTTAGGCCCCTTAAAACGACATCATCAACATCATCATTTCCATGTTACACCTAATCATCTTCAACTCATTACGCATGGGAATGTCACAAGAACAGAACGTTAGAATCGTGGGGAACATGCACTTTGGGTTACGTCTGGTTACGTTGTCTTTACGTAGGTGCACCGCCAGTGGTTTGTTTTACATGGCCCCGTTGCCATGCAACTTGGCAGATGTGCCTTTAGCTGTGCGACAGAACATGTACTTCATGCGCGATGGAACACCTCCTCATTTTAGTGCTAATGTCCGTCGGCTTCTAAATAACAGATTTGGTGACAAATGGATAGGTAGAGGTCGACCAATTGCCTGGCCTCCACGCTCTCTGGACCTAAAATCACTGAACTTTATTTGTGAGGGCATTTGAAAGTTCTTGTGTATCGAATCCCAGTACAAGATGTTCCGAGTCTCCGTGCCCGTATTATGGAAGGCTACAACACCATACGCAGTACTCCAGGGATATATCAGCGCATCCGAGATTCACTACGGCGGTGGGTTGATGAATGTATCAATGCACACGCAGGGCATATTGAACATTTCCTGTGAGAAAGAGTTGCATATGGTATGCTGGTACGTTGTGTTCTTGTATGTTTCCCATGATAAATGAGTTGAAAACAATAAGGTATAACATGGAAACAAAGCGTTTCCGTCCCCCTGTGGGTGGGGGGTTTAGAATACACCCATGGTATCCCCTGCCTGTCGTAAGAGGCGACTAAAAGGGGCGACCTTGGCTATACTTTAAGGACTCCGCGTTGTTTTGTGAATTGGACCCCCAGTGAGTGGGAGGAAGCGAATACATCCACGGTACTCCCTGCCAGTCGGAAAAGGCGACTAAATGGGCTTCTCGGAACGGTCCCCTTTCGAGAGTTTGACAGTCAGCTCTAAAAGACATACACCCGTGCGGTATAACTCTCATTAGGTTATATCGCACTTCTTTCCGTCACTGCTTTCAGGGTCTGGCAACCAAAATTTCTATATGTGCGTGCTGTTAGGGAATGGGCCACTTACGCTAGCGACTACGCTCGAAAGCCTGTTCCGGTCTTGGCCGCGCCGACAGGTGGGTGTGCCATGTACCCGTTCAGTAGTATCCGCCTGACTACGCAGGTCCCCGCACAGCCGAATGTCTGAGCTGTAAAATCCAGTATATGCCAAGGGGTAAATGCCGATACGGCATTGTAAAACATCGGACCCCCGGGCAATGCCTTCCAAGCTAGGCGGGCCTTGCCCTGGCTGGGTAGCGCCTACTGTGACGGCCCGTGATCGGATGTCGGTGGCATTCGGGGAGGATGATCTGGCCATGGGTTCAAAAAGAAAAATCCCCAACCAGGGTGGACCTACACCCAAGTCTTTAACATTTGATTCCCTACGGGGATCAACCCCCTGGGAACAATCTGTGCGTGAAAATCTGGGTGCTAACACCCCCAAGTTTCTGGTAGCTACCAGAACAGATGGGGGTGATTTCAAGCTGGTAAAGAGTATTTTGTTTTCTCGCCACATAGAAGGTGTCTATGGTGAGCTTGAGAAAGTACAAAAGATGAGGAACGGTAGCTTGTTGCTCAAGACTAGGACTGGAGAGCAAGTTGAACAACTTTTGCAATGTGACCACTTTGGCGACATTCCCGTCAAAGTGGAAAAGCACACGTCCCTGAATCTGGTCCGAGGAGTTATTTTCCACCGGGACCTGATTCTGAACACTGACGAGGAGCTCAAGGAGGATATGCGGCACCGTCACGTGACTGATGTCCGGCGCATTACGCGCAAGGTCAATGGTCAAATCGTGGATACTGGTGCTTTCATTATTTCCTTTGAGCTTTCGGTGCTCCCGGAGAAAGTCAAGGTTACAAGTTACCGTTGTGACGTACGGCCTTATATCCCTCCATCAATGGGGTGTTATAAGTGCCAGAAGTTCGGGCACATGTTATCCCGATGCTCGAGCCCCGACGTCTGTGGAACATGCGGTAAGGTACCACATGAAGCGGAAGAGTGCACAACACCTTATCAGTGCACTAATTGCCCTGGATATCATTCTCCTCGGGACAGGAACTGCCCTGTCTTCCTGAGTGAGAAGAAAATCCAGGAGATCAAAACCCTGGATGGTCTCACCTACCAGGAGGCCCGCAAGAAGTACCGTACCACGACTTCGCCTTCTCCAACGATTGATTATAGAGCCATAATACCAAATTTGGTCCCGGCTACCTCATCTTTTGTACCAGCTGTGAAACTTGCAACTGAGTTTCCTGTTCTGAAACGAGCTCCTAAGATTATAACGGAAAGCCCGAAGGTGACTTCAACTCCATCTTCGGCCAGCACGAAGGCTGTGCGAGCGAAGGCTGCTCCGCTCGCACAGCAGGGGAGGAAGTTGAAGACTTACTCCCCACTCGGGAGGAAGTCGAAGACTTTCTCCCCACCCAAACGGTCGGCGAAAGCCGCGCCGAAGCCGGCGGAGGCGGCATCGTCGACCAGGGTCAGGAATTCGGCTCCTGACCCGTCTATATATCTTAAAGAGGCGGGGGCGGGTATGAAGGGACCCCGCACTACGCATTCCCTTTCTCCAAAAAAGGGGAAGCCATCCGCGCCCACACCTGCGGATGCTTCTGCCCCTGGGGAAGTTTCGGTCCCCAGATCTACGCGCTCCCCACGGAGTTCCCCCCGCCGCCGAACTGCGTCTAGGAAATCTTCCACCGAGTCGAGTCACTCCATTACCTCGCCTGAGGACATGGAGACTATAGTCGACGTAGTGGATGATGATCCTCCAGAGTCTAAGTTGTAGCTTGCTGCTCCAACTTATTCCCTAAGTCCACACAATGGCACTGTTACAGTGGAATTGTAACAGTTATGACAGGCATTTGACAGAGCTCCGTCAGCTTATTGCCCAATACGCAGCGAGTATAGTCTGCCTACAGGAAACGAACCTCAGACCTGATCACGAGACTGTTCTGAGAGGTTTCCGACTATACTCTAAAGAGCGACAAGACGCCGCCCGGGCTTCCGGGGGCGTTTGTACCTTCGTTCGCTCTGATTGCTATAGTGAGGAGTTCCCACTCGACACTCCTCTGGAAGCTATTGCAGTTCGCGTGTCCTTGCCTGCTATGACAACTGTATGTAACGTGTACCTTCCAACGAACCAGCCCCTTGATATTAATGACGTCTTTGATCTTGTTGATCAACTTCCAGTCCCTTTCCTACTCGTGGGGGATTTCAACTCTCATCACCCCCACTGGGGATCACCATCTTCCTGCCCCAGAGGAAGGGACGTGGAGGGCTTAATTCAAGGGATGGATTTATGTCTATTAAACACAGGGGAAGCTACACATTTTAGCTTAGCGCACGGCACGTACTCACACATTGACTTGAGTGTGTGTAGCCGTGCGCTGGTCCCCCTATTTGGTTGGAATGTACACGACGACCTCTGTGAGAGTGACCATTTCCCGATCGTTCTTACACTTCTGAACCAGAATCCCGTGGAGTTCCCCAGTCGTTGGGTGCTTAAGCGGGCAAATTGGCCCTCGTTTCAAGAACGAGCTGTGTTCGTTGATCTTGGTTGCAGGAGCGTCGATGACGAGGTACAGCACATCACCGATGTGCTTCTTGCTGCCGCCGAAGAGTCCATTCCATCCTTTTCTGGGACTCCTTGTCGCAAACTCGTCCCTTGGTGGACAGAGGATATTGCAGCGGCAATAAGAGACCGTCGTCGAGCTCATAAGCACTACCATCGGCGTCCAACCATGGCCAATTTGGTGGCGTTTAAGAAATTTCGTGCCAAGGCACGGGTTCTTATTCGCCAGAGTAAGAAACAATCCTGGGAACGGTATGTGTCTTCTATTACGGCACATACCCCCCCCCCCCCTCTCAAGTGTGGACTAAACTAAGACGCATTTCGGGAATTCAGACATCTTCTACTGTACCGGGAATTTCCATTGATAATGAATTGGTTACTGATCCATATCGCGTTGCAAACCATCTCGCCTCGTATTTTGCGGATATATCCGGTTCCGATAACTATGACCCGGCCTTCATGGCCCTGAAGCGCGAAGCGGAACGTTTCCATCTTAGTTTTGCTTCCCGCGCTTCGGAGGAGTACAACGTGCCCTTTACGGAGTGGGAACTCCGCGGAGCGCTGGCGCTCTGCAGGGACACGTCTCCTGGCCCGGTTAATATTCACAACCAGATGCTTAAACACCTTAACGATGAGAGCATTCGTTATTTGCTCAGGGTGTTTAATCGTATCTCGTTGGAAGGTGTGTTTCCAGCGCAACGGCAGGAAGGTATCTTTATACCTATCCTAAAGCCCGATAAGGATCCCAAATTGACAGAGAGTTACAGGCCTATTTGTCTCACTAACGGTCTGTGCAAGCTCTTTGAGAGGATGGTCAATCGGCGCCTAGTGTGTGTCCTGGAGAAACGGGGACTCCTGTATGAATACCAGTGTGGTTTCACGGCGTCTCGGTGTACCAACGACCATCTGGTACGCCTGGAGACCGCCATACAGGACGCTTTTCTCCGGAGACAGCACCTAGTCGCTGTTTTCTTTGATCTCGAGTAGGCCTATGGCACCACTTGGCGTTACGGCATCCTCTCTACCCTGCATCAATGGAAATTCCGAGGTAACTTGCCGGTTTTTATTGCGAATGTTCTGTCCCTTCGCCTGTTCCGTGTCCGAATAGGGGGGACATATTCGTACTATCATATACAGGAAAACGGAGTCCCACAGGGATCGGTGCTTAGCGTAACATTATTTGCGATTGCCATAAACGGTATAGTCGCTGCTGCTGGTCCAGCAGTGGTACCGTCGCTATATGTAGACGACTTCGCTCTACATTATAGTCCGCAAAATATGGCGGTCGCTAAACGACAGCTACAACAAGCTATTCGGAGAGTGGAACGCTGGACACTAGAGCATGGCTTTCGATTCTCTACCGCTAAGTCCTCGGTTGTCCATTTCTGCCGAAAGCGCACTCTCCATCCTGATCCTGAGCTTTATCTGGGCGATGTAGCTTTGCCGGTCGTTGCTGCATACCGGTTCCTTGGGCTCCTTTTCGATCAGAAATTGACGTGGGAGCCACACGTGCGGTGTTTGAAAACTACCTGTGTTAAGAAACTCAACATGTTGCGGTTTCTTAGCGGCACATCATGGGGGGCGGACCGCGCGGTGCTCCTACGCTTTTATAAGGCTCTGATTTTATCTCGATTGGATTATGGCAGTGTAGCATATGGTTCGGCCCGTAAGTCAGTGCTTGTTAAACTGGACAGTGTCCACCACGGTGGTGTGAGGCTGGCGACGGGTGCCTTTCGGACGAGCCCAGTCGTCAGCTTGCTCGCCGAGGCTGGCGTACCTCCTTTACACCTGAGGCGCCAACAAGTACTGCTGACCTATGCTGCAACTATTCGACAGATGCCCCTTCATCCAAGCTCTTTCCCGCCTTAATTGGCCCTTGTCTCATCTTTTCTGATACCCTCCTTCTGCGAGGGGTCAGCCTTCTTTTTCTCTTCCTTTTACCTCCTGCCTTGTGCTCTAGGCCCTTAAGGAGGCAGGGTTTATGTAGCCCCACCACTTCCGGTGCACACTAGATAATGCTACACCCTCAGGGGCTCACGGCTGGTGAGTTCGGGAGTTGGCGACCCCGAGGGATTCCTGAGCTGGGTCCGTTTTCCCCTTTTGTCCCTTACCTTTGGGGCGGACCCTCTCCTCTTTCACTTTCCTATATGCCTTTCATGGCTCTCCTTCCTTCCAAGTCCCCCAATCCGCCTTCTCCGAGGGTTGAGGGCATTTCTTTTCCTTCTGTCCTTTTATTTGCCTTATTCTCCTTTAATTTTCCATTTCTTCTTCTAGTATGTAGGTTAGTAGTTAGTTTTAGTTTTAAGTTCGCTTTTCATTTTCTTCTTCACGATCACCCAAACCATCAGAGGCCGATAACCTAGATGTTAGGCCCCTTAAAACAACAATTATCATCATCATCATCATCATCCAAGCTATCCATGTTTCTTTTTCAATCCGAATCGCCGGCTGTATGAAGCGCTCGCCCGAGCCACTCGGCCGGCGGGGATTCGCTTGGATGTCTTATACCGTCAGTTCCGATTTCCTTCTGTCTCCTGTATCGTCCGAGTACCTAGCAATGCCCCTCCGTGGATGATCTCTCGCCCTGATATCATCCTGGATCTGCACACCGGCCCCAAGTCGGACACTGACTCCTCCGTCCACCGGAGGCTGTTCCAGTCCGTTGTGAGCCGGTATCCGGGATCAGGGCTTGTATTCACGGACGGTTCGAGGGTAAACGAGAAAGTAGGCTGTGCATTTGTGGTTGAGGATCGTCGGTTTCTCTTTTCACTTCCCGATGCCTGTGGCGTGTACACAGCGGAGCTCTATGCCATCTTAGAGGCTCTGCGGTACACGTTATCAGACGATCACCAGCACTTTCTTGTGTGTACTGACTCTCTGAGTGCGCTGCAAGCGATCGATGTGTGTTTCCCGATGCACCCGTTGGTCCAGCGTGTGCACGACCTGCTCGTCAGTTCGCGTTCCGCTGGGGCCGGGGTGTCCTTTGTGTGGCTTCCTAGCCACATGGGTATTGCGGGAAACGAGCTTGCTGATCAGGCGGCGAGAGAGGCAGTCGCACTGCCTTCGCTACCATATAAGGTGCCTGCTAGTGATGTGCGCTCTCAGTAGCGGCATTCGATCCTGTCGCATTGGGAGGAAGCATGGCGTGCCACGCCTCCACCCAACAAACTGAGAGGCATCAAGGAGACAACGAAGGTGTGGAAATCTTCCTTCCGATTTCTCCGGAAGGAAGCTGTGGTACTCTGTCGACTCCGGATCGGCCATGGGATTGCTACGCACTCCCACTTGCTGAAGCGAGAAGATCCCCCTGTGTGTACTTGCGGCGCCCACCTAACCGTGGCACACCTTCTCTTGGAGTGTGTGGATCTGGCCGATCTGCGCAGGACTCTTAAACTGCCTAATACCCTCTCCCTTATTCTCCGTGATGACGGGCCGTCAGCTGACCTCGTCATCCGGTTCATGAGGGAGAGTGGTTACTTTTTTAAGTTTTAATGTGTAGTTACGACTTTTAATTGTGGTTAAATCTGTTTTATGTTTTTTATTGTGTTATGTATTGTATTGTTCACTATGCCTTATTCGTTTTATCCTTTTTACCGTCCGCCTTTTATTCTTTTTATTCAAATAAGGCATAATTTTTTGGGGCTCACTGTCTGTTTTATAAACACCATTTTTGCTTCATCCATGGCAGTGAGTTGTTTTTATCTACATCCTTTCATTTCACGTCATTTCATTTCATTATGGGCCGATAACCTCGATGTTAGGCCCCTTAAAACATTAATTATCATCATCAAAACGTTTCCGGATCAATGTGAGGAATGTGTCCTGCAATTTCTGCCGTACGTTTTTGTTACACCCTGTATTGCCAATAGACTACCAATTTATTTTCCATATAATATAAAAACTCACAGCTACTGTATCGTAATATAGTCATGAAAAGTTAATTCAAGACTAAATTATAATGAGAATTACAAACCTAATTGTTTAATCATCCTTCCAGACAAATTATTTCTTCCCTATTCGTGTGGCTACTCTTCTCGATTATTACAAACATGATTTTGCTTTTGAGTTTCTGAGACTTGTGGCCGTCACGTATGTCAATTTCAGACTAACTTCTTAAACAGAAACTTCCTATACTTAAACAAGTGTGTGTGTATCAGACCTCAGTAACTCTCGCAAACCGATCCATCACTGGGACACACTGGAGGCTGCTGAATGACGAAAGGTAACTGAATTTGTAAGAATTCTCTAATGCTTGGTTTTAATTTTTCTTGATTAATTACACAAGTCAACAAACAAAACATTTTGTGTTGAGTCTATTATTTAATGCATAAATTATCACTGTCTGCATCGAACAGTAACCAAAATCGTCATTCATAATTAATAAAGTTTGCTTTTGAACTTTATGCAATGCTAAATAAATATATGAAGTTTTCGAAGAACGTTCAAGTTTGTAATATCTCTTCGTCAAGATTCTGAATCTTTTCAGTATTTAGACACTTTTTTTTCCTAAATTGTCAGAAACTAAAATTAAAGCTGGTATTTTCGTCGGTTCTCAAATAAAGAAAAAGATGGCCAGTGAAGAATTTAAACAATTACTCAACACCCACAAAAAGCAAATATTGTACAGCCTTAAAGCAATGGCAATCTTCCTGGCAATAAAAAAACTGAGAAATACAAAGAACTAATTTCCACTACGCTTGAGAACTTTAAACTCATGGGTTGCAGAATGTCCCTCAAAGTACACAAGGTATATGCTCACTTTTACCAATTTAAAGATAACTTGGGGGCATATTCAGAACAGCTAGACGTGATAGACTTTGAGCAACGTTATCAAAGACAATATAATATGAGCATGATGGGTGATTTCATTTGTGGGCTAATACGAGAAAGTTCGTATTCACATAGAAGAAGTACCAAAATATATTCATATTTAAAGCTTGTTTGTATTGTTCTCTCGATTTGTAGTTTAATGTAACTATGTTTTGTAAATAAGCATAATGTATATGTACAAAATAACATTTGTTTTCGTTTGAACTTATAAAAATAGAGAATATCCTTCAAATATGAACTTTCGTTGTGGTAATTACAAAAGCAAACTTTATTAGGTAAAACTATTTTTTCTTTCTTTACTCAGGCATGACAAAACAAAATCAGATAAATATAGCCCAGACTCAAAACTCGTGTTGACTTGTGTTATAGTTGTTTTTCTCCTCGATTCGGCGCACATCGAAAGGAATCCATGTCAAGAGTGCTTGCGATTCATTAATAACTATATTTCTTGTGATTCAACCAATCCTCAAACTTTCAACGGCGCAGACACTTTCGAACCTGTAAGACCAAAATCAAATCTAAAGTATATTGTCGATTTAGAATGCCAGCGCCACCAATGACTTCAACTTTAATTTTCACACCACTTCTTGGTAACGCAGACAAGAAAGGAAGTATGCAATTATTGAAGAAAGTGAATTCTCTTTTGGAAGATATAAGCAAAGGGAAATATGAACTTCATTCTTTCGAGGAATTCCTAGCTATTCTTGAAATTGATGCAGACACTTACATAAAAACACTTCGAAATGCCATCAAAACGGCGACAATCTTCCTCCAGAGATCCGTTAAGGATATAAGCATTAATGGCTACAATTCTCTAATATTAAATTTGTTGCGTGCATGTGTTCAATGTGTCTTAAATTAAATAAAATATTTATTGCGGCCAATGGCCATAGATAATGTGTCTTAAATTAATAATACTGAAAGAAGATCTCGAGGAAACTCGTCAAGGGAATCAGTACTTGAACAAGCCTGTCTGTAACGGACTTGACCAAGTTTCTCAAAACAATCCATTGCCATGAGCTCCGCCATCCATATAGAATACAAGATGACGTTACTCATTATTGATATGGTAAAGTTTATGATAATCCTGATACAGCCACCTCCCATGTCAGAAGTATATAACGTGATTTTATAATTTTTATATGGTGTAGTCAATAAATTGCATAATCTATTAACGGATTTTAATGAATATGATAAACCTACATCAATATGAATAATCTTCAAACTGTCATAAACAACGTACGTACGTTGAATACTCTCAGTTATTGAACTGTAAGAATTAAGAAACATTTCAAGCAGTAAGTGGCGTCAACGAGCGGTAACCAAAAACTATAGCACGTGAAAGTTCCATTTCTAATTGCTCTAGGTTGGTTATAAATTGATCAAGGAGATTGAACATCTAGAATTATAGAAGAAGAACTTCAACAATTACAAACTGTGTTAAATAGGGTGTAAATGTCACCGCATTGCAAATGTCATAAGGATTTCTAGAACTAAAATCTTATTTGTGGTTTTCCTGTACTGTGACTCTCAATTTAGCCAGTTTCAGTGGTGTCTTATGCAGGGTGTATCTTAATTATACCGACAAAAAAATCAGGGACGCTTTGCGTGTTATGTAAAAGACGATGCCGCAATCGGATTGGCGGAGAAAATGAGGTTACTTTGTTACTTCCGGGCGCGCGATTCAAATTGACGATCTCGCCGTATTTGCTGAGCGAGATGATAATGATGATAATTGTTGTTTTAAGGGGCCTAACATCGAGGTTACCGGCCCCTGACAAAATGAAATGTCGTGAAATGAAAGGATGAAGATTAAAAAAAACAGATCACTGCTGTGTATGAAACGAAAATGGTTTAGATAAAAAAGACAGTGAGCCCCAACAATTATGTCTTATGTAGCAGGAAGAATACTTTCAAAAACGAACTCATTGAAACTACTCACCAAATGGAGAGCGGTAATACCTACATAAGGGAATTTCGAACGAAAATACTCACAAAAGGAATAGATTGAAAAATACTCACAAAATGTAGGTTAAGTCCAAAATACGTACAAAATGCAACGTACAGTCGAAATGCCTACAAAATGCAAGTGAAATCTATATACTTACAAAAAGCAAATGAGATTGAAAATACGCACAAAATGTAATGTAGATTCAAAATACCCACAAAATGCAATTGAGACTTAACTACTTGAACAAAGCGGGGTAGGTTGAAAATACAAAATGCAATTGAAATTCAAAATACTCACAAGAAGGCCCCCCTATATTGAAAGACTTACTAAAAAGCAATTTTGATTGGCAATCCTTACAAAATGCAAGTGAGGTTGAAAAACACTCACAAAATGCAATTTAGATCGAAAAAACTTACAAAATGCAACGTAGATCAAGAATACCTACAAAAAGGTGCGGGAAACTTAAAGAGAAAAGGAATTATGAGGAAAGGCGGAGAGGAGGGGAGAGTGTCCGCCCCAAAGGTAAGAGACAAAAGGGGAAAAACGGACCCAGCTCGGGAATCCCTCAGGGTCGCCATCTCCCGAACTCACCAGCCGTGAGCCCCTGAGGGTGTAGCATTATCTACGGTGCACCAGAAGTGGTGGGGCTACAGACACCCTGCCTCCTTAAGGGCCTTGAGCACAAGGCAGGAGGTAAAAGGAAAAGAAAAAGAAAGCTGACCCCTCACACAAGGAGGGTATCAGGAAAGATGAGACAAGGGCCAATTAAGGCGGGAAAGTGAAAGACTCCCTAGGCCTCTGATAACCTAATACCGTCGGGGTCGGAAGAGAACAAGAGCTGACCAAGGGAGGTCGACAGGAAAGAAGACAGAGAGGAGCCCGGCACAAGTAAGTGGAAGCAATGCCGGGCTCAGCTGGGGACCCGTGGTTGACAACCCATGCTGAGCGAGAGCTCAAGCGGCTGGCCACTGCTGTGCTCTAGTTTAGGGAAGGGATGATAGATGGAGACAGAGATATGCTAGTGCGACTGACGCACTCGCTACTCGGCCCCAGTGGGCAGTGTACAGTTTGTTATACACACATTGGCTACTACATTTGCGGCATAAATTGGTGAGAATGGCTCCATTTCGATACACTAACGAGGAAATGGCTGATATTTCCTTGTTGTGAGTAAACGAATGCACGATCGTACAACGGCATCTTTGCGTATGTCAGTTATTGAGACGAACAGACGAGAAAAGAAACTATTGGGTTTAGGGGCCGATAACCTAGATTTTAGGCCCCTTAAAACAACAATTATCATCATCATCATCAAACTATCGGGTACATTTCATGACTGGAAAGTGTGTCTTTATTACTGTGTGTCCTTGAACTGTGTGTGCGTTTACAGCTGCTTAGTTAACAAATTTGGATATTGCCTGAAAGGGACAACCCCCCAGGGGCTCACATCTAGTGGGATGTGGGTTGGCGACCACGGGGCCCTAGCTGAGTCCGGCATTGCTTCCACTTACTTGTGTCGGGCTCCTCTCTGTCTTCTTTCCTGTCGACCTCACTTGGTCAACTCTTGTTCACTTCCGACCCCGACGGTATTAGGGTATCCGAGGCCTCGGGAGTCACTTCCTTTCCCGCCTTAATTGGCCCTTGTCTCATCTTTTCTGATTCCCTCCTTCTGCGAGGGGTCAGCCTTCTTTTTCTTTTCATGTTACCTCCTGCCTTCTGCTGAAGGCCCTCAAGGAGGCAGGGTGTATGTAGCCCCACCACTTTTGGTGCACCCTAGATAATGCTGCACCCTCAGGGGCTCACGGCTGGTGAGTTCGGGAGTTGGCGACCCCGAGGGATTCCTGAGCTGGGTCCGTTTTCCACTTTTGTCCCTTACCTTTGGGGCGGACCCTCTCCTATTTCACTTTCCTATATGCCTTTCATGGCTCTCCTTCCTTCAAAGTCCCTCAATCCGCCTTCTTCGAGGGTTGAGGGCATTTCTTTTCCTCCTGTCCTTTATTTGCCTTATTCTCCTTTAGTTTTCCATTTCTTCTTCTAGTATGTAGGTTAGTAGTTTTTTTTTTAGTTTTATGTTCGCTTTTCATTTTCATCTTCACGATCACCCAAACCATCAGGGGCCGATAACCTAGATGTTAGGCCCCTTAAAACAACAATTATCATCATCATCATCCTTTCCTGGCCTGAAGCTCAGCAGTGGCAAGTCACTTGAGCTCTCGCTCAGCAAATACGGCGAGCTCGTCAATTTGATGATGATGATGATGATAATTGTTGTTTTAAGGGGCCTAACATCTAGGTTATCGGCCCCTGATGGTTTGGGTGAGCGTGAAGATGAAAATGAAAAGCGAACTTAAAACTAAAACTAACTACTAACCTACATACTAGAAGAAGAAATGGAACACCAAAGGAGAATAAGGCAAATAAAAGGACAGAAGGAAAAGAAATGCCCTCAACCCTCGGAGAAGGCGGATTGAGGGACCTGGAAGGAAGGAGAGCCATGAAAGGCATATAGGAAAGTGAAAGAGGAGATGTTCCGCCCCACATGTAATGGTCAAAAGGGGAAAACCGGACCCAGCTCAGGAATCCCTCATGGTCGCCAACTCCCGAACTCACCAGCCGTGAGCCCCTCAGGGTGTAGCATTATGTAGGGTGCACCAGACGTGGTGGGGCTACATACACCCTACCTCCTTTAGGGCCTTGAGCAGAAGGCAGGAGATATCATGAAAAGAAAAAGAAGGCTGACCCCTCGCAGAAGGAGGGAATCAGAAAATATGAGACAAGGGCCAATTAAGGCGGGAATGGAAGAGACTCCCTAGGCCTCGGATACACTAATACCGTCGGGGTCGGAAGAGAACAAATTATATTTGATTTATGTTTTTATCTTTTCCTTTAATGTTAGCTTGATTTGCATCTTGTTTCGCTGAGACTAATCGTACTCCCTTTGATTTTGCTGAAGGAGAGTCTGAGTTAGTATCAGGATTGACCAAGTGAGGTCGACAGGAAAGAAGACGGAGAGGAGCCCGGCACAAGTAAGTGGAAGAAATGCCGGACTCAGCTGGGGCCTCGTGGTCGCCAACCCACGTCCCACTAGATGTGAGCCCCTGGGGGGGCTCGTCAATTTGAATCGCGCGCCCGGAAGTAACAAAGTAACCTCACTTTCTCGAAGGGAAAAATTTTCTCCGCCAATCAGATTGTGGAATCGTGTTTTATATAACACGCAAAGCGTCCCTGACTTTTTTGTCGGTATAATTAAGATACACCCTGTATACAGTAATATCATGAACAATTTTATGATATAAGGAATGATCATCAAAATATAATAACAGTTCCCAGATAAAAATATTTTGAAGTAAAGAATAGCCAAGCGATCGTCAACTGAAGAATAAACGCATAAATACACATGGACAATGAAATTAGTTATACCAGAAAGTCTAAAGGTAGAATCATCAAATTAAACGTGGTCCAATAATGTACGCTGTTGGACGACATGGAGGAGGTCAACACCAATTCAGCATCTTACTCTGCTTTGATCATATCGCATCCCAATGGAGATTTTGAAACTACAGCAGCAGTAAAATCCAAAATCAAGGATATAGATCACAAAAAGACACTAGTTGAAGACGGAATCATTACCAAAATACCACGGTAGACATACCAATGACTACCTACAACAATGACATCGCTACGCAATGGTCGCTTGAAGAATGCATGTTTTCCGAAGAGATGATGAAAGGCCAGAACAACACCAATCACAAAACAATATAAAGAGAAGCTTAAGGATCCATGCAAATTCATATCAAAATGCGGCAGGCAAAGTATTAAAGAAACTGTTAGTAAATAGAAAAAATAACTAACACTACACCAATAAACTTCTAAACGAAATTAGTATGGCTTCACATGCCATAAGACCTATTGATGCAGCTATTGCACTTCAAATGTTTTTAGCTCAGGTGTCTAAAAATTGTCAAATTACAGTTATTGTTTGCTGTTGTGATATGAAGATGTACCTTCTAGTGTATTGTATAGGCGTGTAAATCAAACGGAAGGCAGATTATTCAAATATGTGTTCATATTAATAACAGGGAAACATACACAACACTGCACGACATGATGGCTGCACATTGTTAAAGACACAGAGAATACAAACAAGTCAAAGCTAAAAGACCAGTTCACAAAGAGAATACATACCATCTTGTGGTGAAATATGGAACTAAAATAAAGGTAACTGATGACAGCTGAACATTCTCCCACCGTTGATTGAATATCAATCAAAGTAATTGGAACTGAAACAATGCATCAAACAGAAAACAATATACAATGGTGTTAAAATTCTTGAATATTACTCGACTGGAAGTGGGCAAAGTTTTACTATGGATCTCTTGAGTTTTCCATTGATAGTCCTTGCAGTTGCCACACGAACCATTCCGTCTGCTCCTGGATGAAGTTCTGTCACGATTGCTAACCTCCATTTTAACGGTGGTAAGTTGTCATCCTTGATGGCGACTACAACTCCAATTTGAAGACTGATCTGGTTGTCTCTCCATTTCGGCTTGTGTTGAAGTTGAGTGAGATAATCCTTATGCCATCTATTCCAGAAATGCTGAACTAGTTGTTGAGTTCTTTTCCACAGGTTCAACCTATTAGAAGGCATTGTGGTCAGGTCGGGATCTGGGATTGCTGTTAAACTCTTGCCGACCAGAAAGTGACTTGGAGTTAATGCTGTGGGATCAGACGGATCTGAAGAAAGAGTTGTAATTGGTCTGGAATTTAAGCAGGCTTCAATTTGAGTTAGTACGGTATACAATTCTTCAAACGTCAGAGCGCAATTACCAATAACTCGACGAAGATGATAACTTGACTGACTTAATTCCAGCCTCCCATATGCCACCAAAGTGAGGAGATTGAGGTGGTATGAGGTGCCATTTGATTCCTTTGTTGGCCATATCATTGGTGATATCTTCTTGAACCTTGTCGGTTGTCATGAAATTGTGAAGTTTTTGAAGTTCTTTATCAGATCCTACAAAGGTAGTTGCATTGTCACTGTATATGTCTGCTGGCTTTCCTCTTGAAATAAAACGACGCAATGCAGCTAAAAAGATTCAGTTGTGAAATCACTGACTAATTCAATATGGATTGCCTTTGTAGTGAAGCAAACAAAAAGTGCTATACATGCCTTAATTCTCACGTTACTTCTTTTGGTGATCCCCCAGGGGCTCACATCTAGTGGGACGTGGGTTGGCGACCACGGAGCCCCAGCTGAGTCGGGCTTTGCTTCCACTTATTTGTGCCAGGCTCCTCTCCGTCTTCTTTCCTGTCGACCTCACTTGGTCAACTCTTGTTCTCTTCCGCCCCAGACGGTATTAGGGTATTCGAGGCATATGGAGTCTCTTCCTTTCCCGCCTTAATTGGCCCTTGTCTCATCTTTTCTGATAATGCTACACCCTCAGGGGCTCACGGCTGGTCAGTTCGGGAGTTGGCGACCCCGAGGGATTCCTGAGCTGGGTCCGTTTTCCCCTTTTGTCCCTTACCTTTGGGGTGGACCCTCTCCTCTTTCACTTTCCTATCTGCTTCTTATGGCTCTCGTTCCTTCCAAGTCCCTCAATCCGCATTCTTCGAGGGTTGAGGCACGGCGTTCTTAAGTTAACAGGCGGGAACACTGCCGGCGGGGCTGAGACGTCATGGGTCTTACTCCAGCAAACAGATGCTCAGTCCTATTGGCGCGCTGTGATGTGGTCATTGTTTCCATGTTTTGAGGGCGACATTTCACATTATATTGCTTTTCCTGTTGTCCAGTGACAAGTGTTAAATATACCCGTGCCACACGTGGTATATTTTAAATTCATATACAATGCCACGAAGGTGCTGTGTACCAGGATGTAGGAGTAATTTTCAGGTTCGTGGAGTTGAGAAATAGATGGCTGAGAAGCATCCCGAGGAAGGACTGGACACCTTCGGAGAACAGTGTTGTGTGTATTAAACATTTTCAACCGGACTGCATTATTTTACAGAATGAATACTGTGATTCCAATGGACAGAAACAAGTGTATAAATACGATCATCCCAAGCTAGTTAAAGGTTCTTGTCCTAGTATTTTTGAAGGTTTGCCGAAATACTTGACAAAGGAAAGTGAAATTAAGCGGAAACATCCAGAAGAGAGGAGAAGAGAAATCGAAGTGAGGAAGAAACATGCTCAAGAAAGTGCTGTTGCTGCTGCAGAATGGGACGATGTTATAATCAGTTTCGAGAGTTTATGCAATTCTTTGGAGAAACGAATAGCAGATAATAGCACTAAAGTGAAAGGGGACTCAGCTATTAATTTCAATATTTTTGACGATAGAGTGGTTATATATAGAATCAATTTTGAGTCTATGATTTTTGATTTTTATATTAATGTAGATAATCATTTTCTTGTTTCGGCTTTCTATAACAATTTGTAATTGTCTTCCAGAGAACTTTCTTCAGTGTTGGGAAGTGAAACAGCTGTGAAGAGTTGGAGAACACTGTTCAGTTTGTTACAGTATCTTACTGAGAAGAGATTCGAAACCAGCTTGGAAAATTACATGGCCAGTGTCTTAAAATTGCTGCATGTCATTCAAGAAACTTTATAGGATAGTTGAGAAGAGGGAATTTCTCAGCAAGTTAATTTTTTATCCGATCAATTCTCTCTTATATTTAAGAACAAAAAAGGTATTCTCCAAACATGATACTTTGCTCTTACCTATTGTACATGCAATCCGCGAAGTGTTATGATACTATCAGGCAGAACAAATTTATATCCCTTCCTCATTTTAAACATGTACAAAGATTGACTTCTTCCCTTAATGTAGCTCCGGGTAATTTTAACGAAAACGTTCATTTCGTGAAAAAAAGTGTGATGATAAGTGGTTAATTTTGCAACTTGATGAAATATATGTTAAAGAAGAAATTTCATACAGGTCGGGAAACATAACTGGATTTGCTGAAAACCAAGAACAGCTAAGGGAAGCAAAAACTGTGCAAGTGTTCATGATAACTGGAACTTTTTCATCTTTAGAACATGTAATTTCCTTGAATCCGGTGAAACATCTCTCTGGACAGGAACTCGCGGGTATGACAAAACAGTATATTGCTTTGCTAGAGGAGTGTGGTTTCAAAGTCATCTGTGTAATTTCAGACAACAATAGACTGAACCAGAATATGTTTTCAATTCTAAGAAGGGACTCGGATGATAGTTCTCTTCTTTCATTGCCAGATATTGATCACCCCGTGTACTATATGTATGATACCGTAGGCTACATCTGTTTAAAAATATTAGAAATAACTGGCTTAATCAGAAAGACAGCTCCAACACCTTCATATTCCCACAATTTGACGTACAGGATAACAATGAAGAGAAATCAACTCGGAGAGAACAATTTAGTGACCTGCGCTCCGTGTACAGAGAAGAATCAAACTACATTCTGAAGAAGGCCTAAATTACAGAACTTTATATCCTACCAACTTGGAAAGGCAGAATGTTATGTTGGTCGTAAACGTTTTCCATGAAAGTACACGCGCAGCACTTGCTGCTAACGGGTTTAATAATAATAATATCGTATGGCCTCGGTGCCGGGTGCAAGCTTTGTAATTTGACACCCAGAGGGTAGCTTGCATGTCGAATTTCGTTGTTCCTTGAATCACTACGAAAGTCAAGGAGGTTAGATATCTAAGCTCCTTGAGCACTATAGCGCTTTCTAGTAGAGAAATTAGGAACTTTGTGTTGGTGGAAACTCCTGAGATTAATTTTGCCATTATGAATACGGCCTACTGAATTCAAATGGGTTCTTTGACATGCCAACATCGTATGACATGCGTGTCGTATTTTTGCTGCCTTTCAAAGATCATTTACCACGGCCAGGAGCGAACCTGCAATCTTGGGGTTAGTAGGACGACACTCTATCCACTCCAGAATGTTTTATAAACAAGAGAATCTGGAATATTCTCTTCTTCTTCTTCTTCTGCAGTGTCGTCCACAATTTCCTAATCTCCTCCACTACCTCCGAATTCTTCATCTTCACTTCTATATTTTAGCCTACTTTCGATTTTTGCAAAAATGAAAGTACACTTATGAGATCTACACAGGGCCAAAAATTGTGTGAGTGTGTGTGTACTCTGAATGTTTGCCCCCCTGATCAATTCGAATACGGTGGAACCGAATTGAACGAAATTTGGTACAATGGTAGAACTAACAATGGGCACCTCAGTGTCATGAATTATAACGCCACCATCTTTACCGAAACTGAATGGCGGCCACTCAAACGTTTAAAACGTAAAATCAAATAACGTCTAAACTAATCATCCGATCTCGACCAAATTTGGTAACAACATACCTTCATATGGGACGCGTTTTATAACCAAACTGCAAGGTCATGCGCCGTACCATTTCAGGATGGCGGCCGTGTGATTTATGCAAACTTTATAATCCATAACATGGGACCCTCCAATTCCGATTAGCGAGCCAAGAGTGTTTTAAGCAATCCTAAAGGACGTAATCCGTTATTTATTATAATTTAATATTACAATATTATACTGTATTCGTGACTTAAAAGAGCTGAGCCGTCTCTGCCACATGACAAGATGGCAGCTGGCCTCTTGTGCCTGTTGTATATTTCAGTAATTTGAGTATGTTGTATGCGATATAGCCTACTGATAGTATTAATATAAACTTTGTATGAAATTATTTATAATGAAGATGTACTGCAGTCCCCCCTGTGGGTGGGGGGTTTCGAATACACCCACGGTATCCCCTGCCTGTCGTACGAGGCGACTAAAAGGGGCGACCTTGGCTATAATTTTAGGACTCCGCATTGGTTTGTGAATTGGACCCCCAGTGGGTGTTAGGAAGCGAATACATCCACGGTAATCCCTGCCAGTCGTAAAAGGCGACAAAAAGGGTTTCTCGGATCGGTCCCCTTTCGAGGGTTTGACAGTCAGCTCTAAAAGACATACACCCGTGCGGTATAACTCTCATTAGGTTATATCGGACTTCTTTCCGTTACTGCTTTCAGGGTCTGGCAACCAAAATTTCTGAATGTGCGTGCTGCTAGGGGATGGGCTACTTACGCTTGCGACTACGCTCGAAAGCCTGTTCCGGTCTTGGCCGCGCCGACAGGTGGGTGTACCATGTGCCCGTGCAGTAGTATCCGCCTGACTACGCAGGTCCCCGCACAGCCGAATGTCAGAGCTGTAAAATCCAGTATATGCCAAGGGGTACATGCCGATACGGCATTGTAAAACATCGGACCCCCGGGCAATGCCTTCCAAGCTAGGCGGGCCTTGCCCTGGCTGGGTAGCGCCTACTGTGACGGCCCGTGATCGGATGTCGGTGGCATTCGGGGAGGATGATCTGGCCATGGGTTCAAAAAGAAAAATCCTCAAACAGCGTGGTCCTACACCCAAGTCTTTAACATTTGATTCCCTACGGGGATCAACCCCCTGGGAACAATCTGTGCGTGAAAATTTGGGTGCTAACACCCCCCAAGTTTCTGGTAGCTACCAGAACAGATGGGGGTGATTTCAAGCTGGTAAAGAGTATTTTGTTTTCTCGCCACTTAGAAGGTGTCTATGGTGAGCTTGAGGGAAAGTACAAAAGATGAGGAACGGTAGCTTGTTGCTCAAGACTAGGACTGGTGAGCAAGTTGAACAACTTTTGCAATGTGACCACTTTGGCGAAATACCCGTAAAAGTGGAAAAGCACACGTCCCTGAATCTGGTCCGAGGAGTTATTTTCCACCGGGACCTGATTCTGAACACTGACGCGGAGCTCAAGGAGGATATGCAGCACCGTCAGGTGACTGATGTCCGGCGCATTACGGGCAAGGTCAATGGTCAAATCGTGGATACTGGTGCTTTCATTATTTCCTTTGAGCTTTCGGTGCTCCCGGAGAAAGTGAAGGTTACAAGCTACCGTTGTGACGTCCGGCCTTATATCCCTCCACCCATGAGGTGTTATAAGTTCGGGCACATGTTATCCCGATGCTCGAGCCCAGAAATCTGCGGAACATGCGGTAGGGTACCACACGAAACGGAAGAGTGCACAACACCGTATCAGTGCACTAATTGCCCTGGATTTCATTCTTCTCGGGACAGGAACTGCCCTGTCTTCCAGAGTGAGAAGAAAATCCAGGAGATCAAAACCCTGGATGGTCTAACCCACCAGGAAGCCCGCAAGAAGTACCATACCGCGATTGCTCCTTCCCCTACGATTGATTACCGAGTTATAATACCTAATTTGGTTCCTTCTACCTCATCTTTTGTACCAGCTGTGAAACCTGCAACTGACTTACCTGTTCCGAAACCAGCACCTATGATTCTGACGAAAAGCCCGAAGGTGACTTCACCTCCAACTTCGGCCACCACGAAGGCTGTGCCAGCGAAGGCTGCTCCGCCCGCACAGCAGGGGAGGAGGTTGAAGACTTACTCCCCACTCGGGAGGAAGTCTTCCACCCAAACGGTGGCGGAGGCGGCATCGTCGACCAGGGTCAGGAATTCGGCTCCTGACCCGTCTATATATCTTAAAGATGCGGGGAAGAAGGGACCCAGCACTACGCATTCCCTTTCTCCTAAAAAGGGGAAGCCATCCGCCCAACCACCTGCGGATGCTTCTGCGCCTGGGGACGTTTCGGTCCCCAGATCTGCGCGCTCCACACGGAGATCCCTCCATCGCCGAACTGCGTCTAGGAAATCTTCCGCCGAGTCGATTCACTCCACGACCTCGCCTGAGGACATGGAGATTATAGTCGACGTAGTGGCTGATGATCCTCCTGAGGTTAAGTTGTAGCTTGCTGCTCCAACTTATCCCTCGTTTATAAGTTCACACTATGGCACTGTTACAGCGGAATTGTAACAGTTATGACAGGCATTTGACAGAGCTCCGTCAGCTTATTGCACAATACACACTGAGTATAGTCTGCCTACAGGAAACAAACCTCAGACCTGATCACGAGACTGTTCTGAGAGGTATCCGACTATACTCTAAAGAGCGACAAGACGCCGCCCGGGCTTCCGGGGGGGGGGGGGGGGTGTTTGTACCTTCATGCGCTCAGACTGCTATAGTGAGGAGTTTCCACTCGCCACTCCTCTGGAAGCTATTGCGTTCGCGTGTCCTTGCCTGCTATGACAACTGTTTGTGACGTGTACCTTCCACCGAACCAGCCCCTTGATATTAATGACGTCTTTGATCTTGTTGATCAACTTCCAGTCCCTTTCCTAATCGTGGGTGGTTTCTACTCTCATCACCCCCAATGGGGATCACCATCTTCCTGCCTCAGAGGAAGGGACGTAGAGGACTTAATTCAAGGGTTGGATTTATGTCTATTAAATACAGGGGAACCTACACATTTTAGCTTAGCGCACGGCACGTACACATTGACTTGAGTGTGTGTAGCCGTGCGCTGATCCCCCTATTTGGTTGGTATGTACACGACGACCTCTGTGACAGTGACCATTTCCCGATTGTTCTTACACTTCAGAACCAGAAGCCCGTGGAGTTCCCCAGTCGTTGGGTGCTTAAGCGGGCAAATTGGCCCTTGTTTCAAGAACGAGCTGTGTTCGTTGATCTTGGTTGCCGGAGCGTCGATGACGAGGTACAGCACATCACCGATGTGCTTTTTGCTGCCGCCGAAGAGTCCATTCCATTCTTTTCTGGGACTCCTCGTCGCAAACTCGTCCCTTGGTGGACAGAGGATATTGCAGCGGCAATACGAGATCGTCGTCGAGCTCACAAGCACTACCGTCGGCGTCCAACCATGGCCAATTTGGTGGCGTTTAAGAAATTTCGTGTCAAGGCACGGATTCTTATCCGCCAGAGTAAGAAAGAATCATGGGAACGGTATGTGTCGTCTATTACGGCACATACACCCTCCTCTCAAGTGTGGACTAAACTACGACGCATCTCGGGTATTCAGACATCTTCTACTGTACCGGGAATTTCCATCGATAATGAATTGGTTACAGATCCGTACAGCGTTGCAAACCATCTCGCATCTTATTTTGCGGATATATCCGGTTCCGACACCTATGATCCTGCCTTCGGAGCCATTAAGCGCGAGGCAGAACGTTTCCAGCTCAGTTTTGCTTCCCGCGCTTCGGAGGAGTACAACGTGCCCTTTACGGAGTGGGAACTCCGCGGAGCGCTGGCGCTCTGCAGGGACACATCTCCCGGCCCGGATAATATTCACAACCAGATGCTTAAACACCTTAACGATGAGAGCCTTCGTTATTTGCTCAGGGTGTTTAATCGTATCTGGTTGGAAGGTGTGTTTCCAGCGCAATGGCAAGAAGGTATCATTATACCTATCCTGAAGCCCGATAAGGATCTCAATTTGACAGGGAGTTACGGACCTATTTGTCTCACTAACGGTCTGTGCAAGCTCTTGGAGAGGATAGTCAATCGGCGCCTGGTGTGGGTCCTGGAGAAAAGGGGACTCCTGTCTGAATACCAGTGTGGTTTCAGGGCGTCTCGGTGTACCAACGACCATCCGGTACGCCTGGAGACCGCCATACAGGACGCTTTTCTCCGGAGACAGCACCTAGTCGCTGTTTTCTTTGACCTCGAGAAGGCCTATGACACCAATTGGCGTTACGGCATCCTCTCTACCCTGCATCAATGGAAATTCCGAGGTAACTTGCCGGTTTTTATTGCGAATTTTCTGTCCCTTCGCCTGTTCCGTGTCCGAATAGGGGGGACATATTCGCAATATCATATACAGGAAAACTGAGTCCCACAGGGATCGGTGCTTAGCGTAACATTATTTGCGATTGCCATAAACGGTATAGTCGCTGCTGCTGGTCCAGCAGTGGTACCGTCGCTATAGGTAGACGACTTCGCTCTACATTATAGTGCGCAAAATATGGCGGTCGCTGAACGACAGCTACAACAAGCTATTCGGAGAGTGGAACGCTGGACACTAGAGCGTGGCTTTCGATTCTCAACCGCTAAGTCCTCGGTTGTCCATTTCTGCCGAAAGGGCACCCTCCATCCAGATCCTGAGCTTTATCTGGGCAATGTAGCTTTGCCTATTGTTGCTGTGTACCGGTTCCTTGGGCTCCTTTTCGATCAGAAATTGACGTGGGAACCACACGTGCGGTGTTAGAAAACTGCCTGTGCTCAGAAACTCAACATGTTGCGGTTTCTTAGCGGCACATCATGGGGAGCGGACCGCGCGGTGCTCCTACGTTTTTATAAGGCACTGATTTTATCTAGATTAGATTATGGCAGTGTAGCATATGGTTCGGCCCGTAAGTCAGTGCTTGTTAAACAGGACAATGTCCACCACGGCGGTGTGAGGCTGGCGACGGGTGCCTTTCGGACGAGCCCAGTCGTTAGCTTGCTCGCCGAGGCTGGCGTAACTCCTTTACACCTGAGGCGCCAACAAGTACTGATGACCTATGCTGCAACTATTCGACAGATGCCACTTCATCCAAGCTATCCATGTTTGTTTTCCAATCCGAATCGCCGGCTGTATGATGCACTCGCCCGAGCCACTCGGCTTGGATGACTTATACCGTCAGTTCCGATTTCCTTCTGTCTACTGTATCGTCCGACTACCTAGCAAGGCCCCTCCGTGGATGGTCTATCGCCCTGATATTATCCTGGATCTACACACCGGCCCCAAGTCGGACACGGACTCCTCCGTCCATCGGAGGCTGTTCCAGTCCGTGGTGAGCCGGTATCCGTGATCAGGGCTTCTATTCACGGACGGTTCGAGGGTAAGCGAGAAATTAGGCTGTGCATTGTGGTTGAGGATCGTCGGTTTCTCTTTTCACTTCCCGAGGCCTGTGGCGTGTACACTGCGGAGCTCTATAACATCTCAGAGGCTCTGCGGTACACGTTATCAGACGATCACCTGCACTTTCTTGTGTGTACTGACTCTCTGAGTGCGCTGCAGGCGATCGATGTGTGTTTCCCGAAGCACCCGTTGGTCCAGCGTGTGCACGACCTGCTCGTCAGTTCGCGTAACCCTGGAATCGGGGTGACCTTTGTGTGGCTTCCTAGCCACATGGGTATTGAGGGAATCGAGCTTGCAGATCAGGCGGCGAGAGAGGCAGTCGCACTGCCCTCGCTACCGTATAAGGTGCCTGCTAGTGATGTGCGCTCTCAGTTGCGGCATTCGATCCTGTCGCATTGGGAGGAAGCATGGCGTGCCACGCCTCCACCCAACAAACTGAGAGGCATCAAGGAGACAACGAAGGTGTGGAAATCTTCCTTCCGATCTCTTCCGGAAGGAAGCTGTGGTACTCTGTCGACTCCGGATCGGTCATGGGATTGCTACGCACTCCCACTTCCCCCCAGGGGCTCACATCTAGTGAGATGTGGGTTGGCGACCACGGGGCCCCAGCTGAGTCCGGCATTGCTTCCAGTTACTTGTGCCGGGCTCCTCTCTGTCTTCTTTCCTGTCGACCTCCCTTGGTCAACTCTTGTTCTCTTCCGACCCCGACGGTATTAGGTTATCCGAGGCCTAGGGAGTCTCTTCCTTTCCCGCCTTAATTGGCCCTTGTCTCATTTTTTCTGATACCCTCCTTCTGCGAGGGGTCAGCCTTCTTTTTCTCTTCCTTTTACCTCCTGCCTTGTGCTCTAGGCCCTTAAGGAGGCAGGGTGTATGTAGCCCCACCACGTCTGGTGCACCCTAGATAGTGCTACACCCTCAGGGGCTCACGGCTGGTGAGTTCGGGAGTTGGCGACCCCGAAGGATTCCTGAGCTGGGTCCGTTTTCCCCTTTTGTCCCTTACCTTTGGGACGGACCCTCTCCTCTTTCACTTTCCTATATGCCTTTCATGGCTCTCCTTCCTTCCAAGTCCCTCAAGCCGCCTTCTCCGAGGGTTGAGGGCATTTCTTTTCCTTCTGTCCTTTTATTTGCCTTATTCCTCTTCAGTTTTCCATTTCTTCTTCTAGTATGTAGTGTACCCGTTCGTCCTGGGAATGCGATGACCCATCTGCTATTACATCGCA
Source organism: Meconema thalassinum (assembly GCA_946902985.2). Classification (NCBI taxonomy): domain Eukaryota; kingdom Metazoa; phylum Arthropoda; class Insecta; order Orthoptera; family Tettigoniidae; genus Meconema; species Meconema thalassinum. Next base: position 357,504,054 of record OX336392.1, read on the forward strand.
TTCCTGGATTTCCAGGACAGAGCGGAGTTAAATGAACCTCTAGTCAAATAAGGAATGTGTCGGAAATTCAGTTGAAATATCTCAAAAGCAGAGGGTAACACGGGATAAAGTATCTCCAGGGTCGTTACGGGTTTAAATTTAATTTTAAAAAATACAAATATCAATGAGCGCCATCAAGTGAATCCCTAGCAAACCACATCCTTCCTGGTTAAGCCTTAATTAAGACAAGGAAAGAAATAGGAAAATCACATCATCATCAGATCACAACTAAGATAAAAACAAATTTATTCAACTTTGATAGTCAGACAGACATATTAAACACTCATCCTACCTGAGAGCATGGTCGAATGCCAACGTTAAATTGTCATTGCCCAGAAAATCGAACCATCTCCATTCTACTCAAAGTGTATTTAATCCACATAAAATAGGAAAAATTTCTAAAGTTCTCTTGGTTTCTCAGGATCACCGTAGCACTATGTCTTTGCGTCACTGACATTCGTGATAACTGAGACCTAATTTCTCTTCAAATTAACATCATGAATGTGGATGTAAAAATATTATTAATCTGTCTAAACACACATATTTTAAATATCACATAATTTATGGCTTGCATGGCATTATTCAAATGCTGAATATGTTAGTAAAATGCTCCTAAACATCGAATAAGTTATTTACACTGTCATTAATCATTGCTGGTTTTTGAATCACAGAAAATCCACTATTCATTGGTTATAATTATCATCATCATCAAAATTAAATCGTTTAATTCATCAATTCAAGTTGCAATTCTTCAAATCATTCAAATTATATCTCTCAAATAAATTTATTTAAATTCATTTAAATTTATTAATCATCAGCTTCTTTAATTAATTATCACCTTCTAATTCAGTTATTCATCATCTATTTAATCATCTATTAATTTATCTAAATCAGCTTATTTATTCAACCTTGAATTCATCCATTTATTTAATTCATTGATTTATTCCAAAATTTAATTTATCAACTTATTTAAATTTTATTCATCTGGTTATTTAGATTTTTATTATTTCATCTAGTCATTCTGATTTTTATTTCATTAGGTCAGATCATTAATATGCTTAAATTTTAGATTATTATTTCATTAATTATTATTATCAGAAAATCTTGTATTATCAACATTATTTATTTGTTTAATTTCCTAACAAATTGTTTAATATGGGTTTATAGAACGTTGTCTTACAGTTTTATCACTTCCAAGTTATATCTCGTATTTAATTATCATGCCAAAAAATATTATTGCCTTCACAAATTCACGTTGGATCTCACTATCCACAACTACATTATATATTATTACTTTATCAAATCTCACATTTGAATACCACAATTATTCCAAAAAACTCCATAAATATTCAGCGCACAGCATGAATCTCAAAATTATGCTAGACTGGGTTCGACAACCTCATGTCTGCTTCAAAATACAGTAGCAATATTGCAACTTCCACTTGGCAACTTCCACAAAATGCCTATCACAAACTTCACCTAACCACGTTGCATGATCTACAAAATTTATATAACTGGCTTCAAATTATCAACGCACACAATCTCCAATAACTGTAATTAATCTGATCACATCTAGACAACTTCTTAAACAATTAGGAAAAATATTACATCAGTAATTGTAATCAAATTCAAAATCTGCTTTCAAATAGCATAAATTCTCTTAAAATTCTCATAATTCACTTCACAGAAAAAACACCAATGTGATATAATCTCTCACATCGAAATATGCAATTCTGATCTGCCTTAAAATAAATCTGACCATTAATGATTCATCTTACAAGATTCAATTACTTTAAATCCTTCTCAAAGGTATCAAATTCAATCATAAAAATTATCAAAAGCATCAGCTGTTAAATTGAAAGTACTCTCAAAAGAGTATAGCAACAAAATATTGGATTGGCAAACAAGAATTACAAAATGTAACCCTGCTGACATGTATTTTTAATTTATTTAACAAAATTCGACTGATATGTGACTAGTAGTTCCTTGTTTGATCCTCTTACAATCTCAAGTACACTCGGATGATAAAAATGAGTCCCTCAATGGCGAGTAAGATGAGTAACCACCACACGATCGTATAAATACGAAAGGCCTCGCCCCGTCGTCTAACATGATAATGCCCTGAACGATGGGTAAAGATGTGTACCACCACGCAATCGTATAAATACGAAAGGCCCCATCTCGTCGTCTCATGAGTGAATGTACCAGATTGGAATCAACAAGTCTCTAGTTGCCACATAAAAGCGATATTCATTCACTTGAGTGAATAACATCTTAATATCTCCAAACAATCCAATGGAAAAAAATCCCTACTGATGAATAATACACACTCGCTAGTATGCAATGAACTGACGAAGTAATTTAAATAATCCAATTGCAGATCACGAGTTCGAAATACTCGTCACCAAAAAAACTGTCCAAGAAAACTATCCTTACTGGAAAATGTCTAAAAGACCAAACATCTGCTTAATAAAGCCAACCAATGGTGATAATTTCGTATAATGGTGCCTGCCATATCATATGGTAACGCCATATTCTAGCAAAACTTGGAGCAAATAATGTTTAAGCCATGTCTCAATAAACGTAGAACTCCTACTAGAAAAATATATACATGTATGCCCAGTGTTCATGAAAATATCATATTAGAAAGTCATAACTCTTACAGTACCTTCTCATATCAGCTGTTATTATATTTCAAAGATCGTCGATTATTCTTTTGTGTAATAAATTTCTCGAAAGATCGACGTGAATATCGTTTCACCCACGCAAAGACGATCGCCTTCATATCCCAAGTGAATCAGCTGTTAGACCTCTTCTTCTTCTTCAGGAATCGAATCCATCGCTCCGTGGTGCCATCGCGTCTCTGTCTTCGTTTACTCCGACATGATGAACTGCATGTTATCTATAATGGATACTGTCCAAATCCTTACGTAAAAGTTCATAAAAGCAGCGTACCCCATATTCTCCTTCTATGTTACGCCACTGTCCCATATAATGTTCGGTTCGCTTGTTAAAAGTTCAATCTCCACAGCGGTTAAGTCTCACTTGTAGAAAATAAATTTTATTTATGAGAGTGTATAAGTTTTTGAAACACCCTGTAGCTGTGTTCGTACTCGGTATTTTATGATAATTCAGGAAAAAGAATTCTATTAATGCACCTGCCAATGTTCATAAGTGCATTTAATTGTAACATTTCGTTTGCTTAAAAGCGTTAATGTTGTTTGGACCCCATGGTCGCTCTACATATTCCGTTATGAAATGCATAGTCGTAATGTAATTTGAATATCTAAATTCATAATTGCAGTATATTGTAATTATCTGCCTGCACAATTCTATTACTGAATATAAGTCCCAACTCAATGTTGTAACTGAATGTTGAAATGAAGTTCAGCTTCTTTAATGTTGCCTGCGTATAAAAGTCGGAACTAGCCCGCTCGGACCTACTGCAATGTTCCAGAATGATCTACGCTTAAAGCCGGCCTCGCCATGCCGCTTTGCTATACTGTTCTGCGTTATAAAAGGCAGCTCGAAATAAAGTTCTCAAACTCGTATTACAATGCTGTTCTGAACCCCGGCTTTTCTCCTCCGTACACGGCCCGTACAGCCTGTCTTGGAACCGGTCTTCTCGCCGTCTGCCCTGCGTTATTCGCCTTGGCTCACTGACCTACTTCCTGCTCTCTGCCTGGTTAAGTAATACTGTCGCCTTCGCTTTACGTAACAAGTGCTGAGCACCTTCAGATTCGCCGTACGTTCTGCGCATGTGTACCTCTCAGCTCGCTGGCTGAACTCAACTGATGTGTCTGGACTACGTTAAGAAGCTCGTACCTGGCGCAGTCACGTGATACATCCCCCACCTACTGTGTTCATGCGTCACAAATATAATTTCGACTCCCATCATCTCGGCTATTAAGTCATACAATAACTTAAGGGATTATCTGTCTTTCTTTAAGTTATTATCATATATAATGCTTGTTATTTCTTCTCTTCTGAGATGATTAAATATACTGTTCCATAAAGATCTTAATAAAACTTTAATATTCCTCCCATAATTCCATCTGTTTGACTGGCAGTGCCTTCTTGATCCTAGGCCCTCTACGTCAATTCCTAGCATTCCTCTCTACTCGATTTGAGCGCTATCTTTACCATTCTTCCCATAAATCTCAACTACGGCTCAATGTCAGCTGGCGTAGCCGATAGCCTCAACTAGGTATCGGGTACAGTAGGTTATTAGTTAGTTTTAAGTTCGCTTTTCATTTTCATCTTCACGATCACCCCAACCATCAGGGGCCGATAACCTAGATGTTAGGCCCCTTAAAACAACAATTATCATCATCATCATCATCTTTCACTTTCCCGCCTTAATTGACCCTTGTCTGATCTTTCCTGATACCCTCCTTCTGTGAGGGTTCAGCCTTCTTTTTCTTTTCCTTTTACCTCCTGCCTTGTGCTCATGGCCCTTAAGGAGGCAGGGTGTATGTAGCCCTACCACTTCTGGTGCACCGTCGAAAATGCTACACCCTCAGGGGTTCACGGCTGGTGAGTTCGGGAGTTGGCGACCGCGAGGGATTCCTGAGCTGGGTCCGTTTTCCCCTTTTGTCCCTTCCCTTTGGGCGGACCTTCTCCTCTCTCTCCTCTTTTCCTTATATTTCCTTTTCTCTTTAAGATTCCCGCACTGTTTTTGTTACTTGGTTCACCGTGTATCTAAATTCCCTTTTAGCGATATTTAAGGCATTTTTAATCTACGTTGCATTTTGTAAGTTTTTTCGATCTAAATTACATCTCGCGATTGTTTTCAACCTCAATTGCATTTTGTAAGGATTGACAATCTAAATTGCTTTTTAGTAAGTCTTTCAATGCAGGTGGCCGGGCCTTTTAGTGAGAATTTTGAATTTCAATTGCATTTTGTAAGTAGTTTCAACCAAAACCGCATTTCGCACGAATTTTGAATCTAAATTGCATTTTGTTTGGTGGGCATTTTGCACATATTTTGATTCTCAATTGCATTTTGTTGGTATTTTGAATCTAAATTACATTTTGTCAAGTATTTTCCATCTAAATTGCATTTTGTAAGTATTGTAAATCCACATGAGTCGTTTGAATCTACCGTTCATCTTGTAAGCATTTTCAATTTCAATTGCATTTTGTAAGTATTTTGAATTTCAATTGCTCTTTGTGAATAATTTGGATTGGAACTGGGAGATTTCAATCTGAATTGCATTGTGTATTTTCAATTTCAATTGCATTTTGTAAGTATTTTGAACCTCAATTGCATTTTGTACGTATTTTCGATCTCATTCGCATTTTGTAAGTATTTTGAATTTCAGTTGCATTTTGTAAGTATTTCGACGCTACATTGCATTTTGTACGTATTTTGAATCTAGCCTACGTTTTGTGGGTCTTTTTCAATCTATTCTTTTTGTGAATCTTTTCGTTCTAAATTCCCTTTTGTAAGACCATATTGTGAGTTGTTTCCATCTGAGTTTCTCTTTGCACGTATTTTCCGTTTGACATAATTTTCGTTCTGGTTTCCGTTTCATTATCATTTTCGCTATCACTCAGATCATTAGGGGTCGATACCTTCGATGTTAGGCCCCTTAAAACAACAATTATCATCATCATGTACTGCAGTAAAGAAATTGTTTATTTCAAGACATTATTTGCAAACACGTTGTATCTAATTCAGTTAATAACAGCAATGTTTAAAGAGCTTGCTTGGCTCTGGGCTAGCATGTTAGTCTCTCACGCGGTTGACTAGCGATCGATTCCTACTATAGGTGACTTTTTTTTTACTTGAATTCTTTTACAAATGTTGTGGAAGAGCTCTTTACACAGATACTAAATAAAATGCCATTTGTCTCAAAGGAGAGGCTAATGTATACACTCGTTTATTGACGATAACAGCTCCAGCATCGCACATAAACGGAAGCCATTAGAAAATGGAGATTCTAATAAGTACAAGATACACGTTATCATCGACCACAGCCTTCTCAATGCCTCTTCACGGCACTGTCCTTTCGTGTAGTCTGGAATGACATAGTCGCAGTCGGCTCGCCTTGTGGGTTACGTGGGTAATTGTTCCCAATATTCCGGAAGTATGGAAATTTCGCAATAGTTAAATTTTTACCACGACCGCGCTCCGATTACCTTTAAGCAGTTCCAACTGGATCGCCTCCCTCCTGGATGCTTTAAACTGCCTGCCCATTCAACACTCAGAGGTGTACAAGATATATTAAGTCACTGCTAGGTTGCAGCACTTCGCGTTAGCTCGGTACTCTCAGTGCTCAGCATGCAAATAAACAGCTGGCTGTGGAACTGCATTTAGATCTGTTATTGTACGTTTAGCACACTATATTATGTACTTCAAGTTAAAACTACATTCATAACTTTCTGTAAAGACATGAATAATAATAAGTTTCAATTATCTGAGTAGAATTACAAATTTAACGCTAGTATTCATAACACAAGTCATGAATGAATACAATATGTACCAAAATGAGTCCTTGGTGTGCTTTATACGGACATACAAGTCGTTTCTATTAATGAAGTTTTTATATCATCTCGCTCCTTTCCGTTAGGCTCAACGAAAGTCAATTTACGGAGCTTCTTTGGTGGCTTCTTCGTGGCAAACAGGGACTTTATTATAGGTTTAGCACACTTGACTTGAATAATAATAATTTTCCATTACATCAATCAATATGTTACGGTAATTTGTTAACTAAACAATTTAATCACAGAAGAATTACAAAGCTTGTACTGTGGCACGAATAACTTGAAATACTTCAGAGAATAGAACTTTCGATTTATTGCATTCCACTAGAACAGTGGCACGTGTTTAACTGACAACGCGAGGTTTGCCGACAGCAGGCGAAGGATCCCGAAGCCCCGCTGACATCTTGGTAGCTAGACGCAAGTGGTTGCAGCACCAACCGACTGTGATCGCCGCATATTTCTAAAGGGGAAGATGCTTAAAACGAAGGATTCTTAAGTTTGGAGGCTTAATATCGAGATTAAAGGATGATTACTGTAAGTTAGTAGTTTTGATATTCAATCATCATAAAGTATATAACTTAATATTGATTTAGACACTTACTGGCTAATTATCAATATAAAAGAAAAAAATATACGTGGTGGTGGAGGGATTGTTTTAGGGGTGAGGATAAAGAGTTATAAGTATACCCATACATTTAGGAGAAAGTAGGCTATATGTTCTTTGCTGAACATCTTGTTTTAATCTGAGCCTGCACACAGGGTGCTCCGGGTGCGTAGTCGTACCGCTGACACGGGGCTGGTTCTACGCGGTTGTGGCGGCTTGCGAAAATGCGCCTCCCACGCACCGCCGTAGGGCCGCCCATCTCAATCCTTCCTCCCAAACCTACCAATTCTAATTGAAATAATATCTCACCTAGTTCTTTATCCTCTCTTTGCCTTTTTAACAGTTGCCTTTAAGATTCCAAAGACTTCTTGTTACTCTCATCAATGCAGGCACAAATTAATATACTCTTTTCTGCCTTCAACCTAGATCTCTCTCCTATTATCTTTCTATCTCTTGATAAGAAATCAGTTAAAATAATTATGTTTCCCTCTTATATGGTATATATCAAAGTCATATTCTTGTAAAGCCAGTAACCATCTACTCACTCTATTTGAACTCAGTTTACAAGATTTTACAAACGCTAATGCATGATGATCAGTATAAATACTTAATTTACCTCCCAAAACATACAAACGAAATTTACACGGACTATATACAATATTTAAAAGTTCCAATTCCGTAATACTATACTTTCTTTCCGCATATGTCCACCCTAGGATTATTGTCTTCACCTTTTTGACAATACTCCCGAAATCCGAATCTGTGAAGCATGTTATGAGAACATACTCCTTATCTCTAAACGGATATCTCAACACTACTGCTTGCATAAATCCTTGTTTTAACTCCAGGAATGCATCCGCATGAATCTTTTCCCGTTTCCGCTTTGTATCCATCTTCCTCAGATCTCTAAAAGAGTCCAATAAGCATGCATACTTAAGTACGAATCTTCTAAAAAAACACATTCCTAAATTAGATTGCAATTCTTTCACATTCTTATGTGCACTAATATCCAAAATTTTCTCTATCCTACTGATTTCTGGAGACACACCCTGGACAGAAATTTCATGACCCAAAAAGATAACATTTTGCCTACAAAACAGACTTAGACAACTTCAGTACTCTCGTACATTCCCCCCGGCATTCACTTCGTTCAAGGGGTAGCCATTACTCCTTCCTGTCAACTATACGCCACTCTCCCATAAAGCCACAGTCGCGATGCTAGCGCATTCTTTTCCTTCCATTTCTTCTTCTAGTATATAAGTTAGTAGTTAATTTTAGTTATAGTTTACATTTCATTATCATCTTCACCATCACCCAAACCTTTAGGGGCAGATAACCTAGATGTTAGGCCCCTTAAAACATCAATTATCATCATCATTATCACCATCATTCTTTTCCTTCCAATTAATATTTTCCAAACTTAACCAGCGTAGCCGATCGTCTCAACTACATATCGGGTACATTATAAGAGGATTTACATAAATGGGCTATTAGCTGGCTCAATAATCTTATCAGCCAGCATCTGATCGAGACTGTACTGCTGACTGAAGCTTAAATGGAATTGGGTACCTATGTCCTACAAAAACCTTGTGATTGTGGACATTCAAAGTATGCACATAACCATTAGCTTCACCAATCCTATCCTCAAAAACTCTTTTATTATTTACTAATACCTTAAATAACAATTCTCCCTTATCTTCACTCAATTTATCCCCCAGGGGCTCACAACTCGTGGGCGTGGGTTGGCGACCACGGGGCCCCAGCTGAGTCCGGCATTGCTTCCACTTACTTGTGCCGGGCTCCTCTCCGTCTTCTTTCCTGTCGATCTCACTTGGTCAACTCTTGTTCTCTTCTGACCCCGACGGTATTAGGGTATCCGAGGCCTAGGGAGTCTCTTCCTTTCCCGCCTTAATTGGCCCTTGTCTCATCTTTTCTGATACCCTCCTTCTGCGAGGGGTCAGCCTTCTTTTTCTCTTCCTTTTACCTCCTGCCTTGTGCTCTAGGCCCTTAAGGAGGCAGGGTGTATGTGGCCCCACCACTTCTGGTGGACCCTAGATAATGCTACACCCTCAGGGGCTCACGGCTGGTGAGTTCGGGAGTTGGCGACCCCGAGGGGTTCCTGAGCTGGGTCCGTTTTCCCCTTTTGTCCCTTACCTTTGGGGCGGACCCTCTCCTCTTTCACTTTCCTATATGCCTTTCATGGCTCTCCTTCCTTCCGGGTCCCTCAATCCGCCTTCTCCGAGGGTTGAGGGCGTTTCTTTTCCTTCTGTCCTTTTATTTGCCTTATTCTCCTTTGGTTTTCCATTTCTTCTTCTGGTATGTGGGTTGTTAGTTGGTTTTAGTTTTAAGTTCGCTTTTCATTTTCATCTTCACGATCACCCAAACCATCAGGGGCCGATAACCTAGATGTTAGGCCCCTTGAAACAACAATCATCATCATCATCATCATCATCATCACTCAATTTAATTTGTTTTATTGCTTTTCGAAATAAGTCTTCTAGATCATCTTCAATAAGTAAAGTATCTATAATACACGTCGTCTTTTTTCTTTCTTTCTTTCTTTCTTTCTTTAAACTCATTTATTACCTCATTATGTACTTCTGCCTTTCCTATTTCTAATTCCTCTTTAATCAAACATATACGTTGATATTCGGTACTTAACTTCCCTTCTTGGTTGAATTTAATACAAACCTCCTTACTGAAATGAAAATCCACAGCCTGCTTCCAGTCTCCGACCGGGTCAGGAATGGAATGAATGAAGCCCCCATCTAGCGGCGAGGATATGAACTGTGCCGGCTGCCGAGGCCTGACGCACTCCTCTGGGGCAATGATTAAATGAATGACAGATGAAATGAAATGATAGTGGAGAGTGTTGCTGGAATGAAATTTTGACATGGAAAACCGGAGGACCTGGAGAAAAACCTGTCTGCCTCCGTTTTGTCCAGCACAGATCTCACATGGAGTGACCGGGATTTGAACCACGGACCCAGCGGTGAGAGGCCGGCGTGCTGCCGCCTAAGCCACGGAGGCTCTACAAACCTCCTTACTATTCCACTTAAATTTTGCACATGCCTCATCATAACATAATTTAGCATTATAACTTGACATCCAGTCAGTACCTAGAATGACTATATACTAAATTTGGAACTACCAAACAGACTTGAGTAGGCTACCTTAAACTCTATAATAACCAGCTTTGAAAGAAGGTGTGACCTCTTCCCTACTGCTGTCACTACTAAAGTAGATTTGATAAGTATTTCCTCAATCTTCTTATTTTCATTTTTTTTGTTTAGTATAAATTTTAGGACTAATACATGATTTCTCACATCCACTATCTAACAATGCATCAACACGCGCCCCCAACACATTTAATTCCACTATAGAATTTCAATTAATGTTTACTGATTCTACCTTCTCTTCAACTAAGTCATCCAAGAGATCACTCTTTATATCTAGGTCATAAGTTCTGGACAGTATGGTATTGGCGGATATAATATCAGACTGACAATCTGACCTCTCACCACAGTCCGATTATAGTTTAAACGTCTCCTACTGTAGACTCATTCCTTGTTTCTACATTATTACTCATATTATTGTTACTCTCAGGTCTCCTCTCTTCTATCCTCTGCATTCTCTTGACTATTTTGAGAATTATTCATTTGATAGTTATTATCATTATTACGCAATCTATTACGGTATCTTTATAACTATTATTCTGATAATGATTACCTTGTCTCTGATTCGATTGATTATTGTATGAATTTTGAGGTTGATTGTTACCCCTATAATTAGAATAACCTCGACCTTTCTGGTCCTGAGTTATGCCGCTCCCATTACCTCCCGCTTGACTCTCATTTATACTCCCTAATGCATCAAAGCTCCCCAATACATTTTCTAATTCAGCTATAGTTGTAATTCTTTGCATACACGAGGCTTCCTTCACTCTATAAGGAAAATGCCTAAGCAACAGTCTTACTACATCACTATCCTTAGCCATCCCATCTAGGTATTTACAGATTAGCACCTGACTCAAAAATACTCAGTCATACTCATACAATCTCTACTATCATATTGACCAAATATCACTCTTTCACGTAATTGAGCCTGTATCGATTCGTTCCAGTATTTATCACAAAATTTATTTCTAAAGCTACTATAACTATCCAATGAATTTCTATATACAGGGTGTTTATAAATGAATATCGGGGTTTTAACTCTTTATAATATTTATTACATTAAACTTACAGTTATCAATGATATGTCAAATGAAAAAGCAACTCAAACAGCTTTACCTTATAAATGTTCAATGTGACTACCATTTGTCACACGGCACACATCAAGTCTATAGCAGAGTTCTTCCCAAATGTTGATTAGTGTGGATTCAGTAATTGTAGCAACAGCTGCTTCAATCCGGTTTCTTAATTCAGGGAGGTCAGCTGGTAGCGGAGGCACGTACACACGATCCTTGATGAAGCCCCAAAGTAAAAATCGCATGGCGTTAGGTCAGGAGAACGTGGAGGCCATGCATAGCAAGCCCTGTCATTGGGGCCCTTGCGGCCTATCCAGCCGTCGGGTACAGTGACGTTCAACCAATCGCGTACTTCGTTATGCCAGTGATGTGGCGCACCATCTTGCTGGAAAGTGAAGTTCTCTGGCTCATTTTCTTCCAACTGAGGGAAGAGCCATTGCTCTACTGCAGAGGTTCCCAAACTTTTTTAACCCACGGCTCCCTTTCAGTACAAACATGGCTTGGCGGCGCACCTAGTATAATTTACCCATTTTGCATTGCATTACATTTTAAATTTCTCTTTTGAATAGTTAATTGTTAATATATTTTTACATAAAATTGTAAATAAAATTGTTACTATATTTATAACAACACACAATTCAGGATTTTAAACATTTCTCACAGATTGGTCAGTTGCTGACAAAGTTTACCAGGTTTACCTTGTTCTTACAGAGGTCAAGAAATAACATTTAACATACAAGAGTTGGAATAATACATGATTTATTGCAAATAATCAACTTGAAAACAAACATTAGAAAAACACAACTCTAAAAAACACAAACTAAAAATTCTAAAACATAAATGAACATAAATTAAGTGCCAACTTGAAAAAAATTATACATAAATTAACCAAGTCCATAATTTTCTGTTTCAATGGGAGAGATGCGCTTGTTTGTCTTTTATAAGTTCATTGTACCTGGGAGTAAATTTTGATAGAGCAACCCGAATTTCTTTTTCAATTTTAAGCTTTGCACAAAGTATAGACTTGGATTTCATCACTGCAACAGCAGAAAAACCACACTCGCAAAGGTAAGAACTGGCAAACGGAATAACAGCACGCAAAGCCTTCTTGCTCAACACTGGAAATTCGTTTTCAATACCTCTCCAAAATTCAACAGGGATTGGGACTGAAATTGTGATTTCAATGACAAGTCCGTTGAAATGTCAATCAGCTGTTCTGCTTCTTCATTACTGAAGTGTTGAGGTATTTCAGTTTGAAATGGGTCGTTTACCCACTGCTGCGCTTTGATTTCATCTTTTGGCAGGTAGTCTTCAAAATAACTCTGTAATTGAGACAAGTGCTGAGTCAACATTTTTTTTTCATTTTTTCTTTCGGAGTAAAATCGTTTTCTTGTAGAAACTGGTTCAAAGATAAAAACACCGAACAATCTCCATTCTTCAAACTTTTTTCCCAAAGCATAAGTTTCTTCTTGAATGCTCCAACTTTACTAGTCATTTGAAAAATATCTGTATTGTTCCCCCGCAAAGACTTGTTAAGAATGTTCAAACGTTCAAAAATGTCTGTCAGGAACGCCAGTTTAAGGAGAAAACTTTCATCAATAAAAATATAAGCAAGAACATTATTTTCTTCACTCAGAAACATGTGGATTTCTTGTCTCAGTTCAAACACTCTTAGCAGAGAATTGCCCAGAGAAAGGCATCGCGCACTGCTATAGTACAAAAGCGATGAGTGTTTTGCGCCTGTGTCATCACATAGTTTAGAAAAAAAAAACGGACCATCATTGGTCTTGTTTTGATTAAGTTTATTACTTGTATCACGGTTTTTAAAGCTGCACTTAACTCTGAACTGAACTTTTCTGCTGCCAGGGCTTCTCGGTGTATGATACAGTGTGTCCAAACAGCATTTGGGGCTTTTGCTCGAATGTGCACCGCTAGGTCTTTTACGTTAAACAAAATAGCAGAGGCGTGAGGAATACAGTGGAAGCAAAAACAACAAAAACTAAACAGGATCGCTAAGGAGCTGGGAAAGGATGTCTCTTTCGATGCGTGCTGGACCCAAGATTCCGGATCGAAAGAAAGATGATTTCCAAAAGAGGAAACGAATGAATTGTTTAAAGCAAATCAAAACCGGAATTAAATTTATCTAATTGATCGAAGAACCCAGAAGCGTGTAGGTCGTGACTGCGTTACAGTACGAAGCCAAGACCGACGAAATCGAATGAGAGATAAGGGAACTTAAGATTACAAATGAAAGAGAACGAAGCTAAAATGAACTACTTACTAATATATTTAAAGTAAACTAAAACAAGTGCAAGAGTAAGGATTAATCTAAACACAAAATAAAAGGTAAACTTGAAGAGGCATTAAAATCAATTAATAACAAACAAAATAAAATTAATGACCAAGGATAGTACCAAAAAAAGGGGTACACAAAAAACAATGTCAAGAGAAAAGTGTATAAATGAACTTAAGTACAAACAAAGATGAAACAAGATAAATTAAAAGGTACTTACAATTAATGTGCAACTAAACCGTAAGCGCGACTCGATAACCAAAATTAAAATACAAAAAAAAAAAAAAAAAGAGTATGGACGATACTCATGGAGTCGAATAAAAACACCTCTACTTACGAGGATGACCTGGACTAGAATGCCAGCGCCAAAAACAGAACTAAGACGCTCATGATGTTGTGAAATCATGAGGTAGGGGGTGAAAGGGTGGGGAGTGGAGGAGTGCGTATGTAGGGAAAAATACGGGGGGGGGGGATGGCACAGAGTTACGTAATATAACGAAGTCAGAGGAAGTAACACAAAATTAACACACAAAAATTAAGGAAATGAAAATTACATTAAATTACATGACATTACCGGGGCACGAAATGAAAGGAAAAATCAATCAGTTAAGAAATATGCTTTGTAGGAACATATAGGCTCACGTAGAGGTAGAAATGTCGAAATACAACAACATACGAAGAAACAAAGAAGGTAATGTGGCGCATGGACAGTGATTAGCACAATGACCATCGCTCACATACATTTCAATAAAACAGAGGGAGGATCAAGCTGAAGACGTGAGACTCAGCTCCGTAACTTCGCTGATTCCATCCACAAAAAACAAGGCTCTGGTGCGACAATCCAACGGAGGTCGTCTCAAAAGAACACCGAACCAGGTGGTGACGCAATACAGAGCATAATTAAGCCTCGATGAAAAATAGCAGATATTTCAGACCTAAGAGATTTACGTAAAAATAAAACCGGTTACATGAAAGGGAGGGAAGACAAATAAACACAGAGACTTCGCTAAACTAACGTAAACGAAGGCGAAGGGACTTGGGTTCATGGATCGAATTCACATCATCATAAGAAAGGAAAATTATAAGTGAATCAAAGGAGACACAAAATGAAAAAATATGGAGAAACAGAAATTCAAAAGGACCTCAAGTTAGATAAATTCAATGACCGAATCGTACTTACATTTAGTTGCTTTCTGGGTGCGGGCAAAAGCCCGACACGTGTGGTGTATTCTTTGGAATACACGGTAAGATAGAGTATACTTTTACTTCTCTTTGCCAGTTCATTCCTTCCTTTTTCTCAAACACCAACAGTGATCTTCTAATTCCTCCTTGCTGTTTAGGGTTCTCATGTTACTTGTGAGTCTGTTCTAGATATATATCTTCCATGACCCACCTAGCGTCATCTAGCAGCGAATCTCTGAAGTTACTCAATTCTTCCCTGTACAAGAGGACTTCCTTATCAATCTGGCCACCAGATCTCGTCGCCATCGCCAGCTATCATCTCCATGATCAAGAGAACTTCGTCTACTTTTTCACCCACCAGGCTGCGATAGTGTCGCCTACTATCAACTCTTTGAAGACCATTTCATCAAGTTTTTTTTTGTCATGTTGGTTATTCTTATATATATTCCTTTTGTCTCCTACCCCCACTTTTTTCCCTTCCCTGGTCCCTCTGTGCTTCGCTGAGCGTGTCTCACTTGTACGTCGAAAGTCGATTCAGTCAGAGCTCAGCTAGAGCTCGCCTCCTCTACTAAAGAGGCATTCTTTTAATTCCACGCCATGTTGGAACTTTAATCTAAACCGTCAAAGGGAACTTCACCATCGCCATGAAGCAAAGATAAGTACCGACTTCAGGTTTTAACCTCATTCTCATCGTCTTTTAATAACCACATGATTTTAATGATCATTTTATAGGCAGTGTGAGATTACTATATTTGGGGCAATAATCATCCTTCGTGGGATTTTCTATGTTAAGCTTTTGTCTGTCTAAGCCAATCTTAATAGAAAACAGCATTTCTTATGAGAGATCTTCTCACTACGTGGGATACCATTGAATTACCCACTGTCTATAAAATACTTAGCTCGTTCCACCGCTGGAATAACTTTGGCCCTATTCTTCAGTCAGGATTGCTCATGAACCTTCCAGAATCTGCACTCTCTTCGCCAGTCATACCGTCATGTATTTTCCACTCACATGTGGGAATACTTTTTCAAACTACTGATCAATAGCTAATTTTTCTTCCTCCGTTGGGATTTTCTCTGGCGCATTTAACAATAATCTACAACTTTCTCAAGCAATAGACTCTCGCCTATCTAGTGTAACTAGTTATTTTCCATCATTGCAATAACTTTCTTTGCCATAAACTTTTGTGCTACTACAGTGAACTTTTCATCTATTCCAACAGACCATAGTGAAAAACAGTGTTTGTTCAATATTTCTTCCGCGTCGCGTTCGTCCGATTATTATAAATACGGCCATGAACATTTATCCTCAATCCCAGTTGATATTTCCTAAACCTCTTACTAACAAACCATAATAATAAAATTGTTACTTTAGGTCTTTTTCAATGAGGTGTCACTCTAAAGACGTGCCCTCCCTTTTTGCTTATATATCATTAATTAAAGTCTGTAAAACTTCGTGTCTAGTACACGCTTTAACTTATATTGTTTCTCCCTTCGAATCAGGGAATACAATTTTTTCAACTCATAAGTGAGTTATTTCTAGGTTTCACGAAAGGGAAACTTGCCCTATTTGTCTCGTGATTCTTACTTAAACATAAGAGGTCTAGAAACTTCCTTTCGATTTTTCTCTTCAGGTTTCGCAATAAGTGACCAGTCCTATTTGCATAATCCAACAAAGTAATTCAGCTTTAATATAAGAAGTTATAGGAACTTCTCTTTTATTCTTCCTGCTTTTTGTTGTTGTTACTTTCGAAGTTGTTACTCTTTCTAAGATATTTACCTAGAAATTCCTTAAAGTACCCACCCTGTACTTGATTTATTGTCTAACTTTAATCACTTTAATTGTCTTTAAATTCTTTATTTTATCTTCACCATTTCAAAATCTTGCGAGGATTTTAAAACATATAAAGGTTTGAAACCAAAAGAATTGTTAATTGCCTGGCGCAAACTTTAGATGTTTTTCGGAGGTCTGTGACCCCATTCGTTACAAAGTCTAAATTATATATTTGTTAAAAAACTACTACCCAACATTGTTAAATTCATTACACTCTTTTGCATTGTTAAATAAATTCAAAGTTTCTTTTTTGACTCATCATTTCTCTAACATAACGGTTAGGCAAGATCCTGTCTTCCTTGACTCTTCCCACTTAATGCAAATAAATCTCTTGGTAGGGTTTTTACCACTTGTTGCATTTGAGCAAGAACTCTTAGTTGACAACTTGGTAAAGTCTCTCTTAGCTTTAATAGCTAATTCTAACTGGCCAGTAAGGCAAGCATAGCTCGCTACGCCAGCTTCCTGCTTGTGGAGATTCTCTCCAACACTTATGGTTGGTTTTTCAAAATATAAGTGTTTCTCATTGTCTAAACTTTTAGTCGGCTCCTTGCTGGGTAAAAGCTTAGCCATTTCCAAATATAACTACACACATCAAAAAAAGTTTTGCATCAGCTCGGTTCCCAGATCTCCTGCATATAGACGTTGACTGTGTATATTGTATCCAAGATACAGTCCCTTTGACTGTTCATAGATGTCACTAAAACTGCTCAAAGATGTAAACAACCATGCATGAGCAGGGCCTATTAGACGGAGGGGGTACGACAGCCGATCAGTTCCAGTCATTCCACCAGGACGAAGGTACGCTGCTCATGTTGTCTGTAGTTCTACCATGCCTAGAAGGTCAATACCGCAGTTCGATCGCGTCCGCATTGTTACTTTGTGTCAAGAAGGGCTCTCAACAAGGGAAGTTTCCAGGTGTCTCAGAGTGAACCAAAGCGATGTTGTTCGGACATGGAGGAGGTACAGAGATACAGGAACTGTCGATGACAGGCCTCGCTCAGGCCGCCCAAGGGCTACTACTGTAGTGGATGACCGCTACTTACGGATTGCCGCTCGGAGGAACCCTGACAGCAATGCCACCATGTTGAATAATGCGTTTCGTTCAGCCACAGGACGTCGTGTTTCAACTCAAACTGTGCGCAATAGGCTGCATGATGCGCAACTTCACTCCCGACGTCCATGGCGAGGTCCAGCTTTGCAACCCCGACACCATGCAGCGCGGTACAGATGGGCCCAACAACATGCTGAATGGACCCCACGGAATTGGCATCACGTTCTCTTCACCGATGAGTGTCGCATATGCCTTCAACCAGACAATCGTCGGAGACGTGTTTGGAGGCACCCTGGTCAGGCTGAACGTCTTAGACACACTGTCCAGCGAGTGCAGCAAGGTGGTGGTTCCCTGATGTTTTGGGGTGGCATTATGTGGGGCCGACGTACGCCACTGGTGGTCATGGAAGGCTCCGAAACGGCTTTACGATACCTGAATGACATCCTCCGACCCATAGTGCAACCATATCGGCAGAATATTGGAGAGGCATTTGTCTTCATGGACGACAATTCTCGACCTCATCGTGCACATCTTGTGAATGCGTTCCTTCAAGATAACGACATCGCTCGACTACAGTGGCCAGCATGTTCACCAGACATGAACCCTATCGAACATGCCTGGGATATGTTGAAAAGGGCTGTTTATGGACGTCTTGACCCACCAACCACTCTGAGAGATTTACGCCGAATTGTCGTTGAGGAGTGGGACAATTTGGACCAACAGTGTCTTGATGAACTTGTGGATAGTATGCCACGACGAATACAGGCATGCAGCAATGCAAGAGGACGTGCTACTGGGTATTAGAGGTAGTGGTGTGTACTGCAATCTGGACCACAAATGCTGAAAGTCTAGCTGTATGATGGTACAACATGCAATGTGTGGGTCTCATGAGCAATAAAACGAGCTGAAATGTTGTTTGTGTTGATCTCTATTCCCTTTGTATTTAAAGGTTCCGGAACTCTTGGAACCGAGGTGATGCAAAACTTCTTTTGATGTGTGTATTTGTGCACTTACCAAAATTATTCCCAAAGGTATAATTGTTTTATCCCTATCCTTCTTGTTAGCATTTGGTCGCTCTTGAGGAATTCTACAATTTCGAAAACAAAAAATATCGAAACCTATTCAAATTATTGGCATTCTTCAAATTACTTGTCTAAAAACAAACTCTTTTGAACAGATACATAATAAATCTGTTACTCTTTGTCTTGCCAGACCATCACCCTTCCCCATAGTAGGCATATGTATGCTTGAGAGGGAATACGCTAAAGCCACTCTCTTGCAAACCGCCCAAGTTCCAGCTGCGTCTCCCGTTAGCTTTGCCCAGGTCCCTACTCACTTTAGGTATCGGAGAGCTGATTTGCAGTGGCAGTCACCTTTTAGTATATTTCAAGTTAAACTTATAACTTTTGTAGGACTCTCCTCCTATTTCTCCATACTTTTTCTTCAGTCCGAAAACCCACTTCCTTTTCTTCATCATCTTTCCTTGGTGGTTAGGTTATTCCCAAGTCAATAATCTACCCAACGTGCACACACGTCCGTCTTACATGACGGCCGAAATTTGAAGGAAGAAACCTTCTCTGCTTAGGGCGCAGGCACGCGCCTTGTAACAATAAGACGCAGAACACCCCCTCTCCAGAACATGAAGGGGGCCAATGGGAGAAGCAAAGCTTAGCAACAAGTTATGCCTCAGCCAATGGAATGAAATTGTGTTAGTAGAGGTGAAAGGTTTCACCATCTGGTGAAACGTCTACGCAGAATTACTAAGTTTGAACGCAGTAAGAGTGACAGAGGAACGTATGTCACAATAATGTGACACGAAGGAAATGATGATAATAATAATAATAATAATAACATGAGAGAAAAAAATAATGAACCTGATAAAAACTGTTCAAATGCGAGATTGCAGTCCTTTGTAGTGGCCTGACATTGACCGGCCTCCATCGGTACACACCCCAACACAGTTTTCCCAGTTAATATCATTCTCTGCCATAAAACCGTCAACAATATCAAACAATTCTTTACCAGAGGTGCCTGCTTCAATTTCTTTACAAAGCAACAAGTCTTCAATCAACTGTTTTTCATTCACATACCTAACGTAGCAAATTAAATGAGCGTCCTTGTGACTCAGTAGCCTCATCTAATTGAATTCCGAACTCTTCACCTCTCAAACTATTTATAAGTTGGTTGCTAATATCCTCAGATATGTCATCAATCTTCCTGCTTATTGTATTGTTTGACAGAGGTATTTTAAGAAGCTGTTTCCCTGCTTCCTCACCGATCATTATCTTAGCCATATCAACAGCAGGAGGTAAAATCAGCTCTTCCGCAATTGTGTGAGGTTTTTTGCATTTTGCAATGCGATAAGCCACTTTGCATGAAGCTAAAAGAGCATCGCTGTTGGCTTTGGAATGTTTAGAAAAAGAAGCCTTTTGTTTTACTGCATCAGTTTGCTTTCTTTGAAAAAAACTCTCTTGGTTTTCCAACCATGTTTGGGTGGACAGGTTCTAAATGTCGTTTTAGTTTGCTAGGCAGCATAGATTCAACAGATAAAACCTTCATGCAAACAACACATTGTGGGCGCTCTTCATTATTAATTTCAATACAAGAAAAACCAAAATCTGAATACTTATCGTCATATTTTCTGTATTTTGGTTTACGGCTTCCCTCAGCTGCCTCAGCAGTATCGGCATCGCTCTTCGCAGAAGTTGATGCGGACGCACTACTTTGCTTACTTCCTTGTTCAGTTTTATTTGACGATAACAATCTTTTCAATTTAACGAAAAATTTAATAACTAACAATTGAAAAAACAGAACAAAACAACAGCTTCACTACTTTGATTATTTCCTTCACTTGTGCGTGACGCGCAGAACACCTGAACACTGCCAATAACAACTGAAAACAAAACAATAGCAGAAACTGGAACGCAAGCAGTGGACTGTCTGCCGAGGACGTAGGACGATTTCCGAAAATACACGAAGGTAGTTCCGTTGCCTAGCAACGAGTTCCAAGAATAGAATGACGTGCTGGCCGCGATTGCAGGCTGCGCTGAATGTAGAGGAGAGTGCTAGACTAGATAACGTACACGGACGCGTACACATAGAGGCAGCCGGGCAACGTTCACGGCGCTTTCCCCAAACGCAAAAGCTTACAACGACAAAAACGTACCGAGACGCAAAGTTTTGTAGTAGGCCTTTTTTGGTAGACAACGGCGGCGCACCTGGCACTAGCTCGCGGCGCACCGGGGTGCCGCGGCGCACATTTTGGGAACCGCTGCTCTAGTGTATCAAGGTAAGAAGTGCCAGTTACAGTAGGTTCTCCAAAAAAGAAAGGCCCATAAACTTTTCGCCGAGATACGGCACAAAAAAACATTCACTTTAGGGGAATCTCGTTGCATTTGTACCATCTCTTGAGGATTTTCTGAGCCCCAGATGCGCACATTATGAGTGTTAACATGTCCACTAAGGTGAAAGGTCGATTAATGACTGAAGACAACACGATCCATAAAATCGTCATCGTCATGAGACAACATGTCGTTTGCGAAGTTGGCACGTAATCCGTGGTCTGTCGGCTTTAGAGCCTGTAATAACTGTAAACGGTCAGGACGTAGCTGTAAGCGTTTTCTTAGAACTTTCCAAACAGTCGACACAGGAACTTGTAATGCACGACTAGCCTTCCGGACTGATTTCTTTGGGCTACGAGTGAACGACTATCTCACTCGCTCAACAGTCTCTTCACTAACTCTTGGTCGTCCCGTGCTCTTCCCTTTACAAAGGCAGCCGGTATCGTCAAACTGATGATACCATCTACGAATGTTATTATCACTAAGAGGATCACAACCGAACTTAATGCGAAACGCACGTTGCACAGTAATTACAGATTCGGTCTTTGCAAACTACAAAACACAAAAGGCTTTCTGTTCACTAGACGCCATCTTTGCTATTGCCGCTGTCTAGCGGATTGCGGCAGAAACATTGCACGCACATGCGCACTGGTGCCAACTAACAAAACTGTTTGAGTTGCTTTTTCATTTGACATATCATTTATAACTGTAAGTTTAATGTAATAAATATTATAAAGAGTTAAAACCCCGATATTCATTTATAAACACCCTGTACTAGGAACCAGCACGAGTTTCACCTACGAAAGCTAGATCCAAAAGATCCAGTACTTGACTCCACTCTATACTTCCACCACTTAGTTTATCTTTAAATCTGTTCTGTATAATTTCCATGAATTCCATAGGACAACTCTGTTTATTGTTAAATGTTGGTAACTCTAGTTCTTTCATATTATTTACTCCTAATAAACCCACTCTAGCTTGTCCAGTCTCATCTTTCATCTGAGACTTTAATCTCACTTCCATATCTACTATCTTCTCACCTATCATCTTTTCAACCTTCTCATTTTTTTTTTTTTTTTTTATAAAATCTTCCTGTACCCTTCCTAATTTATTATCTGCATCTAATCTCATTACATTTCTCCGGAATTCTCTTTTCCATTTTTATCAATTTCTGATCTACTTCTGTTATAATTGCTTTAGCCATCGCCGTCTGCTATGCTCTAACATCCTTCCCATTCATAGGCCAGTCATCTAAGACATTCTAGGTCGCAATAAATTGCAAGGTTCTGATTTTTTGGAATGTTGTTAGGATAGATACCAATAGTGTAAAACCAAATTTGCAACCTCGAAAGACCTGTGCTAACTTCGTGGTGCTCGAAAAACCTCGACATTTTCGGACGTTTTTTGGTTTTCGGCTTACAACTTCCAAAACATGCATTCAATGGCAAAGTCAGCCATTACACTTTTAAAGAAGACAAACTTACCGACAATTTGAGCGCAACTCCAGCTCTGTATATCTTATAGATCTTGAGATACAACACTTCGAAAATGGGCATTTTTTCCAAAATGTTCGAAATTTGTAGTAAGCTAGTCTTTCGAACAAATTACCGTCTAAAATACTCATTCTACGAGGAAAGTCATCAAAAGCAAAGTAGTACAGCAGTTATTTAGCTTTAATTTATGCATTAGCAAAACTCTATGAGACCAATAGTTCTCTTGTTATCAGGTAAAACACAAAAATAGGAAATTGGATTTTTCAAAAAATGTAGCCTGACGAATTGTAGGACTTTTTTTTAAGGATAAGAAATACATCAACCAGTGGAAAATTGTTTTTCATGCAAAATGAAATTGCATACAATTAATGATAAGGAGTAATTTCTTGTCAATATTGATGTCACAGTGGGGTAGTGATGGAGGGGCCTCAGCTAACACCTGCGACAGAAACACGCAAGACGTCAATTACCTACCATTTATTAATAAATTACAACTAAAGGGTGGGTATGTGATGTCAGGCTTACCTGCACATGGCGAGACAGTAGTATTCGTTTGGAAGGTCCAGGTTCTTCATACGGCTCTTCTTGGGGCTCCGGAGACTCCTGTGTATTTGGATCTGGATGTAAAAGGGGGTCGTCGAAGTCGTCTTTCTCGTCTGAATCGGTCATTTCTAGGGTAGGAGAATTAAGGCAGGTCTTCCCCCGACAAATTTTACAGAGAGCAGAGCATTTCAGCTCTGCTCCGCACTCTTTCAGGCACCTGTATGACAAGAATTTCAGCAGTTATAATAACTCCAGGTTACAACACATTCAAATATTTTAATTCTAATAAGAAAAAATACCTATGTCCAGCATTGGGCATTGACTAGAACCGACCTAATACGATTGGATTACCTTACCTGCATGACAGGAGTTTGAGCAGAGGTTGCGGCGCTGGTTCCTTGTGTGAGGTCACCGTTGTCGGCCCCTGCTGACTCCTTGTCCATCCCCACTTGGTGGGCTCTTTCTCAACCCTCAACCACTGCTGCACCTGGTGGTAGGTTCTGTAGGAATGGTGGGCAGCAGCCTCTTCGGTTGGGGGCAGACGAGCGAGGTTGACTTTAGCGCTGGCAGCAGATCGGACAAATATCCCGTAACGCAAGGCGTGGAGAGAATCGTCTTTTCCACCGCCATACAACGTCACGAGGCATTTGTTGCCAGCAGAGGCTATCTCCTCATGGGTGGCGTTATTGTTCAGAAAAGTGGTAGCCGCATCAAGAAGGTCTGGCTGTTTTGAAAGGACGCTCAACATCTTCGTTTTCCCTTGCCCGAAAAGGGCAGAGGTGGTATTGCAACCACTGAAGGCATGGAGGAACAATTCTATTCCAGGGGGGAGTGATAGATCTCCTCGAACGAATGATGTTGACAAGAACTGCTTGCAACCTGTTTCACCCCTGACACTTTTCTGGAAGAAAACATTTTGTTTGTGGGCGCCCAATCCATTTAGGAGCAGCAAGAGGTCGATATCTTCTCCAGCGATTATGACGTGCTCGTACTCCTCTCTCTTTTCCAATGCTGTCCTCATAATGAGGCAGTCGGCGTCGGCGTCCTCTGGAGCTTGCTTTGTTTCGATCCCTAGTATATCCAGTCCAGTACACATTAAGTTGATCAGGCGCTGCTTGTTTTTTGGGTTGGACAAAACTTTTCTTGGGGCACTTCGATCAGTGTCGATTCTTCAAAAAAGATATCGCTCCACGCTAAGGCTGCATAACATCGTAGCCGTTCTGCTGTTTTTGTGCTCTTAGCTGTCCCCTCTTATGGGTAGCCATCGAATACTACTGAGACAATTTTTCCAAAATGGTTGGTCGTGTAGGTGATAAAAGTAGCTACAATTTCCCTCACTGAGCTGTTCCGTTGCCATATAACTTTATGGAGCAAGTATCCTCCATCCACTACAACAAAAGTTCGTAGTCCAAAGGTGACGTTTTCTGGGAGGGGCGTAAAGGCAGAGTTGAACGATGATTTTGTTCCTTTTCGCATTCCCTCTTCGGAGAATAGAGCCATGGGATATGAGGCCAACTCGTATGTAAAGTGGTTTTGTAGGTCGGTCTCAGACTGTTTTGTTATACACAGCCGTTGGAATATTGTGAGAGGGTCTATATAAATCTGCTTGTTGTCCACCTTGACTGTGGCCGCTGCCAAGATTCGTACTTTAAGGCCGGATGCCCTTCCTGACACCACGTGATTTTTCCGTTGAAAAATCCACCCCGCTGTCATCGTGATTTGAACCACGGCCGTCCGGGTGAAAGACGAGCACCTAGGCCACTCCACCATCACGCTGCCCATGGCATTAATAGATAACTGTGCAACATTGATAACAATGTACATTCGAAGCCTCATTTTTTGAAATATCCGATTTCCTTATCTTGTTTTACCTGATAACAAGAGAACTATTAGTCTTACAGCCTTTGGGGTGTGCTTAAAGTAAAGGTAAATAACTGCTCTGCAACTGTACTTCCCATGCCTTTCATCGTAGAATGAGTATTTTAGACGGTATTTTGTTCGAAAAACTAGCTTACTACAAATTTCGAATTTTTTGAAAGAAATGGCCCATGTTTGAAGTGTTGTATCTCGAGATCTATAAGATATACAGGGCTGGAGTTGTGCTCAAATTGTCGGTAGGTTTGTCTTCTTTAAACGTGTAACGAGTGACTTTGCCATAGAATTCATATTTTGGAAGTTGTAAGCCATAAACCGAAAAACGTCTGAAAATTTCGAGGTTTTTCGAGCACCACGAAGATAGCACAGGTCTTTCGAGGTTGCAAACTTGGTTTTACACTATTAGTATCTATCCTAACAACATACCCAAAAATCAGAACCTTGCAATTTTTTGCGACCTAACGCGATTTTTGTGTCTACGGTGACTGGCCTATCAGCGCGAGTTGTGTGCTAAGCAGCGAATATCGCCTACTTGTCGATCTTGCCGACAGGAGCACTGCTAAGCTGAACCGATTGTGAGCTTGTCCAAGCGCCCAATATTCCGCTTACGTCTCTAATATTAATATCTAACACCTTTGTTATTTGTCACTTGAGTTGTGTAATGTGAGAAGTGCAGTGGTGTTCACTAAGTGTTGATATTTTGTGTTACAGTAGTTACAGCATTTTCACTACGACTCCATAACTTTGTCATGCCTATGGAATATACAGACAGGTATGTTTATTTTATTTAAATACCTATGTTATGGTGTGCCGACGTATTATCTTGTTATGTATTGTGCCCAACTCTAGGAATGGGTATTCCAAGATTCAGACACCTAGATATCAAGGGAAAGGCTACAGCCGCTTTTGAAAGTTGAGATATTTGAATATCGCGCTCCATTCCTTCCAGAAGGAAATGGAAATTTTATGCAGCCAAGAACATGTCAAGTGACGTAGCGAGTAATAGCAGAGGTCGAGACTATTTGTTGATTAAATAGTTAGCCATGGAGTAGACACTTGAGACTTGGATCAGATTACTGGCACGGCCAAATGAAAGAGAATGCACTTAGCATCAAGTAAATCGGACCAGGGATACCAGAGATATGAGGATTTCTAGATTTCAGCGTGATGCAGCGTGACCCTGACCGTTTTGAATAAAAGCCGGCCGGCCCAAGAAACATCAGCTCACTTCGAAACAAGCTCTTGCATAGCAAGGTGCTGCTACGCTGAGCCAAGGCACATGGTTGCCGGATCTACGCAGAAGTTATCTTCAAAATTGTGATAGTCACAAAAGTGCTGCGATACATGTGGAACTTAGTAAGTTTTCGGCAGAGAATCACTAAGGTGATTGATATTTTTCTACGGACACTGGTGAAATATTTTATTTCTACATGGACATATGCTAGACTTTGTCTAGAACGTACTTTGTCACAGTCCAGTAAAATCATTCAATACTTGGATATTTTAGTCCAATTCAGTCAGTTTCATATTTGTAACTTGATAACCACTCCGATCTTTCAGTATATTGAAGGCCAGTCTATCACGGTGTTGTTTATTAGCCGACAAAGGCAAACTATATGTTGCTTCGCGCATGATAGATGGTGATAAGCCATGCCCAGGGAACGATCTTCAGAACAGCCGTTGATTGGTTTAGACTGTCAGTGTTTTTCTTGTACTGAAAAGATTACCGTGAGTTATGTTACAACTGACATATTTGAGAATAGATCATTTAGATCTGACCCCATTTAAGCAAACTGTTATGGCGTTAACAGAAGTAAATATTAAAATGGATCAGCAGTTACTTCAAACTTCAAGAGATATTACCACTATGTCTTGTTAGACAGATTGTGGGTATATAATGGCGGCCGATACAAGGATTAGACGTGCGTGCCCGATAGGGCATGTATCTGGATAAATCTGGTACAGACCAGGTTGACTACGCTTCAAGACCAACGAGTAATGTAAGCCACATTTTGACTTTATATTATGCCTAGCTAATTGGAACAAACTCATTTTCTGCAGATGGCCAACACATTTATTTTTCTTCGTATTTAAATCTTGCAATGATTTACGCAAGACATATTAGAGTTATTCTGAGTATTTTCAGCACTCAGAACAGTTTAGGATCGATGACCGAGCATAACGAGGATTTATTTGAATATTTCATATTTTTTGATAATCACGGAAAACAGTCGATGTAACTGTAAAAGTTAATAATTATTTTTGTTGAGAATTGGATATTTTATCCATATTCGAAGATTCGAACATGTGGATTCTCACATAATGAAATAATAATTAAATATATTTAAAATAATATAACAAATAATAATAATAATAATAATAATAATAATCCACTAATAATAATAATAATGATTTTCATAACTTTTCTAAATAATTCTTGGATCTTATATTTTCTAATAATCACATTTATTGAGAGAGAGCCTATGAAGTAGTTTAATCATTTCTAGTTTGGAACAGGTGATTTTCCGAAGGAGAGTGGTTAGCGCAAGCCCGCATTCAACCAACGTTACAGTTCTGGTTGAACAGTTAATATTTGCAATGAGCAAAGTATATTTTTCAGATAACACGGAGAGGCATGAAACGGGAAGCAATTGATAATTGTATCAAATAGGATATTTTTGTATTTATATAAAATCATGACGTAGATACACATTCGAAAGTGAAGTAAAGATTATCATAAGTATGGTAAATTCACGGGTTGAACTGAATGGTAAAATAAAATAAACTTGTAAGTTTATAAATCTTCCAGTGTTGATAACAAGCAGAGGCTTGATTTATTGTATAAAGTTTGGGAAGAAAATTTATGTGTGTGGAGTAGTTGAAATGCCATTCCCAGGTGCGCATGTTTAAGTCGCAGGAATGAGGAGGTTTTTATTTGAGCATCAATCAAATAGCAGGTTCGATGACTCAGACCTCGATGTTAGGCCCCTTAAAACAACAATTATCATCATCATCGATGACTCAATGTTATAGAAGGAGTATTGGAGCTACACATTGCGTCGTATGAATGACCCGAAGGTTATTTCTTAAAAACCATCAGTTCTTATTTCAACCTTGTTTACGGATTCCATTAAGACTTTGATTTTGCTAGAACCCCGATTTGTCATGATAGTATTTTATTCTTCTTCAGAGGAAGACCTTTGCCGTTGTTGTTGGAATATTGTGTTCTTACACAAATAATAGAATGGGCCACTGCCAATTAAAAATGATTCTATAACCACGAATAATTTGAAGGATGTTTTCAATCCTAGTGCCATGAACTAAATGAATTTATTATGAAGCTACAATTCTTATTTCCGCATTCTGTCGAAGAATTGCAAATTGTGAAAGTTACTAAAATGGCCACAAATATAAATACTTTTCTTAATAATGATTCCAAGTGGAAAATCGAATAGTTGGATGGTCCAACAATTTATTGATCAAGTTGATGATTCAGAAATCATATATTTTGTTAGGAACTTGAAGTTCATAATCGAGTCACTTCTCGAAACGTTTAATGTCAGAAGAACAATTAATTTTGTGGTGCTTCGCACAGTTCTTCGATGCTATGCTCAAGGTCAAATACTTTTCAGATGTTATTAATATGTGTAAATAATTTGTGTTGATTCAGAGATAATAATATTTTTTTTGACAATATTTTTTGAAACTGGAAAAATAAGTGAAAATTAAAAATTCTATGAACATTTATTCTACGAGTGTTAATATTATGTAAAAATTCAAACAGTGAACTACAGTATTTCCAGTAAAGACAATTAAATTTGAACTGGATTTAATCATGAATAATCGATATAATTTTGGAACACAGTCTACAGGACTAATAATCAGACTTGTGTTTCCAAAGATAATTGTCCAATGTGTTGCAAAATTTCTGTACATTGTGTAAATAGGAATGTGGGTCGCCACACATGAATGATGCTGCTTTGAGCATTTTATTTTGCAGTCAATTTTAAATTCAAAATAAAATGAGATAATTTTACATGATGTGTTATGCCCAGTTGAATCTCCTTCTATCCTTATTGTTGCATTGAGCCAAAAATCAGTAAAGCATTTTTTTCATTTGATGTCGTTTTTGCGATTAGCTTTAACCCATCTTGCGTCCCGGGATATTTTGACTCTCGTGCTGACTGATTATTGGTAAAATGCATATGTGGTCGTGCGGACTCCGGTCTAAACGGGCACAGTATAGTCTTTAGAACATGCATCGGTATTCTGTATTGTGATAGCTGATAATCATGTCGAAGAGAAGTAATACTTTTAATTGTCGTAGGTGATTGTTAGCCACGATTCCATACTGTGTTCCATACTGCAAGAGTAAGAGCGGGAAAGTAAAAGGCATTTTCGTTTCATGAATTCCCGTGTGATGCAGAATTAAGACAGAAATGGCTTAACAATATTTCTCGAGACAATTTTGTACCGAATTTTGAGTCAAAAACTTCTCGAATTTTGAGTCAAAAACTTCTCACGTATGTGGGCGGCATTTTCTTGAGTCTGATTATCGCCCAGGGCTGAAAATAAAGAAATTGAAGGACAGTGTCTTCCCCACGGCATTCGAAGATTATCCTGCATATACAGTACCGAAACCAACATTAGAGAGAAGAAAACTCATGAAATATGACGGAAACCATGGCAAGAAAAGAAAGCGAGATAACGATACCGTGGGAAATTTTCACGATGGTAATGACGTCACGCCCATAGCCAACGTGACCTATTTAACTAAGGGAGTTGAATCAGTTGATATCCCTTACGATGGCCAAGTTTCTGGATTGCGAGGTCATGGTAACAAGTCTCTTGAAGTTCATACAGATAGTCACGCACGTAATAAATTCTCTGACGCTGGAAGACATTTATCTTCACTTAGAGCAAAACTGTGGCGTGCCAATAATAAAATTAAAAAATTGGAAATGGAACTAGAATCCCAAAAGAGACAACTACACCAGTATGATAATCAATACCATGCATCTTTACAATCTATACTAAATATTAACGAGCGTGACCCTTCCAATTCCAAATGTTCATTCATTTTAGAGCAAATTGTAAACTATAACAAGAAATCACCCAGATGGACAGAAGATTCAGTAAAGCAATGTGTAATATGGGAATTCATTTTACCTAAGGGATACAATTTCGCCAGAATTAATTTATTTAAATTACCATCGAAGAGCACACTTAGCCGTTACATAGGGGACACTTCATGTGAAACAGGAGTAACAGACTTAGTGAAAAACAGGCTTCTACTAGAGTCTGAAAGGCTGAACGAAGTCGAAAAAATGTGCTCTCTAATTATTGATGAGATGTCAATCAAGCAGCAATTGCAGTAAGACAAGAAACTCGACACACTTTTCGGTCGACAGGACACCTCGACTCTTGCCGACGCTCTCAGGTGTGAAAACAGTTCCAACCCGTCAGTTGAAAAAGAAAATCGGACGGTTCTTGCAAACAACCTACTGTGCTTCCTGATATGTGGCTTATCTACCACTTACAGAATTCCTGCGGCATATTTCTTCTCTAAAAGACTTTCGGGATTGGAACGTTACACTCTAACTCTGTCAGTAATAAAAGAGGTGGAAACTTGTGGCTTTGTGATTTTAAGATTAGTTACTGACAATCATAAAACTAATGTAAATATGATGAGAAGACTGTCGAGTGGAAAAGAAATAAAGCCACAGATATGCCATCCTGAAAATCAAAACAGGCCTTTATTTATGGCTTTCGATCAGTGTCACATTTTAAAGAATGTAAGAAACAGTCTCCTAGAAAAGACCATGACAGATGGACATGAAGAAATAACTGGAGAGTATGTAGAAAATTTATATAAACTGCAGTCCAAGGAAATAATCAAACCCGTCCCCTTCCTTACAAGAAAGCATGTTTCACCGACCAACTTTGAGAAAATGAACGTAAAAAGGGCAAAAGAAGTATTTTCTACGGAAGTCATAACTGCTTTGGAATGCCTGAAGGACAATTCTTCTCATTTTAAAGCACAAGCCTTTCAGAACTGCAGTGCAACTATTAGTTTTTTTTAAGTAATTAAGAAATGGTTTGGAATTCACGATGTAAGTAGTACACACCTTAGTCAACATCGCGATAAAATGCATTTCTTCGACATGAGCGACGAGAGACTTTTATGGTTGGAAGAGGAATTTCCGTCGTATCTAGCTAAGATCAAGGAATCGAGTCATGAAAAGGCCATGGGATTTTTGAGTAAAGAAAAAGGAAGCTTGTAGTTTAACGTGACCGTTAATCTTGATATCATGAGCCACGGGACCTCCTTTTTACGTGGAATCCGAACCACAGGACATGGCATTTCACTTCGAAAATCTCACATGCATTGACCGGGAATCGAACCCGGACCGCCTTGGTGAGAGGCATACAGCTAGACCGCTGAGCCACCACGCCCCCTTGAGTAAAGAAACTTATGAAGCTATTCTACTGACTACTTCTTCGACCGTTCTGTGTTCTGGATTTCATTTCGTACTGACAAGGGCATTCAACAGTGACTCCATAGAGAACTTCTTTAGCAAATTGAGACATATCTCGGGAAGCAATGACACGCTAGATTGTAGGGCTGTAATATTCAGCTTGAACCGAATATTGAAAACCGGCTTTTATTCCCTCTCATCCCATACAGGAAGAAACAAAGAAGGCCTAGCCAACATGGTTATATCCAGTAAGGACCTGCAGAGCAGACTTCTATTCCTGATTCAGTCAAGAGTATGTTAAACAACCTCAGTGAACCACCACGTAAGTCGAAATTTTACAGTATTTATTATAAATATTTTATTACATTAAAACATCATTAGAATGCATTTATTAATTACATAAACTTTGAGGTCTTGGATTTGTCACAATGGAACAAGCATCGATGACGTACATCGGAGGATTTATAGTGCAACAAGTCCAAAAGGAAATTTAGTGTGAACTATGTTATCAGCTGGTTGGAAGAAGGAAATTTAGCTCCCCACTGACGGATTTAATTTACAAGAGGGACACTTCTGATAAGCTGCATTATCCGAGTGAACAACTAGTGTGGATTATGACAACAATTTTTCAGTTCGTGTATGCTGTTGCAACTTAGTTTATGTCCACCCGAATATGTGAACACGTATTGTTCTGCCTGCTTTGAGTAAGTCCCCCTTGATGATGTGCGAATCATCGTCTGACAGCGGCCACAAGGAAGTGCTAAGTAAGTTGATTTGCAAAATTGCAATACCAGCATTTATTGATAAGATCGCGTGTGAAATGACAGAGCGATTTGAACATGTTAAATATCTGAACACAAAGCCAACAAGTCGGAAGATTCATCGAGTTTAGATGACAACAACAGATACGAGCGACTGGAGTATCAGCTTGCTAGCGCTGCGAGGTAAGTGGTGGAGCATTTTAGTACTCCTGCATGTTCGCTGTTTGGAGTGAAGTTGGGAGGCGTTAGAGCATAGCAGACGGTGATGCTTTAGCCTTTTCTTCCACCATACTCCTTATCTCACTTCTAATCTCTTGTTTCACCCCCTCAATACTATGCTGCAACAATCCATATTTCCTATCTAACTCTTTATCAACATTCTTAACTTTATCTTACTCAACTCCTGATTATTCCTTTTATTTTCCCCAAACCTTTCATTCATCTCATAATTATTTTTATCAATTTTTCCATTCATTTGTCTAAGCATATTTAAAATGTCCTGTACTGGCATTAAAACATCCTGTACTGGCACATCAGTCTTTTTACTTTCCACCACACTACTTACAATATTATCCTCATCATTCCCCAACATACACACACCCACACTTTCCCCATTCATCTCAATTCTACTACAACTCACTCCATTCCCACGCATCATCCTCATTCGTTCATCATCCATGCTAATACTTACACAATAACCTATCCCTTAGATAGCATTTGCACAATACACATATAGCCTATTCTCATGATTCCCAGTTCTCGGGCTCCACGTTGAGGTGTCAATGTAATATCTTCTCGAATAATACTATATAGGTTAAGATAAACAAACAGCAACCAGCCCAACAACTTTGGATGCCAATTGTAATCAGTTTTATAAATAATAATTTGGTTAAAAGTTATTCTTAACCTCTATACGTAATAAATAAGGTTCGGATGTTATGGAAAAGTCATATTTTTTCCCTGAGCTCATTTTACCCGAAATCTGAAAAATAAGTTTGGATGACGGGTCCCTGACCACGTTTAAAGCAATTTGATGTTGCCTATAAATGCATATTTCTGCCGTTTTTATTGTTTTGGTCATATTTGGTCATATTTTAGTGGTATAAGGTCATATTTGGTTATAATTGCAGCCTTTTTGTTTAAATTTAGGCGTCGTTAACAAGGTACGTGTTATCTGCGTCGAGTTTCAAACACAGGATTTCCGAATAGTGTAGTAGATACAGTATATTTTTCTATCTTTTCCCAAAACAGGCAGATAGCAGGTTTAGAAGACCTGATTTCAAGAAGGCCCTCCTCTACGGTCGTCTATTAGCACATCTTTCTGGACAAGTAAGATTGCGACACTGAACGCATGAGGTCACGGAACACGACGATAGTGTGCTTCCGCCTTTCAATAGGATGTCACTCCAGTAGATATAGGGCTATTTAGCTCAGAAGCAATTAGCCATGTTATGTCTTTTAGGAAAACCAAGCAAGAACTGCATCTCAAGGATATGATACTGAATGAATGTTAAAAATTTTAATGTACTGTAGTTATCTGTCAGTGTGTATGATTAAATGTGTCTGGTGAATTATCGCTGATCACGGTTTGGCACTTAAGACGTTTACTGTATGTTAGTGATACTCTACCTATCCCAAAAATTCATGTCATATTTCATAGTTTTTTAGGTTATATTTTATATTTAGGTCATAATTAGCTAGTTTTAGGGCATATTTGCCTGCATATTTTGTACTTCTTTAGGTCTTAAACTTCCGAACCCTAGTAATAAATATTTGTTTGGGCGTCAGCTAACAAACTGATGGCTTGTAAGCAATACAATATCTATGGTGTAGATGGAATACTCGAGTTGTAGGGTGAAATATTACCAACCAGGTCGCAATAGATCAGAAGGAAGTGATCATATAGCCTATTGTGATGTATTCTATGGTACCGCAAGCAATATAAGTTTAACAAGAAAATAATTTATAGATACTAACATAATTTGAAACCCAGCGGCTTCGTTGGTGTAGTTGGTAGCATGCTGAGCTTCTATGCCAAAGATCGCGGGTTCAAACCCGGCCGAAGTCGTTGGATTTTTAAGAGCGTTAAAAATCCCTCAGTATGCCTTCCTTCGGAGGGGAAGTAAAGCCGGCGTCCCCATGTCATAGATTTATGGCATGTTAAAGAACCATCCACTAATTACACCTGTGTGAAGCTAAATTAATTATAGCTTAAACAACGCTCTTAGGGTTCCTACGTTCGTCGCCGGGAGCTGACTGCGGTGGCGACTAGTAGCCAAGTTCCAAACTAGTAGTTGTTGACGGTGGCGTTTGGCGGAAAAAGTAGGAACTACTTGAAATTCATTGTCTGCAGCCCTTACTTGAATTAAAGCAGATAACACACACTAATACCGGTTATCAGTCAAATTCTACACACACCCAAAATACACGGGACTACATGACCGCGTTGTCGCAGCCCCTTAATCTAAGGAACCAACCAACCAATTTGAAAACTTGTTGAAAGCCATAGTGTATGCTTACCCAGCTTTCCTGTTTATTCATGGATGATATATAAGGTTAACCAAAATTTCTCTGAACAATAGGTTAATTAAATTACTTGTTATATATAAAGTATCTTATGTTGTTCGAATATGCCCAGAATAATATATATAAGTCTCATTATTCTCATTTTAATGCATCGGAATTATCCATAGCTTTCCATCAATCCGCTCTCACCAACTTTCAATTATTTTTTCTTACTCCCTTTAGCGAATAATAAAAAAATACCGGTATCACTCTTCACTCTATTCTTTGATCTCGATTTAAATATAGTTCCAAATGTCGTCACCACACAAATCCATTAGCAGCAGCAGCCATTTTACTTGTAATGAATACAAAGTCTGTAGTGCATCCACTTGATACCTACTTAAAAGTTCTTTACTCTTTGCAAGTCTTAGTGTCGTGTTACAATGTTATCTCTTGCCTTCTGCTCACGGCCCTCAAGGAGGCTAAGTGTATGTAGCCCCACCATTTCTGGTGCACCCTGGATATTGCTACACCTTCAGGGGCTCTCGGCTGGAGAGTTCGGGAGTTGGCGATCCCGGGGGATTCCTGAGCTGGGTCCGTTTTTTCCCATTTTTCCACTGACTTTGGGGTGGGCCCTCTCCTCTTTCCCTTTCCTATCTGCGTTTCACGGCTCTCCTTCCTTCCAAGTCCCTCAATCCTCCTTCTTCGAGGGTTGAGGGCATTTCTTTGCTTCCTGTGCTGTATTTGCCTTATCATTTATTTGTTTACCATTTCTTCTTCTAGTATGTAAGTTTGTAGTTAGTATTAGTTACAGTTTTCATTCTCATCTCATATTTCACGATCACCCAATCCATTAGTGGCCAATAACCTCGATGTTAGGCCCCTTAAAACTACAATTATGATGATGATGATGATAATTGTTGTTTTAAGGGGCCTAACATTGAGGTTATCGGCCCCTAATGATCTGGGTGATAGCGAAAATGATAATGAAATGGAAACCAGAACAAAATTATCGAAGACGGAAAATGCGTACAAAAAGGTACTCACATGGAAACAACTCATAATATGGTCTTACAAAAGGGAATTTAGAACGAAAAGTTGCACAAAAAGAATAGATTGAAAAAGACCCACAAAACGATGATGATGATGATAATTGTTGTTTTAAGGGGCCTAACATCTAGGCTATCGGCCCCTGATGGTTGGGGTGATCGTGAAGATGAAAATGAAATGTAAACTTAAAACTAAAACTAACTACCAACCTACATACTAGAAGAAGAAATGGAAAACTAAAGGAGAATAAGGCAAATAAAGGACAGGAGGAAAAGAAATGCCCTCAACCCTCGGAGAAGGCGGATTGAGGGACTTGGAAGGAGGGAGAGCCATGAAAGGCATATAGGAAAGTGAAAGAGGAGAGGGTCCGCCCCAAAGATAAGGGACAAAAAGGGAAAACGGACCCAGCTCAGGAATCCCTCGGGGTCGCCAACTCCCGAACTCACCAGCCGTGAGCCCCTGAGGGTGTAGCATTATCTAGGGTGCACCAGAAGTGGTGGTGCTACATACACCCTGCCTCCTTAAGGGCCTAGAGCACAAGGCAGGAGGTAAAAGGAAGAGAAAAAGAAGGCTGACCCCTCGCAGAAGGAGGGTATCAGAAAAGATGAGACAAGGGCCAATTAAGGCGGGAAAGGAAGAGACTCCCTAGGCCTCGGATACCCTAATACCGTCGGGGTCCCCACAAAACGTAGGCTAGATTCAAAATACGTACAAAATGCAAAGTAGCGCCGAAATACTTACAAAATGCAACTGAAATTCAAAATACTTACAAAATGCAAATGAGATCGAAATTACGTACAAAATGCAATTGAGGTTCAAAATACTTACAAAATGCAATTGAAATTGAAAATACAAAGTGCAATTAAATTCAAAATCCTTACAAAATGCAATTGAAATTGAAAATGCTTACAAAATGTACGGTAGATTCAAACGACTCATGTGGATTGACAATACTTACAAAAAGCAATTTAGATTGAAAATACTTGACAAATGTAATTTAGATTCAAAATACCCACAAAATGCAATTGAGAATCAAAATATGTGCAAAATGCCCACCAAACAAAATGCAATTTAGATTCAAAATTCGAGCGAAATGCGGTTTTGGTTGAAAATACTTACAAAATGCAATTGAAATTCAAAATACTCACTAAAAGGCCCGGCAACCTGCATTGAAAGACTTACTAAAAAGCAATTTAGATTGTCAATCTTTACAAAATGCAATTGAGGTTGAAAACAATCGCGAGATGTAATTTAGATCGAAAAAACTTACAAAATGCAACATAGATCAAAAATGCCTTAAAAAATCGCTAAAAGGGAATTTAGATACACGGTGATTCGAGTAACAAAAACAGTGCGGGAATCTTAAAGAGAAAAGGAAATAGAAGGAAAAGAGGAGAGGAGAGGGGAGAGAGGAGAAGGTCCGCCCCATAGGGAAGGGACAAAAAGGGGAAAACGGACCCAGCTCAGGAATCCCTCGGGGTCGCCAACGCCCGAACTCACCAGCCGTGAGCCCCTGAGGGTGTAGCATTATCGACAGTGCACCAGAAGTGGTGGGGCTACATACACCCTGCCTCCTTAAGGGCCTTGAGCACAAGGCAGGAGATAAAAGGAAAAGAACAAGAAGGCTGACCCCTCACAGAAGGAGGGTATCAGGAAAGATGAGACAAGGGCCAATTAAGGCGGGAAAGTGAAAGACTCCCTAGGCCTCGGATAACCTAATACCGTCGGGGTCGGAAGAGAACAAGAATTGACCAAGGAAGGTCGACAGGAAAGAAGAAAGAGAGGAGCCCGGCACAAGTAAGTGGAAGCAATGCCGGACTCAGCTGGGGCCCCGTGGTCGCCAACCCACAACCCACTAGATGTGAGCCCCTGGGGGAAAAACTACAATTATCATCATCATCCTCATCCTCTTAAGGTTTCTCATCAGTGTTCTAGCCCTTTAGCTCATTTCTTCCACCATGAGGTCTACTTTCTTCATTCGGATGTCATTCAACTCCTTTAGGATGTTCAGTGTGTTGTATCCTGGCAGAAGGTTCAACTTCTGCAGCACCTTAGCCGTACCAACATTCCCATCGCTAAATGATATAACAGCATCACATAGTCCTAACTGGAGTGTAGTATTACCAACAAATACTGTTTTTGTACATAAGCAAGTTCAGATATTAACACAAGAGAATAACAACAACAGCAATTATCATCACCAACTTCCTTTCGATTGAAGTTGTCGGGGTGTTTGAATATTTTCTTAGCTTCCTGTTGCAGCCTGGCATGATGGTGTGTGGTAGTGTAGAGTATCTCCGTGTCTCCGTACTGTACATCGTGGTCGAGCAAGAGAGAATGCTCAGCGACTGGCGATTTGTCAGTTTGACCCAGGCGACTGTGTCCGTTGTGTTCCTCGAGTCTGGTGGTCCCCCGTGTGGGTTGTGGGTTAGAATACACCCACGGTATGCTCTGCCTGTCGTAGGAGGTGACTATTAGGGCAAGACGGACAAGACTGCCTTTGATTTGGAAGACCCCTGTGGATGGGGAGGGCAGAATTCATCCGCGGTATCCCCTGCCTGTCGTAAAAGGCGACTGAGAGGCGGCCTTATTAAGGTCTTTTTCGACTTCCGGTCCCATTTTTGGTTTGACCCTTAGAAATAAACGTGCATGCTGTCTGGGAAAGGGCCACCAACTTGGCCATCTGGCCAGAAAGCCTGGACGGTACTCCCAATCCCGTCAGGTGGGTGCGCCATGTACCCTTGCAGTAGTATCCGCCTCACAACGGAGGTCCCTGCACGGCCGAATACTTGCGCCGAACATATCACTGCGTATGCCGAGGGGGAAGTGCCTATTCAAGGCAGTCGGACCGCGGGCAATACCTGCTATGCCTTGGCTGGGTGGTGCCCACAGTGATGGCCCTCGTTCAGAGTAGGTATATAATAATATCGTGTGGCCTCGGGTGCCTGGTGCAAGCTTTGTTAATTGACACCCAGAGGGTAGCTTGCATGTCGAATTTCGTCGTTCCTTTGAATGCTATGAAAGTCAAGGAGGTTAGATATCTAAACTCCTTGACACTACAGCGCTTTCAAGTAGAGAATGGAGGAACTTTGTGTTGGCGGAAAATCCCGAGATTAATTTTGCCATTGAACACGGCCTACTGAATTCAAATGGTTTCTTTAACATGCCAACAACGTATGACATGAGTATCGTGATTTTTGTCGCCTTCAAAGAGAGTAGGTAATATTCGGGGAGGATGATTCGGGATGACCACTAAAAGGTCTAAACAATCATCGCAGGGTGGCCCCCTTAAAAATCCGTCTCTGGAGTGTCATGTAAATCCCTTTGGGATGAAGAATTTAACAAGCGTTTTCCGGTTGACAGGTCTCCTCGCTACCTGGTAGCTACCAGGGCAGACGGGGAAGATTTTAAACTCATGAAATCTATTATCTTTTCTGAACAAATCGAGGGGAAATTTGGTGACCTGAGCGGATTTTCCAAGCTCCGGAACGGGCGGCTCTTGATGCATACCGTTAGCCGGCAGCAAACCGAAGCGTTGCTGGAATGCACGCATTTCGGCGAAATTCCTGTTAAGGTCACTGCACAAAACGCTGAATGAGGTCCGCGGAGTTATTTTTCACCGCGACCTCATTCTTAATAGCGTGTAATGGGGGATCTGGGGTAGAGAGCCGTCACCAAAATTAAGCGCATCACCCGAAAGATTGGAGAGAAAAGCGGCGGTACTGGCGCTTTAATTCTCCACTTTGAGGGTGATGTGATTCCTAAACAGGTGAAGGTAACGTCCTATCATTGTGACGTTCGACCGTACATCCTCCACCTATGCGCTGCTACCAGTGCCAGAGATTCGGGCATGTTTCCGCCAGGTGTACTGCGAACGCCATATGTAGAGAGTGTGGCTAGGGGACACGTGAGGGTGAGGGGTGTACACCTCCCCCGATATGTCCCAACTACCACGGTCAAAACAGTGCCCTGAATTCACTAAGTAAGGCAAGATCCAGGAAATCAGGACTCTTGACAGGCTTTAATATCACGACGCTCGCAAGAGGTACCGTGATATGAATGCCCCCGAATATCGGGTATCGTTTGCAGCAACGCCCTCAATCACCCCTGCCGTAAAAGTTTCCAGTGCAGTACCCGCGATGTCCTATTTTAGTGCGATTTTAAAGTCTCCCCTCGCTGTACCAGCGAGCACTGTCAGCCCGAAGGAGGTTCCAGAACCTTCTTCGGCCACAGAAAAAAAGGCGCCGGTTATACTATCTAAACCGGCGAAATCGGAGAGAAAGTCCTTTTCTTCTCCGAAACGGTTTGCGAACCAGTCTTTCCCCGCTAACCGGGGAAAGAAGACTTTGCCGACCGGTGCTGGTCCTTCTTCCAGCCCACCCAATACGAAAGAGATAGGGGAGAAGAGGGAGACGGTGCGTCGCCGTCTCTCTCGCCCTCCTGCTGTATCTGCTGGCCATCCCGATCCCACCACCTCCACCAGTGCATCAGTGCCAGCAGGAGCGGCCTTGTTTTGTAAGGAACTGGCGTCTGTGGGGAAGGGACCATCTACTATCCCAAATAGTCGTCAGCGCCGATCAAGAAAGAAATCCCTTCGGGACGAGTCGGAGACATACACCCGGTCTTCGGACCGGGAGAATGTCACTCGACACCGCTCTCGCTCTTCCCCAAGAGCGAGACCCGTGAAGTCCGACCAGGACCGCGCGTCATCGAGGGGAGTCCTCGCTCCATTTTCTTCGTCTTCAGACGGAGATGTGGAGATTGAGGTGTGCTCTCCTGCCCCATCATCTCCAACTAGAGATGGGGAAGGGTGGAAAACTGTCAAGCGTAAGTACGTCCACACTATGGCACTATTACAATGGAACTGTAATAGCTATTCTGGTCATCTCGCTGAGTTACGTCAATTAATATTTTTGTTTTCGGCAACCATTGTCTGTCTTCAGGAATCCAGGTTTCGTCCTGGACATGAGACAACAATGCGTCACTTCAAACTCTTCTCTAAAGACCGGGTGGACGGAGCTGTGGCCGCTGGTGGCGTCTGCACTCTCGTCCACTCTAGCCTCTTTAGTATATAATATATAATATCGTATGGCCTCGGGTGCCTGGTGCAAGCTTTGCTATTTGACACCCAGAGGGTAGCTTGCGTGTCGAATTTCGTAGTTCCTTGACTATGAAAGTCAAGGAGGTTAGATGTTAGATATCTAATCTCCTTGAACACAATAGCGCTTTCTAGTAGAGAAATGAGGAACTTTGTGCTGGCGGAAACTCCCGAGATTAATTTTGCCATTATGAACTCGGCCTACTGAATTCAAATGGGTTCTTTGACATGCCAACATCGTATGACATGCGTATCGTATTTTTGCCGCCTTTCAAAAATCACTTACCACGGTCAGGGGCGAACCTGCAATCTTGGGGTTAGTAGACCGACACGCTATCCACTCACCCACCGTGGCAAGCTAGCCTCTTTAGTGAAAAGGTGCCGTTGCGTACTCAGCTAGAAGCATTTGCAGTTCGTACTTCGTTGCCAGCAATGGCAACAGTATGTAATATGTACATCCCGCCTGATTCTCAACTGGATTACAACCAGCTGGTGGATCTAGTCTCTCAGCTGCCCCCTCATTTCCTCCTTCTGGGAGATATTAATGCCCACAACACCATCTGGGGCTCCACTACCACTAGCGGAAGAGGGGGAGATTTTGAGAGGCTGGTCAGGCGGCTGGACCTGTGTTTGTTGAACACAAGTGAACCTACGCACTTCTCTATCGCACACGGCACTTATTCAAGTGTCGATATTACCTTGTGCAGTCGTGCGCTGGTTCCCCTGCTCCAGTAGGGTGTACACGACGACCTTTGTAAAAGTGACCATTTCCCGATTATCGTTAATCTTCCGAACCAGAGAGCCATCGATTTACCAAGTCGATGGCTTCTCCGTCGGGCTGATTGGCGTTGTTGCGGTAGTTGCCGAAGATACCTTTGGAGTGTCGACGTTCTTACCATTCACATAACGAATGGTATTTTGGCTGCTGCTGAGGAAACAATACCTTCCTCATCCGGCAACTCACGCCGGAAGCTTGTCCCTTGGTGGACAGCCGAGATTGCAGCAGCCATTAAGGATCGTCGACGTGCTTTGAAATGCTATCGGAGGCAAAACACTATGGCCAACTTAATCACCTTCAAAGTGTGCACAAAGCTTCGTCGGATCTCCGGACTCCCGACATCATTGTCCATACCTGGAGTATCCCTCAATGGAGACTTCATCACGGACCATCAATCAATCCCTGTGTTATGGCGGTATAAACGTGAGTGATAGTTCCTAGCCAGAATTGCTTTTAGAAGGTGACAAAGTAGAAGCAGTGCATTGCAAGAGTGATCAGTGAGAAGTAAATCAACAGCAGAACGTTCCGTGATAAACGCAGTAAGTTGAAATATTTGCTGTTATTTTGATAAACAAGTATTAAAGTGTGTGAGAGGTTAGAGTTGAAAACTACAAAATGACGGGCAAAGACAAACAAAAGAAGGCAGTTGACCGTGGGGAGCGCGGAGTTCGTGAACAAACGAAGGGTGGACAGCGCAAGCAAGTGAAAGCAGACGACCCTAGCGCCCTAGAGAGGAACGGAGCAGGTAGCAGCTCGGGAGAACAATTGAAGACCGTGGATCGCAGTCAGGGTGGGGGTTGTCGCAATGCTAGCGAAACTGACGGCTCAAAAAGGAACTGGAAGGACAGTGGCACTACTTTTTCATCAGCGGACCACAACCAAGCTACGCAGGATGTGCGCCGAGACTCAGCTGACATTTTAAGCCTGCTGAGTAATACGAACCTAATCGAGGAGCTCGTGGATCGAGTTGCTAATAAGGTGATTGATAAACTAAAAGAAACAATAGATTTTAACACCCAGGTCATCAATGAACTCAGACAGGAACTTGCCAGGCGAGACGACACTATAAATCAACTTGAGCTGCAACTGAATGACCGCACTGACGAACTTGAGCAGTACCAGCGTCGAAATAACTTGAGAATTTTTGGTATTCCTGAAACTCCAGGTGAGGACATCAACAGGTGTGTAATGGATGTTGCTGCCAAGTTGAATGTAACACTCGATCCCCAAAGAATAGACCGATCTCATCGTGTAGGACTCCGGGATGCTGGAAAGAAGCGGCCAATAATAGTGCGGTTCGTGTCCTATGCAGATCGAGCAGCACTCTTCAGGTCGAAGAAATACTTAAGGAATACCGGCATAACTGTAAGAGAAGATCTGACGAAAACCCGGACTGATATTGTAAAACAAGCAGTAAGCCACTTTGGGTTACACGGTGTCTGGACTGCAGATGGCGTTGTTCTGATCCGCATTGATGACACGAGGCATCGTGTGAAAACACTTCGAGAATTTGACTTTTTGAAGAAAAAGTTTCCCGCTCCTCGTACGTAAAGGACCCTCATACGTGCCAGTGTGAGGGGGCTCAACTGATCCAAGTTACAAGTGTAAGCACAGACATGTAATATGGTTACTGGTGGAACTTGAACTACAGTGTATAGCCAAAATACAAGCCGATATTATTGATTAATATTTAGAAAATAGCTTAAGTTTTAGATTTTGTAATTTTTGATATTTCTTGTTTAACAATTTTACAATAACTTTCAATTATCTTTTGCATGGATATTAGTACCAATGAGTATGATACGCATGCTTATCTTTGTGATATAGCTGATAGATTACCCAATGATTTTAAAGTAACTCACCTGAACACGCAGTCACTTAAAATCAGTGGCGAATCCTGATGTTTACAATGTGTAGGACGTAATAAGATAGGCTACTTATTAACCTAAGATAATTATTATAGCTGGGCCAAATTGAGATATTAGACTCGGTCTAATAT
Source organism: Meconema thalassinum (assembly GCA_946902985.2). NCBI lineage: Eukaryota > Metazoa > Arthropoda > Insecta > Orthoptera > Tettigoniidae > Meconema > Meconema thalassinum. The sequence goes on from OX336392.1 coordinate 357,547,717, forward strand.
TAATTATTCAGTGGGGCGTGGTGGCTCAGCGGTCTAGCTGTATGCCTCTCACCAAGGCGGTCCGGGTTCGATTCCCGGTCAATGCATGTGAGATTTTCGAAGTGAAATGCCATGTCCTGTGGTTCGGATTCCACGTGAAAAGGAGGTCCCGTGGCGCTCATGATCTCCAGATTAACGGTCACGTTAAACTACAAGCTTGCTTTTAATTATTCAGTCGCACAGCACCTGCACAGCACTATTACGAACACATTACTCAAAACAATCGAATACCACTCCAAAGATGTTCACGCTGGAAACAGACTATCCATTTATCCGCGCGAAATGGGAACCAATAGGCTAAGCCTGTAGCGTTGGTTTAAAATCAACCAATAGCGAGACTTGAGGATCTCAGTCCACGTCCTCAGAGTGCCATTAAACAGACCAAACCTTCCCCTTCCCCCTCAGGGGCTACCCACACATTTCTAGGCTATAAACACGTGCTTTGAGGACGCAAGGCTTACTTCCTCACAGCTTTCTACTCCGGGCGGTGAAGGTCACACTTCACCCATCTAGGGGTGAAACGAAATGTAGAACTAGTTGCAAGTACTGTACTGACAGTAACAGGGAGACAGAGCTTATCGAGAGGGCGCGCAAGGTGGCCCCAAAGATTATTTTACAAAACATATTTTTTTTAAATAGTTACAGCTGAGAGCTGACTGTAGGATGATCCTCACGTCCTACATGGAGGAATCGCCACTGCTTAAAATGCTAGAACATTTCGCAGAATTTGAATACACATTTGTTGACTCCGGTATTGATGTAATCGCTGTTAGTGAAACATGGTTCAACAAGTCCATTACTGATTCATCTGTAGCCTTGCCAGGATATAATATCTACCGCAATGACAGACAACGTAGGGAAGGGGGTGGAGTAGCAGTGTATGTTCGACAGCACATTAAGTGCCGGGTTATCTGCAAATCCCCAAATAATGAGAATTTCAGACCTGATTACCTCTTCGTAGAGATTTGCCTGAAATATACTAAAGTATTATTTATTTGTGTTTATAGAGCACCCAAAGTCGGTTTTATGGAACTACTATTAAATGACATGCTTTCACACATTTTTAGTTATAAATATGTAATATTAGCCGGTGATTTCAATGCCCATTTTGGGTCAGCTACATTTGAAACGAAGAACATTGTAGAAACTCTAAATACTTGCAATCTGTCGTGGCTCCCGTATCAAGATACACATCACACTGCAACCTCCTCTTCTACTCTGGATCTAATAGCATCCAACTGCAATGAGCACGTGATTGAGTTTGGCCAAACAGCTGCTTCTGGCTTCTCAGCACATGATCTCTTATGCGCAGTATATACCCTGTCAACTCCAAAATATAAGCCCAGTATTCGAACTTTTCGAGACTTCAGCAGGTTTAATTATGAAAGGTTTAAGGCTGATGCCATCTCAGTTCCATGGCACACTGTTCTCGAGCAGCAAACTATAGATGAGAAGGTCGAAGCATTCAACACATTTTTAATTGATTTATATGATCGCCATGCCCCAGTGCGCTCAGCTAACGTGAGGCACGCACCAGCTGCCTGGATCAACACAGAAATAAAAGATCTAATAAGATCTCGAAATAGAGCCAGAAAGAAGTGCAACAGAACACAGAAACCCGAGGACATTGTAGAATACAAAAGCTTACGCAACAGAACCCAGCAAGTTATTCGTAATACAAAGATACGTTACACTCATTCGCTAATTAATTCAGCTAAAAACTCTTCGGCTTTGTGGAGAGCTATAAAAACTCTCGGTGTTGGAAAATCCAGACACAAAAGCAATAACCCAACAATGAGCGCTGATGAGCTTAATAAGCATTATTTAAACGTATCAACCGTTGTAGACAGCAATAGAGTTTTGTCAACTGTTGCTAACTACAGGGAAAAATTTACTGACGGACGGGAAGAATTTCATTTTGGCTATATATATCCAGAGGACATTCATTTAGCCATATTTAGGATAACTTCAAAAGCCATAGGACCAGATCATATATCTATTACGCTGTTGAAAAGGAATATGGACCTTCTCATGCCAGTTTTATTGCATATATTTAACTATAGCCTGCAAATGGGTATTTATCCGACACAATGGAAAAAAGCCAACATCAAAGCAATACCAAAAATCACGAACGCCTTAAACTGTAGTGACTTTAGACCAATAAGTATATTGTGTGCAATTGGGAAAGCGTTAGAACGGATTGTTTTTGATCAGTTTTATGAATATATAAATTCCAACAATATCCTAAACCCGAACCAATCTGGATATAAATCAAAACATAGTACTCTGACAGCCCTTATTAAAGTCACAGACGACATTCGTCTTGCAATGGACCGGAAGGAAATAACTATATTATCTCTATTCGATTTCAGCAAAGCTTTTGACAGAGTTCACCATGAGATCCTACTAGTTAAATTAAGAAATCTAGGCCTTTCAAAGTCAGTAACGAACTGGTTTAGGTCTTACCTAACAGGCAGATGTCAGAGAGTAGTCCTAGCAGATGACAATGTTTCAGAATGGTGTGAAGTAACAACAGGTGTGCCGCAGGGTTCGGTCCTTGGTCCACTCCTGTTCTCCGTGTATATAAATGACCTTCCATCTGTCCTTAAATTCTGTCAACATCATATGTACGCAGATGACCTTCAGCTATATCTACACACGGATCTGAAATCCATTCATTTGAAGGTAGCTCTAATTAACAGTGACATTCAAAGCCTATCTCAGTACGCACTCGATCATAATCTAATACTTAACTTCGAAAAAACGCAACCGATCATCATCGGCTATACCAAATTACTCAGTTCCCTACCTGACCCAGTACCACCTTTACAGCTTGCATCCCAAACAGTTCCGTACCAGTCAGCAGTAAGAAATCTGGGAGTTATTTTTGACTCTCGATTATCGTGGCAGGATCACACAAACATGATTCTGAAAAGGGTTGCATCGTCATTATATCAAATTAGGCGAACTTGCTTCTATTTGCCCCAAAATGTACGAAAGATACTGATACAGAGTTTGATATTACCAATATTTGACTATGGATCTATAATTTACCATGATATGGGAGAGGTCCTCAATACAAAATTGCAAAGAATGCAAAATGCTTGCTTGCGGTTTGTACTCAATGTACCAAGAGAGTCTCATATAACTCCATTTTACGTCCAGATTGGATGGCTAAAGTTAAAGGAACGAAGACAGTATGCCATGGCTCTGACTGTGATAAAAATTCTAAAATTCAAAATTCCGTCTTATATTTACTGCACACTAACTCCCATGCAATCAGTGCATAACCGTGCGAATAGACACACTGCACAAATGCTCCAGATACCTCATCACAGAACCGAAAAATGCAAAGGTTCATTCCGTATTTCAGCTAGTATTCTCTGGAATAAATATAAATTGCACCAGTATTCAGGACTTCCTATCAGAGCGATAAAACACTCCCTTCATTGTGATCTATCAGCTATACAATTATCATGTTCAAGGTGAACGGATGTAATAACAAGAACTTCTATTGTCAACTGTATGTATAGGTTAAGTTTTCTTTTCTTTCTTCATTTATTATTGTCAACTGTATGTATAGGTTAAGTTTTTCTTTTCTTTCTTCATTTATTCTATTGTATATAACCGCCCTCTGAATGAAGAGAGCTGCATAAAGAGGCTTTGTAGCCTCAGTGGCCTGTATAAGAGTAACAATAAATTCAAAATGTACCATTCTCTGAATGGGAACTGCGCAGTGCGTTTGCACTGTGCAGGGATACGGCTCCTGCACCGGATAATATCTGTGCGAATCCAGTATAAAACAACTGTTGGTCCTCTTCAATCGTATATGGATTGAAAGGGAGTTTCCATCTCGATGGCGAGAGGGGATCGTGGTACCGATTTCCAAGGCTGGAAAGGATCCCAAGTTTGTAAGCAGCTATAGACCCATTTGTCTGACAAATGGCCTGTGTAAGCTGCTGGAGAAGATGGTGAACCGTCAACTGGTGTGGTTCCTGGAGACGAGGGGCCTCCTGTCTTAGTACCAGTGTAGATTTCGCTCTCATAGGTCCACCACTGACCATCTGGTGCGACTTGAGAGCGCCATTCAGGAGGCATTTCTCCGAAAGCACCACCTAGTCACGGTTTTCTTTGACCTCGAGAAAGCCTGCGACACCACATGGCGCTAAGGGATCCTTTCCACTCTTCACAAATGGGGACTACGTGGTAATCTACCGACTTTCATTGCGAATTTCATGTTCGTCCCACTCTTCCATGTAAGGGTCAGTAGGACATTATCGAAGTACTATAATCAGGAAAATGGAGTTCCTCAGGGTTCTGTGCTGAGTGTTACCTTGTTCGCGATTGCCATAAATGGCATTGTTGCCGCCGCCGGGTCCGCGGTAGTTTCATCGCTGTATGTAGACGATTTAGCTCTGCATTACAGCTCTGGAAGTATGGCAGTCGTGGAACGGCAATTGCAGATAGCTATCAACCGGGTCGACAGATGGGCTCACGACCGGGATTTTCGTTTTTCAGCAGCGAAAACCTCCGTCGTCCATTTTTGTCGGCTCCGGAGGCTACATTTACACCCTGAACTACATCTCAGGGGTGCTGAGTTGCTGTAGACTGACACTTATAGCTTCCTGGGGCTCCATTTTTGACAGCAAATTAACGTGGCAGCACCATATTCGGCAACTAAAAACGGTGGGTCTCAGGAAACTGAACATGCTCAAGTTTCTTAGTGGCAATACGTGGAGGGGGGGTGACCGTGCGGTGCTGCTACGGTTCTACCAAGCCCTCGTCCTGTCCCGGCTAGACTATGGTTCTGCGGCATACGGTTCAGCAAGGCCGGCAACCTTGAAAATGCTGGACAGTATGCACCATAGTGGCGTCTTTTCCGGAACAGCCTACTCGCCGAATCAGGTGTTCCACCTTTAAATTATAGATGCCAACATATGCTTTTAGCATATGCTGCCAATGTGCGTCAAATGCCGCAACATCCGAGCTATCAAGCTCCCTTCAGCACCCAAAACCACCAGGGGTACGCCAACCAGCCTCGTGCCACTCGGCCAGTTGGTATTAGACTTGATAGCTCGTGTACTGAAATAGGAGTGGCTGTAGGTCCCTGTATGATCCGGAAACCTAGCGAGGTTTCTCCGTGGCAAGTCCCGCGTCCGGAAATTCGGTTTGATCTGCACCGAGGTCCTAAGGTGAACACGGATGCCTCCGTTTATCGGAGGCAGTTCCACAGCATAGTTCACCAATTTCCGGACGCTGGCATTCTCTACACGGATGGTTCGAAGGTGGACGAGAAAGTGGGTTGTGCTTACGTTATTGATGGTGCAAATACCAAGACCTCTTTACCTGAGGCCTGTAGTGTGTTTATTGCGGAGCTCGTTGCCATCCATGAAGCTCTGCAGTTTGCACTACAGGATGCACGAATCCACTTTCTCGTGTGTACCGACTCTTTGAGTTCGTTGCAGTCAATTGCTATATGTTTGCCGCAACACCCCCTAGTGCAGCGAATCCACGACCTACTAGCCAGGCTGTGCCACGCTGACACTTGAATCACCTTTCTGTGGCTTCCAAGCCACATGGAAATTGCGGGAAATGAGTTAGCGGATCAAGCTGCAAAAGAGGTGGTATCACTACCACCTCTACCAATAGAGGTACCCGCTAGAGATATTCGCTCTCAGTTACGCCTACAAATTCTGGCATTTTGGAGAGTCAGTGGCTAGCTGACCCACTGCTCAGTAAACTGAGAGCGATCAAGGGAACTACTCGCGTGTGGCGGAGCTCTTTCCGGTCACAGAGGGAGAGTCCGTCATTTTGCGTAGGCTAAAGATAGGTCGTACAAGATCCACCCACTCGTACCTAATGAGAAGGGAAGACCCCTACTTTGTACCTGTGGAGCCGTTTTCACCGTCGCCCACATTTTAACCGAATGTGTGAATCTTGCTGACTTACGAAGGAAACTTGGGATAGCAGTGACACTCAAACTTATATTAGCTGATGACGCGGTGGCTGCTGATCGCGTTATCCGCTTTATAAGTGAGAGTGGGTTAGGGCCAGCAATCTAAATTTTCCAGTATAAATTGACTCAACGACTTGTTCGTTTTTAATGATAATTTTTTCCCCGTTTATTTTTATAATTTTTTGTTTTATTAATTTTAGGTATTTTTAAATTTAGGTGTCCACTTCAAAATTATAAATTCAATTCCAAATTTGTATTCTTTAATCTGTGTTAAGAGGGACAGATGACCTCGTAGTTCCCCCTTAAAGCAACAATAACTAACTAACTAGTCTGGTGGTCACGCTCCTCTTTGTGATTCCTATGTACACCTGCCCACAGGATATGTTGACACCTTCAGTGGAGTGGGGGTGGTGCTTGTGCTTAGCGGATCACATTAAGTCCCGGATTTTGGCGGTAGGTTTAAAAACCTCTTAACCCCATAGGTCTTCAGTAGTTTGCCTATCCTGTCCGTCACCTTCACGTACGAAAGGAATGCGGTGGCCCCCGGAGGTTCCTCAGTTCCTCTCCTTGTGATCCGGTCCTTGGACGAGAGGCCCGTTCAATCTCCTTATTGTTGTATCCGTTGGCGCATAGGGCCCTCTTTAGATGTCGCCACTCTTGGCTGAGGTGGGATTGCTCACAGATTTTCCTTGCACGGTCTACTGATGTTTTAAGGGGAGTTCCAATGGATAAAATATGAAAAAATGTCAATTTTCAGATTTGTATACGATGTAAAAGCTGGCACTTTGACGTTTAAAATGATATATAACACTGGATATGTGTTATTTGCAAAACATGTATAATACGGTATTTATTTAAATAATGCAGTACGCGTTAGAAAACATTGATAATTAGAACATTCAAAGGCATTTTCTCAAAACTTACTTTTTGCAGATAAATGTTCCATATTTTTCAGTTGTTACCTATCTAAGAAGTCTCAAATTTTTACCACCTGTAGCTTGGCTTGTAAATGAGATTTTAACACGGGGATTTTGTTCTAGCTCAAGTAGATTATGAAAAAGAATGGGTATATCTAGATTTTTTTAACGAAAAATTTGAGATTAAAGAAAGAAAATATTATTATGGTCACAATAGAAGAAACACCAAACACCTAACGCCCGTGTTAAAGTACTAAGAATTGATCACTAATTATGGTAATAAAATTTCATCTAAATCTACCCAGTAGTTTCTACGAAATCGGAACATGAATTTATTAAATATTAACATTAATTGTCGGGTTTGAAGCCATTTTTTTCAGTCGGTCAACACGAATGTACCCAAAAGAGCAGGGTTATGCCCTAATCCTGAAATAACCTTTTTTAAAAGCACGCTAATTTTCGTCTGACCCGGACCGTACTTTAGAATCAACTTTATTGGCGCCTACAATCGAAATCTGTACGATATATCGATTTCTGAAGCTGGAATAATAAATTTTGATCTATATCAATATAATGACATGACTTCCTCACTAAAAAGCACTAAACATTAAGAAGATAGGCCATTGGAACTCCCCTTAATAACTCCGTGTTTCTGTCGGGGGTGGTAGCTAGACGTCTTGGGGCACACCGTATGCCGGAAACCCCCACACACCGACCGGTTCTGTTTCTCTCCTTAATTCATTATTTTTAAACTTTCTGTACATGAGTTTCCCTTCCACAGTTCCTACAGTCTTCCATTTCCTTCGTTCTTCCATCTTACTGAGCACCCATTCTTATCTTATTCTGTCGCACTTCCTCACCCCTACAACTACGTCAGCAGATTTATTAAGGTTTTGTCTCATCCTCTTCCATTTCTCATTCGCGCTTTCTTCTTTGTTACCTCGATCCCATTTTGACATAAAAGTGTCTTCCAACTCCTTATCTTTACCTTTATCTTAAGTTTCTCCAGATCATATTTCACTCATGAAGTTCCTCTTCAAACTTTAACCTCCCTCAGGGGCTTATCTCCCTCAGGGGCTCACATCTAGTGGGACGTGGGTTGGCGACCACTTACTTGTGCCGGGCTCCTCTCCGTCGTCTTTCCTTTCGACCTCCCTTGGTCAACTCTTGTTCTTTTCCGACCCCGACGGTATTAGGGTATCCGAGGCCTGGTGAGTCTTTTACTTTCCCGCCTTCATTAGCCCTTGTCTCATCTTTCCTTATCCCTCCTTCGTCCAGGAGTCAGGCCTCTTGTTCTTTTATTTTCATCATATTTCCTTTTCTCTTTCAGATTCCCGCACTGTTTTTTGTAAATTAATTCCCCGTGTATCTAAATTCCATTAAACGATTTTTTTCATCTACACTCCATTTTGTAGGTGTTTTCAGTGTACGTTGCATTTTGTAAGTTTTTTTTAATATCTAAATTGCATTTGCGAGTGTTTTCACCTCAATTGCATTTTGTAAAGATTGACAATCTAAATTGCTTTTTAGTAAGTCTTTCAATGTAGGAACAGGACATTTTAGTGTGTATTTTGAATCTAAATTACATATTGTAAGTCATTTCAATCAACATTGCATTTTGTAAGTATTGTCAATCCAAATGAGTAGTTTGAATCTACCGTACATTTTGTAAGCATTTTCAATTTCAATTGCATTTTGTAAGCATTTGAAATTTCAATTGCACTTTGTGAGTATTTTAGATCTGAAATAGGAGAGTTTCAATCTGAATTGCATTGTGTATTTTCAATTTCAATTGCATTTTGTAAGTATTTTGAACCTCAATTGCATTTTGTACATATTTTCAATCTCATTTGCATTTTGCAAGTATTTTGAATTTCAGTTGCAATTTGGAAGTATTTCAACTCTACATTGCATTATGTACGTATTTTGAACCTAACCTCCATTTTGTGCGTATTTTTTCAATCTATTCCTTTTGTGAGTATTTTCGTTCTAAATTCCCTTTTGTAAGAATTTTCCGTCTCACTTAATTTTCGTTCTGTTTTCCATTTCATTGCCATTTTCGCTCTCAACCAGACCATTAAGTGCCGATAACCTAGATATTAGGCCCCTTTAAGCCACAAACATCATCATCATCATCATCACCTTCTCTTCCCTCTCCAACCTCTGCATTCCAATCCCCCTTTATAATAATGCAAGTATATCTCTCTTCCATTAACATAATTTCTTCAATCTTTTCATAATATTCGTCTACTTCCTCATAATTATGCTGGCTTGTTGGCATGTATATTTGGATTAGAACAAGATCCTTCTTATCGCCTCCTTCGGATCTTTGATCGTCAGTCGTTTTCCTACCATAATCGCCACACCACTGTTACCACCCTTCACCACACCGGAGAAAACAACTTGTATTCACCACTTTCCACCTCTCCTTTACTCCCCCATCTCACTTCACACATTCCCAATTCATCCAGTCTGTTCTTCATTATCTCTTCATTGGCATTTTCCAGCTTATCGGCCTGTAATAAAGTAAGATGATGATGATGATGATGATGATAATTGTTGTTTTAAGGGGCCCAACATCGAGGTTATCGGCCCCTAATGAAATGAAATGGCGTGAAATGAAAGGATGGAGATAAAAACAACTCACTGCCATGGATGAAGCGAAAATGGTGTTTATAAAACAGACAGTGAGCCCCAAAAATTATGCCTTATTTGAATAAAAAAGAATAAAAGGCGGATGGTAAAAAAGGATAAAACAAATAAGGCATAGTGAACAATACAATACATAACACAATAAAAAAATAAAAGAGATTTAACCAGAATTAAAAGTCGTAACTACACATTTAAACTTAAAAAAAGTAACCACTCTCACTCATGAACCGGATGACGAGGTCAGCTGACGGCCCGTCATCACGGAGAATAAGGGAGAGGGTATTAGGCAGTTTAAGAGTCCCTCGCAGATCGGCCAGATCCACACACTCCAAGAGAAGGTGTGCCACGGTTAGGTGGGCGCCGCAAGTACACACAGGAGGATCTTCTCTCTTTAGCAAGTGGGAGTGCGTAGCAATCCCATGGCCGATCCGGAGTCGACAGAGTACCACAGCTTCCTTCCGGAGAGATCGGAAGGAAGATTTCCACACCTTCGTTGTCTCCTTGATGCCTCTCAGATTGTTGGGTGGAGGCGTGGCACGCCATGCTTCCTCCCAATGCGACAGGATCGAATGCCGCAACTGAGAGCGCACATCACTAGCAGGCACCTTATACGGTAGCGACGGAAGTGCGCCTGATCAGCAAGCTCGTTTCCCGCAATACCCATGTGGCTAGGAAGCCACACAAAGGTCACCCCGGTTCCAGCGTTACGCGAACTGACGAGCTGGTCGTGCACACGCTGGACCAACGGGTGCTTCGGGAAACACACATCGATCGCCTGCAGCGCACTCAGAGAGTCAGTACACACAAGAAAGTTCTGGTGATCGTCTGATAACGTGTTCCGCAGAGCCTCTAAAATGGCATAGAGCTCCGCAGTGTACACGCTACAGGCCTCGGGAAGTGAAAAGAGAAACCGACGATCCTCAACCACAAATGCACAGCCTACTTCCTCGTTTACCCTCGAACCGTCCGTGAATACAAGCCCTGATCCCGGATACCGTGTCACCACGGACTGGAACAGCCTCCGATGGACGGAGGAGTCCATGTCCGACTTGGGGCCGGTGTGCAGGTCCAGGATGATATCAGGGCGAGAGACCATCCACGGAGGGGCCTTGCTAGGTACTCGGACGATACAGGAGACAGAAGGAAATCGGAACTGACGGTATAAGTCATCCAAGCGAATCCCCGCCGGCCGAGTGGCTCGGGCGAGCACATCATACAGCCGGCGATTCGGATTGTAAAACAAACATGGATAGCTTGGATGAAGTGGCATCTGTCGAATAGTTGCAGCATAGGTCAGCAGTACTTGTTGGCGCCTCAGGTGTAAAGGAGGTACGCCAGCCTCGGCGAGCAAGCTGACGACTGGGCTTGTCCGAAAGGCACCCGTCGCCAGCCTCACACCGCCGTGGTGGACACTGTCCAGTTTAACAAGCACTGACTTACGGGCCGAACCATATGCTACACTGCCATAATCTAACCTAGATAAAATCAGTGACTTATAAAAACGCAGGAGCACCGCGCGGTCCGCCCCCCATGATGTGCCGCTAAGAAACCGCAACATGTTGAGTTTCCTAGTGCAGGCAGTTTTCAAACACCGCACGTGTGGTTCCCACGTCAATTTCTGATCGAAAAGGAGCCCAAGGAACCGGTACGCAGCAACAACAGGCAAAGCTACATTGCCCAGATAAAGCTCAGGATCTGGATGGAGGGTGCGCTTTCGGCAGAAATGGACAACCGAGGACTTAGCGGTTGAGAATCGAAAGCCATGCTCCAGTGTCCAGCGTTCCATTCTCCGAATAGCTTGTTGTAGCTGTCGTTCAGCGACCGCCATATTTTGCGCACTATAATGTAGAGCGAAGTCGTCTACATATAGCGACGGTACCACAGCTGGACCAGCAGCAGCGACTATACCGCTTATGGCAATCGCAAATCATGTTACGCTAAGCACCGATCCCTGTGGGACTCCGTTTTCCTGTATATGATATTGCGAATATGTCCCCCCTATTCGGACACGGAACAGGCGAAGGGACAGAAAATTCGCAATAAAAACCGGCAAGTTACCTCGGAATTTCCATTGATGCAGGGTAGAGAGGATGCCGTAACGCCAAGTGGTGTCATAGGCCTTCTCGAGGTCAAAGAAAACAGCGACTAGGTGCTGTCTCCGGAGAAAAGCGTCCTGTATGGCGGTCTCCAGGCGTACCAGATCGTCGTTGGTACACCGAGACGCCCTGAAACCACACTGGTATTCAGACAGGAGTCCCCGTTTCTCCAGGACCCACACCAGGCGCCGATTGACCATCCTCTCAAAGAGCTTGCACAAACCGTTAGTGAGACAAATAGGTCTGTAACTCCCTGTCAATTTGGGATCCTTATCGGGCTTCAGGATAGGTATAATGATACCTTCCTGCCATTGCGCTGGAAACACACCTTCCAACCAGATACGATTCAACACCCTGAGCAAATAGCGAATGCTCTCATCGTTAAGATGTTTAAGCATCTGGTTGTGAATATTATCCGGGCCAGGAGACGTGTCCCTGCAGAGTGCCAGCGCTCCACGGAGTTCCCACTCCGTAAAGGGCACGTTGTACTCCTCCGAAGCGCGGGAAGCAAAACTAAGATGGAAACGTTCCGCTTCGCGCTTCAGGGCCACGAAGGCAGGGTCATAGTTATCGGAACCGGATATATCCGCAAAATACGAGGCGAGATGGTTTGCAACGCGATAAGGATCTGTAACCAGTTCATTAGCAATGGAAATTCCCGGTACAGTAGAAGATGTCTGAATTCCCGAAATGCGTCGTAGTTTAGTCCACACTTGAGAGGAGGGGGTATGTGCCATAATAGAAGACACATACCGTTCCCAGGATTGTTTCTTACTCTGGCGAATAAGAATCCGTGCCTTGGCACGAAATTTCTTAAACGCCACCAAATTGGCCATGGTTGGACGCCAACGGTAGTGCTTGTGAGCTCGACGACGGTCTCCTATTGCCGCTGCAATATCCTCTGTCCACCAAGGGACGAGTTTGCGACGAGGAGTCCCAGAAAAGGATGGGATGGACTCTTCGGCGGCAGCAAGAAGCACATCGGTGATGTGCTGTACCTCGTCATCGACGCTCCGGCAACCAAGATCAACGAACACAGCTCGTTCTTGAAACGAGGGCCAATTTGCCCGCTTAAGAACCCAACGACTGGGGAACTCCACGGGCGTCTGGTTCAGAAGGGTAAGAACGATCGGGAAATGGTCACTGTCACAGAGGTCGTCGTGTACATACCAACCAAATAGGGGGACCAGCGCACGGGTACACACACTCAAGTCAATGTGTGAGTACGTGCCGTGCGCTAAGCTAAAATGTGTAGCTTCCCCTGTATTTAATAGAGATAAATCCAACCCTTGAATTAAGCACTCCACGTCCCTTCCTGTGGGGCAGGAAGATGTTGATCCCCATTGGGGGTGATGAGAGTTGAAATCACCCACGATTAGGAAAGGGACTGGAAGTTGATCAACAAGATCAAAGACGTCATTAATATCAAGGGGCTGGTTCGGTGGAAGGTACACGTTACAAACAGTTGTCATAGCAGGCAAGGACACGCGAACTGCAATAGCTTCCAGAGGAGTGGCGAGTGGAAACTCCTCACTATAGCAGTCAGAGCGAACGAAGGTACAAACGCCCCCGGAAGCCCGGGCGGCGTCTTGTCGCTCTTTAGAGTATAGTCGGAAACCTCTCAGAACAGACTCGTGATCAGGTCTGAGGTTTGTTTCCTGTAGGCAGACTATACTCGCTGTGTATTGGGCAATAAGCTGACGGAGTTCTGTCAAATGCCTATCATAACTGTTACAATTCCACTGTAACAGTGCCATTGTGTGAACTTAGGGAATAAGTTGGAGCAGCAAGCTACAACTTAGACTCTGGAGGATCTACAGTCACTACGTCGACTATAAGCTCCATGTCCTCATGCGAGGTCATGGAGTGAATCGACTCGGTGGAAGATTTCCTAGACGCAGTTCGGCGGTGGGGGGATCTCCGTGGGGAGCGCGCAGATCTGGGGACCGAAACGTCCCCAGGCGCAGAAGCATCCGCAGGTGTTAGCGCGGATGGCTTCCCCTTTTTTGGAGAAAGGGAATGCGTAGTGCGGGGTCCCTTCTTACCCTCCTCTTTAAGATATATAGACGGGTCAGGAGCCGATATCCTGACCCTGGTCGACGATGCCGACTCCGCCGGCTTCGGCGCGGCTTTCGCCGACCGTTTGGGTGGGGAGAAAGTCTTCGACTTCCTCCCGAGTGGGGAGTAAGTCTTCAACTTCCTCCCCTGCTGTGCGGGCGGAGCTGCCTTCGCTCGCACAGCCTTCGAGCTGGCCGAAGGTGGAGTTGAAGTCACCTTCGGGCTTTCCGTTATTATCATAGGTGCTGGCTTCGGAACAGGTAACTCAGTTGAAGGTTTCACAGCTGGTACAAAAGATGAGGTCGCCGGGACCAAATTTGGTATTATGGCTCTATAATCAATCGTTGGAGAAGGCGAAATCGTTTTATGGTACTTCTTGCGGGCTTCCTGGTAGGTGAGATCATCCAGGGTTTTGATCTCCTGGATTTTCTTCTCACTCAGGAAGACAGGGCAGTTCCTGTCCCGAGGAGAATGAAATCCAGGGCAAATAGTGCACTGATAAGGTGTTGTGCACTCTTCCGCTTCGTGTGGTACCTTACCGCATATTCCACAGATGTCGGGGCTCGAGCATCGGGTTAACATGTGCCCGAATTTCTGGCACTTATAACACCTCATTGGTGGAGGGATATAAGGCCGTACGTCACAACGGTAACTTGTAACCTTGACTTTCTCTGGGAGCACCGAAAGCTCAAAGGAAATAATGAAAGCACCAGTATCCATGATTTGACCATTGACCTTGCGCGTAATGCGTTGGACATCAGTCACGTGACGGTGCTGCATATCCTCCTTGAGCTCCTCGTCAGTGTTCAGAATCAGGTCCCGGTGGAAAATAACTCCTCGGACCAGATTCAGGGACTTGTGCTTTTCCACTTTGATGGGAATGTCGCCAAAGTGGTCACATTGCAAAAGTTGTTCAACATGCTCACCAGTCCTAGTCTTGAGCAACAAGCTACCGTTCCTCATCTTTTGTACTTTCTCAAGCTCACCATAGACACCTTCTATGTGGCGAGAAAACAAAATACTCTTTACCAGCTTGAAATCACCCCCATCTGTTCTGGTAGCTACCAGAAACTTGGGGGTGTTAGTTATACCGCACGGGTGTATGTCTTTTAGATGATGATGATGATAATTATTGTTTTAAGGGGCCTAACATCTAGGTTATCGGCCCCTGATGGTTTGGGTGATCGTGAAGATGAAAATGAAAAGCGAACTTAAAACTAAAACTAACTACTAACCTACATACTAGAAGAAGAAATGGAAAACTAAAGGAGAATAAGGAAAATAAAGGACAGGAGGAAAAGAAACGCCCTCAACCCTCGAAGAAGGCGGATTGAGGGACTTGGAAGGAAGGAGAGCCATGAAAGGCAGATAGGACAGTGAAAGAGGAGAGGGTCCGCCCCAAAGGTAAGGGACAAAAGGGGAAAACGGACCCAGCTCAGGAATCCCTCGGGGTCGCCAACTCCCGAACTCACCAGCCGTGAGCCCCTGAGGGTGTAGCATTATCTAGGGTGCACCAAAAGTGGTGGGGCTACATACACCCGGCCTCCTTGAGGGCCTTAAGCAGAAGGCAGGAGATAACATGAAAAGAAATAGAAGGCTGACCCCTCGCAGAAGGAGGGAATCAGAAAAGATGAGACAAGGGCCAATTAAGGCGGGAAAGGAAGAGTCTACCTAGGCCTCGGATACCCTAATACCGTCGGGGTCGGAAGAGAACAAGAGTTGACCAAATGAGGTCGACAGGAAAGAAGACAGAGAGGAGCCCGGCACAAGTAAGTGGAAGCAATGCCTGACTCAGCTGGGTCCCCGTGGTCGCCAACCCACATCCCACTAGATGTGAGCCCCTGGGGGGAATAACGTAAGAACTTTCCATGTTCCAATCCTGAACTTTTCTTCCTTCTTCGTAATACTTTTAATCCTATCTTCATCACTTTTGTGCCCCCATAAATGAAAATGAAAATCCACTGCCTGCTCCAGTCTCCGACCGGGTCAGGAATGGAATGAATGAAGCCCCCATCTAGTGGCGAGGATATGAACTGTGCCGGCTGCCGAGGCCCGACGCACTCCTCTGTGCCCCCATAATTGACCATAATTTAACTGAATAAAAACCCTCCTAAATTACGATGAGTTCAAAAATGGTCATCAGCCGGATTTAACTACACCAAGCACTGTGTATGCAGCTCAAACGTGAACTACATCAAATGCCCCAGTCCACCAAACACGTCAGTAAAGATTCCGTAGTATTCCTTTCGCTGTTCATGTTCTAATCGAATATGTATTACAAACTAGTGTAGCACCACTATTAATAAAAAGAAAATCTATTAATGGTTGCGTATCTACATGTATGCCATGCAAATTGAGTGTTCTCATATACGCTTTGTTCACAAGTGAATTCCGACATTTTGTGCTAAAAATGTCAGTACACCATTACTTTCTGACGTTCATTCAAATAATTCGCAATGATGTAATGGCGCCAGAGTATACCCGTTCATGACACCTTCGACGTGTTTGACAGCAATGTCAGACACTAGCATGAAATGGTGTCATTCAACCGGCCTATAGAACCATCATGGAGTATGACATCTCTGTCTAAGTCCCCAAAAGCTATGGCTCTCTCTCTCTCTCTCTGGTATTCCAGTTATATCTCTTCCAAACATTGGTCTCAAAAAACTATGGAATTGAATGGTACTCCAGTAAATTCTCGCCCCTGAACGTTGGAAGCCATAATTTTATGTACCCGAAATACCTACCATCAGCATGTTGGAATCCCACGATGACAACTGGATCGTAGAGCCTGGAAACCCCGGCTAGAAAATTAGCCAGATTCTACCCAACATAAGACGAGGAAATGGGGTACAGGAATTCCTAACTGAGACTACGTTACGAAAACCCATGGTGAACGACATAAGAAAGCTCAAAAGCACAAGAATAACGATGAACGCAATCTCTGGTGTGTGGGAAAACCACTAAAATACCCACCGCTGGCTTTCTTAACGTGTTCTCTTATCGTTTCTATAAAGTACCACACTTCGAAGAATTTAAATTCACCCAAAAAAATTTATTCAGGAAAGGAAAATATAGTGTAAGTCACTATATTATAATTTAAGGCAGAGTGCCCAACTTCCATCCGAAGTTTCATGAACATGGGAGAATAATGCCAGCCCCCACATTCATCAATGTTATTGACTGCATTTTACCCAAATATGAGTGAACACAAATCATTTACATGGTTCAACAGAAATGTTGACAACAATTGAAACATTTAAATAGAAACCCTGGAAATGTTCATATTTACAAGACATACATCAATTTATACCCAAAAAATCATTATTTAAAGCTATAATACAAATGTACAGTCATTTTTAACTCCTTCTTAGTGTTTTTGTAGGATTCAGAAGTGACACCTTCCATGCGTTTTATTATATTTGTGTTTGCTGTGTTTTTCAGATTTTATTTATCTCTTCTGACCAAGCGATGAAGCTAAGTCAAAAATTAACTTCTTTAATTTAATTTTTACATCCCTTTAAATGAACTGTCCTCACCAGAGCGGAATTAGTGATTGTTATAACGCCTGTTCGAAAATTTTACCAGGTAGGTTTAATTCAACATGTCTAAAATGCATGATTTCCACAACAGATTATTTACTTGAACTGATACTGAAATAAACTGCCTTAATTTCACAATCTATCTAAGTGGATTACTTTTCATACTACAACTTGGAATATCCCATTGAATACCCTTTTAATAATCAAGGACATTAGCCTTTACATGGCTTTGCCATTAAATATCATGCTACACTAAGCATTCATATCGTTTATATTATCAGGCACTACTATAATTTCAGTGCTTCAATTAATCATCTTTCTTGGTGAATAAAGAATTCGGATTATTTAA
Source organism: Meconema thalassinum (assembly GCA_946902985.2). Classification (NCBI taxonomy): domain Eukaryota; kingdom Metazoa; phylum Arthropoda; class Insecta; order Orthoptera; family Tettigoniidae; genus Meconema; species Meconema thalassinum. Next base: position 357,565,326 of record OX336392.1, read on the forward strand.
CAGATCCCATTCACAATGAAATATTGTTGCTAAAATTATACAAGTTTCTTTACAGTTCAGTTAATCACTGTTAAATTATTATTTCATTTGCTCTTATGTTATTATTATTATTCACGATCAATATGCATAGCTTCCAATAAGTGTTAAATAACAATTGCAGCTTTGGCGATATATTTGCTTCCACATAAATCTAGTCTGTGATTCGCTATAATAACATAGGGTGAATGTATACAAATGTCTTCAAACTGTGTTTAAAACATCTGTCTAGTCCATCAATAATGGATCTTGAACGAATCTATCAAAGCAAACGTAATGCAGAATCTAAAAAAAAACTACGTTAGAAAATACCTGGATCAAGTCAAAGTTCGGAATACATTCCTAGCAAATCAAAACAAATCCGCTTTCTTCACTGAACCTGCTTCATAAAGCTTACTGCAGTATTCGAAAATCAACCTGAATACTGAAATTTCACTTTCAAGTGTATAACAGTCTTCTTAGTAGACGCACTATAGTAGAAACTCCAAATTGAGTCTACCCAAACTCGAGTAATGTCATATGAAGGCATAAAACTAGTGTTCATTTACAATATAAATCAAACACGAAGAATGACGAATCTTGAGTGGCCTAAGTTCCTCTTCTCTACATTAAATAATTTCCCCATAAAATGAACTTGAATTTACAGTAATCAAAATAAAATTAAACTATAATACATTTAATTACAATGGGTGCATCCTTTTAGTAGAATCAAAACCCTGTCCAGAATAGATTCAGTCTTGACACTAGGATCAAACCTAAACGCCATTCTTAGACATCCTACAAAAAAATCCTATATAAAAAACATGTGGCAGGGTGACAACGTTAGAATAAACATGCTTAGCTACGATTGAAGGTGGTTAATTCTGTACCTTAGATGATTCTTGTAGATCCCGAAAGAACACAGTCATGTCCTTTATGACTGTGCCCTCCATGTAAACAATAGAGGTCTTCACTGTCCAGGAAAGCGAGAAACGAACCCTGGATCTCCAGACATCTCCCATCCTGACTGAATGTTCCACTCTAATACCAACGACAGTTCCTTTCATCTTCGGATAACGTCCTACCAACCGCAGCACGCAGTGATGTCTATATCGGCTCGAACAACAAAGTTCACTGGCCTCGCGCAACCGGGTCATTTCGAAACACACTGTATTGCAATACAACAGCTGTGTTCACAGACACTCACCAGCACGGGCCGCAATGCCTATAGAATCGAAATGAACGTGACTTCGCCCGTACAGTGACACTCATGTCTGTATCGCCTAACCGCCCATGGTTAAGTCACTGAAGCACATAACAGCCTTTCCTCTCGACATGAAATTGCTCAACATAATTGTGAGGTCACACACATATAAGTTAGGCCCTGTATATAATGAAGTATATTTAATATCCAAGCACTCGTATTGAGAAATGCTTCTCAAATAGAGGTGCTAATTGTTCTATCAACACACACGAGATGAGTGTATCGATACGGTCAGTTCCAATGCGAAGAATGTCAACTGAATGAACATTATGTCTATATGCTTGTAAAAGCAAGTATCCACCTTTCACGAACACTATACGGCTGGCCTATAATGAACAGTTATCTAGCAAGACAAACTGCATTTTCATTTCGTTCGCAATGGCCTAAGCTGTACTGAAATTGGAGTCCTTTCCGACACTTAGGAATCTCCCTGCTGTACAATGGTAGTACAATCTACTCAAAACGAACTTTCACTCACGGTTCACGTGATATTGCCCGCCGGTCACAGGTGTATCTCGATACATGTGTATTCGTGCGTGATACAATCCAATCTAAGCTCTCTGTTGTGCAAGTCAACTCGCGACTGCGATGTCACCTACCGTCGCGCCACGAGTGCTCAAAACTCGAACTGATAAGATGCAAATATCTTATTTCCGTGTTCCTAAGATTTCAATTATTCGAAAGTAGTTAATAATCCAACACCTGCTATAATTGCAGACATGTTAAAATACGCCAGAACGTATAAAAAACTTTTATTCCCATCCTATGGGCATAATTTATCTCGTGTTGCTGGTCGATAAAATATTCAATACCCCTAACCAATCAGCTGTGACATCAGTACTTGCAACGCATGCGCCCCGCTTCTCTCAGCGTGACCGCTATCCAAAGTCAACTTGTGGGTCGCGAAACATATGATCCTGAATCGCCCTTCATGTTCACAGGTAATTACATATTACCTTCCCATAAAGGAATTCCAGTCATAAGAATGAGGGTACAGTACGATTTCGATCCTCGCCGCCAAAGCCATGGCGGCGCTGCCTGTGTACTTGTGGTGTTTTCGTTCCTCGCTGCCTGGGCAGCGCGGCAGAGGTTCAGTAGGCTGTTTACATTGAGGAAATGTAATAGCGGAACTATCATATCGTGTATGGTGCCGCTACCAAAACGGGAATTAGAAGATTATTGGAGGAATAGGAAGATGATGACAACTTAATTCTAGCCCTATTGGTGCGAAAAAGTAAAAGGAAAGTCACGAAAGAGATATACAAAACCCGAGAGAGCGAGGGGTGCTTCAAAATATTGATCGAAATACATCTGAAAGGGGACGAAGATCTTTTTAGACAACTCTGCAGGCTCAACTATGACCAATTTGAGATGGTATTGAGGTTGGTTACCGAGGTTTTGATGCCATCTACACCGCGGAAATGCATCAGTGCCCAGCAGAAGCGTTTTCTAACTTTGCGGTAAGTGATAATGGTTATGTCATTTTGTCAGTTCAATACATAACGTGCATATTTCTTAAATAAAGAAAAAGATAGTCTTAACATTTTTGTGATTTCTATAATTAGTTATTTCAAGAACTTAACAAAATAATGTTATCACTTCAATTAACAAAATGAAGTCAAGCGTAAGCTTGTACCAATAGCTGTTGTTATTATTAGAATGATCCTGTATACTTGGAACCTGAGATTCTTGATCGGGATGGATTTGAAGATGTAAAGGCAGAAGATCTTGGTCTGTGTTGTTGTCTAGGGATGATGTTGTGTTCTGAGGGGAGTAGATTTGCAAAGAATCATCGGTGGCTGAAGTAGACTGAGTGTTCATTTGGGCCTGCTGAAGTTCAAACTTACTTAAAATATTGAAAAGTTCCGCGTTTGCCGGTATTAACAATGAAGGAGAAAGTGTACTTAGAACTGCCTTAACATGCTCCCCAAAACTTTCTATTGGAGGACTGTATTTTGAGGCCCCTAATTTTTCAAATTCTTTCACCCGCTGCTCCACTCTTCCTTTCATGAGGTTGATAAGTTCAGTGTGTTCATCATTGTCAGTGTTTTTTTTCTTTCTTTTGGCACATCTGCGTGGATTTCTTTCGGTAGAAACACTTCCTGTTGGCTGTTATTCAGGACTCGGCGTATTCATTGTGGGTTGTTGTTCCGTATTCAGTGTGGGGGTGTCTGAAGTACAATGTGTGCTTGTTTCTAAATCTAGAAGTGGTATAGCAACATTACTGCTTTCACATTGTATTGGTTCGTGTATATTGGACATGCTTATTCGCTCTTTTTGTACAGCGTTGAGAAATGACAATCGATCGTACAGGTGCCATTTTGGTAATTTGCTCGATGCTGAACCAGTAACCATCTTTTCTTTATTCTTGCACCTAAAATAAGAGTCCCGCAGCGACTTCCAACGTTTTTTGCACTCTTCATATAAAAGGAAAGAAATTAGTAATTAATGTCTTCCGACCCCGACGGTATTAGTTTATCCGAGGCCTAGGGAGTCTTTCACCTTCCCGCCTTAATTGGCCCTTGCCTCATCTTTCCTGATGTGTGAGGAGTCAGCCTTCTTTTTCTTTTCCTTTTACCTCCTGCCTTGTGCTCAACGCCCTTAAGGAGGCAGGGTGTATGTAGCCCCACCACTTCTGGTGCACCCTAGATATTCCTACACCCTCAGCTCACAGCTGGTGAGTTCGGGAGTTGGCGACCCCGAGGGATTCCTGAGCTGGATCCGTTTTCCCCTTTTGTCCCTTACCTTTAGGGCGGACCCTCTCCTCTACTATTTTCATAATATTTCCTTTTCTCTTTAAGATTCCCGCACTGTTTTTGTTACTTGGTTCCCCGTGTATCTAAATTCAATTTTAGCGATTTTTTTGTAGGTATTTTTCATCTACGTTGCATTTTGTAAGTTTTTTCGATCTAAATTACATCTCGCGATTGTTTTCAACCTCAATTGCATTTTGTAAAGATTGACAATCTAAATTGTTTTTAGTAAGTCTTTCAAGCAAGTGGCCGGGCCTTTTAGTGAGTTTTTTGAATTTCAATTGCATTTTGTAAGTATTTTCAACCAAAACCGCATTTCGCACGAATTTTGAATCTAAATTGCATTTTGTTTGTTGGTCATTTTGTACTTTTTTGATTCTCAATTGCATTTTGTGGGTATTTTGAATCTAAATTACATTTTGTCAAGTATCTTCAATCTAAATTGCATTTTGTAAGTATTGTCAATCCACATGAGTCGTCTGAATCTACCGTACTGCCCCCGTAATTGAATTATGTAGAGACCACGGTGGCTATATTTGAAATTATGATTAGAGTTATGGCTGTCATAGTTATGACGTGGGTAGTCATGACGTAAGCACGGATGACGTATATGTTATGCCAGCAAGCTACTTGAGCTGAGATTCTCAGTGACGTCAGCATTTTAGTCCAGAATGTTCCAAGATGTACGACGCAGTCGCAGGAAACGAGGAATTCTGCTGAGGAAGAAACTATGCTATTGGAGGAGAGGCATGAACCAATGAACGATAGTTTAAAGGAAGACGGAGATTGCTGAAAATATGGTATTTTTATGACTTTTTGAATGCAGAATTGTGGAAATCCATTTGCAACAAAAGCATTGATTTGGAATTTTGGTGAAATTTATTTTCAGTTTTTGAATTTTGAAAATCCGTCATGTATTAACGAAGTTGGAAGTTCTAGCGATGACGTAGTATCACGCTTTGGAAGGGATGGTAACGCCCCTCGAGAAGGTAATAAAAGGGCTTGCGCAGAAGATAGGAGCCTCTTCTCTTCTCTTCTCTTTCGTTCGCTGATCATTGTGAGATCTAATGCTCAGATCATCGAAGTATTTGTGAAAGTCAGTTTCTTATATATTCAATATAGTGAGACATCAAAGTGAACAGCAAGTGAAAAGAATCGTTTTTATAACGCGTGGCGAGGCCACTATGTTAACGAGATACAGGTCAAACTAGGTGAAGTTGAAACGGACCTTAGAAAGCTTCTATACGTTTAGCTTCAAACAGTTAGCGGTCTCCGATAACATAATTGTATTGTGCAGTACTACATGCAATTATAGAGAAAAGCTGAACAATTTCGACCGAGTACTTCAAAAGATATTAGCTGTTTTATATGACTGGCAAAAGTGATTATCTCGCCACTAGAGAAACACTTTTGTATAAGCCAGAATAAACGCAAGGCTAACGCTGTGAGTGGAGTAGAAAGACTTCAGATTGCTTGCTTACAGAACGATACAGTATAATGGAGCATTTGAATACGGCAGTTTGTTCTTCTGACACTACAACCGAAGTGCAGATGGAAGGCTAAGAGGCTTATTGCAATTGGGACATACTTCATTGGAGTAAGATAGCGACATGGAACTTCGCTAATTGCTATTCCACATAAGCGAACATGCGGTGAATACCATCTACACCCATGTTTCGTAATTAAAGGCTGAATATCATCGAACAGCCATAGAAACAATTTCATACTCTGTATATGAATAATTTCTTCGGAAATTTCTACAAAACGTCATGATGATTGTCTACTGGAACTTCAGGGAATTTTTCAAGAGAGGTCAGGGTAGTCCCGACTCACAATGAAGATTATTGCCGGAAGGATGTCTATTCGTATTCGAGGAGCAGAGCGATTCACGGAGAAGGAAGCAGTTCGATTCTCCGATGGTGCTATTTCCTATTTCGAGGATGGAGCTCAGCTTTAACGTGGTGAAATGGATCCATCAGCAGTCTTCTTTGGGGAATTTTCCTCTGGAACGTCAATCGGCAGATAAGGTAGTCGTGAACGTTTATTGTATTTGAGTATCCTAGTAATGTTTGAGCAACCATTTTTCCCATATTTTTATCCTCATGTATTTTGCCTTATTTTCTTGTTGAGATTCTTATTCTCAGTACACCTTGTTGAGTTTTGCATTTTTCGACGATTTATTAAGACATTGTTATGTCATGGGCATAGTTAACGATTTTGAATCAGTTGAGACTGATATTTAGATTTTTCAGTAATTAATATTTTTTTTTGTAGTCACGATTTGACTGTAAGTTAATGATTTTTATGGCAGATTTAAATTCAGACAGCGTGTCATTGTATTAAAGTAATTCTACCCCAGTTTAATTACTTTGAACAATTTTCTGTCATCATCAAGAAGGAAGAACATTTAAATGATTTTAGAGCGTTAAAATCTCTTACGTTATCGACGATCTTGGAAATACTAGTCGTTATTTGTATTGATTGCAACACAGACATTTATCGTCAGTTATGAATGAACATTGCGTCATAGACACTTTTGTGAAAGAGTAATGTTAATAATGAATTATTGAATGCATTAAAGTCAAGTACTTTTGTTAGGAGTTTTTCTCAATTAGAGAATTCTATAACGATGTTTGCATTCCCCAGTCTAATTGGATTCTATTCGACTACTTTGCTTTTTAGTCGCACTTTATTTGAAGATAGTATTTTCATACTACAATTTCTTTTAAGATGTTAATCTTAAATTTTGATAGACCAGATAGGCGTATATAAGCGTATTCACTATTAAATTTGTTTGTGATTGGCAAGTTTTGACTTCATTTCAGTTCATGAATGAAATCTACGAAGGTTAAATAGAAAAACAGTTTTGAAACAATTTATGATTATAAAATTTTTAAGTGGAACTATGAATGTATAATCGCTAGTGCAGCGCGTGTTGAAAGTCGCTGAAGTATAATGCCCTTGAATATGAAGGAAGTTCCCACAGGAATAAATGTTAAAGAATTATTTGTGGAAGTTTTGTAAGTGATGTGAAAGTTGTAAATGCCATATAGATTAATATATGATGATTTTGGGCATATTTTTAATGCAGATTGTGCATTAACTTGTTAGCGAAGGATTTTCCGCTGGAGTAAGATTGTTATAGTTCGTTGAAAATTAATCAAGTGATTTACTGTTATAATTAACACGAGTTTTGAAAGAATTTGAGACAAGATGTTGAATGAAGGTTGCCGTCACAAATCATTATTAAAAACTTTATTAAACCGGATTGTGACATTAACATGTATAACTAACCTTCATTGGTCGATTATATTAAACAGGATTATAAAATTACCAACCGAATGAACATGTGGCTAATGTATTTATTAAATTAATAATTTAAACAATTTAAATGTTAATATTGTAAATAATTGTTGTAAATATTTTTGAAAATAATGTGAAACGAGAGTGATGTTAAAGGCGTGCTTATAATATTTTTGTTGTCTTTGACAAATATTATAAACAATTTCTAATTGTTATAAATAATTTTGTGATTTTGTTATAAATATTTAAGAGCTAATTAAACATTTGGATTGAAGTTAACAAGTTTAAGAAAGTAATGTAATGATCCATTAAGATGTGATCAAAGTACTTGAAAGATTTGCGTAAATATAATGTGAGTTGTCTTGTAAGACATTTAAAAGCTTGAGAGTGCAGGCTGGATTCTTACGTAACATAGCGTGTGAGAAGGGAGTGCATTTGACCAGTATGCGTCAGGCTGGAAGGTAGCCCGCAGCTGTGCCAACATATGGTTTTCAGAGAGTGAGGTCGTACACTCCGGCCTTGCGTCTATAAATATCATTCTCTTGTTTATTAAAAGGAAACAAATGCTCTATATATGTCACACCCTGACGTCCTTTTCCAATCCAATAGTGTTATGAATATTACGGTATTTGGAGCTCTTGGGAGCTAAAATGTTTTATATCATGTTGTATATTATTTTTGCAAGTCCTACTGGAGGACGTATTCAGATTGACTTGGGCTACTGATAGCCACGTATATTTTGTTGTGTTAGGAAAATCAGACCCTTTATTAGAAATAAAGCTTTTGTACAGTTCAAAGTTCTCGTCTTCCTTTCTGGTTCATTTTTAAATGTCATGGCGGAGATTATTGTGTGAACAGACTTTTAGTGATCCTGTTGTCAACTCAAACCCCGAGATAATTAAGAGGTAAGCAACGGTAAGTATGCACCCCCGTCTATTTTGGTGTGTTCCACAATGATTTCCTGTGAATTTCTGTGCTCTTATCTCGATAGTATCTGTCAGTGCCATTTTCATTGATGTAACTGTGCCGGTGCGATTGATAATTGGCAATCCGATTGAGGGGGCGGATATCTGACAGCTTACTATCCAGGTAAACGGGGACAGAAAGATTGGCGACCCAAGAGCGTGGGGCTGAGTCAACAGTAAGATTGACCCTAATATGTGGGACGAATTCGACAAAACTGGATTACCAGGTTGAACTCCAGAAAGATTGACAAACCTAAAACGTGAGGTTCGATTAGACTCAAATAAAGAGGTTGATTCTTTGTTAGATGTCTAGGCCAATTGTAGTATTTAAGAGTGTGATTATATAGGAATTAAATGTTGTATTGTATTAGGAAAATTACACTCAGAAAAGATCAGATCTTATACAACTTGAGAAAGGTTAAATGGGCAGGAAACTTAGAAAAATCGCCTATAATCTGGAATCTTATTTTATTTGACCGGCTTATGACACTTCAGTCATATTAAAGATAAAATTAATTATTTGGATTGTAAATGTAAATTATTTGTGTTAGGATATTTTAAAATGAGCCAGAGAAATTTGAACATGTGCTTGAGTTTGTTTCAACATGAAGTATCTTCGAATATTAATTATAAGGTAGTTAGTTATAAGTTAGATTTAAGACAGAAAATTGATCAAATTTATATATGGGGAAAAGTGTTGCTCAAATGTTGTTATTTTGCTCTTTTGATGTATGTCCCTACAGCAATCCATTTTGAATAATAATATTGTAATGGCAGATGAAAGTTTGAAGAAAATGTTAGAGGAGATGTCTGCTAACATGAATCGCAGTATGAAGCAGATGTTGAATGAAAGCATGAAGGAGAATAATAGTAATTTGTCTGCTAATTTGAATGCAAGAATGGAGGAGAATGTTAGTAATTTGTCTGCTAACTTAAATGCAAGGATGGAGGAGAATGCTAGTACTTTGTCTGCTAATTTGACAGCTAGCATGGGTGAAAGTTTGAAGGTTCTTCATACTAGTGCTGCCAATTTGGAGGATAATATGTCGCGTTTACAGATTAATACCCTAGGAATTGAGAATACTGTAACGGACATGCGCACAGAGGTGTCTAATGTCCATAAAGATGTATCTATTATGCATAAAAGTGTTGATGATGTTAAAAATGATGTATCTAAGGTACAGAGGGACCTTACAATGTTAAATCTAGATGTAGCTAATGTCCGAGGGGATATTTCTTGTGCTAGAGCCGAAGTTGTTGTTGTCAAAAACGATGTAGCGACTGTCCAAGACAAGGTCGAGGAAGTCCAGAAAGAAATTCAAAAAGCTAGAACAGATGTATCCAATGTTCAGGTAGACATTAACAACATTCATGCGGATATAACTGAGGTGCAAAGTGATGTAACTAAGATTCAGGTAGAGGTCAACACAGTTTTCGTAGATATCACTAAAGTCCAAACCGATGTCAATAAAGTCAGGGAAGAAATCGAAAACTCAAAAACTCTTTGTACGCGTAATATAACTGCATTAACGACTAGGTTAGTCGACGAATCAGTTAGAACAACAACGTCTTTAGCAGAGTTGAAGTATGACGTAGAGGTTATGAGAACACAGGTATTAGACCACAATAGAGTATTAAAAGAGGATATCGAAGTAGACATAGCCGAGATGTTAACAGCAAACGTAGCGGTATGGAAAGACGAGTGGAATAAGTCAAGTGGGGAACATGTAACCCAAATTCAGGAAAGGATTGAAAGAAAACTTGCCAGTACGCAGATAGAAATTAATAATGAGGTAGTACAGATTAGAAAAGATTTAAGCGTCAGGATAAATTCGCTATCCGAAAAACAAGTTGACGATAGAACACAACTAGATCAGGATATGCAAACTTTAAAATCTACATTAGAGGATCAAATTCATAAAGTTGTCTCTGACGTAAATGAAACGACGAGTAAACTGAAAAATTTGAAGTTAGGAGAGGCTAGTTTAATGGAAAACTACAAAGAAGAGATAGTCAAGAAAGTCTTAACAGAAATCACCGACAAGGATACAGAAGGCTTAGCTTGCGAATTGAACAGGAAGCATACCAGAAGATGTCACCTAGATCTAGAAGAAAGAGACGTGACTCCTGAAGAACGTGTATCCAGATTCAGAGAGGAGGATGACGAGAGGAATATGGAATCTGAGTGGAATTATCGAGATAGTGGGAAAAACTATCCGGATTCATATCCGAGGAACGTGACGGTCATTAGGAATTTCGAGGACAAACCACCAAAATTCAGTAATACTGATAGTTTGACACCTATAGAGTATGTAAGGAATCTCAAAGATTATTTCATCGAAGCTCACATTCCCAGAGAGAGAGAGAGATGAAGATTGTAGAGAGATATCTGATTGGAGGACCCCTTGAATGGTTTAGAGCTTTTAGATATACTTTCAGTAACTTTGACGAGTTTGCAGAGGCATTAATCAAACGATTTTGGTCCATAGAAGCGCAGAATTCGTTAAGAGCAGAGGTATATTCAAGAAAATACTCAGGTACTCTTCCAACGAGGTACGCTGATTTCTTTACGAGTCAGTTGTCCCGCTTGAGATTTTTGCAACCACCATTGTCCACGGAGCAACTAATAGATGCGATTTCTCGTATGCTGCCAGTTGAGGTGAGGAGACTTATAATTTCGTCCAACATCAGGGATTTATCCAGCATGGATGAATTACTAAGAAGGTTAGACTACACAAGTCCAATGCCTAACGTAGTCCAGAAAGGTCAAAGGCAAGAGTATAAGGAAATCAATACGGTATACATGGACCAAGTCCAACAAACTGACAAGCCAGAGGAGGAGAAAACTGACAATGTAGGTCCTCACAGGAATAATCAGTTTAGAAATTACAGATCACCAGGTTACCGACCATATCAACAGAGAAGAGGTTGGAACTACAACCGAGGAAACTATAATGGAAGAGGCAGATATTATAACAATAATGGGTATAATCGTAACTATAATAGGAATAACCAAAACCAAAATAGAAACCAGAATACTCAAAGTCAGGTTATGACACCTGAGCAATATCAGCAAAGAGAAAAGGAAAGCCAGCAATACTTAAAAGAATTAAGGGATAAAGAAGCTGACAATCAAAGGAAAAGGCAGGATGTTGTAATCGATCCTGGACCTTCTACGAGCCAGCAGAACTTAGAGAATAGAAACACTGGTCAGAAGAGGAATTAGAGAGGAAAGAATACATTAACCACATACAACCCAGAATAGAAGAAAATGATAATGATTAAGGAACATAGAGGAAATATCATACTAGAGTAAGCCAGTAATAATTCAATTTCGTGTTCAAGAGAGTTGAGATACTTGTAACATTGAGTTTAAAAACAATTTGCAACTGTTTTTAAAACGTGGTGGGAGGAGAATGCCCCCGTAATTGAATTATGTAGAGACCACGGTGGCTATATTTGAAATTATGATTAGAGTTATGGCTGTCATAGTTATGACGTGGGTAGTCATGACGTAAGCACGGATGACGTATATGTTATGCCAGCAAGCTACTTGAGCTGAGATTCTCAGTGACGTCAGCATTTTAGTCCAGAATGTTCCAAGATGTACGACGCAGTCGCAGGAAACGAGGAATTCTGCTGAGGAAGAAACTATGCTATTGGAGGAGAGGCATGAACCAATGAACGATAGTTTAAAGGAAGACGGAGATTGCTGAAAATATGGTATTTTTATGACTTTTTGAATGCAGAATTGTGGAAATCCATTTGCAACAAAAGCATTGATTTGGAATTTTGGTGACATTTATTTTCATTTTTTGAATTTTGAAAATCCGTCATGTATTAACGAAGTTGGAAGTTCTAGCGATGACGTAGTATCACGCTTTGGAAGGGATGGTTACGCCCCTCGAGAAGGTAATAAAAGGGCTTGCGCAGAAGATAGGAGCCTCTTCTCTTCTCTTCTCTTTCGTTCGCTGATCATTGTGAGATCTAATGCTCAGATCATCGAAGTATTTGTGAAAGTCAGTTTCTTATATATTCAATATAGTGAGACATCAAAGTGAACAGCAAGTGAAAAGAATCGTTTTTATAACGCGTGGCGAGGCCACTATGTTAACGAGATACAGGTCAAACTAGGTGAAGTTGAAACGGACCTTAGAAAGCTTCTATACGTTTAGCTTCAAACAGTTAGCGGTCTCCGATAACATAATTGTATTGTGCAGTACTACATGCAATTATAGAGAAAAGCTGAACAATTTCGACCGAGTACTTCAAAAGATATTAGCTGTTTTATATGACTGGCAAAAGTGATTATCTCGCCACTAGAGAAACACTTTTGTATAAGCCAGAATAAACGCAAGGCTAACGCTGTGAGTGGAGTAGAAAGACTTCAGATTGCTTGCTTACAGAACGATACAGTATAATGGAGCATTTGAATACGGCAGTTTGTTCTTCTGACACTACAACCGAAGTGCAGATGGAAGGCTAAGAGGCTTATTGCAATTGGGACATACTTCATTGGAGTAAGATAGCGACATGGAACTTCGCTAATTGCTATTCCACATAAGCGAACATGCGGTGAATACCATCTACACCCATGTTTCGTAATTAAAGGCTGAATATCATCGAACAGCCATAGAAACAATTTCATACTCTGTATATGAATAATTTCTTCGGAAATTTCTACAAAACGTCATGATGATTGTCTACTGGAACTTCAGGGAATTTTTCAAGAGAGGTCAGGGTAGTCCCGACTCACAATGAAGATTATTGCCGGAAGGATGTCTATTCGTATTCGAGGAGCAGAGCGATTCACGGAGAAGGAAGCAGTTCGATTCTCCGATGGTGCTATTTCCTATTTCGAGGATGGAGCTCAGCTTTAACGTGGTGAAATGGATCCATCAGCAGTCTTCTTTGGGGAATTTTCCTCTGGAACGTCAATCGGCAGATAAGGTAGTCGTGAACGTTTATTGTATTTGAGTATCCTAGTAATGTTTGAGCAACCATTTTTCCCATATTTTTATCCTCATGTATTTTGCCTTATTTTCTTGTTGAGATTCTTATTCTCAGTACACCTTGTTGAGTTTTGCATTTTTCGACGATTTATTAAGACATTGTTATGTCATGGGCATAGTTAACGATTTTGAATCAGTTGAGACTGATATTTAGATTTTTCAGTAATTAATATTTTTTTTTGTAGTCACGATTTGACTGTAAGTTAATGATTTTTATGGCAGATTTAAATTCAGACAGCGTGTCATTGTATTAAAGTAATTCTACCCCAGTTTAATTACTTTGAACAATTTTCTGTCATCATCAAGAAGGAAGAACATTTAAATGATTTTAGAGCGTTAAAATCTCTTACGTTATCGACGATCTTGGAAATACTAGTCGTTATTTGTATTGATTGCAACACAGACATTTATCGTCAGTTATGAATGAACATTGCGTCATAGACACTTTTGTGAAAGAGTAATGTTAATAATGAATTATTGAATGCATTAAAGTCAAGTACTTTTGTTAGGAGTTTTTCTCAATTAGAGAATTCTATAACGATGTTTGCATTCCCCAGTCTAATTGGATTCTATTCGACTACTTTGCTTTTTAGTCGCACTTTATTTGAAGATAGTATTTTCATACTACAATTTCTTTTAAGATGTTAATCTTAAATTTTGATAGACCAGATAGGCGTATATAAGCGTATTCACTATTAAATTTGTTTGTGATTGGCAAGTTTTGACTTCATTTCAGTTCATGAATGAAATCTACGAAGGTTAAATAGAAAAACAGTTTTGAAACAATTTATGATTATAAAATTTTTAAGTGGAACTATGAATGTATAATCGCTAGTGCAGCGCGTGTTGAAAGTCGCTGAAGTATAATGCCCTTGAATATGAAGGAAGTTCCCACAGGAATAAATGTTAAAGAATTATTTGTGGAAGTTTTGTAAGTGATGTGAAAGTTGTAAATGCCATATAGATTAATATATGATGATTTTGGGCATATTTTTAATGCAGATTGTGCATTAACTTGTTAGCGAAGGATTTTCCGCTGGAGTAAGATTGTTATAGTTCGTTGAAAATTAATCAAGTGATTTACTGTTATAATTAACACGAGTTTTGAAAGAATTTGAGACAAGATGTTGAATGAAGGTTGCCGTCACAAATCATTATTAAAAACTTTATTAAACCGGATTGTGACATTAACATGTATAACTAACCTTCATTGGTCGATTATATTAAACAGGATTATAAAATTACCAACCGAATGAACATGTGGCTAATGTATTTATTAAATTAATAATTTAAACAATTTAAATGTTAATATTGTAAATAATTGTTGTAAATATTTTTGAAAATAATGTGAAACGAGAGTGATGTTAAAGGCGTGCTTATAATATTTTTGTTGTCTTTGACAAATATTATAAACAATTTCTAATTGTTATAAATAATTTTGTGATTTTGTTATAAATATTTAAGAGCTAATTAAACATTTGGATTGAAGTTAACAAGTTTAAGAAAGTAATGTAATGATCCATTAGGATGTGATCAAAGTACTTGAAAGATTTGCGTAAATATAATGTGAGTTGTCTTGTAAGACATTTAAAAGCTTGAGAGTGCAGGCTGGATTCTTACGTAACATAGCGTGTGAGAAGGGAGTGCATTTGACCAGTATGCGTCAGGCTGGAAGGTAGCCCGCAGCTGTGTCAACATATGGTTTTCAGAGAGTGAGGTCGTACACTCCGGCCTTGCGTCTATAAATATCATTCTCTTGTTTATTAAAAGGAAACAAATGCTCTATATATGTCACACCCTGACGTCCTTTTCCAATCCAATAGTGTTATGAATATTACGGTATTTGGAGCTCTTGGGAGCTAAAATGTTTTATATCATGTTGTATATTATTTTTGCAAGTCCTACTGGAGGACGTAGTCAGATTGACTTGGGCTACTGATAGCCACGTATATTTTGTTGTGTTAGGAAAATCAGACCCTTTATTAGAAATAAAGCTTTTGTACAGTTCAAAGTTCTCGTCTTCCTTTCTGGTTCATTTTTAAATGTCATGGCGGAGATTATTGTGTGAACAGACTTTTAGTGATCCTGTTGTCAACTCAAACCCCGAGATAATTAAGAGGTAAGCAACGGTAAGTATGCACCCCCGTCTATTTTGGTGTGTTCCACAATGATTTCCTGTGAATTTCTGTGCTCTTATCTCGATAGTATCTGTCAGTGCCATTTTCATTGATGTAACTGTGCCGGTGCGATTGATAATTGGCAATCCGATTGAGGGGGCGGATATCTGACAGCTTACTATCCAGGTAAACGGGGACAGTACATTTTGTAATCATTTTCAATTTCAATTGCATTTTGTAAGTATTTTAAACCTCAATTGCATTTTGTAAGTATTTCGACGCTACATTGCATTTTGTACGTATTTTTAATCTAGCCTACGTATTGTGGGTCTTTTTCGATCTATTCTTTTTGTGAATCTTTTCGTTCTAAATTCCCTTTTGTCATACCATATTGTGAGTTGTTTTCATCTGAGTTTCTCTTCGTACGTATTTTCCGTCTCACATAATTTTCGCTCTGGATTCCACTTCATTATCATTTTCGCTATCACCCAGATCATTAGGGGCCGATAACCTAGATGTTAGGCCCCTTAAAACAACAATTATCATCATCATCATCATAATTAATGGATATGATTTAAAAGTAATATGATGATGATAATTGTTGTTTTAAGGGGCCTAACATCTAGGTTATCGGCCGCTAATGATCTGGGTGATAGCGAAAATGATAAAGAAATAGAAACCAGAACGAAAATTATACGAGACGGAAAATACGTACAAAATGGAACTCAGATGGAAACAAGTCACAATATGGTCTTACATAAGGGAATTTAGAACGAAAAGATTCACAAAAAGAATAGATTGAAAAAGACCCACAAGACGTAGGCCAGATTCAAAATACGTACAAAATGCAATGTAGCGTAGAAATACGTACAAAATGCAACTGAAATTCAAAAAACGTACAAAATGCAAATGAGATCGAAAATACGTACAAAATGCAATTGAGGTTCAAAATACTTACAAAATGCAACTGAAATTGAAAATACACAATGCAATTCAGATTGAAATAGGCCCTATCCCAGTTCCAATCCAAATTATTCACAAAGTGCAATTGAAATTCAAAATACTTACAAAATGCAATTGAAATTGTATATGCTTACAAAATGTACGGTAGATTCAAACGACTCTTGTGGATTGACAATACTTACAAAATGCAATTTAGATTGAAAATACTTGACAATATGTCATTTAGATTCAAAATACCCACAAAATGTCCACCAAGCAAAATGCAATTTAGATTCAAAATTCGTGCGAAATGCGGTTTTGGTTGAAAATACTTACAAATTGCAATTGAAATTCAAAATACTCACAGAGGTCCCTCCACCATATTGAAAGACTTGTTAAAAAGCAATTTAGATTGTCAATCTTTACAAAATGCAATTGAGGTTGAAAACAATCGCGAGATGTAATTTAGATCGGAAAAACTTACAAAATGTAACGTAGATTAAAAATACCTACAAAAAATCGCTAAAGGGAATTTAGATAGACGGGGAACCAAGTAACAAAAACAGTGCGGGAATCTTAAAGAGAAAGGGCAATATAATGAAAAGAGGAGAGGAGAGGTGAGAGAGGAGAGGGTCCACCCCAAAGGTAAGGGACAAAAGGGGAAAACGTACCCAGCTCAGGAATCCCTCGGGGTCGCCAACTCCCGAACTCACCAGCCGTGAGCCCCGGAGGGTGTAGCATTATCTAGGGTGCACCAGAAGTGGTGGGGCTACATACACCCTGCCTCCTAAAGGGCCTTGAGCACAAGGCAGGAGGTAAAAGGAAAATAAAAAGAAGGCTGGCCCCTCACAGAAGGAGGGTGTCAGGAAAGATGAGACGAGGGCCAATTAAGGCGGGAAAGTGAAAGACTCCCTAGGCCTCGGATAACCTAATACCGTCGGGGTGGGAAGAGAACAAGATTTGACCAAGGAAGGTCGACAGGAAAGAAGACGGAGAGGAGCCCGGCACAAGTAAAGGGAAGCAATGCCGGGCTCAGCTGGAGTCCCGTGGTCGCCAACCCACGTCCCACTATATGTGAGCCCCTGGGGGGTTTAGTAGATGAAATTAATTGAAACTTTTCAGCTTAATATTATCCAAGTGTATTTTCACCATCGTAGCCAATTTTGCCACTATAGATGCCTCTAATAACAACCAGTTACAAGATGGAGAAGAAGGATGAAAGTATTCTTTAAAGCAAATTCCTAGTCAGTAGGGCTAATAATTCACGAGTCATACACGTGAGACTTTCTTGTATCTCTTCTCTGCTACGCCAATAATTTGAGTTTTATTTTACTTTGGGGCTACAACATCGTGATCATTTTTGTGTTCTTGTGTGTCAACTTTGTATAATAACCTGTGTTATTATGGTGTCTGTAGTAGTGTGTATATATTTGTAACTGAGGGTAGGAGTGGTAAGGAGGTGGCAGTGGCCTTGAATTACGAACCATGCCACAGAAGGCGGGTAGATCTTTGGTGTTCAATACGGTACATGCATATCCCGTCATGTAGGCTTTAACTGTTTATATTAATTTTAAATTGATACCTGCGCGTTTGATGCAAAACGCCATCCTATTAAATATTAAAAATGCATGCAAATACTTGAACCAAAACCAACATTCATTTATTTGTCAAACAAGAAAATGAAAACACTTAAAGATAGAGAGAGCTTCATTTATCTAAATGATAGACGATATACTGCGTGAACATGATCACTTCCAATATGTATTAATAATTTTCATAATAATGCTGATTTTTGCGTGACCAGTTAAAATTTTGGCACCATTAATATCATTGCATTGTGAAATATTCTCTAAGTGTATATATTATTAAATTCCATTCAGTTTTAGTAGTCATATAGAAATATCATCAATTAATGAGAAGTCAAACACTTAATTATTGCCATTATAGGCTCGTTGCATAATGTACTATTGAGGTAGAATATTTCCTTATGATACTTCCTTAATTCCAATGATGCGTCTAGTATTCGTCATTGTGTATCATTAAAAGATTATTTACTGAAGCAGGATCAATATAACTCCTTCTATCGGTTATTATAAGTCCTGCCCTACTTAAATTAATTTCACTGAGTGCCATAGTTGCTGGGATAGTTAATAGTTTCCTGGCTAATTTGATTAGTTTTGGCATGGATTGAGAGTTTTTGATGATGATGATAATTGTTGTTTTAAGGGACCTAACATCTAGGTTATCGGCCCTTATGGGTTGGGTGATCGTGAAGATGAAAATGTAAACTATAACTAAAAACTTACTACTAACTTATATACTAGAAGAAGAAATGGAAAATTAAAGGAGAATAAGGAAAATAAAAGGACAGAAGGAAAAGAAATACCCTCAACCCTCGGAGAAGGCGGATTGAGGGACTTGGAAGGAAGGGGAGCCATGAAAGGCATATAGGAAAGTGAAAGAGGAGAGGGTCCGCCCCAAAGGTAAGGGACAAAAGGGGAAAACGGACCCAGCTCAGGAATCCCTCGGGGTCGCCAACTCCAGAACTCACCAGCCGTGAGACCCTGAGGGTGTAGCATTATCTAGGGTTCACCAAAAGTGGTGGGGCTACATACACCCGACCTCCTTGAGGGCCTTGAACAGAAGGCAGGAGAGAACATGAAAAGAAAAAGAAGGCTGACCCCTCGCAGAAGGAGGGAATCAGAAAAGATGAGAAAGGGCCAATTAAGGCGGGAAAGGAAGAGACTCCCTAGGCCTCGGATACCCTAATACCGTCGGGGTCAGAAAAGAACAAGAGTTGACCAAGTGAGGTCGACAGGAACGAAGACAGAGAGGAGCCCGGCACAAGTAAGTGGAAGCAATGCCGGACTCAGCTGGGGCCCCGTGGTCGCCAACCCACGTCCCACTAGATGTGAGCCCCTGAGGGATTGAGAGTTTTTCTTCCACCAAGTTAAAATATGCTTGCAGTCTACTGTTGGATCCATATATGTATATTTATCGACATCCTCTCTTTGATGAGAAGATGGTGATCGCCACTCACAAAATTTCTTGGCATGGGAGGGAAGAGCGTCTTCGTTCTGCTGACTGACTAAAAGAAAACACACTAATCAAAATTACACATTACTTTACAAGAGAAGGAAGCTATGAATGTTGTGCCCTTATACCAAACATACTGATATCTGACTTCGTGATGTAACCATTTACAGGGATATTATTGACGTCTAACTATTAATGAATATTGCACGGCTTGTTCATGGATAAATAAAACTCTATAAGTGCATTAGGCCCATATTTACAATTCATTAACTCACATTCTTTGCGAACGTATTGGTAAATTTGGTCTCTTCTGTCATCGCTCAACACAAGTAGTTCCTTAAACGATGGATGAAGGAATGTGACAGCATAATGTACATCTTGTAATTCATCATGCACCTTTTCTTTTAGGAATTGTTCTCCACGAATTTTTATTTTCTTTATAGGCTATAATACAAATTAAAATATTATTGGACATTTAGAATTGGCGGAACTCAACAGCAATAAAATGCGATATTTCAACCAGCATATATACATATATTACTTACAAAACTGTAAAGAAGTGTAATTGTTTGCATACCTCAGAATCAGCATCCAAAATTTCACATTTCTTTAGCAACGTGCAGATCCAGGGAACAGAAAGTGAAAGAGTGGGTTTCTTATCACCGTCAAAGTCGTCGGTGGCTTCCTTAAAAACCTCAAGAATGTTTATCAACTCATCCGTGAGGTTTATATTATGTAAAGAGAGCATTTCTTCCCTGCCTTTCTCCAATAAAATATCCAAATTATCCTGATGCTGAGAATTAAATGAGTGAAGAAGCATGTAAATGCCATTACATCTGGTTTCTATGTCCTGATTGAGCCCTTTCGGCAGTCTTGCAACCAAGCCAGATCTCTTCAGGAACTCCACAACTTTACGTGCGGTCTGAATGCAGTGAAAAACAAAGGGAGCTTCGGCAATCAGGAAAGTATGTTTTAATGTATGACGCAATGCATTAGACAAGGCAAACGTTCATGGTCCACAAGAGCCTTTCGTATGTTTGCCCCCTGATCGGTTACGAAAGTTACATCCTTAAGGTCGGTAGGGCTAATGCCAAATTCTGATATTTGATCCTCTAGTTCCGAAAGTATGTTTTTCCCGGTCTTTGTGATATCGGGAAACTTCGTTGTCAGTAGAACATCATTCCTTAGCTCCCACTTATCATTGATCTCAACAATACGTGTTGATGTCAAAGTAAGATAATGTGTTTTCCGATAATTACCTGTCCATAAGTCACAGGTCATTGAACACTCCTTATTTAGAATAGCTTATTTTACTTGCGGTATTATTTTCTGCCTTACTTCATCCGCCATTTCTTGTATATGCATAGACACTGTCCTTGGATGGGGTAAAACTTCAACCGCATCAACATTTCCGTATTTGGCCCCTATATTTATTAATTCCTGGGCAACCTGTCGGAAACTTTCACCTTCTACGGTATTGAACGGACGTAGATCTTTGGAACTCATTAATATACATTTATCCCGTAACTTGGTTTTGTCCTCCCGCGATACCGGGTTCGATGAAACATTTCTTGGCATTGTTCTACATTTATGTTTGTTCATTCCCGTTGTGCTAACCAAGTGTTGTAGCAAAGTTTTGCAACTCCCTTGTGTACACTGAACGAAACCAACAGGGGCATTTGTTTCACTACAAACTACAACCTGGGGAAGAGGAAATAGAAAAACTAATGACGGTCCAGAGAAGCCAACCTTCATTAAAAACAATTCAATATTTACCTTGGTCTACTAATAGAACAATACATCATGTAGCTCATAATAGCCCTCTCGAGACAATCCTATATCCGTTTAAATATTCCTCTTATTGTAGTTCATCCCCTATTTAATTATAAGCTGCACCTCGCCGTGCGAATATGCCTAAGAACGTAATTTGTTCATGTTGGTCTGGAGTAGATGATAACGATTTGAGAATTAATTCCACTTTATTTTGTCCAGCAGGCGCTCATTCGATCTGTTACTGCTTTTTCTATTAACTTCAGACTTCCATCTGCTAACTTCTTTAGTGAGAGAAGTCATGGTAAAAATATACTGCGAACTCAATTCAGTGTGATCTTCCTGGGGTGGATCACTTCATACTGCTTTAAATTTGTCAAATGTAAGAACGTGGAATGTTTTAAATTCCGGAGTTATTACAGAAGGCTTTGACTTTACACGTGCAGCGGCTTGAGTGACGTGTGCAGCAGCGTGAGTGAGTCTGCTTTTTCCTTTAAATAGATACTGTCGATAACGCCGAGAAAAAAGGAGTTCCGGTATTATCGAGACTCCCACTCAGTACCGGTATTATCGAGACTTAAGATTCTCGTTCAGCGGAGAGACCTGGCCTTTAGTGCGCTTGGTGGGGGACGATACTAGCCATGCGGAAACTTACGATCCCGATCGGAACTAGGGCAAATTTGCCCGGCTCTACCTCAGGCCTGATCACGAGACTGTTCTGAGAGTGTTCATACTATACTCTAAAGAGCGACAGGACGCCGCCAGGGCTTCCGGGGGCGTTTGCACCTTCGTTCGCTCTGACTGCTATAGTGAAGAGTTTCCACTAACCACTGATCTGGAAGCACATGCAGTTTGCGTGTCATTGCCTGTTATGACAACAGTTTGTAACGTGTACCTTCCACCGATCCAGACCCTTGATATTAATGACGTCTTTGATCTTGTCGATCAACTTCCAGCCCCTATCCTACTCGTGTGTGATTTTAACGCACATCACCCACAATGGGGATCACCATCCTCCTGCCCCAGAGGAAGGGACGTGGAGGGCTTAATTCAAGGATTGGATTTATCTCTATTAAATACAGGGGAAGCTACGCATTTTAGCTTAGCCCACGGCACGTACTCACAATTGACTTGAGTGTGTGTAGCCGTGCGCTGGTCCCCCTGTTTGGTTGGTATGTACACTAAGACCTCTGTGACAGTCATTTACCGGTCGTTCTTGCTCTTCTGAACCAGAAGCCCGTGGAGTTCCCCAGTCGTTGGATACTTAGGCGGGCAAATTGGCCCTCGTTTCAAGAACGAGCTGTGTTCGTTGATCTTGGTTGCCGGAGCATCGATGACGAGGTACAGCACATTTTCAATGTGCTTCTTGCTGCCGCCGAGGAATCTATTACATCTTTTTCTGGGACTCCTCGTCGCAAACTCGTCCCCTGGTGGACTGAGGATATTGCAGCGGCAGTAAGAGACCGTCGTCGCGTTCATAAGCATTATCGTCGACACCCAAACATGGCCAATTTGGTGGCGTTTAAGAAATTTCGTGCCAAGGCACGGTTTCTTATCCGCCAGAGTAAGAAACAATCATGGTAACGGTATGTGTCGTCCATGACGTCCATCAGACATCAAGTACTGTACCGGGAATTTCCATTGATCATGAATTGGTTACGGATCCTTATCGCGTTGCAAACCATCTCGTATCATATTTTGCGGTTCTGATAAATCTGCTCCAGATTTCGTTGCTTTGAAATGCGAGGCAGAACGCTCCCAGCTCTGTTTTGCTTCCCGCGCTTCGGAAGAGAACAACGTGCCCTTTACGGAGTGGGAACTCAGCGGAGCGCTGGCGCTCTGCAAGGACACGTCTCCCGGCCCGGATATAATATTCACAAACAGATGCTTACACACCTTAACGATGAGAACATTCGTTATTTGCTCAGGGTGTTAAACCGAATCTGGTTGGAAGGTGTGTTTCCAGCGCAATGGCAGGAAGGTATAATTATACCAATCCTGAAGCCCGATAAGGATCCCAATTTGACAGGGAGTTAGAGACCTATTTGTCTCGAAATGGTCTATGCAAGCTCCTTGAGAGGATGATCAATCGGCGACTGGTGTGGGTCCTAATGAAACGAGGACACCTGTCTGAATACCAGTGTGGTTTCAGGGCGTCTCGGAGTACCAACGACCATCTGGTACGCCTGGAGACCGCCATACAGGACGCTTTTCTCCGGAGACAACACCTAGTCGCTGTTTACTTTGAACTCGAGAGCGCCTATGACACCACTTGGCGTTATGGCATCCTCTCTACCCTGCAACAATGGAAATTCCGAGGTAACTTACAGGTCTTTATTGCGAATTTTCTGTCCCTTCGCCTATTCTGTGTCCGAATAAGGAGGACATATTCGCAATATTACGTACAGGAAAACCTAGTCCCACAGGGATCGGTGTTTAGCGTAACATTATTTGCGATTGCCATAAACAGTATAGTCGCTGCTAATGGCCCAGCGGTGGTACCGTCGATATGTAGACGACTTCGCTCTACATTACGGTGCGCAAAATATGGCGATCGCTGAACGACAGCTACAAGAAGCTATTCGGAGAGTGTAACGTGGACACTAGAACATGACTTTCGGTTCTCTACCGCTAAGACCTCGGTTGTCCATTTCTGCCGAAAGCGCACTCTTCATCCTGATCCTGAGCTTTATCTGGGAAATGTAGCTTTGCCTGTTGTTGCTACGTACCGGTTCCTTGGGCTCCTTTTCAATCAGAAGTTAACGTGGGAGCCACACGTGCGGTGTTTGAAAACTGCCTGTGCTAAGAAGCTCAACATGTTGCGGTTTCTTCCCCAGCGGCTCACATCTAGTGGGACGTGGGCTGGCGACCACGGGGCACCAGCTGAGTCTGGCATTGCTTCCACTTACTTGTGCCGGGCTCCTCTCCGTCTTCTTTCCAGTCGACCTCTCTTGGTCAACTCTTGTTGTCTTCCGACCCCGACGGTATTAGGGTATCCGAGGCCTAGGGAGTCTCTTCATTTCCCGCCTTAATTGGCCCTTGTCTCATCTTTTCTGATTCCCTCCTGCGAGGGGTCCGCCTTCTTTTTAGCCCCCCAGGGGCTCACTTCTAGTGGGCGTGGGTTGGCGACCACGGGGCCCCAGCTGAGTCCGGCATTGCTTCCACTTACTTGTGCCGGGCTCCTCTCTGTCTTCTTTCCTGTCGACCTCACTTGGTCAACTCTTGTTCTCTTCTGACCCCGACGGTATTAGGGTATCCGAGGCCTAGGGAGTCTCTTCCTTTCCCGCCTTAATTGGCCCTTTCTCATCTTTTCTGATTCCCTCCTTCTGCGAGGGGCCAGCCTTCTTTTTCTTTTCATGTTCTCTCCTGCCTTCTGTTCAAGGCCCTCAAGGAGGCCGGGTGTATGTAGCCCCACCACTTTTGGTGCACCCTAGATAATGCTACACCCTCAGGGGCTCACGGCTGGTGAGTTCGGGAGTTGGCGACCCCGAGGGATTGCTGAGCTGGGTCCGTTTTCCCCTTTTGTCCCTTACCTTTGGGGCGGACCCTCTCCTCTTTCACTTTCCTGTATGCCTTTCATGGCTCCCCTTCTTCCAAGTCCCTCAATCTGCCTTCTCCGAGGGTTGAGGGTATTTCTTTTCCTTCTGTCCTTTTATTTGCCTTATTCTCCTTTAATTTTCCATTTCTTCTTCTAGTATGTAGGTTAGTAGTTAGTTTTAGTTTTAAGTTCGCTTTTCATTTTCATCTTCACGATCACCCAAACCATCAGGGGCCGATAACCTAGATGTTAGGCCCCTTAAAACAACAATTATCATCATCATCATCATCATCATCTTTTTTAGCCTACCTTTCACATTTTGCAAAAATGAGGAAAAAGTAGTCTTATTAGATCGAGCAAATGTGTATCTGTCTGACTGTGTGTATGTCCCCCCCCCCCCTATCAACTCCTAAACGGCTGCAGCAATCGAAACAAAATTTGGTAGGAGTAAAGATCTATACCTGAATATCTCACGGCCATATTTGAAAATGATGTCAGTGCTACCAACTGTTGAAAAATCGCAATTGAAATTTGAGCTCCATGTTGGATATCTTGGAAGGTATGAATGCGAGCTATTTCAAAATTTGCACACATGTAGATACTAATATTTCAGTTTAATTTCCAGGAGGCCATACATGGCAGTGTTGCCAAACTGATTATAAGCCTGCTGATAGGTCCAAATTATAAATGCATATAACTTCTACACTATCAATTGGATTTTAACCAAATTTTGTATGTGCTACTGTACATAAACATATATGACTGAGCGTATTCTTAAGAGCCACTTGGGCTGCCAACTGTTAATAAATGCTCTCAATTTTTTAATCCAAATACCCATATATCAGAAAGTATGCAAGCCGACAGCTTTAAACTATGCACACGTATAGTTCCTGACATTCTATATTAATTTGGAGTAACTTATATACGTCAGTGCTACCAACATGATTCTAAGCCTGCTGAGAGGTCCAAATTTAAATGCATGTAACTTCTGTACTATCATTTGGATTTCAACCATATTTCGTGTGTGCTATGTGTACCATAACAGATATGACTATGCCGATTCTTAAGAGTAACCAGGGCTGCCAACTGTTAATAAATACTGTCTCTACTTTTGTTACCCTAATATCGATATATCAGAAAGTATACAAGCCAATAGCTCTTAACTGTGCACACGTATAGTATCTGGCATTCTTGATTAATTTGGAGTAACTAATTAATATAGGCCTACGCCAGTGGTGCCAACATGATTCTAAGCCTGCTGATAGGTCCAGTTTTAAAATGCATGGAACTTCAATACTAACTAACGGATTTCATTCCAAATTGACACAACAATAGATCATATTATTTCAGATTATTTCTGACCAATACATGCATGTCATTGTTGCCAACATGATTTTACGCGCACTGTTAGATCCAATGTTTAACTGCATGTAACTTCCATTTTATCCATTGGACTTTAACTAAATGTTGTATACTGTACATTAAGAGATGGAACTAAGAATATATTCAGTTACCAGGGCTGCCAACTGTAGTTCTCTATTAGGCTACATTATGCCAGGTAAACAGTATTTCGAACTAATTAGAAATGTCGATATTACCAACTTAATTTCGTCATTATCCTAGATGATCCATATAGATTAATCATTGGCATGAATCTTAAATTTTAAGAAAAGTAGGCTCTTTAGTTCGTCACAGAACTTCTTGTTCCTTTCATGTTATCTCCTGCCTTCTGCTCAAGGCCCTTCAGGAGGCAGGGTGTATGTAGCGCCAATACTTTTGGTGCACCCTAGATAATTCTACACCCTCAGGGGCTCAAGGCTGGTGAGTTCGGGAATTGGCGACCCCGAGGGATTACTGAGCTGGGTCCGTTTTCCCCTTTTGTCCCTTACCTTTGGGGAGGACCCTCTCCTCTTTCACTTTATATCTGCCTTTCATGGCTCTCCTTCCTTCCAAGTCCCTCAATCCGGATTCTTCGAGGGTTGAGGGCATTTCTTTTCCTCCTGTCCTTTAATTGTCTTATTCTCCTTTTTTTCCATTTCTTCTTCTAGTATGTTGGTTGGTAGTTAGTTTTAATTATAGTTTACATTTCATTTTCATCTTCACGATCACCCAAACCATTAGGGGCCGATAACCTAGATGTTAGGCCCCTTAAAACAACAATCATCATCATCATCATCATCATCATCAATTTTCAATCTAAATTGCATTTTGTAAGTATCGTCCATCCAATTGAGTAGTTTGAATCTACCATACATTTTGTTAGCATTTTCAATTTCAATTGCATTTTTTAAGTATTTTGAATATCAATTGCACTTGGTGATTATTTGTAATCTGAAATGTGCTTTCGTTAGTCTAAATTGCCATTGTGTATTTTCAACCTCAATTGCATATTGTACGTATTTTCAAATCATTTGCATTTTGTAAGTATTTTGTGTTTCACGTGCATTTTGTAAGTATTTCGACTGTACATTGCATTTTGTAGATATTTTGAACTTAACCTACATTTTGTGCGTATTTTTCAATCTATTTCTTGTGTGAGTATTTTCGTTCTAAATTCCCTTTTGTAAGTATTACCGCTTTCCATTTTGTGAGTAGTTTCAATCTGAGTTCCCTTTTGTAAGTACGTATTTTCTTTCTCACTTAATTTTCGTTCTGGTTTCCACTTCATTGACATGTTGGCCATCACCCAGACCATTAGGGGCCGATAACCTCGATGTTAGGCCCCTTTAAACAACAATTATTGACAGGCGTGGAGACCACAAAACCACGCACACAGTCGGTGGCGAGACAAGGGAACTTAAAAGAGCTCTCCTCGATGGCGCAGAATAGGGACTGGGCTCAAAGGACGTGGACCCTAACCTATGTTGGGTCTTTTATCGCATCAAGAATTAGATGGAGAATTAACCATGAAATGACAACACGTTTCAAGTAAAGGTTGTATATGGATAAATTTAATATCAAAAGAACATGGTAAAACATAAGGAGAACGAGGGGCGCATGAGGATGATAACGGGGCTGGAATAAAGGTAAAACATAAAATATAAAATCACGCAATCAAAGAAATATCAAAAGGAGAAGAAGATCTTGAGATAGAGAAGCCTAATACTCGGTAGATTGAAGATCGTTCGGAAATGACTCGTATTTGACGCGTTACAATTTTAAGGTCTCTTTTGACGCTATGTTCATATAGCGGTCACTAGTAGAATGTCTGAGCGATCGTATATAATCGGCTCATCTTGTCAAAAAGAAAGCGCCCCATAGCGAATATCTTCTCGACTAATGGAACTGATAACAACAATATACGTCAGAGATTTGTTGGATTGAGATGAAAATCGAGAACCATGATGTCTGGTTTAAAATCTGTAAGACCCAAAAATGTTCTGAAATTAAGTTCGGAAATTACCGTATATATAAATATGTGAAGAACGTTCTCGCTCTCAATTCTATTCGTCATGCTTATTCAATTGGAGACCTGGTTGTAGCATGAAAATGTATACATATGTATTTTGAAGCTGCCGACGAGATCTTCGGACCATCTCTTACATATTTTGAAGTGTCAACATGCATAAATATGTGTAACGTGAAGTTAGGTTAATATAAATTTTGTCCACCAACTTTCAAGTGTTAACTTGTCCCCTTTCTAGATGGGAGGTCGTTGATATTATTTTTGGTTATTCTGTTTGTACTTGTTCCTCCCTTTTATATAGAAAGCGTATTGAGGAACCTTATTGTTTTTGTGGTTAATCGTTTTAGGGTCTCTTGTTGGTGATTTTCCTTCTTGTATTTTCGTTTTATGTATTATTTTCCCTACGTGTGTTTCAAGTTTGCTTTGCTGAATAATTAAATGACTAGGAGGGTGGAAAGTGACTTCGGGCGTTACCCTGAGGAGATGATGTTATTTGTATGAAGATGTGGAAGCCACGAAGGATTAATGTCGTGAGCTGTTTTGTTGTATTGTGATACTTGTTTTGTAAGGGCCTCGCCACCCTTCTGGTTATTTCCTTATAAGCTGTGTTCTTATCTTATGGGTGGGTTAATGTCATTCGCGTAAGTGGGGCTCGACTGAATTCCGAGGGTCATGTCAGTCCTGTTCTTGTTTTGCGCGGCTTCAGTCGAGAAACGACACGCTTATTAAATGAGACGTGTGGGTTACTCTTTCGAGATGGTAGAATGTGTGTTCATTGTACGTGTCCGGGACTGCAATCGGCCCCATCTTGTCTCCCATAAGAAAACCGAGTCACGTGCTTTCTTCCGAAAAGGAGATTTATTCAGGAAGTATGTGAAGTCATTTTGTAATTTATGTTTTTTGGGTGTGTCTGTAGGAAGCTTTCGTTTTAAGGGAATTGATTGTCATATATGTAGTCTTGTGATTAGTAATGCCTCGTTGGTTTTGTTCGTCATTTGCGTGTGTTGGGTTTTGAAGTGACATACTTTGTTTTAAAGGGTGGCATTTTTCTATTCTTGGGTTTCTTGACTTCATAAGCTTCCTAGAAGATTTCTCCTGACTACGTTATGTAGTCAGTCTGTGGTGGGAAGAAAGTACTATTTACACTATTGTTAACTTGTTTTTTTTCTGCTCCGTTCATTAATTTGAGTTCCTCTTTGAACGACCTCCAATCTACGTTGAGTTCCTCTTTGAACACGTTAGGCATCTCTCGGTATTCGTACTTCGTGCCAGTAATGGCAACAGTATGTAACGTGTATATCCCGCCTGATTCTCAACTGGATTACAACCAGCCGATGGATCTAGTCTCTCAGCTGCCCCCCTCCTTTTCTCCTTCTGGGAGATGTTAATGCCCACAACACCATCTGGGGCTCCGCTACCACTAGCGGTAGAGGGAGAGATTTTGAGAGACTAATCAGTCGGCTGGACCTGTGTTTGTTGATCACAGGGGAACCTACGCACTTCTCTATTGCACACGGCACTTATTCAAGTGTCGACATCACCTTGTGCAGTCGTGCTCTGGTTCCCCTGCTACAGTAGGGTGTACTCAACGAACTTTGTAATAGTGACCATTTCCCGATTATCGTTTCTCGTCCGAACCAGAGAGCCATCGAGTTACCAATTCGATGGCAATCCGTCGGGCTTATTGACTACCTTTCACAGCACTTGCGGTTTTTTGCCGATGATACCTTTGGAAGTGTCGGTGATCATACCATTTACATAACGAATGATATTTTGCTGCCGCAGAGGAAACTATTCCTTCATCATCCGGCAACTCCCGCCGGAAGCTTGTACCTTGGTGGACAGCTGAGATTGCAGCAGCCATTAAAGATCATCGACATGGCCAACCGTATCACCTTCAAAAGGATGCGTGCTAGAGCCCGATATCTGATTCGGGAGAGTAAGAAAACGATTTTGGAAAAGTATGTGCCGTCTATGACGGCATATACTCCTTCATCTGAAGTGTGGACTAAGCTTCGTCGGATCTCCGAACTCACGACATCATTTACGATACCGGGAGTCTCCATCAACGAAGACATCATCACGGACCATCTCGCTGTTGCCAACAGTATTGGATCGCACTGGGAGTTACGATCTAATATTTCTGACTCTGAAGCGGGAGGCAGAGTTCACCCCCTGTCCTTTGCCACTGTTGCAACGGAGTCCTACAATGTACCATTCTCGAATGGTAACTGCGCAGTGCGCTTGCACTGTGCAGGGATACGGCTCCTGGACCGGATAACATACATAATCTAATGTTAAAACATCTGTGCGATTCCAATATATGAGGCACGTCCAGAAAGTAAGTTCCGTTTGGTAATAAAATTAAATTGTACAGATACAGAAAAAATATTTATTGCACAACATTCTACACCTCTTAAACTACTTTTCCACATAACTGCCGAACTTTTGCAGGCATTTGTCATAGCGTGGCACACGTTTTGGATACCTTCTTCATAGAAGTTTGCCGCCTGTGTCTTCAACCAGTTGGAAACATCTTCTTTCAGCTCATCGTCATTGTTGAAGTGTTGACCGCCAAGGAAAGACTCGAGATGTGTGAACAGATGAAAGTCGCTAGGAGCGAGGTTAGGGATGTACGGAGGGTGGTCAAACACGTCCCAGCCAAATCCCTGTAGGAGGTTTTTCGTCACATTTGCAGTGTGTGGTCGTGCGTTGTCGTGAAGAAAAACAACACCTATTGACAGCAACCCTCGGCGCTTATTCTGTATTGCGCGGCGCAATTTCCTAAGTGTCTCGCAGTAAGCATCTGCGTTGATTGTTTCACCACGCGGTAAGGAATAAATGAGTAAGATGCCTTTCCAGTCCCAGAAGACTGTGCACATCATTTTCCGAGGTGTCAAGATTTGTTTCGTCTTAACCTTTGCTGGGGATGAAGGGTGCCTCCATCCTCCATTCCATTGATTGACGCTTACTTTCAGGGGTGTCGTAAGAAACCTAAGTTCCATCTCCTGTGACGATCTATGTCAGAAATTCTTCACCACCTTCATTGTAACGGGTCAAAAACTGAAGTGCACTACCCATCCGTTTTGTTTTGTTTTGCTCCGTAAGAATCTTTGGTACCCAACGTCGGCAAAGTTTACGAAAGCTTAGTTTTTCGGTAACAATTTCATGAATTAGTGATCGTGAGATTTGGGGAAATTCCATAGCGAGAGCACTAATCGTAAACCTGCGGTTTTCCCGGATCTTGTCATCAATCGCGTGAACCAGTTCTTCCGTAACCAAAGATGGACGCCCACTTCGTTCTTCATCGTGTACTTCACTACGTCCTTCATTGAACTGTCGGACCCATCTTCTCGCCATTGAATCACTCATCGCATTTTGTCCATACACTTCGCAAATTTGCCGATAAATTTCAATTGGTTTCACTTTCCTAGCATTCAGAAAACGAATCACAGATCTGATTTCACAAGCGGCGGGATTTTCTATCAACACCGACATTGTAGTCTACGAGTAAACATGCACAACAACGCGTACGTGGCTGCCAGCGCTCTCCAAATGGTGTACGTTTCTTCTCCTTGATACAGAGCGTCTACCGAGCATATGCGGAACTGCGCTGCAGCGGAACGTACAACTAGTTGAAGACACAGGCGGCACTCGTCTATGAAGAAGGTATACAAAAACTCGTGCCACGCTACGTCAAATGCCTGCAACATTTCGACAGTTATGTGGAAAAGTAGTTTAAGGGTTGTAGAATTTTGTGCAATAAATAATTTTTCTGTATCTGTACACAATTTAATGTTATTACCAAACGGAACTTACTTTCTGGACGTACTTCGTAAAACAACTGTTGATCCTCTTCAATCGTATTAGAGGCCTATAACCTAGATGTTAGGCCCCTTAAAATAACAATTATCATCATAATCATCAACTTCAATCGTATATGGATTGAAGGGGAGTTTCCATCTCAATGGCGAGAGGGGATCGTGATACCGATTCCCAAGGCTGGAAAAGATCCCAAGTTTGTAAGCAGCAATATGCCCATTTGTCTTACAAATGGCCTATCCAAGCTGCTGGAGAAGATGGTAAACCGTCGACTGGTGTGGTTCTTGGAAAAGAGAGGTCTCCTGCCAGAGTACAAGTGTGGGTTTCGCTCTCATATGTCCACCACCGACCATCTGGTACGACTTGAAAGCGCCGTACAGGAGGCATTTTTCCGAAAGCAGCGCCTAGTCTCGGTCTTCTTTGACCTCGAAAAAGCCTACGACACCACATGGCACTACGGGATCCATTCCACCCTTCACGAGTGGGGACTCCGTGGACATCTACCTACTTTCATTACGAATTTCATGTCCGTCCGGCTCTTCCGTGTAAGGGTCGGTAGGACATTATCGCAATATTATACCCAAGAAAACTGAGGACCTCAGGGTTCTGTGCTGAGTGTCACCTTGTTCACGGTGCCATAAACGACATTGTTGCCGCCGCCGGGCCCACGGCAGTTCCATCGCTGTATGTAGACGATGTAGCTCTGCATTACAGGTCTGGAAGTATGGCAATCGTGGAACGGCAATTGCAGCTAGCTATTAACCGGGTCGACGGGTGGGCTCACCACGGGGGTTTTCGTTTTTCTGAAGCGAAAACCTCGGTCGTCCATTTTTGTCGGCTCCGGATGCTACATTTGTGACTGTACCAAGTCATAAGGGATCGAACCCTCATTTGCTGGACATAAGATTTTGTTGAATCAAGTATATATTTTTATTTGACGCTTTGAGATGATGTATTACAATTTTTTAGAGTGTATTATGTGACATGATTGATTTCGATTTAATTGGTTTAGTTATAAGATGTGAATTTATAGGCAGGACTCAAGTCAGGATTTTGTTCAATGTTATATTATATTTATTTGAGAGGCTGGAAATTGTACATATGTGAGACTATTACAAGTCGTTTACTTGAAACACTTCCTGGTAAGGAGTATTCTGAGCAAGGGTTTTACCCTGGCCGGGTAAACCCGGGTGACTCATGCAGGTAGAGCCTGAGTAGATGATGATGATGATAATTGTTGTTTTAAGGGGCCTAACATCTAGGTTATCGGCCCCTGATGGTTTGGGTGATCGTGAAGATGAAAAAGAAAAGCGAACTTAAAACTAAAACTAACTACTAACCTACATACTAGAAGATGAAATGGAAAACTAAAGGAGAATAAGGCAAATAAAAAGACAGAAGGAAAAGAAATGCCCTCAACCCTCGGAGAAGGCGGATTGAGGGACTTGGAAGGAAGGAGAGCCATGAAAGGCATATAGGAAAGTGAAAGAGGAGAGGGTCCGCCCCAAAGGTAAGGGACAAAAGGGGAAAACGGACCCAGCTCAGGAATCCCTCGGGGTCGCCAACTCCCGAACTCACCATCCGTGAGCCCCTGAGGGTGTAGCATTATCTAGGGTGCACCAGAAGTGGTGGGGCTACATACACCCTGCCTCCTTAAGGGCCTAGAGCACAAGGCAGGAGGTAAAAGGAAGAGAAAAAGAAGGCTGACCCCTCGCAGAAGGAGGGTATCAGAAAAGATGAGACAAGGGCCAATTAAGGCGGGAAAGGAAGAGACTCCCTAGGCCTCGGATACCCTAATACCATCGGGGTCAGAAGAGAACAAGGGTTGACCAAGTGAGGTCGACAGGAAAGAAGACAGAGAGGAGCCCGGCACAAGTAAGTGGAAGCAATGCCGGACTCAGCTGGGGCCCCGTGGTCGCCAACCCACGCCCACAAGATGTGAGCCCCTGGGGGGAGCCTGAGTAGATTTGGCATCGATGTGTTGAGGGTGTGGTTTGGTGGAGTGATGTGTGATGCTTCCATTGGCTGAACCCATTGAAGGACGGGAATTTAACCACGAGTCTGGAGGGGAGGGCAAGTTTGTTATAATGATCAGGCGGGCTGTCCTGAGGACTTACTTCTGACTTCTTACTTAGAATTTTGGGTAGGATGGTCGTGAGACCGAGTGACGTGTGGTAGAAGTCAGCCAGGGACTGCTATCTGATAGGATGTTTGGACTTAGTGAGAGGTGTTTGGTTATGCTGGATCGTCTCAGGGAATTGAAGTATTTCTGGACAATCACAATATCGTGATAAGAGTTTCACACTGAGCCGCAGGTTACAGCACAGTTACCTATAAGCTGTCGGTCTCGAAAAGCGTAAAGTGTTGGAAACTCAAGTCTGTTTGCTAATATTCGAGGGCCATTTCAATTATTTTATCTACGGTATACGGGTGAAAAATGCCACGTATCATTAAATACAGCTGCGAATCAGGGTCTGAATTCACCAAACAAATTCAGAGCTCTACTACAAAGTACAATATGCAAGTAAAGAGTTCAGCTCATACGAGTATGAAATTCTACATGGTTAACCTCGATAGTATTCAACAAGTAAACGGGATACGTGTGAATAAGTTAGCTACAGTGACAGTAATTAGGATTGATTTTATGGGAATGCCCCAGAATCAGTAGAGTAATTCATCAAGCCAGCCAGCCATCATCGGTGAGTAACAAGCTGCAACATCCAGAATCCTTGTGTGTATGTCATATAGAGTATGTCAATGTATATATGATAGGGAAATTATTCGTCCAGTCTGTATTTGGCCAGGGTTCTGCCAAGTGTTATTTATGTCAGGTATCAAAATATATATTAAATTTATCAGATATTTAGTGTTTTTATATTGTGCGGTCACCGGTGTAGTTAGGTGTGAATGTTTATTGCTGCTGTTTATATCGCACAGGTGTTTAACCCCCACGCACCCCGTACCTATATAAGTATTGAGAGGCGGGAAAGTTACACATTTACACCCTGAACTACATCTAATGGATGCTGCGTTGCCGTTGGTCGACACTTATCGCTTCCTGGGGCTCCATTTTGACAGGAAATTAACGTGGCAGCACCATATACGGCAACTACAAACGGCGAGTCTCAGGAAACTGAACATGCTCAAGTCTCTTAGTGGCACTATTTGGGGGGCTGACCGTCCGGTGCTGCTACGGTTCTACCAAGCCCTCGTCCTGTCCCGGCTAGACTATGGTTCTGCGGCATACGGTTCAGCAAGGCCGGCAACCTTGAAAATGCTGGCCAGTATGCACCATAATGGCGTGCCTCCCGGACCAGCCCGATACCCAGCCTATTCGCCTATTCCACCTTTAAATTATAGATGCCAACATATGCTTTTAGCATATGCTGCCAATGTGCATCAAATGCCGCAACATCCGAGCTATCGAGCTCTCCTCTGTACCCAATACCACCAGAGGTACGCCAACCATCCTCATACCACTCGGTCGTTATTAGACTCGATAGCGCTGGTGTACTGAAATAGGAGTGGCTGTAGGTCCCTGTATGATCCAGACACCTAGCGAGGTGCCTCCGTGGTAAGTCCAGCGTCCGGAAATTCGGTTAGATCTAGACCGAGTTCCTAAGGTGAACACGTATGCCTCCGTTAACCGGAGGCAGTTCCACAGCATAGTTCACCAATTTCCGTATGCTGGTATTGTATACACGGATGGTTCGAAGGTTGACGAGAAGGTGGGTTGTGCTTATGTAATTGATGGTGCAAATACCAAAATCTTTTTGCCTGAGGCCCGTAGTGTGTTTACTGCGGAGCTCGTTGCCATCTGTGAAGTTCTACCGGATGCACGAAACCACTTTCTCGTGTGTACCGACTCTGAGTTCGTTGCAATCAATTGCTACATGTTTCCCGCAAAACCCCCACGAATCCACGACCTACTTTTTCTTATTTATTGGTAAGCAATTGACCTACAGTATGCATCATTAGTTTTACATCTCTGAATGTAATAAAATATTAGTCACTTTTCATAAAAAGTTCACTTAAAGAGTTCACAAGAAGTTCTCCACTCATGTTCTGAACCGTTGTAATCATTTCTTGCATTTCCATATTCCCCATTAGTGTCTTATAACCTGAAGTTATAAATAGGAATGCTCTCTCACAAGGATCAGACCCTTCGTTGCTCGTATTAGCCATATCATTGAGCTCATTTATGACGTCACTGTAGATCGAAACGAGCTTTCTTCTTCAGCTGTTCTATGTTCACATTTCCGTCGTCGTCCATCACGTTAAAAGCTTGGATCATGCACGAAATAAATAATTTGGGATTGTTTTGTATATATTTGCATCTAACATCTTTATAGAACTGGATCAAATCATTCCGAGTTGTGTTGGTTTTTGAGAGATAGTTTTCAGTGTTTGTAACGAAACATCCCCTCAGTACAGTTTCAAAATTTGGCCGACACATCCGACAATCAAAACTCAAACAGATGCGTTGAAATCTTTTGTACACTTTCGCTTTGAAACATTATCCAGCGTATTCTTCTGATGGAACTTACAAAATCCCTTAAGGTGCCCCCACCCGTTTCGT
Source organism: Meconema thalassinum (assembly GCA_946902985.2). Classification (NCBI taxonomy): domain Eukaryota; kingdom Metazoa; phylum Arthropoda; class Insecta; order Orthoptera; family Tettigoniidae; genus Meconema; species Meconema thalassinum. The sequence continues at coordinate 357,601,848 of OX336392.1, forward strand.
GCGCTGTTATGTTCCAATCCACTGCTGCCGCTATAAACCAAGTTACAGCGTTTTGTTTTGGTTTCCCAGCAAGTTCAAAATCGCAAACCATTATGCGCTACTACTAGCCGGGTAGTGACGCGCTGACACTCGAATCACCTTTTTGTGGATTCGAAGCTAGCTGACCGTATACCAAGTAAACAGAGAGCGATCAAGGGACTACTCGCTTGTTGGAGCTCTTTCCGGTTACGGAGAGAGTCCGTCATTTTGTGTAGGCTGAGGATAGGTCATACAAGATCCACCCACTCGTACCTAATGAGAAGGGAAGACTACCCCCCCCCCCCCCCCCCCCCTTTGTACCTGTGGAGCCGTGGCCCACATTTTAACCGAGTGTGTGAATCTTGCTGACCTACGAAAAAACCTTGGTTTGGAGATGACGCGGTGGCTGCTGATCGCGTTATCTGCTTTATAAGTGAGGGTGGGTTAGGGTCAGCAATCTAAATTTTCCTGTGTAAATTGACTTAACGACTTGTTCGTTTTTGAATGATAATTTTTAGCCTATTTTCATTTATGAAAAAATAGGCTTATGAGATCACCTTTTGCCCGCGTGTGTGTCTGTGTGTGCATGTGTGATGGTGTGTGCCTCCCCCTAATAAAATCTAAACGGCTGGACCGATTTCAATGAAACTCTGTAAGTTCATAGCACTATTCAGGACGACGTCGACCGTGCCCTTCAAATTTTGTTATGTCTCACCAATCCAACATGGCGGCTGTGCGAAATGTTTCACCAGCATTCAATATCTCCAAAACTATTACCGATATCACCCTAGAATATTTTACGGTGATTATGATGCTAATTGTGTTAAGGGGCCTAACATCTAGGTTATCGGCCCCTAATGGTATGGGTGATCGTGAAGATGATAATGAAATGTAAACTATAATTAAAACTAACTACTAACTTATATACTAGAAGAAGAAATGGAAAACAAAAGGAGAATAAGGCATATAAAGGACAGGAGGAAACGAAATGCCCTCAACCCTCGAAGAATGCGGATTGAGGGACTTGGAAGGAAGGAGAACCATGAAAAGAAGATAGGAAAGTGAAAGAGGAGAGGGTCCACCCCACAGGGAAAACCGGACCCAGCTCAGGAATCCCTTGGAGTCGCCAACTCCTGAACTCACCAGCCGTCAGCCCCTAAGGGTGTAGCAATATCTAGGGTGCACCAGAAGTGGTGGGGCTACATATACCCTGCCTCCTTGAGGGCCTTGAGCACAAGGCAGGAGGTAACAGGAAAAGAAAAAGAAGTCTGACCCCTCGCAGAAGGAGGGTATCTGAAAAGATGAGAAAAGGACCAATTACGGCGGGAAAGGAAGAGACTCCCTAGGCCTCGGATACCCTTATAACGTCGGGGTCGGAAGAGAACAACAGTTGACCAAGTTAGGTCGACAGGAAAGAAGACTGAGAGGAGCCCGTCACAAGTAAGTGGAAGCAATGCCGAACTCAGATGGGGCCCAGTAGATGTGAGCCCCTGGGAGAACCGACATCTAACTTCGATCAATTGTTTGCATAACATCAAGACGGCGGCTGTGCGAAATATTTCACCGGCATTCTATATCTCTGAAACTATTAGCGGTACCACCCTGAAATTTTGTACGGAGATAAAAGGCACTACTGGAAGTTCATCTAAAAGACTTTCAAAAACCGGTTAACTACAAAACGAATATGGCGGCCAACAAAGTTGAAAATTTTAAATGGACTTTTCTCGCGATTTAATGATCCAAACGCAATGAAACTTGTACAGCAAATGTTTATACACATTGTAATGTCCTGGTATCTAATTTAGTTCAATTGTTTACATAACCTCAATGATGATGGTAATTGTTGTTTTAAGGAGCCTAACATCTAGGTTATCGGCCCCTAATGATCTGGGTGATAGCGAAAATGAGAATGAAATGGAAACCAGAACGAAATTTATGTGAGACGGAAAATACGTACAAAAGGGAATTTAGAACGAAAAGATTCACAAAAAGAATAGATTGAAAAAGACCCACAAAACGTAGGCTAGATTAAAAATACGTACAAAATGCAATGTAGCGTCGAAATACTTACAAAATGCAATTGAAATAGAAAATACACAATGCAATTCAGGTTGAAATAGGCCCTATCCCAGTTCCAATCCAAATAATTCACAAAGTGCAATTGGAATTCAAAATACTTACAAAATGCAAGGTAGATTCAAACGACTCATGTGGATTGACAATACTTACGAAATGCAATTTAGATTCAAAATACCCACAAAATGCAATTGAGAATCAAAATATGTGCAAAATGCCCAACAAACAAAATGCAATTTAGATTCAAAATTCGTGCAAAATGTGCTTTTGGTTGAAAATACTTACAAAATGCAATTGAAATTCAAAATACTCACTAAAAGCCCGCCTACCTGTATTGAAAAACTTACTAAAAAGCAATTTAAATTGTCAATCTTTACAAAATGCAATTGAGGTTGAAAACAATCGCGAGATGTAATTTAGATCGAAAAAACTTACAAAATGCAACGTAGATCAAAAATGCCTTAAAAATCGCTAAAAGGGAATATAAATACACGGTGAACCAAGTAACGAAAAACAGGGCGGGAATCTTAAAGAGAAAAGGAAATATAAGGAGGAGAGGAGAGGAGTGGAGAGGGGATCCGCCCCAAAGGTAAGGGACAAAAGGGGGAAAACGAACCCTGCTCAAGAATCCCTCGGGGTCGCCTACTCCCGAACTCACCATCCGTGATGATGATGATGATAATTGTTGTTTTAAGGGGCCTAACATCTAGGTTATCGGCCCCTGATGGTTTGGGTGATCGTGAAGATGAAAATGAAAAGCGAACTTAAAACTAAAACTAACGACTAACCTACAGACTAGAAGAAGAAATGGAAAACTAAAGGAGAATAAGGCAAATAAAAGGACAGAAGGAAAAGAAATGCCCTCAACCCTCGGAGAAGGCGGATTGAGGGACTTGGAAGGAAAGAGAGCCATGAAAGGCATATAGGAAAGTGAAAGAGGAGAGGGTCCGCCCCAAAGGCAAGGGACAAAAGGGGAAAACGGACCCAGCTCAGGAATCCCTCGGGGTCGCCAACTCCCGAACTCACCATCCGTGAGCCCCTGAGGGTGTAGCATTATCTAGGGTGCACCAGAAGTGGTGGGGCTACATACATCCTGCCTCCTTAAGGGCCTTGAGCACAAGGCAGGAGGTAAAAGGAAAAGAAAAAGAAGGCTGACCCCTCACAGAAGGAGGGAATCAGGAAAGATGAGACAAGGGCCAATTAAGGCGGGAAAGGTAGAGACTCCCTAGGCCTCGGATACCCTAATACCGTCGGGGTCAGAAGAGAACAAGAGTTGACCAAGTGAGGTCGACAGGAAAGAAGACCGAGAGGAGCCCGGCACAAGTAAGTGGAAGCAATGCCGGACTCAGCTGGGGTCCCGTGGTCGCCAACGCACGTCCCACTAGATGTGAGCCCCTGAGGGAACATAACCTCAAGATGGCGGTTGTGCGAATTTTAAAATTAAGTTTTTGTTTCTTGTGTCGTGATCATGCGATCGAAGTGAAAGTTTGAATAATGAACCTACGCAATAATTTTCCTTTAATGGTACTTGACTCTATGGCCTATGTATATAACAATCCAGCATGGCGACCATCCGAAATATTTAGATGGATCTCAATTTATACGAATCTATTACAGCAATCAAACTAAATTTTTTAATGTTCATAGGGGCTATGAACATAAGTTCACCTATAGGACTTTAAATAACCTGGTGATCACAAATCCAACATGGCGGTGACGCGAAGTATAAATATTCACATGGTCGTTTCTCGGAATTTATTCATCCGAGTGCAGTGACACTTGATACAGTAAATCCTTATACAAATGTTAATCCACTGGCATGTAATGTTTTTCAATTGTTCCATAACCACAAGATGGCAGCTGTGCGAAATTTTAAAATATCGTTTTAACTTTTCGTGTCCTAATCATGCGATTGAAGCTTGAATACTACACGTACACAATAATCTTCATGTAACAGTACATAACTCTTAAGACTTACATATATAAATATCCAACATGGCGACCATCCGCAATATTTAGTCGGTTCTCGATATCTACGAATCTATTACAGCAATCAAACTGAAATTTTGTATGTTGATAGAAGCAATTAACATAAGTAGGATATATGAAAATGGAATGTATAGTTCTTCACGGAGCTACTTGTTTAGTTTTTCCGTAATTTTTGTTTATTTTGATTATTATTATTTCTTTGTTTTGTTTTGTTTTTGTTTTTGTTGTATTAAATTTTGCTCTTATTAAATTTAGGTGTCCAATTCAAAATGTTAAATTCAATTCCAAATTTGTATTCTTTAATCTGTGTTAAGAGGGGCAGATGGCCTCTTAGTTCCGCCCCTTAAAACAACAATAACTAACTAAGTAACTAACTAACTAACTAACGAACTGAATCAACATCATCATTCATCATGTACACATGGTTATTCTCCTTTGCATTTTCAATTGCCGAATGCATTGAATCGCACTCCATAAATGTGTGCCCTGATTCAACGAAGTTCTGTTAAATAACTTTCAGGTGTGTCGTTGATACGGCATAGAGAAGATCAGCTGCTGCGAACTGGTTATGGATTTGACCACCAAATGTGTTGTAGAATAAAGATAATTCTGTTACCGTTTCAGGGACCTTGTGTGGTATGCTGGTGTAGTAGAGATGTAAATTACCTAGTGAGATTATATTTTGCCCGAACATTTAACACGGCTAGATTTTTATAATAAATATAGCACTGTATTAATATCCATGGAAGCTTTCAACACTACAGTTCTAGACTTGAACTTACATTATTTTGATCGCCAAGTCAGGTTTAGAAAAACCAAATAATTAAACAAAAAGTAGGACAACTACATGGTGCTATTACATTATTATGTTTAGCCTTGGTATTACTACAGAACGTAACGTTTTATGTGGATTATAGTACCGATGACATTATGCTTACATGATGACACCCCCCAGGGGCTCACATCTAGTGGGACGTGAGTTGGCGACCACGGGGCCCCAGCTGAGTCCGGCATTGCTTCCACTTACTTGTGCCGGGCTCCTCTCCGTCTTCTTTCCTGTCGACCTCACTTGGTCAACTCTTGTTCTCTTCCGACCCTGACGGTATTAGGGTATCAGAGGCCTAGGGAGTCTCTTCCTTTCCCGCCTTAATTGGCCCTTGTCTCATCTTTTCTGATACCCTCCTTCTGCGAGGGGTCAGCCTTCTTTTTCCTTTCATGTTATCTCCTGCCTTCTGCTCAAGGCCCTCAAGGAGAAAGGGTGTATGTAGCCCCACCACTTCTGGTAAACCCTAGATATCCCTACACTCTCAGGGGCTCACGGCTGGTGAGTTCGGGAGTTGGCGACCCCGAGGGATTCCTGAGCTGGGTCCGGATTCCCCCTTTTGTCGCTTACCTGTGGGGAGGACCCTCTCCTCTTTCACTTTCCTGTCTGCTTTTCATGGCTCTCCTTCCTTCCAAGTCCCTCAGTCCGCGTTCTTCGAGGGTTCAGGGCATTTCTTTTCCTCCTGTCGTTTATTTGCCTATTCTCCTTTTGTTTTCCATTTCTTCTTCTAGTATATAAGTTGGTTTTAGTTTTAGTTAAAGTTTACATTTCATTTTCATCTTCACGATTACCCAAACCATTAGGGGCCGTTAACCTAGATGTTAGGCCCCTTAAACAATCATCATCATCATCAACATTATGACAAAGTAAAAATAAGTCAACAGGAAAATAATAGGCGCATAAAACATGTCCAACTTATAAGTTAGGCCTGGCCTATGAGTTACACTGAAAGGAAGTGAGTAAGTTTGTAGATTTACGTGATCATGAATCTCGCGAACATGAGCCACGGAACCTCCTTTTTACGTGGATTCCGAACCACAGGACATGGCATTTCACTTGCTAAACTAACATGCATTGACCGGGAATTGAACCCGGTCAGCCCTGGTGTGAGGCCAACAGCTTGACCGCTGCACCACTACGCCCCTGACTTGGACTTATCTTACATTGAAGTACGAGTGCAACAGTCAGACAAATAATAATAATAATGATATCCTACCCACGCTAACATCTTCCTTTGGTTCACTAACTCCACTCAGGGCTAAGGCCACAATCCTTTGTGATCTAGTTCACATTGCTGTGTCAGAGCATACTCATACATACACAACTATGCACTTCATGAGCGAAGTCACAGCTACCTTGATGTCTTGCCAAACAAAAACTCACTAAGTGCACTAATGACTTTTTCCTGGCTACAATTGAACCATACATGCAGTTGGTAACTTTATCGAAAATAAAAAATGTGATGGACCCTTGTTATGCACTTAATGACCTCATGACAAAGAAAATAAATAGTATGATCTAAAACTATATATAACTCATTTTCGGCCAAAAGTGTACCTAGTGACTTTTACCTCTAAACCGACGATTTGTATATTTTCATTGGCAAGGGCACTTTTTACGTATATTACTTTACATCTCTTATGCATTGTCACTAATTGTTATTTCCACTAAGTGCTCTTGTTCTTTGATTTTCGATACATTTTGGTTGTTGGCCTAGGCAAACAAACCAATTGTTTGTGATGATTGGCCAATCCCTACAATACAGTTTTCTTCTCTGGATCTTTCGTGAGGCTGCCATCATTATTTTTTTTATTTTTTTCCCTTTTTCTTTTCACTCAGTTTACATCTGAGTAGGCCTAATAGTATATTCTTTCCTTCATAGTCCCTTCTACTAGCAGTGCTTTTTTATTTCATGTGTATCAGTTACTCATTAAGTTGGGATATCAATATGCTACTGTTTAGAATTATGTGAGAATTTATTCGATGTAATTTTTCCTGTATTGATATATATGTTGAATAAATTACTTTTATTCCGTGTCAGGTGGCAACACCTCATTAACCTCGAGTCAGCTAAATTTTAATCCTTCTAGAACATCGCTACTCCGCGCGTCTAACGGCTAACGGTGAGTACAGGGCGCCTCATAAGCAATGCATCCACTCACGCACAATGACGAAGATCAAGCATTATTGTCTGCCGATAATGGCCAGGCCGTTTATAATATTGGTCCTGAAATGTGTTCAGATGATCCACGAATGGACCGCGAAGATGTATCTTGATTTAGATTAGATAAGTTCATGATGCTGAGAAGCCGTCACAGCTTCCCGCCCCCAAAGGCCTAGGTGGGGGGATGCAAAGTCTCGGAGAGTAGATCTTGAAGAAAAGTATGGACTGTACTCTCACGAGCGGGCTTGTTTTAGAGAGTTAACACAAAATACCGAGTAAGGCAGGAACCACAACTCAGTATAAGGCTCCCACGTGGTGATGGAAAAAAAAAACTAGCGAGCCTTACAGTAGTCGCATATGATGTGTAACAACTGGCATGTTATCCTACTATGAAATTGAGATGAAATATATGTGAAGTCAATTTATTCGTCATAGTATTGGTCGAATATATTCTAGGCATGGAGATACATGGAATTCTGTATTAAGGTGCGCAAGTTTAATTCTAGTCGTGGTAAATGAAATGAAAATCCACAGCCTGCTTCCAGTCTCCGACCGGGTCAGGAATGGAATGAATGAAGCCCCCATCTAGCGACGAGGATATGAACTGTGCCGGCTGCCGAGGCCTGACGCACTCCTCTGGGGCAATGATTAAATGAATGACAGATGAAATGAAATGATAGTGGAGAGTGTTGCTGGAATGAAATTGTGACAGGGAAAACCGGAGTACCCGGAGAAAAACCTGTCTGCCTCCGTTTTGTCCAGCACAGATCTCACATAGTCGTGGTAAATACGCATTGTAATTTAAATCCTGAAAAAAATAATCGTGTATGATTGGCAGTAATTTTTTATCGAATAATTATATCTTTAATGAAAATTGTATTTAATTAACACAAGGAGTAATATCATTTATTTATCAAAAATAATTATTCTAGTTCAATTTGGGAAGAGCGGAGACAATAGATTTATGATAACTAAAATATATCACATATACTGTACTTGTGATTCCAAAGTAGCCTACCGTTGAAAAGCAGCGTGAACAACAGTGCCACTGTTAGTTGTCGAAACATTTCGATTTATGTTCATTTCGAGCTTGAGTTCATTATTCAATCCCCCCAGGGGCTCACATCTAGTAGGACGTGGGTTGGCGACCACGGGGCCCCAGCTGAGTCCGACATTGCTTCCACTTACTTGTGCCGGGCTCCTCACCGTATTCTTTCCTGTCAACCTCCTTTGATCAACTCTTGTTCTCTTCCGACCCCGACGGTATTAGGGTATCCGAGGCCTAGGGAGTCTCTTCCTTTCCCGCCTTAATTGGCCCTTGTCTCTTCTTTTCTGATACCCTACTTCTGCGAGGGGTCAGCCTTCTTTTTATTTTCCTTTTACCTCCTGCCTTGTGCTCACGGGCCTTAAGGAGGCAGGGTGTCTGTAGCCCCACCACTTCTGGTGCACCCTAGATAATGCTACACCCTCAGGGGCTCACGGCTGGTGAGTTCGGGAGTAGGCGATCCCGAGGGATTCCTGAGCTGGGTCCGTTTTCCCCTTTTGTCCCTTACCTTTGGGGCGGACCCTCTCCTCTCCCCTCCCCTCTCCTCTTTTCATGATATTTCCTTTTCTCTTTAAGATTCCCACGCTGCTTTTGTTACTTGGTTCCCCGTGTATCTAAATTCCCTTTTAGCGTTTTTTTTGTGGGTGTTTTTAATCTACGTTGCATTTTGTAAGTTTTTTCGATCTAAATTACATCTCGCGATTGTTTTCAACCTCAATTGTATTTTGTAAAGATTGACAACCTAAATTGCTTTTTAGTAAGTCTTTCAATAAGGTGGAGGGACCTTTGTGAGTATTTTGAATTTCAATTGCATTTTGTAAGTATTTTCAACCAAAACCGCATTTCGCAAGAATTTTAAATCTACATTGCATTTTGTTTGGTGGGCATTTTGGAAATATTTTGATTCTCAATTGCATTTTGTGGGTATTTTGAATCTAAATTACATTTTGTCAAGTAATTTCAATCTCAATTGCATTTTGTAAGTGTTGTCAATCCACATGAGTCGTTTGAATCTACCGTGCATTTTGTAAGCATTTTCAACTTCAATTGCATTTTGTACGCATTTTGAATTTCAATTGCACTTTGTGAATAATTTGGATTGGAACTGGGATCTTTCTATCTGAATTTCAATGTGTATTTTCAATTTCAATTGCATTTTGTAAGTATTTTGAACCTCAATTGCATTTTGTACGCCCCCAGGGGCTCACATCTAGTGAGAAGTGGGTTGGCGACCACGGGGCCCCAGCTGAGTCCGGCATTGCTTCCACTTACTTGTGCCGTGCTCCTCTCTTTCTTCTTTCCTGTCGACCTCACTTGGTCAACTCTTGTTCTCTTCCGACCCCGACGGTATTAGGGTATCCGAGGCCTAGGGAGTCTCTTCCTTTCCCGCCTTAATTGGCCCTTGTCTCATCTTTTCTGATTCCCTCCTTCTGCGAGGGGTCAGCCTTCTTTTTCTTTTCCTGTTATCTCCTGCCTTCTGCTCAAGGCCCTCAAGGAGGCCGGGTGTATGTAGCCCCACCACTTCTGGTGCACCCTAGATAATGCTGCACCCTCAGGGGCTCACGGCTGGTGAGTTCGGGAGTTGGCGACCCCGAGGGATTCCTGAGCTGGGTCCGTTTTCCCGTTTTGTCCCTTACCTTCGGGGCGGACCCTCTCCTCTTTCACTTTCCTATCTGCCTTTCATGGCTCTCCTTCCTTCCAAGTCCCTCAATCCGCATTCTTCGAGGGTTGAGGGCATTTCTTTTCCTCCTGTCCTTTATTTGCCTTATTCTCCTTTAGTTTTCCATTTCTTCTTCTAGTTTGTAGGTTGGTAGTTAGTTTTAGTTTTAAGTTAACATTTCATTTTTCATCTTCACGATCACCAAACCATCAGGGGCCGATAGCCTAGATGTTAGGCCCCTTAAAACAACAATTATCATCATCATCATCATCGCATTTTGTACGCATTTTCGATCTCATTTGCATCTTGTAAGTATTTTGAATTTCAGTTGCATTTTGTAAGTATTTCGACGCTACATTTCATTTTGTACGTATTTTGAACATAGCCTACATTTTGTGGGTATTTTTTCAATCAATTCTTTTTGTGAAATTTTTCGTTCTAAATTCCCTTTTGTCAGAACATTTTGTGAGTTGTACCACTCTGAGTTCCTTTTAAGTATTTTCCGTCTCACTTAATTTTCGTTCTATTTTCCATTTCATTATCATTTTCGCTATCACCCACATCATTAGGGGCCGATAACCTAGATGTTAGGCCCCTTAAAACAACAATCATCATCATCATCATCATTATTCAATAAATCTTTGAGCGGCTCAGCTTCTGGTAAACTGACATTTACGTTAAAATCACCACTCAAAATCATGGGAAGCGAGTGATAGTTTTTTTTTAAGAGCAGCACTACCTTAGGTATATGGTAAAAGTACCGTTTGATTTGGAAAAATGTATACGACCAGCGAAATCACTGTTTGTCGATTTTCAAATAAGCATTCTCCTGCACATATGTCCCCAATATCTTGACTAACGATACCCAGTCTACTTGTTTGACGATAAGTAATGTCCATATGAGGAGTCACAACATGTGAGTAGTTCTGTTTGCGATAGATCGCTACACCAGCTGCATAGCTGATGCGTTCTTCTTCTCTATTTCCCTTTCTCTTTCTCGTCACACACACGCATACACTATGTTGTACGTCGTGGTACCAATCTCCGCCACCGCGCGCGCTCATTGTTTCCTGTATGTTGGCCAACAGTACGTCGTGCTACCACACCGCCACCGTGCGCCCGCGCACACACATTGTTTCCTGTAACACATTTCCGTCCCTTTTCCAAACTCACTCCCACAAAATATATCCAGCAACCGGAGGAAAGATGTTTCACATCAAAAATGTTGCACCGTGCACTACGAGAATAAGCAGGCCACGCGGCGAGAAAATCCAAACTCCTCACATGAAACGAGAGCAATTAAATAAAGGTAAATTCACAAATGCACGAACACAGTGCCACACAACCAAGAGTTGGGACTACAATGGAACACGCATCAATCGCCAACAAAGACAAAGGAACGTTGGCACATTGTTAACCACAAAGCTGGTTCCCACCGAAAATGTATACATATTATAAAGTATTTTAACCTGAACGTAAAGTGATAGTAATCAAATCTAGACTTTAGGATGGCACGTTTGAGTTACCTACGCGTTGCAGTGAATAGATGTAGCCTACTCGTATGTTTACTTCTCTTATCTCTCGGTGGACAAGCTTTTCTGTACATATTCCAGTTTGTTTTTTGTGTAATTATAAAGCCTACTCACAAGAGTTACAATTAAATATTTCAGCGATCACACTGCTTTTTGTTGGCAGGCAGATGACTTGCCTGTTTTTTCCCCCTGTAACAGTTGACTTACCTGCTTCTTTTCCTGTATACCAAAACTTTGAAAGTAAATAAACCCGTTACTAACCTGTTTCATTGCCTGTTCCATACGTTTAACAGATAGTCCTTCCCATGGAGAATCTAATGGCATCTCAAACTAAATGTCGATTAAACATTGACTTACCTGTTTTTTTTCCCTGTACCCTTCAAATGTAAGATAATTTAAGCTAATCTCATTGACATTTTTTCATTAAGCATAATTAACACACCGAACAGGAGAGGGTTGCAATTCTAGCTGTATTACATTCATTTTAAACATAACACTTGACATACAAAGCCTAAGGGAACGACTTTTTCCTCAAATGTCTAAATAGGTTGCCTTAGTAATTTATTCTTTATCTAATTTAAAATATTGTTGTAATGCCAGTAGATTTGGATAACAAACATGCGAATGTGTAAAAAAGTAGTGCGCATGCGGATAAGGTTTTGTTTATCCGCGCAGGGCTCTACCTATAGACACACCCATATTGTAGGCTGATAGCTAGTGACGATAGAACAAACTGCATATCGATGGTCGGGAGTAAGGCTCGAAATGTGATTCGAATAATTTGTAACTATTCGAATATTCGAGAGACACGAATAATTCGCGAGTACGCGAATAATGTTCGAATATATATTCGAATACCATTGTTATTCTGGTGTTCGAATCGCCGTATTCGAATAATAACGTATTCGTGCACATTCGAATATATTGTATTCGAATAATTTGAAAGGTATGCCCATTGTTTTTGATTATTTGGATTGACTGTTAGTACGAATATTCTATTCGTATCGTTCAAATTACGGTATATGTCTCATTCCTCTATCTATGAATTCAGCCTTCACGAATGCGTTTCAGCCGCGCCTGGTTAATACACTATTCCAGTTATTATGTGAATTTTTGTCGTCTAAACTGGGGTTTTGCTATAAGTTATTGCGGAGTGAATTTAGTAATCAAAAGTTTTGATCGACAAAGATAAGAAATTAAATTGAAGCTTGAAAAGCAGTACTGTTACCGTTCAGAGGAAACGTGCACGATTTGGAGATATGTATACAAGTACAAATAAAGTTAGTTCGTCAAAATAAGACAAAAGTAGAATGTAAAGAATTATTTGACCCATGGTATTTAATAAATGAAAAACCACAGAACCTTCAATAACATGTCAATTCTTTAATTCAGGGAAGAAAACACAATGCAAGCTAACCCGTATTTGGGTAAACGACGATATATTGCCTAACTTTTTTACAAAACCAAATATGAAAAAAAAACTCTTCGTGTCTTCTCTTAAGGACGTGCAAAAGCACATTTCTATCAACATAAGCACAACATTATCGACACGAGTACTTGAAAGAAAAACAACAAGTAGTTCCGTGAAGAACTATACAGCCTATTTTCATATATCCTGCTCATGTTAATTGTCTCTATCAACATACAAAATTTCAATGTAATTGCTGTTACAGATTTGTAGATATTGAGAACCGTCTAATGATTCCATATGGTCGCCAGGATGGATTTTTATTTTTGTACTATTACATTAAGATTATTGTGTACGTGTGGTATTCAAACTTCAATCGCATGATTAGAACACAAGAAGTAAAAACGAGATTTTAAAAGTAAGCACACCAGCCATCTTGTGATTATGCAAACAATTGAAATAAATTACATGCCAGTGGGTCAACATTTGTATAAGCATTTAACGTGCAACGTTTCACGGCACTCGGATAGTTAATTCGCGAGAAACGTCCATTTAAATATTTAATCTTCGCGTCGCCGCCATGTTGGATTTGTGCTCACCAGGTTACTGAAAGTCCTATAGGTGAACATATGTTCATAGACTCTATGAACATTAAAAAAAACAGTTTGGTTGCTGTAAAAGATTCATAGATATTGAGAACCGTCTAAATATTTCGGAAGCTCGCCATTTAGGATTGTTATATGTATAGGCCATAGAGTCATGTACCATTCAAGGACAATTATTGCCTAGCTTCATTATTCAAACTTTCACTTCGATCGCATGATTACGACACAAGGATAAAAACTTAATTTTAAAATTTCGCACAGCCGCCATCTTGAGGTTATGTAAACAATTGAATTAAATTAGATGGCAGTGCACACATTTCACTGCGCTCAGAGAGTTAAATCACGAGAAAAGTCTATTAAAATATTTCAAATTCGCTTTGTCGCCATGTTCGTTTTGTACTTTACAGGTTTATGAAATATACATAGGTAAACTTGTATCAGTACCCTTTATCACCGTACAAAATTGCATGATGATATCTGTAATAGTTTCGGAGATATAGAATGTCAGTGAAATATTTCGCACAGCCGCCATTTTGAGGTTATGTAAACAATTGAACTAAATTAGACTCCAGTGCATTACAATGTGTATAAACATTTGATGTACCAAGTTTCATTATGTTTGGATAGTTAAATCGCGAGAAATGTCTATTTAAAAGTCTCAATTTCGCTTGACCGCCATGTTGGTTTTGTAGTCACCAGGTTTTTGAAAGTCTCATAGGTGAACTTCTAGTAGAGCCCTTTATCACCGTACACAATTTCAGGGCGATATCGGTAATAGTTTCGGAGATATTGAATGCTAGTGAAATATGTCGCACAGCCGCCATGTTGGATTGGTGAGACGTAACAGAATTTGAAGGGCACGGTCGAGGTCGCCGGGAATAGTGCTATGAACTTACCGAGTTTCATTGAAATCGCTCCAGCCGTTTAGATTTTATTAGGGTACACACACACACGGACAAAAGGTGATCTCATAAGCCTATTTTTTCAAAATTGAAAATAGGCTAAAAATAAGATGATGATGATGATAATTGTTGTTTTAAGGGGCCTAACATCTAGGTTATCGGCCCCTGATGGTTTGGGTGATCGTGAAGATGAAAATGAAAAGCGAACTTAAAAACTAAAACTAACTACTAACCTACATACTAGAAGAAGAAATGGAAAACTAAAGAAGAATAAGGCAAATAAAAGGACAGAAGGAAAAGAAATGCCCTCAACCCTCGGAGGCGGATTGAGGGACTTGGAAGGAAGGAGAGCCATGAAAGGCATATAGGAAAGTGAAAGAGGAGAGGGTCCGCCCCAAAGGTAAGGGACAAAAGGGGAAAACGGACCCAGCTCAGGAATCCCTCGGGGTCGCCAACTCCCGAACTCACCAGCCGTGAGCCCCTGAGGGTGTAGCATTGTCTAGGGTGCACCAGAAGTGGTGGGGCTACATACACCCTGCCTCCTTAAGGGCCTAGAGCACAAGGCAGGAGGTAAAAGGAAGAGAAAAAGAAGGCTGACCCCTCGCAGAAGGAGGGTATCAGAAAAGATGAGACAAGGGCCAATTAAGGCGGGAAAGGAAGAGACTCCCTAGGCCTCGGATACCCTAATACCGTCGGGGTCAGAAGAGAACAAGAGTTGACCAAGTGAGGTCGACAGGAAAGAAGACAGAGAGGAGCCCGGCACAAGTAAGTGGAAGCAATGCCAGACTCAGCTGGGGCCCCGTGGTCGCCAACCCACGCCCACAAGATGTGAGCCCCTGGGGGAGCTAAAAATAAGAAAAGGTTGCCGAAATTTCAGTGTCAACAGGCTTTTAACTCGATGATTATTTCGCGCGAAAAATGTCTTATTTTGGTACAAAAAAATCAATTTGTCAACATTGTCAGGATCAAGGCATGTTCTTTTGGCATTCGAAATATTGCCACCCGTGGAAAAAATTCTTTCTGATTGAACGGAGGTGCCGGGAATGCATAAGTACTTTCTCGCCAACTGACTTATTCTGGGGTATACCTTTTCATTAGCCTTCCACCATTTCAGGGGGTCACCTACAGTTTCGGGGGCATTTCTAATTTTTTCCAGCTCTTCGGGCACAGTTTTCCTGCGCGGGGACGTATTTGGACGCTTGAAAATGAAGTCGAGGTCCCTTTGAAAGCTAGACGAGAGTGAAGATCCCAACAACCAGGCTGTTTGTTGTGGTTGTGAGGCATCCGAATCTTCTCCGGTATCGCAAGGAAGCATCTGCACTTGTAATTCCGCCCAAATCTTTTCCGTGTCTTGTGCATTTTCATGTGAATGATTTTTGAAACGTGGATCCACAGCAGACGCTAATTGGGTTAAACTAACACCTGTGGTCGGTTCTTCATCACTAATGTGAAATCGTCTTTTAAGAAATTGTCGATTATAATGTTTTTGATGTCTTGCTCTCTCAGTCGTCATCCTCCTCGTCCTCGAGGTTCGAGCCCCTTCCTAGATGATTGTCGATTATGATGATGATGATGATAATTGTTGTTTTAAGGGGCCTAACATCGAGGTTATTGGCCCCTAATGATCTGGGTGATAGCGAAAATGATAATGAAATGGAAACCAGAACAAAATTATCTGAGACGGAAAATACGTATAAAAAGGAACTCACATGGAAAGAACTCACAATATGGTCTTACAAAAGGGAATTTAGAACGAAAAGTTGCAAAAAAGAATAGATTGAAAAAAGACCCACAAAACGTAGGCTAGATTCAAAATACGTACAAAATGCAAAGTAGCGTCGAAATACTTACAAAATGCAACTGAAATTCAAAATACTTACAAAATGCAAATGAGATCGAAATTACGTACAAAATGCAATTGAGGTTCAAAATACTTACAAAATGCAATTGAAATTGAAAATGCACAATGCAAGTTAGATTGAAAAAAAAGCTTGTTCAGATTCAAAACACTCACAAAGTGCAATTGGAATTCAAAATACTTACAAAATACAATTGAAATTGAAAATGCTTACAAAATGTACGGTAGATTCAAACGACTCATGTGGATTGACAATACTTACAAAATGCAATTTAGATTGAAAATACTTGACAAAATGTAATTTAGATTCAAAATACCCACAAAATGCAATTGAGAATCAAAATTTGTGCAAAATGCCCACCAAACAAAATGCAATTTAGATTCAAAAGTCATGCGAAATGCGGTTTTGGTTGAAAATACTTACAAAATGCAATTGAATTTCAAAATACTCACTAAAAGGCCCCTCTATCTGCATTGAAAGACTTACTAAAAAGCAATTTAGATTGTCAATCTTTACAAAATGCAATTGAGGTTGAAAACAATCGCGAGATGTAATTTAGATCGAAAAAACATACAAAAAGCAACGTAGATTAAAAATGCCTTAAAAATCGCTAGAAAGGAATTTAGACACACGGTGAACCAAGTAACAAAAACAGTGCGGGAATCTTAAAGAGAAAAGTAGATATAAGGAAGAGAGGAGTGGTGAGGAGAGGAGAGGAGAGGGGAGAGAGGAGAAAGTCCGCCCCAAAGGGAAGGGACAAAAGGGGAAAACTGACCCAGCTCAGGAATCCCTCGGGGTCGCCAAATCCCGAACTCACCAGCCGTGAGCCCCTGAGGGTGTAGCATTATCGACGGTGCACCAGAAGTGGTGGGGCTACATACACCGTGCCTCCTTGGGGCCTGGAGCACAAGGCAGGAGGTAAAAGGAAAAGAAAAAGAAATAATAATAATAATAATGTTATTGGTTTTACGTCCCTTTTAACTACCCTGGCTTTTAGAGACGCCGGGGTGCCGGAATTTTGCCCCGAAGGGGATCTTTAACGTGCCAGTAAATGTACTGACACGGCTCCCTCGCATTTGCGCACCCTCAAATGCCAGCTGGCTGCGCCAGGTTTCGAACCTGCAGCCTTGGGCTCAGCAAGCGAGAACGATACCCCTGAGCCACGCAGCCAGACGGAAAGAAAAAGAAGGCTGACCCCTCACAGAAGGAGGGTATCAGGAAATATGAGACAAGGGCCAATTAAGGCGGGAAAGTGAAAGACTCCCTAGGCCTCGGATAACATAATACCGTCGGGGTCGGAAGAGAACAAGTGTTGACCAAGGGAGGTCGACAGGAAAGAAGAAAGAGAGGAGCCCGGCACAAGTAAGTGGAAGCAATGCTGGACTCTGCTGGGGCCCCGTGGTCGCCAACCCAAATATGGCGGCTGAGTGAACAACACGGCAGGGAGTAGCTCCGAAAACATTGTGTATTTAAGAGTGTATTCGAGGAAGAACCTAAACCATATTTGTCACCCGACAATATAAGTGCATACGTTGCCCAGTAACTAATAAGAACATCAGTTAGAATTACTAACTTCCTCGTAATTTGGTTAAATAGGAGTTTTCACCTGCATTGGCAACATGGGCGACTGTGGAGAGTGTGGTGGTAGCTTGGGGAAGGCTGGAAAGGTACAGTGTGGTTCATGTAAAAAGTGGTTCCATAAGAAATGCGTGAATACATTGAACAGATTCACCGAGTGGCTGTGTGTGCAATGTGTGGACTATAGTGCAACTATAAGTGACAGTGTAAGTGACAAAGACACTCCATCAATGGAGAATATTTATGGAATGCTGAAAGACGTAAAAGAACAACTTAAAATCATAAAAGACGAACAAAGAGCGAGAGAGACTGATCTAGGTAACTCATTGGAATTGTGCCATAAGAAACTAGACGATTGTGTAACATTAATTTCTAACCAGCAGACAGAAATTAAGGAATGTAAAGGACAGATTGACACATTAACCCAGCAAAATGTCAATCTCAAGGCGAAGCTAAAATCCCTAGAAAACCGCCTAGGAGAATCTGAGCAGTACACACGTAGGAATACGGTGGAAATACACGGTGTCCCGGAAGTTCCTAACGAAAACATTATTGAAACTGTGAAGAAAGTAGGTCAAGCTCTGGATGTAGTCATCACTGAAACAATGATAGATGCCTGTCATCGACTGCCTAAGTCACCTAATCATCAACACAGTGGCATCATCTTAAAATTTGTTCGGCGGGACGATAAGGAGCGTTTCATGGAGCGTCGCCGGGTGAAACGGAATCTCTCCACTCGTCACGTCGGTCTTCCTGGGGACAGTGTAATTTATGTGAACGAAAGTTCATCACCAGAGAAGAGGAAATTACTGTCACAAGCTCGGAACATCAGGAGAGAGAAGGAGTATTCTTTCTTGTGGGTAAGAAATGGACACATTAAAATACGCAAATCTGAAGGTTCTCGAGTCATCGTAATTCGAAATGAGGATGACCTGAACACTCTCTAATGGTATCAAAATCTAGATTATCCATTTATTATCAAAATGTAGGAGGAATGAATACAAAATTAGATTTATTCAATGAAAACCTTATCACCAAAGAGCATGACTTAATTCTAATTACAGAAACTTGGTTATCTAGTAAAATCGCTGACAGTGAGGTCTGTTGTGATATGTACAGAGTATACAGGGCTGAGAGGCCTGCCAGAACAGGGGGTGGGGTGGCTGTCTTGGTTCGGAGCGGATTAACAGTACTCAAGGTCGAAAGAATGACTGGCAGCTTGGAATGTCTATTAGTGAAACTAGTTATTTCAGGAAATATTTGGTACGTCTGTAATGTTTACATCCCACCAGCTTCAAAAGTAGAATCGTACGGGCAACTATATCGGTGGCTGGAATCCCGCACAGAAATATATGATAAAAATTTATTAATATTTGGTGACTTCAATATCCCAACAATACAAAGTACAATAATTAAAGATGACAATATTCACACAAGAGAACTCGTAAATTTTATTAATTATCTTCAGCTAAAATCTTATAATTCAGTACTAAACCGTAACGGAAGGACGCTGGACTTAGTTCTATCCAACAAACCCAACATAATGATACCTATAACTTCCGGGAAGCCGATTTTAAGCAAATGTACACTCGGTTGAGGGATAGTGCCTGGGGTCAAATATACGAGTGCACTGATGTAAATACTGCAGTAGACCTGTTTTATCAGATTTTTAACACAGTACTTGGCGAAACCGTTCCTATATGTAAACGACAAACGGGCAGAAAATATCCTGTCTGGTTCTCTAAGGAAATAAAGAGTAAATTGAAGGAGAAGGAACACCATAGGAAGAGAAAACATTACTCAGATCATCATAGACTACGTTTTGAAGAATTAAGGTCAGAAATTAAAAAGGACATTAAATTATCTTATAAGAAATATATCCATAATATTGAAAAAAACATTAGCAGGGACTCAAAGAAATTTTGGACGTTTATTAAAAACAAGAAAAAAAATAGGAACTCATGCGACACTTTTAAATATAATAATGAAGAATTGGACAGGGGTGATTCCATTGTTGAAGGTTTCGCGTCATATTTCAAATCAGTGTATGACTCTCAGTCAGCCCAATACAAAGTCCCAGCCTGCAATTCGAATACTCCCAACACCCTTCACATAAAACTTGTCTCAAAGGAAGAGATAGAAATGGCATTTAAAAAATTAAAACCTAAGTCGTCGGCTGGTCCTGATAATATTCCACCGTATGTAGTTAAGGGATGTGCTGAAAGCCTCAGAGACCCGTTACACTTTATATTTAACTTAGCAATACAAACTTGTACGTTCCCTGACGCCTGGAAAATCACTCGCGTCTGCCCTATACTAAAATCGGGAGACCCATCACTAATTAATAACTACCGTCCTATATCTATTTTATCCGCAGTAGCCAAGGTATTTGAATTCATATTGCACGGAAGAATATCAGTATTCCTCAGACCACTCGTAACAGATAACCAACATGGTTTCCTATCCAGGAAATCTACAGTGACGAATGCAATTAATTTTACTCAAATTATATCTAAAGAGTTAGATAAAGGAGGGCAGATGGATGTCATATTTACAGATTTCGAGAAAGCTTTCGACACAATAAATCACGATATCCTTCTTAAAAAATTATGTATTTTGGGATTTTCCCACCCATTACTAAAATTATTCATCTCCTATCTCAGAGACAGGAAACAATTTGTTTTGTTCCAGAAAATTGTCTCAAAGGAATACATAGTTCATTCCGGAATACCCCAAGGTTCGAACCTTGGACCTTTGATTTTTCTAGCAATGATAAATGATTTGCCACGATGTATACTGCACTCAAATAGTCTTTTATATGCAGATGACTTCAAAATTTTTAAATCAATTTCTTCCACTAATGACTGCACTCTACTACAAAATGACCTAAATAATATACACAAATGGAGTATAGAAAACAAATTATACTTAAACGTACCGAAGTGTGTTGTTATGACCTTTACACGTAAGAAGAACCCAATCACATTTGTTTATGGAATTGGACCTAAGTCATTGAAAACAGTAAGCGAGAAGAAAGATCTAGGGATTCTGTTTGACCGAGAGCTTGCTTTCACTTATCATGTGCAAAAGACGGTCGGGGATGCTTACCGCATGTTAGGGTTTATAATAAGAAACACTAAGCCATTCATTAGGACCAGTACCTGCATAAAACTTTATACTGCCATGGTGAGATCCAAGCTCGAGTACGCCAGCCAAGTATGGAGTCCCTGGCAGAAAACATGCATTAAGTCCATTGAGCAAGTTCAAAAGAAATCCCTCAGATATTTACACCTCAAAATAACGGGCAATTACCCACACATGGTACCCTACGGTGAACTTTTGTTGAATTTCGGCATGACTAGTTTGGAGTCTCGAAGGCAAGTGAATGATATGAAATTCATTTATAAAGTCATTAACGGTCAAATTGATAACTCATTTTTCCTATCGCTCCTAAATTTCAACATCCCTCGCTTAACTACAAGATCAACCATAACATTCAAAACTGATATAACCAATACCACTTCACATAACAATTCACCTGTATGGAGGCTTTGCAGTATTTACAACGATGCGGTTCGTGTAAACTGGAAACTAGATTTCTGTCTCTCAATCAGACCGTTCTTGGAAATTATAACCCAGTCACTCTAATTCATACTTGAAATAAAATTATCACACATAACAGAATCAACAATGTATATATGTGGATAGGCCTGTTCCCTAGTTATTGATGTTACCTTTTAGTTTATTATGTAATAATTTCAAAACCTGTTTTTACATTTGGCATTAGATCATATTTAGATTTAGTTTTTATATTATCTTTTTACTACTATGCATTTTGATCTGTGTGAACTTCTTAGTTTTAAGAATTACATTAAGATATTAATACTTAATGCAGACATATCAGGAAATGTATCTTACTGTGTAGGTGCACTATTATTGGGGCGCACACTGAGCCCTGTTGTGTACCATCAACAAATAAATAAATAAATAAATAAACCCACAACCCACTAGATGTGAGCCCCTGGGGTTGATTGCCCATTAGATCACGGATGATTGGTCTAGTCATCGATAAGATCGGAGTTTGATTCGAGCATAAAACTCGTGTGGATACTTCCAGTGGTTTCAAAACAGCCTCAATCTCTTTTAACGAAGACCATTCCGAATTTCTCCACTCAAGCTTTGTTGCCACAGAAGATTTTGTGACTGTTTGGTCTCCAAGCACAGCGTTTATTGCAGTCCTGTTCTTGTTCGCTGTCTGGCACATGTGTGCCAGAGTCAAAGTCAAAGTGCGTTGCACATCGCTGAGCCAACTGAACCCTGTCTTCCGTCTTGTAGATTGTATTTTGTTTCTTGCGTAGGGCGGCGGTGGAATGCTTGAAATGGGCAACTAGTGCTGCGTTCTATTCTAGAGCTTCCTCCACTGCTGGTTCTTTAAGTCCTTCGCTAACAGCCAGTTGAATGGTATGGGGCGCACATCGACTGCCTCCATCCTCCACGAATTCGTCAGCTGCTTTCGAAGCGTTCAGGGCATTGTCGGTCGTACAACCGCTCATTTTCTTCATCGGGATGTCGAACTCAGCTGCAGTTTTCCTTAAATTCTTATTAATATTTTCGCTGGTGTGTCTCTCCTTAGTGCTCCTTGCAGACTTGTTTGTTCCATTCTGCATCAATCCAACTGGCGTTTGTTGTGGTGTATGGGTCCATGTTGAGAGATGTCCAAGAATCGCAATCGAGGGCCACCCAATCAGCCTTCGTTATTTCCTTCTTCACATCCCCCTTCCCTTCCTCATACATGAGATGAATACGGTTCTTGATAGTCTTCGCACATGGCGGTTGATACGAAGGCTCAATAATAGATAGAAGATTTTGGAAACCTTGTCCCACGGGGAAACAAAAGGGTAGCATATCAATAGCCACCATTTTTGCGATTGTTGTTGTTGTTGTTGTTTGAGTCTTCAGTCTTCTGACTGGTTTGATGCAGCTCTCCACGCCTCCCTGTCCTGAGCTAATCGTTTCATCTCTACATAGCTCCGACACCCTACATCCGAGGCAATCTGTTTAACATATTCTAACCTTGGCCGACCCCTGTTTTTGTCCTCGACCCTTCCTTCCATAACTAAGCTTGCTATTCCTGGGTGTCTTAGTATGTGTCCTACCAACCTATCTCTTCTCTTCATTAACAGTCGCCAGAAACATCTCTCCTCTCCTACTCGTCTTACTACCTCTTTGTTTGTAACCCTATCTACCCATCTGATCTTCATCATTCTCCTGTAACACCACATTTCAAATGCTTCAATTCTCCTCTTTTCTGCTGCACCAATAGTCCAAGTTTCACTTCCATAGAGCGACACGCTCCAGACAAAGGCTTTCAAAAATGACTTCCTAATACCTAAATCTATATTCGATGTCAGCAGATTCCTTTTTTGTAAAATGCTTTCTTTGCCTGAGCCAACCTACTTTTTATATCCTCTTTGCTTCGTCCATCACTGGTTATTCTACTTCCTAAGTAACAGAAGTCTCCTACTTCCTTCAGCTTTTCACCTGCCAATTTGATCTCCATAGAGGTTTCTGATTTATTTCGGCTGCATTCCAGTATTTTTGTTTTACATTTATTAATTTTCATCATGAATTCTTTCCGTAAGACGGAGTTCATACCATTCAAAAACTCATTCAAATCCTCAGGCTTGTCGGCCAAGATGACGATGTCATCAGCAAATCTCAGAGTTGAAATTATTTCTCCTTGAATCTTCACTCCCACTTTAAATTTTTCTCTAATTTCCTTCATTGCTTGTTCAATGTAAAGATTGAAAAGTATGGGTGATAAGTTGCAGCCTTGCCTTACACCTTTCTGAATACCATCTTCTCTGTCATGTCCTTCAACTCGAATGGCTGCTGTCTGTACAGATTGTATATCACCCTCCTATCCCTGTACTTTATTCCAATCGATTGCAAAATGTCAAACAATTTAGTCCAATCAACATTATCAAAAGCCTTTTCCAAGTCTACAAAAGCCATGAACGTTATCTTATCTTTCCTTATTCTACCTTCCAAAATCAGCCTAAGACTTAGTACAGCTTCCCTTGTTCCTACATTTCTCCTGAAACCAAACTGGTCTTCACCCAACTCCGTTTCTATCTGGCTTTCAAACCTCTTGTAAATTATTCTAGACAGGATCTTTGAAGCATGAGTAATCAAGCTGATTGTACGGTAATCTTCACATCTGTCAGCTCCCACTTTCTTTGGTATAGGGATGATTACATTCTTCTTGAAATCAGGGGGTACCTCACCTGTCTCATAAATCCTACACACCAAGTGAAATAACCTGATCAGACCTTCATCTCCTATGCAGCGTAGCAACTCAATCGGTATATCATCTATGCCTGGTGCTTTGTTCCTGCTTAAGTCTTCCAAAGCTCTATCAAATTCTGATCTCAATATTAAATCGCCTTTCGCATCCTCATCAATTTCCTCCTCCCTTTCCATTACATGATTCTCAATCTCCTTTCCCTTATAGCAACTCTCGATGTAATCTTTCCATCTCTCAACCTTTTCTTCCCTATATGTTAGAGGCTTTCCATTTGTGTCCTTAATATTACAGCACTTAGTCTTCTTTTCCCCAAAAATATTCTTAATCCTTCGATAAGCTGTGTCTACTTTTCCTAATTTCAGACAATTTTCTATACCTGCACATTTCTCTTTCAACCATTCTTCTTTCGCTTCCTTGCACTTCTTGTTAACCTCATTTCTCAGACGTCTCTATTCTGCTTTCCCCTTTTCATCTCTTACATTCTTGTGTTTCCGCCTTTCATCCATCAATTCTAGTATATCCTGAGTGATCCAAGGTTTTCTCCCTATTCTTTCTTTCCTACCAATGTTTTCTTCTGCGGATTTTGTTATTTCATTCTTCAAAAGTGCCCATTGGTCTGCAATTGAAGTTTGTTTAGGGTTTTTCATTAGTCCTTCCTTTTACTCTTCTTGAATCTTTCGTTTACATCCTTCTCTTTCAGTCTGTCTATTGCCCACCTTTTTGACTTTTGACTTTTCTTCAGTTTCTTCAACTTTAATCTGCAATTCATTACAACCAGATTGCGGTCAGAGTTTATGTCAGCACCAGGATATGTTTTACAATCCAAAATCTGGTTTCGAAACCTCTGCTTGACCATAATGAAGTCGATTTGGTAACGCCCTGTATCTCCTGGTCTCATCCATGTGTATATTCTTCTATTGTGGTTATTGAATAAGGTGTTAGCAATGACCAATTCATGCTCGGTGCAGAATTCTACCAGCCTGCTTCCTCGATCATTCCTTTCACCTAATCCGAAATCTCCTACTATCTTCCCTTCTCTCCCTTTTCCTACCACAGCATTCCAATCTCCCATTACTATAACATATTCATCACCCTTGATATACCTCAGAATTTCGTCTATTTCTACGTAGACCTTTTCAACATCCTCATCATCAGCTTGACTGGTAGGCATATAGACTTGTACCACTGTGGTGCAGGTAGGTTTAGTATTGATTTTTGCTACAATAATCCGTTCACTATATTGCTCATAATATTCCACCCGCTGTCCAAGTTTCCTACTCAATATGAGGCCAACCCCTGCTTGGCCATTGTTTGATTTAGTGCTAATGACCCTATAGTCTCCTGACCAAAAGTCCTGTTCTTCCTGCCAGCGCATTTCACTAATCCCAACCAAATCCAACCTCAACCTATCCATTTCCCTTTCTAAGTTTTCTAACCTTCCACTTCCTAGCAGACTTCTAACATTCCACGCTCCGATCCGTAGAATGTCAGATTTCCTCTTTGTCACTTCTGTGATGTTAACCCCCTCTCGAGTAGTCCCCACCCGGAGATCCGAACGGGGGACTAGTTTACCTCCGGATTGAAATTTTACAAGGGAGGAGGCCATCATCACATGTAATTATGCATAGAGAGGTGCATATCCTCGGGAATAGCATACGGCTGTAGTTGCCCGTTGCTTTCAGCCGTGCAGCAGGACGCAGTGTAGCCATTATTTGGCTTATATTATCAATATCTTAACCGTCTATAAGACTAGTAAAGAATTTGTTTATTCTGAAAGGCTGCTACTCCCTTTCAGAATAAGTAAAGAGCAATTCTACTAACAAAAATACTAACCTTCTACCGTACTAACAATTAAATACCAATATTCTACTAACAACAAAAAACAAAAAAAACAAAATTTCCACCAACAACAAATACTACCACTAAAACAGTCTGTCACCAGGCACACTCACATGCACCCTCACACATCACAGTCTACTGAAACAATGAACTATAACTAATAAACAATGCAACTGCTACCAGACACACTCACACACCACAGTCTAATAGAACAATGACATATATCTAATAGACAAACTAACTACCTACTTACAACTAAAACTAACTACATACTTACTGTACTGTTGACAATATTTACAAAATGCAATTTAGATAGAAAATACTTACAAAATGTAATTTAGATTCAAAATAGTCACAAAATGCAAATTAAGGGGGACGTATGCAAAATTGCACTCCAGTAAGAAAAAAGTATTTTAACTCCCCGAGTTTTAAATATAATGCTATAGAATTTGACACAGATGATTATCCCCTTATTAACGCTGGTTGACTCAAAAAAAATGGTTAAGATGTTCACAAATCGAAACAAGTCACGCGGTTTATAATCGTTCAGAATTGCGAAAAATATTTATTGAATGTCGAGAGACCAATGGACAAATCATAACCACGGAATTGCTTGGGTAATAATTTCATTCCTGGCAGGACTACATGGCCGGTCTGAAGTGAGATATCCCCTTGGATGCCGGCTTCTTTTCCGCGTAGTTTCGGTACCCGACGAGGACGATGATGTTCCGGCTCCGGAATCGGTATCTCGTTCGTCCACCGCAGATTCATCATCGTTACTGAAAAAGATAGTGAAAGTTTAATTCACTGTACGAGGCTAAGAAACGTCAAGGCTGTGCAGAGCCCCTATGACATAAGGGGTCATTCAATAATTACGTAACCCCTCCCCCCACCCCCCATCTAAGAGAACGTCAGGATTTCCTAAACCCCCTCCCCTCCCCTCTCCTAATCTTACAAAATGTTGTGCCACAGTGCAAAATTTAGCTTCTTAGTTAATTTTTCTATATTCAATGACGGAATTTTGGATAAAATTATACTACAGTGTAAAAAAAGTCTGTGCTTTTATGAGTTTTTGTATAACATTTTGATTTTTAAACTGCCTTACATGAGACAGGAGGATAGGAGGGTGCTCTACAATCTATAGACTACAGAAACCAGACAGCAGTTATTCGAGCCGAAGGACATGAGACAGAAGCTGGTATTCAGAAAGATGTAAGGTAAGGCTGCAACTTATCACCAATACTTTTCAATCTATACATTGAACAAGCTATGAAAGAAATTGGAGAAAAATTCAAAGTAGGAGTAAAGATTCAAGTAGAAATAATTTCAACTCTGAGATTTGCTGATGACATCGTCATCTTGGCCGGCACACCAGAGGAGTTCAATACGTTTTTAAATGGTATGGATTCTGTCTTGAGGAAAGGATTCATGATGAGAATTGATAAATGTTTAAAAAAAATGATTGGAATGCAGTCGAAAGAAATCAGAAACCCCTATGGATGTCGAATTGGCAGGTAAACAGCTAAAGGAAGTAAGAGACTTCTGTTACGTGGGAAGCAAAATAACCAGTGATGGACGAAGCAATGAGTAGGTTAGCACAGGCAAGGAAAGCATTTCTACAGAAGGAATCTGTTGACATCGTATATAGATTTAGGTATTAGGAAGTCATTTTTGAAAGCCTTTGTCTGGAGCGTGGCGCTCTATAGAAGTGAAACTTGAACTATTGTTGCAGCAGAAAAGAAGAAAATTGAAGCGTTTGAAATGTGGTGTTACAGGATAATGATGAAGATCAGATGGGTAGATAGCGTTACGAATGAGTAGGTATTGTTTTAGATCCCTTATTTGGGGGTGGATCTAAAAGGAAGAGTTATTGTACTAATTTATAAAACTGTGCCTAAAAAGGGTAGCTTCCCTTGACAGGGCAAGCTGACCAGTGTAGAGTGTTGTGGTGTGCTAGGAACTAGGGGTCGTTCCTATAAATAATCTAGTAGTGTTTGAAGGGATGGGACCCAATGCAAGGGTCACTGTACTGGTCGCTCAGCTGACTGCTTATTATGTAACTGCCTCTGCTCGTATCAGCTAAGTGGCACGCGCTGCTTGCTAGCAGCCGGGCCGGCTCGAGAAATACAATGGTATCTGAGCTAGCGTTATCGGACTACCGTCTGTCACGTCTACCCGTGACGGGAATAAGGAAGGGCGTTGGGATGTAAAGAGGCGTGTGGGCAGTAAGACTAGTGTGATGTGTTGACCAAGTGTTTATTGGTCTGTAATTCTGAAGTGTGAGTCCCTTGTAGGGAATGTAATTATGTTCACAATGTAAAGTACAAGTTGTGGGTTACAGGTTACAAAAGTAGGATGTCTGAACACGACTGACTCACCTCTGATGACACTGGCGTAGCCTCCGGCTGTATCGTTGAAGCACTGATAATGGAGAGATCCCCTGACCTCATTAAGACGCCTTCTTATACTCTTCGGCGCTATGCTGTCAGCAATGTGTTGGCATTGCTGCCCCAGTTAATAGTATGTCGCTATGTGTAGCCATTATGCAAGGACTGAGCTGCTTTCTAGAGTGGCAAGCTGTCCTTGCTACGTTTATGGATGTTGGCCCGGCTTTCCAAGGGTTGCCCGTTAGGAGATTTAGGCAGATGATGGGGGGATGGTCTCCAAGGGGTGCATACCCCTGGGAGGCTGTACAAGCGTCTTCCTTCATTTGTTCGCGTCCTCGCGAACGGGAACGGAACTGGAGGTTGGGATGTTGACGTAGTGGTTCTTGAAGCCCCCTCGTATCTCCTGGTGGTGTCGTATCGAAGTGTAGGTGTGAGGTCAGCCCGTGTTCAGAGGGGAGGGTTATGGGATGTACAGAGATATATATATATAACATTGACATTGGCATTGTGACAGTAGAAATGGACATTGAGAAGAAAAAAAAAATTGACATTGAGAAAAATTTTGCCATCGAGAAAAAAAAATTGACATTGAAAAAAAATATTTGACATTGTTGGCATATTGCTAGTTAAAAAAAACATGGTTTTTGATGGTGATTCGTTACATAGTTGCGCAGGGAGGAAAACCCAGCTAGACGAGGATTTGTGTCGTCTGGCTTTATCTTGGGGAAAAAGTGCTCCCTGCAAAGAGAAAGATAGAAGAGAATAGAGAAAAAAAATGGGTGTTCCAGGGTATAATTTAAGGGATATAATCAAAGTGTATTTATTGGTTCGGGATGAAACGGAACACCCTGACAAATGGGGAAGTTAGAAGAAGGAAAAATGAAAGAAAACAAATCATAGACATTATGTACATTGGTGGTCTTGATAATGGTAACAGATATGACCCGATAATAATAGTAATCCTTACATTTGTAAAATTCCTGACAAGTTATCATTGAACATAGTAAACATAGTAATAAAGATGAACATAGAAAAAATAATGGTTGCCATGTTGGTACCCTGTACGTATAAGTATGTTGGCCACTCTTGTGGAACCTTGCGACTGTATGACATGGCGAGAAAATACAAAATAATTTAAACTTTACAATTATCACTATCATATATGTATACCTTATAGAGCTCTGTTACCTGGACAGTTATTGTATACCTCTATACTTGGTGCGCACCGTACTATCATACCTCGCCGACCGTTCTCTAATCGGCCGTTCCTGGTGCGGTTTAGTGGCTAGTCCACTATTCTCTCCCTATACTTATCACATAACCTCGTGGTTTTCCGTCGTGGGTCGGAATCCCACCTTAGGGTCGAAGGTCCGGCACTTACAAACTCTGTGTCGCCCTTTGAGCCTGGAGTAACGCTTCATTTGCGTATGCTTAAGTGTGTTTGCGTTCAGCGATGGTCATCATCCCACGTATGCTGTCCACCGCTGACCGCTGGCGTTGTCACCTTTAAGGGTGCAACTAAAATTGAGGAGGAGTGTATTTGTGTATGACATATATGTGTATTTTGGTAATATATTTACCACAGACATGTTCACGTTCTTGGTTACCTGTAAATCAAAAACAACAAAAAACAAAAAAATGTATCCATATAAAGATGTTTATCTCTTCGTAGCTCCGTGGTCTTCCTGTGTGGGTGAAAGTGGATTAATTACGAATAGGACAGTACAATACATTATAATTCATTACCAGTACATATAGAACCTTCCTTGGTAGCGCATAGTTTGTAAACTAAGTGTAGCGCCACCGAAGTCTAACTTAACCTAGGTTAGCCTATTTTAACCTATTCTAGCCTAGTGCTGTCGGACTTACCTTGGTAACGGATTTTGAGTCACCAAGTGCCGAGCTATTCTATTGTGATCTATATATATATATATATAAAAAATTTGCCTTAAATGTAGGCTTATGCTACCTTACAACGAATTATCATGCCTTATCATGCGTTGTCGGACTTACCCCGATGCCGGGTTTCTGGGCCATCAGGCGCCGACCGGCGTTACTTAATGCTATCTATCCTAATTATGGTCTAATAATAAAAAATGCTATTTCTAAACCGAAAGGGTTGCCTTAATCTATTGCCGAAATGTGCTGCGCCATACCTGGCAACAGCGGTGAATAAATTTGCTTAATCCTAGGTTGCGTGTCAAATGCAACCGTCTTATAGCTAAATTTGGCCTAGAACGATCGCCTGGGGCAATTTACTTCCCCAGGACACCACCCGCACGAGTCCTAGAAACACCGGTTGTCTCTAGGATCGCTGGATTCCGTTCCCTTAATTCTAGGTGTCGACGTCTATTACTAGTACTAATCTAATCACAGGCGGCTTACGGTGCCACTAAGCAAACCGTTTCGCCTGCTGTACCTTCCCGCTCATTACCGTTATCGTTCATCGTTGTCGTAGTTGAGCCGCCCACTTTGGCTCCTATGAGGTGCCCGCAATGCCCCTCTCTTAATGCCCATTGACTGCCCGCTGTGGCGCCATTTATGTGGGCATTGGACATTGTCGTCCAATGGCATAATATAATCTTCGCCTTTATCGGCAATCGCAATCTGCTTTTCGCAGTAAATAGAATCTCTTCGTCTTTGTCGGCAATCGTGGTTTGCTTTTCGCAATAATAGAATCTCTTCGCCTTTGTCGGCAATCGTGGTTTGCTTTTCGCAATAATAGAATCTCTTCGCCTTTGTCGGCAATCGTGGTTTGCTTTTCGCAATAATCTTCGCCTGTATCGGCAATCGTGGTTTGCTTTTCGCAATAATATTCCCCTCCAACGCACAGGAGTTTTGCTTCCCGCTATGGAAGCCGTGCCTACTTAAATTTAAACTTAACTAGAAGTCTAGTCATAATGGGTCGTCTCTAGGGATAGCTCCCGAGTCCGGCGCTGAGTGAGCTATTTCTCCCGCCCTTCTCAGGAAGTCTCCCTGCAGGTCTTGGCTTCGACGACCGTGGCACATAGTGGGTGTAACCTTCTCCGACAAGGGGGATAAGCGACATGCACCCCTAGATCTCGATGTTTGCCCGTGCCCGGTCGCGAATGCTTTGACCTTACGTGGTTCGTCTATTTGGTCAGGTCAGTGATTTGTTGAGCCAACTGGGGTAAGGGTCCACATCGCCTTCCCCAGCTCTCAAAGTGTGGTCCCTCTGACCTTCGGCTTACACCGTTGTCATCAATCAGATCGTATCAGATTCCTTTGTAAAAAAAATGTAGCGTAACCTGTGTAAATGGTTTAATCTCTTTGTAAAATGTAAAATATTTCCAGTGTTGCGGGGTTGTAGATCTTCTAAGTACATAGGCTACTTCTGGTCTACCATTGCTACGTCAGCTTTCCAGCAATAATGCTTTCTTTACCTTAATGGAGGTGTTAGTAGGGTCTGTAATGTCAGGTACCCTGTTATTAGGATCTGGGGGTAGTTATTTGTCGAGTGGGCTGAAACAAGGCAGGAAGGGGTTGCGCACCTTTGGGTTCCACGTTAGTGGTGGCCTGGAACCGGTGG
Source organism: Meconema thalassinum (assembly GCA_946902985.2). NCBI lineage: Eukaryota > Metazoa > Arthropoda > Insecta > Orthoptera > Tettigoniidae > Meconema > Meconema thalassinum. Next base: position 357,633,590 of record OX336392.1, read on the forward strand.
TGGCGTTGGGATGCTCCTATAGTGAGTGGAGTGGGGAGGTAATTCCCGGGATTGCAAAGATACGAAAATTTCATGCAGGTTTGATATTAAAATCCCTGGTAAATGGATGGGATACTCATGCATGTGTCTGGATATGAAGTGTCTGCCTTCATGTACGGATAGGTGTAGGGTGGGGCATAATACCAATATATTCCTGTCATGCGGGAGTGTTTAAGTACTAAAGAATGGTTAATATATATCTATGGCCTCATCTCTCATTTGGAGAGGCGCATTATGCTTATTTAATGTTTGCCGACTCACCCCTAATACTCAGGTGGTAGCATCGTGGTGCAAGGCGTAGCATGCCTTCTCTTTAGACGCATGAAGTCCATCAACCCCTTGTGTGTACTTTGTAATGTAGTGTGCTGTTTTTGGTCGTGTACATGTGTCTGCGTTGGTTTATGTTAGGCGTGAGAGGGTTATTGGAAGGGAATTGGGTATTAACTATGGTAGCCTGCTGTAGTATGTCGGTAATCCCTCTGGGATTATCCACCTATGGTTTGTCATCCTCCCTTGGCCCATGTTTGCTTTCTATCCGCGCCTTGGGATAGTAAAGCTTCATGACCTAATCTGGTCTGCCATTTGTAGTGTAAATGTGGCCAGTGGTCGTAGTGCGACTGGTCATGTGCTGGTCATCTGTAATGACTCCTATGCCTTACGATCGATAAGAGAAGTTATTAGAGGGGAGATCTTGTCTGTGTTTGCTCCTAATTGTTGAGTGCGTGTGCGTGTGTGTGACTATGTTCCGCTACACCACGCGGACGGTTGGTCTGCTGCAGGCTAAAAGTAATATGTATCGCATGTATGGGCAGGAGGCGCCCGTGGCCTGCCAACGTCTTGGCGAACGTGCTCTTATAGGCCCAAGATAAGTTCCGCTGTGTCACGTCTTGTTCATTGCCAAATGTTTTTGCAGTGTGGAGAGAAAAAAAAAGTATGGTGTTATAATTGTTTTGTGTTTGTAATTTCACGGTCACTGGCGATACACAATAGTGTCTTGTCATCGCAGTATTGCAGTGTGAATAGTCTGCAAGTCAGCCGTTGGTATGTGTAATGTCAGGCTGGGATGTTATTGTTTGTCATCCGTTGGCATGTGCTTTCCTGCTCGTGTACAAGTGTGGTCATTGTTTTAGATTCCTGGCGGACTTAATGTGGCAATTCATACTATTTGCCAATGCTATTGTGTGGTCACCATTCCGTAAGACCTTTGTCTTCCGAAATTATCCTAGCTGTGTCTGGGAAATGTATTTCTCATGTCAGGTGTATTTTGGAATTTTATGCCCGGTTATTGGCGTGAGGACATGTGGTATTCCCTGTTCATGTATCGGTATGGGCCAATTTTGGTGCGGTTGGAAGCCTGGATGATTGCCTTCCTTGGTGTCTAATGTTTACTGGGATTGGAACCCGCGACCTCATGTCATTCTCTGTGTTTTATGTCTGCGTTGTGTTTCAGGGCTTGGTGCTTCCCCAGTGTGGTTTTTGCTTGTGTTTCGTGTACCAAAAATACCATTGGATAGTTAGTTTTTGGTACGAGTGTGGTGTGTGGTCATGGGTTCGAATCCGGTTGCCTGTAAAGACTTGGTGTGACCCTCTCTGTGCCGCATATATTATGGCACATGTACTGTGTATCTGCTATGCGCAAACGAAAGTACTCAATACTGTGAGGAGTTTGCGTATTTTTGAACTCTCCTCGTAGTGTAATTTTGGGAGTTATAGGGTCCTTAGATCGGCCGTAAATGATGCGTTAATTTCTGTCCAGTAGGAGTTGGCTCGGTTTGTCTGTGTCGAGCAGTCCTGCTCATTGAGGAGTATGATACTGCTGATACGACGGTGTTGAATTACGATGTTGTGTGCTTTCATTTGTTTTATGTTCAGCCCACGTCCTTGTTTTCTGCACGTGTATGTGTGTGAACTTGATTGTTGCCTGTAGTGATTGCGAGCAGTGCCCCTCGCATTGTAGAAAAAAAACTTGTGGTGTAACATGACTGTTAATCTGTAGATCATGCGCCACGGGACTTCCGTTTTACGTGGAATCCAAACCACAGGCCGTGGCCTTTCACTTCGAAAGTCTCACATGCATTGGCCGTATTGGAAAAGAACCTCTTACTAACTACATTTGTGTCCCCAATTGTGTGTTACTGTAACGTGGTTCAAGTATATTCCTCTCTGTTGTACCAAATGTCGTCATACACTAGTGTGTCTGGTCCGCTAGTCGCGTGTTTGGTGACTAGATGCCAGAGGCGATTTTGTTGTTTTTCATTTATGACCCGCTGTTAGTGGGACTGTCCCAATCTGTCTTAGCTTTCCCATTTTTCTATTCTAGAACTGGATAGCTGCCCGACCTTATATTCCTGGTATTCAGGAGGTTGCGGGTTTTGAGACCGTCTTTTACCCAGAGTAATTGTTTCTGGCACTATTCAGGTTGTGTCTCCGGGACAGTTCTGGTGAGCGTTAGGATCGTATCCCGGTTCGGTCAGTGAGGTCTGAAGGCTATTTCTTGGCTTTCTTTCCACGTCTGCCAGCGGGATCATTCCCTTTTCTCTTAGTAGTGTGCCCGCCTGTACGTGTAGGTGTGTGAGCTTTACGTGTATGATATGCCTTTATCCGGCGGGCGTGAATAGTGTCCTTTATGAGTTTTCTCCCATGGCGCACGCTCACTATGTAATTTAGGTCAGATACCTTCCTGCAGACTTTGAAGGGACCTGACCATCGTGGCAGGAGGAATTCGGACACGTTCTTCTTACGGGCAGAATTGGAGACCATGACCAATTGCCCGGGTGTGTATTCCACGGTCTTTCTATTCCGATCGTACCGCTCTTTTTGCTTTTTCTGGGCCTCGGCTATGTTTTTTCTAGCGTCCATGCGGGCTATCTGCAAATGCTCTAGCCGAGCCGCATTGTCTGTGTGGGCGTCCTGTGGGATACATATATTGTCTATGGGACTTCTGGGTGTGTATCCGTGCAGTAGGAAGTGTGGAGAGTGTTTCGTAGCCGTGGATACAGAGGTATTATAACTAAAAGTAATAGCTTGCAGGTATTCATCCCAGTCTGTTCCTGCGTCCTCTGTAAATTTAGCCAGCGCTATTCCAAGTATTTTGTTCATACTCTCCGTGAGTCCGTTGGTTTGCGGGGAAAAACTCGTGGTAGTGTATGCCTTAATCCTGAGTATCTCCAGAAACTGTTGGAGCACTCTCGAGGTGAAAATAGTACCTCTGTCGGATAATAAGGTTTGGAATAGGCCATATCGTGTAATTATATCAAATAGAAATTCGGCTATGCTGTTCGTGTCTGCTTTGGGAACAGCTTTTGTAATCATGTATCGTGTGAGATATTCGGTGGCCACCAGGATATATTTATTGCCCTTCTGACTTGTCGTAATGGGGCCTTTCACATCTATCCCGACTCTGTGAAATAACTCTCCCACGGGAATTGGGTTGAGTAGGCCATGAGGCTTGCCAGGTCTTGTTTTGAATCGTTGGCAAGTGTGACATGTCTTTACAAAGGTATCTATGTCGGCCTTCATGTTTACCCAATAGTACTTGTCACGGATTCTAAGGTATGTTTTATGCGGACCTAAGTGTGCCCCTGCCAGTGGGCTATTGTGGTGTCCGATCATGATATTTTCTCTCAATGATTCCGGAACCGCTATAGGTGCGCTATCGTGCATGGCTGTGGGCTTAAATTTCAGTACCCCGTCTTTGTCTAGGAAAAATCGCCTAGACAGCCGTGCTGTCTTGGAGTCCACTTTATCCAAGTCTTCTAGTGCCAATAGAATCTGTTTCAAGTACGGATCACTTTCTTGCTCCTGTTTGATGTTAACCACCGTCAGGGCAAAGGTGGGCATATCGTCCCAGTCGTGGTCCTTACTGTCATCCGGGGGCTCGGCTACTGGCAGCCTAGACAACCCATCTGCGTCTAGGTGTGTAGCGCCTTTCTTGTGTTTGACCACGAAGTCATATTCATACAGGCGGAATATAAACCTGTTGAGCCGCGAATTTGGGTTTTTAAATTTGTCCCAAAAAAGCAAGCTCGCGTGGTCAGTCACTACCGTGAACTTGATACCATAGAGGTATACTCTAAAATAGTTCACTCCCCACGAAAATGCCAGCATTTCCCGCTCTGTGGCAGAGTATCTAGTCTCAACGGCCGTTAGCTTCCTGCTAGCGTAGGCGACGGGCCGTTTGCGCCCTTCGGCGTCTTCCTGCAATAGGGCCGCCCCCAGCCCATACAGGCTGGCATCCACGTGTAAAAATGTGGGTCTATCACTGTGGAAGTGTTGCAGTAATGGTGGTGAGGTCAATAGTTGCTTCAATGTGTTGAAGGCATCTATGTGTTCCTGCCTGATGCTGAAGGGCGTTTTTTCACGTGTGAGTTCAGTTAGTGGATGGGCGATGTGTGCAAATCTATAGATATGCTTGCGATAGTACGAAGCCAAGCCAATAAAACTGCGCAATTGTTTCAAATTTGTGGGCATTGGGATGCCCGTTATTGCGTCAGTCTTAGCTGGGTCGGGAATAATGCCCTCCCTGTTGACAACATGGCCCAGTATGTTAATCTGCTGTCTGGCAAATTGACATTTCGCAGGTTTAAGCCTTAGTTTAGCTTCTCTGATCCTTGCGAAAGCCTCCTCCAAATGTACGATGTGTTCGTCAAAAGTGTTGGAGAAGACCGTTATATCATCGACGTACACTAATACGCAACGCCACTTAAGCCCTGAAAATGTCTTATCCACTAGCTTTTGGAAGGTTTGGCTGGCGTTACGTAGACCCATCGGTAAACGGGTGTAGGTGAATAATCCGTTCTCTGTAACGAACGCCAGCTTGTGCCTATCTGGTTCATAGATGGGGATTGAATAGAATCCACTATAGCAATCCATCGAACTGAACCAGCTAGCTCCGACAAGGGCGTCCAAATAGGTGTCTGCCCTTGGTAGTGGATAACTATCATTTTCGACTAACTTATTGAGCCTCCTGTAGTCAGTACAAAACCTGTGCGATCCGTCCCTTTTTTTGGTCAGCAGAACCGGTGAGGAGTAGTTAGAAATAACGGGCACAATGACCCCTGCCTCGAGCATCTCTGAGATCTGAGCGTCGATGGCATGTCTCTCCTTTTGGCTCACTCTGAAGGGAGGCTGGTGCACTGGTCGGTCACTAGTGAGTGTGACATGGTGTTCAATGAGGTCTGTCACAGCGAGATCCTTCATTGAGTGGGCAAAAATATCTCTGTTGGTCTCCAGGAGCTCCGTGAGCCTTTTATTTTGCTCCGGAGTCAGGTCCTGCCTGTGGTTCTGGTTGGCCACCTTATCTGTGTGTGTGTCTGTGTATTGGCTGATAGTGTGCAGTGTAGGGGCCTGATGCTCGTGATTTTCTCGCTCCGCTCGAATCCCATCTCTGTTCCTGGTGTATACCATGGGATGTGTGGTGAGCCTCTGGTCGTGCTTTAAAAGCATCTGACCACTAGCGAAATTTATGCTAGCCTCATATCTAGCGAGAAAATCCATGCCAATTATGGCTGACGCAGAAAGGTGTTCGATAACGAACATGGGGTGCGTTGTGGCAAAATGGTCTATCCTAATATGTATGTTTGCCACTCCCATGTTTTCTAGCGTCTGAGCATTGGCCGCTACCAGCCGGATGTCTCCCGTGACACCTTGTATTTGCGCCTCGGCAATGTGTCGTCTATTAACACAACTTACGGCTGCCCCAGTATCAATTAGGGCCTGCACTCTGTGGCCATTTATGGTGGCGTGTATCGTGAGGGCCGATACCTGAAATCCACTGCCCTGCACCGATGTGTTGTGTAAGATGTATGTTGTTGTTGTTGTTGCTGCCGGAGTGACATTTGTGCTGGGAAGGCACGGAGCTGTCCGCTTATCGTACCTGGCACGCTTCGCCTCTCGGCTGACTTCCTGTTCTGAATACTTTGCCCCGGTCAGCAAAGTGCGTTTGCCAAGTACATTGCCAGCTCCTTTAACCGGTCTTGCTGTGAGACTAGGAGTCTGCTGGCGAACGTTTAATGTATTAATCGTTCCCAGCCTTTGTGTAGTTGTGTTGTTGTTGGTTTCTTCCTCTCGGGAAGGTGTGTCTGCGAATGTGACCCTGAGCTTGCCCTTGTTACCCGGTTTTTTGTTCCAGGCGGTCGCGAGTTCGACTCCTGTTGCTGGCTTCCCCATGCCGAGCGAGCTCGCGTCATGCGCCTGTGTGTGGTCAATTCCCCCCCTGTGTTGTGGTGAAGGGGGTAGGGTTTTCTGTTTGGAGGGTGTGGGCGTGTTCTCAGGCTGTTTGCTTATGATTGTGAGGGGTGTGTAATGTCCCGCCTTAGGGTTTCCTGTAAAAAGTACGTGTAGGTCCCTATCGAATCCCGCAGTTGAGAATAGCGGAGGCGAGTGCACATCAGTGTATACATGGATGTTGGCCTTCAGCACCTTGCCGAGAGCGGTCACCTCTACGGCACTGGCATAGGTGCCGTCCTTACCCATGTATTTACTATAATCCGCCCCGGTCTGGAATGGGTTTTCCCGCTCGTCCGCCACAAAGTCCCGGTACTCTTGCCAGTTGGCCAGGATATGTTTGACCGTTTGCTGTCTGTAGTCCCCATGATAGTCCTCGGTATTCCGGATTAGGAAGCTCATGGCCCTAAACAGACAGTTGCCGTCTCCTTGCACGGGGTGTGCTTGGAAACGGTCCGGGGGCGGATCGTCAGCCTTAGCCTTAGCTGGCTGCTTCTTCCCCTTACTCTTGCGAGTTTGCTTGGGGGAGGGGCCTTTCTTGTGTTGTGTTGGGGGAGGAACCTCAGCCGCTTCATTAGCTGGCCGAACCTCCCCATCTAGGCGTTTTTTGAAAATGTGGGTGTACGTCTGCCTGTAATGTATGTGCGCCCCCCTCGGGGTGGCTGCGCCAGCTCCCCGCTTGCGGTGTGTGTCTAGGCGTAGGGAGTATTGCCCCCCTGTTTGTCCTGTGGGGTGTCTCATCCCTAAACTCCCTCGGGTATTCGTCGGGGAGGGGGTAGTGTTCCGGGCCCTTCGTGTGTTTTCTTCCCTGTCTATTACTGCCCGGGGGTCTGCTTTCCTATTTCCTCCAGGGTGGGGTGTATGTCTGATGCTGGGGGAGCGGGTTTTCCCGTCGGTTCCCCTTTTCCCTATATTGGGTAGCTGCATACTCCTGTCTGGTTGGGGGTGGGTTTTCTCGCCTGTCCCTATTTCCCCTGTATTGTGGGGGTGTATAGCTTTGCCTGCGTGGGGGCGGGTTCTCCCGATATTCCCCATTTCCCCTGTACTGCGGGGCGGCATATCCCTGCCTGCGTGGGGGCGAGTTTTCCCGGTACTCCCTGTCTGCCCTGTATTGTGGGGCAGCGTAGGACTGTCTATTTGGTGTCGGGCTGTTTCGTCGGGGGATGTCGTGGTCGTACTCCTCAGGGTAGCACTCCCGTGTGTACGGGGATGGTGAACGCCTTGAGGGGTATGTCGGCTCTGTGTCCGTGTATGCTATCGGTGAGTACCGAGGAGGGTAGTGTGGCCTATCCTGTGGGGGAGGTGTTGTTGGCCGCTGTGGAGGGTAGTAATTTTCTTCCCTCCCGTAGCGTCTCCTCTCTGTGTACCCCCTGTCCCTCTCAGTATGATAGTGTTCTCGTTTGTCTGCTTGCTCATCCCTTGGCGGTCTCTCGCCCGCTTGGATGGCAGCTATGGTCAGTTTCTCCATCCTGTCCACTAATTCGTCCATTTTGTCATTAGTGTCGTCTTTCCGAGTTTTGAAGTGCAGATCCACGGCTTTTTCCGTAGCCTTCTCCGTGATCTTTCTCCCCTCCTCTATGGTCTTTATGTTATTCAACATATGTTGGACCGTGGGGTTGTTCATGATGCATAGCTTTTCCACTATGGCTGGTCTGAGGCCCTGCATTAACAGCTTGACTTTCTGTTTATTTGTCATTGCTGCATTGTACTTTTCGCACATCATCAATTTAACATTGATGTATGCCTGGGCGCTCTCTTTGGGTCCCTGTGACCTCTGTCTAATCTGGTCATAGAGATCGTCATCGTCTGGTATGAGCTGGAACTCCTCCTTTAAGAGTAAAGCGGTTTCCTCCCATGTGTCAGCTTCTAGTGTGTCCTCATGGAGCTCATACCATGTCATGGCCGCCTTTGTGAGATAGGCAGGAAGGAGCCGTTTCCTAACTTCCTCGCTCCAACCATTGATCCGAGCCGTTCTATTGAAGGCCTTGAGGTATTCCTCGGGATCCTGGCCTTCCCCCGTGAACTTTGCGGGGTGGATCATGGGGTACTCAGTGTGTCTATTCATCTCGTTCTCGGCTGTGTTTCGTTGGCTGTGTGTCGAGGTGTTTGGGCTGTTTAGAGGGGAATTAGCCTCGCTTCCCGTGTACGACACCTGTGTTACGTTACCAGGTGGCTCGTTACCTGATATGTCTGTGCTGATGGATGGTGTGTTGTCGTACTGTGTGGATTTAACTATGTGTACGGTTCTGTCTAAATCCTGTTTTACTGTTTCCAAAATAGTGTGGATGTCAAGAACCGCTTCTGTTGTGTGATTATTGGACTTGATAGTATCTGTCTCTAGTAGCTCTGTAATGCGCTCGAGCAGGTTACTGGCTTTCTGCTCTGTGATCTGCAGTTGCTGCAACAATAGGGGATGGAGTGTTGGCAGGCAATCTACTTCACTAGCGCTGGATACATGTGACTCTTGTGTGTGTTCACTGGCCTGGGACCGTGTAAAATGTATAACTTGTGCTGCAGCGGCAGGGCGTTGAGCACGGATCTGTGCTGTTTGGAATTCAAGGTCCCTGAGAAGTTGTACTGCAGTCTGGTCAGTTATTAAGTCACCGTTCTTAATCTTTAGCTTCGGCAGGAGTGGAGTCGTACTAGCCGACAAATGGTGCGCAAAGTCTCTTAGTGTAGTTCTAAATGTGGACATCTAATTTCCACCGTCTTTACCCTGTGGGGCGAATGGGGGTTGGTGTAACAATACAAACTCCTATATGTGTATAAAAAATGTGTGACGTAATATAAGGTCAAAAAAAAATTTTTCACTATTTGCTTGGCTGCGTGCGGTTAGGACCGTTTTACCTACGAGGGCTCGTTGGTTGAGTCCCGGTCTATTATGCGTAGTACCGCGCCTCCACCAGTGTTTTAGATCCCTTATTTGGGTGTGGATCTAAAAGGAAGAGTTATTGTACTAATTTATAAAACTGTGCCTAAAGAGGGTAGCTTCCCTTGACAGGGCAAGCTGACCAGTGTAGAGTGTTGTGGTGTGCTAGGAACTAGGGGGCGTTCCTATAAATAATGTAGTAGTGTTTGAAGGGATGGGACCCAATGCAAGGGTCACTGTACTGGTCGCTCAGCTGACTGCTTATTATGTAACTGCCTCTGCTCGTATCAGCTAAGTGGCACGCGCTGCTTGCTAGCAGCCGGGCCGGCTCGAGAAATACAATGGTATCTGAGCTAGCGTTATCGGACTACCGTCTGTCACGTCTACCCGTGACGGGAATAAGGAAGGGCGTTGGGATGTAAAGAGGCGTGTGGGCAGTAAGACTAGTGTGATGTGTTGACCAAGTGTTTATTGGTCTGTAATTCTGAAGTGTGAGTCCCTTGTAGGGAATGTAATTATGTTCACAATGTAAAGTACAAGTTGTGGGTTACAGGTTACAAAAGTAGGATGTCTGAACACGACTGACTCACCTCTGATGACACTGGCGTAGCCTCCGGCTGTATCGTTGAAGCACTGATAATGGAGAGATCCCCTGACCTCATTAAGACGCCTTCTTATACTCTTCGGCGCTATGCTGTCAGCAATGTGTTGGCATTGCTGCCCCAGTTAATAGTATGTCGCTATGTGTAGCCATTATGCAAGGACTGAGCTGCTTTCTAGAGTGGCAAGCTGTCCTTGCTACGTTTATGGATGTTGGCCCGGCTTTCCAAGGGTTGCCCGTTAGGAGATTTAGGCAGATGATGGGGGGATGGTCTCCAAGGGGTGCATACCCCTGGGAGGCTGTACAGTATTAAGACGAGTGGAAGATGAGAGATGTTTCTGGCAACTGCTAATGAAGAGAAGAGATAGGTTGGTAGGACACATACTAAGACACCCAGGAATAGCAAACTTAGTTATAGAAGGAAGGATCGAGTATGAGAACATTAGGGGTCGGCCAAGGTTAGAATATGTTAAACAGATTGCCTCGGATGTAGCGCGTGGTAGCTATGTAGATGATGATGATGATAATTGTTGTTTTAAGGGGCCTAACATCCAGGTTATTGGCCCCTAATGATCTGAGTGATAGCGAAAATGTCAATGAAGTGAAAACCAGAACGAGAAGTAAGTGAGCAGGAAAATACTTACAAAAAGGAACTCAGATTGAAACTACTCACAAAATGATGAGCGGTAATACGTACATAAGGAAATTTCGAACGAAAATACTCACAAAAGGAATAGAGCGAAAAATACGCACAAAATGTAGGTTAAGTCCAAAATACGTACAATATGCAACGTACAGTCGAAATACTTACAGAATGCAAGGGAAATCAAAATACTCACAAAAGGACCCCCAGGATATTGAAGGACTTACTAAAAAGCATTTTAGATTGTCAATCCTTACAAAATGCAATCGAGGTTGAAAAACACTCACAAAATGCAACGGAGATCGAAAAGAAAAAAAGGAAGCTTGTAGTTTAACGTGACCGTTAATCTCGCGATCATAAGCCACGGGACCTCCGTTTTACGTGGAATCCGAACCACAGTACATGGCATTTCACATCGAAAATCTCACATGCATTGACCGGGAATCGAACCCGGTCCACCTTGGTGAGAGGCATACAGCTTGACCGCTGCGCCACCACGCCCCCAGATCGAAAAGACTTACAAAATGCAACGGAGATTGAAAACACCCACAAAAGGGAGCGGAGATGCAAAAATAACATTGCGGGAATCTTAAAGGGAAAAGGATATATAATGAAAAGAAAAACGACAGGAAAGTGAAAGAGGAGAGGGTCCGTCCCACAGGTAAGGGACAAAACGGGGAAAACGGACCCAGCTCAGGAATCCCTCGGGGTCGCCAACTCCCGAACTCACCAGCCGTAAGCCCCTGAGGGTGTAGCATTTTCTAGGGTGCACCAGAAGTGGTGGGCTACATACACCCTACCTCCTAGAGGGCCTTGAACAGAAGGCAGGAGATAACAGGAAAAGAAAAAGAAGGCTGACCCCTCCCAGAAGGAAGGGATCAGGAAAGATGAGACAAGGGCCAATGAAGGCGAGAAAGGAAGACACTCCCTAGCCTCGGATACCCTATTACCGTCGCGGTCAGAAAAGAACAAGAGTTGACCAAGGGAGGTCGACAGGAAAGAAGACAGAGGTGGCCGGCACAAGTAAGTGGAAGCAATGCCGGACTCAGCTGAGGTCTCGTGGTCGCCAACCCACGTCCCACTAGATGTAAGGCCCTGGGGGGAGCTATGTAGAGATGAAATGATTAGCTCAGGACAGGGAAGCATGGAAAGCTGCATCAAACTGGTTCGAAAGACTGAGGAATCAAACAATAACAACAATAACACGAGACTGCTGAACCCCTCCCCCTTGGTAAGAGATCGTAAGGTTTGTCTTATCCCCCCTTTCCCCCTTTTTCCTTGCGTAGTTATTGAATGACCCCTAATGACTCTTACAAAATCCCGCGCCAAAAGAAAAGGAAATCACAGGACGAGGAAAACTTAAGTTGATGAAAATTACTTCATAGATCGGAAGCTCAATTCAATCAAATACATGCCTTCAGAAAAGTCTGCCCGCTATTGAGTGTCGCGAGTCGCCACATTTATAATTAATTTTAAACAGTGTGACGGGCATTTAGCCAGCACAGTCTACAAGCATAGTTTAATAGATCTTTTTTTTGTTTGTTTAAAGTGCGTAACTTTTTGCATACCTGATCAGAGTCTTCCGTCCCCACCCTCCCCTTAACTAATAAAATACGTTAATTTAATTTCCGGAAATCGCTCGTCTAAACACAAATTAGAGGGGAGGGTACCTGCATGGGACAGTTGCCGAATGGGACATTTCATTTTCAAATGCGAATATCTCGGAAACGGTGGAAGATAAGACGATAAATAATGATATTTCATTTCACAGGTAATTGAAGGACCTTCAAAGTGAGATATTATTAAACTTTTTATCTGCGTTCACCGCTACTGACGTTATTTGCATTTGAGAGTCGAATGTCCCATTCGCGGACTGTCCCATTCAGGTAACCTTCCCCCTACGTCATAAGTTAACATGGACAGTATTTAGAACAACCGAGTGAACGTGGGCTTCTTGAACAAAATCATGACAAGATAACGATACTAATAAACACAGTGCCGTTTGACTGCGCATGAAAGCTATCTTTTTACTTTAATAAGCAGTTGGATACTAATGATCGCATAACGTCAAGAAATAACAATAGCTATTGTTTAAATCAGATACAAAAGGTCACAGAATAAAAATTCAACAGTAAATGCATCGGCTTTTCTCCCCCAATCAATTAAGCACTCAACAAAATCGAATGCGCCGCCACATCCACAGCGGCCTATGAGCAACTTTGTATCAAAAGTGGAAAAATATGAATAATAACCTCAAATGTCACAGGTGCTGAAATCCGCGATATCAACTCGGTAGTTCTCTTAGTGAAATCGACAATAAAAGGAAAAACTGCTAAATCATAGTAATTGACTCACCTCCGTTTCCTTGGCTGGTCAGAACGGTGCTGCTGAGCGGGATCGTTGGCTGCAAGAAAGTTGGCCATTTCGCTGTCCTTTCCATGTACAAGACACATCAAAAAAAGTTTTGCATCACCTCGGTTCCAAGAGTTCCGGAACCTTTAAATACAAAGGGAATAGAGATCAACACAAACAACATTTCAGCTCGTTTTATTGCTCATGAGACCCACACATTGCATGTTGTACCATCATACAGCTAGACTTTCAGCATTTGTGGTCCAGATTGCAGTACACACCACTACCTCTAATACCCAGTAGCACGTCCTCTTGCATTGATGCATGCCTGTATTCGTCGTGGCATACTATCCACAAGTTCATCAAGACACTGTTGGTCCAAATTGTCCCACTCCTCAACGACAATTCGGCGTAAATCTCTCAGAGTGGTTGGTGGGTCAAGACGTCCATAAACAGCCCTTTTCAACATATCCCAGGCATGTTCGATAGGGTTCATGTCTGGCGAACATGCTGGCCACTGTAGTCGAGCGATGTCGTTATCTTGAAGGAACGCATTCACAAGATGTGCACGATGAGGTCGAGAATTGTCGTCCATGAAGACAAATGCCTCTCCAATATTCTGCGGATATGGTTGCACTATGGGTCGGAGGATGTCATTCAGGTATCGTAAAGCCGTTTCGGAGCCTTCCATGACCACCAGTGGCGTACGTCGGCCCCACATAATGCCACCCCAAAACATCAGGGAACCACCACCTTGCTGCACTCGCTGGACAGTGTGTCTAAGACGTTCAGTCTGACCAGGGTGCCTCCAAACACGTCTCCGACGATTGTCTGGTTGAAGGCATATGCGACACTCATCGGTGAAGAGAACGTGATGCCAATTCCGTGGGGTCCATTCAGCATGTTGTTGGGCCCATCTGTACCGCGCTGCATGGTGTCGGGGTTGCAAAGCTGGACCTCGCCATGGACGTCGGGAGTGAAGTTGCGCATCATGCAGCCTATTGCGCACAGTTTGAGTTGAAACACGACGTCCTGTGGCTGAACGAAACGCATTATTCAACATGGTGGCATTGCTGTCAGGGTTCCTCCGAGCGGCAATCCGTAAGTAGCGGTCATCCACTACAGTAGTAGCCCTTGGGCGGCCTGAGCGAGGCCTGTCATCGACAGTTCCTGTATCTCTGTACCTCCTCCATGTCCGAACAACATCGCTTTGGTTCACTCTGAGACGCCTGGAAACTTCCCTTGTTAAGAGCCCTTCTTGACACAAAGTAACAATGCGGACGCGATCGAACTGCGGTATTGACCTTCTAGGCATGGTAGAACTACAGACAACATGAGCAGCGTACCTTCGTCCTGGTGGAATGACTGGAACTGATCGGCTGTCGTACCCCCTCCGTTTAATAGGCCCTGCTCATGCATGGTTGTTTACATCTTTGAGCAGTTTTAGTGACATCTATGAACAGTCAAAGGTACTGTATCTTGGATACAATATACACAGTCAACGTCTATATGCCGGAGATCTGGGAACCGAGGTGATGCAAAACTTTTTTTGATGTGTGTACATATCGTAAATGGTTCCACAATGGGGATGTGGTTGACCCATTTTTCAGTGATTTCTTGAAAATCTTACATATTGATGACTGCAGGTTTTCAGACCGATCAAAATAAATCCACGCTCCACTCTTGTGTTCTGGGGGCGTACTGTTACTCATTATCACATAAGCCGCTATCCTAAACTCAGACGAAATTGAACTGACGGTGAGCTGACCAAGTTGCCAGTCAAATGAACTACCTGCAGCAGGCGTGCCAACGAACGTACGACAATTAATGTGTGTGTCTCTCTCCCTGCTTTGTTTTTCTGCAAGCCTAAATATTGTTTTAGATCCCTTATTTAGGGGTGGTAGGACCTAAAACGGAAGAGTTACTGTATTGATTTTGAATGGAGTGTCTAAAAGGGGGTAGCTGCCTTTGGAGGGGCAAGCTGACCAGTGTGGAGTGTTGTTTAGCGTTAGGAACTAGGGGGCGCTCCTATAAAGACTGTAAATGTGGTTTAAGGGATGTAGCCTTAGCACGCGGGTCGATGTACTAGTCGCCCAGCCGGCTACTTATTATATAATCACCTTGCTAGTGTCAGCGGTTCGGCACGCGCTTCACTTGAGCACGCGAGCCGCTGTGAGGAATACAATGACGTCTGAGTTGGCGTTATTACTACGGTGTGTCACGTCTGACTGTGACGGGAGTAAGGAAGGACGTTGGGACGTGAAGAAGAGTGTAGATCAGTAATGCAAGTGTAAGAGACTGACCAAGTGTTTATTGGTCAGCAATGAGTAACTGTTAGTCCCTTTTAAGGGATCTTGTGATGTTATAATGTGAGTACAAACTGTGGGTGTTAGGTTACAAAAGTAGGATTCTGAACACTGACTGACTGACTCACCTCGGTTGACACTGTCGTTAGCCTCCGGCTGTCTCGTCGAAGCACTGATGATGGAGAGATCCTCGTGACCCACTTAAGGCACCTTTTATACCTTTAGCCTCTGTTCTGTCAGCGCGTTGTGGCATAGTTGAACCAGTTTGTAGTATGTCGCTGTGTGTCATAATTACGCAAGGGTTGAGCTGCTTTATGGAGTAGCCAGCTGCCCTTATAGTATTGATGGATATTGGGTAGGCTTTTAAAGGGTTGCCTTTTATGAGATTTAGACAGATGATGGGGGGGATGATCTCTAAGGGGTGCATACCCCTTGGGTATTGTACAAGCCTCTTCCTCCATTTGGTCGCGTCCTCGCGACCGGGAAGGGCACTTGGGGTTGGGATGTTGTCGTAGTAGTTTTTGAATCCCCCTCGTCTCTTCTGGTGGTGGCGTCGTAAGCGTCGTCGTATGGAACGGGTGTCGTCGTGCAGAAGTGTAGGTGTGCGGTCAGCCCGTGTTCAGAGGGGAGGGTTATGGGGTGTACATAGATATATATGTATATAAATTTTACATTGCATGGTGAAATGTGCATTAACATTGTTGAATAAAGAAAATAATTGCTATTGAGGCACAATCGCCATTGCCGTTGTCGGCATAAAAAAGAAAAAAAACATGGTTATACATGGTTACATAGTTGTGCAGGGAGGAAAAACCCAGGGCCGAACGGATGATTGCGTCGTCCGCCCTATCTTGGGGAAAAAGTGCTCCCTGCAATAAAGAAGATAGGAGAGAATAGAAAAAAAATGGGTGTTCCAGGGTATAATTTAAAGGAAATATTTAAAATGTATTTATTGGTGTGGGATAAAACGGAACACCCTGACAAATGGGGAAGTTAGAAGAGAGAAAAATGAAAGAAAACAATTCACAGACATTGGTTACGTGTTACCTTAGCAAACGAAACAAAACAAAACAAAAATATAGACATCGTGTACACGTGAACTTGATAAACAGACAAAAATATATATAGTGTTTAATGTATTATGTTGCGATGCTGACATTTAGGAATTTCCATTGGAATAATTGCCCGTGGGCGCATGAATATGTATGTAGTTTACTCTTTAAAATTATGAACTACAATGACCTTATGTCTACTTAAGCGCGCTAAACCCTTATAATTCTAGTTTTTGTTTGGATCCTCGCGTGCACGCTACCTGTTTGTACGTACGCTTGCCGTATCACGGCTGATCCTATACGGCCACCTCTTGGCACGGTTGAGTGGTCGTACCGCTTGCAGTGTATTCTTAATACCTAGTCTGTGAAGCATCCTCTGTGGGTGAATGCTTGCACACTTGGCCATGAGGGTCGCCGCCACATGCCGGTTGCGCCCTCATCGCCGTAAGCTGCGTCGCATTTTGACGCTTCAAGTGTTTTTGTTTTATGCAGATCTGCCAGCAAGCCTGATGCCCCACAGGCATCATTCCTGCTGTGCAGATTATTGACGTGTAGTTGTAAAAAAAAATGTAGTGAGTGTGTAAGTGAGAATGAATGTTAAATGGAGGTTAGTATGCACAGGTATAATACTACAATAAGGGGGCATTAAATAGCATGTTGCTGCTATCTGGCAGCAAAATCATAATTACACGTGTCATATTCTAGGTGACAATGCCTGCAAAAAAAAATGGAGAGGTTAACAAAACATTGAAATTCCCTATTCCATATGCCGCTTCCTGTGGCAGCGTTGCCACAGTCTGAAGCCCCTTTTTACCTGTGAAAAGAATGGCATGGTTATTATTACTCGATATATGGCCGGGCTTACCCTATATGGTGCCGTGACGTCATTTCCTAATGTGTTGTAGTATTGGGCTTACCCTGGCAACGAATTTGGGCCGCCAGGCGCCGCAATTTTACCTCAATATATGTATTAAAAAAAATTGTCTTAAATGTAAGACTATGCTACATTATAATAACTTATCATGAGTTATCGGACTTACCCTGATGACGGATTTGTGGGTCATCAGGCGCCGAACGGCGTTCTCTTATACTACTTATTCTACTTATGGTATATATAAAAAAAAAACTACATCTAAGCCGAGAGGGTTGCCTTAATCTATTGCCGAAAGATGCTGTGCTGAATTGCAACAGTGTTCATTAAATTTGCTTAATCCTAGGTTGCGTGTCAAATGCAACCGTCTATAACTAAATTTGGCCTAGGACGATCGCCTGGGGCAATTTGCTTCCCCAGAACACCACCCGCACGAGCCCTGGAAACACCGGTTGTCTCCAGGTTCGCTGGATTCCGTCCCCTTAAGTCTAGTGTCGACGTCTATTACTAGGATTAATCTATCCGCGGGCGGCTTACGGTGCCACTAAGCTAACCGTTCCGCCCGCTGTAACTTCCTTGTCGTGCCCGTTTTGCCGTTCCGATTAGTCGTAGGTGAGCCGCCCACTTGGCTCCTGTGAGGGGCGCGCAATGCCCCATCTCTTAATGCCCTCTGACTGCCCGATGCGTCGTCATTTATGTGGGCATTGGACAGTGTGGTCCAATGGCATAATATCCTCCGGGAAGAAAGCGTCCGGGGAGTCCTCTTCGCCTGTGTCGGCCGCAATATTTGTATTCATGTGTCCTCCGGGAAGTGAGCGTCCGGGGAGTCCTCTTCGCCTGTGTCGGCCGCAATATTTGTATTCATGTGTCCTCCGGGAAGTGAGCGTCCGGGGAGTCCTCTTCGCCTTAATCGGCATTGCTGGGTTGGCCCACTGAACCCTTTTGAGTGCCCGCTATGCTACTCATTTAAGAACTCTGGCGACCCGTTGTCGTCCATTTACGTGGGCGCAGGACCGAATGAGCGCGTACATTCCATATATATATATTCATATTTCATTCTGCATTATTGATTACCGTCGTGGTCTTCACCTTCACCTCGCGGGGTAAGGACTTGTCGGATCTAGGATTGGTCCTGCTGAACCCTTGGATCCTGCTTCACTCCTGACGAATAGGAGTCTGACTCCCCGCCATGGAAGTCCTACTTACGTAAATTTAACTAACAGTCTAGTCATAATATGGTCGTCTCTAGGGATAGCTCCCGAGGCCGGCGCGGAGTGAGCTATTTCTCCCGCCATTCTCAGAAAGTCTCCCTGCAGGTCTTGGCTTCGACGACCGTGGCTCAAAGTGGGTTTAGCATCCCTTCCTCCCAGGGGCGGTTTATGCGCACCTAGGATTCCAGAGCTTGCCCGACCAGGCCGCGAATGCTTTGACCTTACGTGGTTCGTCTATTTGGTCTAGTCGTCAGTAATTTGATGAGCCAACTGGGGTAAGGGTCCACATCGCCTTCCCCAGCTCTGCTCCTAGTGTTGTGCTTTTGACCTTTGGCTAACGCCGGTATCATCAGCCAGGGTGTTTCAGATTCCCTTTTTTTTTTTTTTTTTTTAAATATAGGTGTAACCTGTGTAAAAAGTGTCAAATGTAAAATACTTCCAGTGTGGTGGGCTGGTAAAACCTCTACATACGTAGACTACTTTAGGCTACCTGTGCTATATCAGCTTCTCCAGCGATAATGCTCTTTTTTAACCTTGATGGAGGTGTTAGTAGGGTCTGTGGCGTCAGGTACCCTGTTATTGTGATCTGGGGGTAGTTATCTGTAGAGTGGGTTAAAGCAGGGTAGGAGGAGGTTGCGCACTTCCGAATTCCGCGTTAGTGGCGGCCTGGAACCGGTTTTTGTGCTGGGATGCTCCTACAGTGAGTGGAACGGGGCAGGTAATTCCCGGGGTTGCAAAAAATAAAATAAAAATCCATGCCGGTCTGATATCAATATCCCCTGGTGAATGGATGGGATATACATGCATGCGTCTGGATATGAGGCGTTTGCACTCATGTATGGATAGGTGTAGGTTGAGGCATAATACTAATATATTTCCCTCTCATGCGGGATGATTTAAATTTAAAAAAAAATGGTTAGTATTTATTACTTATGGCCTCATCTCTCATATGGAGATGTGCATTACGCTTAGTTGGTGTTTGCCGATGCACCCCTCTCATTCAGGTGATAGCGGTGGGGCTCAAGGCGTAGCATGCCCTTTCTGTAAACACATGAAGTTTACCAACCCTTATGTATACTTTGTAGTGTAGTGTAGCTGTTTTGGTCGTGTTCCTGTGTCTGCGTTGTTTATGTTTGGACGTGAAAAGGTTATGGGAAGGGAGTAGAGTGGGACGCTGTTAGCATGTTCTCTTGTCATCCTCCCTTGGTCCATGTTGGTTTTCTATCCGCGCTTTGGGATAGCGAAGCTTCACGACCTACTCTGGTCCGTTATAGGGCTAAGTCCTAGTCGCCTGGAATGATTTGTTTCGGGCCTAGGGTCGCAAAAAGAAGTTGTTAAGGGGAGGTCCCGTTTCCTCAAAGTCCCTATGTTCGCCCCTGATTGGTGAGCGCGTTTGTGTGTGTGTGTGTGACTACGCTCCGCTACACCACGCGGACGCCTGGTCTGCTGTAGGGCTAAGTCCTACTGTGTATATTGTGTATGGGTAGGAAGCGCCCGTGGCCTGCCAACGTCTTTACGAACGTGCTACTCTGGGCCTGCGACAAGTTTTGGTCTGTGACGTCTGCTTGTTGATAAATGCTTTCGCAGTGTTGAAAAATGTATAGTGTTATGATTGTTCTGCATTTGTTTATTCATGGTCACTGCCACTACACAATCGCGTTTTGTCATCGACAGTGTTGCAAAGTGGCTAAGTCTGCAAGTCATCAGTTTGTGTGTGTAACTTCAGGCCGGGATTTTATGTAGGTTAACCACTGTTGCGTGTTTTTCTGCACGTATGCCAGTGTGGTCATTGTGTTAAATTCCTGGCGGCCCGATGTGGTAATCCGCCCTGCTACTATTGCCGTTGTGTGGCCATTATTCCGTAAGACCGTTGTCTTACGAAATTTATATGTCTCTGTCTGGAAAGTCCATTTTCCCTGTCAAGTGTATTTCTGGAATTTTATGCCTGTCATTTGGCCGCAGGAATGTAGTATTATCTGTCTAAGCCGTTATATGGGCCAATTTTGGTGTGATTGGAAGGCCGTCTGCTTGTTTTTCCCTGGCGTGCAATTTTCTCTGGGGTTCGAACCCGTGTTCTATGTAATTCTCTGTGTTATATGTCTGCGTTGTTCATGTTCTGCGGGCATTCTGTCTGTATTTTGTTTGTGTTTCTCGTACCGAAAATACCGTTGTTTAGTTAGTTTTCGGTACGAGGTTTTTGTGTGTGGACATGGGTTCGAAGCCGGTTGTCTGTAAAGATTTGGTGGCCATTTCTGTGCCGCCTACACTATGGCAAATGGGCTGTGTGTTTTTCTATGCGCAACCCCTAGTATACCTTCCTGCGAGGAGTTTGCTTATTTTTGCCCTCTCCTCGTAGTGTAAATTTTGAAGATATAGGGTTCTTGGGTTGGCTATGAATGATTCCGTGCAGTGTGCTTTGGGAACTGTCGTCTGTAAGGCTCGCAGTTTATCACTGAGGTCTGCTTTACTGCTGAGTATGGTGGTGTCGGGTTGCAATGTCTTGCGCGCTCGCTTGTTTACTTGTTTCGATAACGCTGTGTATCCGAACATGTGTTCTTAATCAGCCTGCTTTCTGTTAGTGCTCTTCGCATTATAAAAAGGCAAGAGGGGAATTTTGTGGTTTAACGTGACCATTTCTGGAGATCATGTGCCACGGGATTTCCGTTTTACTTGGAATCCAAACCACAGGCCATGGCATTTCACTTCGGAAATCTCATATGCATTGGCCGTCTGTAAAAGAACCTTCCATTGACTACACTTGTGTCCCCGAGTGTTGTGTTATGTATACCTATGTATAAAATATATATATAGTTTATTTGGCCATTGTTCTTTCTTGGGCTAAATGTGTGAAACAAAAAAAAAATTTATGCCCCGCTCTGAATTAAGAGAGCACATTGAAAGAAAATAATAGTAGGTGGCGTTAGTCTCTAAAAATTATGTCGTGAGCACTATGTTTTTGAAAAAAAATGGTGATTGGGACCTGAGTGTAGTATTTACCATTTTGGTAACGTGAGTACTACCGTAATCTGGTTACGTCTCAGGGGAATCTACCGACACTGTCTAGTACACCTTAGGAAGGCCATTGCCAGACGTAACTGATACCCTTGTATCCACGTCACGAGCAAAGCCAGTGCACTGTGGGAGTCAAACCTGCCTATCAAAGTAATTGTAACTCACCAAAATGACAGTGTCTCATCCCGGTGTGCAATTGGGCTTTTTAGTTGGTTAAAGCACACCTCCCAAAATTTTTTTTTTTTTGAAACTAGTTTGAGATTCTTAATTCTTGCCATGCTTACGGTTTTCGCCCGCAACAAGAGAATCTGTCAAACTGTGGAACCATAACGTAGAACGTCTAGTCATTTCTACTTAGAAAGACTCCCTTAAGCTCTATGCTGTGATTTTATGCCTAAGTTGTGTTCAAAATATCTCTTTCCGGCCTTAAGCCTGATGGGCTTTCACTTGGCTTAGTGATGGCCTAATAGAAAGATGCCATGGTTCCCAAAAAAAAAACACAGAAGGATTTAAAATTACTCACTTCTAATTTGGCCATGTTGCCCTGTATATACATAAAATACGAGAAAGAAAAAAAAATGCGCAGTTTATGTTTACTATGTAATTGTCGGTCTATTTTCTGATATCTCCCGCGTGAAAGAACTTGTGTGGCCATTTATGATGGGGGAAGTGATGTTATTTTATTTCTTTGGCCTTGGTGGAAGTCGTTATCGTCTTTCGAGCTTCAGTGCTCAGAAAGGTGAAGGGTTTTGCCCTGTTACGATATTATAGGCCTCTGAAATCCATTGAGGTGTTTCTTTGCTGTTTTCCGGCGGAATTTCTAGCAAAGTAAGCCTTGCCCTACTTCCACCGTAGCGCGTGTTTCTAGGTCTAAGTGTACCTGTATTTAAGGGCGTTATTGCGCTTGGCGCTATCTTAGCAGATTTTGCGGGAGTGTATGTATGTTTGACTGCGAGGTTTTGTGGGGTGGGTAATAATACCTTTCCTAATCCCCGTGTATTGTATGGTAATGCCTGTTTAATCCGTATGTGCGTGTACCGTGCATCCTGAGGGACTAATGCCGGTGTTCGCCTCCGTTCTGGCAAATTTGCCCTTTGAACTGGCGGTAAAGGTCGCTTAATGGCTTGTGTCCGGCCTAGCAATGTGGTGGCGTGTAGTCTGACCGTTTTTCGGCCTGTGGCCACGGCCGACTCCTGCCAATGTGTTAGCCTATCTGTGTACGTGTATGTAGGCTTTATATACTGTAGGGCGGGCTCTATGTCGTCTGCCCATGACGTGGTTACGTCCCGTTGTCCCTCTGTTATATCATGTGTATTTAATGGCCCTAGCTTCGATTCCCTCTCGTCCTTTTGTTCCGAGGGGATTGTTCTAGGCTCTTCCCCTCGGCTTGGCAAAATTGCCTTCCGATCCGGAGCTGGAGGACGTGTGTCTGTGTAGGATGTATTCTTTGGTATGTTGGAGCCTAACCTGGCCGTCTCCTGGACTGTGGCCACGGCGAACTCTTGCCACTGCGTGGCAGTACTTGTCGAGAGGGACATCCTCGCAAATTGTCGAGTTAGCGTATCTACGCTTATGTCCTCTCTCGGCTGGGCTGGTGGCCCTACCATGAACTCAAAAATGGCCTTGTTGGTTTGGAGTTCACGGTATTCGTCCCAAATTTGGGTGTACTGCCTATTGAGGCATATGGCCTGTTTGCAAGTGCTTATGTGCGCATCTTAATCGCGCTGTCCTACCCCCTGACGGAGTGTATGGCTGTTTGCCCTGTATTGTCCCGATTTTCTGTTTTGAGTGTCCGTATTTGTGTTTGCCTGATCTGTATGTGCCTTTGGCATCTAGCCAATAATGCTACTAATATTGGCATACCCCTATTACCTTCATGGCTTGCAATCTCTTCATGAGGTGCCATTCTGCCTGAAGTGTATGGGCCTAAAGTAACAATAGAGAGAAAAAAAAATCTGTGCGTGTTTGCCAGTGTATTCCTATATCTCTCTGGTTCTGTATGGGGCTAGGGGGTTGGTTTATCAAGCCTTTCCCTTGTGTAGCTAGTTTAGAGCACCAAAAAAAAATATGGTGCTTTCTGTCTGGGGGAAAAATTTTTTCACTATCTGCTTGGCTTTTTGCGGTTCAGAGGGGGTCGTTTTGACTACGAGGGCTCGTTGGTTGAGTCCTGTTACTGCGCGTAGTACCCCGCCTCCACCATCTGTTTTAGATCCCTTATTTAGGGGTGGTAGGACCTAAAACGGAAGAGTTACTGTATTGATTTTGAATGGAGTGTCTAAAAGGGGGTAGCTGCCTTTGGAGGGGCAAGCTGACCAGTGTGGAGTGTTGTTTAGCGTTAGGAACTAGGGGGCGCTCCTATAAAGACTGTAAATGTGGTTTAAGGGATGTAGCCTTAGCACGCGGGTCGATGTACTAGTCGCCCAGCCGGCTACTTATTATATAATCACCTTGCTAGTGTCAGCGGTTCGGCACGCGCTTCACTTGAGCACGCGAGCCGCTGTGAGGAATACAATGACGTCTGAGTTGGCGTTATTACTACGGTGTGTCACGTCTGACTGTGACGGGAGTAAGGAAGGACGTTGGGACGTGAAGAAGAGTGTAGATCAGTAATGCAAGTGTAAGAGACTGACCAAGTGTTTATTGGTCAGCAATGAGTAACTGTTAGTCCCTTTTAAGGGATCTTGTGATGTTATAATGTGAGTACAAACTGTGGGTGTTAGGTTACAAAAGTAGGATTCTGAACACTGACTGACTGACTCACCTCGGTTGACACTGTCGTTAGCCTCCGGCTGTCTCGTCGAAGCACTGATGATGGAGAGATCCTCGTGACCCACTTAAGGCACCTTTTATACCTTTAGCCTCTGTTCTGTCAGCGCGTTGTGGCATAGTTGAACCAGTTTGTAGTATGTCGCTGTGTGTCATAATTACGCAAGGGTTGAGCTGCTTTATGGAGTAGCCAGCTGCCCTTATAGTATTGATGGATATTGGGTAGGCTTTTAAAGGGTTGCCTTTTATGAGATTTAGACAGATGATGGGGGGGATGATCTCTAAGGGGTGCATACCCCTTGGGTATTGTACAATATCCCGCCCCGTTCCGAACGCTTCCGCCTCACCCCACGCCTACTACCACAGTTCCCCGCAAATCGACTCAAGGTGCTCGAAATCGTCTTAGTTTTGACACCTTTTACTTTGTTTACGTGCACACATCGATGCCGCTACGTCCGACTTTCCTTTATGACCGGTTTAGAAAGATACTTTCGTTACCGGGTAAAACGTAACAAATCGTGAACGCCCGAGAAGCAAAACAGAGAAATGCAACATTGCACACGTAGAGCGGGGGTGGAAATTACTCAAAAAATGTAGACGTGTTTTGTTGATATGATGATGATGATGATGATAATTGTTGTTTTAAGGGGCCTAACATCCAGGTTATCGGCCCCTGATGGTTTGGGTGATCGTGAAGATGAAAATGAAAAGCGAACTTAAAACTAAAACTAACTACTAACCTACATACTAGAAGAAGAAATGGAAAACCAAAGGAGAATAAGGCAAATAAAAGGACAGAAAGAAAAGAAATGCCCTCAACCCTCGGAGAAGGCGGATTGAGGGACCTGGAAGGAAGGAGAACCATGAAAGGCATATAGGAAAGTGAAAGAGGAGAGGGTCCGCCCCAAAGGTAAGGGACAAAAGGGGAAAACGGACCCAGCTCAGGAATCCCTTGGGGTCGCCAACTCCCGAACTCACCAGCCGTGAGCCCCTGAGGGTGTAGCATTATCTAGGGCGCACCAGAAGTGGTGGGGCTACATACACCCTGCCTCCTTAAGGGCCAATAGCACAAGGCAGGAGGTAAAAGGAAGAGAAAAAGAAGGCTGACCCCTCGCAGAAGGAGGGTATCAGAAAAGATGAGACAAGGGCCAATTAAGGCGGGAAAGGAAGAGACTCCCTAGGCCTCGGATACCCTAATACCGTCGGGGTCAGAAAAGAACAAGAGTTGACCAAGTGAGGTCGACAGGAAAGAAGACAGAGAGGAGCCCGGCACAAGTAAGTGGAAGCAATGTCGGACTCAGCTGGGGCCCCGTGGTCGCCAACCCACGCCCACAAGATGTGAGCCCCTGGGGGGGCACCTAAAATTAAATATTTCCTGTAAGTCATAAACAGGCGCAAGTGATGGCTGTATTCAACGTCATCTAGATATAGAACGCAACCCCGCTACATGGCCGTGCTCGTTCAGTCATGCACCACGGTCACGGGGGCAGTTGCAGCATGTTTGGAGGTCGCAGGTTCGATGATGATGATGATAATTGTTGTTTTAAGGGGCCTAACATCGAGGTTATCGGCCCCTAATGATCTGGGTGATAGCGAAAATGATAATGAAATGGAAACCAGAACAAAATTATCGAAGACTGAAAATACGTACAAAAAGGAACTCACATGGAAACAACTCACAATATGGTCCTACAAAAGGGAATTTAGAACGAAAAGTTGCACAAAAAGAATAGATTGAAAAAGACCCACAAAACGTAGGCTAGATTCAAAATACGTACAAAATGCAAAGTAGCGCCGAAATACTTACAAAATGCAACTGAAATTCAAAATACTTACAAAATGCAAATGAGATCGAAATTACGTACAAAATGCAATTGAGGTTCAAAATACTTACAAAATGCAATTGAAATTGAAAATACACAATGCAATTCAGATTGAAATATCCCAGTTCCAATCCAAATTATTCACAAAGTGCAATTGAAATTCAAAATACTTACAAAATGCAATTGAAATTGAAAATGCTTACAAAATGTACGGTAGATTCAAACGACTCATGTGGATTGACAATACTTACAAAAAGCAATTTAGATTGAAAATACTTGACAAATGTAATTTAGATTCAAAATACCCACAAAATGCAATTGAGAATCAAAATATGTGCAAAATGCCTACCAAACACAATGCAATTTAGATTCAAAATTCGTGCGAAATGCGGTTTTGGTTGAAAATACTTACAAAATGCAATTGAAATTCAAAATACTCACTAAAATGCCCTGACGCCTGCATTGAAAGACTTACTAAAAAGCAATTTAGATTGTCAATCTTTACAAAATGCAATTGAGGTTGAAAACAATCGCGAGATGTAATTTAGATCGAAGAGACTTACAAACTGCAACATAGATCAAAGGCCTTTAAAAAAATGGTAAAAGGGAATTTAGATACACGGTGATTCGAGTAACAAAAAAAAGTGCGGGAATCTTAAAGAGAAAAGGAAATAGAAGGAAAAGAGGAGAGGAGAGGGGAGAGAGGAGAAGGTCCGCCCCAAAGGGAAGGGACAAAAAGGGGAAACCGGACCCAGCTCAGGAATCCCTCGGGGTCGCCAACGCCCGAACTCACCAGCCGTGAGCCCCTGAGGGTGTAGCATTATCGACGGTGCACCAGAAGTGGTGGGGCTACATACACCCTGCCTCCTTAAGGGCCTTGAGCGCAAGGCAGGAGGTAAAAGGAAAAGAAAAAGAAGGCTGACCCCTCGCAGAAGGAGGGAATCAGAAAAGATGAGACAAGGGCCAATGAAGGCGGGAAAGGAAGAGACTCCCTAGGCCTCGGATACCCTAATACCGTCGGGGTCGGAAGAGAACAAGAGTTGACCAAGGGAGGTCGACAGGAAAGAAGAAAGAGAGGAGCCGGCACAAGTAAGTGGAAGCAATGCCGGACTCAGCTGGGGCCCCGTGGTCGCCAACCCACAACCCACTAGATGTGAGCCCCTGGGGGGGCGCAGGTTCGAATCCCGGCGGCTATTCTCAGTGTGGTTTTTCTCCGGGTTGTTCCACACTCTCCACAGGCACGTGTCGGGATGATACATTACTTCAATTCCCAGGGCACCTTCCCCATCCCTGTCCCTAAGACAATAATACACACTACTACAATCTCAGGAATACAGGTATCAGACACCTTCAACGCATGGGCATGGTGATCATGATGTACCAAGCCCCTTAACATAATTATCAACATATAGAACGCAGTTAAACGTCGGACCGTGCACTTACCCAGATATAGTTGATATCTTCTTCAGCAGAAGGAATCTATTTTGAGAACATGTCCTTCTTTGTTGTTGTTTTATAGCCAACACCTTTCGCTTTCTGCTGCTTCTGTTCCATGCGAAACACTTACTTGTGCGTGGGCTCACCATCTTCTTTCTTGTCGACCTCTCTTGGTCAACTCTTGTTCTCTTCCTACCCCGAAGGTATTAGGGTATGTGAGGCCTACGGAGTCTCTTCCTTTCACGCCTTTAAGTGGCCCATGTCTCAACTCTCCTGATACCCTCCTTTTTCCTTGCATGTTATCTCTTGCCTTCTGTTCAAGGCCCTCGAGGAGGCAGGGTGTATGAAGCCCCACCACTTCTGGTGAACCTCGGATATTGCTACACCCACAGGGGCTCACGGCTGGTGAGTTCGAGAGCTGACGACCCTGAGGGATTCCTGAGCTGGGTCCGTTTTCCCCTTACCTTTGGGGCGGACCCTCTCCTCTCTCCCCTCTCCTCTCCTCTCCTCTTTTCCTTATATTTCCTTTTCTCTTTAAGATTCTCGCACTTTTTTGCTACTTGGTTCACCGTGTATCTAAATTCCCTTTTAGCGTTTTTTCGACCTAAACTGCATCTCGTGATTGTCAATCTTTACAAAATGCAATTGAGGTTGAAAACAATCTAAATTGCTTTTTAGTAAGTCTTTCAATGCAGGTGGCCGGGCCTTTTAGTGAGTATTTTGAATTTCAATTGCATTTTGTAAGTATTTTCAACCAAAACCGCATTTCGCACGAATTTTGAATCTAAATTGCATTTTGTTTGTTGGGCATTTTGCACATATTTTGATTCTCAATTGCATTTTGTGGGTATTTTGAATCTAAATTACATTTTGTCAAGTATTTTCAATCTAAATTGCATTTTGTAAGTATTGTCAATCCACATGAGTCGTTTGAATCTACCGAACATTTTGTAAGCATTTTCAATTTCAATTGCATTTTGTAAGTATTTTGAATTTCAATTGCACTTGGCGAATAATTTGGATTGGAACTGGGATATTTCAATCTGAATTGCATTGTGGATTTTCAATTTCAATTGCATTTTGTAAGTATTTTGAACCTCAATTGCATTCTGTACGTATTTTCGATCTCATTTGCATTTTGTAAGTATTTCGACGCTACATTGCATTTTGTACGTATTTTGAATCTAACCTACGTTTTGTGGGTCTTTTTCAATCTATTCTTTTTGTGAATCTTTTCGTTCCAAATTCCCTTTTGTAAGACCATATTGTGAGTTGTTTCCATCTGAGTTTCTCTTTGTACGTATTTTCCGTCTCACATAATTTTCGTTCTGGTTTCCATATCATTCTCATTTTCGCTATCACCCAGAACATTAGGGGCCGTTAACCTAGATGTTAGGCCCCTTAAAACAACAATTATCATCATCATCATCAACCTAAATTGCATTTTGTAAGGATTGACAATGTAAATTGCTTTTTAGTAAGTCTTTCAATATAGGGGATGGGACTCTTGTGCGTGTTTTGAATTTCAATTGCATTTTGTACTTTCAACTTAAACCGCTTTTTGCAAGTATTTTCAATCTAAATTGCATTTTGTATGATGGACATTTTGCACGTATTTTGATTATCAATTGCATATTGTGGGTAGTTTGAATCTAAATTACATGATGTTGATTATGATGATGACAATTGTTGTTTTAAGGGGCCTAACATCTAAGTTATCGGCCCCTAATGGTAGAATCTAAATAACATTTTGTATTTTCAAACTTAATTGCATTTTGTAAGTATTGTCCATCCCATTGAGTAGTTTGAATCTACCGTGCATTTTGTAAGCAATTTCAGTTGTATTTTGTAAGTATTTTGAATTTCAATCGCACTTTGGATTTTTTTGGAATCTAAAATGGGCCTTTTTCAATCTAAATTGCATTTTGTACGAATTTTCAATCTCATTTGCATTTTGTAACTATTTTGAATTTCACTTGAATTTTGTAAGTAAAGTATTTCGACTCTGCATTGCATTTTGTACGTATTTTGAACCTACCCTACAATTTGTGCGTATTTTCAATCTATTCCTTTTGTGAGTATTTTCGTTCTAAATTCCATTTTGTGAGTAGTTTCAATCTGAGCTCCTCTTTGTAAGTATTTTCCTTCTCACTTAATTTTCGTTCTGGCTTCCACTTCATTGTCATTTTCGCTATCACCCAGACCATTAGGGGCCGATAACCTAGATGTTAGGCCCCTTAAAACAACAATTAACATCATCATCAATAATAGAACGTTAGAGAAGTTATGTTACTTCATACTAGTCTGAAGCCATATTCATGTATTACATGTAGAACAATTCACTAGCGCGATGTCTATGGAGCTATATGTTACGTCGTAGTGGTCTGTATCCATATTCATTTATTTTATGTAGAACAATTAATTAATACGACGTTAGAGAAGCTACATGTTACTTCTTAGAGGTATGACGCCATAGTCATTTATTACATGTAGGGTAAAGTTAAGTAACTCCGTGATACTAAGCTTTTTTTTTGTTTGTTACCATTTCAGAAATTTTAGGTTTCAGTTATTTCCATTCGTTTCATGTTAAAGAGGGATACGCTACGGAACATTTCTGGCATATATCTTACAAATATCCACAAGTTATTAAATGGTATTAACTAACACATTTCGGTATTAGAAGTAGGCAACGCCGTGATATTCAAGTTACTCCGTGATAGTGTTGAAGTTACTCCGCGATAGCATGGTGTTTACCATTCAGTGCACTTGTTAAGCGTAAAAACTAATGTTTAATGTAATTAAAGTGTTCAAGTCGTATGTATAAGTATTATTACACCATATTTCCCACATTGAAACATTTCACTACAGAAAATATTTAAAAAGAAAATAGGAAAAACTTTCCATTAAACATATTTTAAGTCTACTTGGCTCTTCTTAGTCACTATCTGAATCCTCGCAACTATCACATATCAAATAGACATTGTAGGTACCCGACATTACAAAACTGGCACTCAATCCATTCGGCTCCATTCTTCCTCTTGGCGTCATTCGCAAGGGGAGCCACTGCACGCACCACAACCATCATCGTCATTGATGTGGGGTCTGGAATTTGGCCTGGACCGATCTATTATGTCTATCTTGATACACTAAGTTCTCTTCAAGCTCAGGTGGCATAACGAATGGGTTTCCAATTTTCGCAAGGGTTGCACTTCCTGGATCGACTAAATATTTTGTGCAATAATCCTTTAGTGTACTCAACGGGATACTAAAACGTCTACTAGCCTTATATACTGTCCATCCTTCTTCCCTCACCAACCGTAATGCTTATTTACTTTAAGTGTTTCAGCTGTGGAACGAGCCACGGACGTATTGCTATGCTCACGCACCATGCGTGCGCAACACTACATCCATGTAAGGTTTAAATGCGAATGGGCTGTATATTATCTCTGACTGGTGTTCAAATGAAACTTATCCGATCAAACAGCTGTTTATAAGAAATTAAAATCCTCACCACTGATCTCACTGGATATGCATCACTTGTTGAAATATGTCGTCAGAGAAGCTACAGTATATGTTACTTCATAGCGGTGTGAAACCATATTCATACATTACATGTACAGCAATTCATTAATACGACGTTCGAGAAGGTTATTTATATCATAGCGGTATGGAGCCATATTCATGTATTACATGTAGTGTGCCGATGTGGAACCGGCACAAGATTGAACCCCTGACCGTTTATAGAAAGATATTCTAAAATCATATATAAGATTACAGCAATACGGAATTGAGCTCACTGGAGAGCGACCACAAAGACATTGCAAGAGGGTGCAGGTGGCCAAGTAAAACTCATATATTCACATTTGTTTGACAAGTTAAAAGGAAATCGCCATTAAATGGACTATTAACGAACTAGGGGAAGTCAGAGTCAAGAGGCCATAGATACTACTCGACATTCCGATGTATAAGCGACTTCACCAAAATTATCACTTTTCAAGAGGACAGTTAAAAGATGAACTACTTCTCGAGAGGCTCTTAAAAACTTAGCCCAGGAATTTGTAAGATCAGCAGTTTTCTCAAGCAAGGAGAAAGGGGCTGTACCATATTAAACATAACAAAATAAACCCACCAGAGTTATTAAATCTGAAGTTAGAAGAGAAGTAGTGACGACAAAAATCAGGGAGTTGGCAGGCCTGAATAAGATACTTGAAATACTGCAAGCCAAGGGAAACGTCATCGAAATTCCAGCGGATGACTACCCGCGGACCAAAAAGGGATGAGAGGCAGGCCCTGCAAAGGGGATATTAACTAATTAAATTAATTAAAAATAAACTAGCGAAAGATTTCCATTCCGCCAGCAGGAAATCGAATATAATTACAAAATACACTTCAAATTAATTTATGGAGAAAAGTAGGCCACGGATTCAGAAGTTCAGCTCCCAAATTTGAAAGGAACTAATTTCTTGCCAGAAATGAGGTGATGATGATGATAATTGTTGTTTTAAGGGGCCTAACATCTAGGTTATCGGCCCATGATTGTTTGGGTGATCGTGAAGATGAAAAAGAAAAGCGAACTTAAATACTAAAACTAACTACTAACCTACATACTAGAAGGAGAAATGGTAAAATAAAGGAGAATAAGGCAAATAAAGGACAGGAGGAAAAGAAATGCCCTCAACCCTCGAAGAAGGCGGATGCCAGAAATGAATAAATAGGCTTGAAGCCAGAGCAAAAGAGTCAGTCGTAAAGACCAGTCGTCAGAGTCAGTCGTCAGTGTCAGTCGTAGTCAGTCGAGAGAGACCTTGCTAGAGGCCGGTTACACGAGAGTCTTCAGAGACCACAGTTCGAGTGCGCTACGCAAGTTAGCCAGTTTGTTAACAGCCTTTTTATAGGCATGTTACATGAAAATTGATAAGTACGCAAGTCAGCGAGAAAATCGGAAGAACTACACTCAAAGACATTATAGTTCGAGTCTCACAAGAGACAAAATAAATATAAAGTGCGATAGACAGTAACTCAATCGAACGAAGTCAACAAAAGTAGTACTGGTTCGAAACCAAGCCGCGTTCAAGCATAGTAAAAGCAGAAGATGCGAAAGCACCCTAAGAACATTTAAGAACAAGGTGCGGAAAAATAAAGACATTGTAGGAGTTAGAAACTCCGAACGTAGAATATACAGATAGAAATTATATCGCGCAGAAAGAGACAGTTAAATTGGAGGAAAACCTCAGATCATTTATCTAAATGAAACGTTGGAGGACGCAGGTTCGATAATCAGAACATTTTTCTTTTGAGGATACAAATCCTAAAAGTAGAAGTTACACGAGCTTCTGGGAAGATTACGGTAGGAAAAGAACTATAGATTGCGATAGGCGCAGTGGTAAAGCAAAAGCACAGCGCGATAGCAGGACAGATAGAACATTAATAAGAAGAGAAAGGGCTATCTAGAAGGAGATTCGAGAAAGAGACAGTTACGATCTCGGGAGGAAGATACGAGCATCACACGTTCAAAGCTGTACAGGGATAGACCATCTAGGATGTTTTCCACCATTTGTACGCTGAGAATTGGTCCGTGTGCGATTGTATATAGCGGATAAGTGAATTATATTTGTGTTTAATAAGTGTTAACAAGTGAATTAAGAAAATGTATAGATATATTGTCGTGTGTCGATATGAAGACCAAATGTTAAAAAGGGTCTATTGTAATATGAAGATGAGGTGCTGAAGAAATTATGTTGGGTGAAGCCATCCAGAAATCACGTCGTGGAAAAAGAATTGAGGGTGAGTCAAAAATGTTTATAATATAAAAGTGAATGTATCATATGCTATTCAGTGAATTTATGTATGAAATGTATGCACAATGAATAATCAAATGATATTAAGATGTCATAGGGCAACCGCCAAGACGCTTTGCAAAAATGTTAAAGTGCAAAAGAAATAATAATAATAATAATAATGAAAGCCCGTAACAATGGTTAAATAATGATGAAATAAGATCTGAAAGGAGGAATCGAATATAATAACGTAAATGGCAAGTAAAATATATGCCAGATAAATGAAAGTAACGTAAAAGAAATAAGCACCGTTAGAATATTAATAATAATAAATATTGAGTTTTAGACTCCGAAGTAATAAATGTTGAGTTTTATATTCCGAAAGAACAATGTTGAGTAAATAATTGCATTCCGCAAGTTAATAATGAAGTAATGAATATTAATCAAAATAATGAATAATAAACTCGAGTTGAAATGATGATGATGACGATGATGATAATTGTTGTTTTAAGGGGTCTAACATCTAGGTTATCGGCCCCTAATGATCTGGGTGATAGCGAAAATGATAATGAAATGGAAACCAGGACGAAAATTAAGCG
Source organism: Meconema thalassinum (assembly GCA_946902985.2). Taxonomy (NCBI): domain Eukaryota; kingdom Metazoa; phylum Arthropoda; class Insecta; order Orthoptera; family Tettigoniidae; genus Meconema; species Meconema thalassinum. The sequence goes on from OX336392.1 coordinate 357,667,170, forward strand.
AGACCGAAAATACTTACAAAAAGGAACTCAGATTGAAACAACTCACAAAAGGGAATTTAGAACGAAAAGATTCACAAAAGGAATAGATTGAAAAAAAAAACACACAAAATGAAGGCTAGGTTCAAAATACGTACAAAATGCAATGTAGCGTCGAAATACCTACAAAATGCAATTGAAAATCAAAATACTTACAAAATGCAAATGAGATCGAAATTACGTACAAAATGCAATTGAGGTTCAAAATACTTACAAAATGCAATTGAAATTGAAAATACACGATGCAATTCAGATTGTGAATAATTTGGATTGGAACTGGGATATTTCAAAGTGCAATTGAAATTCAAAATACTTACAAAATGCTTACAAAATGTACGGTAGATTCAAACGACTCATGTGGATTGACAATACTTACAAAATGCAATTTAGATTGAAAATACTTGACAAAATGTAATTTAGATTCAAAATACCCACAAAATGCAATTAAGAATCAAGATATGTGCAAAATGCCCACCAAACAAAATGCAATTTAGATTCAAAATTCGTGCGAAATGCGGTTTTGGTTGAAAATATTTACAAAATGCAATTGAAATTCAAAATTCTCACTAAAAGGCCCGGCTACCTGCATTGAAAGACTTACCAAAAAGCAATTTAGATTGTCAATCTTTACAAAGTGCAATTGAAGTTGAAAACAATCGCGAGATGTAATTTAGATCGAGAAAACTTACAAAATGCAACCAAGATTAAAAATACCTACAAAAAATCGCTAAAAGGGAATTTAAATACACGGGGAACCAAGTAACCATAAAAGTACGGGAATCTTAAAGAGAAAATGAAAGATAATGAAAAGAGGAGAGGAGAAAGGAGAGGGTCCGCCCCAAAGGTAAGGGACAAAAGGGGAAAACGGACCCAATCAGGAATCCCTCAGGGTCGCCAACTCCAGAACTCACCAGTCGTGAGCCCCTGAGGGCGTAGCATTATCTAGGGTGCACCAGAAGGGGTGGGGCTACATACACCCGGCCTCCTTAAGGGCCTTGAGCACAAGGCAAGAGGTAAAAGGAAAAGAAAAAGAAGGCTGACCCCTCACAGAAGGAGGGTATCAGGAAAGATGAGAGAAGGGCCAAAGAAGGCGGGAAAGTGAAAGACTCCCTAGGCCTCGGATACCCTAATACCGTCGGGGTCGGAAGAGAACAAGAGTTGACCAAGTGAGGTCGACAGGAAAGAAGACGGAGAGGAGCCCGGCACAAGTAAGTGGAATCAATGCAGGACTCAGCTGGGGTCCCGTGGTCGCCAACTCACGTCCCACTAGATGTGAGCCCCTGAGGGGAGTTGAAATGATTAAATAATTGAAATAATTGAAGTTCGTGGAATAATTAAAATAATTAAAGGAACGTTTGGGATACCTTAAAATAATGATAGTATAACGCTATTCAGCAAATCGAACACCATGAAAATGAAGTAGGAAGTTATAAGCTATTAAGCTATGGTAAAGTAAATGCTAACGCGAGCAAAGTCGTTGGAAATGCGATGACGATCCAAGTTATATTGCCGAAATGGGTCTTTAAAAGAAGGAATCAAATAAAGTGATGCTAGCAATGAAATATATATATTCTGTAACGTGCATAAGGTGAGAGATCAAAAAAGTATAATTGTCGGAAAGTCGCCGGTAATGTTGTTTGCGCGAGGGTTCGACCCGCCTGATCAAACGGGGATTCGAGTCAGGGGCATTGTGTTGTAATCTAAGTCCCACCGGGCAATTGCTAAAGTGAATATGTAAGTCTGCAAAGTATCAGTGCTTCTACGAGTGGAGAGGCAAATTGTTTCTGAGCCCAGAATCATATGGCCCGTACTTTGTCAGCATAGTTATGTTATATCCGACTAAATGATGTGTATGAAATGAATTATATATAAAGGGGTGATCTCCAATTATGGCACGGGTTACAAGGAAAGTGGATTGAATAATGAATTAATGAGGGATAAAGTTAATGAAATAATATGGTAATTTGGATCCTCGTGCGTTTTTGTCTTAAAAGAAATGAAACATTTGAAAGTTTTAAAGAAATGAATGGAGTGAAGACAAGGTCATAAATCACAGTAAGCGAGGGGGCGAGGGAGGTCTGACCGCCCGGCCGGACTTCTCTAAGCACGAGGGGCGAATACAATGCAGCTTTGTATACAAAGGTTATGGTTGCTGAATGGATATTAAAGTAATTTGGCGGAACATGCAAATTCATAAGTAAAAGGTGCTATGATATTCTGCAATAAATAATTGAATTGGTGGGTTTTTGAAAATCATCCCCGCATTAAATTTGTAAAAATCTGATATTTGACTGTAGTAGTCAAAGAATAAGTTGATCACTAAATATTCGATTCCTGCCTCAAAGAAATATATGAAATATAAACGGGTTAACTCATATTTGAGTTTGAAAGTAACTGAATAATTATACAATGATAGCATATCGTAACATGTGGTTACAATGTCTATTTTAGATCTCTATGCATTTTCTATGTTCCTTGATGTTGTTTTTTTATTCCATGATTTTATATATATCTTTGACTTCTTGTGTGGGTTCGTACTGGAGGATTTTGTAAGAGAGGTTTTTTAAATCTTTGGAGATTGTAGGAAGCCATGTTAGATTATCTGTGGAGATTATTGGTTTGTTGAAGTTAGTTGAAGCTTGTGAAAAGATATTGGCAATTAAGAGAGTGATATATAATCGTCGAATTTAATAGTATTTATGAAGGCAATACAGTATGCTATAAATGGTATGTGAGCTTATAGTAGCTATTGGTGATGAGTATGGGAAGTGATAAAAATAAATGGTATTAATAATGATTCATCTCCCTCTTGTGCAGCAAACAACCACGGCCCCGATATGAACAGTCACATTATGTCGCACCAACGAGGAGCACGAATGGGGGAGATGAACCTTAGTGATTTCCAAATGCTCATGAAGCAGTTGACCAAGAGGAGTGACATCTTTGATAAGTGGAGTGACACCATTGATAAGGGGAGTGAACGGATATGGAGCGGATAGACTCAATGAAAGTACAAATGGAGAAAATATGTGAAGTATGTGAAGCTGCAGTTGCTGAAATAGAAGGAAATGATAGAAAACTAGATGAAGAAGGGAATAAGAAGCAAGAAACGTATCAACGAGGTGGGGGGCGCGAAGAAGAAATGAAAGACGGACAAGAGAGAGAACAAGGTCAAATGGAGGAGGATAAAACTGAGGACAAGGAAGAAGATGATAGAGGGCAAGGTAGAAGGGAAAGGAGAAACAGATAACGGAGAAGAAGGAAATAAGACGGACAAGAGAGAGAACAAGGTGAAGAAGAACAAGGTCAGATAATGGAGGAGGATAAAACTGAGGACAAGGAAGAAGATGAGATAGAGGGCATGGTAGAAAAGAAAGGAGAGATGGATAATGGAGGAGGTGAGATGGAAGAAACTGAAGAAGAGAAACTACTAGCAGATGAGATTGGTCATGAGGACAGTAGCAGTCAAGAAAAATAGGCTAAAGATGAGGGTAAAAGTGCAAGAGTGAGTCATGAAGAAGACAGCATACTGGAAAAAGATAAGGTGAAGAAGCGTTGGACAAGGAAGATGGGGATGAAAAAGATGAGATGTAGGATGAAGAGAAAGGATTTGTTGACTAGTATGAGACAGACAAGAAAGAAGAGAAAATGAGGAAGGGAAGGAGAGAGGTACGATGGAGATGGAAGATGAGAAGTACAAGGTATGGAAGGATATGGCGAATTAAGAAAAAGACGAGATGGAAGGCGGAGGAAGAAAGAAGAATGTGGTTATCGGCCCCCTGATGGTTTGGGTGATCGTGGAGATGAAAATGAAAAGCGAACTTAAAACTAAAACTAACTACTAACCTATATACTAGAAGAAGAAATGGAAAACTAAGGGAGAATAAGGCAAATAAAGGACAGGGGGAAAATAAATGCCCTCGACCCTCGAAGAAGGCGGATTGAGGGACTTAGAAGGAAGGAGAGCCATGAAAGGCAGATAGGAAAGTGAAAGAGGAGAGGGTCCGCCCCAAAGGTAAGGGACAAAAGGGGAAAACGGACCCAGCTCAGGAATCCCTCAGGGTCGCCAACTCCCGAACTCACCAGCCGTGAGCCCCTGAGGGTGCAGCATTATCTAGGGTGCACCAGAAGTTGTGGGGCTACATACACCCTGCCTCCTTAAGGGCCTAGAGCACAAGGCAGGAGGTAAAAGGAAGAGAAAAAGAAGGCTGACCCCTCACAGAAGGAGGGTATCAGAAAAGATGAGGCAAGGGCCAATTAAGGCAGGAAAGGAAGAGACTCCCTAGGCCTCGGATACCCTAATACCGTCGGGGTCAGAAGAGAACAAGAGTTGACCAAGTGAGGTCGACAGGAAAGAAGACAGAGAGGAGTCCGGCACAAGTAAGTGGAAGCAATGCCAGACTCAGCTGGGGCCCCGTGGTCGCCAACCCACGCCCACAAGATGTGAGCCCCTGGGGGAGAATGGGGAAGAAGGTGAAACAGAAGAAAAGGAAGAACGAGGAAGGTGGAATGGTCGAAACTGAAGGGGACGAAGATGATGATGGTTCTTCAGACGACGATGAATGGGAGGACGAAGGATGATGGTAATAACGGAGTGGACTGGTTTGAAGCAAATATGTAATTCATTCTGATTATAATATCGTTGCCGGATCTAATGATGGAAGAGGAGTGTCTTATATACTTGATGAAATAGTTTTGGCTACTACAGCTGAAGAAAATATTTATGTAGGTGATTCTGGTGAACTTAAAACAATTGTTTCTGGCGATGATAGTGCTTATGGATCTTCTGAAGTAGTTGTTAAGTTATTTTATTGTGTGTGATATTTCTTAGTGTATTTGTGATGTGTGTTACTTTTATTTATGTAGTGTGTTTTTGTTATGAATGTGATACTCATGTGCTTCTCACGTGAGAATCACATTAGGGGGCGTATTGTAACATGTGGTTACAATGTCTATTTTAGATCTCTATGCATTTTATATGTTCCTTTTTTGATGTTTTTTAAATTTTTATTCCATGATTTTATATATATCTTTGACTTCTAGTGAGGGTCCGTACTGGAGGATTTTGTAAGAGAGTTTTGTTTTTTAATCTATGGAGATTGTAGGAAGCCATGTTAGATTATCTGTGGAGATTATTGGTTTGTTGAAGTTAGTTGAAGCTTGTGAAAAGATATTGGCAATTAAGAGAGTGATATATAATCGTCGAATTTAATAGTATTTATGAAAGCAATACAGTATGATATACATGGTATGTGAGCTTATAGTAGCTATTGGTGATGAGTATGGGAAGTGATAAAAATAAATGGTATTAATAATAATTCATCTCCCTCTTGTGCAGTAAACAACCAAGGCCTCGATAAGAACAGTAACAATATGGTACGTCACATATAAACCACCATACTGCATGGAAATTATTTGTGAGGGAACGTGAATTCGAGGATGTGGCATGTATTTGTTTAAAGTGTTGATTTGTTGTGGAAATTAAGGCTTATCGGTAGAGGTAACAGAATTTAAATGAATGATAATAAAAATAGATTTAAAGTAAACTAAGAATGAATAAAGCCCAGGAGGGATGTTGATAATGCAGTTAAATGTCCGTAAAGCCTTAAAGTAAGATGGTATGAAATGATAGGCATGCTCTGTCTAAATAAATAATATGTTGCGGAAAGAAAATGTAGATGAATACTCGATTAGAAATGATACCTAAGCAAGATAACGTGATAGTGTAAGATTATATGAATTTATGAGAAAGATTATGTTTTTTGATAATTTTTAGGTTTGGATTTTTCCAATATATGAATGTTTTGTAAATTGTTTGTATTATTCCTGGGAGTTTTTATAAATAAACTCATGTCTTTTGTAACATGTTTGTTTTCAATTTAGTCTTGTAGATCCTAAAAAGTGCTATCATATCAAATGTGAGATCAAGTTGTGGGTTGGACGTAACATGCCCCGAACCGCAGCAGCTAGCCAGCACGTGATTAAGCATTTCTATTCAATATGGGTGCAGGGGAAAGTTTGTAAAGTACTAAGATATGAGCACTGGATCACAAGATAAGTCGGTCAATATTAAAGCTAGAAGTGAAAGTCAGATGTAGGCAAAGTGACCGCAGGCAGCCGCACACTCTTTTATTCTTTTTGGCGCCCAGTTACGTGAGGAGGGTTTTCCTTAAGTAAAACCTGGAAAACTCGGGTTTTCCATTTTTTGTTGAAAAATTACGAAAATTTTGAATTTGACAAAACGGAATATCTTGCTTAGAGTTTTTAAGGAGGGAAGTACAGACGGGTTAAGGTACAAACCTACCCATTCGCAACTTTAAATATAAAGAATTTAAATCACAACACTTGGACATGCCACTCGAATGTCACGTCAATTCATGTGCATGACTGATTTGTGGATGTCAGTAGCCCATCTATTCTCAAATTATATTTGAAAGCAGAATGGCTCTGAACGAAGAGATGAAGGCGTTCTTGGAGAATTTCAAGGAACGCCTTAGGGAAACCCTAAGTAGTGACAATGAAAAAGATTCGAAGAATTGGACAATAAGCTTCAGGAAAGTCAAAAAGTTGTTCAGGAAAACCAAGAAAGTATAGACAAGGGTAGTTTAGAGTGCAAACAAAACATTAAGATTCTAAACACTGAGGTAAACAATGTAAAAACTGAAGTCAGTAAAGCAAAGGATGAAATCAGCAATGTAAACACTGAGGTAAGAAATGTAAACGATAGGATAGATTAGGTGAACAATAAAATGGACAGCAAGCTCAGTGAATAAAATACTAAAATGGACACTAAGCTTGATGATATTCACGTTCAAATGGGGGAACGAGATAGAAAATTCCAAGCTCAGATAGAGCCAGTGAAAGAAAGTGTAAATGTCATAGAAATCAATGTAAACCAAATCTCAGGTGCACAAAAGGAAGTAAACACACGTTTAGATGAGATTGAGGGAAAGATTGAAAACATCGAGAGCAAAACTAAAAAGATCATTGGTGAAAAGTTTGAACAAATGAACGAGTCTCTTACGAAAACAGTAAGCGAGCAAATAACCGGTGTGAATGGAAAGATTGAGGAATTAAGAATACACGTAGATTCGCAATTAGACGATAATAGGAAACAATGCGATGAATCCAGGCGAGAGTTAGAGGGAAAAATAGATACATTATCAACCCGATTGCATGAATTTGAGGCTCAAATGCGAAAAGATGTAGGAGAATTAAACACACGAATGGATAGTATGTTCACACAAGTAGAGCAAAGGTTAGTTGATCAAGACACAACAAATGAAAAATGGATTGAGGAACGTATTAAACCAATTAATGAAGAAATAAAAGCACAGGACACACTAATTTCAAGACATGAGGTACAAATTGATGAAAACACATCTCAATTAAATACCCTTAAGGAAGGATTAACTCCAATGAAAGTTAGTATAGGAGAAGCCCACAAGAAAACAGAACAAACCCAAGGATAGCTAGCTCGTATGTAGAAAACGCAAGAGAAAACCCAAAAGGACGTGGACACCCTAAGTAAGGAGGTTAAAGGAATAAAGAATAGCCTACATAAAGACTTAGAAAACCTTAAGGAAGAGGTAGATGCAGATATAAAAGTGAAATTCGAGGATAAGGAACAACGAATCCACGAAACAAAGAAAGAGGTAACTGATGAACTGACTAAATTCCAGGAAGTTTGGAAACAACAGCAAGCAGAAATAGGCAAACGAACCGAAAATAACGAAGACAGAATTGAAAAAATCGAACAGGAATCGTTCGCAAGAATAGAAAGAATGGAGGGCAGAATGAACCAGAGTGAGACCCGCATGATTGCTATAGAGGGAGCGAATCTGAGAAATAATCAAATGGATAGAGGAAGTATCGAAGAGTTGAGAAACAACTGGGGAGAAACGGCAACCCAGCATATGTTTAATAATGTCCAAGAAGAGGAAAACCCATACAAACTACCAGGGCCACCCTTACTTACATCAACTCCATTTAATAACAACAATGCGTTGCAGAACCATGTTATAACCATTATAAAGCCAGAGTCAGATAAACCCAAGAAATTTTTGGGAAACATATCATTAATGACCCCAAAATACTGGCTCAAAGAAGTTTTCGAGTATCTCAGAGACACTAGAGTCGCACCCGAACGTCAGTTACGATCCATCGAGAAGCTCATGGAAGGTGATTGTCTTCTATGGTTTAGAAGCTTCCGATACACTTTTGATACCATAGAGGAATTCAGAGAAGCTTTTCTCAAAAGATGTTGGGCAGCTGATGTACAGCAGAATCTCAGACTAGATTTATACTCCAAAAAGTATAACACAAATGCACCAACCCGTTATTCGGAGTATTTTATGGCTCAACTCTGCAAATTTCGAGAACTAGATTGCGCACCGTCAGAGAATGACTTGTGCCTTGCGATCATAGAGCAGTTACCATTTTAGATACAGAGATTTTTAATTTCGTCTAACGCCAAAACTGCGATAGAGATAGAGAGTATCCTACGCCAGTTAGATAACACAACACAGCACATGTCGCCGAGACACTATAGAAATGTAGAACATGCCCATGTCACAAAAACACATACTGTGATTGCTAGAGAACCAAGTATGGATAAAGCAACCAGTACAGAAGATGGAAGAATTGGACAAGGTAATACAGGGAATGGAAAACAAGAATGGAATCCACCGTATCAAGGGAACGGCAGAGGATATTTCCGAGGAAACAATTACAGAGGAAACAGAGGTAGAAACTACAGTTCAGTTCATGGTTATCAAGGGAATAACGCATCGAGACCATACTATCAAAGGGGATAGAATAATAGAGGATCACCCAGTGGAAGACCATATCAGGGTAAGAATTGGAAGCAGAATTACCCAACAAATAATCAGCCACCAAATGAAAACATAGAATACCAGGCTGAAATCGAGGAACGTCGAGTAATTACACAACGGTTCTTCGATGAACGAGGGGAAGAATATGAGAAGCAACCTAAGGTCCAGTGGAAGTGTGCCAATTCTATTTGCCTCGACTGTAAGACACATGATTTTGACGTTTGCATGCAAATTCTTGGGAGTTGAGATGAGGTAGTGCTCTTTATCTACGCTAGGGTGCAGCAGCGCCTTGGTAAGGCTACTACTAAGTTGTGTCCGCCTAGTGGTGAAAACGGTAAGCTTGTCCGCATGTGGTGAGTGTTCTTACTTGCCCAGGAAGATGGTTCCCTTAGTAACGACTGTTAGTAATTTTGCGATGCAATAACTGAGTGTTGGGACATGATCTGTACAAGACGTAACATCATGTAGTCTACAAATATTGAGTAGCTTTCAGCTACTCATTCGGATGTCTTGCTTTGTAAAGTTCGGCGTATCTGGCTCTAACCAAATATGAATCGACATGGAATAGTTTCTCTTCAAATTAATTAATATTTTTATGTAAAATGTGGCAGAAAGATGAGGTAGATTCTCGTGTACACCTGGAGTGTATGACGGTCTGTGCTTCGGTTTGTAACGTATACCTTAGTGGTCTTGTCGACGAGATAATTATTTGTTGCTTCTTTTATATGTTTATATATAGTTGTTGTGGCAACTTTAAGGAAAGCAAACATATATGTCGTAGATTTCTGTAAGAGGCCAAATGTGATTAATTGGAGTTATGAAGATTTGGTAAAAGGTATTATGTTCCAGAGAGAAGTAAGTGGATTATTATATATTTCTGGGGTGCATGTGTATCTTGCCTAATTGAGGTCCGTGTAAATTACTTAAAGCTTTTATTTTATTAGAGTGGGAGTTCGTATTTTGCTGGCATTGCGTTCGTCTTCTGTTTTTGGTTATCGGTTGTTGTGTTCTGGATAACCTTGTTATGATTGTCAGCTGTTAGATGACAAAAAGAGAATCGTGGCACCATGTTTAAAAGGGATTGACGTATTGAGATCTTGTTCCGAGTTTGCTCAGGTTAAATGGAATTATCCATGATTTAATATATTTAGTGTCTTATGGCATTACCTATTAATTGACGGTATTAAAATATTATTGAAGATTGATTTCCGACTTACCTGAAAGTTATATAATTATGCATATACGGAATTTGTTGCTCAGGCCTATTTCTTGATGTTATCGAGTCAGCTGTTAATTATTTAAAGTGAAAGGATATTCGGTCCTAAGAGAAATATTTTGGGAGCCAATACAAAGTAAGTTTCATCCTACGTCGGGTACCACACCTTTTTATTTTATTTGAACTGCATGTATTTGTTTATTGTATTTTATTGTAATATTTGGTTTATGAATAGAAGTGTTGTTTTAAAATATGAATCGTGTGTGTCATTTCTGGGTCTGGGATTCTGTAGACAGCTCTCAAGATAGACACCTCGGGTTATGGTTGAAAATGGTCCAGTCGCTTTACTTACCTATTAACATTGTAGAAGGGGTGTGTCAGGAAGGATGCCATACACGAGAACATCCCCAGACATTCACAACATAGATGGTGCCCGAAGCTTAGAATTCCAGGAGCACAACAGAATAGAGAAACAAGATATAAAAAACGCCAAATTTTGAAGGGCTAAGAAGAGATCAGAGGATGGAATACGGTATGAGTTGTAAACTGGATTGCGAGACCAGAAGAAGTAATAGATGAGATCATAGAAGGACCAGTCGTAGTCAAAAGAGAATTGCCGATTACTTTAACCAGAATAGAAGGAACTCTAGTTAGAAGTTTATTAGACACGGGGTCGACAGTTTGTCTGGTAACCCAAGCTCTGGTGAATGAATTAGAAAGAAAAGGGCGAGTTTTGAAGATCCCGATATCAGCAGTAAAGATAAAAGGGATTATTCCAGAGAAATGTTTGGCCTGTAAATACCAGGTATTTTTAGAATTGAAAATCGGAGAACTAATGTTATCTCAAAGCTTTTTACTAGTGAGTAAACTGCTTTATAACATTATACTGGGTATAGACTTTATCAGGGAACATAAGGTTGTTATAGATCTATCCCAAAACTGCCTCAAAGTTCGAAATGAAGGCCATGGTTCAGAAATAGATATTTCGTCACAAACAATAGAGCAGATAGAAGGCGAACAAATATGGCACATGAAAGAGGAAACTTGTCACAATGTAACAGAGGAAGAAGTGTATATTTTAGAAAAAGATGATGATGATAATTGTTGTTTTAAGGGGCCTAACATCGAGGTTATCGGCCCCTAATGATCTGGGTGATAGCGAAAATGATAATGAAATGGAAACCAGAACAAAATTATCTGAGACGGAAAATACGTACAAAAAGGAACTCAGATGGAAACTACTCACAATATGGTCTTACAAAAGGGAATTTAGAACGAAAAGTTGCACAAAAAGAATAGATTGAAAAAAGACCCACAAGACGTAGGCGAGATTCAAAATACGTACAAAATGCAATGTAGCGTCGAAATACTTGCAAAATGCAACTGAAATTCAAAATACTTACAAAATGCAAATGAGATCGAAAATACGTACAAAATGCAATTGAGGTTCAAAATACTTACAAAATGCAATTGAAATTGAAAATACACAATGCAAGTTAGATTGAGAAAAAAGCCGGTTCAAATTCAAAATACTCACAAAGTGCAATTGGAATTCAAAATACTTACAAAATGCAATTGAAATTGAAACTGCTTACAAAATGTACGGTAGATTCAAACGACTCATGTGGATTGACAATACCCACAAAATGCAATTTAGATAGAAAATACTTGACAAAATGTAATTTAGATTCAAAATATCCACAAAATGCAATTGAGAATCAAAATATGTGCTCCCCCAGGGGCTCACATCTAGTGAGAAGTGGGTTGGCGACCACGGGGCCCCAGCTGAGTCCGGCATTGCTTCCACTTACTTGTGCCGTGCTCCTCTCTTTCTTCTTTCCTGTCGACCTCACTTGGTCAACTCTTGTTCTCTTCCGACCCCGACGGTATTAGGGTATCCGAGGCCTAGGGAGTCTCTTCCTTTCCCGCCTTAATTGGCCCTTGTCTCATCTTTTCTGATTCCCTCCTTCTGCGAGCGGTCAGCCTTCTTTTTCTTTTCCTGTTATCTCCTGCCTTCTGCTCAAGGCCCTCAAGGAGGCCGGGTGTATGTAGCCCCACCACTTCTGGTGCACCCTAGATAATGCTGCACCCTCAGGGGCTCACGGCTGGTGAGTTCGGGAGTTGGCGACCCCGAGGGATTCCTGGGCTGGGTCCGTTTTCCCGTTTTGTCCCTTATCTTCGGGGCGGACCCTCTCCTCTTTCACTTTCCTATCTGCCTTTCATGGCTCTCCTTCCTTCCAAGTCCCTCAATCTGCATTCTTCGAGGGTTGAGGGCATTTCTTTTCCTCCTGTCCTTTATTTGCCTTATTCTCCTTTAGTTTTCCATTTCTTCTTCTAGTTTGTAGGTTGGTAGTTAGTTTTAGTTTTAAGTTTACATTTCATTTTTCATCTTCACGATCACCCAAACCATCAGGGGCCGATAGCCTAGATGTTAGGCCCCTTAAAACAACAATTATCATCATCATCATCAAAATATGTGCAAAATGCCCGCCAATCAAAATGCAATTTAGATTCTAAAGTCGTGCGAAATGCGGTTTTGGTTGAAAATACTTACAAAATGCAATTGAAATAAAAAATACTCACAAAGGTCGCTCCGCCATATTGAAAGACTTACTAAAAAGCAATTTAGATTGTCAATCTTTACAAAATGCAATTGAGGTTAAAAGCAATCGCGAGATTTAATTTAGATCGAAAAAACATACAAAAAGCTACGAAGATTAAATATGCCTTAAAAAACACTAGAAGGGAATTTAGATACACGGTGAACCAAGTAACAAAAACAGTGCGGGAATCTTAAAGAGAAAAGTAAATATAATGAAAAGAGGAGAGGAGAGGGGGGAGAGGAGAAGGTCCCCCCAAAGGTAAGGGACAAAAGGGGAAAACGGACCCAGCTCAGGAATCCCTCGGGGTCGCTAACTCCCGAACTCAGCAGCCGTGAGCCCCTGACGGCGTAGCATTATCTACGGTGCACCAGAAGTGGTAGGGCTACATACACCCTGCCTCCTTAAGGGCCTTGAGCACAAGGCAGGAGGTAAAAGGAAAAGAAAAAGAAGGCTGACCCCTCACAGGAAAGATGAGACAAGGGCCAATTAAGGCGGGAAAGTGAAAGACTCCCTAGGCCTCGGATAACCTAATACCATCGGGGTCGGAAGAGAACAAGAGTTGACCAAGGGAGGTCGACAGGAAAGAAGACGGCGAGGAGCACGGCACAAGTAAGTGGAAGCAATGCCGGACTCAGCAGGGGCCCCGTGGTCGCCAACCCACGTCCCACTAGATGTGAGCCCCTGAGGGATTTAGAAAAAGAATTAAGCTCACTTGCTGCAGATTTAGAAAGAGAAGCAGAAGTCGAATTCGAAGAATGCCTAGAAGAAAAGCTTAAAGAAGCCAAAATATCATTGGAAGATAAAGAAATGTTGAAAGAAATAGTTCTAGAGCAAAGAAATGTATTTTATTCCAAACCAGGAAGAATCAAAAATTTTAAATATGACTTCCAGGTGAACGATTGGATACCGTTCCGTCAGAAGCCATATCCAGTTGCGGAAAAGCATTACAAGAAAACAAAGGAAGCTTTAGAAAAAATTATGAAAAATGGAGTGATTGAAAAAGTCGCTACACCGTACGTTAGTCCGTTGGCAGTAGTCAACAAACCAGATGGATCAGTACGAGTATGTCTAGATGCCAGAAATCTAAATCAAAGGATTATTCCAGAAAACGACTCGGCACCTCCAATCAAGGACATTTTAAGGAAATTCAAAGGAAAGAAGATATTCACGAATATCGATCTTACGAGTTCTTACCATCATTTGGAATTAGAAGAAAGGACCAGTCTTATGACAGGATTCCAATTTGATCAACAAACAATGTGTTTTAAAAGATTACCTTTCGGATTAAAGACCGAAGGATCAGCGCTCATAAGGGCCTTAGACAGGAATCTTTCGGAGGAAGTGAAAGCCTGTATGTGGACGATATTTTATTAACGTCAGAAACGATACCGGAAATTTTAGAGAAATTGAGGAAACTACTCAAAGATTTGGAGCAAGCAAACTTCAAAATAAATTTGAAAAAGTCAAATTTTTGCCAAAGGCAAGTGACATTTTTAGGTCACGTCATAGACCAAGATGGAGTTCATTCTAACCCATGCAAGTTGGAGTCTATTAAGAATTTTCCGAGACCACTGAAGGCCAGGAATGTCAGACAATTTTTTTGGACTTATAGGATTTTTCAGCAGTCATTGTTCTGCTTATACAAAAACCGTGTCACCATTACAGGATTTACTCAAGAATGGGGGAAAATGGAAGTGGACAGAAGAATGCGAGAATGCATTCATAAAGGCCAAATATATGTTATTACATTTTGTGAAATTAGGTTACCCCGACTACAATGAAAAGTTCATAATCCAAACAGATGCTTCACAGATTGGCATAGGAGCCATGTTGTATCAGGAAACGAAGGAAAAACCAAACGAGAGAAATTACCTCGCATTTGCATCGAGAAGATTAAAGCCTCATGAACGAAATTACACAGTCAGTGAAATCGAACTTCTGGCGATATTGTATGCATTGCAATATTGGCGCAAGATAGTTTACGGATTTCCCATCATTTTAAGAACAGATCACAAGGCGTTGACTTTCTTAATGAAAACTAACTTGTCCAGTCAACGACTAATGCGATGGGCATTGTACATCCAGCAGTACGATGTTGAGATAGAATACTGCCCTGGAAAAGAAAACATTGTACCGGAATTTCTGAGTCGAAATCCGGGAACAGAAGAGGAGGCACTTGCGATTCAAATTGATGACAAAGATCAATGAACCATTGGAGAATTAAGAACAGTTGGAGAAAAACAAAAGCAAGACCCATGGATGAGGATGTTGATTGACTTCTTCGAGGGAAAGCTTGATAGAGCATCTCCCGCATTCATCAAAGTGGAGAAAATTGCAATGGATTATAGTTATTTTAATGGACTTTTACATAAATTCGCAGATAAAGATCATACCAAATTGAGGATTATCATTCCAGCAGAAATGCAAAGGAAGTTAGTATGGTTATTACAAAGAACCTTTGGACATATGGGGGTAGATGAATCAGTCAGCATGTTGGAAGAAGCTTTTATATGGCCCAGGTTAAGAGATACGGTAAGATATACCATAAAAACCTGTGACTCATGCCAAAGAATCAAACCAAACTCTTTTCTAATGAGAAAAAAGCCTATTCCACTTTTTCCAGAAAGGCCTTGCCAGATCGTATCGATAGATAATTTTGGACCATTACCCAAAGCTAGAAGAGGTAATAAACACATAATGGTATCAATGGATGTGTTTACCAAAATGGTAGTGTTGTGTCCTACTCAGAAGACATCAACCAAACAGGTCATCAAAAGACTAAAGGAAAGAGCAATTCCAGTTCTAGGAAAGCCAGAAAATTTACTTTCTGATCACGGAAGTTGTTTCACAAGCGTCGAATTCCGAAGAGAATTAGAAAATTTAGGGATAACACAAATTTTATCCAGCATCAGGCATCCTGAGGCAAATCCTATTGAAAGGGTTATGAGAGAAGTGCAAAAATACTACAAAATCTACTGTTCCGAAGAAAATTTGAAGTGGATTGACATTTTGCCTACTATTGAAGTTTGCATTAACAACACCATTCATGAAGCAACAGGCGAGATACCTGTTAAGTTACATTTAGACAAGCAGCCAGAAAGGCCTGGGATCAAATATTACCCATACTTACTTATGCACAAATAGGTAGAGAATTGAGGATTAGGAGAACATATGAGCATCTGAAAGCTCAAGCGGAAAAAGGCAAAAGAGAAATCGTCATAAACGATACCACAGACCACTATTGGAAGGTGAACTAGTGCTCGTAAAAGACCAGCGATTTCAGATCCAGAGAATCGCGTTTAGAAAAAGTTTCGCAAAAATTATCATGGACCTTATAGGATAATTGAAGATCTCAAAAATAATGCATATTAAGTTCAGCATTTAGTGACAGATCACAAGATGATCATGAACGCAGCAAATTTGAAACTTTACCATCCTCCAGAAGAATATGAACGACATATTCAAACCTTAGTAGCCCAGGCGGAAAACGAAGAAGAAACATGGGTATTGTGGGAAATCAGCTTGCTGATCAGGTGGCGAGAGAGGCAGTCACACTACCTTCGAGCATAAATACAATAGAGTGCGCATTGCCACACTGCGCCCTTACTGTGACGTGAAACCAACATCTCGATCAGCTGATTAAAGGGTAAACAGAGGACCTCGTAATGGAAGGTTATAGGAGTATGCGGGAAAATGATTTTTAATGAGGGTTTAAACACACATTTTCGTAATTTATACGGCATTGGGAAAAGCATCGCATGCTTCTTTATGTACCGGAAGGTAGCAAAGCTTAAGAATGTAACATATTTGGTGATACAAGTGGCTGTGGTGTTCCGTAATACTCATACATCCAGGATCCCATCTTGTAAATAATTAATAACAAATCCAACTCTGAGAATTAGGCTTACTGATTTTTGAACAGAATTGTGTTTGTATAAAAAGTGGCTGTCGTGTTCCGTAATACTCATACATCCGGGATCCCATCTTGTAAATAATTAATAACAAATCCAACTCTGAGAATTAGGCCTACTGATTTTTGAACAGAATTGTGTTTGTATAGAAAGTGGCTGTCGTGTTCCGTAATACTCATACATCCAGGATCCCCTCTTGTAAATACTTAATAACAAATCCAACTCTGAATTAGGCCTAGTGATTTTTGAACAGAATTGTGTTTGTAGCTGGTCATTTTTGATTGTACGCCCGAAAGCTCCAAACACGTTCAATCTATTTACTTACTACATCATTTCCCAAATTATTTTTCATCATTAGAAAATTTATTTTGGCTAATTTTAGTACCGGTACGTAAGAACATTTTACCGTACGATGAGCTCTCATTCAGCGTTACCCTTCCATTTCAATATTTTATGAAAGTGAACAAAACAACATGGGCAAATGGAAATAAGGAAGTTTATCGATTTAGTAAGCGTTGGTTTTTAACAACTATGCATTACATTTGCTATATAGGAAAATATTTTAATCAATGAACTGTTTTTAAATTCAATTTTCCATGAATCATAGAAACCTTCGCAAAAATAACACAGAATTTTGAAATTCTAGGAAGAATTGACTAATTTAGGGATGCAATGTAGCCAATCCTAGAAGAATCTCAAAATTCCCTCAACTAAACGCACTGTCCCTAACTTACGTTTAATATTTATTATCGATGACTACACCGTCACATCTGTAGCATAACCTGTAATTTGACACTGAACATGATTGACGACTGCATTGCGTAGTCCACACTACATTTAATCAAGCATAGGGACATAAAGCATTTTATGTTCAGAGATGCATTTACTAGCCGTCTCAACAAAACACCAAGAAAACGTCTAGCCTATGGACATGTAAATACTTGATACCTTCGAGCATAAATACAGGCCTGTTCAGTGGAGTAAGGGATAGGGTAAATTATAATAATTTGTAATAAATTCCAGCATTTCCATGTTTAATTATTTTTCTTTCATGTTTCGGAGTTAAGAGGAAACGTAGACTAAAGAAATCCAAGTAATTAAGTCACGAATTTTAGAGTTATTTAGCAATGAATTAACATAAGTATGGAAAGAAATGCCCGATCCTTTTTTAAACGTCTCCTTACATCCATACGCGACACAGTAATACACCATTCTGACTTAGTAATGAATAGAACTCACTTTAAATAGATGATAATGATGATAATTGTTGTTTTAAGGGGCCTAACATCGAGGTTATCGGCCCCTAATTAAATGAAATGGCGTGAAATGAAGGGATGTAGATAAAAACAACTCACTGCCATGGATGAAACGAAAATGCTGTTTATAAAACAGACAGTGAGCCCCAAAAATTATGCCTTATTTGAATAAAAAATAAATAAAAAGGTGGATGGTAAAAAAGGATAAAACAAATAAGGCATAGTGAACAATAAAATAGATGAACACAATAAAAAAACATAAAACAGATTTAACCTGAATTAACAGTCGTAACTACACATAAAAACTTAAAAAAGTAACCACTCTCCCTCATGAAACGGATGACGAGGTCAGCTGACGGCCCGTCATCACGGAGAATAAGGGAGAGGGTATTAGGCAGTTTAAGAGTCCCTCGCAGATCGGCCAGATCCACACACTCCAAGAGAAGGCGTGCCACGGTTAGGTGGGCGCCGCAAGGACACACAGGGGGATCTTCTCTCTTCAGCAAGTGGGAGTGCGTAGCAATCCCATGGCCGATCCGGAGTCGACAGAGTACCACAGCTTCCTTCCGGAGAGATCGGAAGGAAGATTTCCACACCTTCGTTGTCTCCTTGATGCCTCTCAGTTTGTTGGGTTGAGGCGTGGCACGCCATGCCTCCTCCCAATGCGACAGGATCGAATGCCGCAACCGAGAGCGCACATCACTAGCTGGCACCTTATACGGTAGCGAGGGCAGTGCGACGGCCTCTCTCGCCACCTGATCAGCAAGCTCGTTTCCCGCAATACCCATGTGGCTAGGAAGCCACACAAAGGTCACCCCGGTTCCAGCGTTACGCGAACTGACGAGCTGGTCGTGCACACGCTGGACCAACGGGTGCTTCGGGAAACACACATCGATCGCATGCAGCGCACTCAGAGAGTCAAAACACACAATAAAGTGCTGGTGATCGTCTGATAACGTGTACCGCAGAGCCTCTAAGATGGCATAGAGCTCCGCAGTGTACACGCCACAGGCCTCGGGAAGTGAAAAGAGAAACCGACGATCCTCAACCACAAATGCACAGCCTACTTTCTCGTTTACCCTCGAACCGTCCGTGAATAGAAGCCCTGATCCCGGATACCAGCTCACCACGGACTGGAACAGCCTCCGATGGATGGAGGAGTCCGTGTCCGACTTGGGGCCGGTGTGCAGATCCAGGATGATATCAGGGCGAGAGGCCATCCACGGAGGGGCCTTGCTAGGTACTCGGATGATACAGGAGACAGAAGGAAATCGGAACTGACGGTATAAGTCATCCAAGCGAATCCCCGCCGGCCGAGTGGCTCGGGCGAGCGCATCATACAGCCGGCGATTCGGATTGGAAAACAAACATGGATAGCTTGGATGAAGTGGCATCTGTCGAATAGTTGCAGCATAGGTCAGCAGTACTTGTTGGCGCCTCAGGTGTAAAGGAGGTACGCCAGCCTCGGCGAGCAAGCTGACGACTGGGCTTGTCCGAAAGGCACCCGTCGCCAGCCTCACACCACCGTGGTGGACACTGTCCAGTTTAACAAGCACTGACTTACGGGCCGAACCATATGCTACACTGCCATAATCTAACCTAGATAAAATCAGTGCCTTATAAAAACGTAGGAGCACCGCGCGGTCTGCCCCCCATGATGTGCCGCTAAGAAACCGCAACATGTTGAGTTTCTTACCACAGGCAGTTTTCAAACACCGCACGTGTGGTTCCCACGTCAATTTCTGATCGAAGAGGAGCCCAAGGAACCGGTACGCAGCAACAACAGGCAAAGCTACATTGCCCAGATAAAGCTCAGGATCTGGATGGAGGGTGCGCTTTCGGCAGAAATGGACAACCGAGGACTTAGCGGTTGAGAATCGAAAGCCATGCTCTAGTGTCCAGCGTTCCACTCTCCGAATAGCTTGTTGTAACTGTCGTTCAGCGACCGCCATATTTTGCGCACTATAATGTAGAGCGAAGTTGTCTACATATAGCGACGGTACCACTGCTGGACCAGCAGCAGCGACTATACCGTTTATGGCAATCGCAAATAATGTTACGCTAAGCACCGATCCCTGTGGGACTCCGTTTTCCTGTATATGATATTGCGAATATGTCCCCCCTATTCGGACACGGAACAGGCGAAGGGACAGAAAATTCGCAATAAAAACCGGCAAGTTACCTCGGAATTTCCATTGATGCAGGGTAGAGAGGATGCCGTAACGCCAAGTGGTGTCATAGGCCTTCTCGAGGTCAAAGAAAACAGCGACTAGGTGCCGTCTCCGGAGAAATGCGTCCTGTATGGCGGTCTCCAGGCGAACCAGATGGTCGTTGGTACACCAAGACGCCTTGAATCCACACTGGTATTCAGACAGGAGTCCTCGTTTCTCCAGGACCCACACCATTCGATGATTGACCATCCTCTCAAAGAGTTTGCACAGACCGTTTGTGAGACAAATAGGTCTGTAACTCCCTGTCAAATTGGGATCCTTATCGGGCTTCAGGATAGGTATAATTATACCTTTCTGCCATTGCGCTGGAAACACACCTTCCAACCAGATGCGATTAAACACCCTGAGCAAATAACGAATGCTCTCATCGTTAATGCGTTTAAGCATCTGGTTGAGAATATTATCCTGACCGGGAGACGTGTCCGTGCAGAGCGTCAGCGCTCCACGGAGTTCCCTTTCCCGAAAAGGGCGCGTTGTACTCCTCCGAAGCGCGGGAAACAAAACTGAGCTGGGAAAGTTCTGCCTCGCGCTTCAGGGCCGCGAAGGCAGGGCCACAGTTATCGGAACCGTATATATCCGCAAAATACGAGGCGAGATGATTTGCAACGCGATAAGGATCTGTAACCAAGTCATTATCAATGGAAATTCCCGGTACAGTAGAAGATGTCTGAATTCCCGAAATGCGTCGTAGTTTAGTCCACACTTGAGAGGAGGGGGTATGTGCCGTAATAGAAGACACATACCGTTCCCAGGATTGTTTCTTACTCTAGCGAATAAGAATCCGTGCCTTGGCACGAAATTTCTTAAACGCCACCAAATTGGCCATGGTTGGACGCTGACGGTAGTGCTTATGAGCTCGACGACGGTCTCTTATTGCCGCTGCAATATCCTCTGTCCACCAAGGGACGAGGAGTCCCAGAAAAGGATGGAATGGACTCTTCGGCGGCAGCAAGAAGCACATCGGTGATGTGCTGTACGTCGTCATCGACGCTCCGGCAACCAAGATCAACGAACACAGCTCGTTCTTGAAACGAGGGCCAATTTGCCCGCTTAAGAACCCAACGACTGGGGAACTCCACGGGCGTCTGGTTCAGAAGGGTAAGAACGATCGGGAAATGGTCACTGTCACAGAGGTCGTCGTGTACATACCAACCAAATAGGGGGACCAGCGCACGGCTACACACACTCAAGTCAATGTGTGAGTACGTGCCGTGCGCTAAGCTAAAATGTGTAGCTTGCCCTGTATTTAATAGAGATAAATCCAACCCTTGAATAAAGCCTTCCACATCCCTTCCTCTGGGGCAGGAAGATGGTGATCCCCATTGGGGGTGATGAGAGTTGAAATCACCCACGAGTAGGAAAGGGACTGGAAGTTGATCAACAAGATCTAAGACGTCATTAACATCAAGGGGCTGGTTCGGTGGAAGGTACACGTTACAAACAGTTGTCATAGCAGGCAAGGACACGCGAACTGCAATAGCTTCCAGAGGAGTGGCGAGTGGAAACTCCTCACTATAGCAGTCAGAGCGAACGAAGATACAAACGCCCCCGGAAGCCCGGGCGGCGTCTTGTCGCTCTTTAGAGTATAGTCGGAAACCTCTCAGAACAGTCTCGTGATCAGGTATGAGGTTTGTTTCCTGTAGGCAGACTATACTCGCTGCGTATTGGGCAATAAGCTGACGGAGTTCAGTTCCATTGTAACAGTGCCATTGTGTGAACTTAGGGAATAAGTTGGAGCAGCAAGCTACAACTTAGACTCTGGAGGATCATCATCCACTACGTCGACTACAATCTCCATGTCCTCAGGCGAGGTCATGGAGTGAATCGACTCGGTGGAAGATTTCCTGGACGCAGTTCGGCGGCGGGGGGATATCCGTGCGGAGCGTGCAGATCTGGGGACCGAAACGTCCCCAGGCGCAGAAGCATCCGCAGGTGTTGGCGAGGATGGCTTCCCCTTTTTTTGGAGAAAGGGAATGCGTAGTGCGGTGTCCCTTCTTACCCGCCCCCGCCTCTTTATGATATATAGACGGGTCAGGAGCCGAAGTCCTGACCCTGGTCGACGATGACGCCTCCGCCGGCTTCTGCGCGGCTTTCGCCGACCGTTTGGATGGGAAGGAAGTCTTCAACTTCCTCCCCTGCTGTGCGGGCGAAGCAGCCTTCGCTCGCACAGCCTTCGTGCTGGCCGAAGGTGTAGTTGAAGTCACCTTTGGGCTTTCCGTTATAATCATAGGTGCTGGCTTCGGAACAGGTAACACAGTTGCAGGTTTCACAGCTGGTACAAAAGATGAGGTCGCCGGGACCAAATTTGGTATTATGGCTCTATAATCAATCGTTGGCGAAGGTGAAATCGTGGTATGGTACTTTTTGTGGGCTTCCTGGTAGGTGAGACCATCCAGGGTTTTGATCTCCTGGATTTTCTTCTCACTCAGGAAGACAGGGCAGTTCCTATCCCGTGGAGAATGAAATCAAGGGCAATTAGTGCACTGATATGGTGTTGTGCACTCGTCCGCTTCGTGTGGTACCTTCCCGCATGTTCCACAGATTTCGGGGCTCGAGCATCGGGATAAAATGTGCCCGAACTTCTGGCACTTATAACACCTCATTGGTGGAGGGATATAAGGCCGTACGTCACAACGGTAACTTGTAACCTTGACTTTCTCCGGGAGCACCGAAAGCTCAAAGGAAATAATGAAAGCACCAGTATCCACGATTTGACCATTGACCTTGCGCGTAATGCGCCGAACATCAGTCACGTGACGGTGCTGCACATCCTCCTTGAGCTCCTCGTCAGTGTTCAGAATCAGGTCCCGGTGGAAAATAACTCCTCGGACCAGATTCAGGGACGTGTGCTTTTCCACTTTGACGGGAATTTCGCCAAAGTGGTCACATTGAAGAAGTTGTTCAACTTGCTCACTAGTCCTAGTCTTGAGCAACAAGCTACCGTTCCTCATCTTTTGTACTTTCTCAAGCTCACCATAGACACCTTCTATGTGGCGAGAAAACAAAATACTCTTTACCAGCTTGAAATCACCCCCATCTGTTCTGGTAGCTACCAGAAACTTGGGGGTGTTAGCACCCAGATTTTCACGCACAGATTGTTCCCAGGGGGTTGATCCCCGTAGGGAATCAAGTGTTAAAGACTTGGGTGTAGGACCACCCTGTTTGGGGATTTTTCTTTTTGAACCCATGGCCATATCATCCTCCCCGAATGCCACCGACATCCGATCACGGGCCGTCACAGTAGGCGCTACCCAGCCAGGCCAAGGCCCGCCTAGCTTGGAAGGCATTGCCCGGGGGTCCGATGTTTTACAATGCCGTATCGGCATGTACCCCTTGGCATATACTGGATTTTACAGCTCAACATTCGGCTGTGCGGGGACCTGCGTAGTCAGGCGGATACTACTGCACGGGTACATGGCACACCCACCAGTCGGCGCTGGTTTATTCTTGGAATACGCGGTACGAGAGAATATAAAGTTTAATGCTCTTTTCTTGTTCATTTCTTCCTTTTTATCAAACACCAACAGTGATCTTCTATTTTCTCTTTGTTGGTCATGTCTCTTATGTTCTTTGTGAGTCCGTTCTAGATATATATCTTCCATGACCCACCTAGCGTCATCTAGCAGCAAATCTCAGAAGCTCCTCAATTCTTCCTGGTGCAAGAGGACTTCCTTATCCATCTGGCCACCAGTTCTCGTTGCCATCGCCAGCTATTATCTCCGTGATCAAGAGAACTTCGTCTACTTTTTCACCCACCAGGCTGTGCTAGTATCGCCTGCTATCAACTCTTTGAAGACCATTTCCTCAAGAGAATTTAAGTTTACAATATTGGTCATGCTTATATGTATTCCTTTTGTCTCCTACCCCCACTCTTTTCCCTTCCTTGGACCCTCCGCGCTTCGCTGGGTGGGTCTCACTTGTAAGTCGGCAGTTGACTCGGTCAGTCAAGGCTCAACTAGAGCCAGTCTCCTCAAACCAAGAGGCACTCTCTACATTCTACGCCATGTTGGCACATTAGGTATCCGTCAAAGGGAACTTCATCTTCGCCATGCAACAAATATAAGTACAGACTTAGGGTTTTAACCTCATCTTCATCGGTTTTAATTCTACATATTTCAATGATTATTTTATAGGCAGTGTGAGGTTACTTATTTGGGGCAAAAATCATCCTTCGCGGGATTTGCTATGTTGGGCTTTTGTCTGTCTAAGCCAACCTTAATAAAAAGTAGCTTTTCTTAAGCTATTTAAATGAGAAATCTTCTCACCACGTGGGATATTATCTAATACCCGCTGTCTATAAAATACCAAGCTAGTTCCTCCGCTGGATTAACATTGGCTCCATTCTTCTATTAGGATCGTTCTGGAACCTTCCAGATCCTGTACTTTATCTACAAGTCTTGCCGTCATGTACTTTTCACTCACTTGTGAGGATACTATTGAAAATTGAAGAATCTTCCTTCTGAATTAAAGCCCAATAGCTAATTTTCTTCCACCGTTGGAATGTTCTATGGCGCATTTAATTGTAATTCACAACTTTCTCAAGCAATAGACTTTCGCCTATCTAGTGCTACCAGTTCTTTTTCATCATTGCAATAACTTTCTTTGCCATAAACTTTCGTGTTACTACAGTGAACTTTTCATCCATTTAACAGACTATAGTGATAACTAGTGCTTGTTCAACTTTTCTACCGCGTCGCGATCGTCCGTTTACCTTAAATAAGGCCATGAACATTGATCCTAAATCCCAATTGATCTTTCCTAAACCTTCTACTAACAAACCATATCAATAAAATTGTAACTCTAGATCATTTTCAATGAAGTGTCACTCTAACGAAGTGCCCTTCCATCTTGCTTGTTTATCATCAATTAATTTCTGCATAACCACGTGTTTTATACACGGTTCAAGCTTACATTGTTTCTCCCTTATAATCAGGGAATAAAATTCTTTCAACTCAGGAGTGAGTTATTTCTAGGTTTCACGAAAGGGAAACTTGCCCCATTAGTCTCGTGATTCCTAATTTAACATAAGAAGTCTAGAACCTTCCTTTTGACTTTCTCTTCAGGTTTCACAGTAAGTGACCTGCCCTCTTTTGTATAATTGTAATAAAAGTAATTCTGCACAAATATAAGAAGTTATAGGAACTTCTCTTTAATTCTACCTGTTCTCTTTCTTTGTTATTTTGAAGTTGTAACTTTTTCTAAGATAGGTACGCAGAGATTTCTTATAGTACACACCTTGTACTCTATTTATTGTTAAACTTTAATCACCTTAATTGTCTTTAAATTTTGAATTTTTATCTTCGCTATTTTAAATCCTTGCTAGGATTTTATAAAGGTTTGAAACCTAATAAATTGTTAATTGCCTGGCGCAAACGTTTAATGTTTTCTGAGGTCTGCGACCACAAAGTTGTTAACCAAATTGAAATTATATATTTGTTAAAGTTATCAACTTCCTTTGAATTGTTAAATAAATTAAATATTTGTTTTCGGATTTATCATTTCGCAAATACTACAGTTAGGCAAGATCCTGGCTTTCCTAACTCTTCCTAGGTTCATGCCCTCGTTAATACGCAATAAATCTGTTACTATTTGTCTTGTCAGACCATCACCCTTCCCCATAGTAGACATATGAACGCTTGAGAGGGAATACGCTAAAGCCTTTCTCTGGCAAACCGCCCAAGTCCTAGCTGCGGTTCCCGTCAACTTCGACCAGGTCCTTACCCACTTTAGGTATCAGAGAGCGGATTTGCGGTGGCAACCGCCTCTGAGTGCATTTAAAGTTAAATTTATAACTTTTGTGGGACTCTCCTCCTATTTCTCCATCCTTTTTCTCCAGTCCGAAACCCACCTCCTTTTCTTTATCATCTTCCCTTGGTGGTTATGTTATTCCTCAGCCAATAATCTACCCAAAATTTGGTACCAGAAACCCGGGAGAGTCCATTTGCTATTTCTATTCTTTGTCAAGTGTCCTTTGGCAACACCTTGCAAATTATTAATATCTGCTTTGAATCTTTCAGCTATAACTACATCGAGCAAAGCCTGTGAAGGGGAAAGAGGCCGCTCCTGTCTTCCGTGGTGTGTCCCCTTCTTTCAACTTATTCGCTACTGCCAGCCTGAAAGCATCTCCAAGGTTCCACAGTTTCGTGAGTTACATTTTTATCTATTTTCTTTGTCATGGCTCCTACTGAAAAAGATGAAACTCTCATTGCTAGACGTTCTTCCTACAAAGGGCAACTTACCAGATTTAGAAATTTCATCAACAAAATAAATCCCGCCGAGTGTGATCTAGACATCTTGACACAACGCCTTAAGTTGTACGAACGGTCCTATGATTATTACGATCAAATTCAAACCGAGATTGAATCCGCTTGCCCAGAACTTCAATCGGATCGGGACGAGGTCGAACCCTTGTACTTTGAAGGGATTGCCAAGGCCCACCAACTGATGCGCAGTATCTCAGAACCGGACACTAGGGTCATCAATCCGGCCCAGTTCGCACCAGCTTCAGTTCACAAGGATAAACCGAAACCGTTATTTCCAAAGATAAGCCTACCTCACTTCTCAGGCCAGGAAGGTGAATGGTATTCTTTTTATGAACTTTACTGCTCCCTAATTCATGAAAATACTGACATTCTCGACATTCATAAATTCTACTTCTTGCGTACGTCCTTGGAAGGCGGGGCCTTGGCCTTGGTGGAGTCACTTCCTTTAAGCGCAGATAACTACCGCATCGCCTTTAATCTCCTTAAAGAGAGATATGGCAATTTACGTTTGTGTGTGGCTCGCCACATCCGCTGTCTGTTCAACCTGCCAGTCGGCAAACCTAATGACGTCACCTCTTTAAGAGACCTGTTAGACTCTATTCAATTGCACGTGAGAGCGTTATATCAACTCAAGCAACCAGTCCAAACTTGGGACACTATTCTTATTCATCTAGCTACATCAAGATTCGATTTTTCGACATGAAAGGCTTGGGAGATCGAACTCACTCGCAACGAGGAACATTCGTTTGAACACCTCATCTCGTTTCTCAACAGTCGGTGCCAAGTCCTTACAGCACTCTCATTTCGGTGCGAAAATGTCGAAACGATTCATAAGTGTCACATTTTTGAGAAAAAACTTGTCCCTTCAAATGGTCATCAGCCCCCATCTGTCGAGAACAAGCAAACCCGTTCTGCTTCTTTCAACCATCCAAGAGAACATATCAAGCCGCTCAACAAATCTTTAAAATGCATGCTCTGCAAAAAGTTGCACACTTTGTACTTGTGCAAATCCTTTAAAGAATTGTCTGTCGAAGATCGAAGGAAGTTTGTCTTCAATAGTAAACATTGCTTCAACTGCTTGTCACCTAAGCATTCTTCTTCAAACTGTACGTCTTCCAACCTCTGTTTCCATTGCAAAAAACCGCACCATTCTTTATTGCACGTTCATGATAAATCGAGGTCACCAGTACCCGCTTCTTCAAACTCAATGCAGAGCAGCTCCGAACAAACTAATGCTTCTTCCTGCATTTCTAACGCCGAAACTTCTCACAGTGCGCAAGTCCTTTTGTCCACTGTACAATTCGAAATCCAAGATAAATTTGGAAATTGGTTTCGAACCCGCGGTCTTCTCGATTCCGCTTCAACTCTCAACTTTGTTTCGCGATCGTTAATTAGAAAACTAGGTCTTTCGTCATCGCCTACTCCCATCAATGTATCCGGCATTGACAATTTGAAAACTCAAGCCTTGCAGTCTTCAAAATTGAAAATCAGAGACGTTTGCCAAAGAAACACCAATCTTAACTTAAACTGTCTCATTCTTACCAGTATTGGCAAGGACACTCCTAGCAGCTCTATTAATACTTCCGGTTTAAAGATTCCTTCGCACTTAAGGTTAGCTGATCCTCAGTTTAATCCTCAAGGTCCCATTGATGTACTTTTCAGTGCCAATGTTATTTGGAATTGCCTCCGTAAACAGGTTCGCAAGTTATCCTCAAACGTGGTCGCCAGAGACACCGATTTTGGTTGGGTTATTACTGGTGAAATCCAACATCCCAGTCATCAAACCAAATCGCAATGTCATTTTGTTACTGCTGATATAAATCCCCTTTCTGAAAAAGAGAACACCTATGTTTTCGATCTCGATACTTTTGAAAACACTTGCCGAAACGATGTCTCATCGTGAACAACTACGCCACCTCTGTAAGTTGTTTAAATGATTTTGCCTTCTTCTCGCATAAAATGGCAATTCAAGTTCGCCTCGCCTTGTGTTACTTCGTTTACCTTCTCATGTCATTTTTTATAGCAGGTAATTGCTTAAACTCTCGATTGAAAACTATCTTCCCCTTGTGTAAAACCATGGCTATCAGTCACCATCATTTCGCTGTAAGCTATGCTTCACTTCTTTCGCTATTTAGTAGGATGGCCACGGCCGGCTCCTTCCCCCTTCCTCACAATTGGAAGCCGCTTTTGAAACTGCTTGAAAACCTGAATTCTCTAGCATCTAGAATAACTATTCTTACGCATAAACTCCTTCTCAATGTCCCAGCTTCTCTTCCTTTTTCGGAAGAATTAAGCTTTTTTCTGTTGAAAATTGTCGGATTCCGTAATCCTCAAAATTATGCGAAATTGATTTCTTACTTTATTTCATATGTCTCTAAATTGGTTTTTCACGTCCAAGCTACGAATGACTGCATGCCGTCTAACCTGAATATCCGCTTTAAGTCTCAGATGATTTCCTTGTGTTGTTTGTTTATTTCGAACTGCTTGTTTTTCAATCTTGTTTGTATACAAGCTCGGATAACGCCAAGCTGTCGTTTATTTCCTGTATGCTTGCCAAAGGTCAGAGCAAGTTTCCCTTATTTCAACTCTGGCTGACTGCCAGCCATTGTCTTGCGAGTTGCTCCCGTAATCTCGGAAGCCGTTCACCTCATTACCAAAATAAACTTGTTCCGGTCAAGGACTCTTTCACATATTTATATTCCTTATCTCGCTGTACTATGTGGGTCAAGGTCGTTCATGCTTATGTCTCCCACTTACTCACGCTCGTATCCTACAACTGCTTCGATTCTTGTTTCATAACATCGTTGCGTATTTTTTACGCGTTCATGTATTGCTCCTTGCTTACATATTTTGCAATCTTATTGTTCTTTGATGAACAAATTTGTTTTTTCTCGTCGTTACATTCGATATGTTTCTGTATTTATGCTTGCCACGTCACGTTTCTTGCTGACTTAAGTATTTTTCTGATTAACCACTTTGATACTTATTATAACTTGAGGTCATTGTTTATGGCTACTAGATTGTTGTTACCTATGGCGTTCTTGCTTTCTACTCGCATAGTTCCTTTGTTTATTTGGTATATTCTTATCCTTAATAGATGTACTTGTTTCTATACGCTTTGTTTAAACTTGTTAATTTTTCTTTCGCATCTTATCGCGATCTTTACTAGAGCTATATTTCCCGCAGCTTCTAGCTACTTTGTGATTGAAGGTGTTGTTAATTCTTGTCCTTTAACTCCGCTTTCCAATGACCCTGATGACCTGCTTCCACTCACACCTGGTCACTTCCTTACACGCACTTCTTTCTCTGGCCCTCCTCCCCTTCCTAATTCTTACAGGAATTCTAATTTACCTATTGTTTGGCGTAAACTTGAAGCCCTCCGCAATTCCTTTTGGAAGAGGTGGAACTTGGAATATTTAACTTCCCTGCAACAGAGACAGAAGTGGTTTCTTTCCAGTCCCGACATTAAAGTGGGGGACTTGGTCTTGGTTAGGGATGTTTCTCCTCCCCTGGTCTGGATTTCTGGTAGAGTGACCGAGTGTTATCCTGGAAGGGATGGGAGAGTCAGGGTGGTCAGAGTCTTGACCACTAATGGTCAGATCACAAGACAACTTTCTTTCATTGCTCCATTACCTTTAAATGTTTAACTGCTTATTTGTTCTCTGTTGGTGTTTTCACCTCCCAGTATGGTGTAATCTTGGAATACACGGTACGAGAGAATATAAAGTTTAATGCTCTTTTCTTGTTCATTTCTTCCTTTTTTATCAAACACCAACAGTGATCTTCTATTTTCTCTTTGTTGGTCATGTCTCTTATGTTCTTTGTGAGTCTGTTCTAGATATATATCTTCCATGACCCACCTAGCGTCATCTAGCAGCAAATCTCAGAAGCTCCTCAATTCTTCCTGGTGCAAGAGGACTTCCTTATCCATCTGGCCACCAGTTCTCGTTGCCATCGCCAGCTATTATCTCCGTGATCAAGAGAACTTCGTCTACTTTTTCACCCACCAGGCTGTGCTAGTATCGCCTGCTATCAACTCTTTGAAGACCATTTCCTCAAGAGAATTTAAGTTTACAATATTGGTCATGCTTATATGTATTCCTTTTGTCTCCTACCCCCACTCTTTTCCCTTCCTTGGACCCTCCGCGCTTCGCTGAGTGGGTCTCACTTGTAAGTCGGCAGTTGACTCGGTCAGTCAAGGCTCAACTAGAGCCAGTCTCCTCAAACCAAGAGGCACTCTCTACATTCTACGCCATGTTGGCACATTAGGTATCCGTCAAAGGGAACTTCATCTTCGCCATGCAACAAAGATAAGTACAGACTTAAGGTTTTAACCTCATCTTCATCGGTTTTAATTCTACATACTTCAATGATTATTTTATAGGCAGTGTGAGATTACTTATTTGGGGCAAAAATCATCCTTCGCGGGATTTGCTATGTTGGTTTTTTTTCTGTCTAAGCCAACCTTAATAAAAAGTAGCTTTTCTTAAGCTATTTAAATGAGAAATCTTCTCACCACGTGGGATATTATCTAATACCCGCTGTCTATAAAATACCAAGCTAGTTCCTCCGCTGGATTAACATTGGCTCCATTATTCTATTAGGATCGTTCTGGAACCTTCCAGATCCTGTACTTTATCTGCAAGTCTTGCCGTCATGTACGTTTCACTCACTTGTGAGAATACTATTGAAAATTGAAGAATCTTCCTTCTGAATTAAAGCCCAATAGCTAATTTTCTTCCACCGTTGGAATGTTCTATGGCGCATTTAATTGTAATTCACAACTTTCTCAAGCAATAGACTTTCGCCTATCTAGTGCTACCAGTTCTTTTTCATCATTGCAATAACTTTCTTTGCCATAAACTTTCGTGTTACTACAGTGAACTTTTCATCCATTTAACAGACTATAGTGATAACTAGTGCTTGTTCAACATTTCTACCGCGTCGCGATCGTCCGTTTACCTTAAATAAGGCCATGAACATTGATCCTAAATCCCAATTGATGTTTCCTAAACCTTCTACTAACAAACCATATTAATAAAATTGTAACTCTAGATCATTTTCAATGAGGTGTCACTCTAACGAAGTGCCCTTCCATCTTGCTTGTTTATCATCAATTAATTTCTGCATAACCACGTGTTTTATACACGGTTCAAGCTTACCTTGTTTCTCCCTTATAATCAGGGAAAACAATTCTTTCAACTCAGGAGTGAGTTATTTCTAGGTTTCACGAAAGGGAAACTTGCCCCATTAGTCTCGTGATTCCTAATTAAACATAGGAAGTCTAGAACCTTCCTTTTGACTTTCTCTTCAGATTTCACAGTAAGTGACCTGCCCTCTTTTGTATAATTGTAATAAAAGTAATTCAGCACAAATATAAGAAGTTATAGGAACTTCTCTTTAATTCTACCTGTTCTCATTCTTTGTTATTTTGAAGTTGTAACTTTTTCTAAGATAGGTACGCAGAGATTTCTTATAGTACACACCTTGTACTCTATTTATTGTTAAACTTTAATCACCTTAATTGTCTTTAAATTTTGAATTTTTATCTTCGCTATTTTAAATCCTTGCTAGGATTTTATAAAGGTTTGAAACCTAATAAATTGTTAATTGCCTGGCGCAAACGTTTAATGTTTTCTGAGGTCTGCGACCACAAAGTTGTTAACCAAATTGAAATTATATATTTGTTAAAGTTATCAACTTCCTTTGAATTGTTAAATAAATTAAATATTTGTTTTTGGATTTATCATTTCCCAAATACTACAGTTAGGCAAGATCCTGGCTTTCCTAACTCTTCCTAGGTTCATGCCCTCGTTAATACGCAATAAATCTGTTACTATTTGTCTTGTCAGACCATCACCCTTCCCCAGAGTAGTCATATGCACGCTTGAGAGGGAATACGCTAAAGCCTTTCTCTGGCAAACCGCCCAAGTCCTAGCTGCGGTTCCCGTCAGGGAGTCACTTCATTTCCCGCCTTAATTGCCCCTTGTCTCATTTTTTCTGATTCCCTCCTTCTGCGAGGGATCAGCCTTCTTTTTCTTTTCATGTTATCTCCTGCCTTCTGCTTAAGGCCCTCAAGGAGGCCGGATGTATGTAGCCCCACCACTTTTGGTGCACCCTAGATAATGCTACACCCTCAGGGGCTCACGGCTGGTGAGTTCGGGAGTTAGCGATCCCGAGGGATTCCTGAGCTGGGTCCGTTTTCCCTTTTTGTCCCTTACCTTTGGGGCGGACCCTCTCCTCTTTCACTTTCCTATATGCCTTTCATGGCTCTCCTTCCTTCCAAGTCCCTCAATCCACCTTCTTCGAGGGTTGAGGGCATTTCTTTTCCTCCTGTCCTTTATTTGCCTTATTCTCCTTTAGTTTTCCATTTCTTCTTCTAGTATGTAGGTTAGTAGTTATTTTTAGTTTTAAGTTCGCTTTTCATTTTCATCTTCACGATCACCCAAACCATCAGGGGCCGATAACCTAGATGTTAGGCCCCTTAAAACAACAATTATCATCATCATCGTCATCGGTTCCCGTCAGCTTCGACCAGGTCCTTACCCACTTTAGGTGTCAGAGAGCGGATTTGCGGTGGCAACCGTCTCTGAGTGCATTTAAAGTTAAATTTATAACTTTTGTGGGACTTTCCTCCTATTTCTCCATCCTTTTTCTCCAGTCCGAAACCCACATCCTTTTCTTTATCATCTTCCCTTGGTGGTTAGGTTATTCCTCAGCCAATAATCTACCCAGGCGCGGCCAAGACCGGAACAGGCTTTCGAGCGTAGTCGCTAGCGTAAGTGGCCCATCCTCTAACAGCACGCACATATAGAAATTTTGGTTGCCAGACCCTGAAAGCCGTAACGGAAAGAAGTGCGATATAACCTAATGAGAGTTATACTGCACGGGTGTATGTCTTTTAGAGCTGACTGTCAAACCCTCGAAAGGGGACCGTTCCGAGAAGCCCTTTTAGTCGCCTTTTACGACTGGCAGGGATTACCGTGGATTTATTCGCTTCCTCCCACCCACTGGGGGTCCAATTCACAAAACAACGCGGAGTCCTTAAAGTATAGCCAAGGTCGCCCCATTTAGTCGCCTCTTACGACAGGCAGGGGATACCGTGGGTGTATTCTAAACCCCCCACCCACAGGGGGGGTCACTTTAAATAACCCAATTCTATCATCACGTGTAGTATTTCAGTGCTCTAAACTACCCGCAGTTCCCTTTAGTCAGCTGACCGAGATGTTGGTTTCAACAACGTGACGTCATCAGCCATCTATTGGATTTATGATCTAAGCACACTACCATCGCTACCGTATACGGTGCCTGCTAGTTATGTACACTCGCAGTTGCGAAATTCTATCCTGGCGCATTGGGAGGAGCGTTGCACGCTACGCCTCTGTCCAATATGCTGAGAGTCATTAACTAGACAACTTAAGTGAGGAATTCTTCCTTTCGATCTAGCCAGAATGAAACTGTGGTAGTCTGTCGACTCTGGAGCGGCCATTTGATATTTACGCAGCCCGACTTGTTAAACGGAAAATCGCTTTTCCCCCCTTAGTGCTTACCGTGGCACACATTATCTTGGAATGCATGGACCTGGCTGATCTACGAAGACTTTCGGGCGAGCCTTCTCCTCTTTCCCTTTCCTATCTGTCCTTCATGGCTCTCCTTCAAGTCCCTCAATCCTCATTCTTCGAGGATTGAGGGCATTTCTTTTCTCCCTGTCCTTTATTTGTCTTATCCTTTATTTGTTTACCATTTCTTCTACACTAGTATGTAAGTTTGTAGTTAATATTAGTTATAGTTTTCATTCTCATCTCATCCTTCATCATTAGGGGCCGATAACCTAGATTTCAGGCCCCTTAAAACAGCAATTATCATTATCATCGATCTATGAAGAACCCTCAAATTGCCTAACGACCTCTCTTTGTTCTACGTGATAATAATAATATCGTATGGCCTCGGATGCCAGGTGCAAAAGCTTTGTTAATTGACACCCAGAGGGCAGCTTGCGTGTTGAATTTAATGCTCCTTGGAGCGCTATGAATGTCAAGGAGGTTAGATATCTAAGCTCCTTGACGCTATACCGCTTTCTAGTAGAGAAATGAGGAACTTTGTGTTGGCGGAAAATCCCGAGATGCCATTATGAACACGGCCTACTGAATTCAAATAGGTTCTTTAACATGCCAACAACGTATGACATGAGTATCGTGATTTTTTTCGCCTTTCAAAAAATCACTTACCATGGCCAGGAGCGAACCTGCAAGCTTAACTTGCATTAACTTGCCACGGTGGGTGAGTGGACAACGTGTCGGTCTACTAAACCCAAGCTTGCAGCTTGCAGGTTCGCTCCTGGCCGTGGTAAATGGTGTGTGTTTTTTTTTAAGGCGGCAAAAATTGCGACATCATGTCATACGATGTTGGCATGTCAAGGAACCCATTGAATTCAGTAGGCGTGTTCATAATGGCAAAATTAATCTCGAGAGTTTCCGCCAACACAAAGTTCCTCATTTCTCTACTAGAAAGCGCTATAGTGTTCAAGGAGCTTAGATATCTAACCTCCTTGACCTTCATAGTGCTTCAAGGAACAAAGAAATTCGATATGCAAGCTACCCTTTGGGTGTCAAATAACAAAGCTTGCACCCGGCTTCCGAGGCCATACATTATTTATCATATCATTAGGGGCTGATGACCTAGATATTAGGCCCGTGAATAGAACAATTATATTCATATCGTCAGCATTATCGATCTTAAATTAGACGCTGACGTGGTGGCTGCTGATCTCGTCATCCGCTTATAAGTGAGAGTAGATTAGGGGCAACAATTTAAATTTTCAAGTGTACATTTATTTAAAAAATAGTCTCTTTTAAATACCGTACTGATTTTTTGTTATCTGTAATTTTTGTTTATTATTATTATTAGCTTTATTTTATTTTATTTTTGTTTTCTTAATATTAGGCAATTTTCAAAAATCTTATTCAGGCATCCATCATCAAAATTTTTAATTTCATCTAAAGTTGAATAATTTTATCTTTGATAAGACAAGCTCGCTGTTTTGCCCTTTAAAGCAAATGATTAACTAATAACTATCATCATAATAATCACTATCATAAAACAGAATTATTTTTGGGATGAGTTCGTGGTTCAAGGTTATTGCAGGAGTCATACAAGGGTGTAATATTTTACTGACACAATTTATTTTATATATGGAACATTTGCTGATGGGCATAAACTGGCTAGATGGGAATCAATCGGGTAGAAACAATATAAGGAGTCTGGCTTATGCTGATGACGTGGTTGTAATGACAGACTCCGTTGAAAGTTAACGTGTACAGAAGTACAGTATAGGGACACTGTATCAAAATCAACGTTTCAAAAACGAAGGTCATATCGGTTGAGAGGAAACTAAAAAGAAAAAATATATATAAAATGCCAGATAGGAGGAACTAAATTGGAGCAGATGGATCATTTTAAGTACTTTGGCTGTGTATTTTGTCAGAATGGAAGATTTGAGAAATAAATACGGTAGTGTCGAAGTCCAGAAAGCCAATATTCTCTGTTGCGATCTACAGTATTCTGCAAGAAAAGAAAAAGCGATGAAACTCTCCCTATACCGCTCAGTATTTAGACCGACCTTGCTGTATGGAAGAGAACTGGCTAGATTCAGGGTATCTGATATGAGTAGGGCTAGGATTTTTAGGTGCTAAAAATCGGGAAAATATTTATTTTTTATGTATTAAAAATACCTGAAATATGTAACAAAAAAGTAAAAATATGTAATTATAATTAAGTTCATTAATGTGAATATAAACAATATGCATTACTCACGAATGTAATTTATTCTGCTGAAGCATTACAATACACAAAGAGATACATCCATCACAAATGACCGACGATTATCGCGAAACTCTTATTTTGAAAGGCTCGAAACTGCGGCAATATGTTTCTTGCCCTTGAGGTGTTGTGTAACTTGAGATCGCTGTTCAGTCGTGATTGCTTTCCCACATGGTTGGCAGAACAGAACTCCCCCATCAGAAGTAAAATTATCTTTAAATTCTGCAACAGACTAACTAGTAGTTGTTTTTACTTTACGCATCGTAGAACTGCCTTACACTTCGCAGAGCCAGAAATGAACTGCATGTGACACTGGATCCAGGTAGCTGGGGGAGGGAGGTCTAGCACGTGGTGCAATATGGTTATGGACAAGGAAATCCCCGGCTTCCACAGTGAGTGGTACGGGGTGACAAGCTAGGAATAACACAGTTGCAAGCTGATATACGCTCTGCATGAAGATTAGATAGCTCACAGGTTCTTCCCCGTTGAAGTAACTCAGAACAAAAATTCAATAAACTGAAGGATCTAGCATACTGATTTTAAGAAATGTAAATATTATGTCTTTTTATGTGCTAATAAGTGAAAAGCAGGAATTTATGTATTTATAGAAAAAATGCTTAAAATATGTATTTACATTAAAAAAATATTTATTTACCTAAAAATCCGAGCCCTAGATATGAGGGTAACAAGAATGGTTTCTTGGACAAATAGATGAGAGCATTGCCAGAAAGTTACTCGTAATGCAGAGATAAAGACTAAGTTAGAAATGAACATGTGAAGAGAATAGGGAAGGAGAGATTACCTAAGAGGTTAATGAGATCGGCTGTAGAGAGTAAGAGAAGCTGAGGTAGTCCTAGGAGGCGATGGTTAGATTCGGTGTTGATTGTCTATAGGTGTAGAAGAAGAGGAGGCCTTACTGCTAACTGCTAATAGGGGATCATTGAGGTGGCATTGCGGCGGCTTGTTCGAAAACAGAGGCCTGAAGACTAGATTAAACTTTGAAAGGCCAAACAGTACCCAATGAAAATGTATGTACTATTAAACAATGAATTTGACTTTTCTGTCAAAGTGCTGCAAAGAATATCGAGGTCTTCTTCCCCCGGATTAATGTACTTATATAGTATACACAAGCGGAGGAAACATATGGACTGGTAATCTGAGTGGTCTGAAGATGTACACAGCAGGGCTCGGTTGTTCACTTGTGTCGCCATGGGGTTGTTGCTGTAGGTTCTTGCGGACAGGACTCGTGCTGTTGTCTTCTGGACGAACCAAGCTTCTACCGCATTCACGACGCTCCCTCGCTCGCCGGTTTTGGAACCAAATTTTTACCTGAAAAGTTAAACAGAAATAGACGTGGCGCGAAATCTATGGAGAAGAGCCAATTTCTGCTCAATAAATTTCGTTATAATAACAAATCCTCGAAATGAAATTCTTCCAATAAAAGAAGCAATGAGGCGAATTAGGTTAGCTGCTTATCACTAAGACTATCATTTGGTTGACAAATTAATTACCCGCAAAATGCCGTTAAACAATTAGTTTTGCACCCGTGTGGGTGCGGGCTAGAATACACCCACTGTATACTCTGCCTCTCGGAGGCGACTAATAAGGGCCGAGATGACTGACTGACACTACACACTTTGATTAGGAAGACCCACTGTGGATGGGTAGGGCAGAATTCATCCACGGTTCCACCAGGGGCTCACATCTAGTGGGGCGTGGGTTGGTGACCACGGGAGCCCAGCTGAGTCCGGCATTGCTTCCACTTACTTGTGCCGGGCTCCTCTCTGTCTTCCCTTCTGTCGGCCTCTCTTGGTCAACTCTTGTTCTTTTCCGACCCCGATGGTATCAGGGTGTCCGAGGCCTAGGGAGTCTCTTCCTTTCCCGCCTTAATTGGCCCTTGTCTCATCTTTCCGATACCCTCCTTCCACCTTTAAATTATAGACGCCAACATATGCTCTTAGCACATGCTGCCAATGTGCGTCAAATGCCGCAATATCCGAGCTATCAAGCTTTCTTTAGTACCCAATACCACCAGAAGTACGCCAACCAGCCTCGTGCCACTCAGGCAGATGGTATTAGACTTGATAGCTCGTGTACTGAAATGGGAGTGGCTGTAGGTCCCTGTATGATCCGGACACCTAGCGAGGTGCCTCCGTGGCAAGTCCCGCGTCCGGAAATTCGGTTAGATCTGCACCGAGGTCTTAAGGTGAACACGGATTCCTCCGTTAATCGGAGGCTGTTCCACAGGATAGTTCACCAATTTCCGGACGCTGGCATTCTCTACACGAATGGTTCGAAGGTAGACGAGAAAGTGGGTTGTGCTTACGTTATTGATGGTGCAAATGCCAACATGTCTTTACCTGAGGCCTGTAGTGTGTTTACTGCGGAGCTCGTCGCCATCTATGAAGCTCTGCAGTTTGGACTACAGGATGCACGAATCCATTTTCTTGTGTGTACCGACTCTTTGAGTTCGTTGCAG
Organism: Meconema thalassinum; assembly: GCA_946902985.2. Taxonomy (NCBI): domain Eukaryota; kingdom Metazoa; phylum Arthropoda; class Insecta; order Orthoptera; family Tettigoniidae; genus Meconema; species Meconema thalassinum. Next base: position 357,705,818 of record OX336392.1, read on the forward strand.
GAAATTGCTACACGTTTCCCGTAACACCCCTTAGTGCAGCGAATCCTCGACTTACTAGCCGGGCTGTGCCTCACTGACACTTGAATCACCTTTCTGTGGCTTCCAAGCCACATGGGAATTGCGGCAAATGAGTTAGCGGATCAAGCTGCAAAAGAGGTTGTATCACTACCACCTCTACCAATAGAGGTACCCGCTAGAGATATTCGCTCTCAGTCACGCCGGGTAGTGTCAGTTGCTAGCTGACTCAATTCCTAGTATGCTGAGAGAGATCAAGGGAACTACTCGCGTGTGGCGGAGCTCTTTCCGGTCACGGAGGGAGTCCGTCATTTTGTGTGGGCTATGGAAAGGTCAGACAAGTTCCATCCACTCGTACTAATGAGAAAGGAAGACCCCCCCCACTTTCTACCTGTGGAGCCGTATTCACCGTGGCCCACATTTTAAACGAGTGTGTGGATCTTGCTAAAATACGGATAAACCTTGGTTTGCTGATATCACTCAAACTTATATTAGCTGTTGACGTGGTGGCTGCTGATCGCGTTATCCGCTTTATAAGTGAGTGTGGGTTAGAGCCAGCAATCTAAATTCCCAAGTGTACGTTTACTCAAAGAACTTGTTCTTTTAAAAAAATTGAATGTCTTTTTGTTTTCCTTATATTTGTGTTTTAGTTTTATTTATTATTAATATTATTATTATTAATCTTGATTGGTCACATTGGACCACTTGAGTCGTTCCACAATCACTTCTTCTTTGAAGGTAGTACTGCTTGGTTCTTGCGCTCTTTCCAGTACTTTTTCATTCTTTCAGATCGGGATTTTCTCAACTCATCTGAAATCTCCATAGGCTTTCTGTGTGTCATTTCTGCAGAAAATTTGTGAGTTTTAAGAATGGTGTTTATTTTATTTTTCTCCTCGGCATCTGTTATCTTGAGTCCAACTGCTTTATTTAATGTTTTGTGTTATTATTTTTAGGTATTTTTTATGTTTTGACTGCCACCTCAATATTTAATTATATATTCAACATTTGTATACTTATATTGTGCCCGTTTAGACCGGAGTCCGCACGACCACATATGCATTTTACCAATAATCAGTCAGCACGAGAATCAAAATATCCCGGAGCGCCAGATGGGTTAAAGCAAATCGCAAAAACGACATCAAATTTATAGAAATGCTTTGCTGATTTTTGGCTCAATGCAACAATAAGGATAGAAGGAGATTTAATTGGGTGAAACACATCTGGTAAAATTATCTCAGTTTATTTAAAGTTAAAATCTGACTGCAAGAATGCTCAAAGCAGCATCATCCCACGTGTGGCGATCCACACTCTTATTTACACACAATATACAGAAATCTTCCAAACACATTTGACAATCTTTTTGGAAACACAAGTCCGATTGTTAGTCCTGTGGACTGTGTTCCAAAATTATTAAACTTTAACTCCAGTGCAAAATGAATTGTCCATACTGGAAATAACGTAGATCACTGTTTGACTATTTACATGATATTAACACTCGTAGAATAAATGTTTATAGAATTTCTTAAATTTTCACTTGTTTTCCAGTTTCAAAAAATATCTCGTCGAAAATATTATCATAGAAGCAACACAAATTATGAACACATATTAATAACATTTGAAAAGTATTTGACCATTGAGCATAGCATCGAAGAACTGTGCGAAGCACAACAACAATTAATTGTTCTTCTGACATTAAACATTTCGAGAAGTGACTCGATTATGAACTTCAAGTTCCAAACAAAATATATGATTTCTGAATCATCAACTTGATCGATAAATGGTTGAACCATTCAACTATTAGATTTCCCACTTGGGAACAATATTATAAAAATATTTATATTTATGGCCATTTCTAGCAACTTTCACAACTTGCAATTCTTCGACAGAATGCGGAAATTAGAATTGTAGTCTTATAATGAATTCATTTAGTTCATGGCACTAGGATTGAAAATATCCTTCAAATTATTCGTGGTTAAAGAATTATTTTAAATTGGCAGTGGCCCATTCTACTATTTGTGTAAGAACACAATATTATAACAACAACAACAACGGCAAAGGTCTTCCTCTGAAGAAGAATAAACTACTATCATGACAAATCCGGGTTCTAGCAAAATCAAAGTCTAAATGGAATTCGTAAACAAGGTTGAAATAAGAACTGATGGTTTCAAAGAAATAACCTTCGGGTTATTCATACGACGAAATGTGTGGCTCCAATACTCCTACTATAAACCTGAGCCATCGAACCTGCTATTTGATTGATGCTCGAAAAAACCTTCATTCCTGCGACTTAAACCTGCGCACCTGGGAATGGCATTACAACTATTCCACACACATAAATTATCTTCCCAAAATTTATACAATAAATCAAGCCTCTGCTTGTTATCAACACTGGAAGATTAATAAACTTACAAGTTTATTTTATTTTACCATTCAGTTCAACCCGTGAATTTACCATACTTACGAAAAGCTTCATTTCACTTTCGAAGTGTATTTACGTCATGATTTTATATAAATACAACAATATCCTATTTGATACAAATATCAATTGCTTCCCGTTTCATGCCTCTCCGTGTTATATGAAACATATACTTTGCTCATTGCAAATATCAACTGTTCAACCAGAACTGAAATGTTGGTTGAATGCGGGCTTGCGCTAACCACTCTCCTTCGTAAAATCTCCTGTTCCATACTAGAAATGTTTCAACTACTTCATAGGCTCTTTCTCAATACATATGATTATTATAAAATATAATATCCAAGAATTATTTAGAAAAATTATGAAAATTATTATTATTATTATTAGTGGATTATTATTATTATTATTATTATTATTTCAAATATGTTTAATTATCATCTCATCATGTGAGAATCCACATGTTCGAACCTTCGAATATGGAAAAAATATCCATTCCTCAACAAAAATAAATTTAACTTTTACAGTTACATCGGCTGATTACCGTGATTTCCCAAAAATATGAAAAATTTAAATAAATGCTCAAAATGCTCGGTCATCGATCCTAAACTGTTCTGAGTGCTGAAAATGCTCAGAATAAATCTAACAAGTCTTGCGTAAATCATTACAAGCTTTAAATACGACGAAAAAAATGTGTTCTGTAGAAAAATAGTTTGTTCCAATTAGCTAGGCATAAAATAATTCAAATGTGGCTTACATTTCTTGATGTTCTTGAAGTGTCGTAAACCTGGTCTATACCAGATTTATCCGTAAACATGCCCTAGCGGACAAGCACGTATAATCCTTGTATCGGCCGCCATTGTAGACCCACAAATCATCTAGTCAGACATAGTGGTAGTATCTTTCGACGTTTTAATAAACTGTGGTTCCATTTTAATATGGGCTTCTATCAAAGCCATAACAGTTTGTTTGAAAAGGGTCAGATCTAAGCGATCTCTTCTTAAATGTGTCAGTTGTAACATAACTCACTGTAATCTCATCAGTACAAGAAAAACGTTGACAGTCTAAGCAGTTAACGGCTGTTCTGAAGATCGTTCCCTGGGCATGGTTTATTAAAATCACCATCTGTCATGCGCTAGACAACCTGCAGTTTCCCTTGCGTAGACTAATGAACACCACCGTTATAGACTATTCTTCAATGTACTGACGGATCGAAGTGGTTAAATAGTTACAAAATATGAAAACTGACTTTAAATGGATTTAAACATCCAAGTATTAATTTACTATTGGACTGTGACAATATACTATTTTCTAGACCAAGTCTAGCATATGTCCTTTTGGAAATATAAATATTTCCACCAATGTCTGTAGAAAAACAATCACCTCAGTGATTCTCCTCACCAGAAACTTACTAAGTTCCAACTCGTTTGCGCAGCACTTCTCGTGACTATCACGATTTGAAAAGTACTTCTTCGTAGAGGTGGCAACCATGTGCCTTGGCTCAGCGTAGACGCAACTTGTTCGCCAAGTGCTTGTGATGAATTGAGCTAACTATCCCTGCTCCAGCTTGCTTTTATACAAAAACGGTCAGGGTCACGCGTCATCGCCTGATATCTAGAAATCCTCATATCTCTTGAATCCCTGGTCCGATTTACTTGATATTAATTGCATTCTCTTTCATTTGGCCGTGCCAGTAATCTGATCCCAGTCTCAAGTCTCTGCTCCATAGTTAACTATTTAATCAATAAATAGTCTCCACCTCTGCTATGACTCGCTACGTCATTTACCATCCAACTATCGGCAAAATCCTTCGAAAAGCTTCGAGAAGCAATGTAGCGCGATATTCAAATATCTGAACTTTCAAAAGCTGCTACAGCCTTTCCCTTGATATCTAGGTGTCTGAAACTTGGAATACCCATTCCTAGAGTTGGGCACAATATCTGTGTTAAGAGGGAGAGATGACCTCGTTGTTCCGTCCCTCAAAACTAGCTGTCGACTCTGGATCGGCCATACGATTACTACGCACTCCCGCTTGTTGGAGAGAGAAGCCTCCTGTGTGTACTTGCGGCACCAACCTTTCTGTGGCTGATCTGTGAAGAACTCTCAAACTGACCTTGATCTACGTGATAATGGGCCTTCAGTAGTCGTAGGTTCATGCGGAAGAGTAGGTGCTTCTTTAAGTAGTTGCGGTTTAGCCTATTCTATGTTTTTATTGTGTACATTTCTATTTTATTGTTTAATATTCCTTATTTGCTTTATTGATTTTTATCATCGTTTCTACTTATATGGCCAACTGTGGTCCTGAAGAGGACATAGATGATGATTCCGGCGTGAAAGGATTAGCCGGCTGAATTTCCTTCCCAAGTCTGGTACATGTCATCTCATGCCAGTGACAGGTAAACACAGCTCTGAAAGAAACCTGCAGGTTGATAACAGGTTGCTTAAAGCCTACCCCAACAGATAAGCTCCACTGCCTGCCTGGCATCACCTTGTGCACGCAGAGAGGCTGCCAACAGAGAGAGGCTTGGAACTACGCCCACCCACTGCATGGATATAATCCTCCTCAGCAACGGCCGACGCGGCACAGTGGGCCAGAATCTTGAAAACGTGGCCAAAAAGAAAAAAAGGTATAGATGGGAATTTTGGACTATCAGGTTGGCTACAGTAATGTTGGGACTACTGAATACCAGTTGTGCGGACGAGTAGGTGTTCATTTCGTCCGTTATATTTCAGGTCAATCGCGGCAATTCATTGTTAGCGGTGCGTGCCGCCGGCCAGGCTACAAAATAGTCTTGTCGTAAAAGACAAATATTTGTGTTCTGTGTAAGTGAAGCGAATATTTCCAATATGGTGGGCGTTCTAGAAGGTATGTACTATATAAAACCCATTTATATCATTATTAAGTCATTAAATTATACATGTTTTCTGTTAATTAACTCAATACCGGAAAATGCACGAGAAAATTGTAAAGCGTGCTTAAAATATAGAGATATGTTACGAGTTCCACGACATTCCGCTTGCTTTTGCACTGCGACCGCAAGTATATATTATTACCTTTGTAAATTAATCTTCAAATCCACCAACTAGTACCAACTCTGACTGTGAGACACGTTTTAAGCGATACTTGCAAAATGTCATTATTGAGACATGTTGCAAAATGACAATAAAATTAATTAATTATGAGCTACATTTGTACAATTTAATTTATAATCGATGCTTAGAAGCATTGTAAAGAATATAGTAAGTAGAAAAGGACGGAAACACCTCTCGACGTTTCTTTGAAAACACTCCAACATCAGCGTTGATAATTGGAGTTTCCGAAGAACTAATCCACGGTTTTTACATTATTTTGTAGACAATTTCGAACGGACGTCAAATTGACGTTGAAAACTTTCGAGCTTATGCCATAACAACTGCCAGACACTACATCAAAGAATACCCCTGGTACAACATGCCAACAACATTCTATAGATTGTTCATCCACGAACCAGAAATTATTTCTTCGGCCATTTTACCCATCGGTTACCTCAAGAATCAACCAATAAGTTGAATAAGCAATATCGCCTGAGTTTTTCTCGAAGGTTTTCCAGAGTTAAGACTATGGAAGACGTGTTCGGGAGATCGTTGGCAACCACAGACCCCTATATTTCTTCTCTACGCAAATCACCACCGAAGAAACAGAAGAATTTGTCGCCAGAAGCCATTGCCCTCTTCGTTCCTGTGGCGGAAGATTATGATGATTCCGATTCAGATGATGAGGAAACAGTCTTTGAAGATGAAGATGATGATGATGATGATGATTCAGTTGAAGAAGCAGAAGAATATAAAGAAGATGATGAAAGATGAAAAAGAAGAAGAAAACGACAACTTCTAATTAGAGCAGTAGTTCTGAACCCGTAGAAGTCTGCGGACCACTCAGAGTGAAATCGAATCATGTACGGACCACCCTCCACCCCCTCCCCCTCCCCCTCCCCCAATACACCTTATCAGTTGTAACCCTTCCTCATTAACACATATTTTGAAGATATTTCAATTCAAAACTTGATAGTCATTGCCGCGAATATATTCGGACGATTCTCGTTCAACGCACATCGTTTTCGAAATCCCCATTTTTGGCCACTTTTTATACGTGCTGGTGGACCCTTTTCTCCGCGGACCACTCCCGAGGCACTCGCGGACCACCTGTTAAGAACCACTGAATTAGAGTTACAAACCTTTTACTAAATGAATAATGTAATTGAATTAAAATTATTTTTTGTAATATTTTATACTATCTTCTATCCTCTATTTGGTTCTTTTTTCGAGCTATTCATTTGTGAGGTTATATTTTTAACCATTAAATACGACAACCCCTAAATATTGACATTTATATAAATGAAAATACTTTTATCAATTTTTGTCCGCCATCTTGGATCCACCATTTTGTTTTCTTAAATTTTTGAACTCAATCTTCATCAGGAACCTCGATAATTCCACAAAAATACTTGTATATGAATAAAATGACTTTTATCAATATTTACCCGCCATCTTGGATCCGCCATTTTGACTTTTTGATATATTCTTAATCAGCAACTTCGATAATCTTTACATACTAACTTTCCTACAAATTGAACAACTCTTTATATTTTGGCCACGTTTTCAAGATTCTCGCCGGAGAAGGCAAGGCTGGATATATGGAAGAAGTCGACCCCTCACCCCTGCGGTTGTATGCCAGTAGCTGAAGAACTACCACCCGGTCACAACGAGAGCTGGTTGGTGTCCAAGTCCCTAAACAGGTTATGATAGGAGTTGGAAGATCCCCAGACAATCTGAGGAGATGGGGTCTCAGTACAGGTGGCACGTCTTGCGAATGTGGACAAGAACAAACCACAACGCACATGCTTCATTGCCCTCTGTGCCCTTCGTCTTGTTCAGAGGAAGATCTCCTGCTAGCCACTCCGAGCGCCTTGGATGTTGCTGAGTATTGGGCACGTGCCATATTAATAGGCAATTTTACCCTTATTTGTATAGCAACTGTACATTTGTATGTTTCCGACACGAGAAATAAATAAATAAATCATCCTTTTTTATTTATTATATCCAAATAAGGCACAATTGTTGTGGCTCACAAACCATTTTCATTTTTGTTAGAGGGTCATAATTGATCTTGATCATTTCGTTCCCTATCATTTCATTAGCGGCCAATAACCTACATGTTAGGCCCCTTAAAACAACAATTATGATAATCAAAATAACGATCTTAATCTTGATCATTTCGTTCCACATTATAGTACATATGACCTCGATATACCGCTAACACTTGCCCTTTCCAATGATGTTCGTACCTACCCGAGTTTCAGACAATTGCAAGCTGGACGCTAGCTCCGACACCTGCTTACTGTCCAAGTATTGATGATTCTTGAACATGTCCTCCAGGATCGCCACCTCGTAGGTAGAGAATGGTATTCGTGGATGCCGACCAAGTTTTCTTTTCCGCACTCCTTCATTTCTTCGGGATCCTGGGAAATAAAAAAAATCATGACCACTGTGCACTTGTGAATACATAGGCATGTTTTAAATGATGATGATGATGATAATTGTTGTTTTAAGGGGCCTAACATCGAGGTTATCGGCCCCTGATGAAATGAAATAGCGGGAAATGAAAGGATGAAGATAAAAAAACAGCTCACTGCTATGGATGAAACGAAAATGGTTTAGATAAAATAGACAGTGAGCCCCAACAACTATGCCTTATATAGCAGGGAAAAAACTTACAAAAAGGAACTCAGATTGAAACTACTCACCAAATGGATAGCGGTAATACGTACATAAGGGAATTTCGAACGAAAATACTCACAAAAGGAATAGATTGAAATATATGCACAAAATGTAGGTTAAGTCCAAAATACGTACAAAATGCAACGTACAGTCGAAATACCTACAAAATGCAACGTACAGTCGAAATACCTACAAAATGCAAGTGAAATCAAAATATGATGATGATGATGATAATTGTTGTTTTAAGGGGCCTAACATCGAGGTTATCGGCCCCTAATGATCTGGGTGATAGCGAATATGATAATGAAACGGAAACCAGAACGAAAATTAAGTGAGACGGAAAATACTTTCAAAAAGGAACTCAGATTGAAACAACTCACAAAATGTTCTTACAAAAGGGAATTTAGAAAGAAAAGATTCACAAAAGGAATAGATTGAAAAATACCGACAAAATGAAGGCTAGGTTCAAAATACCTACAAAATGCAATTGAAATTCAAAATACTTACAAAATGCAAATGAGATCGAATTTACGTACAAAATGCAATTGAGGTTCAAAATACTTACAAAATGCAAATGAGATTGAAAATACGCACAAAATGTAATAGAGATTCAAACTACCCACAAAATTGCAATTGACACTCAACTACTTGAACAAAGCGGGGTAGGTTGTAAATACAAAATGCAATTGATGATGATGATGATGATGATGATGATGATAATTGTTGTTTTAAGGGGCCTAACATCTAGGTTATCGGCCCCTGATGGTTTGGGTGATCGTGAAGATGAAAATGAAAAAGCGAACTTAAAACTAAAACTAACTACTAACCTACATACTAGAAGAAGAAATGGAAAATTAAAGGAAAAATGCAATTGAAATTGCTTACAAAAATGTATGGTAGATTCAAACTTCTCATTAGGATGAACAATACTTACAAAATGTAATTTAGATAGAAAATAATTACAAAATGTATTTTAAATTCAAAATACCCACAAAATTGCAATTGAGACTTAACTACTTGAACAAAGCGGGGTAGGTTGAAAATACAAAATGCAATTGAAATTCAAAAAACTCACAATAGCCCCGGCCCGGATATTGAAAGACTTACTAAATAGCAATTTAGATTGTCAATCCTTACAAAATGCATTTGAGATTGAAAAAACACTCAGAAAATGCAATCTAGATCGAAAAGACTTACAAAATGCAACGTAGATTAAAAATACCTACAAAAAATCGCTAAAAGGGAATTTATGATGATGATGATAATTGTTGTTTTAAGGGGCCTAACATCTAGGTTATCGGCCCCTGATGGGTTGGGTGATCGTGAAGATGAAAAAAGAAAAGCGAACTTAAAACAAAAACTAACTACTAACCTACATACTAGAAGAAGAAAGGGAAAACTTAAGGAGAATAAGGCAAATAAAAGGACAGAAGGAAAAGAAATGCCCTCAACCCTCGGAGAAGGCGGATTGAGGGACTTGGAGGGAAGGAGAGCCATGAAAGGCATATAGGAAAGAGGAGAGGGTCCGCCCCAAAGGTAAGGGACAAAAGGGGAAAACGGACCCAGCTCTGGAATCCCTCGGGGTCGCCAACTCCCGAACTCACCAGCCGTGAGCCCCTGAGGGTGTAGCATTACCTAGGGTGCACCAGAAGTGGTGGGGCTCCATACACCCTGCCTCCTTAAGGGCCTTGAGCACAAGGCAGGAGGTAAAAGGAAAAGTAAAAGAAGGCTGACCCCTCACAGAAGGAGGGATCAGGAACGATGAGACAAGGAAGAGACTCCTGGTGTATTCTTGGAATACACGGTACGAGAATATAAAGTTTAATGCTCTTTCATTCATTCCTCTTTATCAAACACCAACAGTGATCTTCTATTTTCTCTTTGATGGTCATGTCTCTTATGTCATTGTAAGTCTGTTCTAGATATATATCTTCCATGACCCACCTAGCGTCATCTAGCAGCGAATCTCTGAAACTCCTCAATTCTTCCTGGTGCAAGAGGACTTCCTTATCCATCTGGCCACCAGATCTCGTTGCCATCGCCAGCTATTATCTCCGTGATCAAGAGAGCTTCGTCTACTTTTTCACTCACCATGCTGTGCTAGTATCGCCTGCTATCAACTCTTTGAAGACCATTTCCTCAAGAGAATTTAAGTTTACAATATTGGTCATGGTTATATGTTCTCCTTTTGTCTCCTACCCCCACTCTTTCCCTTCCTTGGACCCTCCGTGCTTCGCTGAGTGGGTCTCACTTGTAAGTCGGCAGTTGACTCGGTCAGTCAAGGCTCAACTAGAGCCAGTCTCCTCAAACCAAGAGGCACTCTATACGTTCCACGCCATGTTGGCACATTAAGTATCCGTCAAAGGGAACTTCACCTTCGACATGCAACCAAGATAAGTACAGACTTAAGGTTTTAACCTCATCTTCATCAATTTTATTATCCACATGCTTTTATTGATTATTTTATAGACAGCGTGAGATTACTTATTTGGGGGCGGTAATCATTCTTCGCGGGATTTGCTATGTTGGGCTTTTGTCTGTATAAGCCAACCTTACTAGAAAGTAGCTTTTCTTAAGCTATTTAAATGAGAGGTCTTCTCACAAAGTGGGATATTATCTAATACGCGCTGTCCATAAAATATTAAGCTCGTTCCACCGCTGGATTAACTTTGACCCCATTCTTCTATTAGGACTGTTCTGGAACCATCCAGATTCTGTACTCTATCTACAAGTCTTGCCGTCATGTATTTTTCACTCACTTGTGGGAATACTATTTAAAATGAGGAATCTTCCTTATAAATTACTGCAATAGCTAAATTTTCTTCCACCGTTGGATTGTTCTATGGCGTATTTAATTGTAATTCGCAACTTTCTCAAGAAATAGACTCTCGCCTACCTAGTGCAACCAGTTATTTTTCATCATTGCAATAACTTTCTTTCCCATAAACTTTTGTGTTACTACAGTGAACTTTTCATCTATTTAACAGACTATAGTGAAAACTAGTGCTTGTTCAACTTTTCTACCGCGTCGCGATCGTCCGTTTACATTAAATAAGGCCATGAACATTTTTCCTAAATCCCAATTGATCTTTCCTAAACCTTCTACTAACAAACCATGTTAATAAAATTGTTACTTTAAGGTCAATCGCAATGAGGTGTCACTCTAAAGACGTGCCCTCCCACCTTTGCTTATATCTCATTAATTAATTTCTGCATAATTACGTGTTTTATACACGGTTCAAGCTTACATTGTTTCTACCTTATAATCAGGGAAAAGAATTCTTTCAACTCTTGAGTGAGTTATTTCTAGGTCTCACGAAAGGGAAACTGCCCATTTGACTCGTGATTCCTACTTAAACATAGGAGGTCGAGAACCTTCCTTTTGATTTTCTCTTCAGGTTTCACAGTTGTATAGTAACCAACAGTAATTCAGCTTAAATATAAGAAGTTATAGGAACTTCTATCTTATTCTTCATGTTTTTCTTATTGTTATTTTCGAAGTTGTCACTCTCTCTAGAATATTCTCTCAGGAATTTCTTAAAGTACACTCCTTGTACTCAATTTAATGTTTAAACTTTAATCACTTCATTTGTTTTTTTTAAATCTTACAAAGATTTTAGAACATATATAAGGTTTGAAACCTCATAAATTGTTAATTGCCTGGCGCAAACGTTTAATGCTTTCTGAGGTCTATGACCCCAAAATTGTTAACCAAATTGAAAATATATATTTGTTATAGTTATCAACTTCTTATGCCTTGTTAAATAAATTAAATATTTGTTTTTGGATTTATCATTTCGCAATTACAATGGTTAGGCAAGATCCTGTCTTCCTTGGCTCTCCCTACTCAATGCCATTAAATCTATTGATAGGGCTTTCACCACTCGTTGCACTTGAGCAAGAACTCTTAATGGTAATCTCGTTAAAGTTTCTCTTAGCTTTAATAGCTAATTCTAACTGGCCAGTAAGGCAAGTAAAGCTCGCTACGCCAGCTACCTGCTTGTGGAGATCCTCTCCGAAAACTTATGGTTGGTTTTCCAAGAGATAAGTGTTTCTCTTTGTCTAAACTTTTAGCCGGCTCCTTGCTGAGTAAAAGCTTAGCCATTTCCAAATGCAACCATTGGTTCACTTACCAAAATTACTCCCCAAGGTATAATTTTTTATCACTATCCTTCTTGGAAGCACTTGGTTGCTTTTTCAGGAACTCTATAACTTCGAAAACTGGAAATACCAAACCTGATTCAAATTATTGGCATTCTTCGAATTACTTCGCAAAAACGACTTTCTTTGAACAGACATATAATAAATCTGTTACTCTCAGTCTTGCCAGACCATCACCCTTCTTAGTAAGCAGATGCATGCTTGAGAGGGAATATACTAATGCCACTCTCTCGCAAACCGCCCAAGTCCTAGCTGCGTTTCCCGTCAGCTTCGACCAAGTCCTTACCCAATTTAGGTATCAGAGAACGGATTTTCAGTGGCAACCGCCTCTAAGTGCATTTAAAGTTAAATTTATAACTTTTGTGGACTCTCCTCCTATTTTTCTATCCTTTTTCTCATGTCCAAAACCTACCTCCTTTTCTCAATCATCTTCCCTTGGTAGTTAGGTCATTCCTTAGCCTCTCCCAGGGGCTCACATCTCGTGGGCGTGGGTTGGCGACCACGGGGCCCCAGCTGAGTCCGGCATTGCTTCCACTTACTTGTGCCGGGCTCCTCTCTGTCTTCTTTCCTGTCGACCTCACTTGGTCAACTCTTGTTCTCGTCTGACCCCGACGGTATTAGGGTATCCGAGGCCTAGGAAGTCTCTTCCTTTCCCGCCTTAATTGGCCCTTGTCTCATCTTTTCTGATACCCTCCTTCTGCGAGGGGTCAGCCTTCTTTTTCTCTTCCTTTTACCTCCTGCCATGTGCTCTAGGCCCTTAAGGAGGCAGGGTGTATGTAGCCCCACCACTTTGGTGCACCCTAGATAATGCTACACCCTCAGGGGCTCACGGCTGGTGAGTTCGGGAGTTGGCGACCACGAGGGATTCCTGAGCTGGGTCCGTTTTCCCCTTTTGTCCCTTACCTTCGGGGCGGACCCTCTCCTCTTTCACTTTCCTATCTGCCTTTCATGGCTCTCCTTCCTTCCAAGTCCCTCAATCCGCATTCTTCGTGGGTTGAGGGCATTTCTTTTCCTTCTGTCCTCTTATTTGCCTTATTCTCCTTTAGTTTTCCATTTCTTCTTCTAGTATGTAGGTTAGTAGTTAGTTTTAGTTTTAAGTTCGCTTTTCATTTTCATCTTCACGATCACCCAAAGCATCAGGGGCCGATAACCTAGATGTTAGGCCCCTTAAAACAACAATTACCATCATCATCATATTCCTTAGCCAATAATCTAACCATCTCCCTAGGCCTCGGACACCCTAATACCGTCGGGGTCGGAAGAGAACAAGAGTTGACCAAGGGAGGTCGACAGGAAAGAAGACGGAGAGGAGCCCGGCACAAGTAAGTGGAAGCGATGACTGACTCAGCTGGGGCCCCGTCGTCGCCAACCTACGCCCACTAGAAGTGAGTCCCTGGGGGGCATGTTTTAAAGTACCGGCACGTACTTTCTTCCAAAAATATTAGAATGCAGGATATAAGGTGTATCACCTAACTATAAGCTGGTATGTCTGCTCCCCTCCTATTAATATTTGAATGAATTATCAGACCGCACCCCCCAGGGCCTCGCAAATTGTGGGACGTAGGTTGGCGATCTCGGGACAGCAGCTGAGTCTGGCATTGCTTCCACTTACTTGTGCCAGGCTCCTCTCCGTCTTCTTTCCTGTCGACCTCTCTTGGTCAACTCTTGTTCTCTTCCGACCCCGACGGTATTAGGGTATCTGAGACCTAGGGAGTCTTTCACTTTTCCGCCTTAATTGGCCCTTGTCTCATCTTTCCTGATCCCTCATTCTTCGAGAGGTCAGACCTTTTGTTTTCTTTACATTCTATTTCCTTTTCTCGTTAAGATTTCTGCACTGTTTTTTGTTAATTGGCTCCCCGTGTATCTAAATTACCTTAAGTGAATTTTTTCAATCTACACTACATTTTGTAGGTATTTTCAATTTAATTTGCATTTTGTAAGTCGTTTCGATCTAAATTGCAGTTTGCGAGTACATTCAACCCCGATTTAATTTTGTAAGGATTGACGATCGAAATTGCTCTTTAGTAAGTCTTTCAGTGTAGGTGGTGAAACTTTTGTGAGTATTTTGAATTTCAATTGCTTTTTGTATTTATTTTCAACCTAAACCGCATTTTGCAAGAATTTTAAATCTAAATTGCATTGTGTATGGTGGACATTGTATAAGTATTTTGATTCTTATTGCATTTTGTGAATGATTTGAATCTAAATTCCATTTTGTAAGTATTGTCAATCACCCCAGGGGCTCACAACTTGTGGAACGTGGGTTGGCGACAACGGGACCCCAGCTGATGATGATGATGATAATTGTTGTTTTAAGGGGCCGAACATCTAGGTTATCAGCCCCTAATTATCTGGGTGATAGCGAAAATGATAATGAAACGGAAACCAGAACGAAAATTAAGTGAGACGGAAAAGACTTACAAAAAGAACTCAGATTGAAACAACTCACAAAATGTTCTTACAGAAGGGAATTTAGAACGAAAAGATTCACAAAAGGAATAGATTGAAAAATACCCACAAAATGAAGGCTAGGTTCAAAATACGTACAAAATGCAATGTAGCGTCGAAATACCTACCAAATGCAATTGAAATTCAAAATACTTACAAAATGCAAATGAGATCGAAATTACGTACAAAATGCAAATGAGATCGAAAATACGTACAAAATGCAATTGAGGATCAAAATACTTACAAAATGCAATTGAAATTGAAAATACACGATGCAATTCAGATTGAAATATCCCAGTTCCAATCCAAATTATTCACAAAGTGCAATTGAAATCCAAAATACTTACAAAATGCAATTGAAGTTGAAAATGCTTACAAAATGTACGGTAGATTCGAACGACTCATGTGGATTGACAATACTTACAAAATGCAATTTAGATTGAAAATACTTGACAAAATGTAATTTAGATTCAAATATCCACAAAATGCAATTAAGAATCAAAATATGTGCAAAATGACCACCGAACAAAATGCAATTTAGATTCCTTGCGAAATGCGGTTTTGGTTGAAAATACTCACAAAATGCAATTGAAATTCAAAATTCTCACTAAAAGGCCCGGCTACCTGCATTGAAAGAGTCACCAAAAAGCAATTTAGATTGTCAATCTTTACAAAATGCAATTGAAGTTCAAAACAATCGCGAGATGTAATTTAGATCGAAAAAACTTACAAAATGCAACGTAGTTTAAAAATGCCTTAAAAATCGCTAGAAGGGAATTTAGACACACGGTGAACCTAATAACAAAAACAGTGCGGGAATCTTAAAGAGAAAAGTAAATATAAAGAAAAGAAGAGTGGAGAGGAGAGGGGAGAGAGGAGAAGGTCCGCCCCAAAGGGAAGGGACAAAAGGGGAAAATGGACCCAGCTCAGGAATCCCTCGGGGCGCCAACTCCCGAACTCACCAGCCGTGAGCCCCTGAGGGTGTAGCATTATCGACGGTGCACCAGAAGTGGAGGGGCTACATACACCCTGCCTCCTTAAGGGCCTAGAGCACAAGGCAGGAGGTAAAAGGAAGAGAAAAAGGAAAAAGAAGTCTGACCCCTCACAGAAGGAGGGTATCAGGAAAGATGAGACAAGGGCCAATTTAGGCGGGAAAGTGAAAGACTCCCTAGGCCTCGGATAAACTAATACCGCCGGGGTCGGAAGAGAACAAGAGTTGACCAAGGGAGGTCGACAGGAAAGAAGAAAGAGAGGAGCCCGGCACAAGTAAGTGGAAGCAATGCCGGACTCAGCATGGGCCCCGTGGTCGCCAACCCACAACCCACTAGATGTGAGCCCTTGGGGGGGCTCCGGATGAGAGGCAGGCGCGCTACCCCCAACACCACGAGGCGGGATTGGGAATCTAAATTGCTTTTTAGTAAGTCTTTGAATGCGAGAGCGGCATTTTTGTGAGTATTTCAAATTTCAAATGTATTTTGTAAGTATTGTCAATCCAAATTACATTTTGTAAGTACAGTATTCTGAATCTAAATTGCACGTTGTCAATTTTTTTACTCTAACCTATATTTTGTCAGTTTATTCAATCTTCTTAGTTTTCGTTATTGTTTCCATCTCATTGCCATTTTCGCTATCACCGAAGCCTTTAGGGGCCGATAACCCAGATGTTAGGCCCCTTAAAACAATACTTATCATCAAACTCATCATCATCATCAATAGCAATGTCAGGATGGTTTATGATGATAATTGTTGTTTTAAGGGGCCTAACATCGAGGTTATCGGCCCCTAATGAAATGAAATGGCGTGAAATGAAAGGATGTAGATAAAAACAACTCACTGCGATGGATGAAGCGAAAATGGTGTTTATAAAACAGACAGTGAGCCCCAAAAAGTATGCCTTATTTGAATAAAAAGAATAAAAGGCGGATGGTAAAAAAGAACAAAACAAATAAGGCATAGTGATCAGTAAAATAGATGAACACAATAAAAGAACATAAAACAGATTTAACCTGAATTAAAAGTCGTAACTACACATTAAAACTTAAAAAAGTAACCACTCTCCCTCATGAACCGGATGACGAGGTCAGCTGACGGCCCGTCATCACAGAGAATAAGGGAGAGGGTATTAGGCAGTTTAAGAGTCCTGCGCAGATCGGCCAGATCCACACACTCCAAGAAGGTGTGCCACGGTTAGGTGGGCGCCGCAAGGACACACAGGGGGATCTTCTCTCTTCAGCAAGTGGGAGTGCGTAGCAATCCCATGGCCGATCCGGAGTCGACAGAGTACCACAGCTTCCTTCCGGAGAGATCGGAAGGAAGATTTCCACACCTTCGTTGTCGCCTTGATGCCTCTCAGTTTGTTGGGTGGAGGGGTGGCACGCCATGCTTCCTCCCAATGCGACAGGATCGAATGCCGCAACTGAGAGCGCACATCACTAGCAGGCACCTTATACGGTAGCGAGGGCAGTGCGACTGCCTCTCTCGCCGCCTGATCAGCAAGCTCGTTTCCCGAAATACCCATGTGGCTAGGAAGCCACACAAAGGACACCCCGGCCCCAGCGTTACGCGAACAGATGAGCAGGTCATGCACACGCTGGACCAACGGGTGCTTCGGGAAACACACATCGATCGCTTGCAGCGCACTCAGAGAGTCAGTACACACAAGAAAGTGTTGGTGATCGTTTAATAACGTGTACCGCAGAGCCTCTAAGATGGCATAGAGCTCCGCTGTGTACACGCCACAGGCATCGGGAAATGAAAAGAGAAACCGACGATCCTCAACCACAAATGCACAGCCTACTTTCTCGTTTACCCTCGAACCATCCGTGAATAGAAGCCCTGATCCCGGATACCGGCTCACCACGGACTGGAACAGCCTCCGATGGACGGAGGAGGCAGTGTCAGACTTGGGGCCGGTGTGCAGATCCAGGATGATATCAGGGCGAGAGACCATCCACGGAGGGGCCTTGCTAGGTACTCGGACGATACAGGAGACAGAAGGAAATCGGAACTGACGGTATAAGTCATCCAAGCGAATCCCCGCCGGCCGAATGGCTCTGGCGAGCGCATCATACAGCCGGCGATTCGGATTGGAAAACAAACATGGATAGCTTGGATGAAGGGGCATCTGTCGAATAGTTGCAGCATAGGTCAGCAGTACTTGTTGGCGCCTCAGGTGTAAAGGAGGCACGCCAGCCTCGGCGAGCAAGCTGATGACTGGGCTCGTCCGAAGGGCACCCATCGCCAGCCTCACAACGCCGTGGTGGACACTGTCCAGTTTAACAAGTACTGACTTACGGGCAGAACCATATGCTACACTGCCATAATCTAATCTAGATAAAATCAGTGTCTTATAAAAGCGTAGGAGCACCGCGCGGTCCGCCCCCCCCCCCCCCCCCCCCCCCCCCCCATGATGTGCCGCTAAGATACCGCAACATGTTGAGTTTCTTAGCACAGCCAGTTTTCAAACACCGCACGTGTGGCTCCCACGTCAGTTTCTGATCGAAAAGGAGCCCAAGGAACCGGTACGCAGCAACAACAGGCAAAGCTACATTGCTTAGATAAAGCTCAGGATCAGGATGGAGAGTGCGCTTTCGGCAGAAATGGACAACCGAGGACTTAGAGGTTGAGAATCGAAAGCCATGCTCTTGTGTCCAGCGTTCCACTCTCCGAATAGCTTTTTGTAGCTGTCGTTCAGCGACCGCCATATATTGCGCACTATAATGTAGAGCGAAGTCGTCTACATATAGCGACGGTACCACTGCTGGACCAGCAGCAGCGACTATACCGTTTATGGCAATCACAAATAATGTTACGCTAAGCACCGATCCCTGTGGGACTTCGTTTTCCTGTATATGATATTGCGAATATGTCCCCCCTATTCGGACACGGAACAGGTGAAGGGACAGAAAATTCGCAATAAAAACCGGCATGTTACCTCGGAATTTCCGCAGGGTAGAGAGGATGCCGTAACGCCAAGTGGTGTCTTAGGCCTTCTCGAGGTCAAGGAAAACAGCGACTAGGTGCTGTCTCCGGAGAAAAGCGTCCTGTATGGCGGTCTCCAGGCGTACCAGATGGTCGTTGGTACACCGAGACGCCCTGAAACCACACTGGTATTCAGACAGGAGTCCCCGTTTCTCCAGGACCCACACCAGGCGTCGATTGACCATCCTCTCAAAGAGCTTTCACAGACAAATAGGTCTGTAACTCCCTGTCAATTTGGGATCCTTATCGGGCTTCAGGATAGGTATAATGATACCCTCCTGCCATTGCGCTGGAAATACACCTTCCAACCAGATACGATTAAACACCCTGAGCAAATAACGAATGCTCTCATCGTTAAGGTGTTTAAGCATCTGGTTGTGAATATTATCCGGGCCAGGAGACGTGTCCGTGCAGAGCGCCAGTGCTCCGCGGAGTTCCCACTCCGTAAAGGGCACGTTGTACTCCTCCGAAGCGCGGGAAGCAAAACTAAGCTGGATACGTTCCGCTTCGCGCCTCAGGGCCACGAAGGCAGGGTCATAGTTATCGGAACCGGATATATCCGCAAAATACGAGGCAAGATGGTTTGCACCGCGATAAGGATCTGTAACCAATTCATTATCAATGGAAATTCCCGGTACAGTACAAGATGTCTGAATTCCCGAAATGCGTCGTAGTTTAGTCCACACTTGAGAGGAGGGGGTATGTGCCGTAATAGAAGACACATACCGTTCCCAGGATTGTTTCTTACTCTGGCGAATAAGAATCCGTGCCTTGGCACGACATTTCTGAAACGCCACAAAATTGGCCATGGTTGGACGCCGACGGTAGTGCTTATGAGCTCGACGACGGTCTCTTATTGCCGCTGCAATATCCTCTGTCCACCAAGGGACGAGTTTGCGACGAGGAGTCCCAGAAAAGGATGGAATGGACCCTTCGGCGGCAGCAAGAAGCACATCGGTGAAGTGCTGTACCTCGTCATCGACTCTCCGGCAACCAAGATCAACGAACACAGCTCGTTCTTGAAACGAGGGCCAATTTGCCCGCTTAAGCACCCAACGACTGGGGAACTCCACGGGCGTCTGGTTCAGAAGTGTCAGAACGATCGGGAAATGGTCACTGTCCCAGAGGTCGTCGTGTACATACCAACCAAATAGGGGGACCAGCGCACGGCTACACACACTCAAGTCAATGTGCGAGTACGTGCCGTGCGCTAAGCTAAAATGTGTAGCTTCCCATGTATTTAATAGAGATAAATCCAACCCTTGAATTAAGCCCTCCACGTCCCTTCCTCTGGGGCAGGAATATGGTGATCCCCATTGGGGGTGATGAGAGTTGAAATCACACACGAGTAGGAAAGGGACTGGAAGTTGATCAACTAGATCTAAGACGTCATTAATATCAAGGGGCTGGTTCGGTGGAAGGTACCCGTTACAAACAGATGTCATAGCAGGCAAGGACACGCGAAGTGCAATAGCTTCCAGAGGAGTGGCGAGTGGAAACTCCTCACTATAGCAGTCAGAGCGAACGAAGGTACAAACGCCCCCGGAAGCCCGGGCGGCGTCTTGTCGCTCTTTGGTGTATAGTCGGAAACCTCTCAGAACAGTCTCGTGATCAGGTCTGAGGTTTGTTTCCTGTAGGCAGACTATACTCGCTGCGTATCGGGCAATAAGCTGACGGAGTTCAGTCAAATGCCTGTCATAACTGTTACAATTCCACTGTAACAGTGCCATTGTGTGAACTTAGGGAATAAGTTGGAGCAGCAAGCTACAACTCAGACTCTGGAGGATCATCAGCCACTACGTCGACTATAATCTCCATGTCCTCAGGTGAGGGCATGGAGTGAATCGAATCGGTGGAAGATTTCCTAGACGCAGTTCGGCGGCGGGGGGATCTCCGTGGGGAGCGTGCAGATCTGGGGGACCGAAACGTCCCCAGGCGCAGAAGCATCCGCAGGTGGTGGGGCGGATGGCTTCCCCTTTTTTGGAGATGATGATGATGATAATTTTTGTTTTAAGGGGTCTAACATCTTGGTTATCGGCCCCTAATGATCTGGGTGATAGCGAAAACGATAATAAAACGGAAACCAGAACGAAAATTAAGTGAGACGGAAAATACTTACAAAAAGGAACTCAGATTGAAACAACTCACAAAATGTTCTTACAAAAGGGAATTTAGAACGAAAAGATTCACAAAAGGAATAGATTGAAAAATACCCACAAAATGAAGGCTAGGTTCAAAATACGTACAAAATGCAATGTAGCGTCGAAATACCTACCAAATGCAATTGAAATTCAAAATACTTACAAAATGCAAATGAGATCGAAATTACGTACAAAATGCAATTGAGGTTCAAAATACTTACAAAATGCCATTGAAATTGAAAATACACGAAGCAATTCCGATTGAAATATCCCAGTTCCAATCCAAATTATTCACAAAGTGCAATTGAAATTCAAAATAGTTACAAAATGCAATTGAAGTTGAAAATGCTTACAAAATGTACGGTAGATTCAAACGACTCATGTGGATTGACAATACTTACAAAATGCAATTTAGATTGAAAATACTTGACAAAATGTAATTTAGATTCAAAATACCCACAAAATGCAATTGAGAATCAAAATATGTGCAAAATGCCCACCAAACAAAATGCAATTTAGATTCAAAATACGTGCAAAATGAGGTTTTGGTTGAAAATACTTACAAAATGCAATTGAAATTCAAAATTCTCACTAAAAGGCCCGGCTACCTGCATTGAAAGACTTACCAAAAAGCAATTCAGATTGTCAATCTTTACAAAATGCAATTGAAGTTGTAAACAATCGCGAGATGTAATTTAGATCGAAAAAACTTACAAAATGCAACGTAAATTAAAAATGCCTTAAAAATCGCTAGAAGGGAATTTAGACACACGGTGAACCAAGTAACAAAAACAGTGCGGGAATCTTAAAGAGAAAAGTAAATATAAGGAAAAGAGGAATGGTGAGGAGAGGAGAGGAGAGGAGAAGGTCCGCCCCAAACTTTTTTGGAGAAAGGGAATGCTTAGTGCGGGGTCCCTTCTTCCCCGCCTCTTTAAGATATATAGACGGGTCAAGAGCCGAATTCCTGACCCTGGTCGACGATGCCACCTCCGCCGGCTTCGGCGCGGCTTTCGCCGACCGTTGGTTTCACAGCTGAGACAAAAGATGAGGTAGCCGGAACCAAATTGGGTATTTTAGCTCTATAATCAATCTTTGGAGAAGGTGAAATCGTGGTATGGTACTTCTTGTGGGCCTCCTGGTAGGTGAGACCATCCAGGGTTTTGATCTCCTGGATTTTCTTCTCACTCAGGAAGACAGGGCAGTTCCTGTCACGAGGAGAATGAAATCCAGGGCAATTAGAGCACTGATATGGTGTGGTGCACTCTTCCGCTTCGTGGGGTACCTTACCGCATGTGCCGCAGATTTGAGGGCTTGAGCATCGGGATAACATATGCCCGAACTTCTGGCACTTATAACACCTCATTGGTGGAGGGATATAAGGCCGTACGTCACAACGGTAACTTGTAACCTTGACTTTCTCCGGGAGCACCGAAAGCTCAAAGGAAATAATGAAAGCACCAGTATCCACGATTTGACCATTGACCTTGCGCGTAATGCGCCGGACATCAGTCACGTGACGGTGCTGCATATCCTCCTTGAGCTCCTCGTCGGTGTTCAGAATCAGGTCCCGGTGGGGAAAAAAAACTCCTCGGACCGGATTCAGAGACGTGTGCTTTTCCACTTTGACAGGGATCTCGCCAAAGTGGTCACATTTCAGAAGTTGTTCAACCTGCTCACCAGTCCTAGTCTTAAGCAACAAGCTACAGTTTCTCATCTTTTGTACCTTCTCAAGCTCACCATAGACCCCTTCTATGTGGCGAGAAAACAAAATAGACTTTACCATCTTGAAATCACCCCCATCCGTTCTGGTTGCGACCAGAAACTTGGGAGTTTTAGCACCCAGATTCTCACGAACAGACGGTTCCCAGGGGGTTGATCCCCGTAGGTAATCAAAAATTAATGACTTGGGTGGCGGACCACCCTGGTGGGAGATATTCCTTTTCTGTCCCATGGCCATTTCATCCTCCCTGAATGCCACCGACTCCAATCACGGGCTGTCTCTGTAGGCGCTACCCAGCCAAGGCAAGGCCCGCCTAGCTTGGAAGGCATTGCCCGGGGGTCCGATGTTTGACATGCCATACAGGCATGTACCCCTTGGCATATAGTAGAGAGTTTTCCAGCACAGGCATGCCGCTGTGCGGGGACCTGCGTTGTCAGGCGGATACTACTGCAGGGTACTTGGCGCACCCACCTGTCTGTGTGGCCAGACCGAACAGTCTCTCGAGCGTAGTTGCACACTCAGGTGGCTCATCCCCTTACAGCACGCACATTTAATTTTGAGTGCCTGACCTCAAAAACATCAACGGAAAAAAGCGTGCGATATAACCTAATGAGAGTTATATCGCACAAAGTGGGGCGTTTAGAGCTGGCTGTCAAACCCGTAAAGGGGACCTGGGCCAAGAAACCCTTTTCGTCGCCTTCTACGACTGGCAGGGTATACCTGTAAGTGTATTCCATCCCTCCCACCCACGGGAGGTCCAATTCGCAAGACAAGCCGGAAAACTAAAAGAATAGCCAAGGTCGCCCCTGTTAGTCGCGTCGTACGACAGGCAGGGGATACCGTTGGTGTATTCTAAACCCCCCACCCACAGGGGGAATAGGATGGTTTAATTATACCTGTCCAGAAGCCAGATGAAAGAAAATCCACAGCAGAACTCTTCTGATAAGGTCCGAAGTCGTACAAGTCTTACAACACCATCCTTTCCGGGCAGTAACTCTGGTTACTTTTCCTAAAGGCCAGTCCAACCTTTTATCTCTGTCATTGCCAACCAAGACTACATCTCCAATTTGTATTCTTGAGCAATCCTTTTCTCCAGTTTGTTGTCCCAGATACTCGGCTCTAAAACGGTTCCTCAAATCTTCCCTTAATTTTACTCTGTATTTCACCCTTCTGTTCAAGTCAGTTGCCTCAATTACATCACATTCAGGAATTCCTCCTTCCCTGACATCTTGAATAAACATTGCAGGTGTTATAGGAGTAGGCTCCGGAGTATTATCTGACATAAAAGTTAGTGGACGAGAATTTAGGATGCTTTCGCAGTCACAGAGGAGAGTTTCCATCTCAGCATAGTTGAGTGAAGATCTTCCAAACACCTTCCTCAACAATCTCTTTTGTCATACCCACAATCCTCTCCCACCATTTTGACAGAGGTAGTTGCCGTCCAGAACAGATGGAAAACCGGCGGGATTTTTAACTCCAGGTCCAGGCCACTGCTCAATCTTGGTCAATTTTCTTATCTCTTCCACTCTATTCCAGACAAATATGCCCCATTGATCTTCCCTACGTATCCATGCTAACACCGTACGAGAGTCAGTCCAGAAAAATGATTTACACAGGAAGTTAAAGGACTCATAACAGATGCGTACAGTCTAGAACCAATAGTTGCCGCCAACAACTCGAGTCGAGGTATTGTCATTTTCTTGACAGGAGCAACCCTCGTTTTCGCCTGAATCCCTTTCCACCCTTAGGTAAACAACAGCAGCATATGCCGACTCACTAGCGTCACAGAAGGTATGAATACTCCTCTTGTCAGTAGGATCAGCTGATCTAGGCAACCATCTGGGGACTTTGACTTCCAAAAGGTAAAACAATTCCGCAGTCCACAGTATGAAATTTGATCGAATGTTTTCACCTACTACTTCATCCCATCCCACTTTCGACTCCCAGGCTGTTCGCAAGAGAAGCTTTGGCAGTAGGGTAACAGGATATGAAAACCCTATGGGATCAAAAACTTTATGCACACATGAAAGGATAATCCTTTTAGTAACTTTCTCATCACAACATTTTATACAATTAGGATTTAGTTGAAGAGTATCATGCTTTCTATTCCAAACTAAATCAAGCACCTTGGTCTCGGTACTTTCCATTTCAGGATCTTTTTTCTCCCAACCTCGCGAGTCAAATTTGCAAAGATTCATCAGGTCACTGGATTCTTGAATGAACTTCTCAACTTCGCCACTGTTGTTCAACCTTGTAATGCAGTTTTCTACATAGAAACTGTCCATGAGAATTTCTATAGTTGACAAGGAAAACCTGGTATCACCCTGTAGACATCTTTCTCGCAATTGGAAGAGATGGTGATGTATCACTGCTCCTAGTAGAAAGGGACTGCAAACAACTCCAAAAACAACTCTTTGATGGCGAAATACAACCAAATTATTGTCCTTATCTCTCCACAGAAATCGTAAGAAATCTCTGTCACTTGGGTTCAAACGTATCTGTAAAAATGCTCTTCTGATGTCGGAGACAATTCCAACTCCTTTTAGACGAAATTGCAACAAAAGTCTAGGAACTGATTCTATTAAATTCGGCCCTTTATGTAAACAATCATTAAGTGATGGTGCATGCTTCTCATGAGCCGACGCATCAAAGATCGGTCTGATTTTAGTAGTACTGTTTTCTTTCAGAATATGTCGATGAGGCAAGTAGTGTCTTCCCTTATCAAGCTCAGATTCTAGTACCTTTTCGATCACTCCTTCATCAAGCCACTCATCAAACACATTTTGGTACTGATCATAACAATTATCAGCGTTCAACCGTTTGATGGTTGAATCCAACCTTTTCACAGCTAAATTAAAATTACTTGGTAGTGGTGGATGTCCTTCCAACCAAGGTATATTAACTTCATACCTGCCATCTGGATTAATTTCTACAGTTTCTACAAAGTGATTTTGTACTTCAGCTTGTAATTCCAGTTTGGTTTTCTTTTCTGAAGGATCTGTAATACCGATCAGGTCCAATTTCCATAGATCAGCTACATTCATATCGTTCACCAGCATAGTTGTTACCAACATAGCTGCATTAGTGTTGGTAGTAGGTAAAGGCACTTTACCCATTAGAGTTCATCCTAATCTAGTCTCGACATACACTAGCCCATAGGAAAGATGCTTTACATTACCAGTGTAGAGCTTGCCTGCCACATCTGCACCAATAAGAATCTCAATGGAGCCCGCATCTTGATTAACATCAGACAGTTTTACATCAGTGCCCTTGAGTTCTGCCATCCAAGGCCCCTTTTGAATACAAGGTACATTCCCACATATGTTATCTTGATCCAGGGCCTCAAAATTACAGAGGTATTCCTTATTACAACTTGCCAGAAGAATTCTGAAGATATTGTGAGTACAGTTACCGGATTTTTGTCCACCGAAAAGGGAGAGCACAATTACTTCCTCTTTGGCTGGTTGATATCTCATCTCAAGAGCAGTCTGTTTTAAGATATAGGATCTTTGTGACCCTGTGTCAATGATGGCCCGTGCTTCACGCTGAACGCCATTACCCCTCACCTGGACCTTCAGGGTAGGAAGCAATACTCCCGTGTCACATGTGAGATTAGCAAATGAATTGTTCTGTACAACTGATTCAGTTTTAGAAGTGTCTTTATCAGATAAACTCTTCCTATTCTTTTCAAGATCTGGACACATAAGAACTACATGTTTTTTAAAATCACAAATCACACACGATACCCTATTTTTACACTTTTTGGAGATATGGTTTGGTTTGAGGCACGTAAAACAGCACTTCCTGTCTTTAATGATCTGCATCTTTTGTTCTAACATCATGCCCCGTGCCTTATAACGGTCTAGACTACTATGGCTACAGGAATCACAAAATATGCAATCAGTAGATCTGCCATGCTTATGTTCTTGAGTGGTTACGAGTCCCATGATGTTTCTTGGTCATAAGATTGTGAGTCGCTTCTTTGGTTTGTTTTAACATTATTATCCCCATGATGTGACAGTCCAAAACCTGACATGGCAAGTGATATGTGCTCCTCATTTTGTACTTCTGCCTTCATAAATGTCAATCTACTTAGACGAATTTCAGCAGTTGTCACACCAGTTGCATTCGCACTTCTCTGCCAGACTCTTAAGAAAATCTTCTGGCATACAAGACACTAAAAGTGGACATAATACTGAGGCACATTTTCCTTTTGTTACACCTAAAGTCTCCAAAGAATTTAAATAGCCTTCTAGTTTATCATATAGCTTGGCTAGGGGTAGTATAGTGCTTGAATCACTATGCACCTTCTTGAACTGGCTCCAAGAGGGTATCCATTCCTTAACATAACCATTGAATTTTCGTAACTCGATGGGAGGGAGTTTGAACTTTCTGTGATGAGATATGTTAGGCCTACTTACTGAATTAGATGCTTCATCATCTTTTGTCCTGGCATCGATCGTTTCTAAGTCTTGAACTTGAACCTTCACAGTTTCATACCTACATATATATTCATCTGTTGACGATGACTCCACTTCGAGTTCCGTATCGCGGGAATCATCCTCGAGAAGAAAATCCATAATTTTCTCATCCATGTTGCGACGTTTTTCCCAGTCGGTATGCAAAACATTGAGGTTAGCACGTACCTTTTGTAGATTGACATGATCGGACTGAATTTCCGTGATCAAAGCGTTGTAATGTCTTGTAAATGAGCTTCGATTTACTCCTCCGAGTTTTACGGCTTTATCCATATTAGCATAAGAAGTAACACAATCGATGTAAATAAATTCTGCCGCAACGTTGGACGCCAAATGTCACCGACACTCTTCTATCGTTAAAATAATAGCCCCTGTAACACCCGGGAGTACAAATAAAAACACTTATTCAACATACTACGAGTTTTTAATGTTTCTTTCTGCACATCAATTACAACTGCACTTCTTTCTTTTACGATCTACCCCTCATAGTTGTTGTCACCACAACCAAGGAGCATAAAATAAGCAAACACAACACGCTGTTTTCTTTGAAATCGAGAAGGCCTATGACACCACTTACCGTTACGGCATCCCCTCTACCCTGTATCAGTGGAAATTCCGAGGTAACCTGCTGGTATATATTGCAAAATTTCTGTCCCTCCGTCTATTCCGTGTCCGAATAGGTATGACATATTCTCACTATCGTGTTCAGGAATATTGAGTCCCACAGGGATCGGTGCTCAGTGATACATTATTTGCGATTGCCATAAACGGTATAGTGGCTGCTGCTGGTCCAGCAGTTGTGCCTTCGCTATATGTAGACGATTACGCTCTACATTATAGTGAACGAAATGTGGCAGTCGCTAAACGACTGCTACAATAAGTTTTTGGGAGATGATAATGATGATAATTCTTGTTTTGAGGGGCCTAAAATCTAGGTTATCGGCCCCTAATGATCCGGGTGATAGCGAAAATGATGATGATGATGATAATTGTTGTTTTAAGGGGCCTAACATCGAGGTTATCGGCCCCTAATGATCTGGGTGATAGCGAAAATGATGATGATGATGATGATGATAATTGTTGTTTTAAGGGGCCTAACATCGAGGTTATCGGCCCCTAATGGGAAACCAGAACGAAAATAATGTGAGACGGAAAATACGTACGAAGAGAAACCCAGATGGAAACAACTCACAATATGGTCTTACAAAAGGGAATTTAGAACGAAAAGATTCACAAAAAGAATAGATTGAAAAAGACCCACAAAACGTAGGCTAGATTCAAAATACGTACAAAATGCAATGTAGCGTCGAATACTTACAAAATGCAACTGAAATTCCAAATAGGCTAATTACAAAAGGCAAATGAGATCGAAAATACGTACAAAATGCAATTGAGGTTCAAAATACTTACAAAATGCAATTGAAATTGAAAATACACAATGCAATTCAGACTGAAATATCCCAGTTCCAATCCAAATTATTCACAAAGTGCAATTGAAATTCAAAATACTTACAAAATGCAATTGAAATTGAAAATGCTTACTAAATGTACGGTAGATTCAAACGACTCATGTGGATTGACAATACTTACAAAATGCAATTTAGATTGAAAATACTTGACAAAATGTAATTTAGATTCAAAATACCCACAAAATGCAATTAAGAATCAAAATATGTGCAAAATGCCCACCAAACAAAATTCAATTTAGATTCAAAATTCGTGCGAAATGCGGTTTTGGTTGAAAATACTTACAAAATACAATTGAAATTCAAAATTCTCACTAAAAGGCCCGGCTACCTGCATTGAAAGACTTACCAAAAAGCAATTTAGATTGTCAATCTTTACAAAATGCAATTGAAGTTGAAAACAATCGCGAGATGTAATTTAGATCGAAAAAACTTACAAAATGCAACGTAGATTAAAAATGACTTAAAAATGGCTAGAAGGGAATTTAGACACACGGTGAACAAAGTAACAAAAACAGTGCGGGTATCTTAAAGAGAAAAGTAAATATAAGGAAAAGAGGAGCGGAGAGGAGAGGGGAGAGAGGAGAAGGTCCACCCCAAAGGGAAGGGACAAAAGGGGAAAACGGACCCAGCTCAGGAATCCCTTGGGGGCGCCAACTCCCGAACTCACCAGCCGTGAGCCCCTGAAGGTGTAGCATTATCGACGGTGCACCAGAAGTGGTGGGGCTACATGCACCCTGCCTCCTTAAGGGCCTTGAGCACAAGGCAGGAGGTAAAAGGAAAAGAAAAAAAGGCTGACCCCTCACAGAAGGAGGGTATCAGGAAAGATGAGACAAGGGCCAATTAAGGCGGGAAAGTGAAAGACTCCCTAGGCCTTGGATAATCTAATACCGTCGGGGTCGGAAGAGAACAAGAGTTGACCAAGGGAGGTCGACAGGAAAGAAGAAAGAGAGGAGCCCGGCACAAATAAGTGGAAGCAATGCCGGACTCAGCTGGGGCCCCGTGGTCGCCAACCCACAACCCACTAGATGTGAGCCCCTTGGGGGGATACAAAATTCATGCGAAATGCTGTTTTGGTTGAAAATACTTACAAAATGCGATTGAAATTCAAAATACTCACAAAGTTCCCTCCACCATATTGGAAGACTTACTGAAAAGCAATTTAGATTAACAATCTTTACAAAATGCAATTGAGGTTGAAAGCAATCGCGAGATGTAATTTAGATCGAAAAAACGTACAAAATGCAACGTAGATTAAAAATGCATTAAAAAATCGCTAAAAGGGAATTTAGATACACGGTGAACCAAGTAACAAAAACAGTGCGGGAATCTTAAAGAGAAAAGGAATATAAGGAAAAGAGGAGAGGAGAGGGGAGAGAGGAGATGATGATGATGATGATAATTGTTGTTTTAAGGGGCCTAACATCTAGGTTATCGGCCCCTGATGGTTTGGGTGATCGTGAAGATGAAAATGAAAAGCGAACTTAAAACTAAAACTAACTAATAACCTACATACTAGAAGAAGAAATGGAAAACTAAAGGAGAATAAGGCAAATAAAAGGAAAGAAGGAAAAGAAATGCCCTCAACCCTCGGAGAAGGCGGATTGAGGGACTTGGAAGGAAGGAGAGCCATGAAGGGCAGATAGGAAAGTGAAAGAGGAGAGGGTCCGCCCCAAAGGTAAGGGACAAAAGGGGAAAACGGACCCAGCTCAGGAATCCCTCGGGGTCGCCAACTCCCGAACTCACCAGCCGTGAGCCCCTGAGGGTGTAGCATTATCTAGGGTGCACAAAAAGTGGTGGGGCTACATACACCCGGCCTCCTTGAGGGCCTTGAGCAGAAGGCAGGAGATAACAGGGAAAGAAAAAGAAGGCTGATCCCTCAAAGAAGGAGGGAATCAGAAAAGATAAGACAAGGGCCAATTAAGGCGGGAAAGGAAGAGACTCCCTAGGCCTCGGATACCCTAATACCGTCGGGGTCGGAAGAGAACAAGAGTTGACCAAGTGAGGTCGACAGGAAAGAAGACAGAGAGGAGCCCGGCACAAGTAAGTGGAAGCAATGCCGGACTCAGCTGGGGCCCCGTGGTCGCCAACCCACTTCTCACTAGATGTGAGCCCCTGGGGGGGCCGCACTAGATAGACAGGCCACAAGGTTCCGGCCGTGACGTCACAAAAGTGGCCCCGTTCAGCATGGCAGTGTACGGCCCGCTCTCACTGTCGCCACGGTATTGTTCATTATGTACCAATATTACCGCAATTGTCGTTTCCTTACGTACATTTAAGTTGGCAACTGTCATTTGTAACGGAACCCAGTTTCAGGTAAAAGATAAAACCCATAACACCTATAAAATAGTTTTAATGTTTCTAGGCAAATACATGATAGCAATTCACTATAATAGGCTGGAACCTTTCTTAAAAATTAGGCTTCTGCTTAAAACTTATCTAACAATTCCTTAAGCGTTCAATTTATCAATTCTTCTTTTCTTTGGCGATTTATGGGTGTCCTTACTTGAGGATTTCTTCTTCTTAGCCATAAGTTTGTCTTCGATAACTTTTCTACAGTTATTCATTAATATATTACAATACATGCCTATACATTTGTCAACAACATTTTTAAAACTACTTCCACATCACTGCATGTTTCAAACACGGACGTTTTCATTCTCCAGAACATTGTTGACAATCAAAATCAGAATGTTTTTTTGGAGAGTCGCATTGTAAAAACATCGATTCATACTTATAACTTATAAGTATATTAAATCATTTAAATTGTGTGATTAAAATATTAACAATTATTTAACAACAAAACATCTTGACAACTTCTACATGTACAGTTTATCATAATTATTTTACAAATATATCCACCAATATAAACTAGGCCTAACAAAATATTCTCAGATACAATAACATCATTAACTCAACCTCCACACTTTCAAAATGTGAAATGTCTGTAGTTTTGAAGCTTTTACAATCTGAGCTCTTGCAATCCACATACTTAATGAAATATCACTAATAGGGATATCTGCGTGTTTAACAGAGTGTGCATTTATTACCGTTAGGGCTTTTAATTTTCATTCTGACTCAAGGACGCAGGCACCACTCATTTGCTTATACCGCCCAAATCTTGCTTCTAATTCATCAGTCTGAAATTTTCCTAACAATACATACTTGAATCCTAAACTTGTTTTCAAGAAATTTACCAACTCCAAAATAGTTTTTACAGTGTGAACTAAGTTTTCCATGACGAGTCTCTTTTTTTGGTCTGATTTCCCCTTGAACAGGCAGATTTTCCCACCTAATTAACCAGTTAAAACTTGCGCAGGAATAAAACATTGTCGTCATGAACTGAAAATATTGCGTTACAATGAGGGTCGTTAAATCTATCGCCTTTGAAAGCATGCTTAACATTAAAAATCTTCCACCACTGAAGAATTATTTCTAAAAATACAGCTGTGCTTTTAAAATCATTTGTATTTTTTATTTTGACAAAGTGTTTTAAAGCGGCGACATTTTTCTCGTCGCACAATTTTGAACAAAGGTTTACATTTTGTCGCTCTAAAGACGTTGGGTACAAAACTTTTCGGTTCAGGGCAGGAGCAAGCTTAACTACATTATTCTCTTCTCCTCGATGCAGCTGTTTAAGGTGACCAACACTAGCAAAACATTTTTTGTCTGACTCAGGGTTGTCAAAGTCAAGGAACACAAAAATTTTTAAGTTATCAGCTTGGTTAAGCCAGTTATTTCTTAAGCTTTGAAATAAATGAACAGATTCAAACATTACAAAAATATTTTGCGTTCCGTCAAATGGGTTTTGAAAAGTGGTTTGTGAATTGCCTTTGCATAGCTTTTCAAACATTTTCCTGTTAACACTGTTATTATCCGAAATTATGCATACTACCTTATAACCTATATCTGTTAATACTTTCAAATTGATCACATCGCGGTGAGCAGGA
Source organism: Meconema thalassinum (assembly GCA_946902985.2). Taxonomy (NCBI): domain Eukaryota; kingdom Metazoa; phylum Arthropoda; class Insecta; order Orthoptera; family Tettigoniidae; genus Meconema; species Meconema thalassinum. The sequence continues at coordinate 357,738,348 of OX336392.1, forward strand.
GGTTCAGAAGAAGCTTGGAAGATGTTAGGAACAAGAGAGGAGCGGATGTTGGTAGTGACCATCATCTGGTGGTTGCCAACTTCCGCATGAAGATCGTGGCAGTCCGCCGAAAGTTTATCACTCGGCACAACAAGTTTGATGTGGGCAAGCTTAAGAACCAGCAGAGATTGGACCAATTTAAACTGGAGCTCAGAAATAAATTCCAGGTGTTGGACTCCGAGACAGAGAAGGATGTGGAGACTGTGTGGAGCGAGGTAAAGAATATCTTCGTGGAAACCAGTGAGATGCAGCTCGGGTACAAGAACTACCTGCGGAAAGAATGGATATCCGATCAGACCTGGGACAAGATAAATTATAGAAAGGAGATTAAGGCCAAGCTCAACACCTGCAAGACTAGGCATCAGAAGGCTCTCACACAAGCAGAGTATTCAACAGCAAACAGGGAGGTAAAGAGGAGTGTGCGGAAGGATCATAGGAGGTGGATTGATGAGCAGGCGGTGAAAGCAGAAGAAGCGGCAAGAAGGGGGGACGTTAAGGAGCTCTATGGCATCACAAAGATGCTTTCGAAGAAAGGTTTTAATAAAACTAGGCCTGTGAAGAGCAAGACGGGCGAGATCCTCACGACGTGTGAACAGCAGCTGACTAGATGGAGAGAACACTTTGCGGAGGTTCTTAATAGAGATAGAGGACCAGAAAGTAAGCAGCGAGGAGAAAATGAAGAGGAAGCAGAAAGTGACCCGGACATCAGCCTTGACTCCCCAACTCGGGGCGAAATACGGACAGCTTTGAAGCAGATGAAGTGCGGGAAGGCACCAGGTCTGGATAATATCCCAGCGGAAGTATTGAAAGCAGACCTGGATATCACGATCAATCTGCTGCACCCGCTGTTGGAGAAGATCTGGAAGGAGGAGAAAATACCAACCGACTGGAAGAAGGGGTTGATCGTCAAGTTACCGAAGAAAGGGGACACCACAAACTGTAACAACTGGAGGGGAATCACCTTGCTGTCCATTCCAAGCAAAGTACTGGCGAGAGTCATCCTGAATCGTATAAAAGACTGCGTAGAAAAAAGGCTTCGGAAGGAACAGGCTGGATTTCGACAACATCGCAGCTGTGTGGATCTCATCAACACCCTCCGAATCATCCTGGAGCAGAGTGTGGAGTGGCGGAATACCCTTTACCTCACATTTGTCGACTTCGAGAAAGCTTTCGACTCCGTAAATCAAAGAATCATGTGGAAGACCCGCGAGGAATATAAAATTCCAACAAAGATCATCAGAATCATGGAAGAGATGTACGAAGGGTATGAGTGCCAGGTTCTACACGAAGGCAAATTAACAGAAAAGATAAGGGTCAGTTCCGGAGTGAGACAGGGGTGTGTCCTTTCCCCCACTCTGTTCCTTTTGGTCCTGGATAGTGTGATGAAGAAGGTAATGGGAGGACGGAAGAGGGGTATTCAATGGGGTATAAATGACAGGCTTGAAGATCTGGATTTCGCGGACGACATTTGTCTTATGGCACAACGGTACCGAGACATAGAAAATAAGCTGGGGAGGTTGCAGAGAGAAGCAGAACGTGCAGGACTGATGATCAACACCAACAAGACCAAAGAGATGAGGATAAATTCTGACGTCACGACTAGCTTGACAGTCAACGGAAAGGAAATTGAGCGAGTTGAGTCCTTCCTCTACCTTGGGAGTATAGTCACAAATGATGGGGGAGCAGAGGAAGATGTTCGAAGCCGTATCAGGAAGGCAAATGGTGCCTTTGTCCAGCTCTACCCCATCTGGAGAAATAGAAACATTTCCAGGAAGACCAAGCTCCGCCTTTTCAATAGCAACGTAAAGTCGATTCTTCTCTATGGCTGTGAAACATGGAAAGTCACAAAACCGATCAACAACCAGCTACAGGTGTTCATTAACAGATGTCTGCGTCGCATCATGAATGTGAGGTGGCCGGACATAATCTCAAATGAAGATCTTTGGACCATCACCAATCAACAACCGATTAGCATCCAGATCAAGGAGAGGAAATGGCACTGGATCGGTCACACACTAAGGAAGCCGGACGGAGCTGTTGAGAGGGCGGCGCTAGACTGGAATCCTCAAGGTGCCAGGAAGCGAGGTCGACCTAGGAAGACCTGGAAGAGGACGATCGAAAATGAAATTGCAGAGGTGGACAAGAACTGGAGTCAAGTGAAGAGAATGGCCAGGAACCGTACTGCGTGGAGAAATTTCGCCAAGGCCCTATGCTCCGGAAGGAGCGGCAGGAATTAAGTAAGTGTTAATACTTTAAGGACTTGCAAAGTTAGTTCCTGTAAGAAATGTGACGTTAGGTTCTTACACGGAAACAAACCAACAAGGTCTTTATTTCTTCTAAGAATGGATGACAACATAAAAGTTTGTACAGTTGTAGCTAATGTAGTGCAATTTTCTCCACTTTTACTACTAAAAGCAACTCCCTCTACCTTTCCTCCTTTATAGTTAAGCTCAGGTTTTACATAGACTTCATCCAGCAACAAGTTACAAAATCTTTCATGTTCAATAACAATTTTAGTTTCTTTTTAAAGTAATTCCAATGCGAATCGTCTATACCCGAATTTCCCGTGCCTAGTTTTGCAGTAAAAGACTGTAAATACCCAGGGTGAGGCATTGTAAGGAACGTTGACTGTCTTTTCTTACAGTATATGCCCCAGGGAATGATGATGATGATGATGATGATGATGATAATTGTTGTTTTAAGGGGCCTAACATCTAGGTTATCGGCCCCTGATGGTTTGGCTGATCGTGAAGATGAAAATGAAAAGCGAACTTAAAACTAAAACTAACTACTAACCTACATACTAGAAGAAGAAATGGAAAATTAAAGGAGAATAAGGCAAATAAAAGGACAGAAGGGAAAGAAATACCCTCAACCCTCGGAGAAGGCGGATTGAGGGACTTGGAAGGAAGGAGAGCCATGAAAGGCATATAGGAAAGTGAAAGAGGAGAGGGTTCGCCCCAAAGGTAAGGGACAAAAGGGGAAAACGGACCCAGCTCAGGAATCCCTCGGGGTCGCCAACTCCCGAACTCACCAGCCGTGAGCCCCTGAGGGTGTAGCATTATCTAGGGTGCACCAGAAGTGGTGGGGCTACATACACCCTGCCTCCTTAAGGGCCTAGAGCACAAGGCAGGAGGTAAAAGGAAGAGAAAAAGAAGGCTGACCCCTCGCAGAAGGAGGGTATCAGAAAAGATGAGACAAGGGCCAATTAAGGCGGGAAAGGAAGAGACTCCCTAGGCCTCGGATACCCTAATACCGTCGGGGTCAGAAGAGAACAAGAGTTGACCAAGTGAGGTCGACAGGAAAGAAGACAGAGAGGAGCCCGGCACAAGTAAGTGGAAGTAATGCCGGACTCAGCTGGGGCCCCGTGGTCGCCAACCCACGCCCACAAGATGTGAGCCCCTGGGGGCCCAGGGAATGAGAAAATATTGAAGCGAACCATGTTATGAGTATACAGGAGTAAGACACTTTCTTTGCAAAGGCTAAGTTTAACTGTTCCTTGCAAAATTCCATTTTATCAGTAATTACACAGTTATCAACTTCACTTTTAATTTCGTCGATTATTTTGTTCACAGTTTCTATTTTGTCGTGGACAGTCACTTTAGAGTCACCAGCAGGACTAAACAGGAAGTTACAGATACCGGTACTTCTCAAATTCGACCATTTTAACATCTTGCCTCTGTCATCTAATGCACGTATAGGATTACCCTTCATCAAAATATCATGCTTTACGGCTTTAAAATCAAGAGTCTCGTTTGATATTAAAGAAGTACCAATTTTAGGAACATTTTCCTCAGTCATATAAATGTTGAAAATACAGAGTCTTTGGCTGTCGAAATTGACAAAAACTTTGTCAAACTCTAAATTGCATTTAATACTGAAATTACCCTTAACGTCGTCGAAGTCCTTGATCCTATCATCATCTTCCTCAGCTTTTTTCTTTTTTCTTCCCTTTGAATAGGAGCTTTCCTCGGCGTTGAAAGATTTTTTGACAGATAGGCTGGCACATTTTCAAACTTAGTTGGAATAGAATCGTTTGCGAGTTTCAAATGGTCACGTTTTACAGTTAAAATGGACCCATTGGGTCTTTTAACAGAATCCTCCATAATTATGAACCTATCGTCCAAGTGTTTTATTCACACAGCAGAGCTTGGCGAAGGGACTAATTCGGATCGATGGATGTCTAAGATCCACTTTTGTTTCCGAACCAAATCAGTACCGTAGGGAATTTAAACACTGAAATATTAGGTTGGTTTGATGATGATGATGATGATAATTGTTGTTTTAAGGGGCCTAACATCTAGGTTATCGGCCCCTAATGGTTTCGGTGCCCGTGAAGATAAAATGAAAAGTAAACTTATAACTAAAACTAACTACTAACTTATATACTAGAAGAAGAAATTGAAAACAAAAGGAGAATAAGGCAAATAAAGGACAGGAGGAAAAGAAATGCCCTCAACCCTCGAAGAATGCGGATTGAGGGACTTGCAAGGAAGGAGAGCCATGAAAGGCATAGGAAAGTGAAAGAGGAGAGGGTCCACCCCACAGATAAGGGACAAAAGGGGAAAACCGAACCCAGCTCAGAAATCCCTCGGGATCGCCAACTCCCGAACTCACCAGCCGTGAGCCCCTGAGGGTGTAGCATTATCTAGGGTGCACCAAAAGTGGTGGGGCTACATACACCCTGCCCCCTTGAGGGCCTTGAGCAGAAGGCAGGAGATAACATGAAAAGAAAAAGAAGGCTGACCCCTCGCAGAAGGAGGGTATCAGAAAAGATGAGACAAGGACCAATTAAGGCGGGAAATGAAGAGACTCCCTAGGCCTCGGATACCCTAATACCGTCGGGGTCAGAAGAGAACAAGAGTTGACCAAGGGAGGTCGACAGGAATGAAGACGGAAAGGAGCCGGCACAAGTAAGTGGAAGCAATGCCGGAATCAGCTGGGGCCCCGTGGTCGCCAACTCACATCCCACTAGATGTGAGCCCCTGGGGGGTTTTTAGGTACAAATTATACACCTATTAGTATCTAAATTTAATTTTATAATGTCTGACTAGGTTAAAAAAAACATACAAACATTTAATTATACACATGTAAAAACAATGCATAAAATTTGTAGAAAAAATAGAAAACTTGGCAGACTTATTTAAAAGAATTTTCTGATTAATTTTAAATCACTTGTATTTTCTGCCATATAAGTTATATCTGCCAAACACTTTATACCTGATTTAACGAATGAGCGGACTAGACATCAGAGCGGTTGACCAATGGCAAAACAATGTCTTGCGAACACCACCAAGCCATCGGTCAAGCGCTCTGCGAGCAGGAGCGTTTGTTTACGTCATTGGGAATAACCCCTTTGCCGACCCCTTGCCAAAGCCAAAGCGGAGTTGATGAACTCATTTTTGGGTCCCTTGGAGGACCGAGTGGAATTGATGTTCGACCGTGAGAACAATGCAGTACGCTTGTCGCCTTTCGGAGGCCTATCTAGGTATTTGTCTACCATAAGTTCACTGTTTTAATTATTTGCTGAAATCCCGCATACTGTATCGTGCATTAAAAGCAAGATTTACCGCGATTCAAAATTTAAGGTGACTTTCATTTTTATCTCTACTCGACACATGCAAATGCCCCCAAAGCCGATCGCCCGACATACAATCTCTATTTATATAAAAATGAAAGTTTGTCTGTTTTTTCTGAATTTCCAAGGAAATTTGCGTTATTTGCGCGTTTCAGACTGTTTTATGACGGATGCGCGCAAAATTAAAATTTTTGTCTGTCTGTCTGTTTGTGGACAATTTTGTGTCCTTATAACTTGATGATGATGATGATAATTGTTGTTTTAACGGGCCTAACATCGAGGTTATCGGCCCCTGATGAAATTAAATGGCGTGAAATGAGAGGATGAAGATTAAAAAAAACAGCTCACTGCTATGGATGAAACAAAAATGGTTTAGATAAAATAGACAGTGAGCCCCTACAACTATGCCTTATGTAGCAGGGAAAATACTTACAAAAAGGAACTCAGATTGAAACTACTCACCAAACGGAGACCGGTAATACGTAGACTACATTAGGGAATTTCGAACGAAAATACTCACAAAAGGAATAGATTGAAAAAGACGCACAAAATGTAGGTTAAGTCCAAAATGCAACGTACAGTCGAAATAAGTACAGTCGAAATACCTACAAAATGCAAATGAGATTGAAAATACGCACACATTGTAATGGAGATTCAAAATACCCACAAAATTGCAATTGAGACTTAACTACTTGAACAAAGCGGGGTAGGTTGAAAATACAAAATGCAATTGAAATTCAAAAAACTCACAAAAGCCCCGGCCCGTATATTGAAAGACTAACTAAAAAGTAATTTTGATTGGCAATCCTTACAAAATGCAATTGAGATTGAAAAACACTCACAAAATGCAATCTAAATCGAAAAGACTTACAAAATGCAACGTAGATTAAAAATACCTACAAAAAATAAATAAAAAATAGAAAATTAAAAAATAAATCGCTAAAAGGGAATTTAGATACACGGGGAACCAAGTAACAAAAACAGTGCGAATCTGAAAGAGAAAAGGAAATATAAGGAAAAGAGGAGAGGAGAGAGGAGAGGGTCCGCCCCAAAGGGAAGGGACAAAAGGGAAAACGGACCCAGCTCAGGAATCCCTCGGGGTCGCCAACTCCCGAACTCACCAGCCGTGAGCCCCTGAGGGTGTAGCATTATCTAGGGTGCACCAGAAGTGGTGGGGCTACATACACCCTGCCCCCTTGAGGGCCTTGAGCAGAAGGCAGGAGGTAAAAGGAAAAGAAAAAGATGATGATGATGATAATTGTTGTTTTAAGGGACCTAACATCTAGGTTATCGGCCCCTGATGGTTTGGGTGATCGTGAAGATAAAAAAAGCGAACTTAAAAACTAAAACTAACTAATAACCTACATACTAGAAGAAGAAATGGAAAAATAAATGAGAATAAGGCAAATAAAAGGACAGAAGGAAAATAAATGCCCTCAACCCTCGGAGAAGGCGGATTGAGGGACTTGGAAGGAAGGAGAGCCATGAAAGGCATATAGGAAAGTGAAAGAGGAGAGGGTCCGCCCCAAAGGTAAGGGACAAAAGGGGAAAACGGACCCAGCTCAGGAATCCCTCGGGGTCGCCAACTCCCGAACTCACCAGCCGTGAGCCCCTGAGGGTGTAGCATTATCTAGGGTGCACCAGAAGTGGTGGGGCTACATACACCCTGCCTCCTTAAGGGCCTAGAGCACAAGGCAGGAGGTAAAAGGAAGAGAAAAAGGAAAAAGAAGTCTGACCCCTCACAGAAGGAGGGTATCAGGAAAGATGAGACAAGGGCCAATTAAGGCGGGAAAGGAAGAGACTCCCTAGGCCTCGGATACCCTAATACCGTCGGGGTCGGAAGAGAACAAGAGTTGGACAAGTGAGGTCGACAGGAAAGAAGACGGAGAGGAGCCCGGCACAAGTAAGTGGAAGCAATGCCGGACTCAGCTGGGGCCCCATGGTCGCCAACCCACGCCCACTAGAAGTGACCCCCTGGGGGGCCTTATAACTTGAGAACGGCTGGGTGGTTAAACGTAAAATTTGTTACAGATATCCATCAGAAGCACCACACTAATCATTGATGTAACTCATCTCCGTACCTCTCATAAAAGGGGGCATACCCCCTTAAAATACATGCTGAAATAGGCGTAGAAGGACGAAGCTTATTTTCAACCCCTCGATTTGAGAAACAAAACTCGGGGGCCAACAGTTTTTGAGACATTCCCAGAAAACTAATTTCATTTAATAATCTAATGAAAGAATGCAAGCTGCTAACCATGGCAACTAAATCTCAGATGACCATCTATTTCTGTAATAAGACGCAATGTAATTCCATTTATTACATTACTGTGAAGTTTGCAAACGGTTATAAGGTTATCACGGAACCAAATTAAGCTGTACACTAGAATTTTGTCACGCGATTTTCACGTGCGGGTGTTTTACGGAAGGTCATTCATATCCCTATCCTTATATTGTGTTTATTATATTATCATTATGATTATTATTATTATTGTTAGTAGTAGTAGTAGTAGTAGTAGTAGTATATTTTGGCATACAACGACGAGATAAAGCTCATTATTAGCCCCTCGGTGGCAGAAACAAAACACGAGGGTTCCCGAAAACTACATTTTAAGGCTCTAAAACCAACAGTTTCTGAGATATTCCCAGAAAACTAATTTAATTTAATAAACTAATGAAGGAATGCAAGCTGGCAACCATGACAACAGGTTCTCAAGAGAAGACATCCAACGTTCCATCTATTTCTGTAAAAATCAATGCCACTGCACTTATTACATTTCTGTGAAAGTTTGCAAATGGCTATAAGGTTATCACGGAACCAACTTAGACTGTAAAATTCATCAATGTGCATAAGGGGGTCAAGGGGTACCCTAGAATTTTTTCACGTGATTTACACGTGTGATATGTCGTACAGAATTGTATCTCCAAACGGCAACATTATTTTCAAAAAATACTCAATTGAAATAGTATTTTTTGAGGCTATTAGGAATTTGGGCCATTGGAGGCTAAAAAAACTGAATATCCATGCACCACAAGCCTTTATAATTTGTTAAAGGTGTCTTCCTGTAGATGGGGACTTTACAAAACGGTGAGGGTCAGTCTTTATGTGAGGTGTATTGCGTTTCGTCTACGAGGTTTTCAATTTTATTTTCACGTCAGGAAGTACACGTTAATGAATTTAGATTGAGCACATTCTAACTTTTTTTTCGACAAGCGGGTTCATTGTAAGGATGATTTTGTTTGAAACTGTGTGGTTGATATATCCATATTCGGACTTCTGGGTGATATGGTGTAGGTTGGTTGGTTGGTTGGTTCCTCAGTTTAGAAGCTGCAACAGCGCGTTCACGTAGCCTCGTGTGTGTAGAATCTGTCTGCTAACCGGTGTTAATTGTGATGGCTGTATTAGTGTGTGTTATCTGTATTTCAGGTAAGGACTGCAGACGATCAATTTCCAGTAGTTCCTACTTTTGCTACCAAATGCTACCGTCAACGACACCTAGCTGTGACTTGGCTACTAGATGCCACCGCAACCGGCAAACTTTGGAACTATTAGAGCGTTAATCAAATCTAACCTAGAAATTTAGCTTCACACAATTGTAGTTAGTGGAAGGTTCAATTACATGCCATAAATCTATAACATGGGACCGCCGGTTTTACTTCCCCTCCGAAGTAAGGCATACTTAGGGATTTTCGGCCTTTCTGTGTATCTTTATGTACGCCTATAACTCGTGTTCGAATGTTTGGAGCATCGTAAAATTAGGTATCCATGAGAGTCAATACACCAATCATTTATAAAACTCTTCACCGTACTTCTCATAGAAGGATTGGTATAGGAAGAAACTTTTCGAAATATAAAAATTATACTAGAACAGGCTGTTCCAAATCCACGAGTTTGAGTATGCGTACACGCGAGAACTCAGCAGTGATGCTCAGAGCACGGCTGGGGAGGGACTGGGGGTGATAGCCAATACGTCACTGGGCGAAGGTCATAACACAAGTGCATGCGCTTCCTGCCAGTCTTGAGGTATTCACCGCGCAGTGACAGCAGCCCACACGGCAGAGCTGTATTGCATGTTGCAGGTTTACTCACGCAAGGTGGCCAGTAATCGACTGGTCACTGGCGAGCTGCTCGCCTGGAACAGCCTGTCCTAGAAGGACGACCAAAGCATATGTTGCGCTTCTCAATGTGAGACACAAAATTCGGGAGTCTATAAAGAGTCTCCGAAAACCACATTTTAAGGCCCTTAAATTAACAGTGTGTGTGGTATTCCCAGAATACTAACTTCGCTCTGATAAACATATGAAGGAATAACAAGCCCCTAACCATTGCAACAGTAGTTCAATTGATAACGTCTGGTTATTAATACCGAAGACCGTTCGAAGAGCGGGCACTTCTGCTAGTCAAGTGTATAAATCAAAATACGAAATACTGACCAAGAGACAAGAAGACATACAGCAAAGTAAGCTCTCTTCGGCTTCCAATTAGCAAGTAACAGCACGTAAATGGGGTACAGTGATAGAAATGTGAGAAAGGCTAATTGGGAAGAAATAGTACAGAAATTTGGAAAAGAGGAATATTGAATTTCGAGGAAAAAAGACACTTAGTAAGTAGTTACAAACAATTGTGCTCAGTTGTTAGGCCCCTTAACACAACACTTATCGTCATCATTAACCTCAATTTTGATATATTAATTAAGACCCTTGTCGCGCCTTGTCGTTTGTAGTAATCGCGTGTATATAAATCGCGCGCGACAAGCCGCTAGCGACGAGTCGCGACAGTGGGTTATGGCACTTAATGATGTTAAAATTCTAAGAATAACATAGGAAAATCTCTTAAAAATAAAAACAAAAAATAAACCAATGAAATCAGATCTGTTACAAATAGTGAAGTTAATTTTGACTTTGTAGTAATAATAAATTATAATGTTAATGGAAATCACGGATAGCCTAAGCAATGTTAGGAATGTCTATGAGTAAATTTTGAAAACGTTAATTAATTTCATATTACTGTAATTATAATTATTGATGCAGTTGGAATAAATATATTAAATACCATTTGATATTTACTTTAATGGTATTTCTGTATTTTCCAATGTTTGTTCTTGAGCATTTTATTGATTGCCTGTAATGAACCACGGATTTGCTACACAAATGATTCATAATGTAAAACTGTTGTTATTAATTCATTTAAACTTGGCACGGTGGGTGAATGGTTAATGTGTCTGTCTACTAACCCCAAGCTTGCAGGTTCGCTCCTGGCCGTGGTAAGTGATTTTTGAAAGGCGACAAAAATTACGATACGCATGTCATACGATGTTGGCACGTCAAAGAACCCATCTGAATTCAGTAGGCCGTGTTCATAATGGCAAAATTAATCTCGGGAGTTTCCGCCAACACAAAGTTCCTCATTTCTCTACTAGAAAACGCTATAGTGTTTAAAGAGCATAGCTATCTAACTAACCTCCTTCATTTTCATAGTGCTTCAAGGAACAACGAAATTCGACATGCAAGCTACCCTCTGGATGTCAAATAACAAAGCTTGCATCCGGCACCCGAGGCTATACGATATTATTTATTAATTTATTTTAGGGACTTGGGAAATCTTGGCCATCACCCTATGTAATTGGGTAAGTGTTGAACTTGTCTGATATGATGATGATAATTGTTGTTTTAAGGGCCCTAACATCTAGGTTATCGGCCCCTAATGGTCTGGGTGACTGCAAAAATGACAATGAAGTGGAAACCAGAACGAAAATTAAGTGAGACGTAAAATACTTACAAAAAGGAACTCATTGAAACTACTCACAAAATGGAGAGTGGTAATACTTACAAATGGGAATTTAGAACGTTAGGTTCAAAATACGTACAAAATGAAATTGAAATTGAAAATACACAATGCAATTCAGATTGTGAATATTTTGGATTTGAAATGGGAGCTTTCAAAGTGCAATTGAAATTCAAAATGCTTAAAAAATGTAATTGAAATTGAAAATGCATACAAAATGCACGGTAGATTCAAACTACTCATTTGGATAGACAATACTTACAAAATGAAATTTAGATTGAAAATACTTACAAAATGTAATTTAGATTCAAAATACCCCGAAATGCAATTTAGTAGGCCTATCAAAATACCTGCAAAATGCCGACCATACAAAATGCAATTTAGATTGAAAATACTTGCAAAAAGCGGTTTAGGTTGAAAATGCTTACAAAATGCAATTGAAATTCAAAATACTCACAAAAGTCCCGGCCCGGATATTGAAAGACTTTCTAAAAAGGCAATTTAGATTGTCAATCCTTACGAAATGCAATGGATGCTGAAAACACTCGCAAAATGCAACGTAGATTGAAAATACCTGCAAAATGGAGTGTAGATGCAAAAAAATCGCTAAACGGAATTTAGATACACGGAGAGCCAATTAACAAAAATCTTAAAGAACAAAGGAAACATAATGAAAAGAAAACAATAGGACTGACCCCTCGAAGAAGAAGGGATCAGGAAAGGTGATACAAGGGCGGGAAAGTGAAAGACTCCCTAGGTTTCGGATACCCTAATACCGTCGGGATCGGAAAAGAACATGAGTTGACCAAGGGAGGTCGGCAGGAAAGAAGACGGAGAGGAGCCCGGCCAAAGTAAGTGGAAGCAATGCCGGACTCAGCTGGGGTCCCGTGGTCGCCAACCCACGTCCCACTAGATGTGAGTCCCTGGGGGAACTTGTCTGATAACCTGTATTATGTGATAACTGTATTAGTGTGTGTAACTGTATTAGGAACAAAGAAGATGTAGGTGCCCGGGGACTTGTAATATCCCAGTATTTGCTTGGAATGATGGTGCAAAAATTCCAGGAGAAGATTTCCGAACTTGCTGCAGCTGTCTTCGCAGCATTTAACGAGCACTGTTACCCTGCGGAAGAGGGCTGCGTGGCGCAGTCGGTAGAGGCGCTGGGCTTCTAACTGAAAGGGAGTGGGTTCGATCCCCACACGGGTAGTGGAATTTAGAAACAAAACTACCACTTTCGGAAACGCAAATAGCCCTGGGCTTTACTCAGCCTACACCAGAAATGAGTACCATGGTAATTCCTGGGAGCAAAGACGGCCGGGCATGGAGCTGACAACTTCATCCCATCTAGTGCCGATGTCACAAAGATGATGATGATGATGATAATTGTTGTTTTAAGGGGCCTAACATCTAGGTTATCGGCCCCTAATGATCTGGGTGATAGCGAAAATGAGAATGAAATGGAACCCAGAACGAAAATTATGTGAGACGGAAAATACGTACAAACAGAAACTCAGATGGAAACAACTCACAATATGGTCTTACAAAAGGGAATTTAGAACGAAAAGATTCACAAAAAGAATATGATGATGATGATAATTGTTGTTTTAAGGGGCCTAACATCGAGGTTATCGGCCCCTAATGATCTGGGTGATAGCGAAAATGATAATGAAATGGAAACCAGAACAAAATTATCGAAGACGGAAAATACGTACAAAAAGGAACTCACATAGAAACAACTCACAATATGGTCCTACAAAAGGGAATTTAGAACGAAAAGTTGCACAAAAGAATAGATTGAAAAAGACCCACAAAACGTAGGCTAGATTAAAAATACGTCCAAAATGCAAAGTAGCGCCGAAATACTTACAAAATGCAACTGAAATTCAAAATACTTACAAAATGCAAATGAGATCGAAATTACGTACTGCCCCCGTAATTGAATTATGTAGAGACCACGGTGGCTATATTTGAAATTATGATTAGAGTTATGGCTGTCATAGTTATGACGTGGGTAGTCATGACGTAAGCACGGATGACGTAAATGTTATGCCAGCAAGCTACTTGAGCTGAGATTCTCAGTGACGTCAGCATTTTTGTCCAGAATGTTCCAAGATGTACGACGCAGTCGCAGGAAACGAGGAATTCTGCTGAGGAAGAAACTATGCTATTGGAGGAGAGGCATGAACCAATGAACGATAGTTTAAAGGAAGACGGAGATTGCTGAAACTATGGTATTTTTATGACTTTTTGAATGCAGAATTGTGGAAATACATTTGCAGTAAAAGCATTGATTTGGAATTTTGGTGAAATTTATTTTCAGTTTTTGAATTTTGAAAATCCGTCATGTATTAACGAAGTTGGAAGTTCTAGCGATGACGCAGTATCACGCTTTGGAAGGGATGGTAACGCCCCTCGAGAAGGTAATAAAAGGGCTTGCGCAGAAGAAAGGAGTCTCTTCTCTTCTCTTTCGTTCGCTGATCATTCTGAGATCTAATGCTCAGATCATCGAAGTATTTGTGAAAGTCAGTTTCTTATACATTCAATATAGTGAGACATCAAAGTGAACAGCAAGTGAAAAGAATCGTTTTTGTAACGCGTGGCGAGGCCACTATGTTAACGAGATACAGGTCAAACTAGGTGAAGTTGAAACGGACCTTAGAAAGCTTCTATAAGTTTAACTTCAAACAGTTAGCGGTCTACGATAACATAATTGTATTGTGCAGTACTACATGCAATTATAGAGAAAAGCTGAACAATTTCGACCGAGTACTTCAAAAGATATTAGCTGTTTTATACGACTGGCAAAAGTGATTATCTCGCCACTAGAGAAACACTTTTGTATAAGCCAGAAACAAAGCAAGGCTAACGCTGTGAGTGGAGTAGAAAGACTTCAGATTGCTTGCTTACAGAACGATACAGTATAATGGAGCATTTGAATACGGCAGTTTGTTCTTCTGACACTACAACTGAAGTGCAAATGGAAGGCTAAGAGGCTTATTGCAATTGGGACATACTTCAATGGAGTAAGATAGCGACATGGAACTTCGCTAATTGCTATTCCACATAAGCGAACATGCGGTGAATACCATCTACACCCATGTTTCGTAAGTAAAGGCTGAATACCATCGAACAGCCATAGAAACAATTTCATACTCAGTATATGAATAATTTCTTCGGAAATTTCTACAAAACGTCATGATGATTGTCTACTGGAACTTCAGGGAATTTTTCAAGAGAGGTCAGGGTAGTCCCGACTCACAATGAAGATTATTGCCGGAAGGATGTCTATTCGTATTCGAGGAGCAGAGCGATTCACGGAGAAGGAAGCAGTTCGATTCTCCGAAGGTGCTATTTCCTATTTCGAGGATGGAGCTCAGCTTTAACGTGGTGAAATGGATCCATCAGCAGTCTTCTTTGGGGAATTTTCCTCTGGAACGTCAATCGGCAGATAAGGTAGTCGTGAACGTTTATTGTATTTGAGTAACCTAGTAATGTTTGAGCAACCATTTTTCCCATATTTTTACCCTCATGTATTTTTGCCCTATTTTCTTGATGAGATTCTTATTCTCAGTACACCTTGATGAGTTTTGCATTTTTCGACGTTTTATTAAGACATTGTTATGTCATGGGCATAGTTAACGATTTTGAATCAGTTGAGACTGATATTTAGATTTTTCAGTAATTAATTATTTTTGTAGTCACGATTTGACTGTAAGTTAATGATTTTTATGGCAGATTTAAATTCAGACAGCGTGTCATTTTATTAAAGTAATTCTACCCCAGTTTAATTACTTTGAACAATTTTCTGTCATCATCAAGAAGGAAGAACATTTAAATGATTTTAGAGCGTTAAAATCTTACGTTATCGACGATCTTGGAAATACTAGTCGTTATTTGTATTGATTGCAACACAGACATTTATCGTCAGTTATGAATGAACATTGCATCATAGACACTTTTGTGAAAGAGTAATGTTAATAATGAATTATTGAATGCATTAAAGTCAAGTACTTTTGTTAGGAGTTTTCTCAATTAGAGAATTATATAACGATGTTTGCATTCCCCAGACTAATTGGATTCTATTCGACTACTTTGCAGTTTAGTCGCACTTTATTTGAAGATAGTATTTTCATACTACAATTTCTTTTAAGATGTTAGTCTTAAATTTTTGATAGACCAGATAGGCGTATATAAGCGTATTCACTATTAAATTTGTTTGTGATTGGCAAGTTTTGACTTCATTTCAGTTCATGAATGAAATCTACGAAGGTTAAATAGAAAAACAGTTTTGAAACAATTTATGATTATAAAATTTTTAAGTGGAACTATGAATGTATAATCGCTAGTGCAGCGCGTGTTGAAAGTCGCTGAGATATAATGCCCTTGAATATGAAGGAAGTTCCCACAGGAATAAATGTTAAAGAATTATTTGTGGAAGTTTTGTAAGTGATGTGAAAGTTGTAAATACCATATAGATTAATATATGATGATTTTGGGCATATTTTTAATGCAGATTGTGCATTAACTTGTTAGCGAAGGATTTTCCGCTGGAGTAAGATTGTTATAGTTCGTTGAAAATTAATCAAGTGATTTACTGTTATAATTAACACGAGTTTTGAAAGAATTTGAGACAAGATTATGAATGAAGGTTGCCGTCACAAATCATTATTAAAAACTTTATTAAACCGGATTGTGACATTAACATGTATAACTAACCTTCATTGGTCGATTATATTAAACAGGATTATAAAATTACCAACCGAATGAACATGTGGCTAATGTATTTATTAAATTAATAATTTAAACAATTTAAATGTTAATATTGTAAATAATTGTTGTAAATATTTTTGAAAATAATGTGAAACGAGAGTGATGTTAAAGGCGTGCTTATAATATTTTTATTGTCTTTGACAAATATTATAAACAATTTCTAATTATTATAAATAATTTATGTGATTTTGTTATAAACATTTAAGAGCTAGTTAAACATTTGGATTGAAGTTAACAAGTTTAAGAAATTTATGTAATGATCCATTAGGATGTGATCAAAGTACTTGAAAGATTTGCGTAAATATAATGTGAGTTGTCTTGTAAGACATTTAAAAGCTTGAGAGTGCAGGCTGGATTCTTACGTAACATAGCGTGTGAGAAGGGAGTGCATTTGACCAGTATGCGTCAGGCTGGAAGGTAGCCCGCAGCTGTGTCAACATATGGTTTTCAGAGAGTGAGGTCGTACACTCCGGCCTTGCGTCTATAAATATCATTCTCTTGTTTATTAAAAGGAAACAAATGCTCTATATATGTCACACCCTGACGTCCTTTTCCAATCCAATAGTGTTATGAATATTACGGTATTTGGAGCTCTTGGGAGCTAAAATGTTTTATATCATGTTGTATAATAATTTTGCAAGTCCTACTGGAGGACGTAGTCAGATTGACTTGGGCTACTGATAGCCACGTATATTTTGTTGTGTTAGGAAAATCAGACCCTTTATTAGAAATAAAGCTTTTGTACAGTTCAAAGTTCTCGTCTTCGTTTCTGGTTCATTTTTAAATGTCATGGCGGAGATTATTGTGTGAACAGACTTTTAGTGATCCTGTTGTCAACTCAAACCCCGAGATAATTAAGAGGTAAGCAACGGTAAGTATAATCCCCCGTCTATTTTGGTGTGTTCCACAATGATTTCCAGTGAATTTCTGTGCTCTTATCTCGATAGTGTCTGTCAGTGCCATTTTCATTGATGTAACTCTGCCGGTGCGATTGATAATTGGCAATCCGATTGAGGGGGCGGATATCTGACAGCCTACTATCCAGGTAAACGGGGACAGTACAAAATGCAATTGAGGTTCAAAATACTTACAAAATGCAATTGAAATTGAAAATACACAATGCAATTCAGATTGAAATATCCCAGTTCCAATCCAAATTATTCACAAAGTGCAATTGAAATTCAAAATACTTACAAAATGCAATTGAAATTGAAAATGCTTACAAAATGTACGGTAGATTCAAACGACTCATGTGGATTGACAATACTTACAAAAAGCAATTTAGATTGAAAATACTTGTCAAATGTAATTTAGATTCAAAATACCCACAAAATGCAATTGAGAATCAAAATATGTGCAAAATGCCCACCAAACAAAATGCAATTTAGATTCAAAATTCGTGCGAAATGCGGTTTTGGTTGAAAATACTTACAAAATGCAATTGAAATTCAAAATACTCACTAAAAGGCCCGGCAACCTGCATTGAAAGACTTACTAAAAAGCAATTTAGATTGTCAATCTTTACAAAATGCAATTGAGGTTGAAAACAATCGCGAGATGTAATGTAGATCGAAAAAACTTACAAAATGCAACATAGATCAAAAATGCCTTAAAAAAATCGCTAAAAGGGGATTTAGATACACGGTGATTCGAGTAACAAAAACAGTGCGGGAATCTTAAAGAGAAAAGGAAACAGAAGGAAAAGAGGATAGGAGAGGGGAGAGAGGAGAAGGTCCGCCCCAAAGGGAAGGGACAAAAAGGGGAAAACGGACCCAGCTCAGGAATCCCTCGGGGTCGCCAACGCCCGAACTCACCAGCCGTGAGCCCCTGAGGGTGTAGCATTATCGACGGTGCACCAGAAGTGGTGGGGCTACATACACCCTGCCTCCTTAAGGGCCTTGAGCACAAGGCAGGAGGTAAAAGGAAAAGAACAAGAAGGCTGACCCCTCACAGAAGGAGGGTATCAGGAAAGATGAGACAAGGGCCAATTAAGGCGGGAAAGTGAAAGACTCCCTAGGCCTCGGATAACCTAATACCGTCGGGGTCGGAAGAGAACAAGAGTTGACCAAGGAAGGTCGACAGGAAAGAAGAAAGAGAGGAGCCCGGCACAAGAAAGTGGAAGCAATGCCGGACTCAGCTGGGGCCCCGTGGTTGCCAACCCACGCCCACAAGATGTGAGCCCCTGGGGGAACAAAAAGAATAGATTGATGATGATGATAATTGTTGTTTTAAGGGGCCTAACATCGAGGTTATCGGCCCCTGATGTAATGAAATGGCGTGAAATGAAAGGATGAAGATAAAAAACAGCTCACTGCTATGGATGAAACGAAAATGGTTTAGATAAAATAGACAGTGAGCCCCAACAACTATGCCTTATGTAGCAGGGAAAATACTTACAAAAAGGAACTCAGATTGAAACTACTCACCAAATGGAGACCGGTAATACGTACATAAGGGAATTTCGAACGAAAATACTCACAAAAGGAATAGATTGAAAAATAAGCATAAAATGTAGGTTAAGTCCAAAATTCGCAAAAAATGCAACGTACAGTCGAAATACCTACAAAATGCAAATGAGGTTGAAAATACGCACAAAATGTAATGGAGATTCAAAATACCCACAAAATTGCAATTGAGACTTAACTACTTGAACAAAGCGGGGTAGGATGAAAATACAAAATGCAATTGAAATTCAAAAAACTCACAAAAGCCCCGGCCCGGATAGTGAAAGACTTACTAAAAAGCAATTTAGATTGTCAATCCTCACAAAATGCAATTGAGATTGAAAAACACTCACAAAATGCAATCTAGATCGAAAAGACTTACAAAATGCAACGTTGATGATGATGATGATAATTGTTGTTTTAAGGGGCCTAACATCTAGGCTATCGGCCCCTGATGGTTTGGGTGATCGTGAAGATGAAAATGAATTGTAAACTTAAAACTAAAACTAACTACCAACCTACATACTAGAAGAAGAAATGGAAAACTAAAGGAGAATAAGGCAAATAAAGGACAGGAGGAAAAAAGAAATGCCCTCAACCCTCGAAGAATGCGGATTGAGGGATTTGGAAGGAAGGAGAGCCATCAAAGGCAGATAGGAAAGTGAAAGAGGAGAGGGTCCGCCCCGAAGGTAAGGGACAAAAGGGGAAAACGGACCCAGCTCAGGAATCCCTCGGGGTCGCCAACTCCCGAACTCACCAGCCGTGAGCCCCTGAGGGTGTAGCATTATCTAGGGTGCACCAGAAATGGTGGGGCTACATACACCCTGCCTCCTTAAGGGCCTTGAGCACAAGGCAGGAGGTAAAAGGAAAAGAAAAAGAAGGCTGACCCCTCACAGAAGGAGGGAATCAGAAAAGATGAGACAAGGGCCAATTAAGGCGGGAAAGGAAAAGACTCCCTAGGCCTCGGATACCCTAATACCGTCGGGGTCGGAAGAGAACAAGAGTTGACCAAGTGAGGTCGACAGGAAAGAAGACAGAAAGGAGCCCGGCACAAGTAAGTGGAAACAATGCCGGACTCGGCTGGGGCCCCGTGGTCGCCAACCCACGCCCACTAGATGTGAGCCCCTGGGGGTAAAAAATGCAACGTAGATTAAAAATACCTACAACAACAAAAAATCGCTAGAAGGGAATTTAGATACACGGGGAACCAAGTAACAAAAACAGTGCGGGAATCTGAAAGAGAAAAGGAAATATAAGGAAAAGAGGAGAGGGGAGGGGAGAGAGGAGAGGTTGATGATTATAATTGTTGTGATGATGATAATTGTTGTTTTAAGGAGCCTAACATCGAGGTTATCGGCCCCTAATGATCTGGGTGATAGCGAAAATGATAATGAAATGGAAACCAGAACAAAATTATCGAAGACGGAAAATACGTACAAAAAGGAACTCACATAGAAACAACTCACAATATGGTCCTACAAAAGGGAATTTAGAACGAAAAGTTGCACAAAAGAATAGATTGAAAAAGACCCACAAAACGTAGGCTAGATTCAAAATACGTACAACATGCAAAGTAGCGCCGAAATACTTACAAAATGCAACTGAAATTCAAAATACTTACAAAATGCAAATGAGATCGAAATTACGTACAAAATGCAATTGAGGTTCAAAATACTTACAAAATGCAATTGAAATTGAAAATACACAATGCAATTCAGATTGAAATATCCCAGTTCCAATCCAAATTATTCACAAAGTGCAATTGAAATTCAAAATACTTACAAAATGCAATTGAAATTGAAAATGCTTACAAAATGTACGGTAGATTCAAACGACTCATGTGGATTGACAATACTTACAAAAAGCAATTTAGATTGAAAATACTTGACAAATGTAATTTAGATTCAAAATACCCACAAAATGCAATTGAGAATCAAAATATGTGCAAAATGCCCACCAAACAAAATGCAATTTAGATTCAAAATTCGTGCGAAATGCGGTTTTGGTTGAAAATACTTACAAAATGCAATTGAAATTCAAAATACTCACTAAAAGGCCCGGCAACCTGCATTGAAAGACTTACTAAAAAGCAATTTTGATTGTCAATCTTTACAAAATGCAATTGAGGTTGAAAACAATCGCGAGATGTGATTTAGATCGAAAAAACTTACAAAATGCAACATAGATCAAAAATGCCTTTAAAAAAATCGCTAAAAGGGAATTTAGATACACGGTGAACCAAGTAACAAAAACAGTGCGGGAATCTTAAAGAGAAAAGGAAACAGAAGGAAAAGAGGAGGGGAGAGAGGAGAAGGTCCGCCCCAAAGGGAAGGGACAAAAAGGGGAAAACGGACCCAGCTCAGGAATCCCACGAGGTCGCCAACTCCCGAACTCACCAGCCGTGAGCCCCTGAGGGTGTAGGATTATCTACGGTGCACCAGAAGTGGTGGGGCTACATACACCCTGCCTCCTTAAGGGCCTTGAGCACAAGGCAGGAGGTAAAAGGAAAAGAAAAAGAAGGCTGACCTCTCACAGAAGGAGGGTATCAGGAAAGATGAGACAAGGGCCAATTAAGGCGGGAAAGGAAGAGACTCCCTAGGCCTCGGATACCCTAATACCGTCGGGGTCGGAAGAGAACAAGTGTTGACCAAGTGAGGACGACAGGAAAGAAGACGGAGAGGAGCCCGGCACAAGTAAGTGGAAGCAATTGTCACAAAGAGTGGAAGCCTCTACCTTCCACTACTCCCAGAGCCTCCATGGCCTGTACGGAGTTGGCTTTGTTACTCTGCATACACATATTCGTATATTATAATTCAAAAGGATGTAATGAAACACTAAGAATAAAATAATGAAAATAAATCTCTTGAGGTGGGGTTCGAACTGCCTAAAATTGATAACTCCTTCAAATGTATAGCATTCTATGCACAAGACCACTATTACATTGTAAAATAGAATCTAAGTAACTTAAATTTCCAGCATGTATAGCTTAAGTTGTCCATTTTAGGCATTTTGACGATGATGATAATTGTTGTTTTAAGGGGCCTAACATCTAGGCTATCGGCCCCTGATGGTGTGGGTGATCGTGAAGATGAAAAATAAAAACGAACTTAAAGACTAAAACTAACTACTAACCTACATACTAGAAGGAGAAATGGAAAAATAAAGGAGAATAAGGCAAATAAAGGACAGGAGGAAAAGAAATGCCCTCAACCCTCGAAGAAGGCGGATTGAGGAACTTGGAAGGAAGGAGAGCCATGAAAGGCTGATAGGAAAGTGAAAGAGGAGAGGGTCCGCCCCAAAGGTAAGGGACAAAAGGGGAAAACGGTCCCAGCTCAGGAATCCCTCGGGGTCGCCAACTCCCGAACTCACCAGCCGTGAGCCCCTGAGGGTGTAGCATTAACGAGGGTGCACCAGAAGTGGTGGGGCTACATACACCCTGCCTCCTTAAGGGCCTAGAGCACAAGGCAGGAGGTAAAAGGAAGAGAAAAAGAAGGCTGACCCCTCGCAGAAGGAGGGTGTCAGGAAAGATGAGACAAGGGCCAATTAAGGCGGGAAAGGAAGAGACTCCCTAGGCCTCGGATACCCTAATACCGTCGGGGTCGGAAGAGAACAAGAGTTGACCAAGTGAGGTCGACAGGAAAGAAGACAGAGAGGAGCCCGGCACAAGTAAGTGGAAGAAATGCCGGACTCAGCTGGGGCCCCGTGGTCGCCAACCCACGCCCACAAGATGTGAGCCCCTGGGGGGTTAGGCATTTTGTTTCTTTTTTTGGAATCATGTTTAGGTATTCACTTCTAAATTTTTAACTTCAACCAAATTTCAATGTTTGTTAAGAGGGTCAGATGATGATGATGATGATGATAATTGTTGTTTTAAGAGGCCTAACATCTAGGTTATCGGCCCCTGATGGTTTGGGTGATCGTGAAGATGAAAATGAAAAGTGAACTTAAAACTAAAACTAACTACTAACCTACATACTAGAAGAAGAAATGGAAAACTAAAGGAGAATAAGGCAAATAAAAGGACAGAAGGAAAAGAAATGCCCTCAACCCTCGGAGAAGGCGGATTGAGGGACTTGGAAGGAAGGAGAGCCATGAAAGGCATATAGGAAAGTGAAAGAGGAGAGGGTCCGCCCCAAAGGTAAGGGACAAAAGGGGAAAACGGACCCAGCTCAGGAATCCCTCGGGGTCGCCAACTCCCGAACTCACCAGCCGTGAGCCCCTGAGGGTGTAGCATTATCTAGGGTGCACCAGAAGTGGTGGGGCTACATACACCCTGCCTCCTTAAGGGCCTAGAGCACAAGGCAGGAGGTAAAAGGAAGAGAAAAAGAAGGCTGACCCCTCGCAGAAGGAGGGCATCAGAAAAGATGAGACAAGGGCCAATTAAGGCGGGAAAGGAAGAGGCTCCCTAGGCCTCGGATACCCTAATATCGTCGGGGCCAGAAGAGAACAAGAGTTGACCAAGTGAGGTCGACAGGAAAGAAGACAGAGAGGAGCCCGGCACAAGTAAGTGGAAACAATGCCGGACTCGGCTGGGGCCCCGTGGTCGCCAACCCACGCCCACTAGATGTGAGCCCCTGGGGGTAAAAAATGCAACGTAGATTAAAAATACCTACAACAACAAAAAATCGCTAGAAGGGAATTTAGATACACGGGGAACCAAGTAACAAAAACAGTGCGGGAATCTGAAAGAGAAAAGGAAATATAAGGAAAAGAGGAGAGGGGAGGGGAGAGAGGAGAGGTTGATGATTATAATTGTTGTGATGATGATAATTGTTGTTTTAAGGAGCCTAACATCGAGGTTATCGGCCCCTAATGATCTGGGTGATAGCGAAAATGATAATGAAATGGAAACCAGAACAAAATTATCGAAGACGGAAAATACGTACAAAAAGGAACTCACATAGAAACAACTCACAATATGGACCTACAAAAGGGAATTTAGAACGAAAAGTTGTACAAAAGAATAGATTGAAAAAGACCCACAAAACGTAGGCTAGATTCAAAATACGTACAACATGCAAAGTAGCGCCGAAATACTTACAAAATGCAACTGAAATTCAAAATACTTACAAAATGCAAATGAGATCGAAATTACGTACAAAATGCAATTGAGGTTCAAAATACTTACAAAATGCAATTGAAATTGAAAATACACAATGCAATTCAGATTGAAATATCCCAGTTCCAATCCAAATTATTCACAAAGTGCAATTGAAATTCAAAATACTTACAAAATGCAATTGAAATTGAAAATGCTTACAAAATGTACGGTAGATTCAAACGACTCATGTGGATTGACAATACTTACAAAAAGCAATTTAGATTGAAAATACTTGACAAATGTAATTTAGATTCAAAATACCCACAAAATGCAATTGAGAATCAAAATATGTGCAAAATGCCCACCAAACAAAATGCAATTTAGATTCAAAATTCGTGCGAAATGCGGTTTTGGTTGAAAATACTTACAAAATGCAATTGAAATTCAAAATACTCACTAAAAGGCCCGGCAACCTGCATTGAAAGACTTACTAAAAAGCAATTTTGATTGTCAATCTTTACAAAATGCAATTGAGGTTGAAAACAATCGCGAGATGTGATTTAGATCGAAAAAACTTACAAAATGCAACATAGATCAAAAATGCCTTTAAAAAAATCGCTAAAAGGGAATTTAGATACACGGTGAACCAAGTAACAAAAACAGTGCGGGAATCTTAAAGAGAAAAGGAAACAGAAGGAAAAGAGGAGGGGAGAGAGGAGAAGGTTCGCCCCAAAGGGAAGGGACAAAAAGGGGAAAACGGACCCAGCTCAGGAATCCCACGGGGTCGCCAACTCCCGAACTCACCAGCCGTGAGCCCCTGAGGGTGTAGCATTATCTACGGTGCACCAGAAGTGGTGGGGCTACATACACCCTGCCTCCTTAAGGGCCTTGAGCACAAGGCAGGAGGTAAAAGGAAAAGAAAAAGAAGGCTGACCTCTCACAGAAGGAGGGTATCAGGAAAGATGAGACAAGGGCCAATTAAGGCGGGAAAGGAAGAGACTCCCTAGGCCTCGGATACCCTAATACCGTCGGGGTCGGAAGAGAACAAGTGTTGACCAAGTGAGGACGACAGGAAAGAAGACGGAGAGGAGCCCGGCACAAGTAAGTGGAAGCAATTGTCACAAAGAGTGGAAGCCTCTACCTTCCACTACTCCCAGAGCCTCCATGGCCTGTACGGAGTTGGCTTTGTTACTCTGCATACACATATTCGTATATTATAATTCAAAAGGATGTAATGAAACACTAAGAATAAAATAATGAAAATAAATCTCTTGAGGTGGGGTTCGAACTGCCTAAAATTGATAACTCCTTCAAATGTATAGCATTCTATGCACAAGACCACTATTACACTGTAAAATAGAATCTAAGTAACTTAAATTTCCAGCATGTATAGCTTAAGTTGTCCATTTTAGGCATTTTGACGATGATGATAATTGTTGTTTTAAGGGGCCTAACATCTAGGCTATCGGCCCCTGATGGTGTGGGTGATCGTGAAGATGAAAAATAAAAACGAACTTAAAGACTAAAACTAACTACTAACCTACATACTAGAAGGAGAAATGGAAAAATAAAGGAGAATAAGGCAAATAAAGGACAGGAGGAAAAGAAATGCCCTCAACCCTCGAAGAAGGCGGATTGAGGAACTTGGAAGGAAGGAGAGCCATGAAAGGCTGATAGGAAAGTGAAAGAGGAGAGGGTCCGCCCCAAAGGTAAGGGACAAAAGGGGAAAACGGTCCCAGCTCAGGAATCCCTCGGGGTCGCCAACTCCCGAACTCACCAGCCGTGAGCCCCTGAGGGTGTAGCATTAACGAGGGTGCACCAGAAGTGGTGGGGCTACATACACCCTGCCTCCTTAAGGGCCTAGAGCACAAGGCAGGAGGTAAAAGGAAGAGAAAAAGAAGGCTGACCCCTCGCAGAAGGAGGGTGTCAGGAAAGATGAGACAAGGGCCAATTAAGGCGGGAAAGGAAGAGACTCCCTAGGCCTCGGATACCCTAATACCGTCGGGGTCGGAAGAGAACAAGAGTTGACCAAGTGAGGTCGACAGGAAAGAAGACAGAGAGGAGCCCGGCACAAGTAAGTGGAAGAAATGCCGGACTCAGCTGGGGCCCCGTGGTCGCCAACCCACGCCCACAAGATGTGAGCCCCTGGGGGGTTAGGCATTTTGTTTCTTTTTTTGGAATCATGTTTAGGTATTCACTTCTAAATTTTTAACTTCAACCAAATTTCAATGTTTGTTAAGAGGGTCAGATGACCGCACTGTTCCGCCCCTTAAAACAACTAAACAACGTGAACGGTTATGTTAATAGTTTAGCGGAACGCCCTGTGTTCTGACACTTGTATTGAATCGTCATTTATATCATTCCGTTGTGTATTTTCCTTAATGTTTTCCATCCCCCAGGGGTTCGCGCCTAGTGGGACGTGGGTTGGCGACCACGGGACCCAAGCTGAGTCATTTTTCATGTTCACTTATCACCCAAACCATTAGGGCCGGTAACCTAGATGTTAGGTCCCTTAAAACAACAATTATCATCATAAAATGCTCCGGCCCCCTCTTGGTGTTGCGGCTAGCGTTCTTGGCTGTCGCCCCGGAGGTTCGGGTTTGATCCCCGGCCCTGCCAAGAAATTTAATTCTAGTTTGAGGGCTGGCACGGGGTACACTCGGCCTCGTGAAGCGGAATTCAGATACTGTGGGTTCGATTCCCATATCAGCCCTCCTGGAAGTGATTTTCCACTCCAGGCAAATGCCGGAATGGTTCCTAACTTAAGGCCACGGCCGCCATACTACTACGGACACCAAAAAATAATTACACACACCCAAGTGCATGGGGCTAAATGACCACAATGTCAAAGCACCTCAAATGAAACAACATCAACAAATGTGTTTATTAGTGAATAAATATCTAGGAGATTCTTGCACTCTGGGACGTAGCCGTGTGTATTAGATCGTTCACCAAGCCGCGACGGAGAGAGAAAGCGAGTCTGGATGCCGGAGGTTCGAATCCCGGCGCTGAAAGCTGCTATCATGTGTGTGGTTTTCCATCATATTTTTCCACAATTCCTTCAGGCAAATGCAGGGATATTACCTTATTTCAAGTCCCGGGACACCTACCCTATCAATTGCAGTCACTTCCACTGTTATAAGCATCACAGAAACACAGGTTATCAGACAAATTGAACGCACGCTGCTGATCACCAAGGATTATGTTCGTCAGAAATAGCAACATATTCCACGAGTTTTTCTGATGAAAGGCAGTTGTTAAAAATGATCATGATGATGATAATTGTTGTTTTAAGGAGCCTAACATCTAGGTTATCGGTCCCTAATGGCTTCGGTGATCGTGAAGATGATGATGTAATGTAAACTATAAGTATAACTACTAACTTTTATACTAAAATAAGAAATGGATAACAAAAGGAGAATAAGGCAAATAAAGGACAGGGGGAAAAGAAATGCCCTCAACCCTCGAAGAAGGCGGATTGGGGGACTTGGAAGGAAGGAGAGCCATGAAAGGCAGATAGGAAAGTGAAAGTGGAAAGGGTCCACCCCACAGGTAAGGGACAAAAGGGGGAAACCGGAACCAGCTCAGGAATCCCTCGGGGTCGCCAACTCCCGAACTCTCCAGCCATGAGCCCCTCCATTATCCAGGGTGCACCAGACGTGGTGGGACTACATACACCCCGCCTCCTTGAGGGCCTTGAACAGAAGGCAGGAGATAACATGAAAAGAAAAAGAAGGCCGACCCCTCGCAGAACGAGGGTATCAGAAAAGATGAGACAAGGGCCAATTATGGCGGGAAAGGAAGAGACTCCCTAGGCCTCGGATACCCTAATGCCGTCGGGGTCGGAAGAGAACAAGAGTTGACCAAGTGAGGTCGACAGGAAAGACGACGGAGAGGAGCCCGGCACAAGTAAGTGGAAGCAATGCCGGACTCAACTGGGCCCCCGTAGATGACCACAATGTTCCTCCCCTTAACACAACACTAATGTACTCACGTGGTAACTTAGGTGGCTGATAGCGAGTGCACTGTAACCAGGAGTATTTAGGCTCCGGTCGTTGTCCTAGTAGATGATCAATGGTGAAGTTGCTCTTCACTGTCTCTGCCATGGTTGTATACTGACTTCATTTCTAACCCAAGAAGAGGAAAGCATAGGGTAGATTAAGGCGTGGGGGAATGAAGGAGCCGCTACTCTATTGGCTCCTACAGAACCACCCTTCACTGACACTGAATATCCACGTGTCCTCATTGGTGATGTTCTAATCCCCCTGTTCGCAATTTGCAATATCTGGTATACAATTACATGATAGGCCTATTCATTTCATCATGTCTTGTTGCGGTCCACACTAGCGGCACTAATCTTCCAGCCCCTTGGTAGCTTACCTCTCCCAGGGTCTGTTGTTTATTTCGTACATCACCTCCTCCGCAGAGCGCCACAACTGTGGGACATGGGGTGGCGACCACGGGACCCCACCTGAATCCAGCACTGCTTCACCTTACTTGTTTCGGGCTCTTCTCCTTAACTTTTCCTGTCGACCTCTCACGTTCAACTCTTGATCTCTTACGACCCCGACGGTATTTGGTATTTGAGGCATAGGGAGTCTTCCATTTTTCCACTTTATTTGGTCCTTGTCTCATTTTTCGGATACCCTCATTCTTCAAGGGGTCAGACCTCTTCGTTTCTTTTCCTGGTATCTTCTGCTCATGGCTGTAAAATGAGGCAGGGTGTATGTAGTCCCACCTCTTATGGTGTACTCTGCTTAGTGCCGCACTCTCAAGGGCTCACGGCTAGTGAGTTCGTTCGGACGTTGGCAACCCGGAGGGATTCCTTAGTTGGATCCGTTTTTCTCCCTTTCTCCAGTGACTTTGGAGCGGACCTCTCCTCTTTTCCCTTTCCTATTTGCCCTTCATGGCTCTCCTTCCTTCAAAGTCCCTCAATCCACGATCTTCGAGGTTTGAGGGCTTTTCTTTTCCTCCTGTCCTTTATTTCCATTTTTTTATTTCTTCTTCTGGTACGGTATGTAAGTTAGTGACAAGTCTGTAGTTATAATAAGCCATTGGATTGACTTGCAAAGTACCCTTAAAATATAGATTAAATCTGTCTATGAAAATGAAAAACCACAGCCTTCTTCCAGTAGACCGTCTGGGTCAGGGAATGGAATGAATGAAGCCCCCATCTAGCGGCGAGGATATGAAATATGCCGCCTGCCGAAGCCTGTCGCACTCCCCTGGGGCAATGATTAAATGAATGACAGATGAAATGATCGTGGAGAATGTTGCTGGAATCAGGGCCCTCAAGGAGCAGGATGTATATTGCCCCACCACTTCTGGTGCACCCTGGATATTGCTACACCCTCAGGGGCTCACGTCTGGTGAGTTCGGGAGTTGGTGACCCCGAGGGATTCCTGAGCTGGGTCCGGTTTTTGCCCCCTTTTATCCATTACCTGTGGGGCGGACCCTCTCCTCTTTCACTTTCCTATCTGCCTTTCATGGCTCTCCTTCCTTCCAAGTCCCTCAATCCGCATTCTTCGAGGGTTGAGGGCATTTCTTTTCCTCCTGTCCCTTATTTGCCTTATTCTCCTTTTGTTTTACATTTCTTCTTCTAGTATATTAGTAATTAGTTTTAATTATAGTTTACATTACATTTTCATCTTCACGATCAACCAAACCATTAGGGGCCGATAACCTAGATGTTAGGCCCCTTAAAACAACATTTATCATCATCATCATGTTGCTGGAATGAAATTGTGACAGGGAAACCGGAGTACCCGGAGAAAAATATGACTGCCTCCGCTTTGTCCAGCATAAATCTCACATGGGGTGCGGGATTTCAACCACGGACCCAGCGGTGAGAGGCCGACGTGCTGCCACCTAAGCCACGGAGGCTCCAAATCTGTCTACCAATACGTTTATTTTAAAAGCAAAACCTAAAGTGGGTCTGATGACATGTTTCAGCCTTACATCGAGTCCTTCATTAGCACAAATAAGCATTAACCCTAATATAATAACCTAACAAATAAATGTTGTGATAATTTTTGTCTAAATCAAATATATTAAACATTGATAATGAGTAAGATAGTGAAATAACAATGAGTTATAATTAGGAAGATCAATAAATATTATGAAAATAATTAAATATTCTAATTTTAATCAAACCTTGAAACATTCAAATTATGAAAAAACAAAACAACTGTGATAATGTAATAAAAACGTAAGTAATTTTTCATAATTCTCAAATCAAAAATTGTAAAATATTTCAATAAACAGTGGAGCCAAAACAATGGACATATAATAAAGATTACCCATTTTTTGTTATGAATTTTAAGTCTTCAGAATGGTGCCATGAAAAATTTCTAATAACGTGAAAACGGAAGCAAAAAGTCGTTTAGAAATCAGACGTCTGCCATTGACACTATAAAAGGAAAAATTATTTATTATAATTCATTTAAAAATGGAAAAGAAAACAGTTACATTAAACATGTTTATTAGGGCTTGAAAATGATCTAGATCAAACATTAGTGAAGTAAAAGCACAAGATTGGAACTGCTATTGGATAAAATTGTAGAAGGAATAGGTTTTTCTGTCATTGCCCAGTAATAGAAGTGTTTATTATTTCAAACAAATTAAGCATACGAATATGTATTGTATGTATACATAATTTAGACCTACAAGGAGGGTGGGATAGGATAAATAAGCATTTCATGTATAAATTATGTGCGAACTCGCCCTGTATTCACTCCAGTGTCAAAACATTATACGTTATCATCAAATACTGTTTTCTTTTGACGTTTTAGAAGCTTTTTCTTGGTTGATGGGAAGATCATTACTACCATTTTGAAGACTCCAACTTAAAAAGAAGTTCTTCATAATTTTTGTCATATTGATTGGTTCCTTTATCTATTATAATATTATTATTTAATTTTTTGATTTGAGAAATATGAAAGAAATTACTTACGTTTTTATTACCGGTACATCATCACAAATGTTTTTTCGTAATATGATTTTTTTCTAAATTTGATTATAATTAACATATTTGATTATTTTCATAATATTTATGTATAGCCTATTATTCTTCCTTAATTTATAATTCACAGTTATTTCACTTTATTCATTATCTTAGGTCCATATTAGGTTTTGTGTTTTGAATAAAAGTATTGATAAATAAATATAGCCTTGTCAATTCCCTAAGGGTTATGGCCTTTAGCGTGCAGGGCCGTGCTCTGATTTAAACTAATTAGGCGAGCAAGTCCTAAAGAGTTGTATCGTAGTATTAGCTCCACTTAACTTTACTTCACCAAATCTGTAGTTAGTTATAGTTTTAGCAGTAGTTTCCATTTCCAATTAATCTTTTTCACTATTACCCAAACCATTAGTGGGCGATAACCTAGATGATAGGCCCTTCAAGACAATTATCATCATCACCACAGAAAAACAGGTTATAAAACAAATTCAACACACAATCAAGTATGCGGGGCTGATGACCAAAGGTGTTCTAGGCCCCTAAAACGTATTAACAATAAACGATAGTTATTAGTTATCACCCTCACGTACGATACAGTCTATAACCCGATTCGGCATAATCGCTTCCTCCCTGGCAACGCTGGTTATTCAGAGGGAAATTATTCATTTATTAACCATGCCGCTCTCTTCCCGTGGGGATATGAGGATCATGTTAATAGAACTGTAATGCGATCTTCATCTGCGGGCAGAGGGCTTTACTTTCAATACACTGCTTAGTCACGGTCGGTGCACCAGAAAAGAAACTACACAAGCAAGTCAAAGCTAAGCAAAACATGATGATAGCTTAGGGATGGCACAAAAGATTACTGGCTGCAGTGGGCAGCAAAAGGAACAGCGGCAACTATTGAAGTGCGGCGATGCGAGAACACCGCAGTGTGTCGTGTTTACACAGGGTACATCGAAGACGGAGCGCCCCACCTGCCATACATCTGCTAATGAGCTTATTACCGATTACATCCCTTCTAGAGAGCTTGATCTTCAGTTTAATACAGCAATCTTACTCACTTCTTCCATGATGACTGTCGGATTACCATATTGTCAAGTAATATACGGAAACACCCCAGGGGCTCACATCTAGTGGGACGTGGGTTGGCGACCACGGGGCCCCAGCTGAGTCCGGCATTACTTCCACTTACTTGTGCCGCGCTCCTCTCCGTCTCTTTCCTGACGACCTCACTTGGTCAACTATTGTTCTCTTCCGACCCCGGCGGTATTAGGGTATCCGAGGCCTAGGGATTCTCTTCCTTTCTGCCTTAATTGGCCCTTGTCTCATCTTTTCTGATACCCTCCTTCTGCGAGGGGTCAGCCTTCTTTTTCTTTTCCTTTTACCTCCTGCTTTGTGCTCAAGGCCCTTAAGGAGGCAGGGTGTATGTAGCCCCACCACTTCTGGTGTACCCTAGATATTGCTACACCCTCAGGGGCTCACGGCTGGTGAGTTCGGGACTATCCTACCTTCCAAGTCCCTCAATCCGCCTTCATCGAGGGTTGAGGGCCTTTCTTTTCCTCCTGTCCCTTATTTGCCTTTTGTTTTCCATTTCTTCTTCTATTACACAAGTTAGTAGTTAGTTTTAGTTATAGTTCAGTTTTCATTATCATCTTCACGATCACCCAAACCATTAGAGGCCGATAACCTAGATGTTAGGCCCCTATAACAATTATCATAATCATCATCAATATACGGGAATACAAGTAGTTAAAAAAAAGAATATTTTATATATATAATTCTTCGACACGTGTGTATGTGACTAAACTCCTCCTAAACGACTGGACCGAATTTGATGAAATTTTGTATGTATGTTAGGGTGGGTCCATGTATGGTTTAGATTCACAATTTGACCAGGTAGCCAGAATTTTAGAATTTTAGAACTACAATATACAGTCATAAACAGTCGTCATGGAAACCGGTTGGCTTAGTGAAAAGTGATGCTTTTGAACTGTTTGTCTCTGCACGTAGAGCCACCTGGTCGCAACCTGTGCAACTACTGCTATAACATACAGTACACTCCGCCCGTGGCGGAATGTTGTGTTTTATACCAAAGGTATCGGTGATGTCGAATTCTACTGTTTGTCTCTGCACGTTAGAGCGTTTCAAAGTCCCGTATGCGTTCATATACCATTCATCCGATTGCGATGAAACTTGAGTGAGATGTTGTGTACACTCCAGGGAAGGGTTCAGGCTACTAAATTCATTTGAAAATAGGTAGCGCACGAGTAGATTCAACAAATGAGCGACGACGCGCGAAGCGTTTCAACAAGGTCCCGTATGCGTTCAAATACAATTCGTCTGATAGCGATGAAACTCGGGGGAGATGTTGTGTACACTCCAGGGGAGGCTTCTGGATTAGTAAATCCATTTTACAATAGGTAGCGCACAATTAGATTCAACAAATAAGCGACGACGCGCGAACGTTTAAACCAAGTCCCGTATGCGTTCATATACCATTCACCGATTGCAATGAAACTTGGGTGATATGTTGTGTACACTTATGCGAGGGTTTCTAACTTAGTAAATCCATTTCACAGGAGGTTGCGCACGAGTATATTCAACAAATGAGCGACGACGCGCGAAGCGTTTCAACAATGTACCGTATGCGTGCATATACCATTTATCCGATTGCGATGAAGCTTTGGTGAATTGTTGTGTACACTTCAGTAAAGGTTTCTGGCTTAGTAAATTCATTTTACAACAGGTAGCGCACGAGTGCACGAGAAGATTCAACAAAGGAGCGATGGCGCGCGAATCGTTTTAAAAAAGTCCTGTATGCTTTCATATACCATTTATCCGATTACGATGAAACTTTGGTGAATTGTTGTGTACACTCCAGGAAAGGTTTCTGGCTTAGTAAATCTATTTTTAATAAGTAGCGCACGAGTAGATTCAACAAATGAGCGACAGCTCGCGAATCGTTTCCACAATGTCCCGTATGCGGTCATATATCATTCATCCGATTGCGATGGAACCTTGGTGAATCATTGAATACACTCCTGAGAAGGTTTCAGGCTTAGTAAATCTATTTTACAATACGTAGATTCAACAAATGAGTGACGGCACGCGAATCGTTTAATGATGATGATGATGATAATTGTTGTTTTAAGGGGCCTAACATCTAGGTTATCGGCCCCTAATGATCTGGGTGATAGCGAAAATTATAATGAAATGGAAACTAGAACGAAAATTAAGTGAGACGGACAATACTTACAAAAAGGAACTCAGATTGAAACAACTCACAAAATGTTCTTACAAAAGGGAATTTAGAACGAAAAGATTCACAAAAAGAACAGATTGAAAAACACCCACAAAATGTAGGCTAGGTTCAAAATACGTACAAAATGCAATGTAGCGTCGAAATACTTACAAAATGCAATTGAAATTCAAAATACTTACAAAATGCAAATGAGATCGAAGATACGTACAAAATGCAATTGAGGTTCAAAATACTTACAAAATGTAATTGAAATTGAAAATACACAATGCAATTCAGATTGAAATAGGCCCTATCCCAGTTCCAATTCAAATTATTCACAAAGTGCAATTGAAATTCAAAATACTTACAAAATGCAATTGAAATTGAAAATGCTTACAAAATGTACGGTAGATTCAAAGGACTCATGTGGATTGACAATACTTACAAAAAGCAATTTAGATTGAAAATACCTGACAAAATGTAATTTAGATTCAAAAGACCCGCAAAATGCAATTGAGAATCAAAATATGTGCAAAATGCCCACCAAACAAAATGCAATTTAGATTCAAAAAGCGTGCGAAATGCGGTTTTGGTTGAAAATACAAAATGCAATTGAAATTAAAAATACTCACAAAGGTCCCTCCGCCATATTGAAAGAATTACTAAAAAGCAATTTAGATTGTCAATCTTTACAAAATGCAATTGAGTTTGAAAACAATCGTGAGATGTAATTTAGATCGAAAAAATATACAAAAAGCAACGTAGATTAAAAATGCCTTTAAAAAATCGCTAGAAGGGAATTTAGATACACGGTGAACCAAGTAACAAAAATAATGCGGGAATCTTAAAGAGAAAAGTAAATAAAATGAAATGAAAAGAGGAGAGGAGAGGAGAGGAGATGAGAGGGGAGAGAGGGGAAGGTCCGCCCCGAAGGTTAGGGACAAAGGGGAAAACGGACCCAGCTCAGGAATCCCTCGGGGTCGCCAACTCCCGAACTCACCAGCCGTGAGCCCCTGAGGGTGTAGCATTATCTACGGTGCACCAGAAGTGGTGGGGCTACATACACCCTGCCTCCTTAAGGGCCTTGAGCACAAAGCAGGAGGTAAAAGGAAAAGAAAAAGAAGGCTGACCCCTCACAGAAGGAGGGTATCAGGAAAGATGAGAGAAGGGCCAAAGAAGGCGGGAAAGTGAAAGACTCCCTAGGCCTCGGATAACCTAATACCGTCGGGGTCGGAAGAGAACAAGAGGTGACTAAGGGAGGTCGACAGAAAGGAAGACGGAGAGGAGCCCGGCACAAGTAAGTGGAAGCAATGCCGGACTCAGCTGGGGTCCCGTGGTCGCCAACCCACGCTCCACTAGATGTGAGCCCCTGGGGGATTTAAGGATGGTTTCTGACTTAATAAATCCATTTGAAATAGGTAGCGCACGAGCAGATTCAACAAATGAGCGACGGCACGCGAATCGTTTCAACAAAGTACTGTATGCGTTCATATAGGCCTACCATTCATCCGATTGCGATGAAACGTTAGTGAATTGTTGTGTAACACTCCAGGAAAGGTTTCTGGCTTAGTAAATCCATTTCTAATAGGTAGCGCACGAGTAGATTCAACAAATGGGCGATGGCGCGCGATTCGTTTCAACGAAGTCCCGTATGCGTTCATATACCATGCATCCGATTGCGGTGAAACTTTGGTGAGTTGTTGTGCACGCTCCCACGAATGTTTCTAGATTAGTAAATTCATTTAACAATAGTTTAGAGGCAGTTAACGGAAATTGAAAAAAAATATTGTGTATCCAAAAGCACTTCAAGAAACAAAATTACAATGCCAACACTTACTTTGATTGGTATTGCAACGCATGCCGGGTACAGCTTTTATATATATATATATATATATAAAGCCACATGTACACATCATAATGAGAATCAAAATTCTAATGGCATTCCCGAACACGTAGAAAGCTGAAATTTGCCATGATGGTGGAAGGTAGGTAGCAACCGAAGGGAAAAATCCGAAATGTCAAAATGTTGCATTTGGGAATATATTATGGGGGGGGGGGGGGGTGTCCATTTCGTGTGATAAGGGGACAAACACACATCATTATTGCCTTAATGCAGGCTGTACCGAGTGGCACCGGTGCCTTTCCCCTCCCTCCTCTCTTTCCACCCCGTGTAGTGGCGGTAGCACAGTCAGACTTGAATGATGAGTAATGGATCGCTAACCTCGCTTTCATGAAAGACATCACGGGGTTTTTAAATGATTTAAATATCTCGATGCAAGGAAAAAATAAATTTATCAGTACTTTGAGTGACCATATTGAATGTTTCAAATTGCAGCTTGTGCTTTTAAAAAGTCAGCTTAAAGAAGAAATTTGGGACAATTTTCCCTCTCTAAAATCCTTGAATATAAGTAGCCTACTTATGAACACATCAGTGGGTACACAAAAGCGTTACAGTCATTGCATAAAGAATTTGAAGATGGGTTTGAAGAAATAAAACAAGTAAAACCGGCACTCGATAGTTGATAGTTTTTATGACGCCTTTTTCGGTGCGACCATAGGATGCCCGATGAAGTCTCCAAATCGAGCTGATAAAACTACAGTGCGATCAATTTTGACAGACCGCTATCACCATTACAATGGTGATTGATTTCATTTTATAAAGGCGTTGAGGAACAAGAATTCCCGAGGATTCATGTCCTTGCCCTGAAATTTGTTGCTATGCACGGAACAACGTTCGATTGTGAACAAATGTTTTTAATTGTGAATATTAACAAAACAAAAACAAGGTCAAGTTTGTCTGATGCTTCCTTGGAAGCTACACTTCGGATTGCAACTGCCAAAACGATTGTTCCAAATATCGGTAAATTAGTGGCTTCAAAGCTATGCCAAAGATAAAGAAATAATGTTGAAAATTAGTGCAAAATCGGGAGCGCAAGAAAACTACTATTTCTGTTTACACAAAATTGGCATTATTATTATTATTATTATTATTATTATTATTATTATTATTGTTATTATTTGTTTTCATATCGGCACGCCGCCTGACGCGCGCTGATTTGCCCAGCCCCATTCACCAAACAACAACACCCCTCTCGCCTTGCTAAGCGCTGCCACACGTTCCTCTCCTATGGCAGAGCACCGGCGCTTTTGCCGGTGCCAGCCGGTGCTCACGAAGCACCTGAGTTGGCGTGGCCTGCCTTAATGCTTACTGTATTGGATTTTTGTTTTTTCGTGTACGATTGTGTTTCAGTATTGATTTCATCTGAAGAAGGAGAGTTTTGGTAAATATAGCTTCAGAGTTGATTTGTTACTAATCGTCTAATTTTTGTTGAAACATTTCGTAATCACATAGATCCTGGTTCTCCCCCAAGGGCTCACATCTAGTGAGACGTGGGTTGGCGACCACGGGACCCCAGCTGAGTCTGGCATTTCTTCCTCTTACTTGTGCCGGGCTTCTTTCCTGTCGACCTCCTTTGGTCAACTCTTGTTCTTTTCCTACCCCGACGGTATTAGGGTATCCGAGGCCTAGGGAGTCTTTGATTTTCCCGCCTGAATTGGCCCTTGTGTCATCTTTCCTGATCCCTCATTCTTCGAGGGGTCCGACCTCTTGTTTCCATTTCAGTCTATTTCCTTTCCTCTTTAAGTTTCCCGCACTGTTTTAGCCTATTTTCATGTTATGAAAAAATGGGCTTACTGTATGATGAGGATGATGATAATTGTTGTTTTAAGGCGCCTAACATCGAGGTTATCGGCCCCTAATGATCTGGGTGATAGCGAAAATGATAATGAAATGGAAACCAGAACAAAATTATCTGAGACGGAAAATACGTACAAAAAGGAACTCACAATATGGTCTTACAAAAGGGAATTTAGAACGAAAAAAGTCACAAAAAGAATACATGGAAAAATACCCACAAAACGTAGGCTAGATTCAAAATACGTACAAAATGCAATGTAGCGTCGAAATACTTACAAAATGCAACTGAAATTCAAAATACTTACAAAATGCAAATGAGATGGAAAATACGTACAAAATGCAATTGAGGTTCAAAATACTTACAAAATGCAATTGAAATTGAAAATACACAATGCAATTCAGATTGAAATATCCCAGTTCCAATCCAAATTATTCACAAAGTGCAATTGAAATTCAAAATACTTACAAACTGCAATTGAAATTGAAAATGCTTACAAAATGTGCGGTGATTCTAACGACTCATGTGGATTGACAATACTTACAAAATGCAATTTAGATTGAAAATACTTGACAAAATGTAATTTAGATTCAAAATACCCACAAAATGCAATTGAGAATCAAAATATGTTACTGTATGAGATCACCTTTTGTCCGTGTGTGTGTTTCCATTAGTAACTAGTGGGGTATAACTACATGCACCTAACAATCTACCATCATGGATGTCGCCAAAATTTCACATTAAGATACATCTCTATCTTCTTTACTCCCAGTGATTGTTCTGATTCAAGCATACTTAGAATATTGTGATTCAAGCTATCAGTGGGTCTGTAAGTTTTAACTTGGTTACACATTGATTTATGATTTTCTAGCGTAGTTTTATTCTTTCTTTTCTTTTTCTTAACTTGATACATTTAGCTTTCTGAGGCATCAGGATTGAATAGTTTTATTTATAAGCACGTGTAGACTATATTTCACTTTCACGCCCCTTGGTGTAGGTGGTTAATTTTTCTCTCCTTTTTATTTTCTTAAGTGATACCCTCATATTTTTGAGAAGTCAGGACTAAAAGATTACACATTAACTCACTTAAGGCGTTAGTTATTTATTCTATTTCTATTTTTTAAACCGATACCCTTTCCTCTGAGTGGTCAAACTTGGAGTTGGACAGAGCAATATTTCATTATGTCAATTTATTGCAAATGTCAAAGTGTAGGCTACTTTATGACACTGTCGGCCCACAGCCGGAGCCGCCTACGTCAGCGTTCGCGGGGACGGGAACTGTCTGTACAGGGACATCGGTCTGAAACTCGTCGGGGACTCGGAGAGATGGTCAGTTGTCAAACAAGACGTCATCATCTACGTGGTTGGCAATTGGCTGTGGTTCGAAGATCAGGCAGATTACCAAACTGCCGAGGAGTACGAAACCGCAATATCTGGTGAGGGTATGTACGGGGGTATTATAGAGGCGTCGGCAGCTTCGGAGCACTATCACCGCTCCGTTCTGATTGTGGAGATGGTGTACCAATATGCCCACCTGGAGTGACCTGGTGATGACCCCATAGTCCTACGCTACAGCGCTGCGGGGCCTCACTACGACCTCAGGGCATGGGAATCGGACACATTGTGGAGGGATGGGATGAGGAAGGAATGGAAGGGAGAAAAAGGAAAGAAGAATGTCAGCTAAAAGAACTAGAGCATGAAACATATCAGACCACCCACACTGAGGCTGCAAAACACACGAGAGGTCGACCTAAAGTCCCAAAAGTTTGTAGGCCAAACATTTCTACTAAGACAAGACAAGAACAACTAAAATACTCTGCAAACAAATTTAAAACGCTTCATCCACAATCTTCAAAGCAATATAACCATCGTTTTGAAGATAACCATTCGGGTGCAATGAAAGAAGCGTCGAAACGTTTTATAGAGAGTAATCCAGCTGCCAGTAAAGTAGCCTCGAAGCGGTATACAGACACCAACCCAGAGGCAAGTCGTGAAAGTGTACAGAACTATCTTAATCGTAACATGGATAATGTTATAATGTTCCGACACCTTCCGACCATACTGAGAAAATGTGGCAACCTTGGCCAGTGTGCAGGGGATACTCTCAACAAAATAGCTCCTTCTCGGCTTAAACAACAGTCGTTATTTAATGAATATACTGCTGTCCTCACTGTCGGGCCAGGCTATTTGAGGAGGTGAGGGGAAGCGTAAAGTGGTGTTGTGGGCAAGGATTACACAACATCCTGGACTTGCTAGCTCTAGAAAATACTTTCAATGAGACTCTAGACTTTCGCAGACGCCCAAGAATGTGTAACGAGCTATATGCATTCAGTGCTCTTGCAATAGGCTACCTCAGGGCTGGCA
This sequence comes from Meconema thalassinum, assembly GCA_946902985.2. Lineage (NCBI taxonomy): Eukaryota > Metazoa > Arthropoda > Insecta > Orthoptera > Tettigoniidae > Meconema > Meconema thalassinum. The sequence goes on from OX336392.1 coordinate 357,778,266, forward strand.
ACACCCTGGCTCTGGCAGTACCTTTGTCAAGATCCTGGGGGAAAATGTACCACCGCGTGTTTGACTTCTCTTACAGAGGGCCTCACACGAATAACAGTGCACCATACATCGATGATGGAGAGGCCAGGAATGCTTGGGCGACTCGTGAAGACCTGAACTCCTCGGTCGTGGAATCGCAAACTTGCTGTATGACGTCAATTCTTACATCGGTCTATTTAAGCGCTTGAGCGAAGAGCCGTCAGACAATGCTCACCTGGTGTTTGAAAATACTACAAGACGCTCACATGGACCTAATTTAGACGATCGTCCTGTAGTGGTAGAAGTAGCTGGCGTCCTCAGCACTGACTCTGAAAGGTATCATCCCAGAAAGATAGCTATCTGGAAGGTGGGAGAGGGTAAACCTCATACAGTAGATGTATTCCACCCCCTGTATGAGACTTTCCAATATATTCTACTTTATCCCCAAGGGACACCAGTTTGGCACATTGGCAGGGTTGACAACAACGGTGCCAAATTGACGCAACTCAATTACATTAGGTGTCTGTTGTCTCAACCCCGGTTGAGCAGTTTGACAGGCTGTCAGAATCCTAGCTGGTGGATATGTTTGCCAGGATTGAAGAGGAGCGTCTCCGCTTTAATTGCCACTTTATTTATCAAAGAGTCTGGGGGGAGGAAGCCGTCACGAATTGCACAAGATGGTGATGATGTGCCTCCAAACGAGTGTCGTCAGGGTGCCTCAGACATTAGGCAGGACAAGACGGTAGCCTGCAGGGTGAGGGGGAAGACCTCCCCGAGCCTTGCACTTTTACGGCCGTCCACGATACATGGGGGTCAAATATCTCAATGCCATGGCTCTCGTCACGAGACTTCGCGGGCCGACATACTTCCTTACAATACCACGAATGCCCAGTGGAATGATATTAAAAGTTCTAAGCGACCTGGAACAAAAAATCAACCAGACGTGTGCGCCCGAGTGTTTCACTGCAAACTTTTGGAATTACCGTACTAAGAGATTTGAGAAGTGGGGCGTTTTTTGATAAGCCATCCTATATTATTAGGATGATAGAGTTACAAAAGAGATGATTACCTCACGCCCACATATGCTTTAGGATAGCTGATGGGGGGAAAAGCACCAGTGCCGGCTCAAGAGATAGACAAGAGGCTGGAGGCAGGTTGCGGAGTAGGTTCTGGCCAGCATGACCCACGGCCCTTGTGGCCTAGCCAATCGCACAAACCTCACTTGCTGGGACGAAACACTTAATCGCCTTTCCTAAGCAAACCACTGAAGTGACAGACATTGATGGCAATTGCTTTCCCCACTACAAGACAGATCATCACATAGGCCTACACCCCCCAGGGGCTCACATCTTGTGGGACGTGGGTTGGCGACCACGGGACCCCAAGTCCGGCATTGCTTGTGCCGGGCTCCTCTCCGTCTTCTTTCCTGACGACCTCTCTTGGTCAACTCTTGTTCTCTTCCGACCACGACGGTATTAGGATATCCGAGAACTAGGGAGTCTTTCACTTTCCAGCCTTTATTGGCCCTTTCTTCATTTTTCAAGATACCCCCATTCTTCGAGGGGTCAGCCTACTGTACTTGTCTTCTGCACAAGGTCCTCAAGGAGGCAAGATGAATGTAGCCCCACCACTTCTGGTGCACCCTGGATAGTGCTACACCCTCAAAGGCTCACGGCTGGTGAGTTTGGGAGTTGGCGATCCGGAGGGATTCCTGAGCTGGGTCCGTTTTGCCCGGGCCCTCTCCTCTTTCCCTTTCCTATCTGCCTTTTATGGCTCTCCTTCCTACATTCTTTGAGGGTTGAGGAGATTTCTTTTCTGCCTGTCCTTTATTTGCCTTATCCTTTATTTGTTTACCATTTCTTCTTCTATTATGTAAGACTGTAGTTAGTGTTAGTTATAGCTTTCATTCTGATCTCATCTTTCATTATCACCCAAACCATTAGGGGCCGATAACCTTGATGGTAGGCCCCTTAATACAAAAATTATCATCCCCACAATCATATCGGGGCCGATAAGTGGAAATAAATGACACATGGGTGGTACCATATAACGCTGCTTTACTCGTGAAATATGAGTGCCACATAAATCTGGAAGTGTCATCAAGCCAAAGGATAGTAATGTACGTATTTAAGTACATAACTAAGGGCAGTCCCCTCACCAGTGCCGCCGTTGTTAATGATGCTATATTAACAACGAAGTAGAGGAGTAGCCTATGTAACCAAGCTTTACATTGGGTCCTGCGACGCTGCTTGGCGCAATATTGAGTTTACTTTCACTGAGAGTGAGCCGTGTGTCATATGTCTGCCAATTCATCTGGAGGGTAAACAAGCGGTTTATTTGTCGCCAGGGGAACAAATACAAGCAGCTCATCGAAGCTCATCTCGGCTGATAATATACTTCACGAGGCCTAAACACAAGAATTTGATAATAGTACGTACACCCAATTTTACTGAAATTACATAATTCATACAACTAGAACCAAAAGCACAGTCATGCCTGTAGTTGAATACCCAGATGGCAAGCACTTTATCACACGAAGACAACGAGGGAAGTGTGTTGCCAGAATGTTCTCCCTGAGACTGCTCATCAACGAGTTTCCTTCTCGTGGCTATCAAGATCTGATTGCACGAGGCGGGGAAGGGTGCACTTCACTTGTAGAGGCGGCTCGAGCTCTTGGCCTTCTGGATGACAAGCAGGAATACAGATATGCCCTTGCAGAAAACTCTGTATTTATGTTCAGGAAGTCCCTCTGATCGTTCTTTGTAATGCTCTGCACCACTGGAGCCCCTGTAGCTTTATTGTGGGAGGAGTTCAAGGCCAGGTTGTCTGGGATCTACTGAAAAGATTTCAGGTGACGAGCAGAGAGCTTATAAACTTGCTCTCAAACATCGACCGTTGCCTCCGTCGCCATGGTTTCAGTCTATCAGAGCAAGACCTGTAGTGCAAGACAACTCAACAGAACTCAATGCAGTGAGGAACGTTTGCAATCCTTCGTCGACGAGTAGCTCCCCAAACTTTCTGAAGAACAAAGGGCTATATTTGATTAAATGAACACCCTTCACTACCGCCATTCATTTGTTTTCCAGTCAGCCATGTTCTTAGATGGACCTGGGGGATATGGGAAACCCCTCGTTTTGAAGCTGATTGCCGCCTACTTCAGGTCTAAAGGGAAAATAGTGCTGTGTGTAGCAATTCAGGGTTAGCTGCACTCGACTTTCAAGGAGGCTCTAGAGCGCACAATATGTTCCTGCTGCCTCTGGACGTGGGTGATGGCTCAGGTTACTGGTCCCTATCCAATGGTACTCAACGTGCAAACCTTGTCTGTGTGAGCTACCTCATCTTTGATGCCCCCCAGGGGCTCACATATAGTGGGGCGTGGGTTGGCGACCACGGGACCCCAGCTGAGTCCGGCATTGCTTCCACTTACTTGTGTCGGGCTCCTCTCCGTCTTCTTTCCTGTCGACCTCCCTTGGTCAACTCTTGTTCTCTTCCGACCCCGACGGTATTAGGTTATCCGAGGCCTAGGGAGTCTTTCACTTTCCCGCCTTAATTGGCCCTTGTCTCATCTTTCCTGATACCCTCCTTCCGTGAGGGGTCAGCCTTCTTTTCTTTTTTATTTTCCTCTTACCTCCTGCCTTGTGCTCCAAGCCCTTAAGGAGGCAGGGTGTATGTAGCCCCACCACTTCAGGTGCACCCTAGATAATGCTACACCCTCAGGGGCTCACGGCTGGTGAGTTCGGGAGTTAGCGACCCCGACGGATTCCTGAGCCTGGTCCGTTTTCTCCTTTTGTCCCTTACCTTTGGGGCGGACCTTCTCCTCTCTCCCCTCTCCTCTCCTCTCCACTCCTCTCCTCTCCTCTTTTCATTATATTTACTTTTCTCTTTAAGATTCCCGCACTGATTTTTGTTACTTGGTTCACCGTGTATCTAAATTCCCTTCTAGCGATTTTTAAGGCATTTTTAATCTACGTTGCTTTTTGTATGTTTTTTCGATCTAAATTATATCTCGCGATTGTTTTCAACCTCAATTGCATTTTGTAAAGATTGACAATCTAAATTGCTTTTTATGATGATGATGATAATTGTTGTTTTAAGGGGCCTAACATCTAGGCTATCGGCCCCTAATGGTTTCGGTGATCGTGAAGATGAAAATGAAATGTAAACTTAAAAATAAACCAAACTACCAACCTACATATTAGAAGAAGAAATGGAAAACTAAAGGAGAATAAGGCAAATAAAGGACAGGAGGAAAATAAATGCCCTCAACCCTCGAAGAAGGCGGATTGAGGGACTTGGAAGGAAGGAGAGCCATGAAAGGCAGATAGGAAAGTGAAAGAGGAGAGGGTCCGCCCCGAAGGTAAGGGACAAAAGGGGAAAATGGACCCAGCTCAGGAATCCCTCGGGGTCGCCAACTCCCGAACTCACCAGCCGTGAGCCCCTGAGGGTGTAGCATTATCTAGGGTGCACCAAAAGTGGTGGGGCTACATACACCCGGCATCCTTGAGGGCCTTGAGCAGAAGGCAGGAGATAACATGAAAACAAAAAGAAGGCTGACCCCTCGCAAAAGGAGGGAATCAGAAAAGATGAGACAAGGGCCAATTAAGGCGGGAAGGGAAGAGACTTCCTAGGCCTCGGATACCCTAATACCGTCGGGGTCGGAAGAGAACAAGAGTTGACCAAGTGAGGTCGACAGGAAAGAAGACGGAGAGGAGCCCGGCACAAGTAAGTGGAATCAATGCCGGACTCAGCTGGGGCCCCGTGGTCGCCAACCCACGCCCACTAGAAGTGAGCCCCTGGGGGAAAATTGCTTTTTAGTAAGTCTCTCAATATGGCGGAGCGACCTCTGTGAGTATTTTGAATTTCAATTGCATTTTGTAAGTATTTTCAACCAAAACCGCATTTCGCACGAATTTTGAATCTAAATTGCATTCTGATTGGCGGGCATTTTGCACATATTTTGATTCTCAATTGCATTTTGTGGGTATTTTGAATCTAAATTACATTTTGTCAAGTATCTTCAATCTATATTGCATTTTGTAAGTATTGTCAATCCACATGAGTCGTTTGAATCTACCGTACATTTTGTAAACATTTTCAATTTCAATTGCATTTTGTAAGTATTTTGAATTCCAATTGCATTTTGTACGTATTTTCGATCTCATTTGCATTTGGTAAGTATTTTGAATTTCAGTTGCATTTTGTAAGTATTTTGAATTTCAGTTGCATTTTGTAAGTATTTCGACGCTACATTGCATTTTGTACGTATTTTGAATCTCGCCTACGTCTTGTGGGTCTTTTTTTTTTCAATCTATTCTTTTTGTGCAACTTTTCGTTCTAAATTCCCTTTTGTAAGACCATATTGTGAGTTGTTTCCATCTGAGTTCCTTTTTGTACGTATTTCCGTCTCAGATAATTTTGTTCTGGTTTCCATTTCATTATCATTTTCGCTATCACCCAGATCATTAGAGGCCGATAACCTCGATGTTAGGCCCCTTAAAACAACAATTATCATCTTCGTCATCATCTTTGATGAAGTGTCAATGGCAAACAGGTTTATTATCGAAATCGTTTGCCATTTTGAGGAAAGGCTGTCCTCTTTTCTGGAGATTTCAGGCAGTGCGCTCCGGTCGTCACCGATGCAAAGGCTCCATCTGGTGTAATCTCTCTCTCTTCGATGTTCTAAACAGTGGGGTAGTTTAAAACAAATTAAGCTATCAAAGTCTCAGAGGACGGAGGGGGAAGAGATATAGGCCTACAGTAGATTCCTCCTCAACGTTGGCAATGGCAATGGACAATATTGTACTCGGTGAAGGTAGGGAGAGGCAGAACTTGGTACCACTGCGCGGAGTGCCTACGGTAGATTCATTGGAAGAATTTATAGCCAGACTCCTGTGCTAAGCGGGTTATTCTCTGCACAATAAACGCTAATGTAACAGAGATTAACACATTGGTTCTGGAGTCTATGGAAAGTGATCTTCACCATATGTACAGTGTGGACTGAGTAGATGCCGAAGAGGATGCAACAGAAAAACTAGTTGACCTCGAAGTTCTCCACCAGGCTCATGGCAAGGGATTGCCCAACCATGACCTACCCAACAAAATAGGCGTTGTATGTATGGTGATTTGGAACCTTAATTTTACCGACAAAATTGTCAACGGTACCAAAGTGATTGTAAACTCAGTCTCTCCCAGATTAATCACTGTTATGGGGCCCTGTGAGAAGGAAGTGTTCGCTATTCCTCGCATAATATTACGACTTCCTCTGCATAACACCATACATATGTGCAGGCAACAATTCCTCCTAGCAGTGTGCTATGCCATGTCGATTCACAAGAGCCAGGGACAGACAATCGATAGTGTGGGCGTCGATCTACGGACAGACGTTTTCAGTCACGGCCAATTGTACGTAGCCCTCAGTCGCGTCAGGTGCCCAGCCCACATCACGGTGCTGGTCCCTGCGATTTGAGATTATTATGAAGCTAATGATGTACTATTACAGTAGTTAACATTTCTTTCGATTCGTTATTTCAATACATTGCCGAAAATGATGAGGGAATGGGGATACCTATAAAAGCCATTCTCTATGTATAAAGTCTCAAATACACATCATAATAATGCGAAACAAAAGTTAAATAATATATCCTAAACATTTGGTAACTTGGTAGCATTCAGGTAGCAACCAAGTGATAAAAGGCTACAAGCCTGGAAGAGATGGCACTCCAACAAGACCGAGGAGAGGTGGGAAGATTTCAGGGAAGTAAGGAAGAGAACTGCTAAGATCATAAGATCAGAGAAGAGGAACTACGACAGAAGTAGGGTGGAAAAGTTAGAAGATTTTCGAAAAAACAACACGCGAGAGTTTTACAGAACCTTCAAAGAGGAACTACAGGGATATCAGTCACAAAGTCTGTGCTTCAAACAGATAGATGGTAGCATAGCGACGAACGACAAGGAAAACTGTCAACTTTTGGCCGACTATTTCAAAGTGCTGCTGAACTGTGAAGAACCTGTGGAAAGATTGAATACTCAGAATCCTTCCTATGAGAACCCTGATTCCAACCCACCAAGTTTAGATGAGGTAAAGCGCATAATAAACGAGCTTAAAAACAACAAAGCACCAGGCGAAGATGGCATCGCTGCAGAAATGTGGAAGTTCGGAGGAGAAATGGCAGCAGAAAAAATACACGGCATCATAGAAGAAATCTGGAAAACTGAAATGATCCCAAAAGACTGGAAATGTGCCCTTATACACCCACTTCACAAGAAAGGTCATCGGGCGAACATCGACAACTACAGAGGAATCTCTCTACTTCCAGTCGCATACGAGATACTCTCCAACGTACTGCTGAACAGAGTTGAAAAACAACCAGACCACCTCATAGGTGAATACCAAGCTGGCTTTAGAAAGGGGAGATCGTGCGCAGAACAAATATTCAACCTCAAGAGCATCCTCAGATCAAGAGCTTTGAGAAGCCAGAACACTGTAGTAATATTCGTTGACTTCGAGAAGGCGTACGACTCAATTGACAGGCAGACTTTATTTAACACCCTAGAGGAGTTCGGAATTGACAGGAAGACGAGAGAAATAATCAAACAAACTCTAACGGATACCATGACAAAAGTGAAGTTCTTCGGAGAAATCTCTGTTCCTTTTGAAATAAAAACAGGGGTCAGACAAGGAGATGGCTTATCACCTATCCTCTTCAACATTGTTCTGGAGAAAATCATGAGAACCTGGGAGGAAGCTTTGGACATGAAAGGAGTAAGGGGGATAGGCTACATCTGGGAAGGAAAGGACAGAACCTGGAAATTAAATGTTTGGCTTTTGCTGATGATCTTGCCCCTCTTAGCCCAAAGCCGAGATGATGCCCAAAAATGCTGGATACTCTGCACGAAATCGCTGAGAAAACGGGTCTTAAAGTCTCCTATGAAAAGACAGAATACATGGAATACAGACACCTTGGAGAGAGACACATAAAAGTGAAACATGGGACTGTCAAAAGAACTGAGAAGTTTAAATATCTAGGTGAATGGATAGAACCCAATGGACAAATAGGGCAAGAGCTAGAAAATTGGATTTGGCTTATAGGTTAACCCAAAACAGATACAACAAACGAGCAATATCCTACAAGGCAAACTATAGCACAGTAGTAAAGCCAGAGGGTCTGTACGCCTCGGAGTGCTTGACACTGAATAAAAAAGGGGAGCTTCAGGAACTGGAAAAAAGGAGAGGAAAATTTTGCGGAAAATTTTAGGACCACAGAAAACTGCTGACGGGACATGGAAGAACAGAAAGAATGATGACCTCTATAAACACACTGAAAAAATTACTGTCACAATGCGGAAGCGAAGGTTGAAATTCTACGGACATTTGGTGAGAATGGACGAGAACCGACTGACTAAGAGGATATTGTATATTACAGAGCTGAAGGTTGATGATGATGATGATGATAATTGTTGTTTTAAGGTGCCTAACATCTAGGTTATCGGCCCCTGATGGTTTGGGTGATCGTGAAGATGAAAATGAAAAGCGAACTTAAAACTAACTACTAACCTACATACTAGAAGAAGAAATGGAAAACTAAAGGAGAAGAAGGCAAATAAAGGACAGGAGGAAAATAAACGCCCTCAACCCTCGAAGAAGGCGGATTGAGGGACTTGGAAGGAAGGAGAGCCATGAAAGGCAGATAGGAAAGCGAAAGAGGAGAGGGTCCGCCCCAAAGGTAAGGGACAAAAGGGGAAAAACGGACCCAGCTCAGGAACCCCTCGGGGTCGCCAACTCCCGAACTCACCAGCCGTGAGCCCCTGAGGGCGTAGCATTATCTATGGTGCACCAAAGTGGTGGGGCTACATACACCCGGCCTCCTTGAGGGCCTTAAGCAGAAGGCAGGAGATAACATGAAAAGAAAAAGGATGCTGACCCCTCGCAGAAGGAGGTAATCAGAAAAGATTGACAAGGGCCAATTAAGGCGGGAAAGGAAAAGACTCCCTAGGCCTCGGATACCCTAATACCGTCGGGGTCGGAAGAGAACAAGAGTTGACCAAGTGAGGTCGACAGCAGAGCTGAAGGCTACAACTAAGTGGGTAGAAGAGGTTAAAAGAGACGCCAAGGAAAGTGGACTCACAGTGGACGTGATCCACAACAGAAAAGAGTTTAGAAACCGAATTGACAACATCAAGATGTTCGAGGAGAAAACACCTAAAATTAGAGCCAAACTTGTAATATCCGAGGAGGAGCGAAAGATCAGAAGTGAACGAATGAAGAGGTTTTGGGAAGAGAAGAGGAGATTAACCAGAAAGCCTTAGGTTCCATGCGGCCCACAGGCGGCCAAATTCGGAAGAAGAAAAATATTATAATAAAATAGGTATTTTTACCTAAAGTCAATATTTAGTACATTGAAACCGGGCCGGTTCCGGGCACATTGTGACCTTCTTCAGCGTGGTGTAGGACGAGTAACTGTGTAGTGCCGTACCAAAAGTTCACAGAGTAAAATTACAAAAAAACAGATCTGTTACAATTCTGTTAATAAAGCATTACAAAAATGTCTTGAAAAACAGCGTAGAAATGAGTGTGAAAATATGTACTGTATGTTGAATAAGTTAGGTTATAAAAATGATGATGTGTAGACCCTATTTGCTAGATATTGTAGAGAAAAACTTTGGAATATGTGTGGCGAATTTATTATGAAATTTTGAGAAATATATCAGTTGTGTAGTTGCCAAAAATTCATAACTAAAAACTAGATAGTTCATCTATACACCATCATGATCATCATCATTTATTGTTCTTAGCAGGCCATTTAGGCCCATGATAGAAAGCAAAGAAACATAACACACACATCAAATATACAACATTGCAATTATTCCATTGTCGTCAACTATTTGATCAGTCCGATATTTTCCTTTACCTTTTTTTTTATCTCGTAATTTAAGACTGGTAGGTTACCAGCCTTCCGAGCCCAAGCTCAGTGATGGGGCTGCCATCTAAGGTGCTGAGCTCCCCAGTTTGTTATCAAAGTGACCTTCTTCTAGGCGAGTTGCCTTCACCACGGCTCATAGAGTCCCTCCTACCCTTACCCATACCTATTGGTCCTGGTCCTATGCCGTTGTCCATCTGTTGGATCATCCGCCTTTAGGATTCCATCTACAATAATTTCTAAAGAGTAATATGACTGACACACTCACTCAATTACGTAAATATTTACCAACTTCAAAATGAGCAACAACTTATTATTGAGCTATTTCTTAGACCCTTTAGGCTCTAAACGACGAGAAAATTTCCAAAATGTAAAAATTTCAATAATTACCCCATACAAATTCAAAATAGAGGATGCAACTTGAACGTTTGTGCCTACCTTCTTTGTAGGTCAATTGCGGACCATGCTCAAAAGATTGCTAAGATTCAAAAGAGAATTACTACATCGGACGAATCATACATTTCGCGGGTAAGAGTGACGTTACAAAATTATAACAGGGCGATGACCCAGGCCATCTAAGAAAATAAATTATTATACGGTATATAGAGAGAACTGAAGACTAAAAAGAAGAGTCTCGTAACTATAATAATCCAAACTCGAACGATGCATTTCAAGATAAATAAATAATGCATTCCATTTATTCATGTGGACATAACGTTAGAAATTCACTTATAGATCGTCGAAAAAAATCGAAAAATGAGGCACAAACTAAATATAAGAGACCTTACCTACTGAAAGCGTTATCTATAACTAACTAAACCTAAAATTACGTTCGGTTCGTCAGCGAACTTCCACTTATTGCCTTCAATATTGCAATCAATTGAAAATCTGATGATGATTATGATAATTGTTGTTTTAAGGGGCCTAACATCTAGGTTATCGGCCCCTGATGGTTTGGGTGATCGTGAAGATGAAAATGAAAAGCGAACTTAAAACTAAAAATACATACTAACCTACATACTAGAAGAAGGAATGGAAAACTAGAGGAGAATAAGGCAAATAAAGGACAGGAGGAAAAGAAATGCCCTCAACCCTCGATGAAGGCGGATTGAGGGACTTGGAAGGAAGGGGAGCTGATGATGATGATGATAATTGTTGTTTTAAGGGGCCTAACATCGAGGTTATCGGCCCCTAATGAAATTAAATGGCGTGAAATGAAAGGATGTAGATAAAAAACAACTCACTGCCATGGATGAAGCGAAAATGGTGTTTATAAAACAGACAGTGAGCCCCAAAAATTATGCCTTATTTGAATAAAAAGAATAAAATGCGGATGGTAAAAAAAGGATAAAACAAATAAGGCATAGTGAACAATACAATACATAACACAATAAAAAAAACATAAAACAGATTTAACCAGAATTAACAGTCGTAACTACACATTGTAACGTGTTTTTCGAGGGGTTTTTATGCAACTGGCATAAGTCAGTAGGAAGCCATTCTATATTTATTTACGCGGCAAATTGTTCAGCCAAGAGAATTTTTTCATGTTAATTTATTATTATTATTAATTTATTATAATTATTATTAAGGTATTTTCGGAGCATTTTATAAAAATTATTAGCATTCAGATAGGTTTTCTATGTCTTAGAAAACAATATCAAGCAAATTATTACGAACGACGATATCATAGAAAATTATCTGATTACGGAATTTCACGGAGTTTTGTCAGTTAGGGTATTTGAGAGACATGACTCACTGGGAATTCAAATACAAGCTGATTCCTGTCGAGAAGCATGACGCAATCTTGGGTCGCATCGTCGAGAAAAGGCGAATTGTTGAAACGGAACTCTCGCGCGCCGAGTGTAATGAGGCAGAGGAGGGGAACTAGCGGCGTGCTCAACCAATCAGTGAGGACCATGCAAGCTGAAGCCGGCTGAAGAGTGGGGGAGCCAACGTGTGCATATATCGTTCGACGCGCCGTGAAACGTGGACTATCTGTGTAGAACTTGCCGAGAACGGTTGCAAGTGCGTGTCGCTCCGATGTTCAGTGGAGTTGAAGACTAACTTTTGCAAAACTTAACCAGTGCGGTTGTACGAGTGTTTGGGTCCGAGGTACGGACCATAGAATTATCTAATCTACCAGAATCTCATCATACATCGACGAAGATGACGACCTCCAGGTGACTGTGGGAAGCTCACAGCATCATCAAGTACGAGGGAAATGCTTCGGGCATTTCCAGTGGTAAGCGCTAATGACGCAGAAATACGCAATCTCTCATTTTTCTTTGTTTTATATTTCATAATTCAGTAACTTCATAGCTTGGAAATAAGAGTAAAATCAATTTATCAGACTCCGTTTTCACGTAATTTTCTATCGGTAATATTCAAATCACAACGCTCCAATTTAAATTTTAAACTTATTATTATTATTAATTTTGCTATACTTGTTTTATATAATAAATTCATTTCTTTTACAATGCAATCTTTGCTTTCAGTAGGTAGCATTAGATATAGACCAATTCCTTCTCCTGATACAATTGTTTGTTGGGTTAATGATCAAATCATACCACGATCTGAGTGAATAGATTCTTGACGGTGTTCTACCAGAGCTAGACGTTGTTAAATACAAATTTAGATTTCAGCATTGCATTGAGGTCTTGGCGCCCATTAAAACAACATAGCTTAGGCAAAGGTAAATAATTACATTTTCTCCCAACAGTGTGGGCTAGCGAAACTGCCACATTTGTACGCTCAACGTGGAGCAAAGTAAATACCGTTTCACTTGTCATCCCAGCCTAAGCCAGACTGCCACAACATTAAAACTTAAAAAAGTAACCACTCTCCCTCATGAACCGGATGACGAGGTCAGCTGACGGCCCGTCATCACGGGGAATAAGGGAGAGGGTATTAGGCAGTTTAAGAGACCCTCGCAGATCGGCCAGATCCACACACTCCAAGAGAAGGTGCGCCACGGTTAGGTGGGCGCCGCAAGTACACACAGGAGGATCTTCTCTCTTTAGCAAGTGGGAGTGCGTAGCAATCCCATGGCCGATCCGGAGTCGACAGAGTACCACAGCTTCTTACCGGAGAGATCGGAAGGAAGATTTCCACACCTTCGTTGTCTCCTTGATGCCTCTCAGTTTGTTGGGTGGAGGCGTGGCACGCCATGCCTCCTCCCAAGGCGACAGGATCGAATGCCGCAACTGAGAGCGCACATCACTAGCAGGCACTTTATACGGTAGCGAGGGCAGTGCGACTGCCTCTCTCGCCGCCTGATCAGCAAGCTCGTTTCCCGCAATACCCATGTGGCTAGGAAGCCACACAAATGTCACCCCGGTTCCAGCGTTACGCGAACTGACGAGCTGGTCGTGCACACGCTGGACCAACGGGTGCTTCCGGAAACACACATGGATCGCCTGCAGCGCACTCAGAGAGTCAGTACACACAAGAAAGTGCTGGTGATCGTCTGATAACGTGTACCGCAGAGCCTCTAAGATGGCATAGAGCTCCGCAGTGTACACGCTACAGGCCTCGGGAAGTGAAAAGAGAAACCGACGCTCCTCAACCACAAATGCACAGCCTACTTTCTCGTTTACCCTCGAACCGTCCGTGAATAGAAGCCCTGATCCCGAATACCAGCTCACCACGGACTGGAACAGCCTCCGATGGACGGAGGAGTCCGTGTCCGACTTGGGGCCGGTGTGCAGATCCAGGATGATATCAGGGCGAGAGACCATCCACGGAGGGGCCTTGCTAGGTACTCGGACGGTACAGGAGACAGAAGGAAATCGGAACTGACGGTATAAGTCATCCAAGCGAATCCCCGCCGGCCGAGTGGCTCAGGCGAGCGCATCATACAGCCAGCGATTCGGATTGGAAAACAAACATGGATAGCTTGGATGAAGTGGCATCTGTCGAATAGTTGCAGCATAGGTCAGCAGTACTTGTTGGCGCCTCAGGTGTAAAGGAGGTACGCCAGCCTCGGCGAGCAAGCTGACGACTGGGCTTGTCCGAATGCACCCGTCGCCAGCCTCGCACCGCCGTGGTGGACACTGTCCAGTTTAACAAGCACCGACTTACGGGCCGAACCATATGCTACACTGCCATAATCTAACCTAGATAAAATCAGTGCCTTATAAAAACGTAGGAGCACCGCGCGGTCCGCCCCCCATGATGTGCCGCTAAGAAACCGCAAAATGTTGAGTTTCTTAGCACATGCAGTTTTCAAACACCGCACGTGTGGTTCCCACGTCAATTTCTGATCGAAAAGGAGCCCAAGGAACCGGTACGCAACAACAACAGGCAAAGCTACATTGCCCAGATAAAGCTCAGGATCTGGATGGAGGGTGCGCTTTCGGCAGAAATGGACAACCGAGGACTTAGCGGTTGAGAATCGAAAGCCATGCTCCAGTGTCCAGCGTTCCACTCTCCGAATAGCTTGTTGTAACTGTCGTTCAGCGACCGCCATATTTTGCGCACTATAATGTAGAGCGAAGTCGTCTACATATAGCGACGGTACCACTGCTGGACCAGCAGCAGCGACTATACCGTTTATGGCAATCGCAAATAATGTTACGCTTAGCACCGATCCCTGTGGGACTTCGTTTTCCTGTATATGATATTGCGAATATGTCCCCCCTATTTGGACACGGAACAGGCGAAGGGACAGAAAATTCGCAATAAAAACCGGCAAGTTACCTCGGAATTTCCATTGATGCAGGGTAGAGAGGATGCCGTAACGCCAAGTGGTGTCATAGGCCTTCTCGTGGTCAAAGAAATCAGCGACTAGGTGCTGTCTCCGGCGAAAAGCGTCCTGTATGGCGGTCTCCAGGCGTACCAGATGGTCGTTGGTACACCGAGACGCCCTGAAACCAAACTGGTATTCAGACAGGAGTCCCCTTTTCTCCAGGACCCACACTAGGCGCCGATTGACCATCCTCTCAAAGAGCTTGCAGAGACCGATAGTGAGACAAATAGGTCTGTAACTCCCTGTCAATTTGGGATCCTTATCGGGCTTCAAGATAGGTATAATGATACCTTCCTGCCATTGCGCTGGAAACACACCTCCAACCAGATACGATTAAACACCCTGAGCAAATAACGAATGCTCTCATCGTTAAGGTGTTTAAGCATCTGGTTGTGAATATTATCCGGGCCAGGAGACGTGTCCCCGCAGAGCGCCAGCGCTCCGCGGAGTTCCCACTCCGTAAAGGGCACGTTGTACTCCTCCGAAGCGCGGGAAGCAAAACTAAGCTGGAAACGTTCCGCTTCGCGCCTCAGGGCCATGAAGGCATGGTCATAGTTATCGGAACCGGATATATCCGCAAAACACGAGGCGAGATGGTTTGCAACGCGATAAGGATTTGTAACCAGTAGAGGAGCAAGGAGGGTTCTGCTTCAAATACCGTTATTTATGCAAATGAGGGGGGCGTGGCAAGGTCAATGACCTTGAGGTAGGTCATGATCAATGACCTTGAGGTAGGTCATTGACCCCAAGGTCGCCGGGACCCCGGAAGGTAAACAAACCTTGGAGGGTCCAGGAACCGGTTTGAGGGGTGTGGGTGGAGGGGAGGGGTGGGGGAGGGGGGAGGGGGGGGGGAGGTGGAGGGAAGGGTGGGGTGGGGGACGAGGGGGGGAAGGATGGAAGAGGATCTGCACGAGACCCTCCTCGACCCAGTCTCTCTGTTGGACTGAGCGCCTTCTCTGATATTATCCTGGGCTATATAGCTTTGCCTTATGCCCGATGAGATCCGAGTGTTGCCGAAGGTTTCCGAATCCTTGGTTGTGAATGAATTGTCAGAGAATTGAACGGTCAACTGGTGTGTGTGTGTGACGTCACAGCAGATTACGGGATGTGAGGTAGGTCATGAACGGGAGTGTTTTGAATGGAAAACATGAATGGCGTTGGATGGAGGTGGTTTTTGAACCCTGACGTGGTAGGTTGGTTAGGTGTGAATGGGTCTGAGAGACAAACAAGATGGGGTTGAAAGCGCTCAATGGTAAACAAACATCAATGGTATCTGGAGTAGTGAATGGAATTGAGAGAGAGAGAGGGGGAATGAACTGGTTGTTGAATGTGCTCAATGGTAAACAAACGTCAATGAATCTGGAGTAGTATTTCCTGTAAATGGTAGGGTGGGGGTAGGATACAAATCGCATGGCATGTTGACTCTGCCAGCTCGACATAAAATAAAAACAAGAAGGCGTACACCAGATCTGATTTATTAATCCATGAATTATATGTGGCATTAAAACCTAGCCACTTAACAAAAAGTTTATTGCCACGTTTTTGTACAATTTTTTCAACAAGATAATGCTTGGGATATTGCGTCCTTTGCAGTTCCTCCATGTAGAATCCTCCTTGGATTGGCTGCTTGTTGAGGTCATCAAGTAAATAAACAACTGGATTAGAAAGTTTTACCTTGCGAATACGAAATATTTCTGTGCTCCAGTTTGGTGTGTATCCTTTGGCGAAGATTGTTTTATGTTTACTGATGCGCACATAATCACCAATACGTAATTGATGACGTCGTGGATCTACTGTTTTGATTTTGTGATGAATGCGATCCAATTGCGCAATGTTCTTGGTTACAAGGCGTGGTTTCATTTTGATGGTTCTATGTTTAGTGTTGTTGTAACGTGTCACCAGGTCGCCTACAAGTTCAAGCCAGCGATAGGATCCTCTTGCTGTAAATTGTTCCCACATGCGCGTCTTGAGTGTGCGGTTGAAACGTTCTACAACACTTGCCTTTAGATTGCTAAAAGTGGAATAGTGATGGATGTCAAGTGATTTGAGATAAGCGGAAAAAGTCTTGTTGAAAAATTCTTTGCCTTGATCTGTTTGAAGCAAACGAGGTTGTCGTCTTGACCGCTGAATGATGGTCTTGAATGCAGCGGTGACCAGTTGTGCAGATTTATTCCGAACAGGTTCAACAAAGGCCATTTTGGAATAAACGTCGATGACGGTGAGCAGATAGTTGACCCCGTTGTTAGCTTTGGCATAGGGAATCATTTCAACCAGATCAGCTTGCCAAAGATCGTCAACGCCCCGTGTGATGACATGACGACGATGGTAGAGACGACGAGCTGGTCTATGCAACTCGCGAGCAATGCCAGCCTTAACAGGCGAGGGTGTATGAACACGTTGACTCATTAGACAATAATGCCAGCATGACGAAGCTCCTCTTCTATTTCTAAAACTTCCGCCTCGTGTCCGGTATGACCAGCCTGTTCTGATGCACGCAACAGTTGCAGACGTTTAACCAACTTATTTGGATTGTTCCAATAGGCGAAATCGATGAAAGGTTTCAAAGTATTAAATGTGATACCGGACGCTGAATTTGCACGGCGAACACTTGCATAGGTGGGAAACAATTTTGATATGATGGTTTTATATTTGAAGCTCTTATTAGCATTTATTGCTTCAGAATGTTTATAATTACGTCTAAAACCATTTGTAGCCATCAAGATGTTTTTATACTTTTCAAGATCTTCTTTATCATAGTCCTCGGTAGAAGGTGTACGTGAAAATAAAAGTTCTAAAAGACCTGGCGTCAATTTGTAACGAACTGTTTTAACAATCAAAACATTGTCACTTATCTTGATTGGTGAATCGCCAATTCGAAATCTATTGTTTTCATAGCGAACACCATAGGTAGTATCAGTTTTCTTAGTAAAAAGATCTTCAAGGAAGGGGGTAACCAACGCACCATAATTTTGTAGTAAAATGGATTTTAACCGCACATATTGTTCGGGCGTATTCAATATTTCTTTAAGAGTAGGCTGCTTTTCTTTGGCTCTAGTGGGTGTTTCAGCAATTATTGATGTTTTCAAAAACTGGGGCAGCGGTGATTCTTTGGAGCCAGAAGACGGAAGCAATGGAGAAAAAACATCTTCAGGTTCTTCATCATTTTCTTCCTCCTCCTCCTCTTCAATTGTTTGTGTTTCTTTTGAGCGTGTACTAGGCTTTGTTGTTCCTTTCAGCACAGCTTCCAGAGGTGACTTCAAATGTTTTTCGACAAACAGTTCACTGTCGGCATGTGCACGTTTTAGATAGCGAAACTTTTGTCGAATGCTATTTCGCGCACGAATTATGTGCTTTTTTAATTGACTCCCTGTTGTCGCCATGACATCTGAACTAATGATGTTCAGAAAAGCGATGCAGCTACTTAAATACGAATGAAATGATCAAATACCATGCGGTAGCGTCCATTGTTGATGTTGCTCTGCTTATCAATAACAAGACAACTGTGGTGATGAGCGTTCCAACACATGGCACACAACTGTGTAAAGGCTTGAAAGGTCATGTCTGGGTTCACGTGATCATCGTAGACGTGATGCATGTTGCGCTCATCCTGACGGAAGAGAACAATCACGTTGGCATTGTCACGAATCAACTGTTTTGGTATTCGCGAATAGGTTTTAGCGAGATAAAAACAATCAATATATTTATGACGTCCCATGCTAAAGTAAGCCTGAATAATGCCCTGTCGTTCTGTGGCCACATCATCAAAAATCATAAGCGAATGGGGGCGAACATTGTCTGGAGAAATGACATCTTCGTGTGCTGCGAATGTGAAGTAGCCCATGTTGCGCAGACCTGACATGACCTGTTCCAAGAACACATACAGCGGTTGATACAGCGATTTGGCAAAAATATAGATATTTTGAAAGCGCACTCCGTTTAAGGAGGTGATGAGGGTAAGCAGAAGATTGGTTTTTCCACATCCCGACGGGCCGGCGATGAGACAGCGAATGGAGGATGGGAAGAGTGATCCATGACGTTGTTCGGACGATGTTGAGAAGAGGTGTGAAACCAAGTCTCCCACCGGAAGTGAATGTTGTTGCTTAATAATCTGCATATCAACTAAATGTGAAAGGGGAAGAGCTGGTCTCTATATACATGAGGCAAACGGGTGTTTCAGTTCCAGTGTAACCATGGACGCCTTTGGAAGAACTCTCAAAACAAATGAACGATTTGCTTTGACAAACGATCCAAAACATGATACAGATCCGGCTACTAAACGATATGTCGATGCTAATGTATTGTCACGCACTACAGATGGCAATTACGACTTTAATGGAAAGCGATTGACCAATATAACAGAACCCGTATTACCCTCGGACGCATGTTCAAAAAAGTATGTAGATTATTACCGATTACGACGTATCAAAGGAGATTATGAGGCTCAGAATAAACGTATTACAGGCGTTGCAGATCCTGTGAACGATCAAGATGTGTGCACCAAAGCCTATATGTTAACCAATGCTGTGGTGTTAACAGAAGCAAAGGACTATGACGTACACCAACGTCGAATCACTCAGCTGGCTCTTCCAACAAACAACACGGACGCTGCTCGAAAGGACTATGTAGATAACAAGGTGAAACAGGTGCTCAGTATTGTGCCCACCCTAACTGTAAAGGGCTATACAGCAAATAATGCACGCCTTGTGCATGTGGCCGATCCTGAAGATGATCAAGATGTTTGTACAAAACGGTTTTTAAACTCTGAAATGGAAAAGGTGTGGGAAATTAAGGAGAACGCTCTACAGATGAAGCGAAGACGAATAGCCGAAGTTGCTGATCCTGTGCAACCTCACGACGTGACGACCAAACGATTTTTGGAACAACGGTTATCGCTTTTTATTAAATCAATACCCTCTATATTTCTGCTTCACATTGTAAACCAACAACCGGTAAAAGATCCCAATAATCTCGCCTACATACTACGTTCGGGGTATGACAATTACCGTTTAATGTATGATGGTGCCATTCGTGTAATTGAGTATGCACCAGATTTGAAACATTTAGAGGTACGATCAAACGGTAGTGTTCAACCACTTATTGATCAACCGGTGAAAGTCGGAGACAAATTATTCTTTCACTTGAAACTCTCGTCTGAAGAAAAAGAGGCGGGGAAAACGATGAACGATTTTCCTCTGTATATAGAACTTGAATATACAGCCACCATTGAATAAATAACTACAGGTTCCCTTCCTGAGGAGCGTTAGTTGTGTTCTATACTTTGCGGTGTGAGGTTGTCTTGTTCTTTGGTCGCGATGGTGAAACAGAGATATGTGGTGAAGAAGAGGAAGAAGTTGTCAAGAAAGGGAGGCTTTAAAGCTATTCTTCATGCGGCACGTCAAGCTTCGCGCGGAGAAACAAATAGTGAGTTGGCTATTAAGAAAGCACTCCGAGCAGCACGATTGCATGCGAATCCCAAAAGTAAACTACGTTTTAGAAAACGTGCCCGAGTTATTCCTGTGCCGAAACGTGGTGGATTTTTACCTGCACTGTTTGCTGGACTAGCAGCCCTGGGTTCACTTCTTGGAGGAGCAAGTGCGGTAGCACGAACGGTGAAAGCTGTTGAGGAGGCGAAGCAACAGTTGAAGGAAAGTGAAAGGCATAATAAAACTATGGAGGCCATAGCACTGCGCGGTAAAGGTGTGAACATGAAGCTAGCACCCTACAAGAAAGGACTCGGCATTTACATGTCGCCAAAAAACGGTTAATCGATGCACTGCCACGAAGAGCCATGACGCATGAGGAAGTTATAAGATATGCAAAACAGCTTAAGATCTCCCACTTTCGAGGCGTGTTTATGCGCAACCAACTACCTCTCGACCACAGAGCCATGAAAGTGCAGTTGTCAATTTGGATGACAGTCATGGGCCGGGAACGCATTATGTGGCCTACATAAAGCATGGGCGAACCGTGTGGTACTTTGACAGTTTTGGAAATCTTCCTCCTCCGACAGAGCTTGTTCGCTATTTTGGAAGCAGTGCAACAATACACTATAATGTGAAACGAGTCTATGTTTGACTTTTCTATATAAGACCGAGCACGGCGGGTGACGTGGTCATTATGACAACAGAAAGTAGAACGTTTACAGTGCTCGGACAAGGTGCGGAAGTAACTGTTGACTTTTATCCTCCTATTGAATTGGGACGACGACCCTACGTGCTGGGACTTGTTTCGTTTGAAGGCTATAATAGAATCTGCAACATAATTGAAGACGTCAATGATAAGTTCTACTACGATGACTATGTGTTAACTCTACCGTCTGGCAGCTACACCGTAGATGATATTCACGATCACATCTACACAACTCTCACCAAAGAATTTAGTCTAAAAGCATTTCTGGACGGGACACGCAAGTTTGAACTCATAGCCAACAACGTGACACATCGCTGCAGTATTCTTTCTTCTTTTAGGATTGATTTTAAATCTCAACCAGATTCGATTGGGTCATTGTTAGGCTATTCACCACAAGTGTTAGTACCGAACGTGATACACAAGTCTGACCAACCGGTGAAAATAATTGAAGATCATCACATATCTGTCACGTGTAATATTATTACAGACGTCTACACCAATCAAGATCCCTCGCATTCGCTTTATGATTTTATTGTTACTTCACCTGGTGGTTATATCATCCGCGAAAACCCGTCGGTGGTGCTCTATCATCCTGTGAGTGTGACCAACATCAGGAATATTACCTTAAGACTGGTGAATAGAAACCAACGTCTCATCCGATTAGACCCTCATACACCTGTGACCTACAAACTGTATTTGAAACCAGCATGAAACAAGTGTATAAAGCGGCAACGCTGTCAAGAGCAGGTGTTAGTTGTGCTCAACGCGTGTACAGGTTAACACGTGTCAACAAGCAGATCCTACAACAACTTGGTTACATCTTACGTCATGAATTCGATTCTAGACGTGACAAACCCTGTCGAAGTTCAGGAGGGTATTGTAAGAATTGAACACCATTCCTACCAACCGTATACTCAGGGACTAAATAATAATGATGAGATTCGAATTACTATTAACCAACAAGATATCTACACGCTTCCACATGAAAGTTACATCCAGATTGAAGGGCAACTCACCAAATTGGATGGTACCATTCCAACAACGTCAAAGTTGGCCAACAATGCTTTGGCCTTTTTGTTTTCTGAGGTTCGCTACGTGATCAACGGTATTGAAGTGGATACTACTCGAAATGTTGGCATAACAAGTGTCATGAAACTTTATCCCTCGTACGGAAGCGAAGAGAGTAAAGCTTTTTGTATGGCTGGTTGGTGTCCCAACTCAACCAACGACTGGATGATTAACGATGATGGTACATTTACTGGACATTTACCTCTAAAATTAATACTAGGCTTTGCAGAGGATCATAAGCGCATTGTTGTGAACGCAAGACAGGATCTGATTCTTGTACGAGACAGGAGTGATTATAATGCGCTAAAGGGAGCTGATACAGCGCCAATAGATACAAAAATTCTACTGCAACGAATTCTATGGAAAGTACCGCACGTTACTCTATCAGATCAGAAAAAATTGAGTCTGCTCAAGATTGTGGAGAAGGATACAGCTTTACCCATTCAATTTAGAAGCTGGGAGCTGCATGAATACCCGGTATTACCACTCTCCGATACACATACTTGGTCTATAAAAACCTCACGGTATACAGAGCGGCCACTCTACGTCCTGGTTGGATTTCAAACAGATCGCAAATATCAACAGAATAAAGATGCATCAAAATTTGACCACATCCAATTACGAAATATACGACTTTTTTTGAACGGAGTTACCTTTCCCTATGAGGGAATGGATTTAAACTTTAACAAGAACAAATATGGTAAGCTCTATGACATGTTTGTAAACTTTCAGTCTTCCTATTATCAGAAAGAGGCATGTCCGTTATTATCACCACAAGACTTCAAGTCCAAGGCACCTCTGGTTGTGATGGACTGTTCGTATTTGGAGGAGTCGATGAAGGAAACAACAATTGATATCAGACTAGAATTTGAAACATCGACAGTTATTCCAGAAAAAACAACAGCCTATTGCCTTATTGTTCACGAGGCGCAAGTGTTTTATCAACCGCTGTCCAATATGGTGACCAGAGTATAAATAGCATGTCTTCCTGTATTGCCCTTCACAGTCATGGAAAGCTACGATGAAGTCACAACCCCCTCTGCGAGGTGGGTCTGCAGATGTGAAAGTGATTCACCAGGTTCAGATGAAGATTCAAGGTTTACCATTTATCGCGCCCTAGTGAGTGAAGCTATAACTGCCTATCACAAGAATCATACTGTGCTTAGAATGCCGCCGCATCTGGTTCACTATTTACCAGATGGATTCATGTCTACGTTTGGTATTCATGACAGGGGCTACAACAACAAGCCCATCACTAATCAAACAAATAATGTGGACGATGGCGTTGCCAAAGCTTCATCTTGTCATGTTGGAGAGCGGGTAGATTGTATGGACTGCAAATGCGATCGTTGCTCAACAAGTCGAGACGCTGATGCAGCATTTGAGATTTATCGCACCCTGTTGAGTTTAGCAATACGCGCCTACCATAAAGCACAATTTCTTCGTGAAATGCCGCAGCATCTGATTGCCTATTTACCAGCTGGATTTCTGACCGCGTACGGTGCACACGACATTGACCTTAATTGGGATAAGCTACCATTACACCTCCGTATGTCGGCGGATGTTGCAGCCTGCCGTCCTTGTCGTAGACACTTTATGCATCGAGGAGATTCTCACTGTGATTGGGATGGTCCAAATCTTATGATAAAAAATTGTAAGCGATGTACTGATAACTTTATGAATAAAATTGTGTAATTGATTCTTTGTGTGTATATTATTTTCCCGCTCCTATCCAATCAGTTAGTTGTTAAGAAGCAGCGGTGGTGGAAGGTGTGATATCCGTCGCCATGCCGAAAACATTGATTGTCGACGTGCAGGGTTTCAAGGTGAACGGAAACAAGTTTGTATTTAAAGAAGTAGGAATTATTGACTGCACAACCATGTGGGCACCAAGAGTAACCAGTTTTGTCTTTGAACCACCGTTTCCATTGCATTTGCAGTCAGACGAGGACAGAAGACAAACAGAGTGGTTGCAACGCAATTTGGGACTAGTCTGGAAAGAAGGCGACATTCCTTACCAGCATCTATCACTTGTTCTGAAAGCTCACTTGTTTGGTGCTGACCTTGTATTTGTAAAGGGAAGTGAAAAAAAGGAATGGTTGCGTCAGTATGTTAATTCAACATGTCAACTTGTTGACCTTCATGATCTGGGATGTCCTGCACTGTACAACCTGTCCGTGCCTGATGAACCTCTACAAAATAAAACACTTCAAAATGTTTGGAAGCTTTTTGATTGGCTAGCTCGCAGAGCATGTCAAAACTTGCATGTTGAGTGCAAAGCGTTGTAACGTCAGCTTCAGTGTGAGACATACCAGTGATCAGTGTGGACGTGTAGTAATATGGCAGCAATTGAAGGTTTGGACTCAAACCCCACAGAGCGAGCTATTGTCAAGTTTTTTGCCTGTAAAAAAAAGCTTGACAGTTTCACAGATGAGGAATTGAACGCTTTGCCCAAGGCGTTCCTTTTTTATGTTGCTTCAAACGCGGTGAAAAATATTTGGCACAGTGTACCTAGTGAATGGAGCAGAGATCCTGGTCTGCGTGAACTACAACCATGCACTGACTTTAGTCATCACCAGCAAGTGTCTATTACTAAAATGCAATCCATTAGACAGTATGGAACGTGTCAGCTCATCAAATTGTACCACGGCCATACAAATATACCGTCCTGTAAAGACTTTGCTTCATCATTCCATGGTTGCCATGAAGAAGAGGAAGAAGAGACAGCAGCGGCAGTATCGCCAGCACCAAAAAGTAAGACAACGCTTGAAAAAGATATGCCAGACCTTTGCTGGTCATGGTCTAGTTAACAAGGCCATTGATCTACTTCCCATTGAACTGCATATTCCTGGCTATCAATTTTGTGGACCTGGAACTAAACTAAGCCAACGTCTAGCACAAGGGAACTCTGGAATCAACATATTGGATGCAGCGTGTAGAGATCATGACATTGCTTACAACAACAAGAATATAGAAGTACGTCGAGTTGCAGACCGCATTCTTCTAAGAAAGGCCATGCAGCGTGTGATGTCATCTACTGCTTCTATTGGTGAGAAGATTGCAGCCTTGATTGTAGCAGGAGCGATGAAGTCAAAGCTATTGATTGGTGGTGGATTAGTGAGGAAAAGGACAAAGTAATAAACAAGAATAAAATATTGTGAAGTATTTATTTGAGAGTCAGTCCACCAGTTCGTAGTATACACAAAATATGGTTTAGTTTTCTTCTTGTAAAAAACATACAATTTTAATAAAAAGAATTGAAAATGAAAGTGTGTTCTTTTTTTTACTAGGTGTGGAAATGTCCATAAGGCAAGCAATTTACACCATCCCACAGACGTTTATTGTCATATGCTGTCAGCGATGTTTCATTTTGATTTACTGTAAAAATATTATGGTTTTTTGAAAGAATGCGTGTTTGCTGGTATAAGCGAGAGGTGTTTGCGTAGAGTACACATCGATATTCCTCAACATTGAGGAATTGTGTGACGCTACGAAGAACACCCTTCGCTTTGCATTGACCTTTATTCTTTTGTGTTGAAAATGCGTACATTTTCGGCGCCAAAGCCACAAATTCTGTCATAACATCACCGGCGCACGCATCCTTAAATAGACCTATTTTTTTTTTATTCATGGGAATTATGCCAAACATATTGTTAACCTCATAGTTTGAGGTATCAAAGTAATTTGGATGTTCTCTCATCACTGAGTAAACATCTATCTTATTGGTTTGATAAATAAGACTGTCTGTATCCATATACAGTAATTTTACATCTCCAAACTTTTGTTTGGCAAACTCATAATGAAATTGATACATTACAAATTTTGAAAAGTCAAGTATTACCATTCCCAAGTAAATTGGTTTGTTATACATGATTTCTGTCTTTGACAATTCAATGGTTACTAAATCAGTTTCAATAACTCGTACAGAATGGAAATTAGGCATAGCTATATATTTTCGTGCGCCATATCGACCGTCCCAGTGGTTTACCAAATGAATAGTTCTATGCTTTCGAATATTTTCCATTGATTTACCGTAGCACGCATTGTTCATTAATTTATAAAAATTTGATTCAAATGTGGTCTTGGCGTGCTGCCGATGATGAGTATTCAATTGCATGTACGGTTGTAACCATGGTTTTTGGTCAAAGCAAATAATGCGGTGAATGGATTGCAGTTTCAAACCATGTTTCAAACATTGCATTAAATTTTCAATGTGTATGACGTACCGATTTTTTGAATTTAACGTTGCCAGCAACTTTTTATTGTTGGAACGTGAACTGGGAGGTTGTAATTTTTCAACACAAAATGGTAGATCAGAATGATCATTGTGTATCTCACAGGGATATAATAAGTCGACCTCTAGAACGTAGCCACGCGTGTCATTGCTCAACACATCTTTTAAATTAAAATTTGAAACTTCATCTGAAGTCAACCATCGAAAATTTTGATATGGAAGAGGTTTTTCCATAGCATATCCGTATAAATTGTTACAATCTAGGTAGGTGAGGTATGTTGTAGGTTGGTTTGGTTTGTATGTATCCATATATGGATTATTTGCTTTGGCGTGCTTTTGCACAAGCGAAACAAGACCACCACGTATTCCACGTTCAAAAAAGAGTAACATGTCGATGTCTGTTAATAGTTCCAGTTCTATTTCAGTCACCTTCAACATACAGTCCCAACTAAATCCGGCAAGGGTGTAGTAATGGGCTGGATCTAGATTGTAGATTTCAAGACACAGTTTGCGAAAGTGTTCAAACACGTCTGTCAAAAGTAGTGTATCAATTTTGAGGTATAAATCAGCATACTCGCCCAAAGTTGATATCTTGAACACGTTCCATACTTTTTGGGCGTGTAAATAGTCTTCTTCAGAAATATGACTTTTTGTTAAGTCATTGTAAAATTTGTCCTTTGATGGGAGTGCAGTTTCCTGTAAACATGCCCAATTGTTTACATAATTATAGGGAAACACCCCTTTTCGAATGCATAATTCAAATTGTTTGACATCAGTAAAGTGTTGACGTACAAAATGCAAATTGTTTGGGTGAAGCCCTTGAACAAGCGCATCCAATGATGATGCGAGGAATCTATACGAATCTAAAAATCGTATACTGATTCCATTTCGCCATTTCGAAAAAGAAATAAAATTTTCATGATTTTGTGGAATTAAATTAAACTTTTGGTTTTCAAGGTTAGCAAATTCCTTAATAATTAAATGGCTGTCATACCGAGACATGTTGTGTAAGAAACAAGAAATATAGCGTGCTCTTTTATACGCCAAATTACACACACTATGAGCCGCTCCTCTAAATTTTCCAGTGTACCGATTATGGTCTCTCACTGGCGTGTCACAAGGTGCTATTGGTTTTTGACAAATGTGACAAGTGGTTGCTGTTGCAAAAACCGCCTCGTCTGCGTCCGACATTTGAAGCGGAATTGGATTTTGCAGGATATTGTACACCCGATCTGCCAAGGCGTCCAATTCATTTAAAAACCAAGCAGCAGCATCTGCATCGCGATAAGATTTCAAGTATGAAAGTGAAGGGTGGTATGAACAAATCACGTTTAGGGCACAACTGAATGGCACATGTTGCTGTACTTGTTGAGTGTACGGACGTGTCGGATCTGGTTTACATGTGTCAATGGGTGTGGTTAAACATTCAAAATCTGCATATACTGTAAATGGAAGCGGTTCTTGACGAGACACATTTTGAAATTTCATACTGGCTTTATCCTTTTCTGGAAATATAATTTTTACCGCTGGTTGTGTGATGCAATCAATATTATGTGCTGTCAACTTTTGATTGCTAGTAAAATATTGCAAACAGCGATCACATATATGTACCCTATTTTTTTTTTTTGTAACTTGTGAACGAACTAGTCTAGAAAGATCTTTGATATAGCAATAATGGTTGCACAAT
Organism: Meconema thalassinum; assembly: GCA_946902985.2. Taxonomy (NCBI): domain Eukaryota; kingdom Metazoa; phylum Arthropoda; class Insecta; order Orthoptera; family Tettigoniidae; genus Meconema; species Meconema thalassinum. The sequence goes on from OX336392.1 coordinate 357,806,069, forward strand.
TCCCCTTCAATGTACAGTAAATTAAAATGCTTTTCTTTTTTCCCTTTGTCACATACAATGGACCAATAACTTTGTCCCCTTCAACTCCGTATACATTAATGGAGTAAAGCGGATTTTTAGATTCAAAACGAGAAATGGCGTTGAGGTCCATTGGGAATTCTATGTCTGCTAAATTTAGACTGATCATTAATTCCATAAATTTCTGGTGATATTTTCCCATTCTATGAACATTTTCAGTTGCAGGACTTAACCCAGCAGCCAAGGACCAGACAAAGCAAAAAACGTCATTATTATCCACATTGATGACTGCGTGATGTTTTTCCAACTGTTTAGGTAAATTAACATGAGCTGAACCACTGTTCATGGGATCAAAGGTGCATACATTAATTTTAAAATGGTTGATAGCTTCCAGCGATTTGCCACTTTCCAATTCTTGAAACTCGGCAAAGCGCGTCATGAGCTTATCAACAATGTTTTTACTATACCAACTGTGTATATTATCAGTGCGGTACAATTCACACATTTTCGTATGTAAATAAATCGGTTTTGTTACTTCAACACCTTGTTTTAAAATAACAAAATCACATAATAACTCAGCGTTAATCTTTAACGCTACATGTTCTCTTAAACAGTCTTGTATTTTATTTTGAAAAATGTTGTAGCTAGCGTTTAAAAATTCATTTGGGTCTAAAAATTTAGCATCATTATTAATTTTAAAGCTACATAACTTATTATTAAAACAACTATCCACGTTCTGCCAACTAAGTTCTGGTGCTGACATCATGACACTTACAGTAATTACATTTACTACAAAAACAGCAAATCACTGAACAGTTTGCAGAGAATGAAAACAAACAAAGTTTATTGTCTCTGCAAATTCTGTTTTAACATTAACAAATTTTAAATTTTATTTGATTCTTCAATAAATTCTACCAAACATCTTTTGTTTTCTAGTCCCAAATATTTTAGGTAGATGGTTCCTTTGTCGAGGTCATTTACAGCTTCGTCGTTGAGTTCCATGAACCTCGCAGGTAAGAAGACAGCGAAATCTTCTAGTTCACAAACTATTCTTCCCCCATATTTCGTTTTTACCCTGCGAACAGCTGTCACCAAATAGGACTCGTTAACTGGCAGGTCCTGTAATCGTTTAGTCTCCAGACCTGTTGCTCTGCCAATGAGATTCGCAACTGTTATAGCAGACATATTGGTTCTAAAAGTTAATTATAAAGTGTTTAGGTAAACTATTAAAAAGGTTCAGGTACCCTCCACCTTTCTTTATTAGCACATTAACTCAAACCCTGATCTATAGACTAAACCATCAAATGTGTATACAAAACTTATTTGCTAAGACCATCGACAGTTAAAGAAACTAGAAGTACTGTGTTCAATATTACCTTATAGAAGATCTTTGCAGCAAAGCGATGTGTATACTACCAACTCGTGGACTTCTCTGGCTAACAACAATAATGTTACGGCTTATATACCCTTACAATCAGAGGCAACACCCCGGTTTGTCCGCTTTCTCAGTAACTGGATGACCTCCATATTTAGTATAAATGAACCTGCTACTTTACAAAGAATTGTCATTCACTGCTATGTCTGATCAGGAGAACACCCATCATGCTGATGAAGAAGAATCCACAAATTGGGATTCGTCTTTGGACATTTTCATGTAAGTAATATTCATTTTTTTAAATTGATACCAGGCTAAAAAAAATAAATCAAAGCCTAGAACGCTAACCAATTAACCATGGGACCGGAATATATTTTTAATTAAGACAACACAAACACCCAGTCCCCAAGCCAGGGGAATTAATCACCAGAAAATACAATCCCCACAACCCTCCCAAAAATCTAACCCAGGACCCTCCAGTTCAGAGCCTAACAGCAGCCAAGAACAGTATAGTTGAGCCACACAGCTATACACATAGTTGTATCTTGTCTCGCAATAAGCAGTCAAGTTAATTATTACACTATTGTTTAAATGCAATGTCAAGCTTGGCTAGCACTATTGCTGTAAATGTTAATAGCGTTTGTCAAATTGTGGTCAAGTAGCTTTGAACTCTTAGATAGGTGTTAAGGTTTTATAAACTTAGCCGGGTGCGGCCTTTGTGTAATAACTTGTACTAGTCGAGAATGCAAATTGTATGCAAGTAGTACTTTCTTCAACACTTGTTCATATATTAATTAACTATAATAACAGCAGCTCCACTCGCTAAAGTGCAGCGTTATGTCATAGGGCTCAAGTCGCCCACGGGTGTTAACTAGAAAGACATGCACTTGGCCTCTCCAGAGGTCGCACAATCATTATTCATTACCTACCATTAGTTTCATTACTCATTAACTCGTCCTGCAAAACTTTTAATTTAATTTCATAGCTAGTTTTTTTTGTCGTGTGACCTCCTCAGAGGCCGAGTGCAGGTCTTTCTATTCGACGTCCGTGGGCGACCTGCGCGTCGGGATGGAATGGATGAAGATGAATGAAACTGGGCAACGATGTGGAAGGAATCGGCCGTGGTCTATCAGAAGGTACCGTCCCAGCATTTGCCTGGTGTTGAAAATGGGAAACCACGGAAAACCATTTCAAGGACGGCTGACGGTGGGGCTCGAACCCACGCGTCTACCGAGTCAGCAGAGAGCTTGATCCCATGACCTAATGCTGCGTTTCAGCCTTGTAATACTATCTTATATACCTACATTTTATGTTACATAAGCACACATGTTGAAGATTTTAAAAATACAGTGTATTGCATCCTACTTGGTATTCATACATTGTTTGGAACAAACAACTTTCTTTTTTCTCCCAGTCCGACTTAAGAAACATGACTAATTTATTGTAATTTAATGCAAATTGTATTACCGGTTAGAGACCTGTTAAATTTATTGCCGATGTCAAATATAATGGCTTTCATTATATTGCCAAGACATACTGCTTTAACAAAAATAAAAGTTAATAGCCTACATCATCAATCTTGATACCAGTCTAATGTCAAAAGGGCTTTCAATATCTTAGAGTTGTAACAGAATAATTACTCATACATTACAATTGTGTTGCGCTGTTATGTAAATTAGCATTAGTATACCAACTTCTCACCGCTGATCTGCGTTTAAATCTCACTCACTTCATGTGAGATCTGTGTAGGGTACCGCAAAAGTTGAATTGTTGTTGTTTGAGTCTTCACTCTTTTGACTGGTTTGATGCAGCTCTCCATGTCTCCCTGTCCTGAGCTAATCGTTTCATCTCTACATAGCTCCAACACCCTACATCGGAGGCAATCTGTTTAACATATTCTAACCTTGGTCTACCCCTACAGTTCTTGTCCTCGACCCTTCCTTCCATAACTAAGCTTGCTATTCCTGGGTGTCTTAGTATGTGTCCTACCAACCTATCTCTTCTCTTCATTAGCAGTCACCGGAAACATCTCTCCTCTCCCACTCGTTTTTATACCTCTTTGTTTGTAACCCTATCTACCCATCTGATCTTCATCATTCTTCTGTAACACCACATTTCAAATGCTTCTATTCTCCTCTTTTCTGCTGCACCAATAGTCCAAGTTTCACTTCCATAGAGCGCCACGCTCCAGACAAAGGCTTTCAAAAATGACTTCCTAATACCTAAATCTATATTCGATGTCGGCAGATTCCTTTTTTGTAGAAATGCTTTCTTTGCCTGAGCCAACCTACTTTTAATATCCTCTTTGCTTCGTCCATCACTGGTTATTCTGCTTCCTAAGTAACAGAAGTCTCCTACTTCCTTCAGCTTTTCACCTGCCAATTTGATCTCCATAGAGGTTTCTGATTTATTTCGGCTGCATTCCAGTATTTATGTTTTACATTTATTTATTTTCATTATGAATTCTTTCCGTAAGACGGAGTCCATACCATTCAAAAACTCATTCAAATCCTCAGGCTTGTCGGCCAAGATGACAATGTCATCAGCAAATCTCAGAGTTGAAATTATTTCTCCTTGAACCTTCACTCCCACTTTAAATTTTTCTCTAATTTCCTTCATTGCTTGTTCAATGTAAAGATTGAAAAGTATGGGTGATAAGTTGCAGCCTTGCCTTACACCTTTCTGAATACCAGCTTCTCTCTCATGTCCTTCAACTCGAATGACTGCTGTCTGGTTTCTGTACAGATTGTATATCACCCTCCTATCCCTGTACTTTATTCCAATTGATTTCAAAATGTCAAACAATTTAGTCCAATCAACTTTATCAAAAGCCTTTTCTAAGTCTACAAAAGACATGAACGTTCTCTTATCTTTCCTTATTCTACCTTCTAAAATCAGCCTAAGACTTAGTACAGCTTCCCTTGTTCCTACATTTCTCCTGAAACCAAACTGGTCTTCACCCAACTCCGTTTCTATCTGGCTTTCAATCCGCTTGTAAATCATTCTAGACAGGATCATTGAAGCATGAGTAATCAAGAAGGTTGAATTAAGGATAACACAATTAACAGTATTATTCTCTTCTTGCAAAACATTTTTTAAACTCAGCTTCCAAAAGCTTACATATAGCAGAACGCGGGTTTTACAACTACAGAGGTGACAGCCGAGTTCAGCATTGCTTCCACTTACTTGTGTCAAGCTCCTCTCTGTCTTCTTTCCTGTCAACCTCGCTTGGCCAACTCTTGTTCTCTTCCAACTCCAACAGTATTAGAGTATCCAAGGCCTAGGGAGTCCCTTCCTTTCCCGCCTTAATTGCCCTTGCCACATCTTTTCTGATTCCCTCCTTCTGCAAGAGGCCAGTCTTCTTTTCCCATTATTTCCTACCTTCTGCCTGTCATTTAATCATTGATGCAGAGAAGTGCAAGGAGTATGCCTCCATAACTTAGGAGGTTTTCTTCTGTGTACTTTGTTTTTCCCTGACACAAACATCAAGACAGTTTATATCCTCGCCGCTAGATTGGGTATTCTAATGACATTGATAGACATTTTTTCTATTTTATAGTTTCTCCAATGACCGTGTCATGGCGGAGTTTTTCGTCCGCATGATGATGGAGGCAGAAAATGAAAATGTGGATGACAGCGAAACTGAAGAGGAGGCAGAAGAGGAGGCAGAAGAAGCTACCCAAAAATAATAATTTAAACAAGTAATGTACCAAAAAGAAAAAAAACAATAATAATAAAAAATATTCTTGTTTTGATTGATTTATTTGTCTATCATTCCCACTTTTATTTTTTTTATATGAAGCTGAGCGAGCCAACATGTCAGGTGCCAATCTCAGAAATTCACTCCTGTGACATCACACATCGGTTGACCGTTCAAATCAGATTATTCATTCTAACACCCATCCATGTCCATTAACCATCTAGCACACATTCCATATCCTCAGCTCCATAACACATAAATTCAAATCTCCCAAGTCAGCATAAATGAAAATCCTTCGGCTGCACTAGGTCTCTGTGATTATGCCTCGATGGCTTAGGGCGAAGCATGCCAACCTCTCACCGCTGGGTCTGTGGTTCAAATCCCAGTTACTCCATGTAAAATCTGTGCTGGACAAAACAGAAGCAAACTGGTTTTTCTCCGGGTACTCTAGTTTTCCTGACAAACTTTCATTCCACCAACACTCTCCACCATCATTTAATTTTATCAGTCATTTATTCAATCGCTGACTCAGAGGAGTGCGATAGGCTTCGACAGTCGACACAGTTCATATCTTCACAACTAGATGGAATATTCCAATGTCATCAATAGACATTACACCATCTTGTTTTTATTTCATGTCGAGCTGGCTGAACCGACATTCCATGCGTTTTGTATCCCCCACCCATTAACAATTTGTTTACCGTTAAGTATTAGAAAAAAAAAACAATCCCATCCATGACCTACACTACATTCTGCCTGTAACGTCACAACCTCCATTCACAGTTCCATCTTCATTCACGTTTGTTTACCCGCCAACCTAGCACGTCAGGGTTCAGCAACCACCATCCATCCCCATTCATGTTTCCCATTAAAACACTCTCATCCATGACCTGTGCTACATTCCGTAATCTGCTGTGACGTCGCAACCTCCATTCACGGTGCCATCTTCATTCGCGTTTATTTACCCGCAAACCTAGCACGCCAGGGTTCAACAACCACCACCCACCACCATTCATGTTTTCCATTCAAAACACTCGCGTCCATGACCTACCCCACATCCCGTAATATACTATGACGTCACACACACGCCAGTTGACCGTTCAAATCTGACGATTCATTCACCGACAAAGATTCGGAAACCTTCGGCAACACTCGGATCTCATCAAGTACATTTTGTTAAGTGGCTAGGTTTTAATACCACATATAATTCATGGATTAATATATCAGATCTGGTGTACGCCTTCTTGTTTTTATTTTATGTCGAGCTGGCAGAGTCAACATGCCATGCGATTTGTATCCTACCCCCACCCTACCATTTACAGGAAATACTACTCCAGATTCATTGACGTTTGTTTACCATTGAGCACATTCAACAACCAGTTCATTCCCCCTCTCTCTCTCTCAATTCCATTCACTACTCCAGATACCATTGATGTTTGTTTACCATTGAGCGCTTTCAACCCCATCTTGTTTGTCTCTCAGACCCATTCACACCTAACCAACCTACCACGTCAGGGTTCAACAACTACCTCCATCCACCGCCATTCATGTTTTCCATTCAAAACACTCCCGTTCATGACCTACCTCACATTCCGTAATCTGCTGTGACGTCACACACACACACCAGTTGACCGTTCAATTCTCTGACAATTCATTCACAACCAAGGATTCGGAAACCTTCGGCAACACTCGGATCTCATCGGGCATAAGGCAAAGCTATATAGCCCAGGATAATATCAGAGAAGGCGCTCAGTCCAACAGAGAGACTGGGTCGAGGAGGGTCTCGTGCAGATCCTCTTCCATCCTTCCCCCCCCCTCGTCCCCCACCCCACCCTTCCCTCCCCCTCCCCACACCCTCCCCCCTCCCCTCCACCCACACCCCTCAAACCGGTTCCTGGACCCTCCAAGGTTTGTTTACCTTCCGGGGTCCCGGCGACCTTGGGGTCAATGACCTACCTCAAGGTCATTGACCTTGCCTCGCCCCCCTCATTTGCATAAATAACGGTATTTGAAGCAGAACCCTCCTTGCTCCTCTACTGTAACCAATTCATTATCAATGGAAATTCCCGGTACAGTACAAGATGTCTGAATTCCCGAAATGCGTCGTAGTTTAGTCCACACTTGAGAGGAGGGGGTATGTGCCGTAATAGAAGACACATACCGTTCCCAGGATTGTTTCTTACTCTGGCGAATAAGAATCCGTGCCTTGGCACGAAATTTCTTAAACGCCACCAAATTGGCCATGGTTGGACGCCGACGGTAGTGCTTATGAGCTCGACGACGGTCTCTTATTGCCGCTGCAATATCCTCTGTCCACCAAGGGACGAGTTTGCGACGAGGAGTCCCAGAAAAGGATGGAATGGACTCTTCGGCGGCAGCAAGAAGCACATCGGTGATGTGCTGTACCTCGTCATCGACGCTCCGGCAACCAAGATCAACTAACACAGCTCGTTCTTGAAACGAGGGCCAATTTGCCCGCTTAAGAACCCAACGACTGGCGAACTCCACGGGCGTCTGGTTCAGAAGATGATGATGATAATTGTTGTTTTAAGGGGCCTAACATCTAGGTTATCGGCCCCTGATGGTTTGGGTGATGGCGAAGATGAAAATGAAAAGCGAACCTAAAACTAAAACTAACTAATAACCTACATACTAGAAGAAGAAATGGAAAACTAAAGGAGAATAAGACAAATAAAAGGACAGAAGGAAAAGAAATGCCCTCAACCCTCGGAGAAGGCGGATTGAGGGACTTGGAAGGAAGGAGAGCCATGAAAGCATATAGGAAAGTGAAAGAGGAGAGGGTCCGCCCCAAAGGTAAGGGACAAAAGGGGAAAACGGACCCAGCTCAGGAATCCCTCGGGGTCGCCAACTCCCGAACTCACCAGCCGTGAGCCCCTGAGGGTGTAGCATTATCTAGGGTGCACCAGAAGTGGTGGGGCTACATACACCCTGCCTCCGTAAAGGCCTAGAGCACAAGGCAGGAGGTAAAAGGAAGAGAAAAAGAAGGCTGACCCCTCGCAGAAGGAGGGAATCAGAAGAGATGAGACAAGGGACAATTAAGGCGGGAAAGGAAGAGACTCCCTAGGCCTCGGATACCCTAATACCGTCGGGGTCAGAAGAGAACAAGAGTTGACCAAGTGAGGTCGACAGGAAAGAAGACTGAGAGGAGCCCGGCACAAGTAAGTGGAAGCAATGCCGGACTCAGCTGGGGCCCCGTGGTCGCCAACCCACGCCCACAAGATGTGAGCCCCTGGGGGACCTCGGAGAAGGCGGATTGTGGGACTTGGAAGGAAGGAGAGCCATGAAAGGCATATAGGAAAGTGAAAGAGGAGAGGGTCCGCCCCAAAGGTAAGGGACAAAAGGGGAAAACGGACCCAGCTCAGGAATCCCTCGGGATCGCCAACTCCCGAACTCACCAGCCGTGAGCCCCTGAGGGTGTAGCATTATCTAGGGTGCACCAGAAGTGGTGGGGCTACATACACCCTGCCTCCTTAAGGGCCTAGAGCACAAGGCAGGAGGTAAAAGGAAGATATCTCCCGAACACATGGTCGGATTTTAACGAACGAGGTGTTGTTGGCGTTGGGGTGACGTCCTCTTTGCTAAGAATGTGTGTTGTTTTTTTTTGGATAATTACTGTTTTTGAAATTAGCGCTATTTTGGAAACGGTGTAGAAAAAAGTTTTTTTACGCCCTCTAGGCAGACAACAAGTTTCAAGTGCGTAGAACAAAACAAAATGATAGCCTACTTTCTCGCGAACATTGGCGATAATTCGCGACCGCATGATCGGATATTAACGAATGAGGTGTTGTTGGCATTGGGATGACGTCCTCTTTGCTATGAATGCGTGTTGGTATTACTATTTTTTTTTAAATGATTGTTTTTGAAAGTGTAATTATTTTGGAAACGGTGAATTTTAGAAAAACGTTTGTTTGGCGTTAATGAAAGGCCCTATGCCCTGTAGGCAGAAACCAAGTTTCAAGTCTGTAGGACAAAAGAAAATGAATTTTGAAAAATTCTCATTATTTTGGAAACGGTGATGATGATGATGATGATTCTTGTTTTAAGGGGCCTAACTTCGAGGTTATCGGCCCCTGACGAAATGAAATGGCTTGAAATGAAAGGATGAAGATAAAAAACAGCTCACTGCTATGGATGAAACGAAAATGGTTTAGATAAAATAGACAGTGAGACCCAATAATTATGCCTAATGTAGCAGGAAAAATACTTACAAAAAGGAACTCGGATTGAAACTACTCACAAAATGAAGCGCGGTAATACGTACGTAAGGGAATCTCGAACGAAAATACTCACAAAAGGAATAGATTGAAAAATACACACAAAATGTAGGTTAAGTCCAAAATACTTTCATTATGCAACGTACAGTCGAAATACTTACAAAATGCAAGTGAAATCAAAATACTTACAAAATGCAAATGAGATTGAAAATACGCACGAAATGTTTGTGATGATGATAATTGTTGTTTTAAGGGGCCTAACATCTAGGTTATCGGCCCCTGATGGTTAATGCACGAAATGTAATGTAGATTCAAAATACACACGAAATGCAATTGAGAATGAACTACTTGAACAAATCGGGGTAGGTTGAAAATACAAAATGCAATTGATGATGATGATGATCATAATTGTTGTTTTAAGGGGCCTAACATCTAGGTTATCGGCCCCTGATGGTTTGGGCGATCGTGAAGATGAAAATGAAAAGCGAACTTAAAACTAAAACTAACTAATAACCTACATACTAGAAGAAGAAATGCAAAACTAAAGGAGAATAAGGCAAATAAAAGGACAGAAGGAAAAGAAATGCCCTCAACCCTCGGAGAAGGCGGATTGAGTGACTTGGAAGGATGGAGAGCCATGAAAGGCATATAGGAAAATGAAAGAGGAGAGGAGAAGTCTTGAGCACAAGGCAGGAGGAAAGAGGAAAAGAAAAAGAAGGCTGACCCCTCACAGAAGGAGGGTATCAGGAAAGATGAGATGATGATGATGATAATTGTTGTTTTAAGGGGCCTAACATCGAGGTTATCGGCCCCTAATGATCTGGGTGATAGCGAAAATGATAATGAAATGGAAACCAGAACAAAATTATCGAAGACTGAATATACGTACAAAAAGGAACTCGCATGGAAACAACTCACAATATGGTCCTACAAAAGGGATTTTAGAACGAAAAGTTGCACAAAAAGAATAGATTGAAAAAAAAACCCACAAAACGTAGGTTAGATTCAAAATACGTACAAAATGCAAAGTAGCGCCGAAATACTTACAAAAAGCAACTGAAATTCAAAATACTTACAAAATGCAAATGAGATCGAAAATACGTACAAAATGCAATTGAGGATCAAAATACTTACAAAATGCAATTGAAATTGAAAATACACAATGCAATTCAGATTGAAATATCCCAGTTCCAATCCAAATTATTCACAAAGTGCAATTGAAATTCAAAATACTTACAAAATGCAATTGAAATTGAAAATGCTTACAAAATGTACGGTAGATTCAAACGACTCATGTGGATTGACAATACTTACAAAAAGCAATTTAGATTGAAAATACTTGACAAATGTAATTTAGATTCAAAATACCCACAAAATGCAATTGAGAATCAAAATATGTGCAAAATGCCCACCAAACAAAATGCAATTTAGGTTCAAAATTCGTGCGAAATGCGGTTTTGGTTGAAAATACTTACAAAATGCAATTGAAATTCAAAATACTCACTAAAATGCCCTGACGCCTGCATTGAAAGACTTACTAAAAAGCAATTTAGATTGTCAATCTTTACAAAATGCAATTGAGGTTGAAAACAATCGCGAGATGTAATTTAGATCGAAGAGACTTACAAAATGCAACATAGATCAAAAATGCCTTAAAAAAAATGGTAAAAGGGAATTTAGATACACGGTGATTCGAGTAACAAAAACAGTGCGGGAATCTTAAAGAGAAAAGGAAATAGAAGGAAAAGAGGAGAGGAGAGGGGAGAGAGGAGAAGGTCCGCCCCAAAGGGAAGGGACAAAAAGGGGAAAACGGGCCCAGCTCAGGAATCCCTCGGGGTCGCCAACGCCCGAACTCACCAGCCGTGAGCCCCTGAGGGTGTAGCATTATCTAGGGTGCACCAGAAGTGGTGGGGCTACATACACCCGGCCTCCTTGAGGGCCTTAAGCAGAAGGCAGGAGATAACATGAAAAGAAAAAGAAGGCTGACCCCTCGCAGAAGGAGGGTATCAGAAAAGATGAGACAAGGGCCAATTAAGGCGGGAAAGGAAGAGACTCCCTAGGCCTCGGATACCCTAATACCGTCGGGGTCAGAAGAGAACAAGAGTTGACCAAGTGAGGTCGACAGGAAAGAAGACAGAGAGGAGCCCGGCACAAGTAAGTGGAAGCAATGCCGGACTCAGCTGGGGTCCCGTGGTCGCCAAGCCACGTCCCACTAGATGTGAGCCCCTGAGGGATGAAAGAGGAGAGGGTCCGCTCCAAAGGTAAGGGACAAATGGGAAAACGGACCCAGCTCAGGAATCCCTCGGGGTCGCCAACTCCCGAACTTACCAGCCGTGAGCCCCTGAGGGTATCGCATTATCTAGGGTGCACCAAAGTGCTGGGGCTACATACACGCGGCCTCCTTGAGGGCCTTAAGCAGAAGGCAGGAGATAACATGAAAAGAAAGAGAAGGCTGACCCCTCGCAGAAGGAGGGAATCAGAAAAGATGAGACAAGGGCCAATTAAGGCGGGAAAGGAAAATACTCCCTAGGCCTCGGATACCCTTATACCGTCGGGGTCGGAAGAGAACAAGAGTTGACCAAGGGAGGTCGACAGGAAATAAGACAGAGATGAGCCCGGAACGAGTAAGTGGAAGCAATGCCGGACTCAGCTGGGGCCCCGTGGTCGCCAACCCCCATCCCACTAGATGTGAGCCCCTGGGGGACACTATTGAAATGAAACGGCGCTAAATGAGAGGATGTAGATAAAAACAGCTCACTGCCATGGATGAAACGAAAATGGTGTTTATAAAACAGACAGTGAGCCCCAAAAATTATGCCTTATTTGAATAAAAAATAAATAAAAGGTGGATGGTAAAAAATGATAAAACAAATAAGGCATAGTGAACAATAAAATAGATGAACACAATAAAAAACATACAACAGATTTAACCTGAATTAACAGTCGTAACTACACATTAAAAACTTAAAAAAGTAACCACTCTCCCTCATGAACCGGGTGACGAGGTCTACTGACGGTCCGTCATCACGGAGAATAAGGGAGAGGGTATTAGGCAGTTTAAGAGTCCTGCGCAGATCGGCCAGATCCACACACTCCAAGAGAAGGTGTGCCACGGTTAGGTGGGCGCCGCAAGGGCACACAGGGAGATCTTCTCTCTTCAGCAAGTGGGAGTGCGTAGCAATCCCATGGCCGATCCGGAGTCGACAGATTAACACAGCTTCCTTCCGGAGAGATCGGAAGGAAGATTTCCACACCTTCGTTGTCTCCTTGATTCCTCTCAGTTTATTGGGTTGATGCGTGGCACGCCATGCCTCCCCCCAATGCGACAGGATCGAATGCCGCAACTGAGAGCGCACATCACTAGCAGGCACCTTATACGGTAGCGAGGGCAGTGCGACTGCCTCTCTCGCCGCCTGATCAGCAAGCTCGTTTCCCGCAACACCCATGTGGCTAGGAAGCCACACAAAGGTCACCCCGGTTCCAGCGTTACGTGAACTGACGAGCAGGTCGTGCACACGCTGGACAAACGGTTGCTTCGGGAAAAACACATCGATCGCTTGCAGCGCACTCCGAGAGTCAGTACACACAAGGAAGTGCTGGTGATCGTCTGATAACGTGTACCGCAGAGCCTCTAAGATGGCATAGAGCTCCGCTGTGTACACGCCACAGGCATCGGGATGTGAAAAGAGAATGATGATGATGATGATGATAATTGTTGTTTTAAGGGGCCTAACATCTAGGTTATCGGCCCCTGATGGTTTGGGTGATCGTGAAGATTAAAATGATGATGATGATGATGATAATTTTTGTTTTAAGGGGCCTAACATCTAGGTTATCGGCCCCTGATGGTTTGGGTCATCGTGAAGATGAAAATGAAAAGCGATCATAAAACTAAAACTAACTACTAACCTACATACTAGAAGATGAAAAGGAAAACTAAAGGAGAATAAGGCAAATAAAGGACAGGAGGAAAAGAAATGCCCTCAACCCTCGAAGAAAGCGGATTGAGGGACTTGGAAGGAAGGAGAGCCATGACAAGCAGATAGGAAAGTGAAAGAGGAGAGGGTCCGCCCCCAAAGGTAAGGGACATAAGGGGAAAACGGACCCAGCTCAGGAATCCCTCGGGGTCACCAACTCCCGATTTCAACAGCCGTGAGCCCCTGAGGGTGTAGCATTATCTAGGGTGCACCAAAAGTGGTGGGGCTACATACACCCGGCCTCCTTGAGGGCCTTAAGCAGAAGGCAGGAGATAACATGAAAAAAAGAAGGCTGACCCCTCGCAGAAGGAGCGAATCAGAAAAGATGAGACAAGGGCCAATTAAGGCGGGAAAGGAAGAGACTCCCTAGGCCTCGGATACCCTATTACCGTCGGGGTCGGAAGAGAACAAGAGTTGACCAAGTGAGGTCGACAGGAAAGAAGACAGAGGGGAGCCCGGCACAAGTAAGTGGAAGAAATGCCGGACTCAGCTGGGGCCCCGTGGTCGCCAACCCACGTCCCACTAGATTGAGCCCCTGAGGGAGTGGAATGAAGAACGAGTCATGATCAATTTAGGTGATGATGAAGGCCCAGGAACCCATTTTGTAGCCAATTGAAACAAGGTTCCACGGTATGGTACTTTCACAGTTATGGGAATTCACCACCCCCGATCGAGCTGCTGCGTTATTTGGGAAACCGGGCGCGATATTCTAAAATGTGAATCGTCAAGAAACCTTTGACAGTCAAGAGTGTGGGCGTTTGTGTTTCCTTTTTTATATAAGAGGTCGCGTTAAGCCAGCAGTCTCATTATTATGAATGTCAACGCCAATATCTTTACCGTGCACAGCCACGGACCTGAAGTGTCCCTGGATTTATTCTCCCCCCCCCCCCCCATTTAATTGCATCCGGAACAATCCTATGTGGTGGGAATAATTTATTTATTTAGAAAGTTACAACAGAATTTACAAGATACAACTGGATATTAATGACATATTTTTTATGATGATTATATGTTGTGGCTACCCCCTGGAGGTTATACCATAGACGATTCGCACGAGGCCATTAGCGAGGCGATGATAAAACAATTTGGTGTCAAGCCATTTGCGGATGGGACACACAAATTTGAACTTCCAGCCAATACGAATACTCATCGCTGTCGTATTTTCTCTACGTTTAACATTGACTTTGAAACACTACTTCATTCTATTGGCCCTTTACTAGGATTTAAACCAAGAGTGTAGGCAGCTCACCAACCCCATGATTCAGATTATCCAGTGAAATTCATCGAGGACCATCACATTTCTGTGACTTGTAATATTATTAGAGACGTATTTACGAATCAAGAACAAAGCCATTACCTCTGTGATTTTATTGTCACCTCCCCTTGTGGCTATATTATTCGTGGAAACCCTGCCGTGATTCTGTATCATCCTGTGTGTGTCAGCGTTATTAGTAATATTACCTTACGGTAAGCAACAACTAATTGCTTCGGATGCCGACACGCCTGTGACCTACAAGTTGGTTTTAAAGACGCTATGAAATTTATCTATAAAGCAACAACAGCGTCTACGAGGTCGGTTAGTTGCCTGCCGTGTATGAAATGGTTGACACGAGTAAACCAACAACGTTTACAACGCCTTGGTTATACGTTTCACCTCCATCATGATCAAGGAGCTGTTGCAAATGTTTAATCCCATACAAGTGGAAGATGGCGTCGTGCGCATTGATATGCATTCCTATCAACCTCAAGCATCAGGACTCAATAACAATGACGAGATTCAATTCATCATCAACAATCAAGATATTCTTACCCTACCTCATGAAAGTGTCCTTCAAATTGAGGGAAAATTAATAAAAGCAGATGGAAGCACCCCCACAACATCTACGTTGGCTAATCATGGTTTGGCTTTTCTGTTTTTGAAGTACGCTATGTGATTAATGATATTGTTATAGATATGATTCGAAATGTGGTCATGACTAGTCTTATGAAATCATATCTTTCCTATGGCGAGGAAGAAGGTAAAACGCTTTCTATGGCAGGATGGTGCCCCAACAGTAGCAATGACTGGTTAGTTCATACCGATGGCACTTTTACAGGCTTCCTACCCTTAAAATTACTCCTTGTCTTTGCTGAAGATCACAAGTGTATTATTTTAAATGGAAGAAAAAGTTTGTATCTCGCGAGAGACCGACCGCAGTTATTATAATGCACTCTGATCAAGTGATAAGACTCTAAAATTCAACTGCTTCGATTACTATGGAAAGTGCCCCACGTGACGTTATCGGATCGTAAAAAGCCAAGCATGTTAAATTTGGTGCAAAAAGATAAAGCCCTGCCTATCGCCTTTCGCCTTAACAGTTCAAGAACACACGAAGAAAAGGTACAAGCTAGAACAGATTTCAACCAACTTAACAAAATAGTGAAGAGGAGTTTTCGACGTGATAAAAGAGTATTTATAAATAATTTAGCAACACAAGCAGAGATGGCAGCGCAAAACAACGATAGTAGAACCCTATATCGATGATGATGATGATGATAATTGTTGTTTTAAGGGGCCTAGCATCTAGGTTATCGGCCCGTAACGATCTGGGTGATAGCGAAAATGAGAATGAAATGGAAACCAGAACGAAAATTATGTGAGACGGAAAATACGTACAAAGAGAAACTCAGATGGAAACAACTCACAATATGGTCTTACAAAAGGGAATTTAGAACGAAAAGATTCACAAAAAGAGTAGATTGATAAAGACCCACAAAACGTAGGCTAGATTCAAAATACTTACAAAATGCAACTGACATTCAAAATACTTACAAAATGCAAATGAGATCGAAAATACGTAAAAAATGCAATTGAGGTTCAAAATACTTACAAATTGCAATTGAAATTGAAAATACAGAATGCAATTCAGATTGAAATATCCCAGTTCCAATCCAAATTATTCACAAAGTGCAATTGACATTCAAAATACATACAAAATGCAATTGAAATCGTAGTTCCGCCCCTTAAAACAACAATAACTAACTAACTAACTAACTGAAAATGCTTACAAAATGTACGGTAGATTCAAACGACTCATGTGGATTGACAATACTTACAAAATGCAATTTAGATTGATAATACTTGACAAAATGTAATTTAGATTCAAAAGACCCACAAAATGCAATTGAGAATTAAAATATGTGCAAAATGCCCACCAAACAATATGTAATTTAGATTCAAAATTCGTGCGAAATGCGGTTTTGGTTGAAAATACTTACAAAATGCAATTGAAATTCAAAATACTCACTAAAAGGCCCGGCCACCTGCATTGAAAGATTTACTAAAAAGCAATTTAGATTGTCAATCTTTACTAAATGAATTTGAGGTGGAAAACAATCGCGATATGTAATTTAGATCGAAAAAACTTACAAAATGCAACGTAGATTAAAAATGCCATAAAAATCGCTAAAAGGGAATTTAGATACACAGTGAACCAAGTAACAAAAAACAGTGCGGGAATCTTAAAGAGAAAACGAAATATAAGGAAAAGAGGAGAGAAGAGGAGAGAGGGGAGATGATGATGATGATGATGATAATTGTTTTTTTAAGGGGCCTAACATCTAGGTTGTCGGCCCCTGATGGTTTGGGTGATCGTGTAGATTAAAATGAAAAGCGACCTTAAAACTAAAACTAACTACTAACCTACATACTAGAAGAAGAAATGGAAAACTAAAGGAGAATAAGGCAAATAAAAGGACAGAAGGAAAAGAAATGCCCTCAACCCTCGGAAAAGGCGGATTGAGGGACTTGGAAGGAAGGAGCACCATGAAAGGCATATAGGAAAGTGAAAGAGGAGAGGGTCCGCCCCAAAGGTAAGGGACAAAAGAGGATAACGGACCCAGCTCAGGAATCCCTCGGGGTCGCCAACTCCTGAACTCCCCAGCCGTGAACCCCTGAGGGTGTAGCATTATCTAGGGTGCACCAAGAGTGGTGGGGCTACTTACACCCAGCCTTCTTGAGGGCCTTGAGCAGAAGGCAGGAGGAAACAGGAAAAGAAAAAAGGCTGACCCCTCGCAGAAGGAGGGAATCAGAAAAAAAGAGACAAGGGCCAATTAAGGCGGGAAAGGAAGAGACTCCCTAGGCCTCGGGTACCCTAATACCGCCGGGGTCGAAAGAGAACAAGAGTTGAACAAGTGAGGTCGAAAGGAAAGAAGACAGAGGGGAGCCCGGCACAAGTAAGTGGAAGCAATGCCGGACTAAGCTGGAGCCCCGTGGTCGCCAACCCACGTCCCACTAGATGTGAACCCCTTGGGGGATGAAACGGTGAAGTTGCTAAAAACGTTTGTTTTTCATAAATGAAAGGTGATGTTCTACTCTTTACGGGGATGTAGGTGAAACCATGTTTTTTTGGTCTAAAAAAAGGCGTTTCCCTTTTTATTATTTTTCTTTCCCAGATATTTGGGGGGAAACGAAAAAAGAAGTTAGTACCAGGTTTGGTGTGGGTAATCGCCGTTATGATGGTAAAAGTCTTTTTTTTATGTTTGGAGGGGAGCCGCTCTCTCGCTTTGAAATCATAGCGAAAAGAGAAATTGCAAGTCTTGATGCTGACCATGGCTCGAGGACCTAGTCTCCCTCTCTCTTATCACGACGAGAATGCCGGCCGTGGGCCGCCGACTGCGTTGGAAAACGTTGACTCTGCACTTTTACTTTACTTAAGTCCTAGGGAGAAACAGCTTTTGTTCGCAGACAGCCACTGTTATGATGACTATGTCATAGCCTTATCAGCCATGAAGGATTGGATAAAGCAAGCGCTAATTTTGAAACGATGGGAGTGGAACAAAGAGGTTATTGGACATGTTAAAAGGGGGATTAGTGAAAGAGGGGGGGGAAGAGTAATACACCTTTTTTGAAAAAAGGGGTTTAATCTAAATAAATAAATAAATAAATAAATAAGGAGTTATTACAAAAAATTATGTTTGTTGACCCATGAATTAAACGTGGAAGGAAACCCTAACCACTTTACAAGATATTTTGCACCTTTGACTTTAATTACTCGTTCTATGTGATAATCGTTGGGATATAATGTTTTTTGCACTTCTACAAAATAGAATCGTCCTTTAATGGGTTGACCGCTTTGATCTTGGAAATGATGTCACTGGTTGACCTAGCTTGACTTGACGAATTTTAAAACATTCTGTCCACCACTGTGGAGTGTATGACTTTGAAAACACACTTCTATGTTTACTGATGCGAACAAAATCTCCAATTTTAAGGCGATGTCGCCTATTGTCAGCCCTTTTTATAGGGTTAAACAGTCTATTGAGTCTGGGTAGGTTTTTGGTGACGAGACGTGGTTTCATTCGAATGGTGGAATGAATCGTTTTGTTGAATCGTGACACAAGTTGAGGTAACAAGTCTATCCATCGATAGGACCCACGTATTATAAACTCTTTCCAAATAAGGCTTTTTAATGTTCGGTTAAACCGTTCAACTACGCTAGCTTTGAGATTGCTATACGTGGTGTAATGGTGAATGTCTTTAGATTAGAGAAATCTGGAGAAATCCTTGTTGAAAAATTCTTTCCCCTGGTCGGTGTGTAACAAGTGAGGTTGACGTTTTGATTGTTCAATAATTTGATGAATGGCCTTTGTGACTAAGGGTGCAGTTTTAATTTTTACTGGTTCAACAAAAGCCTTTTTGAGAATAGACATCATGACTGTCAACATATAGCGTACGCCGTCGTTAACGTTAGAATAAGGTATCATCTCAACCAAATCGGCTTGCCAAAGTTCATCCACACCTCTGAAATTCACACGACGGCGTTCATAAATGCGACGGGCTGGTTTATGTAATTCATGAGCGATGCCCACTTTGATGGAGGATGGCTTATAAGATAATTTGTCCATCCTGGAGTTGTTTTTCAATGTGGTCGATTTCTGCCTCATGACTTGTGTGGCCAGCTTGTTTTGATGCATGAAGCAAGTATAAGCACTCTACTAACTGATAGGGATTATTCCAATAGGTTATGTCCACGTAGGGTTTTACTTTCTTAAACCTTACGCCAGAGGCAGAGTGGTGTTTTCACTTACCAAACATGTTTGGAATGATGGTTTTATATTTTTGTGATATTTTGGCATTGACCTGCTGAGAGGATTTTTTTTCTAAGCGTTGGTGTCTAATAAAATGGATTTATATTTAGCAAGGTCCTTGGATGTAAAATCTTGTAGAGATGGGGTCCGAGAGAATAGCAGCTATACCAGTTCTGGTGTTAATTAATAGTTGATCTTTTTAATGACAGCACTAGTACGAGCAAATTTAATGGATGAATCCTCAATTTTAAATCTATCATCCTCATAGCGCACACCATACGTGGTTATCTGTCTTTCCAATAAATAGAAGGGTCAGATACGGTTCCAGTGTTGCCCCATGATGTTTGATTAAAATGTTTTTGAGTTGAGCTTTATTTTGAGGGGTTGCCAAGACTTGTGAAAACGGAGACGATGTGGAGGAAGACGGTGTTGCCGCTATGACGGATGATTTTTGTTTTGTTTTTAGAAACTGTTGAAGGGGTGAGGATTTTTTTAGTTTCAGGACTAAATAGGGTTTCGCTTTCACTTTCACTTTGTCCATGTTGTTGTTGTTCTTCTTCTCGTACTTCTTCGTTTCTTGTACACTAACATTGGAGGAGGAGGATTTCATCCGCTGTGTGTAATCTGTTTGAGTAAATTTTGAACTTGTTAAGGGTTTGCTTTGAGAGGTGGCAGCAGCATTTGGTTTCATAAGCATGGGATCAACCGATGATGGAGCATGTTTTATCATGGGCAAAGGATTCGCGTTTTTAAACCTTGTAATTCACGAAATTTATGTCGAATGGTATTTCGTGCCTCAATAATACGCTGCATGATTTGAACATGTTTCTTGTACCCTATGGCACTCGCCATAGTGAAGGTAAAGACACACTAACAGGAAATGCCAAACCCTGGGTGTTTTTAAAGAGAAATAAAATGATCAAAACCTAAGCGGTAACGTCCTTCACATCGTTCACTGTGTTTATTAATGACCAATCAGACATGGGGGTGATGGTTCCAACATGAGGCACACAATTGCGTGGAAGCAATAAAGGACATATCTGGATTCACATGATCTTGAAAAATATAATAGAGATTTCTAGAGTATTGACGAAAGAGAACGATGAGATTGGCATTGTCACGAATCTACTCTTTGGGAATTTTAGAATAGGTCTGATCCTGATAAACACAATCCACTTGTTTATGGTGTCCCATACTAAAATACTCTTGAATAATGGCCTGCCGTTGAGTAGGAATATCATCAAAAATTATAATGGAATCTGGTTGTATGCGGTCTGGTTGAATGACATCTTGAGGCGAGGTGAATGTAAAATAGGCCATGGCTTCTTTATTTAACGAAGACATTATTTGTTCCCGATACACGTACAGAGGCTGGTACAAGGATTTCGCAAATATATAAATATTTTGAAATCGTAGGCCATGAGGTGCGGTAATAATGTTGAGCAAAACATTGGTATTTCACATCCCGAAGGCCCCACCATGATACATCGAACGGTAGATGGAAATAGGGTGCCATGACGTTTAGGTTCACCCACGGTCAGGGATAGCTCTGAAACCAAATCAGAGACGGGCAAAGCATGGGGTTGTTTCATTAATTCCATAGTGATGTCGACTGAGTTTTTCATGTGTGTATAAGGTTTATATATATATGTAGAGGCAAGTGGTGAGTAGGACAGGTTAGTTAACGTCTATCACCATGGACGTGTTTGGGCGAGCTCATGTAACCATGGCCACGGCCGCCTCTTTGTCAAAACAGTCTCGAGAGGTGGCTACAAAAAGCTATGTCGATCGCAAAGTGCAAAGTGTATACTACATGGTCCCGGGACTAACCGCTGAGGGATATTCAGCCAATCATCATCGTATTATTGATGTGCAAGAGCCTTGAGACGAAGATGACGTCTGCACAAAGCGTTATGTGACCTATCACATAAAAAGGCTTTATAAATTTGTCCCATCGGTATTTTTAGTGTATCTGTCAAATCAAAAACTGGACAATGACAGAAACCATTCCCCACGACCACCACCACTGGTGAATGATTGCCTTACCTATATGCTTGCTTCCGGTTTAAGACATTATCAATTGCACTATGATGGTGTGATTCATATTAAATATGCGATGCCTGATTAGAAACATTTACAAATAGAAATAAACCGTGATAGGCTGTTGGTCCACAACCATCAAACGGTAAATGCTGGGTATAAATTATCCTTTCATCTCATGCTTACGTTTGAGGAAAAGGAAGCTGGGAAAACGGGGTATGATAATCCGCTTTATATAGAATTGGAATATACCGCTATGAAATAAGGCTCCCTACGTTAGTCAATATCGAATGTTTGTTGTGAAAGGTTCACCAAGTAGCACCATGGTGAAGAAAAAGCCAAGTTCGAAACCGAGTCGGTCTGCTTCAAACCCTATTTTGATATTAAATAAAATTAAAAAAATACAAAAAGAAAGGCTATCGAAAAAGCATTACAGGCGGTTCGATTGTCTACGAATCCGAAATCCCTCTATGATGCAATGATAAAAAAGAAAAAAGAAAAAAAACGTGGGCGAGTCATTCCTGTTGCTAAGCGTGGGGGTATTTGCTGGCTTTATTTGCGGGGTTGGCAGCTTTGGGCTCCCTTTTGGGGGGTGCCAGTGCCGTAGCAAAAACCATTACAGCCATTTAGCAAGGCAAGCAACAACTAAAAGAAAGATGATGATGATGATGATGATAATTGTTGTTTTAAGGGGCCTAACATCTAGGTTATCGGCCCCTGATGGTTTGGGTGATCGTGAAGATGGAAATGAAATGCAAACCTAAAGCTAAAACTAACTACTAACCTACATACTAGAAGAAGTAATGGAAAACTAAAGGAGAATAAGGCAAATAAAGGACAGGAGGAAGAGAAATGCCCTCAACAATCGAAAAATGCGGATTGAGGGACTTGGAGGATGATGATGATGATGATAATTGTTGTTTTAAGGGGCCTAACATCGAGGTTATCGGCCCCTAATGAAATGATGATGTTGATAATTGTTGTTTTAAGGGGCCTAACATCTAGGTTATCGGCCCCTGATGGTTTGGGTGATCGTGAAGATGAAAATGAAAAGCGAACTTAAAAACTAAAACTAACTACTAACATACATACTAGAAGAAGAAATGGAAAACGATTGGAGAATAAGGCAAATAAAGGACAGGAGGAAAATATGCCCTCAACCCTCGAAGAAGGCGGATTGAGGGAATTGGAAAGAAGGAGAGCCATGAAAGGCAGATAGGAAAGTGAAAGAGGAGAGGGTCCGCCCCTAAAATAAGGGACAAAAGGGGAAAACGGACCCAGCTCAGGAATCCCTCGGGTTCGCCAACTCCCGAACTTACCAGCCGTGAGCCCCCGAGGGTGTAGCATTATCTAGGGTGCACCAAAGTGGTGGGGCTACATACACCCGGCCTCCTTGAGGGCCTTAAGCAGAAGGCAGGAGATATCATGAAAAGAAAAAGAAGACTGACCCCTCGCAGAAGGAGGGAATCAGAAAAGATGAGACAATGGCCAATTAAGGCGGGAAAGGAAAAGACTCCCTAGGCCTCGGATACCCTAATACCGTCGGGGTCGGAAGAGAACAAGAGTTGATCAAGGGAGGTCGACAGGAAAGAAGACAGAGAGGAGCCCGGCACGAGTAAGTGGAAGCAATGCCGGACTCGGCTGGGGCCCCGTGGTCGCCAACCCATATCCCACTAGATGTGAGCCCCTGGGGGACACAATTGAAATGAAACGGCGCGAAATGAAAGGATGTAGATAAAATCAACTCACTGCCATGGATGAAACGATAATGGTCTTTATAAAACAGACAGTGAACCCCAAAAATTATGCCTTCTTTGAATAAAAAATAAATAAAAGGTGGATAGTAAAAAAGGATAAAAGAAATAAGGCATAGTGAACAATAAAATAGATGAACACAATAAAAAACATACAACAGTTTTAACCTGAATTAACAGTCGTAACTACACATTAAAAACTTAAAAAAAGTAACCACTCTCCCTCATGAACCGGATGACGAGGTCAGCTGACGGCCCGTCATCACGGAGAATAAGGGAGAGGGTATTAGGCAGGTTAAGAGTCCCTCGCAGATCGGCCAGATCCACACACTCCAAGAGAAGGTGTGCCACGGTTAGGTGGGCGCCGCAAGTACACATAGGAGGATCTTCTCTCTTCAGCAAGTGGGAGTGCGTAGCAATCCCATGGCCGATCCGGAGTCGACAGATTAACACAGCTTCCTTCCGGAGAGATCGGAAGGAAGATTTCCACACCTTCGTTGTCTCCTTGATTACTCTCAGTTTATTGGGTTGATGCGAGGCACGCCTTGCCTCCTCCCAATGCGACAGGATCGAATGCCGCAACCGAGAGCGCACATCACTAGCAGGCACCTTATACGGTAGCGAGGGCAGTGCGACTGCCTCTCTCGCCGCCTGATCAGCAAGCTCGTTTCCCGCAACACCCATGTGGCTAGGAAGTCACACAAAGGTCACCCCGGTTCCAGCGTTATGCGAACTGACGAGCAGGTCGTGCACACGCTGGACAAACGGGTGCTTCGGGAAAAACACATCGATCGCTTGCAGCGCACTCAGAGAGTCAGTACTCACAAGAAAGTGCTGGTGATCGTCTGATAACGCGTACCGCAGAGCCTCTAGGATGGCATAGAGCTCCGCTGTGTACATGCCACAGGCATCGGGAAGTGAAAAGAGAATGATGATGATGATGATAAGTGTTGTTTTCAGGGGCCTAACATCTCGGTTATCGGCCCCCAATGGTTTGGGTAATCGTGAAGATGAAAATGAAAAGCGATCTTAAAACTAAAACTAACTACTAACCTACATACTAGAAGATGAAAAGGAATACTTAAGGAGAATAAGGCAAATTACGGACAAGAGGAAAAGAAATGCCCTCAACCCTCGAAGAAGGCGGATTGAGGGACTCGGAAGGAAGGAGAGCAATGAAAAGCAGATAAGAAAGTGAAAGAGGAGAGGGTCCGCCCCCAAAGGTAAGGGACATAAGGGGAAAACGGACCCAGCTCCGGAATCCCTCGGGGTCGCCAACTCCCGAACTCACCAGCCGTGAGCCCCTGAGGATGTAGCATTATCTAGGGTGCACCAAAAGTGGTGGGGCTACATACACCCGGCCTCCTTGAGGGCCTTAAGCAGAGGCAGGAGATAACATGAAAAAAAAAGAAGGCTGACCCCTCGCAGAAGGAGCGAATTAGAAAAGATGAGACAAGGGCCAATTAAGGCGGGAAAGGAAGAGACTCCCTAGGCTTCGGATACCCTAATACCCTCGGGGTCGGAAGAGAACAAGAGTTGACCAAGTGAGGTCGACAGGAAAGAAGACAGAGAGGAGCCCGGCACAAGTAAGTGGAAGCAATGCCGGACTCAGCTAGGGCCCCGTGGTCGCCAACCCACAACCCACTAGATGTGAGCCCCTGCGGGGGGGGGGTGGTGAAAAGAGAAACCGACGATCCTCAATCACAAATGCACAGCCTACTTTCTCGTTTACCCTCGAACCGTCCGTGAATAGAAGCCCTGATCCCGGATAGCGGCTCACCACTGACTGCAACAGCCTCCGATGGACGGAGGAGGCAGTGTCCGACTTGGGGCCGGTGTGCAGATCCAGGATGATATCAGGGCGAGAGACCATCCACGGAGGGGCCTTGCTAGGTACTCGGACGATACAGGAGACAGAAGGAAATCGGAACTGACGGTATGAGTCATCCAAGCGAATCCCCGCCGGCCGAGTGGCTCGGGGGAGCGCATCATACAGCCGGCGATTCGGATTGGAAAACAAACATGGATAGCTTGGATGAAGTGGCATCTGTCGAATAGTTGCAGCATAGGTCAGCAGTACTTGTTGGCGCCTCAGGTGTAAAGGAGGTACGCCAGCCTCGGCGAGCAAGCTGACGACTGGGCTAGTCCGAAAGGCACCCGTCGCCAGCCTCACACCGCCGTGGTGGACACTGTCCAGTTTAACAAGCACTGACTTACGGCCCGAACCATATGCTACACTGCCATAATCCAATCGAGATAAAATCAGAGTCTCATAAAAGCGTAGTAGCACCGCCCGATCCGCCCCCCATGAGGTGCCGCTAAGAAACCGCAAGATGTTGAGTTTCTTAGCACAGGTAGTTTTCAAACACCGCACGTGTGGCTCCCACGCAGCAACAACAGGCAAAGCTACATTGCCCAGATAAAGCTCAGGATCAGGATGGAGAGTGCGTTTTCGGCAGAAATGGACAACCAAGGACTTAGTTGTTGAGAAACGAAATCCATGCTCTAGTGTCCAGCGTTCCACTCTCCGAATAGCTTGTTATAGCTGTCGTTCAGCGACCGCCATATTTTGCGCACTATAATGTAGAGCGAAGTCGTCTACATATTGTGACGGTACCACTGCTGGACCAGCTGCAGCGACTATACCGTTAATGGCAATCGCAGATAATGTTACGCTAAGCACCGATCCCTGTGGGACTCCGTTTTCCTGTATATGGTATTGCGAATATGTCCCCCCTATTCGGACACGGAACAGGCGAAGGGACAGAAAATTCGCAATAAAAACCGGCAAGATAACTCGGAATTTCCATTGATGCAGGCTAGAGAGGATGCCGTAACGCCAAGTGGTGTTATAGGCCTTCTCGAGGTCAAAGAAAACAGCGACTAGGTGTTGTCTCCGGAGAATAGCGTCCTGTATGGCAGTCTCCAGGCGTACCAGATGGTCGTTGGTACACCGAGACGCCCTGAAACCACACTGGTATTCAGACAGGAGTCCCCGTTTCTCCAGGACCCACACCAGGCGCCGATTGACCATCCTCTCAAAGAGCTTGCACAGACCGTTAGTGAGACAAATCGGTCTGTAACTCCCTGTCAAATTGGGATCCTTATCGGGCTTCAGGATAGGTATAATGATACCTTCCTGCCATTGCACTGTAAACACACCTTCCAACCAGATTCGGTTAAACATCCTGAGCAAATAACGAATGCTCTCATCGTTAATGTGCTTAAGCATCTGGTTGTGAATATTATCCGGGCCGGAAGACGTGTCCCTGCAGAGCGCCAGCGCTCCGCGGAGTTCCCACACCGTAAAGGGCACGTTGTACTCCTCCGAAGCGCGGGAAGCAAAACTAAGCTGGAAACGTTCCGCTTCGCGCTTCAGGGCCACGAAGGCAGGGTCATAGTTATCGGAACCGGATATATCCGCAAAATACGAGGCGAGATGGTTTGCAACGCGATAAGGATCTGTAACCAATTCATTATCAATGGAAATTCCCGGTACAGTAGAAGATGTCTGAATTCCCGAAATGCGTCGTAGTTTAGTCCACACTTGAGAGGAGGGGGTATGTGCCGTAATAGAAGACACATACCGTTCCCAGGATTGTTTCTTACTCTGGCGAATAAGAATCCGTGCCTTGTCACGAAATTTCTTAAACGCCACCAAATTGGCCATGGTTGGACGCCGACGGTAGTGCTTATGAGCTCGACGACGGTCTCTTATTGCCGCTGCAATATCCTCTGTCCACCAGGGGACGAGTTTGTGACGAGGAGTCCCAGAAAAGGATGGAATGGACTCTTCGGCGGCAGCAGGAAGCACATCGGTGATGTGCTGTACCTCGTCATCGACGCTCCGGCAACCAAGATCAACGAACACAGCTCGTTCTTGAAACGAGGGCCAATTTGCCCGCTTAAGAACCCAACGACTGGGGAACTCCACCGACGTCTAGTTCAGAAGTGTCAGAACGATCGGGAAATGGTCACTGTCACAGAGGTCGTCGTGTACATACCAACCAAATAGGGAGACCAGCGCACGGCTCCACACACTCAAGTCAATGTGTGAGTACGTGCCGTGCGCTAAGCTAAAATGTGTAGCTTCCCCTGTATTTAATAGAGATAAATCCAACCCTTGAATTAAGCCCTCCACGTCCCTTCCTCTGGGGCAGGAAGATGGTGATCCCCATTGGGGGTGATGAGAGTTGAAATCACCCACGAGTAGGAAAGGGACTGGAAGTTGATCAACAAGATCTAAGACGTCATTAATATCAAGGGGTTGGTTCGGTGGAAGGTACACGTTACAAACAGTTGTCATAGCAGGCAAGGACACGCGAACTGCAATAGCTTCCAGAGGAGTGGCGAGTGGAAACTCCTCACTATAGCAGTCAGAGCGAACGAAGGTACAAACGCCCCCGGAAGCCCGGGCGGCGTCTTGTCGCTCTTTAGTGTGTAGTCGGAAACCTCTCAGAACAGTCTCGTGATCAGGTCTGAGGTTTGTTTCCTGTAGGCAGACTATACTCGCTGCGTATTGGGCAATAAGCTGACGGAGTTCTGTCAAATGCCTGACATAACTGTTACAATTCCACTGTAACAGTGCCATTGTGTGAACTTAGGGAATAAGTTGGAGCAGCAAGCTACAACTTAGACTCTGGAGGATCTACAATCACTACGTCGACTATAATCTCCATGTCCTCATGCGAGGTCATGGAGTGAATCGACTCGGTGGAAGATTTCCCAGACGCAGTTCGGCGGCGGGGGGATCTCCGTGGGGAGCGCGCAGATCTGGGGACCGAAACGTCCCCAGGCGCAGAAGCATCCGCAGGTGTTAGCACGGATGGCTTCCCCTTTTTTGGAGAAAGGGAATGCGTAGTGCGGGGTCCCTTCTTACCCGCCTCTTTTAGATATATAGACGGGTCAGGAGCCGATTTCCTGACCCTGGTCGACGATGCCGACTCCGCCGGCTTCGGCGCGGCTTTCGCCGACCGTTTGGGTGGGGAGAAAGTCTTCGACTTCCTCCCGAGTGGGGTGTAAGTCTTCAACTTCCTCCCCTGCTGTGCGGGCGGAGCAGCCTTCGCTCGCACAGCCTTCGTGCTGGCCGAAGGTGGAGTTTAAGTCAGCTTCGGGCATTCCGTTATAATCATAGGTGCTGGTTTTGTAACAGGTAACTCAGTTGCAGGTTTCACAGCTGGTACAAAAGATGAGGTCGCCGGGACCAAATTTGGTATTATGGCTCTATAATCAATCGTTGGAGAAGGCGAAATCGTGGTATGGTACTTCTTGCGGGCCTCCTGGTTGGTGAGACCATCCAGGGTTTTGATCTCCTGGATTTTCTTCTCACTCAGGAAGACAGGGCAGTTCCTGCCCCGAGGAGAATGAAATCCAGGGCAATTAGTGCACTGATAAGTTGTTGTGCACTCTTCCGCTTCGTGTGGTACCTTACCGCATGTTCCACAGATTTCGGGGCTCGAGCATCGGGATAACATGTGCCCGAACTTCTGGCACTTATAACACCTCATTGGTGGAGGGATATAAGGCCGTACGTCACAACGGTAACTTGTAACCTTGACTTTCTCCGGGAGAACCGAAAGCTCAAAGGAAATAATGAAAGCACCAGTATCCACGATTTGACCATTGACCTTGCGCCTGATGCGCCGGACATGTCACGTGACGGTGCTGGATATTGTTTTAGATCCCTTAGTTGGGGGTAGTTTGATCTAGAACGGATGTGTTAGTGTAGCAATTTATAAAGTGGTGCCTAGGAGGGGGTAGCTTCCCGTAGCTGGGTAAGCGGACCAGTGCCGAGTGTTGTTTAGTGTTAGGATGCTAGGGGATGCTCTTACAAAGACGTAGGTGTATTTCAGGGGATGAAACTTTGTGTACAGGTTAACGTACTAGCCTCTCAGCTGGTTGGAGAGTTATATAACCGACGTGCGTGCGTCAGCGATGTTGCGGCTCGCTGCTTCAGGCAGTCGGGCCGCTGCGGGAAGTACGATGCAGCTTGCGCTAGCAACTATTTGGCTACTGTATGTCACGTCTAACCGTGACGGGAATCAGGAAAGGTGTTAGGACGTAAAGTGGCGTGTAAATAGTAAGACAAGGGTAGTGTACTGACCAAGTATTTATTGGTCAGTGATGTATGAAGTTATATGTCCCTTTTAGGGGAATGTAATAAGTGTTACAAGTTTGAGTGTACAAGTTTGTGGGGTAGGTCACAAAATATAGGATCTCTGAACACTGCTGACTCACCTGATGATAACAGCGAGGGCCTCCGGCTGACACACTGTATGACTGGTAATTGAGAGAGGCCCCTGTCCTCATTAAGGTCCTTCTTATATGCTTTAGTGCTGCTTCGTCGGCATTCCAATGGCATAGCTGCCCCAGTTAGTTATAGTGTAGCTGTTATGTGTGTGACGCAAGTATTTGGCAAGCCTTCCGAGCTGGTCGACTTGCCCTTGCTGTATGAAAGGTACTGTTCTGGACTTACGAGATTTGCCAGTTAGGGGTGGTTTAAATAGATGATGGGGGATGGCTTCCAGGGGGTGCAGCCCCCTGGGGGCTTGTACAAGCCTCTTCCTCTGTTTAGTTCGCGTCCCCGCGAACGGGAACGGAACGTGGATTTGGGGTGTCGATGTAATAGTTTGTTCTTGAATCTTCCTTGTATCTCCTCTTGGTGTCCTCTTCGTCGTATAGATGTAGTGATGTCGTGTTGATATGTCGATGTCGTGTAGGTGTGAGATCAGCTCGTGTTCAGAGGGGTGGGTTTTGGGATATACATATATATATTTGACAATTTAAAATAGTGCATGAGAAAAAAAATGACATCGTAATAAAAAAAACATGGCTATGAACATTAGGCGATATATTGTTGTGCAGGGAGGAAAAAACCCAGGGCTGGACGGATGATTGTGCCGTCCGCTTTAT
The DNA here is from genome assembly GCA_946902985.2 of Meconema thalassinum. Classification (NCBI taxonomy): domain Eukaryota; kingdom Metazoa; phylum Arthropoda; class Insecta; order Orthoptera; family Tettigoniidae; genus Meconema; species Meconema thalassinum. Next base: position 357,836,149 of record OX336392.1, read on the forward strand.
CTTAGGGAAAAAATTGCTCCCTGCAATGGGAAAGATATAAGAAATAGAAAAAATGGGTGTTCCAGGGTATAAGTTAAAGGAAATATTGAAAATGTGTTTATTGAGTTGGGATAAAACGGAACACCCTTACATATTGGGACGTTAGAAGAAAAAAAATGAAAGAGACAAATCATAATCATAATCATAACCACTGTGTACATGTGTGTGATAAAACATGAGTATTCATAATGTGTGGCATCCTACTGTTGTGTGTAGTGCCTTGGAACAATGTTATTGTATTTTGTGTTACATTCTATTACATTATGTGCTTATGTCTCTCTATCTTACTTATTAATTATCTTATATCTAGGCGGCCGTGTCTATGGTACTTCGCGTGCACGCTACCTTTTGTGTGTGTGTGCCGTCTCACGGCTAAACCTGTACGGCCGTTTCCTGGTATAGTTTGGTGGTCGTGCCGCTTGAAATATATCCCTATTCTGTGAAGCATCCCCTGTGGGCGAATGCCTTCACACTTGACAATGAGAGTCGCCGCCACAAGTCGGTTGCGCCCTCACTGCCGTAAGTTGCGTCGCATTTTGACGCTTTACTTTCTTCTGTTTACGTTGATCTGCCAGCGAGCCTGATACCCCACAGGTATCAGCCCTGCTGTGCAGATTTTTGGAGTGTATCTGTAAAAAATGTGGTGAGTATGTGAGATTGTGTTAGGATTAGTGCAAGTTGACGTATAAAAATAGTACATAATCATGGCATGCCGCAAATAATATGATGCCGCTATATGGCAGTGAAATCACTGTCACCAGTTTCATATATCTGGTGACGCCGCCTGAAAAGTGGAGAGGTTAAAAAAAACATATTAGTATGGCATATTCTCTATGTCGCTTCCTGTGTCTGTGTGTCCACTGCTGAAGCTCTTCTTCCTCTGGAAAAAATAGCATGATTAGTGTTAACTTGATGTATGACCGGGCTTACCCTACACGGTGCCGTAATGTTGTTTCTTATTCTCAAGGTGTTTATATAACCTAGTTAATCTAGTTAGTCTAACCTAATGTATTACCTTAATACCATTTATTTTACTATGTTGTCTTAATATGTTGTCGGACTTACCCCGGTAGCGGAATTTTGGTTACCGGGTGCCGAAATATTCTATCTTAAAAAAATTGCCTTAACTGTAAAACTATGCTGTGTATACAAGCCGAGTACACCTTATTCTAAAGCCGAAATGTGCTGTGCCCTATTTTAGCAACAGCGCTTGTTGAATTTGCTTACATCTATGCGACCTTAAAAATGGCGCTGTGACTTAAGTACTAAAATTTAGATGGAGGCTGTCCGTTCGATTTCTCTCGCGGTGGTTCCCTTGTAGTACATTGTTGGGACCGGAACCCAACAATGCCTCGTAGTCCCCTCCGTCTTAATCCTAGTTGTCGACGTTTATTCTAGGGTTTACTAACTAGTACTAATATAGCCGTAGGCGGCTTACGGTGCCACAAAGCAAACCGTCTCGCCCGCTGTATCTGCCTGCTCTTAGCCGTTGCCTTTGCATATGTTGTCGTAGTTGGCTCGCCCACTTTAACCCCTGTGAGTTGCTCGCGATGCCCCTAATTTAATGCCCTTGGCTGCCCGCTGCGTCACCATTTATGTGGGCATTGGACATCGTCCAATGGCATAATATCATCTTCGCCTTTGTTGGCAATAATCGTATTCTCTTCGCCTTTGTTGGCCGCAATAATAATCTCTTCGCCTTTGTTGGCCGCAATAATAATCTCTTCGCCTTTGTTGGCCGCAATAATAATCTCTTCGCCTTTGTTGGCCACAATAATAATCATCCGGGATTTGAGCTTCCGGGTCCTCTTCGCCAGTGTTGGCCGCAATAATGCTTCTCTCCTGCGCATAGGAGTCTGACTTCCCGCCATGGAAGTCCTACTTACTTATATCTAACTAAAAGTCTAGTCCTAGTTTGGTCGTCCCTAGAGTCAACTCCTGAGTCCGGCGTGGAGCTAGCTATTTCTCCCACCATCCTCAGAAAGTCTCCCCTGCAGGTCTTGGCTTCGACGACCGTGGCACATAGTGGGTGTAACATCTCTTCGTCCTAGGGGCAGGCTAGGCACACCTAGGATTCCGAAGTTTGCCCGTGCCGGACCATGAATTCCTCAACCTTACGTGGTTCGTCTTTTTGGTCTAGTCGTTAAGTTAACTAGGGTCATTGAGCTGTTGAGCCAACTGGGGTAAGGGTCAACATCACCCTCCCCAGCTCTGCTCCAGTGTGGTGCCTTTGGCCTTCTGCTTGTGTCGTTATCATCAATCAGAGTGTTATCAGATTCCTCTTTATATAAAAAAATATAAGTGTAACCTGTAAATAATTTGCTGTGTATGAAATGTAAAATTTTTCAAGTGTTTTGGGGTTGTAGAGACTTCTAAGTGATGATGATGATAATGATAATTGTTGTTTTAAGGGGCCTAACATCTAGGTTATCGGCCCCTGATGGTTTGGGTGATCGTGAAGATGAAAAATGAAATGCGAACTTAAAACTAACTACTAGCCTACATACTAGAAGAAGAAATGGAAAACTAAAGGAGAATAAGGCAAATAAAGGACAGGAGGAAAAGAAATGCCCTCAACCCTCGAAGAAGGCGGATTGAGGGACTTGGAAGGAAGGAGAGCCATGAAAGGCAGATATGAAAGTGAAAGAGGAGAGGGTCCGCCCCAAAGGTAAGGGACAAAAAGGGAAAACGGACCCAGCCCAAGAATCCCTCGGTGTCGCCAACTCCCGAACTCACCAGCCGTGAGCCCCTGAGGATGTAGCATTATCTAGGGTGCACCAAAAGTGGTGGGGCTACAAACACCCGGCCTCCTTGAGGGCCTTAAGCAGAAGGCAGGAGATAACATGGAAAGAAAAAGAAGGCTGACCCCTCGCAGAAGGAGGGAATCAGAAAAGATGAGACAAGGGCCAATTAAGGCGGGAAAGGAAGAGACTCCCTAGGCCTCGGATATCCTAATACCATCGGGGTCGGAAGAGAACAAGAGTTGACCAAGAGAGGTCGACAGGAAAGAAGAAAGACAGGAGCCGGCACAAGTAAGTGGAAGCAATGCCGGACTCAGCTGGGGCCCCGTGGTCGCCAACCCACAACCCACTAGATGTGAGCCCCTGGGGGGACTTCTAAGTGCATAGACTACTTTAGGCCTCCTGTTGCTACGTCGGATTTCCAGCGATAATGCTCTGTTATCTTTCATGGAGGCGTTAGTAGGGTTTATAGCGTTAGGTTCTCTGTTATTAGGATACGGGGGTCGTTATTCGTTGAATAGGCTTGAAGCAAGGTAGGAAGAGGTTGCGCATCTTTGGGCTCCATTATAAATGGTGGCCTTGAGCCGGTAATGCTTCTGGGATGCTTCTACAATGAGTGGACGGGGGTAGGTATTTCCCGGGATTGCAAAAAGTTTTATAAATTGCCATGCAGGTTTGATAGTAATAAACCTTGGTCTATGGATGGGATACTCCATGCATGTATCTGGATATGAGGCATATCCGCACTCATGTAAGGATAGGTATAGGGTGAGGCGTAATAATAATATGTCCCTTTCATGCGGGATTATTTAATTTAAAAAAAATTGTTAATATGTAAAGTTGGCCTCATCTCTCACTTAGAGATGCGCATTACGCTTAATTGTCGTTGTCCGACACACCCCTAATACTCGGGTGTTAGCATTGGGGTCCAGGGCGTAGTAAGCCCTCTCCTTAAACGCATGGAGTCTATCAACCCCGATGTATATTTTGTCATGTAGTTTTATGTGTTTTTATGTGTTTTTATGTGTTTATATGTCTGTGTTGGCTGATGTTGGAAGTGGGAAGGTTATGGAAGGGGAGTAGTGTAGTAAGATGGTAGCCTGTGGGTGGTATAGGGATAATCCCGCTGGGATTGTCCACCTATGCTCCTGTCGTCCTCCCTTGGTCCATGCCTGCTTTCTATCCGCCTCTGGGGATAGTGAAGTGTTGTGACGCTGTGACGTCACGGCCTAATTTGGTCTCCCATTTGTAGTGTGAATGTGGCAAGTGATCCTAGTGTGCCTGGCCATGTCCTGATCGCCTGTAATGAATTTTGTTAGAAATAAAGTTCGAGAAAAGAAGTTATTAGGGGGAGGTCTTGTTCCCTCAGAGCCCCTGTCTTTATTCGCCCCTGACTAGTGAGCGCGTGTGTGTGTGACTATGTCCCGTTACACCATGCGGGCGGGAGGCCTGTTGTCGGCTAAGTCCTGTCTTGTGTCGCGTGTATGGGCAGGAGGTGCCCGTGGCTTGTCAACGTCTTTGAGAACGTGCTCCTATGGGCCCAAGATAAGTCCGGCCTGTCACGTCTGTCCATTGCTAAATGTCACAAATGTTGTAACAGTGCTGAAAAATGTATGGCATTATAATTGGTTTGTGTTTGTGATTTCACGGTCACTTCCGATATAACAATAGAGTCTGTCGACGGCAGTGTTGCGATGTGGCTGAATTTGCAAGTCAGTATTTCGTCATGTTATGTTTTTATTTGTTTGTGTACATGAAGTCTTTGACATTGCGTATGTCAGCTATTGGAGCGTGCCTTTCTGCCAGTATGTGAGTGTTGTCACTGGTTGAGATTCCTGGAGTGCCAATGTGTCAATCCGTCCTGATTTTGCTAGCACTGCTGTGTGGACACTATTCCATAAGACCTTTGCCTTGCGAAATCTCTATACCTGTGTTTGGGAAATCTATTTCCTATGTCAGGTGTAGTCGAAATTTTTGCATGGTTTATGGCCGGAGGAAATGTGGTATTACTTGTTTATGTACCTGTATGGGCCAATCTCGGTGTAATTGGGAGTCTGGATAGTTGCTTTCCACGGTGTCCGATTTTTTACTAGGATTCGGACCCGCAATCTCGTGTAGTTCTCTGTGTTCTATGTCTGCGTTATCTGTTGGCTTTGAGCGCCCTTTGTATGTATTTTGATTGTGTTTTTCGTACCAAAAATACCATTGGTTAGTTAGTTATTGGTACGGGTGTGTTGTGTGGTCGTGAGTTCGGATCCGGCTTGCTGTAAGGGCCTGGTATGACGATATCTGTGCCGTATATACCATGGCACATGTATCGTGTATTTGAAATGCGCAGATGAGAATACGCATTCCTGTGAAGAGTTTGTGTGTTTTTGAATTCTCCTCGTAGTGTAATTTGGGGAGTTATAAGGTTTTGGATCTGACGTGAATGATGGCGTTTGTTCGAGTTCAACTTGGAGTGGTCTTAGTCTGTCTGTATGTGTGAGGTCGCCCAGTCACAAGCGTCTTATCGCTGAGTGCGGCAGTATTGAATTACAATGGCGTGTGCGCTCGCTTGTTACTTGTTTTGATAATGCTCCGTGTCCGGCACATGTGAGTGCCTGGGCCTGAGTGCTATCTCTGTCGTTGCGAGTAGGACTTTCCGTAATGGAAAAGAACCTTCCACCGACTACATTCGTGTCCCCCAGTTTTGTGTTAATGTAGCGTGGGTCGAATATATCCCTATTAATGGTATTAAACGTCGTTATGCACGAGTGTCTCCGGGCCGCTAGTCGCGTGTTTGGTGACTAGGTGCCGGAGGTGATTTTGTTGTTTTCCGCTTATGAATATATATTATTGGAACTGTCCCTTACTTTCCTATCCTGCAACTGGATAGTTACCCGACCTTACATTCCTGGTATTCATAAGGTTGCGGGTTCGGGACCGTCTTTAACGAGAGTAATTGTTTCTGGTGCCATTCTAGGCTGTGTCTCCGGGACAGTTTGGTAGTGTATTACTGTTATGTGGCAATGTAAATTGACTGTGTGTCTTCCAAAAATATGTAGGGTTTCCCAAAGTCTGGGATTTTCACCCTATGGTGTGTTTGCGTTTTAGCTTGCGTGTTATTATGGAGGTGAGAAAAAGTCATGTTATAGGCAGTGTAATGTGTCACGTATGCCTATGGATTAAATACATACAGTTCAACGTGGCCACTTTCCTTTCTCGGGATTAATGAGTGAGGCAAAAAAAATGAGTTATGCCCCGCTCCGAATTAAGAGAGCCCTTTGAATAGAGGAGCGAAAATATATTGTATCTCGCCTGCACGCTGCTTTATGCTTATTAAAGCGGGTTGCCGGGCGGCGGTAGTCTGTAAAAATTGTGTCGTAAACAATATCAAAAATGTTTAAAAATGAGAAGTAGGACCTGAGGGTACTATTCACCCATTTGGTGACGTTAGTACTACAGTAATCTAGTTACGTCTCAGGGGAATCTACTGACACTGTCTAGTACACGCTGGGAAGGCCATTGCAAGACGTATTTGATACATGTGTATCCACGTCACGAGCAAAGCCAGTGCACTATGGGAGTCGAAACTCCACTCCAAAGCAATTATAACCTTACCTTGGCATTGAATATATAATTTTCAAAAGAAAAATACGTATTCTCCGTTGAGCCATTATATATTTAAACACAAATTGTGCTAAATGTTCCGGCATAACTCAACAAAATGACAGTGTTTTGCCCCGGTGTGCAATTGGGCTCTTCAGTTGGTTAAAGCACACCTCATCAAATTTTTGAAAAATAGTTTGCGATTCTTAATTCTTGCCACGGTTATGGCTCTCGCCCGTCACAAGAGAATCTATCAAACTGTGGGACCGGAACATAGAACATTTAGTCATTTCTACTTAGAAAGACCCGCCTAAGCTCTATGCTGTGATTTGATGCTTAAGCTGTGTTCAGAATAGCTCTTTCCGGCCTGAAGCCGCGTGGCTCGCCTGATTGGCTTCCGCTTGGCTTTGCATATTAAAAACTTTACGATATCCAAGTTATAGTGTGGCCCAAGTATGATCAATAACCATTGATGGCCTGAGAAAAAAAATGCTAGGGGCCAAAAAAAAAACAAGAAGGATTTAGAATTATGCACTTCTGATTTAGCCATGTTGCACTGCATATACATGAAAAAAATGTGCAGTTTATGTTTGTGAGTCTCTGTTTGTCTATTGTCGTATTTCTCACGTGTAAACGAGCTTACGTGTACCTATAATGCAGGTGCAAGTGATATTAGTTCATTTTTTTTGTGTCCCTGGTGGAAGTCGTTATTCCCGTCCGAGCGTCCTTGGTCTGAAAGGTGAATACTTTCGCCCAGTTACTAGGGCATAGGCCCCTGCAATCCACTGAGGTGCTCCTTTGCTATTTTCCGGAGGATTTTGTAGCAAAGTGCGCCTGGGCCTACTTTCACCGTAATGTCTGACTGTTGGTCTGAGTGTGCCCGTGTTCGAGGGCCTAATTACGCTCTGCGCTACCCTAGTAGAGTTTACGGGGGTGTATGTATTTTTGCCTGACCGGTCTGATGGGGTAGGTAATAGGACCTTTCTTATGCCCCGTGTACTGTGTGTTAGCGCCTGGTCAGAGTGTGCGGGTGTGTGTTGTGCACCCTGAGGGCCTGAAGGCAACACCCTCTTATGCATACGCACCTGGGGTACAGATGCCGGTGCCCGCTTTCGTCCTGGCAAAATTGCCCTTTGGACTAGCGGCAAAGGCCGTTTGATTGCCTGTGTATGCCCTAGCGATGTAGTGGCGTGTTGTCTGACCGCTTTCTGGCCTGTGGCCACGGTAGACTCCTGCCATTGTGTTTGCCTATTTGTGTAGGTGTATGTGGGCTTAATGTGCTGTAGGGCGGGCTCTACGTCCTCAGCCCATGACGTGGTTACCTCCCGTTTTCTCCCTGTCATGTCATGTGTGTCTGAGGGTCCTGGCTTCAACTTACTCTCGTTCGTCCGTTCCGAGGGGGTTGGCCTAGGTCCTGCTGCCCGGTTTGGCAAAATTGCCTTCCGAACCGGAGCTAAGGGATGTGTAATGGTGTAACTTGGGTCCCGCAGTGTATTGGAGTCTAACCTGGCCGTCTTCTGGACTGTGGCCACGGTGAACTCCTTCCCATGTGTGGCAGTACGTGGCGACAGGGACATCCTCGCAAATTGCCGAGTTAGCGTATCTACGCTTATGTCCTCTCTCGGCTGGGCTTGTGGCCCTGCCATGAACTCAAAAATGGCCTAGTTAGCCCGGAGTTCCTTGTACTCGCCCCAAATTTGGGCGTACTGCCTATTGAGGCTCATGACCTGCTGGCAAACTGTTGTATCAATGTGCTTATGTTCTATATAGTTCTGTGGCCGCCAGTTGGAGAAACGCTTGTTCGCGAATGAGCTCCCTGTATTGAGTGTGTAAACTTGTGTAGTGCCCCCTCATTCTCTCGAGGGTTGCATTATCTATTACGGGACCATGTGTGGTGATTAATTGGTCGTATATTCTGTGTCTTTGGATATGGATCCTATTGAGGTGTTCATGTATGTGCCTCAAGTGCTTATGTGCGCATCTTAATCGCGCTGTCCTACCCTCTGACGGAGTGTATGGCTGTTTGCCCTGTATTGCCCCGATTTTTGTTTGGAGTGCCCGTAATTGTGTTTGTCGGTTTTGTATATGTCCTTGGTACCTTATTAGTAATGTTAATAGTATCGGTGTAACCCTATTGCCTCTATGGCTTACAATCTCTGTTGTTTCTGCATGAGGTGCCATTCTGAATGAAGTGTATGCGTCTTCTAATTTAAAAAAAAACTGTGCGTGTTTGGCAGTGGCAGTGTATCTTGTATCTCTCTGATTCTTTCCGGGGGCTGGGGGGGATGGTTTAACAAGAATTTCCCCTGTGTAGATAGTGCGAAGCAAAAAAAACTACTTTCTGTCTGAGAAGAAAAACATTTTTTTTTCAGTCTCGCTTGGCTATATGCGGTACGGGCCGTTTTGACCACGAGAACTCGTTGCATGAGCCCTATTTTACTGTGTGTGGTACCCGGCCTCCACCAATCTGTTTTAGATCCCTTAGTTGGGGGTAGTTGGATCTAGAACTGATGTGTTAGTGTAGCAATTTATAAAGTGATGCCTAGGAGGGGGTAGCTTCCCGTAGCTGGGTAAGCGGACCAGTGCCGAGTGTTGTTTAGTGTTAGGATGCTAGGGGATGCTCTTGCAAAGACGTAGGTGTATTTCAGGGGATGAAACTTTGTGTACAGGTTAACGTACTAGCCTCTCAGCTGGTTGGAGAGTTATATAACCGACGTGCGTGCGTCAGCGATGTTGCGGCTCGCTGCTTCAGGCAGTCGGGCCGCTGCGGGAAGTACGATGCAGCTTGCGCTAGCAACTATTTGGCTACTGTATGTCACGTCTAACCGTGACGGGAATCAGGAAAGGTGTTAGGACGTAAAGAGGCGTGTGAATAGTAAGACAAGTGTAGTGTACTGACCAAGTATTTATTGGTCAGTGATGTATGAAGTTATATGTCCCTTTTAGGGGAATGTAATAAGTGTTACAAGTTTGAGTGTACAAGTTTGTGGGGTAGGTCACAAAATATAGGATCTCTGAACACTGCTGACTCACCTGATGATAACAGCGAGGGCCTCCGGCTGACACACTGTATGACTGGTAATTGAGAGAGGCCCCTGTCCTCATTAAGGTCCTTCTTATATGCTTTAGTGCTGCTTCGTCAGCATTCCAATGGCATAGCTGCCCCAGTTAGTTATAGTGTAGCTGTTATGTGTGTGACGCAAGTATTTGGCAAGCCTTCCGAGCTGGTCGACTTGCCCTTGCTGTATGAAAGATACTATTCTGGACTTACGAGATTTGCCAGTTAGGGGTGGTTTAAATAGATGATGGGGGATGGCTTCCAGGGGGTGCAGCCCCCTGGGGGCTTGTACAATATCCTCCTTGAGCTCCTCGTCAGTGTTCAGAATCAGGTCCCGGTGGAAAATAACTCCTCGGACCAGATTCAGGGACGTGTGCTTTTCCACTTTGACGGGAATGTTGCCAAAGTGGTCACATTGCAAAAGTTGTTCATCTTGCTCTCCAGTCCTAGTCTTGAGCAACAAGCTACCGTTCCTCATTTTTTGTACTTTCTCAAGCTCACCATAGACACCTTCTATGTGGCGAGAAAAAAAATACTCTTTACCAGCTTGAAATCACCCCCATCTGTTCTGGTAGCTACCAGAAACTTGGGGGTGTTAGCACCCAGATTTTCACGCACAGATTGTTCCCAGGGGGTTGATCCCCGCAGGGAATCAAATGTTAATGACTTGGGTGTAGGACCACCCTGTTTGGGGATTTTTCTTTTTGAACCCATGGCCAGATCATCCTCCCCGAATGCCACCGACATTCGATCACGGGCCGTCACAGTAGGCGCTACCCAGCCAGGGCAAGGCCCGCCTAGCTTTGAAGGCATTGCCCGGGGGTCCGATGTTTTACAATGCTATATCGGCATGTACCCCTTGGCATATACTGGATTTTACAGCTCAGACATTCGGCTGTGCGGGGACCTGCGTAGTCAGGCGGATACTACTGCACGGGTACAGGGCACACCCACCTGTCGGCGTGGCCAAGACCGGAACAGGCTTTCGAGCGTAGTCGCAAGCGTAAGTGGCCCATCCGCTAACAGCACGCACATATAGAAATTTTGGTTGCCAGACCCTGAAAGCAGTAACGGAAAGAAGTGCGATATAACCTAATGAGAGTTATACCGCACGGGTGTATGTCTCTTAGAGCTGACTGTCAAACCCTCGAAAGTGGACCGTTCCGAGAAGCCCTTTTAGTCGCCTTTAACGACTGGCAGGGATTACCGTGGATGTATTCCCTTCCTCCCACCCACTGGGGGTCCAATTCACAACACAACGCGGAGTCCTTAAAGTATAGCCAAGGTCGCCCCGTTTAGTCGCCTCTTACGACAGGCAGGGGATACCGTGGGTGTATTCTAAACCCCCCACCCACAGGGGGGGGGGGTAATGACCTGGGTGATAGCAAAAATGATAATGAAATGGAAGCCAGAACAAAATTATCTGAGACGAAAAATACGTACAAAAAGGTACTCAGATGGAAACAACTCACAATATGGTCTTACAAAAGGGAATTTAGAACGAAATGTTGCACAAAAAGAATAGATTGAAAAAACCAAGACCCACAAGACGTAGGCGAGATTCAAAATACGTACAAAATGCAATGTAGCTTCGAAATACTTACAAAATGCAACTGAAATTCAAAATACGTACAAAATGCAATTGAGGTTCAAAATACTTACAAAATGCAATTGAAATTGAAAATACACAATGCAAGTTAGATTGAAAAAAAAGCCGGTTCAGATTCAAAATACTCACAAAGTGCAATTGGAATTCAAAATACTTACAAAATGCAATTGAAATTGAAAATGCTTACAAAGTATACGGTAGATTCAAACGACTCCTGTGGATTGACAATAATTACAAAATGCAATTTAGAATGAAAATACTTGACAAAATGTAATTTAGAGAATCAAAATATGTGCAAAATGCCCGCCAATCAAAATGCAATTTAGATTCAAAATTCGTGCGAAATGCGGTTTAGGTTGAAAAAAACTTACAAAATGCAATTGAAATTCAAAATACTCACAAAGGTCGCTCCGCCATATTGAAAGACTTACTAAAAAGCAATTTAGATTGTCAATCTTTACAAAATGCAATTGAGGTTGAAAACAATCGCGAGATGTAATTGAGATCGAAAAAACTTACAAAATGCACCGTAAATCGAAAATGCCTTAAAATCGCTAAAAGGGGAATTTAGATACACGGTAAATAAAGTAACAAAAACAGAGCGGGAATCTTAAAGAGAAAAGGAAATATAAGGAAAAGAGGAGAGGAGAGGAGAGGAGAGAGGAGAAGGTCCGCCCCAAAGGTAAGGGACAAAAGGGGAAAACGGACCGAGCTCAGGAATCCCTTGGGGTCGCTAAAGCCGTGAGCCCCTGAGGGCGTAGCATTATCTACGGTGCACCAGAAGTGGTGGGGCTACATACACCCTGCCTCCTTAAGGGCCTTGAGCACAAGGCAGGAGGTAAAAGGAAAAGAAAAAGAAGGCTGACCCCTTACAGAAGGAGGGTGTCAGGAAAGATGATGATGATGATTGTTGTTGTTTTAAGGGGCCTAACAACTAGGTTATCGGCCCCTAATGATCTGGCTGATAGCGAAAATGAGAATGAAATAGAATCCATAATGAAAATTATGTGCGACGGAAAGTAAGTACAAAGAGAAACTCAGATGGAAACAACTCACAATATGGTCTTAAAAAAGGGAATTTAGAACGATGATGATGATGATGATGATGATGATGATAATTGTTGTTTTAAGGGGCCTAACATCGAGGTTATCGGCCCCTGATGAAATGAAATGGCGTGAAATAAAAGGATGAAGATAAAAACAGCTCACTGCTATGGATGAAACGAAAATGGTTTAGATAAAATAGACAGTGAGCCCCAACAACTATGCCTTATGTAGCAGGGAAAATACTTACAAAAAGGAACTCAGATTGAAACTACTCACCAAATGGAGAGCGGTAATACGTACATAAGGGAATTTCGAACGAAATTTCGAACGAAAATACTCACAAAAGGAATAGATTGAAAAATACGCACAAAATGTAGGTTAAGTCCAAAATACGTACAAAATGCAACGTACAGTCGAAATACCTACAAAATGCAAGTGAAATCAAAATACTTACAAAATGCAAATGAGATTGAAAATACGCACAAAATGTAATTCAAAATACCCACAAAATTGCAATTGAGACTTAACTACTTGAACAAAGCGGGGTAGGTAGAAAATACAAAATGCAATTGAAATTGCTTACAAAATGTATGGTAGATTCAAACTTCTCATTAGGATGGGCAATACTTACAAAATACAATAATTACAAAATGTAATTGAAATTCAAAAAACTCACAAAAGCCCCGGCCCGGATATTGAAAGACTTACTAAAAAGCAATTTAGATGGTCAATCGTTACAAAATGCAATTGAGATTGAAAAACACTCACAAAATGCAATCTAGATCGAAAAGACTTACAAAATGCAACGTAGCTTAAAAAATACCTACAAAAAAATCGCTAAAAACGGAATTTAGATACACGGGGATTCAAGTAACAAAAACAGTGCGGGAATATGAAACAGAAAAGGAAATATAAGGAAAAGAGGAGAGGATTGGAGAGGAGAGGGGAGGGGAGAGAGGAGAGGGTCCACCCCAAAGGTAAGGGACAAAAGTGGCAAACGGACCCAGCTCAAGAATCCCTCGGGGTCGCCAACTCCCGAACTCACCAGCCGTGAGCCCCTGAGGGTGTAGCATTATCTAGGGTGCACCAGAAGTGGTGGGGCTACATACACACTGCCTCCTTAAGGGCCTTGAGCACAAGGCAGGAGGTAAAAGGAAAAGAAAAAGAAGGCTGACCCCTCACAGATGGAGGGTATCAGGAAAGATGAGACAAGGGCCAATTAAGGCGGGAAAGTGAAAGACTCCCTAGGCCTCGGATAACCTAATACCTTCGGGGTCGGAAGAGGACAAGAGTTGACTAAGGGAGGTCGACAGGAAAGAAGACGGAGGGGAGCCCGGCTATAGTCTTTGGTCTCAACAGCTACAAACTATCTTCTTTTCGTTTCATCATTCGTCCTTATTGGTTGTGTGCTCAATCAAAACAATGAATCATATTATGCTGAATGAGAGGCGACACTCAATTACAAATGTTATAAAGATTAAAGGTGACGGCAATTGTCTGTTCAGGCCATTGGCATATTGTGAGTACAAAAATCCGAGTTAATTTACACAGGTTAGAAAGCGAATTGTAAAACATGTTACAGACAATTGGAATAATTATTCTTCCTTTATTGATGGCAACAGCAATATGTACGAAACTGTTATCAATACGGGCGATGATTACAAAATGTATATGTCTATGAATGGTATTCATGGAGGTCATGTTGAGTTAGCCGCCGCTGCTCAAGTTTACAAAATGAATATTAACATAGTTACTAATAATAAAACGCATACTGTAAACGCCAAAAATACGCCACCAAATAGAATAATTTCCTTACTGTATTCTGGAGATGGCCGTAACGGTCACTATGACGTCCTAGATATCAGTGCTAACTCAGAGTCAAGTATGGTCGACAACGTCAATACCATGAAACAGAAACGAGCACTACTCGACTCAAATCGATATCAGATCAGATTGTCACAAAACCGTTCTCAGCCACTTATCGATGTGCTATTTATGAAACTATTCCCTACATAGAACCATTCTCAATTGGTAGTCTGTGTAACATTTGTCACTACTGCTCAGCTGTATACTTTTCAAAAGAGAAAAATACAAGTGGTTACTTTTCTTTTTGTTGTAGCGATGGCAAAGTGAAACTTCCACCATACACAATACTTCCAGAAATTAAGCAGTTGTTTGCGAATTGTGACGACATCAGTAAAAATTTTAAGAAAAATGTTCGGCAATATAATAATGCTATGTCGTTTGTATAATTTGGTGCTACTGCTGAGCTACTACCAAGCCATGGGCCTTACTGTTTCAAAATCAATGGTGTCATTCATCATAGCATTTCCCCTTTATATGCCAGAAACCAGGAAAACAGTTCGTATGGCCAATTATACATCTTAGAATTTTCAGATGCAAATGATTTGAGGCTACTGAATGATGCTAATCACGAACTGAGAGAAGATACCCCTCAGTCTTTTAAATCGTTTACTAGATCAGCACAATCCTTAAGTGCGCTCTTATAAAACAATGCACCAGAAAGTAAGTGAAGAGAAAAAATCATCCCTAAAAGAAAATCGTCGTCAATTATTGGAATTGGTAATGCGTTTCTATCACGAACCTTCCTCAGATCCAAGACGTTATAATGACCCCACATGTTCAGAAATTGCTGCTGTATTTGGAACTGTTGATGGAGCTCCACCATCTCATCGACACATTGCAGTATATGAGAGAGAAGGTGGCTTGAGGAATGTTGATTATGATAGTATGCACTGAGATCCTACTGTGTTATACCTTGATTTGGCATTGCGGAGAGTCTGGTTGGCACATTTCAATGCCAACTGCTGGAGTGAGACAAACTAAAATACGTCATACGGGCTGGCCAGAAATACTTAACAGCAGTCATCCTTGGGAAACGGCTAATGATAGGCCTCATATTGTAGTGAGAGTTTTCCATTGCAAAGTAAAGGAATTGCTACGGTTGATTAATGTTAAGAAATTTTTCGGTAAAGTAAAAGCATATCTATATACAGTGGAATTTCAAAAACGAGGTCTCCCGCACATCCATTCACTATTAACATTAACGGAAGATTGTAAGTTTCGAGAAATCTTGACATTGACAGTGTGGTGTCAGCCGAAATACCAGATCTCAAAGACGAAGCGCTATACGAGTTGGTAAGGCGTCATATGGTACATGGTCCTTGCGGATCTTTGAATCCTTCTTCAGTCAGTATGAAAGTTGGCGTATGTGAGAAAGATTTCCCTAAACAATTTCAGGAAAAGACCAAGATAACCCAATGGTTATCCTTCGTAAAGGAGAATAAATAATGGACGAATTATTATAAAAACAATTCGAGGCATTGCCATTGAAATCGTAGTCGATTCATTGTTCCCTACAATCCATTTCTTTTACTTTACTTTCAAGCTCATATTAATGTTGAAATATGCTCAAGTGTTCGGAGTGTTAAATACATCTACAAATATGTGTATAAAGGTCATAACTGCTGCAATGTTAAAATATGTCCTGAAGGCGAAACTGTGAACAACGATGAAATTACTTCTTTCCTAAATGCTAGATATGTTGATCCAACAGAAGCCGCATACAGGGTATTTTCATTTGACATGCATGAACAATCACATTCTATCGTGCGATTACCAGTTCACTTGCCAAACTTGCAAAATATCTTTTTTTTTATTATAACGCTCCTGATATTTTACTTCAAGCACAGTTGCGCAACACGGAATTACAAGCGTGGTTCAAGTTAAATCAAGATTCGCAAGCAAGCCAGAAGTCCATATATATATATCCTGAAACACCAGTACATTACGTCTGGAATAAGAGCAACTGCCAGTGGCAAAAAAGAAAAAAATGTTTCAAAAACTATAGGCAGAATGTATAATGTTTCGCCTACAGAAACAGAATGGTATTATTTACGCCTGTTATTGCTTCACGTCATAGGTGCTACCAGCTTCCAGGATCTACGAACATACAAAGCCGTTGTCTATTCTACTTTTAAAGAAACAGCTAAGGAGCGAGGTTTGCTGATTGATGATTCTGAATGGCAGCGTTGTTTGGCAGAAGCGTCACAATTTCAGATGCCTTCTCAGTTACGACAACTGTTTTCTTACATATGTATCTTTCAGACCCCTTCAAATGTAAGATAGTTATGGGACATTTTCAAGAATTCATTATCAGAAGATTATCTGCAGTTTCACGAACCTAACATTGCATATCAGTTCACTCTTATACATATTTCTAATACATTAAAGCTCCATGGTCTTCCCATTACTTCTCTCGAATTGCCAGCTATTATTGTTAATTTCCCTCATACAAATTTACCAATGAATTATCCAAAACTTAATGAGGATCAATTAAGTCGGATGATAAACCAAGCAAATGAAAACCAAACTGCTATAATTACAGACATTTTGGGGTTAGTACAAAACGGCAATGAAAGGATGAGTAATGCATATTTCATTGACGGTCCAGGGGGCACCGGGAAAACATTTCTTTACCAATGCTTGATTCACAGTTGCACAAATTTGGGGTTAAATGTAGTTTCTGTTGCATGGACTGGTATTGCAGCAATGTTACAACCTCAGGGGCGCACTGTAGACAGCCATTTCAAGTTACCTCTACATTTACAAGAAAGTCCTGTATCAGGAATAAAAGTTAACAGCAAGGAAGCCTTTTATATTCGTTCAGCAAAACTTATCATCTGGGATGAAGCTCCTATGGCTAATAAGCACGCGTTGATGTGTGTAAATCGGCTACTCAAGAACATCATGAATAACGACGTGCCTTTCGGAGGAAAAATTGTCGTCTTAGGTGGAGATTTTTGCCTGTTGTGCCTCACGCATCTAGAGCAGCTTCAGTCCATATGTCAGTAAGGTTCTCTCCTTTGTGGCCATTATTCAAAATTTTTAAACTTGTCAAAAATATGCGAGCGGATACAGATCAACGTGACTTTGCAAACTTCTTGATACAAATTGGTAACGGTGAATACCCTCACGTCGATGGAGAAAATTGAGAATTAGTCAACTTACCACTGTCATATTGCTAAAACTGAAATATAATTATGGAAACGAGGTTTCCACGCAAGATATTTCACTCTTTTCAAAAATAGCGATTTTAGCACCTAAAAATGAACACTGTAAAGAAATCAATAACAAAGTTTTAGAGCTAATCCCAGAATCATCGATAACTTATATCAATGTGAATAATTTGATTACTGAGGATGAGAGTGAACTTCTACAATTCCCAACATAATTTTTAGACAGCGTAGGCATAAGTGGATTGCCACCTCATATCCTTCGACTAAAAGAAGGCTCAATTGTGATTTCGTTGAGAAATATTAATGTTACCCAAGGTCTGTAGAACGGTACTAGACTGTTGGTTCGGAAGATGCATGACAATTGCTTACACCTGAAAATTATTACTGGCGTAAATGTTGGAAACAATGTCGTACTTCCTCGTCTTGACCTTGCGCCATCAGATACTTCTTTGCCGTTTTCCTTCAAAAGGAGACAGTTTCCTGTTCGTTTGGCTTTTTGTATAACTATCAATAAAGTTCAAGGTCATACACTAGATCAAGTAGGCATTTATTTACCTCAACCGGTGTTTAGCCACGGACAACTGTTGTTGGGGAATTTACGTATGTGAGGCCTATATATATGTGTATTGAAACTCTCCGTCTTAAACCACCACTTTATTCTCACAACAACAAGAATAATATATAAGGAACCACACTAGACTTATTTAGTCTAGTGAGTCTCAATCTCTCCGCTAGTAAGCGCTTCTGAGATCCTTCACATCCTCCCCACCCTGGTCGATCTCCAAGGGAATCACCAGTTGGATCGGTCTGCTGATTCTCGAACCGTCTGGCAGGTGTAAAATGGCTGTTCGTATTCGTCCGTCTCGTCCTTGAATTAGTTCGTCCACTCGAGCCCTTTTCCACATATGTCTGGGTAAAACGTCTTGTTGTAAGAGGGCCACATCTCCTACTCTGAGCCTCTCATGGTTGTTGTGGGGACGTTTTACTTCGTGGTAGCATCGTAGATGCAACAGGTATTCCTTTTGCCATCTTCTCCAAAAATAGTCCACTATCTTCATCTTCAGTCGGTACTCTTTAGTCAGGGTCTTCTTTCCTTCTGGCTCAGATCCATTTGTAGCGATCGTGACGCCACCGTTCAAAAAATGAGCAGGTGTTAATACGTCGAAACTGTTTCCATCCTGCACAATGGGACGGGTGTTCAGGGTGGCTTCAATACTGACCAACACTGTGTTCAGTCCCTCTTCATCTACTTGTGACTGGCCCAGTACCTTTCTGAGGCAGCAATTGGTGGAGCCGATCATTCTCTCCCACCATCCTCCCCACCAAGCCGCCCGTGGAGCTATACATTTCCACGTCACATTGTGCTGAGCCATGTGCGTATGTGTCTTCGGATGGTTCAAGACTTTGGAAAGTTGGAGTTCATGATTTGCAGCGTGGAATGTTTGTGCGTTGTCCGAATATATGGTTGACGGCATTCCTCTGCGTCCGGCAAATCGTTGGAAAGCCATCGAGAACTTGTCTGTCGACAGGTCTGACGCTAATTCTGAGTGTACCGCTCTCACTGTTGCACAGGTGAACAAAACTATGTAGTCTTTCTTCATACTAGATCCCGATCTGATGTAGAGGGGGCCTGCGAAGTCAATTCCTGTCGCTGCAAAAACCCGAGATGGTCGTACACGGTCTGCTGGCAGTGGTGCTTCAACTTCTGCGCATCTCTTGTTGAGGGATATTATGATGATGATGATGATGATGATAATTGTTGTTTTAAGGGGCCTAACATCTAGGTTATCGGCCCCTGATGGTTTGGGTGAACGTGAAGATGAAAATGAAAAGCGAACTTAAAACTAAAACTAACTAATAACCTACATACTAGAAGAAGAAATGGAAAACTAAAGGAGAATAAGGCAAATAAAGAGACAGAAGGAAATGAAATGCCCTCAACCCTCGGAGAAGGCGGATTGAGGGACTTGGAAGGAAGGAGAGCCATGAAAGGCATATATGAAAGGGAAAGAGGAGAGGGTCCGCCCCAAAGGTAAGGGACAAAAGGGGAAAACGGACCCATCTCAGGCATCCCTCTGGGTCGCCAACTCCCGAACTCACCAGCCGTGTGCCCCTGAGGGTGTAGCATTATCTAGGGTGCACCAGAAGTGGTGGGGCTACATACACCCTGCCTCCTTAAGGGCCTAGAGCACAAGGCAGGAGGTAAAAGGAAGACAAATAGAAGGCTGACCCCTCGCAGAAGGAGGGTACCAGAAAAGATGAGACAAGGGCCAATTAAGGCGGGAAAGGAAGAGACTCCCTAGGCCTCGGATACCCTAATACCGTCGGGTTCAGAAGAGAACAAGAGTTGACCATGTGAGGTCGACAGGAAAGAATACAGAGAGGAGCCCGGCACAACTAAGTGGAAGCAATGCCGGACTCAGCTGGGGTCCCGTGGTCGCCAACCCACGTCCCACTAGAAATATTCGCTTATAGGATGCTACTGACTGAGTTAGTCATATCACAGAATGAAAAACTGTAGTACTTATCGTGAGTCGTGAACTATCCTATAGCCGATTGGTTATGTGTGAACTAGTGGCATCGTCCATTATGTCGTGAAACACTACTTATGTAATTTTTCTACTGAGATGTTTTAAGATCTTGGTAAATTGCAATTGTATTTAGCGTACCTGGAACAATTCGGTTGGATTTCGGCACCAATATGTTGGGGAATTTACGTATGTGAGGCCTATATATATATGTGTGTATTGAAACTCTCCGTCTTAAACCACTTCTTTATTCTCACAACAACAATAATAATACAAAGAATATAT
Organism: Meconema thalassinum; assembly: GCA_946902985.2. NCBI lineage: Eukaryota > Metazoa > Arthropoda > Insecta > Orthoptera > Tettigoniidae > Meconema > Meconema thalassinum. The sequence continues at coordinate 357,856,086 of OX336392.1, forward strand.
ATATAAGGAACCACACTAGACTTATTTAGTCTAGTGAGTCTCAATATCTCCGCTACTAAGCGCTTCTGAGATCCTTCACAACTGTATGTCGCACTATCGCGAGCAAAATCCTTTCATGACGTCAAAGTTCAAATAGAACCAAAAGGCAAGCGAACAGCAAATGTCGTATGGAAGGAAGTACTATTAGAATGTTGAAACGAATGTTGCCGAGGAGCACAGACCTCAGCAAACGGGGCACAGATTAAATAACAATTATACAATACGATAAATGTCCTGTGGTAATGGTAAAAAAAAAGATGCTATTGTCCTACATCGGTGATTACTATCCTACATCCTGTTCTTTCATTACCTCAGTTCTATAACTAAGGTATACGCAATCAAATTTATAGCTTAATAAATATTAATTCCTTCTGTGTGAGTTATCTTTTCATTTCTCATCAATCGCCGTTACTTACTATTCTATCCGTAGTGGTGGAGGCGATAGCTGTGCAAATTATTAGATTCGATGTCAGTTTTCCAAAATTGCATTTTTACTTTTCACGGTTTAATGCACTAAGTATGTTTACGAGGCGATGAAATTACTTCAAATGTTTAACCAAGATCTCATAATTATGATGATGATGATAATTGTTGTTTTAAGGGGCCTAGCATCGAGGTTATCGGCCCCTAATGATCTGGGTGATAGCGAAAATAAGAATGAAATGGAAACCACAACGAAACTTATGTGAGACGGAAAATACGTACAAAAAGTAACTCAGATGAAAACAGCTCACAAAATGTACTGACAGAAATGAATTTAGAAAGAAAAGATTCACAAAAATAATAGATTGAAAAAGACCCACAAAATGTAGGCTAGGTTCAAAATATGTACAAAATGCAACTGAAATTCAAAATACTTACAAAATGCAACTGAAATTCAAAATACTTACAAAATGCAACTGAAATTCAAAATACTTACAAAATGCAAATGAGATCGTAAAGACGTACAAAATGCAATTGAAATGAAAATACACAATGCAATGTAGATTGAAAAAGGCCGGTTCAGATTCAAAATACTCACAAAGTGCAATGGAAATTCAAAATACTTACAAAATGCAAATGAAATTGAAAATGCTTACAAAATGTACGGTAGATTGAAACGACTGATGTGGATTGACAATATTTGAAAATGAAAATCCACAGCCTGCTTCCAGTCTCCGACCGGGTCAGGAAGGGAATGAATGAAGCCCCCATCTAGCGGCGAGGATATGAACTGTGCCGGCTGCCGAGGCCTGACGCACTCCTCCGGGGCAATTATTAAATGAATGACAGACGAAATGAAATGATAGTGGAGAGTGTTGCTGGAATGAAATTTTGACAGGGAAAACCGGAGTACCCGGAGAAAAACCTGTCTGCCTCCGTTTTGTCCAGCACAGATCTCACATGGAGTGACCGGGGTTTGAACCACGGACCCAGCGGTGAGAGGCTGGCGTGCTGCCGCCTAAGCCACGGAGGCTCCGGATTGACAATACTTACAAAATGCAATTTAGATTGAACATACTTGACAAAATGTAAGTTAGATTCAAAATACCCACAAAATGCAATTGAGAATCAAAATATGTGCAAAATGCCCACCAAACAAAATGCAATTTAGATTCAAAATTCGTGCGGAATGCGGTTTTGGTTGAAAATACTTACAAAATGCAATTGAAATTCAAAATACTCACTAAAAGGCCAGTCTACCTGCATTGAAAGACTTACTAAAAAGCAATTGAGATTGTCAATCTTTACAAAATGCAATTGAGGTTGAAAACAATCGCGAGATGTAATTTAGATCGAAAAAAATTACAAAATGCAACGTAGATCAAAAAGGCCGTAAAAAATCGCTAAAAGGGAATTTAGATACACGGTGAACCAAGTAACAAAAACAGTGCGGGAATCTTAAAGAGAAAAGTAAATATAATGAAAAGAGGAGAGGGAGGAGAGGAGAGGGCAGGGGAGAGAGGAGAAGGTCCGCCCCAAAGGTAAGGGACAAAAGGGGAAAACGGACCCAGCTCAGGAATCCCTCGGGGTCGCCAACTCCCGAACTCACCAGCCATGAGCCCCTGAGGGTGTAGCATTATCCACGGTGCACCAGGAGTGGTGGGGCTACAAACACCCTGCCTCCTTAAGGGCCTTGAGCACAAGGCAGGATGTAAAAGAAAAGAAAAAGAAGGCTGACCCCTCACAGAAGGAGGGTATCAGGAAAGATGAGACAAGGGCCAATTAAGGCGGAAAAGTGAAAGACTCCCTAGGCCTCGGATAACCTAATACCGTCGGGGTCGGAAGAGAACAAGAGTTGACCAAGTGAGGTCGACAGGAAAGAAGACGGAGAGGAGCCCGACACATGTAAGTGGAAGCAATGCCGGACTTAGATGGGGCCCCGTGGTCGCCAACCCACGCCCCACTAGATGTGGTCCTCTGGGGGGCTCCTAATTATATTTTAATTTAAGAAACTCAAATTAAAATGATTTTTTAGAATTTCCACTTACAGAGGATCCTTGCAAATGCAAAGTGCCACACGTTTCGTTTTTATTACTTCACTCTTCTTTACGTGTGAATTTAGAGCAGAGGGACCGGGTGAGTTAGCCGAGGTCGTTGCGGCATGACTGATGGCAGTCGCTCACATCCGGGAGGCGAGGAGGTTCGAATCCCCCCGCCGGCAACCTTGAAGATGGTCTTCTGTGGTTTCCCATCTTCCTTCCAGGCAAATGCCGGGGTTGGTCCCTAACTATAGGCCACAGCCGCTACCTTCCAACTCCTCGACCCTCCCATTCAACATTCCTCCCCAACGGTACTTGTAGCTCACCCATTGGGTGTCCGTCTCGAAGCAGCTACAAAACTGGCGAGCCGAACATGTCCTCGGACACTCCCGGCACTGAAAGCCATACGCTAAAAAAAAAAGAGCAGAGGGATTTGGGGTCTTTTAACTGATAAACGCTATTGAACTATTCTAAGATTCATGAACTATTCATTGAAATCACCTGAATTAAATTCTGAAGTCAATGGAAAATTGAAAACGGGCCTAGCTCACATATCCCTCGGGATCCAATAATCTGAAAGTTTCCAGACGGAATTTCTTATGGGAAAAGGTGTAATTCCACGGGAGAGGAAACACTACTAAGTAGGATAACAAAAGAAGTTTGTCAATAAAGTAATTTTGAATAAAATAAATTATGACTAATTAAAATTATTTTATTTAATTCTATTAATTTGCACACCTTTATAATTATGTTACCCAAGAGTTACGGTTCATCTCTAAATTCAAATATAAGAGACCCATCTTTTATTTTAAATTTATACCATTGGTATACATATACTCTGGCAAGCTGTTTCCCTGGAGAAAGATGCACAGGAGTTGCAGGTAGTCACTGCAGAGGAACAGCCTTCCGCTTCAAGTCCAAAGCCTCCAGTATCTCCAAACCCTAACTGTCCTATTTGCATGGGGAAATCCGAAGATAGTAGACAGAACACCAAATTGTACCGCTGTAGCATTAAATTGTGTGGATATGTCTATCTATTTAGTATAAAACAAAGTTCCCAATTCTTGGATGTAACGGGTAATCTCGAGAGCAACTTGACGGATTTATATGCGGTTTTCACCATTCTGTAAAGGATTTCTCGATTAAGATGAAGGATTAGGTAGAAAAACATTTATTTATGACCAAAAGAAGCCGAGCAGTTACGATTTCAGTGAATCGAGTTGAAGAAAAACCCAACGTCTATGTGTCTTAAGCTTACGCTGGGTAAACCGTTAAAAATATCGATATACTCTGAGAATTGTTCAGCACGAATAGTTCTGCAGGAAAGTCCACGACAGCTCCCACATCGACCACTAAGTGTTTTTACGTTTTCATTTCTTCAAGCAATCTCCATTCAGTGGAAATTTAAATTACTAGCTTCAGAGTGAATTTCCGAGCTTGCGAGCGACCTATCACCCTAGCTTTAGCCAGCATCAAACTGTCGAGTCGTGTCGAGTTAATATTTCAGAGATGACGATGATAATTGTTGTTTTATGGGGCCTAACATTTAGGTTATCGGCCCCTAATGGTCTGGGTGATAGCGAAAATGACAATGAAGTGGATACCAGAACGAAAACTGAGAAGGAAAATACTTACAAAAAGGAACTCAGATTGAAACTACTCACAAAATGGAGAGCGGTAATACTTACAAAAGGGAATTTAGAACGAAAATACACTCACATAAGGAATAGATTGAAAAAGACCCACAAATGGATAAAAGGGGGAAAACCGGACCCAGCTCAGGAATCCCTCGGGGTCGCCAACTCCCGAACTCACCAGCCGTGAGCCCCCGAGGGTGTAGCAATATCTAGGGTAGCAAAATCTAGGGTGCACCAGAAGTGGTGGGGCTACACACACCCTGCCTCCTTAAGGGCCTTGAGCACAAGGCAGGAGGTAAAAGAAAAGAAGGCTGACCCCTCGCAGGAGGGGGGTATCAGAAAAGATGATGATGATGATGATAATTGTTGTTTTAAGGGGCCTAACATCGAGGTTATCGGCCCCTAATGATCTGGGTGATAGCGAAAATGATAATGAAATGGAAACCAGAACAACATTATCGAAGACTGAAAATACGTACAAAAAGGAACTCACGTGGAAACAACTCACAATATGGTCCTACAAAAGGGAATTTAGAACGAAAAGTTGCACAAAAAGAATAGATTGAAAAAGACCCACAAAACGTAGGCTAGATTCAAAATACGTACAAAATGCAAAGTAGCGCCGAAATACTTACAAAATGCAACTGAAATTCAAAATACTTACAAAATGCAAATGAGATCGAAATTACGTACAAAATGCAATTGAGGTTCAAAATACTTACAAAATGCAATTGAAATTGAAAATACACAATGCAATTCAGATTGAAATATCCCAGTTCCAATCCAAATTATTCACAAAGTGCAATTGAAATTCAAAATACTTACAAAATGCAATTGAAATTGAAAATGCTTACAAAATGTACGGTAGATTCAAACGACTCATGTGGATTGACAATACTTACAAAAAGCAATTTAGATTGAAAATACTTGACAAATGTAATTTAGATTCAAAATACCCACAAAATGCAATTGAGAATCAAAATATGTGCAAAATGCCCACCAAACAAAATGCTATTTAGATTCAAAATTCGTGCGAAATGCGGTTTTGGTTGAAAATACTTACAAAATGCAATTGAAATTCAAAATACTCACTAAAATGCCCTGACGCCTGCATTGAAAGACTTACTAAAAAGCAATTTAGATTGTCAATCTTTACAAAATGCAATTGAGGTTGAAAACAATCGCGAGATATAATTTAGATCGAAGAGACTTACAAAATGCAACAGAGATCAAAAATGCCTTAAAAAAAAGTGGTAAAAGGGAATTTAGATACAGGGTGATTCGAGTAACAAAAACAGTGCGGGAATCGTAAAGAGAAAAGGAAATAGAAGGAAAAGAGGAGAGGAGAGGGGAGAGAGGAGAAGGTCCTCCCCAAAGGGAAGGGATAAAAAGGGGAAAACGGACCCAGCTCAGGAATCCCTCGGGGTCGCCAACGCCCGAACTCACCAGCCGTGAGCCCCTGAGGGTGTAGCATTATCGACGGTGCACCAGAAGTGGTGGGGCTACATACACCCTGCCTCCTTAAGGGCCTTGAGCACAAGGCAGGAGGGAAAAGGAAAAGAACAAGAAGGCTGACCCCTCGCAGAAGGAGGGAATCAGAAAAGATGAGTCAAGGGCCAATTAAGGCGGGAAAGGAAGAGACTCCCTAGGCCTCGGATACCCTAATACCGTCGGGGTCGGAAGAGAACAAGAGTTGACCAAGGGAGGTCGACAGGAAAGAAGAAAGAGAGGAGCCGGCACAAGTAAGTGGAAGCAATGCCGGACTCAGCTGGGGCCCCGTGGTCGCCAACCCACAACCCACTAGATGTGAGCCCCTGGGGGGTATCAGAAAAGATGAGACAAGGGCCAATAAAGGCGGGAAAGGAAGAGACTCCCTAGGCCTCGGATACTCTAATACCGTCGGGGTTGGAAGAGAACAAGAGTTGATCAAGTGAGGTCAACAGGAAAGAAGACTGAGAGGAGCCCGGCGCAAGTAAGTGGAAGCTGGGGCTCCGTGGTCGCCACCACGTCCCACTACATGTGAGCCCCTGGGCGAAAAATGTAGGATTCATGTCAGTGATTAATCTATATACCAGATATCAAATGTTACATTGGATCTATCAGCGCGTAAAGTCATGTTGGCAAGTATGTCATGTATGTGTTGCTCAGAATTAATCTAAATTTTCATATCTATTATTGTCCCAGTATTGGATGAAACCCATTTGTTAATATAGAAGTTACTAGTAATTAAAAACTTTACCTACCAGCATGCTTAGAATCATGATGATGATGATGATAATTGTTGTTTTAAGGGGCCTAACATCTTGGTTATCGGCCCCTGATGATTTGGGTGATCGTGAAGATGAAAATGGAAAGCGAACTTAAAACTAAAACTAACTACTAACCTACATACTAGAAGAAGAAATGGAAAACTAAAGGAGAATAAGGCAAATAAAAGGACAGGAGGAAAATAAATGCCCTCAACCCTCGGAGAAGGCGGATTGAGGGACTTGGAAGGAAGGAGAGCCATGAAAGGCATATAGGAAAGTGAAAGAGGAGAGGGTCCTCCCCAAAGGTAAGGGACAAAAGGGGAAAACGGACCCAGCTCAGGAATCCCTCGGGGTCGCTAACTCCCGAACTCACCAACCGTGAGCCCCTTAGGGTGTAGCATTATCTAGGGTGCACCAGAAGTGGTGGGGCTACATACACCCTGCCTCCTTAAGGGCCTAGAGCACAAGGCAGGAGGTAAAAGGAAGAGATAAAGAAGGCTGACCCCTCGCAGAAGGAGGGTATCAGAAAAGATGAGACAAGGGCCAATTAAGGCGGGAAAGGAAGAGACTCCCTAGGCCTCGGATACCCTAATACCGTCGGGGTCAGAAGAGAACAAGAGTTGACCAAGTGAGGTCGACAGGAAAGAAGACAGAGAGGAGCCCGGCACAAGTAAGTGGAAGCAATGCCGGACTCAGCTGGGGCCCCGTGGTCGCCAACCCACGCCCACTAGAAGTGAGCCCCTGGGGGAGCTTAGAATCATGTTGGCAGCACTGACATATAGCAGTTATTCCAAATTAATCTAGAATGTCAGGTACGAAGCGTGTACAAAATTTAGAGCTGTTGGCTTGCTTACTAAATTGTTGCTTTAAGCCCTTAGGGCTGTATATACCTCGGCTCAAGTTATCTCCGAAGTTAGCGCAGAATTGAGTTGTACATTCGAATAAGCGATAATCCGAGTATAAACTACGGAATAGCTAACCGGGCATGGAATGGCAGTCTATCTCCTTATACTGAGTAGTGTGCCCGTATGTCCGGAGACAAATGCCCACATACGCGAGAGCCTCGAAGACAGATGAACACAAGATTCGGAAAATCTCAGGAGAAAACGTGTATGGGCTAGATGGTGCTGAACTGTGTCCGAGACTCACGCCTGAATATAGGAAGGACGATGGTGATGATGATGATGATGATGATGATGATGATGATGATAATTGTTGTTTTAAGGGGCCTGACATCTAGGTTATCGGCCCCTAATGGTTTGGGTGATCGTGAAGATGATCATGAAATGTAAACTATAACTAAAACTAACTACCAAACTATAACTAAATTTAACTACTAACTTATATACTAGAAGAAGAAATGAAAACAAAAGGAGAATAAGAAAAATAAAGGACAGGAGGAAAAGATTATGATGATGATGATGATGATGATGATAATTGTTGTTTTAAGAGGCCTAACATCTAGGTTATCGGTCCCTAATGGTATGGGTGACCGTGAAGATGAAAATGAAATGTAAACTCTAACTATACAGTAACTACTAACTTATATCCTAGAAGAAGAAATGGAAAACAATAGGAGAAGAAGGCAAATGAAGGACAGGAGGAAGAGAAATGCCCTCAACCCTTGAAGAATTCGGATTGACGGACTTGGAAGGAAGTAGAGCCATGAAAGTCAGATAGGAAAGTGAAAGAGGAGAGGGTCCTCACCACATGTAATGGACAAAAGGGGGAAAACAGACCCAGCTCAGGAATCCCTCGGGGTCGCCAACTCCCGAACTCACCAGCCGTGAGCACCTGAGGGTGTAACAATATCCAGGGTGCACCAGAAGTGGTGGGGCTACATACAACCTGCCTCCATGAGGGCCTTGAGCAGAAGGCTGGAGATAACAGGAAAAGAAAAACAAGGCTGACCCCTCGCAGAAGGATGGTATCAGAAAAGATGAGACAAGGGCCAATTAAGGCTGGAAAGGAAGAGATTCCCAAGGCCTCGGATACCCTAATACCGTCGGGGTCGGAAGAGGACAAGATTTGACCAAGTGAGGTCTACAGGAAAGAAGACGGTGAGGAGCCCGGCACAAGTAAGTGGAAGCAATGCCGGACTCAGCTGGGGCCCCGTGGTCGGCAACCCACGTCCCACTAGATGTGAGCCCCTTGGGGGGGAGGAAGGACGAAAAACATACAAAATTTCATAAAAATAAAAGTAGAAACATAGGTCACAAGTAGGAACTCTCTCCTACCTAAATCTGCAGGGTGTATCATTAGTCTCTCACCCTGAGATTCCTGATCGTGAAAGAAAGAAAATAAATAAATAAATGCACTTCCTAGTAGTTAAATGTCCTAATATTTAAGCATGTCTATCATGTCCACATTAATGCAGTTTCAATTATAAATTTACGTTGATCATTATTTACACATTTATTACCATTTCTTTTATTTTCCACACGAGGCACTGTTGAAAATCTATTTCATTTCAATTCTACATCATTCAGAAAACACTCGAATATAGGCTTAACTATCCACCAATTAATATAATTCATCTACTTATGAATGATTAGCTGGTAGTATCAAAACTGTTGCAAAAATTATTAATTCATAATTATCAGCATGTCATAAATCAAGGATTCGCCACCACTACTCCCAATGCGAGCCGATAACTCCCGAACCCGTGGTCGGAGATTCACGAATGAGGTGTCGTCGGACTCGGGCGAACGGGGGCTTTGCTATGGACAAAAAGGCAAAAAGGAAAATGTTTTTGGGTAATAAAAAGTCATGTCCAGCCTCCCACCGCCATTCATCTGTGACGTCATAGCCAGTCTCAAAGCAAGTCTATACTTGTAGAACATGCCATGTGACAAGGTTAGGTTTACTGAGCTGAGGTTAACTTAGGTTAGCTAGCTCTATCTCACTCCTAGCCAATCATTAACCTTAAAAGCACTCGAGTTCTTGGAATCTGTTCATGTAATTATTATTCATGACAGTACTTTGGAAATTACACCCTGAAAAATATCAATCCCCTTGAATTTTTTTAAACTGTTAATATTATTAATATTAGCCAAGTCACTTTACTAAAATGTATGATGATGATGATGATAATTGTTGTTTTAAGGGGCCTAACATCGAGGTTATCGGCCCTTAATGATCTGGGTGATAGCGAAAATGATAATGAAATGGAAACCAGAAAAAAATTATCTGAGACGGAAAAAACGTACAAAAAGGAACTCAGATGGAAACAACTCAAAATATGGTCTTACAAAAGGGGAATTTAGAACGAAAAGTTGCACAAAAAGAATAGATTGCAAAAAGACCCACAAGACGTAGGCGAGATTAAAAATACGTACAAAATGCAACTGAAATTCAAAATACTTACAAAATGCAAATGAGATCGGAAATACGTACAAAATGCAATTGAGGTTCAAAAAAACTTACAAAATGCAATTGAAATTGAAAATACACAATGCAATTCAGATTGAAATAGGCCCTATCCCAGTTCCAATCCAAATTATTCACAAAGTGCAATCAAAATTCAAAATACTTACAACATGCAATTGAAATTGAAAATGCTTACAAAATGTACGGTGATTCTAACGACTCATGTGGATTGACAATACTTACAAAATGCAATTTAGATTGAAAATACTTGACAAAATGTAATTTAGATTCAAAACACCCAAAAATGCCATTGAGAATCAAAATATGTGCAAAATGCCCACCAAACAAAATGCAATTTAGATTCAAAATTCGTGCGAACTGGGGCGTTGGTTGAAAATTCTTACAAAATGCAATTGAAATTCAAAATACTCACTAAAAGGCCCGGGCACATGCATTGAAAGACTTACTAAAAAGCAATTTAGATTGTCAATCTTTACAAAATGCAATTGAGGTTGAAAACAATCGCGAGATGTAATTTAGATCGAAAAAACATACAAAAAGCAACGTAGATTAAAAATGCCTTTAAAAAATCGCCAGAAGGGAATTTAGATAAACGGTGAACCAAGTAAGAAAAAACAGGGCGGGAATCTTAAAGAGAAAAGTAAATATAATGAAAAGAGAGGAGAGGGGAGAGAGGGGAAGGTCCGCCCCAATGGGAAGGGACAAAAGGGGAAAAACGGATCCCGCTCAGGAATCCCTCGGGGTCGCCAACTCCCGAACTCACCAGCCGTGAGCCCCTGAGGGTGTAGCATTATCTAGGGTGCACCAGAATTGGTGGGGCTACATACACCCTGCCTCCTTAAGGGCCTTGAGCACAAGGCAGGAGGGAAAAGGAAAAGAAAAAGAAGGCTGACCCCTCACAGAAGGAGGGTATCAGGAAAGATGAGACAAGGGCCAATTAAGGTGGGAAAGTGAAAGACTCCCTAGGCCTCGGATACCCTAATACCGTCGGGGTCGGAAGAGAACAAGAGTTGACCAAGTGAGGTCGACAGGAAAGAAGACGGAGAGGAGACCGGCACAAGTAAGTGGAATTACTAAAATTTATGATGATGATGATAATTGTTGTTTTAAGGGGCCTAACATCTAGGTTATCGGCCCCTGATGGTTTGGGTGATCGTGAAGATGAAAATGAAAAGCGAACTTAAAACTAAAACTAACTAATAACCTACATACTAGAAGAAGAAATGGAAAACTAAAGGAGAATAAGGCAAATAAAAGGACAGAAGGAAAAGAAATGCCCTCAACCCTCGGAGAAGGCGGATTGAGGGACTTGGAAGGAAGGAGAGCCATGAAAGGCATATAGGAAAGTGAAAGAGGAGAGGATCCGCCCCAAAGGTAAGGGACAAAAGGGGAAAACGGACCCAGCTCAGGAATCCCTCGGGGTCGCCAACTCCCGAACTCACCAGCCGTTAGCCCCTGAGGGTGTAGCATTATCTAGGGTGCACCAGAAGTGGTGGGGCTACATACACCCTGCCTCCTTAAGGGCCTAGAGCACATGGCAGGAGGTAAAAGGAAGAGAAAAAGAGGGCTGACCCCTCGCAGAAGGAGGGTATCAGAAAAGATGAGACAAGGGCCAATTAAGGCGGGAAAGGAAGAGACTCTCTAGGCCTCGGATACCCTAATACCGTCGGGGTCAGAAGAGAACAAGAGTTGACCAAGTGAGGTCGACAGGAAAGAAGACGGATAGGTACTAAAATTTAATTTATGTGTATTAGTTGATATGAAAGTCTCTACAACCAGCCATGCTTGCACCCACTTTTTGCTTTCACTTTTGCTCCCATATTAATGCCAACTCTTAAAACTATAAGCAACAGTAAAATGTAAATGGAATAATATTTCTGATAATGTTCAAAACAAAAGTCCTGAGGACTTGGTTTTGAATTCTCAACTATGATTGTCAGCCAATGAGTTACACTACAGAAAACTTTTTATTTTTGTGTTGTGTTGCATGATAATTTGCCCATTTCACGGTGTAGTGGCTAGTATACTTGGGTGTTATCCCAGAGGTTTTGGGTTCCAACTCGACTATGGCGAGAATTTAATTTTTGATCTGAGAGTTGGAAGGTTAAGTTAGGTGAAGTTAGGTTAGGTGAAATTAGTTTGGGTGAAGTTCGGTTAGGTTAGGTTAGGCGAGAATGTTTTAGTAAAACACCACATTTGCCCCCACTTTTTACTCACACATTTTGCTCCAACTTTGTGCACTCACTTTTGCTCGCTCTTTTTGCTCCCACTTTTGCTTTCATATTTGCTCCCACTTTCTGCTCCCATATTTGCTCACACTTGTTTGCTCCCACTTTTTGCTCCCACATTTTTGCTCCCACTTTTTTTTGCTCTCATATTTGCTCCCACTTTTGCTTACACTTTTTGGTCCCGACTTTTTTTTCTCTCACTTTTTGCTCCCACTTTTGCTTTCACATTTGCTCTCATACTTGCTCCTACTTTTTTCCTCTCATATTTGCTCCCACTTTTGCTTACACTTTTTGGTCCCCACTTTTTTTCTCTCACTTTTTGCTCCCACTTTTGCTTTCACATTTACTCTCATACTTGCTCCTACTTTCTTTTGATCCCACTTTTTGCCCCCAATTTTTGCTCCCAAGTTTTGCTTCCAATTTTTTGCTCCCACTTTTGCTTACACTTTTAGCTCTCACATTTTGCTCCCACGTTTGCTCACACTTTTTTTTGCTCTGATATTTGCTCCCACTTTTTGCACCCACCTTTTTTTCTCTCACTTTTTGCTCCCACTTTTGCTTTCACATATGCTCCCATACTTGCTCCCACTTTTGCTTTCACATTTGCTCCCATACTTGCTCCTATTTTTTTGCTCCCACTTTTTGCTCTCAATTTTTGCTCCCACTTTTGCTCCCACTTTTTGCTCCCACTTTTTGTTTCCCATATTTATTCACACTTTTTTTTGCTCTCATATTTGCTCCCACTTTTGCTTACACTTTTTGCTCCCACTTTTTTTCTCTCCCTTTTTGCTCCTACTTTTGCTTTCACATTTGCTCCCATACTTGCTCCTACTTTTTTGCTCTCATATTTGCTCCCACTTTTGCTTACACTTTTTGCTCCCACTTTTTTCTCTCACTTTTTTTGCTCCCACTTTTGCTTTCACATATGCTCCCATACTTGCTCTCACATTTGCTCCCATACTTGCTCCTACTTTTTTTTGCTCCCACTTTTTGCTCTCAATTTTTGCTCCCACTTTTTGCTCCCAATTTTTGCTCCCACTTTTTGCTCCCAATTTTTGCTCCCACTTTTTGCTCCCAATTTTTGCTCCCACTTTTTTGCTCCCACATTTGCACCCATATATGCTCGCACATTAAACTATTGTTCTTATTACCAAGTTGTCTTTACTAGAGCTTAGTCTAAGCTTGACAGTTGATATGGAAGTATCTGTGACTAGGTATGGTAAGCCTCATGCATTCTATAAAGGATATTCATATATTGTGAAACGAACCAATAAAAATGGAACTGTTATTTGGCGTTGTACAAAACAACGTTCAAAACAATGTCGCAGTGAGCTAAAAAGCAAAAATAGTGTGGTTTTAAGTGCCAGTGATCATCAATGTAGTGTACTGCATGAAACACTGTTACTGTCAACAGAAAATCATGAAAATGTTAAAAAGCAAGTGCTACAAAACAATACTACTATTGAAAATAATTCAATGTTCAAAAATCCCTTAACATTATCAAAATCCACGCAGACTCTACATGAGGACACTGTAGAGGAAGAGGAAGAGGACCAGGAAGAGGACCAGGAATATTTAGCTGGTTTTAGTAATGTTGAGGATAATGTTGAGGATAATTATAGTGATTATAATAATAGTGATATAGATCATGCTGATTATGATTATGATAGTGATAATGATCCAAAACAGGACAATAACGTTTTCATGCCTATTGTTTACCGTGGAAGAAAAAAGATCTTCAACAAGCTTTGTTTTTAAGACTATAACACACTATCTTAAAGGCAAAGACTTGTATTAAGTGTGCTTTTTATTGTCATAATCATGTATACTCTGCAATGTTAAATATTCTGACTTCTATAGAAAATAAAACAACATTGTACCATTATTTTCCTTTATTTAGAAACTTTATATACATTTTTTTGGTTTCATGATAATATTTTTAAGACAATACTAAACACTAAGATGATGATGATGATAATTGTTGTTTTAAGGGGCCTAACATCTAGGTTATCGGCCCCTGATGGTTTGGGTGATCGTGAAGATGAAAATGAAAAGCACTCTTAAAACTAAAACTAACTACTAACCTACATACTAGAAGAAGAAATGGAAAACTAAAGGAGAATAAGGCAAATAAAGGACAGGAGGAAAATAAATGCCCTCAACCCTTGAAGAAGGCGAATTGAGGGACTTGGAAGGAAGGAGAGCCATGAAAGGCAGATAGGAAAGTGAAATAGGAGATGGTCCGCCCCAAAGGTAAGGGACAAAAGGGGAAAACGGACCCAGCTCAGGAATCCCTCTGGGTCGCCAACTCCCGAACTCACCAGCCGTGAGCCCCTGAGGGTGTAGCATTATCTATGGTGCACCTAAAGTGGTGGGGCTGCATACACCCTGCCTCCTTGAGGGCCTTAAGCAGAAGGCAGGAGATAACATGAAAAGAAAAAGAAGGCTGACCCCTCGCAGAAGGAGGAAATCAGAAAAGATGAGACAAGGGCCAATTAAGGCGGGAAAGGAAGAGACTCCCTAGGCCTCGGATAACCTAATACCGTCGGGGTCGGAAGAGAACAAGAGTTGACCAAGTGAGGTCAACAGGAAAGAAGACAGAGAGGAGCCCGGCACAAGTAAGTGGAAACAATGCCGGACTCAGCTGGGGCCCCGTGGTCACCAACCCACATCCCACTAGATGTGAGCCCCTGGGGGGTAAACACTAAGACATTATTATTCTATACACATATTTTTCTTTCAGTCCATTGTCATGACTTATATCTTCCATTATTATTTGACTTTTTTATTTAATTAAAACGAATCATGCACCTATTGTTTTTAAAACCTTCATAAATTAAGTGTACAGGTTGCACAGCATTATTGACTTCATAAAAAACACTTTCCGACATATCATTAAACCGTATAGGCAGAAATGTCTCAAAGTTTTCACATACACAAAGTACACGATCACCATATGCTGTTTTCAATTTCCGAATCTTGATAATGCGGAATGGAATATGCGTTGGCAATTCGCTGAGCTTCTTTGTCTCTAAGCCACATGATTGTCCCACAGCATTCAAAACATTCATTGTAATAGTCTATAAACAAAACAAGTGCATACCTATTACACTCTAAAACAGCTTTAATAATATTGTGCAATTAGGGATTTTGCACTATGCATGTCGAATAAATTATACTAGTTATGCAAGAAATGCCCTAACTGTAGCAAATACTACTTTTCTGCATATAGCACAAGTGTTAAGTTCTAATGCATACTTGACACAGGCTATCATGTGTCCACAAGGCAAATATACAACACCTAGTTCATCTTGATAACAAATTTTACATAATTGTTGGTCACACTTTTGTATCTGTTCGTGAGACAAGTCTTTTTTTTTCAGCCTCATGTATTTGCTCCGCGTGTTCTAACTCTAAAGGCACTTTTAAGTCTTGTACTGCAATCATGTTTTCTTTACGAATAGTGTTCACAAATTCCTGACCTTAAAGCAACACCATGTATTTACAGTTAGGTAACCAACGAGCGTGTTCCACAAAAAGGTCATCAGTCATTTGCCAATCCTTTAAAGCAAATCCACAATAAAAACATATTGTTTTATCCCCTTCACCAGTATAAAAAATCCAGCTTCACTTAGCTGTTTGGTAAGGTGTTTTAATATTAATGGCCAAACATTTTTATAAGATTCTAAACGTGTTTCAACAGAGCTGTACTCTGGGTGTGCTAGTGCTTTAGTCTTGCAAACTCCCAATTTTTCAAAAGCACACCCCAATTCGCCACTGTCTATGGCATATGGACCACATATATCGACACTACCGTTGGCTGGTAATACATCATTATTATTATTTATTTGTGATTCAGCAACGTAAGTAGCGGCCAATGGTCTTGTGGTTCAGTAAAATGCATACACAGTTATGTTACCCACTTGCTTTCCAAGCATGTAAGGACAATGAGGAGACCATCGCAAATGGTCTCTAAAGGGATCATCCCCTTCTTCCCAGTGGGAAAGTTCAATACGACAAAACACACAGCACACCACATCTTCTCGGTTCAAGTAAAAAAAACTGCTTTTGCAAGTTCATGTGTTAACAAAAAGCCTACAGGCCAGGATTCAAATGTTAACCAACGGTCATGTTCTGATTTTAAATTTAACCCACGTGGTAAACCAACTTGCTCACTTGTTGTATTTGGTACTAACGCCATGTGTTATAATAAAACTTTTCTTATTGTAAGTTATTAACGTTGCACAAGAGCACAGAGTACTTTAAAGCATAATGCATGCTTGTTCACTGTCTGTTCATTATGTTAATGGCACATGACGACACCTAAAAGAAAACAAAATAACCCATCACTCACTCAATCAATCAATCAATCAATCAATACTTGTAAATAAAAAGTTAACGTTAATTGACATTAATATATCAAAACATCATTCAAAATGAACTGTATGTTGGCACTAACAGTAACCAATGTACTTATTTTCTTTTTATAAATCTACAGTCATTTACACCCCCCCCCCCCACCTTTAACCAATATATAAACAAAATGAATGTCATGTCACTTTGTTCACATTATCATGTTCAAACCTGTGGATATTCGTTGTGTCCATAGGGAACCACCCATAAATTAATTTTATTTTTATTTTTAGAAAATCCAACATGGCCTTGTACATTTCCCAGTCAACAACAACAACATAGCCATTAATCAAGAAAGCAATCATCGTCCCAGTCATGTACAGGTAATGATTTTTTTTGTCTACGAGTTTCAGTAGTGGTAAAATGGAATAGCATTTTTAAGTTAGACTTACCTGAGTTTTAAACAGTTCACTCTTTGGCAGTGGTTTCGCTTTAATGCGTTTCGGTTTTTTTCAGCAACTGCTACGGCGGTAAGGCTTTTCTTTCCAAGTTTCTAAAAATAAATAAAATAAACCGCTATAAATACCTAAATTCAGGTTAATACACGCATTTCATAAAATAAAACATAAAACAAAAAAATGAAACAAGTTAGTTTATAAAAATCATTTCACCTCTACTTGCAGTGGCTTGTTGCCGTTTCCTTCTAGTGAGCTCAAAAGTGCAATGGTTTTTTCTCTCTCAGACATGTAAGGTATACCGGTTATCTGCAAACAAATAAATAAATAAATAAAATCATTAATTACCTAATCAATAAATAATTGCTTGTAAATAAATAAATATATATATATATATAAATCAATAAATGTATAAATGAATAAATATATAAATAAATACCTACCCCACAACAAGGTTAAGTATTTTCCACCAACACCAAAACTGTTAAACAAGACCAGGGGTTTCACGCAACGCAATGTGTTCAAAGGTAGTCACCTAAGTGAGAGTGGAAATGATAACGACATGTCTTTATATATGTTACATTGCATGTATAATAATTTTTTCCCACGCTTTGAACATCCTGTTATCGGTCACGTGGACAGCTAACGCCCAAAGTGAACACCTGTGCCGGATCAAATTTCACATGAACTTGCATTTTGTCACGTACGAAGCAAACAGGATGTAACTTGTTTAGCGTACATGTCATCTCACACGTGTATTCGCTCTTCCCTGCCACCACGATGGTCAGATTATTTCACCTTCAAGCGTCTTTGTAATTTTCCATTGCACCTGTTGTCAAGTCAGATCAGCGCATTCCAATAAGCTCAAATGAAATTCACCTCCTGCTCCTCTGCAAGTTTGTTTTCTTTACTCGCTTCGACCAACATAGAACCAAGTTCTCATCACCGTTTACACGTTAAAGATCATCTTCGGGGTCAAGTATCTGAAAAAACGCACCCTCGCTCTGTCATAAACCGACCTGTCGAAATAGCGATTAATCTATTGAGCACAGCCACCGTGGTCAGCGACAGGTTCGTTGAAACACACACATCCAGCAGTATCGTCTCTCTCAACCACCACGCTTCATAAACATTATAAACAGGTATCGGTAAATAATTTTTTTTCAACATGTATGGCGTTAGGCCCTTTGTCAAAATGTCAAACATAGTTTCTAAAAGGGGGCCTGATCCCGAGTCCTAGGACACCTCGTACACGTCTCTAGCGTTATGGGTTTGCGAGATAAAGCAAAAAGTCTAAAATCATGGTTTTACCTCAACATGTTTTTTTCATTCCTGCTCATCACGAACATCCTCGGCAAGAGGGCAACGCGGTGAAGAAAATGACACCTCGCACTTGTCTCTAGGCTTATTGGTTCGTGAGTTATCAGCAAAAATCGCAAGAAACACTTGTTTACCCCAAAATCGAGTTTCCAATTTTTTTTAAAAAAATATAACGAGTGGTCCATAGGAAAGAGGACGTCAGCTCGAGTCCTTGGACCCCTCGTACACGCCTCTAGCATGATTGGTTCGCGAGATATAGCAAAAGGTTTAAAATCACGGTTTTACCCCAAAACATTCTGTTTCCCTCATTCTCAAAAACTTTAACCTATTACCAAAATAAAAAGGGTTTCGAGACAAGCCATTGGACACGTCATAGGACCAAATCCGACCATGCATTCGTGGAATATCGGAAAAAGTCTAAAATCATGGTTTTACCCCCAAAAAGCCTGTTTCCCTCATTCTCAGAACTTTTACCTATTAATAGCATATATAGAGCTTCGAGACAAGCGATTTGACACGTCACACGTCCAAATCCGACCTTGCGTTCGAGAGATATCGGCAAACTTCGTAGGAAAGTAGGCGACTATCTGGTTCTCTCCTCACCACCAAAACCCCTTCTTATCAATCGTTTTTTTCAAAGAGCTTGCCCTCTTACAAAAATCCCCAGTGCGCATGCGTAAAAAACAAAAACAAAAATGTTAATCCATAGCGGCAGCCAGAAAAACGCATGCGCTATATGAGCAACAACGTTTAAGTTCATTTTTGCAGCGCACCTTATACATGTCGCATTTGAAAAGAGACTTTCACTAAAAATTAACATTTCACCCCCAGTAGGGTAGGTTTTATTTAGGGGTTGAAATGAGTGGTCCATAGCAAAGCCCCCATCAGCCCGAGTCTAACGACACCTCATTCGTGAATCTCCGACCACGGGTTCGGGAGTTATCGGCTCGCATTGGGAGTAGGGGGGGGGGGCAGAAGCACCACTACTCCACTACTTATGATGTTCACGATGTTCCGCACACATGATTTTTGAGTGTCCTTCACTGTCCTGATACGACATGGTTATTAGTTCCAATAGATACTGGTATTTCACACTGCGCTTAGCACGCTCGGCTTATAGTTGCACGAAGAATTTTCCAAGTCCTGAGTGCGCACGGCTAATGGTTGCATAAACTGGTAATGCCTGTCCAAAGTCCTTATGCACATGACTATAATTGTTTAATGCACTCGACTAACAGTTGATTACATTTCATGTGTTGTGGCCTGATATCGTCAACCTCACCTTTCATATTCTACCATGCGGCAGTACAATCTAATATTGAAATATTTGCTTAACTCGTCACGAAAGCTTAATAGCTGCCCGCATGTCCCGTTCTCTGTCTCCACACACAAACGTAATGCACTGTTCAGAAGCAAAGTTATTAGCCCATATATAACGACTAGCACTTCTGAAATAACTCCACCGTTTCACAAGTAATACGGTCGTAGCTTATACTTAGAAAATTCTCGGGCCTTACAGCATATTCTGATCCGTGCATCTCGGCAACTCGTGTAACATTCACCTTATATACCGTCCAGGCGCGTCACTTGAGTCTGCGGTAATGTCATGCTCCAACCTTCCTTCATTCATATCTCGGGAGTGCGTAATGTTATTTCCCTGATTCCTTCAATATAATTCGTGTAAATTCAGGGGCTACATAGTGTCATAACATTCTTCTTTACAGCATAAAGAAATAGGTAGCTTAAAATGTTCCAGCACATTCGGCGTTTCCTCATTTGCCACACTCCGATTGGATCTCCGCCCATGAGCGCTAGTTCAAACTCCGTTCGGCGCTCCTTTCAAAATAGTATGACGACATCATGACGTACCTGGACCACGGGTACAGTATATACAGGGTGGGTTAGATGTAGCTCCCCAAGGGCGTCGCCAGCCCTTGAGCAGGGGGGCATAAGGATAACAAAAAACAAAAACGAAATCAGATTTGTTAGGGTTAAGATATATCAACATATTTATTGAACTTTTAATTGCACAAACATATATTTAAAAAAGATGGTTAGCCAACTTAAGTCGTAAACTAAAGCATAATCTTCTCGGGTTATTTTATAAATTTGTCAAAAACTATGTTTTTATTATCTACTAGCAGAAGTACCCGTTCTTCGAACGGTGTTCGGTGTTAACACCAGACATTATCAATTGAGCTACTGTTGCAATGGTTAGCGGTTTGTCATTCCTTCATAAGTTTATCAGAACGAAGTTAGTTTTCTGGAAATACCACACACACTGTTGATTTAAGGGACTTAAAATGTGGTTTTCGGAGGCCCTTTATAGACTCTCGAATTGTGTGTTTCACATTGAGAAGCGCAACATATGCTTTCTTCGTCCTTCTAGGATAATTTTTATATTTCGCCTATTTTATCATGTATTTTGAGAAGTTTTTCCACCCTTCTACTGTATGAAAAGTACGGAGAAGAGTTTTATAAATGATTGGTGTATTGACTCTCATGGTTACCATACCTAATTTTACGATGCACCAAGCATCCGAACACGAGTTACAGGCGTACACAAAGATACACAGAAAGACAGACAGACAATTCTATTGTCTACAACATGCCACCCAGATATCCAAATATGGGTATATCTACCACACAGTATCAAAGAAAATCATCCTTACGATGAACCCGTATGTCGGAAAAAAAAAGGATAAGTTAAAATGTGCTCTCAAACTAAATTCACCTAACGTGTACTTCCTGACGTGAAATAGAATTGCAAGCCTTGTAGACGAAACGCACTACACGTCCCATAAAAACTGACCCTCTACGTTGTATTAGGTCCCCATACACAGGAAGACCCCTTTCATAAATTATGAAGGCTTGTGGTGCATGAAAATGCAAGTTCTTTAGCCTCAAATGGCCCAAATTCCTAAAAGCAACAAAAAAATGCTGATTCAATTCAGGAATTTTTGAAAATAATGTTGCTGTTTGGAGATATAATAGACCTTCCGTACTATATGTAGCACGTGAAAATTGCATGAAAAAATTCTAGGCTACCCCTTGACCCCCTTAATTGCATTGATGAATTATACAGTCTACGTTGGTTCCGTGATAATCTTATAGCCATTTGCAAACTTTCACAGAATGAAAATCCACAGCCTGCTTCCTGTCTCCGACCGGGTCAGGAATGGAATGAATGACGCCCCTATCTAGCGGCGAGGATATGAACTGTGCCGGCTGCCGAGGCCTGACGCACTCCTCTGGGGCAATGATTAAATGAATGACAGATGAAATGAAGTGATAGTGGAGAGTGTTGCTGGAATGAAATTTTGACAGGGAAAACCGGAGTACCCGGAGAAAAACCTGTCTGCCTCCGTTCTGTCCAGCACAGATCTCACATGGAGTGACCGGGATTTGAACCACGGACTCAGCGGTGAGAGGCCGGCGTGCTGCCGCCTAAGCCACGGAGGCGGTTGCAAACTTTCACAGAAATGTAATAAATGGAGTGGCATTGCTTCTTACAGAAATGGGTGGAAAGTTGGATGCCACCCCTTGAGATAATGTTGTCATGGTTTCTGATTTGCATTCCTTCATTAGTTTGTTAAATTAAATGGAATTAAATTTATGGGAATATTTCAGAAACTGTTGGTTTTAGAGCCTTATAATGGAGTTTTCGAGGAACTTTTAGGGCCCCCGAGTTTTGTTTCTGGCACCGAGGGGTTTGTCTTGAGGTTGTACGCCATGTTATAATAGGCTCCTACTACTACTACTCGTCCAGCTCTCACCGGAGACGGACGTGCCTAGTTTGCTCTCCCGCTCAAATCGAAAGTGAGGTTAAGTTCAACTTTATCAACTTTATTTATCTAGCGCGAGCGCGGAAAAGTAGTGAAAAGTGTATGTCGGAATATTAAGATTAATTTGAAAGTGCCTGAATAGCCTAACTTATTCAATCATGTCGTCAGTGTGTAGTCGTTGCGATAGAAAACTATCGGCAGAAGGTGATCATGTTACTTGCATAGGGTGCAGTTTGGTTTATGATTACGAGTGTGCTGGAATAACAGAGGCAACCTATAATAGGATGACTGTCACTAAAAGGAATTTGTGGCGGTGTATTGAGTGCAGAGAGTCATCAAGAAACGCAGGAAAAAATCTCTCCCAGGTGATCAACAAGCCGGACTCTGAACAGGATGCCAACCAAAGCCTCAAGGAGATGCTGACTAAAATGGACTCCAAATTAAACGGGTATTTCAGTGAAAATGAGAAATCAGTGAAAAATCTAGAGACTAAACTAGCTAGCATGCAGGAAAATATGGAAAAGCAAGGGCAGTTTTATGATGACTTGTTGCTTGAGGTTAGGCTTTTGAAGGAGGAAAATAAGAGGTTATCTCAAAGTGTAAATAACCTAAAGACTGAAATAACAGACAAGAACAGAGAAATAAATGACCTGAGTAAAAGACTGAACAATTTGGAACAGTATGGGAGGGGTGTAAACCTAGAAGTACACGGTTTAGAGACCAAGAATGGCAGTGAACCACAAAATCTGCGGAAGGAGATGGCGAAGCTTGCTGAGAGACTGCATGTATCTCACAGGGATGAAGACATAGAAGTCATACACACCCTACCTCAGCGAGAAAATACCAGTAGGCCTCCTGTAGTGATAGTGCAGTTCACATCAACACGTGTACGGAACCAGTGGCTCGACAAAAGGAAGGACCAGCTTACGAATGAGGACATAAATGCAGGCACAGGCCCACGAAAAATCTTTCTCAACGAGAACCTCACCCCGTACTTTAAAGCCTTGCTCTGGAAAACAAAGCAGGCTTGTAGTGAGAGAGGTTTTAGATTCACATGGGTGAAAAATGGAAAGATTTTTGTAAGGAAGGATCAAAATGAACGGTTAATCAGAATTGAAGATTATGATGACCTTAAGAAGATCAAATAAAGATCATAGCCTAGTTGTCATTATGAAATTTAAGTTCAGGTTAGTATTCTATATTGACAGGTTAGGTTCATGTGTAAAGCATACCACATTTTACTTGCATTATCAATAACAACAAAATATTTGTAAATATCTTTAAAAACTTAGTTCTAAATCATGGATTTCATAGATTCTAATGATAATTTCAACTCTAAGAGGGTACTGGACAGTATGGATGACTGGACAGAATGCATATTTGGAATTGACAAACCACAATGTAAATTGGCAGTGTTACACTTAAACGTCAGGTCAATCAGACTTCACTGGGAAATGTTTCTGGCAAGAGTTGCAAAAAAGCACTTAGATATAATTGTTTTGGCAGAAATTAACATCCAAAGTGATCTGACTGAGGTTTTTAAAATAGACTACTATGTACAATATAATGTGACGAGGGAGTCAAGGAAAGGATGTGGCATGATGATATTTGTACATAGTGGTCTACGTTATACACCACTAGTATTCCAAACTGATAACTGTGAGTACATGTTTGGTGAAATTGAGATGAATACTGGTATTAAATATATCTTGCTTTGTGTATATAGACCAGGTACAGAATGTTTGAATGGATTTTTAAATGATCTTGAAGGTGTACTAAATTTGGTGGGGAAGGAGACACAGATAATATTAATTGGTGATGTTAACATTAACCTGTTGGACGAGTCAGAAGCCACGGTAAATAAGTACGAAGAATTTTTAACTTCATATGGTTTAAAAAGATGCATTAGCTCGATTACACGTGAAGAAATAGTGTGTGGAGAAATTAAGGTGTCGTGCATAGATCATATTTTTATTAGAGATAGGAAAAATACCTGGACTTCTGCTGTAGTAAAGGAAAAAATATCTGATCATTATATGGTGGGTATAGGAATATCATTAGAAGAACATGATAGCATGTCAGAGCAAGGAAGGGATAGCAACAAAATTGCAACATTCATTAGTGACAAATTAGTTGTGAAATACATAAATGAAACAGATTTTAAGGAAGTATTTAAGTCAAATGATATGCAGTCATGTTATAATGCTCTAAAACAAGAATACAATGAAATTTGTGAGAGAGCCACTTGTAAAAAAGAGTTGACTGTAAGAATCGTGGAGCGTAAAAGCATTGGAATTAAACCTTGGGTGAACAGAGATATTTTGGACAGGATAGCAAAAAGAGATAGTCTTTTTAAAAAATGGAGAAGTAATCCTAGCAATGGTAAATATAAAGAACAATACAAGGAATTTAGAAACAAACTAACAAAACACATGCGGAAAGAAAAAGAAATATACTACATGAATAGGTTTCAAACGTTTAAAGGAGATGCTAGGAAAATTTGGCAAGAAGTAAATTATTTAATTCAAGGACATCACAGGGGTGGGGTGGATGAAGTAATTATGAAGCACTTCGGTGGAAGTGAGAAACAGTCTATAGCTGAAAAATTTGCATCACACTTCAAGCAAGGAACCGAGAGTGTAGTACACAACTGTGACAAGACATTAGGTGGTTATGTTGATCAGTTTAATGATAAAAGCATGTGGCTCACAAGACCTACGGATGGCGATATTAAGCAAATTATAGATAAAATGAGAACAAATAAGTCTGCGGGGTTGGACAGGATACAAATGAAACATTTAAAAATGGGAGGGGAAAAAGTGTATAAAATCATTGCCAAACTAATAAATTTGATAATTTCAGAACGTCCATTCCCTGATATTCTAAAAACATCAGTAGTTAGACCAGTTTTAAAGGGAGGGATAGGCACAGATGTAAATAACTACCGCCCTATTTCCATTATCTCTGCAGTGTGCAAGATAATAGAAACATTTTTAACAGATAAAATTATGGGGTTCTTGGAGGAAAATACGTTGCTATCAGATGAACAATTTGCATACAGGAAAAGCATGGGAACTGGGACATTACTTGGAAAATTTGCTGAACTAGTAAATAAGAAACTTGATCAAGGGAAACAAGTTTTGGTAGTCTTCATTGACTTCAGTAAAGCTTTCGACACCCTTCGCCATGAGATTCTTATAGAAAAACTAAGAAAAATTGGTATACGAGGCCCAGTACTTGAACTAATGGAAAATTATCTAGAGGAAAGGCACTTTCTGGTGAAAATTGGTGAAACATATAGTGAAGAGAAAAGAATAAGAATGGGTATTCCTCAAGGTAGTAACCTGGGACCTTTGCTGTACCTGATATATGTAAATAATCTTGCTCAGCATATGAAGAACACACAAATACTACAATATGCTAATGATACGATATTGGTATCAGTTCATAAGGATTTTAAGAAGGCAGAAAATTTCTTGCAAGCAGATTTCAATGTGCTACAGAGATGGGCACATGATCATGGCTTAATAATTAATAGTGCGAAAACAACAACAATGCACATTCGGTCTCCAATGATTTTATTACAAAAGGTACATTTAAAAATACATGAATGCGATTGCATGGCAAGTGACAACAATAACTGTAGAAACTGTACAACAGTAAAAAATGTAACTGTTCAAAAATATTTAGGTGTGTATATTGACTGTAATTTCAGATGGGACAAGCATATTAATCAAGTTACTTCCAAACTAAGAATAATTTTAAGTAAATTTTTCCATCTGAGGCAAAATATGCCTACCTCAGTGCTAAGAATGACATACTATGGATTAGTCGAAAGTATAATTCGATATGGAATAAAGGCTTGGGGGCTTGCTTCAAATACTTATATTAATAGAATTACCAGCATTCAGACACGTTTCCTTAAATTCTTTGTAAGACATGGTGATAGGCATGGATTAAACTCACCAGTGATATTGTTCTCCAATTGTCATATAATGCCTTGTGGGGGCCTAATATATTTAATGATAATTATGGATAATTTTTTTAATAGCACTTTCAAAGATCATTTAAAACATCAAAAGGATACAAGATTTAAGAATTCACATTTTGTAATTCCAAAAACAAATAATGAATTTGGCAAAAGAACATTAGCTTACATGGTACCTTTTCTATTTAACAAGCTACCACATTCACTGCTGGCCTTTGAGAGTATGTCAAAAACAAAAAAAGATATAGAAAATTGGATACTAAATAACTCCTTAGACTAAATGGACAACTGCTTTTATATGTATTAGACTATGAACATGATAGTAACATTTGTATTTTAAGTTAAGTTTTTACAATAGTAACGACATAAGTGTTGTTTTAAGGTGGATAAAACATATTATAATTTACTACAAATTCTTTGTTATATTAATATTAACATATTATAATAATTTTAACCAATATTAATTGTTATGAGCTGATTGAATATCATTGTGAAATATTATTAGGGGCACTATATAAAATAATTGGAAGGTGAGAGATTGGACTGTATATTGCGTAAATGTAATTGTGTTTGTTAACATATATATTGTAACCATAATTGGCACCTACCGACAAGCATCAGCTTGGTAGGACCAAAAATGTAATATTGGGCCTAAACAAACAAACAAACTTACCTACTTGCCTCTACCACTACCCGTACCACACCCGCGGTGTAAATCGCGTGATAAAATCTTTGAGTAGACTACCTCTTGATCCCCTTAAGCGCATTATACATATTGATGAATTTTACAGCTTAATTTGGTTCCGTGATAACCTTCTAGCCGTTTGCAAACTTTCACACTAATGTAATTAATAGAATTGCATTGCGTCTTACAGCAATAGATGGACCTCTGAGAATCTGTTGCCATGGTTAGCGGCTTGCATTCGTTCATTAGTTTATTAAATGAAATTAGTTTTCTGGGAATATCTCAAAAACGGTTGGTTTTAGGGCCTTAAAATGTGGTTTTCCCCGAGTTTTGTCTCTCACATTGAGGGGCTGAAAATGAGTTTTTCTCGTCCTTCTTCGCCTATTTCAGCATGTATTATAAGGAGGTAGGCCCCCTTTTATTAGAGGTACGGAGAAGAGTTACATCAATGTTTAGTGTCGTGCCTCTGATGGATATCTGTACCAAATTTTACGTTGATACACCCAGCCGTTCTCGAGTTACAAGGGAACAAATTTGTCCACAGACAGACAAACAAACAGACAAAAAAAAATGGTTTCGCGCGCATCCATCATAAAACAGTCTGAAACGCGTAAATAACTCAAATTTCCGTAGAACTTCAGAAAATAACAGACAAACTTCCATTTATATATATAGAGAGAGAGATACTGCACCGCTCGGTGTTGATCGTTTTTTATTGCACACATTTAGGTTTTACTCGCTAACCGTCGGAGATACACAACAAGTGATAAGGACCTTTCGGATAGGAAATTAAATTTTAAAGCTCGTATGTGCCATCAAAAGTTTGCTATTTCTTAGCATTCTCTTTTTATTCGAAATGGAAATATGAAATTTTTAAACGAAAGGTTGTAGTGACGGGACTAAAATGGTCGCCATCTTCAAATAGTGCAGGGCATCGAAATCAAAAGTAGCCTATATGTTAACCTGGTAAATCAGCTACATCCATGAAAAATTTCAAGTAAATTGGACCATTGGTTCTTCCGTGATTGAGTAACAGACAGAAACACACACACCATCTCATTTTTAGCCTATTTTCAATTTTGAATAAATAGGCTTATGAGATCACCTTTTGTCCGTGTGTGTGTGCGCGTGTGTGTGTGTGAGAGAGAGAGAGACAGAGAGAGGTGTGATGATGATGATGATAATTGTTGTTTTAAGGGGCCTAACATCTAGGTTATCGGCCCCTAGAAGGAAAAGAAATGCCCTCAACCCTCGGAGAAGGCGGATTGAGGGACTTGGAAGGAAGGAGAGCCAGGAAATGATGATGATGATGATAATTGTTGTTTTAAGGGGCCTAACATCGAGGTTATCGGCCCCTAATGATCTGGGTGATAGCGAAAATGATAATGAAATGGAAACCAGAACAAAATTATCGAAGACGGAAAATACGTACAAAAAGGAACTCGCATAGAAACAACTCACAATATGGTCCTACAAAAGGGAATTTAGAACGAAAAGTTGCACAAAAGAATAGATTGAAAAAGACCCACAAAACGTAGGCTAGATTCAAAATACGTCCAAAATGCAAAGTAGCGCCGAAATACTTACAAAATGCAACTGAAATTCAAAATACTTACAAAATGCAAATGAGATCGAAATTACGTACAAAATGCAATTGAGGTTCAAAATACTTACAAAATGCAATTGAAATTGAAAATACACAATGCAATTCAGATTGAAATATCCCAGTTCCAATCCAAATTATTCACAAAGTGCAATTGAAATTCAAAATACTTACAAAATGCAATTGAAATTGAAAATGCTTACAAAATGTACGGTAGATTCAAACGACTCATGTGGATTGACAATACTTACAAAAAGCAATTTAGATTGAAATTACTTGACAAATGTAATTTAGATTCATAATACCCACAAAATGCAATTGAGAATCAAAATATGTGCAAAATGCCCACCAAACAAAATGCAATTTAGATTCAAAATTCGTGCGAAATGCGGTTTTGGTTGAAAATACTTACAAAATGCAATTGAAATTCAAAATACTCACTAAAAGGCCCGGCAACCTGCATTGAAAGACTTACTAAAAAGCAATTTTGATTGTCAATCTTTACAAAATGCAATTGAGGTTGAAAACAATCGCGAGATGTAATGTAGATCGAAAAAACTTACAAAATGCAACATAGATCAAAAATGCCTTAAAAAAATCGCTAAAAGGTAATTTAGATACACGGTGATTCGAGTAACAAAAACAGTGCGGGAATCTTAAAGAGAAAAGGAAACAGAAGGAAAAGAGGAGAGGAGAGGGGAGAGAGGAGAAGGTCCACCCCAAAGGGAAGGGACAAAAAGGGGAAAACGGAGAGAGCCAGGAAAGGCATATAGGAAAGTGAAAGAGGAGAGGGGCCGCCCCAAAGGTAAGGGACAAAAGGGGAAAACGGACCCAGCTCAGGAATCCCTCGGGGTCGCCAACTCCCGAACTCACCAGCCGTGAGCCCCTGAGGGTGTAGCATTATCTAGGGTGCACCAGAAGTGGTGGGGCTACATACACCCTGCCTCCTTAAGGGCCTAGAGCACAAGGCAGGAGGTAAAAGGAAGAGAAAAGGAAGGCTGACCCCTCGCAGAAGGAGGGTATCAGAAAAGATGAGACAAGGGCCAATTAAGGCGGGAAAGGAAGAGACTCCCTAGGCCTCGGATACCCTAATACCGTCGGGGTCAGAAGAGAACAAGAGTTGACCAAGTGAGGTCGACAGGAAAGAAGACAGAGAGGAGCCCGGCACAAGTAAGTGTAAGCAATGCCGGACTCAGCTGGGGCCCCGTGGTCGCCAACCCACGCCCACAAGATGTGAGCCCCTGGGGGGGGAGAGAGGTGTGTGTGACCCCCTAATAACTTCTAAACGGCTGGACCGATTTCAATGAAACTCGGTAAGTTCATAGCACTATTCCGGGCGACCCCGACCGTGCCCTTCAAATTTTGTAACGTCTCACCAATCCAACATGATGATGATGATGATGATAATTGTTGTTTTAAGGGGCCTAACATCGAGGTTATCGGCCCCTAATGAAATGAAATGGCGTGAAATGAAAGGATGTAGATAAAAACAGATCACTGCCATGGATGAAACGAAAATGTTTATAATGTGTTTATAAAATTGACAGTGAGCCCCAAAAAGTCTGCCTTATTTGAATAAAAAGAATAAAAGGAAGATGGTAAAAAAGAACAAAACAAATAAGGCACAGTGAGCGATAAAATAGATGAACACAATAAAAAACATAAAACAGACTTAACCTGAATTAAAAATTAAAGAAGTAACCGCTCTCCCTCATGAACCGGATGACGAGGTCGACTGACGGCCCGTCATCACGGAGAATAAGGGAGAGGGTATTAGGCAGTTTAAGAGTCCTTCGCAGATCGGCCAGATCCACACACTCCAAGAGAATGTGTGCCACAGTTAGATGGGCACCGCAAGTACACACAGGGGGATCGTCTCTCTTTAGCAAGTGGGAGTGCGTAGCAATCCCATGGCCGATCCAGAGTCGACAGCGTACCACAGCTTCCTTCCGGAGAGATCGGAAGGAAGATTTCCACACCTTCGTTGTCTCCTTGATGCCTCTCAGTTTGTTGGGTGGAGGAGTGGCACGCCACGCTTCCTCCCAATGCGACAGGATCGAATGCCCCAACTGAGAGCGCACATCATTAGCAGGCACCTTATACGGTAGTGAGGGCAGTGCGACTGCCTCTCTCGCCGCCTGATCAGCAAGCTCGTTTCCCGCAATACCCATGTGGCTAGGAAGCCACACAAAGTTCACCCCGGATCCAGCGTTACACGAACTGACGAGCAGGTCGTGCACACGCTGGACCAACGAGTGCTTCGGGAAACACACATCGAGCGCTTGCAGCGCACTCAGAGTGTCAGTACACACAAGAAAGTGCTGGTGATCGTCTGATAATGTGTACCGCAGAGCTGCTAGGATGGCATAGAGCTCCGCTGTGTACACGCCACAAGCCTCTGGAAGTGAAAAGAGAAACCGACGATCCTCAATGACAAATGCACAGCCTACTTTCTCGTTTACCCTCGAACCGTCCGTGAATAGAAGCCCTGATCCTGGATACCGGCTCACCACGGACTGGAACAGCCTCCGATGGACGGAGGAGTCCGTGTCAGACTTGGGGCCGGTGTGCAGATCCAGGATGATATCAGGGCGAGAGACCATCCACGGAGGGGCCTTGCTAGGTACTCGGACGATACAGGAGACAGAAGGAAATTGGAACTGACGGTATAAGTCATCCAAGCGAATCTCCGTCGGCCGAGTGGCTCGGGCGAGCGCATCATACAGCCGGCGATTCGGATAGGTAAACAAACATGGATAGCTTGGATGAAGTGGCATCTGTTGAATAGTTGCAGCATAGGTCAGCAGTACTTGTTGGCGCCTCAGGTGTAAAGGAGGTACGCCAGCCTCGGCGAGCAAGCTGACGACTGGGCTCGTCCGAAAGGCTCCCGTCGCCAGCCTCACACCGCCGTGGTGGACACTTGTCCAGTTTAACAAGCACTGACTTACGGGCCGAACCATATGCTACACTGCCATAGTCTAATCTAGATAAAATCAGTGCCTTATAAAAACGTAGGAGCACCGCGCGGTCCGCCCCCCACGATGTGCCGCTAAGAAACCGCAACATGTTGAGTTTCTTAACACAGGCAGTTTTCAAACACCGCACGTGTGGCTCCCACGTCAATTTCTGATCGAAAAGGAGCCCAAGGAACGGGTATACAGCAACAACAGGTAAAGCTACATCGCCCAGATAAAGCTCAGGATCAGGATGGAGAGTGCGCTTTCGGCAGGAATGGACTACCGAGGTCTTAGCGGTTGAGAACCGAAAGCCATGCTCTAGTGTCCAGCGTTCCACTCTCCGAATAGCTTGTTGTAGCTGTCGTTTAGTGACCGCCATATTTTGCGCACTATAATGTAGAGCGAAGTCGTCTACATATAGCGGCGGTACCACTGCTGGACCAGCAGCAGCGACTATACCGTTTATGGCAATCGCAAATAATGTTACGCTAAGCACCGATCTCTGTGGGGCTCCGTTTTCCTGTATATGATATTACGAATATGTCCCCCCTATTCGGACACGGAATAGGCGAAGGGACAGAAATTTCGCAATAAAAACCGGCAAGTTACCTCGGAATTTCCATTGATGAGGTTGCCGTAACGCCAAGTGGTGTCACAGGCTTTCTCGAGGTCAAAGAAAACAGCGACTAGGTTCTGTCTCCGGAGAAAAGCGTCCTTTATGGCGGTCTCCAGGCGTACCAGATGGTCGTTGGTACACCGAGACTCCCTGAATCCACACTGGTATTCAGACAGGAGTCCTCACTTCTCCAGGACCCACACTAGGCGCCGATTGACCATCCTCTCGAAGAGCTTGCACAGACCGTTAGTGACACAAATAGGTCTGTAACTCTCTGTCAAATTGGGATCCTTATCGGGCTTCAGGATAGGTATAAGGATACCTTCCTGCCATTGCGATGGAAACACACCTTCCAACCAGATACGATTAAACACCCTGAGCAAATAGCGAATGCTCTCATCGTTAAGGTGTTTAAGCATCTGGTTGTGAATATTATTCGGGCCGGGAGACGTGTTCTGGCAGAGCGCCAGCGCTCCGCGGAGTTCCCACTCCCTAAAGGGCACGTTGTACTCCTCCGAAGCGCAGGAAGCAAAACTGAGCTGGAAACGTTCTGCCTCGCGCTTCATGTCCACGAAGGCAGGATCATAGTTATTGGAACCGGATATATCCGCAAAATAAGATGCGAGATGGTTTGACACGTGGTACGGATCTGTAACCAATTCATTATCAATGGAAATTCCCGGTACAGTAGAAGATGTCTGATTACCCGAGATGTGCCGTTATACGCTGCCGAAGTCAACACCACTTCCGCTCCGTTGCTAAGCAACTGGAGCAATACAACATGTCTCCCTTGTAGCTTGCTTCAGTCTTTGAGCCGTCATTATTTCCTATTTGTATCGTATAAAACTGTACATGCATGGATGTCCAGAGGCAAGAAAGCCTAGAAAAATATATTTTCCACAGTAATTTAACATAGTTGTCATGTAAAGTTGTAAAATATTGCGTACGTGATGCACATTAAGTCTTAGAACATAAGTCGTAGAGATGTGGCCTACGATATTTACCTTAAATTAACTGAAAACATGAAAATATAAAATTTCTGGGTATTGTGAATCACGTTCCGTATGAATGACCAATACTACGGAAAATAAAGTACCGTAGGCCCTACCAGTAAGTGACGAATAAAACTAACGTAATGTCTATCAATGCATAAGGGAACAGTTTAAAATATCTGGATGAGAGTTTAGGCCAAATCTCATCAACAGCTATAGAAGAAACAAAGACTGCATTTCAATACAATGTGTGTGTTTACCACAACGAATCAAATTAACAAAGCCTAACCTGTGTGTTCACTAACAGGTTAGAGAAGTCTAGAATTAAGGCCTATCGTCCTACCTCATCTAAATAATGGGACACTTTTCCTATCCTAGCTCTAAATATAGGGCCTAAGGCCACTAAAACTGACATGAAAATATCCGAGGCTCTCACCCAATAAGTACACCAAGCTGATGACCACATTATCACACTGATTATTGTTACAAATTAGCTGGTGTGCCACGAAAGAGCTAAATAGAATTAGCTGGTAGGCCTATATAGAGATTTAGAACCAAAATATAGCTACCCTGCATCTTCACGGGCAATCCTAGCAAACATTCACACAATATGTCATGGATAGTCAAAGTGGTACATGTAGCCTACTTGGTATGGAGTGGGCCTAAGTGTTGATGTAGGGAAATGCTAGTCCAGGTACCATAACGATGATTTTCACCGAAACGTCCCAGACAATCACAACAAGACTTGCCACTCCATCACTTCAGAAATAAGCAGTATTCATTAGCTTGAATAATGTCACTGTACGGTACTGTAACTTTGTTGCAGGGTGTAGGCCTACATGATAATTGTTATCTGAAAGTGCAAAAAATAAAATATTGAGGCAGAAATTTTCACTCTGGGATAGGCCTAATTGTTATTTGGAAACACAATTCACCGCTTAAATAAATTAAATGAAAATCACCACTCAGAAAAGTTGTAGGATAACATGTATTGGTGTTAGTGAATCAGCTGTAAGGTTATGTAGGTTGTCGTTTATAATACTTATAGTACAAACCACATTTAATTAAAACTACACTCCCCACATGAAACAAAAACCCCATTAAGTTGCATATATGTCCTAAATATCTCTCTATATTAGATATATTAATATTTGTGCAATTCTTGCCCCAGGAGAGAGGTCAAATTTATTCATACTATCTCGCAAAATTCTCGTAATTTATCCATAAAATTTCACTTCTATTTTTTAGCTCCAACACTGTAGATGATCTTCACGGGAGGCGTTTGCCTAATTTTACGCGTACTAAACATTTTTATCCACAAAATTCAAGACGCTGCGCAGCGTTAATGCAGCTTCCTATGTATTAAAAAACCTAGCAACCAGTTGTTTGGGTCCAATGTGGCTGCGCCCAAGTGGTTGCTAGGCGCGTCACTTCGGCAGGGTATAGACGACACATACCGTTCCCATGATTCTTTCATACTCAGGCGGATAAGAATCCGTGCCTTGGGACGAAATTTCTTAAACGCCACCAAATTGGCCATGGATGGACGACGACGGCAGTGCTTATGAGCTCGACGACAGCCTCTTATTGCTGCTGCAATGTCCTCTGTCCACCAAGGGACGAGTTTGCGACGAGGAGTCCCAGAAAAGGATGGAATGGACTCGTCGGCGGCAGCAAGAAGCACATCGGTGATGTGCTGTACCTCGTCATCGACGCTCCGGCAACCAAGATGATGATGATGATGATAATTGTTGTTTTAAGGGGCCTAACATATAGGTTATCGTCCCCTAATAATCTGGGTGATAGCGAAAATGAGAATGAAAGGGAAACCAGAACGAAAATTATGTGAGACGCAAAATACGAACAAAGAGAAACTCAGATGGAAACAACTCACAATGTAGTCTTACAAAAGAGAATTTAGAACGATAAGATGCACAAAAAGAATAGATTGAAAAAGACCCACAAAACGTAGGCTAGATTCAAAATACGTACAAAATGCAATGTAGCGTCGAAATACTTACAAAATGCAAATAAGATCGAAAATACGTACAAAATGCAATTGAGGTTCAAAATACTTACAAAATGCAATTGAACTTGAAAATACACAATGACATTCAGATTGAAATATTCCAGTTCCAATCCAAATTATTCACAAAGTGCAATTGAAATTCAAAATACCTGCAAAATGCAATTGAAATTGAAAATGCTTACAAAAGGTACGGTAGATTCAAATGACTCATGGGGATTGAAAATACTTACAAAATGCAATTTAGATTGAAAATACTTGACAAAATGTAATTTAGATTCAAAATACCCACAAAATGCAATTGAGAATCAAAATATGTGCAAAATGCCCACCAAACAAAATGCAATTTAGATTCAAAATACGTGCGAAATGCGGTTTTGGTTGAAAATACTTACAAAATGCAATTGAAATTCAAAATACTCACTAAAAGGCCCGTCTACCTGCATTGAAAGACTTACTAAAAGCAATTTAGATTGCCAATCTTTACAGAAAGCAATTGAGGTTGAAAACAATCGCGAGATGTAATTTAGATCGAAAAAACTTACAAAATGCAACGTAGATCAAAAATGCCTTAAAAATCGCTAAAAGGGAATTTAGATACACGGTGAACCAAGTAACAAAAACAGTGCGGGAATTTTAAAGAGAAAAGGAAATATAAGGAAAAGAGGAGAGGGGAGAGAGGAGAGGGTCCGCCCCAAAGGAAAGGGACAAAAGTCGAAAACGGACCCAGCTCAGGAATCCCTCGGGGTCGCCAACTCCCGAACTCACCAGCCGTGAGCCCCTGAGGGTGTAGCATTATCCTCGGTGCACCAGGAGTGGTGGGGCTACATACACCCTGCCTCCTTAAGGGCCTTGAGCACAAGGCAGGAGGTAAAAGGAAAAGAAAAAGAAGGCTGACCCCTCACAGAGATGATGATGATGATAATTGTTGTTTTAAGGGGCCTAACATCGAGGTTATCGGCCCCTGACGAAATGAAATGGCGTGAAATGAAGTGATGAAGATAAAAAACAGCTCACTGCTATGGATGAAACGAAAACGGTTTAGATTTAAAAGACAGTGAGCCCCGACAATTAAGTCTTATGTAGCAGGAAGAATACTTAAAAAGAGGAACTCAGATTGAAACTACTCACCAAATGGAGAGCGGTAATACCTACATAAGTGAATTTCGAACGAAAAGACTCACAAAAGGAATAGATTGAAAAACAAGATGTTCAGTAAAGAACATATGGCCTACTTTCTCCTAAATGCATGGGTATTGTTATAACTCTTTGTCCTTTTCAATGAGTATGATTGAATGTTGGTTGTAGTAGCTCGTTGAAATACAACGTGCTATAGGGATATTAAACATGAATATGAGGTGCCCTTTGTTAGTGCTACCTCTGTACCAAATTTCGTTCAATTCGGTGTCACCGTGTTTGAATTAATAGGGGGAATCGATTCTGACACAAAGATGGCCGCCATCCGCAAACTATTAGGCAAATGACCTATTAGATTGGTCAAAGGATGCTCCCTCCATAAAGGTATGTAGTTGCAAAATTTGGTAGAGATCGGATGATTAGGTTAATCGTAATTTGATTTAAGCTTTGAACATTCGTGTGGCCGCCATTACGTTTCAGTCAAGATGGCGGCAATATAAAACAAGACACTGAGGTGCCCTTTGCTAGTGCTACCTCTGTACCAAATTTCGTTCCATTCGGTTCCACCGTGTTCGAATTAATAGGGGGAATCAATTTTGACATAAAGATGGCCGCCATCCAAAAACTATTAGGCTAATAACATATTAGATAGGTCATAGGATGCTCCCTCCATAAAGGAATGTTATTGCAAAGTTTGGTAGAGATCAGATGGTTATGTTAGTCGTAATTTAACTTAAGCTTTGAACATTTGTGTGGCCGACATAACGTTTCTGTCAATATGGCGGCGATATAAAACATGACACTGAGATGCCCTTTGCTAGTGCTACCTCTGTACCAAATTTTGTTCCATTCGGTTTCACCGTGTTTGAATTAATAGGGGGAATTGATTTTCACACAAAGATGGCCGCCATCCGCAAACTATTACGCTGATGACCTATTAGATTGGTCAAAGGATGCTCCCTCCATAAAGGTATGTAGTTGCAAAATTTGGTAGAGATCGGATGATTAGGTTAATCGTAATTTGATTTAAGCTTTGAACATTCGTGTGGCCGCCATTACGTTTCAGTCAAGATGGCGGCAATATAAAACAAGACACTGAGGTGCCCTTTGCTAGTGCTACCTCTGTACCAAATTTCGTTCCATTCGGTTCCACCGTGTTCGAATTAATAGGGGGAATCAATTTTGACATAAAGATGGTCGCCATCCGCAAACTATTAGGCTAATAACCTATTAGATAGGTCATAGGATGCTCCCTCCATAAAGGTATGTTGTTGCAAAATTTGGTAGAGATCGGATGATTAGGTTAGTCGTAATTTGATTTAAGCTTTGAACATTTGTGTGGCCGCCATTACGTTTCCGTCAAGATGGCGGCGATATAAAACATGGCACTGAGGTGCCTTTTGTTAGTACTATCTCTCTACCAAATTTCGCTCCATTCGGTTGCACCGTGTTCGAATTAATAGGGGGAATCAATTTTCACACAAAGATGGCCGCCATCCGCAAACTATTACGCTGATGACCTATTAGATTGGTCAAAGGATGCTCCCTCCATAAAGGTATGTAGTTGCAAAATTTGGTAGAGATCGGATGATTAGGTTAGTCGTAATTTGATTTAAGCTTTGAACATTTGTGTGGCCGCCATTACGTTTCCGTCAAGATGGCGGCGATATAGAACATGACACTCAGGTGTCCTTTGCTAGTGATACCTTTGTTCCAAATTTCGTTCAATTCACATTCACCGTGTTCGAATTGATAGGGGGGGACAGACATTCAGAGTACACACACTCACACACACACACACACACACACACAGACTCACACACACACATACACACACACAGACTCACACACTTTTTTCGCCCTGTGTTGATCTCATAAGTCTACTTTCATTTTTTGCAAAAATCGAAAGTAGGCTAATACGCACACAATGTAGGTTACGTCCAAAATAAGTAAAAAAAGGAACGTACAGTCGAAATACTTACAAAATGCAAGTGAAATCAAAATACTTACAAAATGCAAATGAGATTGAAAATACGCACAAAATATAATGTAGATTCAAAATACCCACAAAATGCAATTGAGACTTAACTACTTGAACAAAGCGGGGTAGGTTGAAAACACAAATGGCAATTGAAATTGCTTACAAAAGGTATGGTAGATTCAAACTTCTCATTAGGATGGACAATACTTACAAAATGCAATTTAGATTGAAAATAATTACAAAATGAAATTTAGATTCAAAATACCCACAAAATTGCAATTGAGACTTAACTACTTGAACAAAGCGGGGTAGGTTGAAAATACAAAATGCAATTGAAATTTTAAATACTCACTAAAGTCCCAGCCTCTATATTGAAAGACTTACTAAAAAGGAATTTTGATTGGCAATCCTTACAAAATGCAAGTGAAGTTGAAAAACACTCACAAAATACAATTTAGATCGAAAAAATGCAACGTAGATCAAGAATACCTACAAAAAGGTGCGGGAAACTTAAAGAGAAAAGGAAATATAAGGAAAGGCGGTGGGGAGAGGGGAGAGAGGAGAGGGTCCGCCCCAAACGTAAGGGACAAAAGGGGAAAACGGACCCAGCTCAGGAAACCCTCGTGGTAGCTAACTGCCGAACTCACATGCCGTGAGCCCCTGAGGGTGTAGCATTATCTAGGGTGCACCAGAAGTGGTGGGGCTACATACACCCTGCCCCCTTAAGGGCCTTGAGCACAAGGCAGGAGGTAAAATGAAAAGAAAAAGAAGGCTGACCCCTCACAGAAGGAGGGTGTCAGGAAAGATGAGACAAGGGCCAATTAAGGCGGGAAAGGAAGAGACTCCCTAGGCCTCGGATAACCTAATACTGTCGGGGTCGGAAGAGAACAAGTGTTGACCAAGGGAGGTCGACAGGAAAGAAGAAAGAGAGGAGCCCGGCACAAGTAAGTGGAAGCAATGCCGGGCTCAGCTGGGGCCCTGTGGTCGCCAACCCACAACCCACTAGATGTGAGCCCCTGGGGGTACCCCTCACAGAAGGAGGGTATCAGGAAAGATGAGACAAGGGCCAATTAAGGCGGGAAAGTGAAAGACTCCCTAGGCCTCTGATAACCTAATACCGTCGGGGTTGGAAGAGAAAAAGAGTTGACCAAGGGAGGTCGACAGGAAACAAGACTGAGAGGAGCCCGGCACAAGTAAGTGGAAGCAATGCCGGACTCAGCTGGGGCCCCGTGGTCGCCGACCCACGTCCCACTAGATGTGAGCCCCTGAGGGGAAGAATAGATTGAAAAAGACCCACAAAACGTAGTGTCCCCGTTTACCTGGACAGTAGGCTGTCAGATATCCGCCCCCTCAATCGGATTGCCAATTATCAATCGCACCGGCACAGTTACATCAATGAAAATGGCACTGACAGATACTATCGAGATAAGAGCACAGAAATTCACAGGAAATCATTGTGGAACACACCAAAATAGACGGGGGTGCATACTTACCGTTGCTTACCTCTTAATTATCTCGGGGTTTGAGTTGACAACAGGATCACTAAAAGTCTGTTCACACAATAATCTCCGCCATGACATTTAAAAATGAACCAGAAACGAAGACGAGAACTTTGAACTGTACAGAAGCTTTATTTCTAATAAAAGGTATGATTTTCCTAACACAACAAAATATACTTGGCTATCAGTAGCCCAAGTCAATCTGACTACGTCCTCCAGTAGGACTTGCAAAATTATTATACAATATGATATATAAAACATTTTAGCTCCCAAGAGCTCCAAATACCGTAATATTCATAACACTATTGGATTGGAAAAGGACGTCAGGGTGTGACATATATAGAGCATTTGTTTCCTTTTAATAAACAAGAGAATGGTATTTATAGTCGCAAGGCCAGAGTGTACGACCTCACTCTCTGAAAACCATATGTTGACACAGCTGCGGGCTACCTTCCAGCCTGACGCATACTGGTCAAATGCACTCCCTTCTCACACGCTATGTTACGTAAGAATCCAGCCTGCACTCTCAAGCTTTTAAATGTCTTACAAGACAACTCACATTATATTTACGCAAATCTTTCAAGAACTTTGATCACATCCCAATGGATCATTACATAAATTTCTTAAACTTGTTAACTTCAATCCAAATGTTTGATTAGCTCTTAAATGTTTATAACAAAATCACATAAATTATTTATAACAATTAGAAATTGTTTATAATATTTGTCAAAGACAATAAAAATATTATAAGCACGCCTCTAACATCACTCTCGTTTCACATTACTTTCAAATATATTTACAACAATTATTTACAATATTAACATTTAAATTGTTTAAATTATTAATTTAATAAATACATTAGCCACAAGTTCATTCGGTTGGTAATTTTATAATCCTGTTTAATATAATCGACCAATGAAGGTTAGTTATACATATTAATGTCACAATTTGGTTTAATAAAGTTCTTAATAATGATTTGTGACGGCAACCTTCATTCAACATCTTGTCTCAAATTCTTTCAAAACTCGTGTTAATTATAACAGTAAATCACTTGATTAATTTTCAACGAACTATAACAATCTTACTCCAGCGGAAAATCCTTCGCTAACAAGTTAATGCACAATCTGCATTAAAAATATGCCCAAAATCATCATATATTAATCTATATGGCATTTAAAACTTTCACATCACTTACAAAACTTCCACAAATAATTCTTTAACATTTATTCCTGTGGGAACTTCCTTCATATTCAAGGGCATTATATTTCAGCGACTTTCAACACGCGCTGCACTAGCGATTATACATTCATAGTTCCACTTAAAAATTTTATAATCATAATTTGTTTCAAAACTGTTTTTCTATTTAACCTTCGTAGATTTCATTTATGAACTGAAATGAAGTCAAAACTTGCCAATCACAAACAAATTTAATAGTGAATATGCTTATATACGCCTATCTGGTCTATCAAAATTTAAGACTAACATCTTAAAAGAAATTGTAGTATGAAAATACTATCTTCAAATAAAGTGCGACTAAACTGCAAAGTAGTCGAATAGAATCCAATTAGACTGGGGAATGCAAACATCGTTAT
The DNA here is from genome assembly GCA_946902985.2 of Meconema thalassinum. NCBI lineage: Eukaryota > Metazoa > Arthropoda > Insecta > Orthoptera > Tettigoniidae > Meconema > Meconema thalassinum. The sequence goes on from OX336392.1 coordinate 357,897,080, forward strand.
AGAATTCTCTAATTGAGAAAAACTCCTAACAAAAGTACTTGACTTTAATGCATTCAATAATTCATTATTAACATTACTCTTTCACAAAAGTGTCTATGATGCAATGTTCATTCATAACTGACGATAAATGTCTGTGTTGCAATCAATACAAATAACGACTAGTATTTCCAAGATCGTCGATAACGTAAGAGATTTTAACGCTCTAAAATCATTTAAATGTTCTTCCTTCTTGATGATGACAGAAAATTGTTCAAAGTAATTAAACTGGGGTAGAATTACTTTAATAAAGTGACACGCTGTCTGAATTTAAATCTGCCATAAAAATCATTAACTTACAGTCAAATCGTGACTACAAAAAAAAATTAATTACTGAAAAATCTAAATATCAGTCTCAACTGATTCAAAATCGTTAACTATGCCCATGACATAACAATGTCTTAATAAATCGTCGAAAAATGCAAAACTCATCAAGGTGTACTGAGAATAAGAATCTCAACAAGAAAATAAGGCAAAATACATGAGGATAAAAATATGGGAAAAATGGTTGCTCAAACATTACTAGGTTACTCAAATACAATAAACGTTCACGACTACCTTATCTGCCGATTGACGTTCCAGAGGAAAATTCCCCAAAGAAGACTGCTGATGGATCCATTTCACCACGTTACAGCTGAGCTCCATCCTCGAAATAGGAAATAGCACCCTCGGAGAATCGAACTGCTTCCTTCTCCGTGAATCGCTCTGCTCCTCGAATACGAATAGACATCCTTCCGGCAATAATCTTCTTTGTGAGTCGGGACTACCCTGACCTCTCTTGAAAAATTCCCTGAAGTTCCAGTAGACAATCATCATGACGTTTTGTAGAAATTTCCGAAGAAATTATTCATATACTGAGTATGAAATTGTTTCTATGGCTGTTCGATGGTATTCAGCCTTTACTTACGAAACATGGGTGTAGATGGTATTCACCGCATGTTCGCTTGTGTGGAATAGCAATTAGCGAAGTTCCATGTCGCTATCTTACTCCATTGAAGTATGTCCCAATTGCAATAAGCCTTCTTAGCCTTCCATTTGCACTTCAGTTGTAGTGTCAGAAGAACAAACTGCCGTATTCAAATGCTCCATTATACTGTATCGTTCTGTAAGCAAGCAATCTGAAGTCTTTCTACTCCACTCACAGCGTTAGCCTTGCTTTGATTCTGGCTTATACAAAAGTGTTTCTCTAGTGGCGAGATAATCACTTTTGCCAGTCGTATAAAAATGGCTAATATCTTTTGAAGTACTCGGTCGAAATTGTGCAGCTTTTCTCTATAATTGCATGTAGTACTGCACAATACAATTATGTTATCGGAGACCGCTAACTGTTTGAAGTTAAACTTATAGAAGCTTTCTAAGGTCCGTTTCAACTTCACCTAGTTTGACCTGTATCTCGTTACTATAGTGGCCTCGCCACGTGTTATAAAAACGATTCTTTTCACTTGCTGTTCACTTTGATGTCTCACTATATTGAATGTATAATAAACTGACTTTCACAAATACTTCGATGATCTGAGCATTAGATCTCAGAATGATCAGCGAACGAAAGAGAAGACAAGAGTAGAGAAGAGGCTCCTTTCTGCTGCGCAAGCCCTTTTATTACCTTCTCGAGGGGCGTTACCATCCCTTCCAAAGCGTGATACTGCGTCATCGCTAGAACTTCCAACTTCGTTAATACATGACGGATTTTCAAAATTCAAAAACTGAAAATAAATTTCACCAAAATTCCAAATCAATGCTTTTACTGCAAATGTATTTCCACAATTCTGCATTCAAAAAGTCATAAAAAATACCATAGTTTCAGCAATCTCCGTCTTCCTTTAAACTATCGTTCATTGGTTCATGCCTCTCCTCCAATAGCATAGTTTCTTCCTCAGCAGAATTCCTCGTTTCCTGCGACTGCGTCGTACATCTTGGAACATTCTGGACTAAAATGCTGACGTCACTGAGAATCTCAGCTCAAGTAGCTTGCTGGCATAACATATACGTCATCCGTGCTTACGTCATGACTACCCACGTCATAACTATGACAGCCATAACTCTAATCATAATTTCAAATATAGCCACCGTGGTCTCTACATAATTCAATTACGGGGGCATTCTCCTCCCACCACGTTTTAAAAACAGTTGCAAATTGTTTTTAAACTCAATGTTACAAGTATCTCAACTCTCTTGAACACGAAATTGAATTATTACTGGCTTACTCTAGGATAATATCTTTTTAAATTTCCTCTATGTTCCTTAATCATTTAATTTTCTTCTATTCTGGGTTGTATGTGGTTAATGTATTCTTTCCTCTCTACTTTCTCTTCTGACCAGTGTTTCTATTCTCTAAGTTCTGCTGGCTCGTAGAAGGACCAGGATCGATTACAACATCCTGCCTTTTCCTTTGATTGTCAGCTTCTTTATCCCTTAATTCTTTTAAGTATTGCTGGCTTTCCTTTTCTCTTTGCTGATATTGCTCAGGTGTCATAACCTGACTTTGAGTATTCTGGTTTCTATTTTGGTTTTGGTTATTCCTATTATAGTTACGATTATACCCATTATTGTTATAATATCTGCCTCTTCCATTATAGTTTCCTCGGTTGTAATTCCAACCTCTTCTCTGTTGATATGGTCGGTAACCTTGTGATCTGTAATTTCTAAACTGATTATTCCTGTGAGGACCTACATTGTCAGTTTTCTCCTCCTCTGGCTTGTCAGTTTGTTGGACTTGGTCCATGTACACCGTATTGATTTCCTTATACTCTTGCCTTTGACTTTTCTGGACTACGTTAGGCATTGGACTTGTGTAGTCTAACCTTCTTAGTAATTCATCCATGCTGGATAAATCCCTGATGTTGGACGAAATTATAAGTCTCCTCACCTCAACTGGCAGCATACGAGAAATCGCATCTATTAGTTGCTCCGTGGACAATGGGGGTTGCAAAAATCTCAAGCGGGACAACTGACTCGTAAAGAAATCAGCGTACCTCGTTGGAAGAGTACCTGAGTATTTTCTTGAATATACCTCCGCTCTTAACGAATTCTGCGCTTCTATGGACCAAAATCGTTTGATTAATGCCTCTGCAAACTCGTCAAAGTTACTGAATGTATATCTAAAAGCTCTAAACCATTCAAGGGGTCCTCCAATCAGATATCTCTCTACAATCTTCATCTCTCTCTCTCTGGGAATGTGAGCTTCGATGAAATAATCTTTGAGATTCCTTACATACTCTATAGGTGTCAAACTATCAGTGTTACTGAATTTTTGTGGTTTGTCCTCGAAATTCCTAATGACCGTCACGTTCCTTGGATATGAATCCGGATAGTTTTTCCCACTATCTCGATAATTCCACTCAGATTCCATATTCCTCTCGTCATCCTCCTCTCTGAATCTGGATACACGTTCTTCAGGAGTCACGTCTCTTTCTTCTAGATCTAGGTGACATCTTCTGGTATGCTTCCTGTTCAATTCGCAAGCTAAGCCTTCTGTATCCTTGTCGGTGATTTCTGTTAAGACTTTCTTGACTATCTCTTCCTTGTAGTTCTCCATTAAACTAGCCTCTCCTAACTTCAAATTTTTCAGTTTACTCGTCGTTTCGTTTACGTCAGAGACAACTTTATGCATCTGTTCCTCTAATGTAGATTTTAAAGTTTGCATATCCCGATCTAGTTGTGTTCTATCGTCAACTTGTTTTTCGGATAGCGAATTTATCCTGACGCTTAAATCTTTTCTAATCTGAACTACCTCATTGTTAATTTCTATCTGCGTACTGGCAAGTTTTCTTTCAATCCTTTCCTGAATTTGGGTTACATGTTCCCCACTTGACTTATTCCACTCGTCTTTCCATACCGCTACGTTTGCTGTTAACATCTCGGCTATGTCTACTTCGATATCCTCTTTTAATACTCTATTGTGGTCTAATACCTGTGTTCTCATGACCTCTACGTCATACTTCAACTCTGCTAAAGACGTTGTTGTTCTAACCGATTCATCGACTAACCTAGTCGTTAATGCAGTTATATTACGCGTACAAAGAGTTTTTGAGTTTTCGATTTCTTCCCTGACTTTATTTACATCAGTTTGGACTTTAGTGATATCTACGAAAACTGTGTTGACCTCTACCTGAATCTTAGTTACATCACTTTGCACCTCAGTTATATCCGCATGAATATTGTTAATGTCTACCTGAACATTAGATACATCTGTTCTAGCTTTTTGAATTTCTTTCTGGACTTCCTCGACCTTGTCTTGGACAGTCGCTACATCGTTTTTGACAACAACTACTTCGGCTCTAGCACAAGCAATATCCCCTCGGACATTAGCTACATCTAAATTTAACATTGTAAGGTCCCTCTGTACCTTAGACACATCATTTTTAACATCATCAACACTTTTATGCACAATAGATACATCTTTATGGACATTAGACACGTCTGTACGCATGTCAGTTACAGTATTTTCAATTCCTAGGGTATTAACCTGTAAACGCGACATATTATCCTCCAAATTAGCAGCACTAGTATGAAGAACCTTCATATTCTCCTCCATTCGACTAGTATTCTCCTTCATGCTTTCATTTAAATTAGCAGACAAATTACTAACATTCTCCTCCATTCTTGCATTTAAATTACTAGCATTTTCCTCCATCATCTGCTTCATGTTAGCAGACATCTCCTCTAACATTTTCTTCAAACTTTCATCTGCCATTACAATATTATTATTCAAAATGGATTGCTGTAGGGACATACATCAAAAGAGCAAAATAACAACGTTTGAGCAACACCTTTCACCATATATAATTTTTGATCAAATTTCTGTCTTAAATCTAACTTATAACTACCTTATAATTAATATTCGAAGATACTTCATGTTGAAACAAACTCAAGCACATGTTCAAATTTCTCTGGCTCATTTTAAAATATCCTAACACAAATAATTTACATTTACAATCCAAATAATTAATTTTATCTTTAATATGACTGAAATGTCATAAGCCGGTCAAATAAAATAAGATTCCAGATTATAGGCGATTTTTCTAAGTTTCCTGCCCATTTAACCTTTCTCAAGTTGTATAAGATCTGATCTTTTCTGAGTGTAATTTTCCTAATACAATACAACATTTAATTCCTATATAATCACACTCTTAAATACTACAATTGGCCTAGACATCTAACAAAGAATCAACCTCTTTATTTGAGTCTAATCGAACCTCACGTTCTAGGTTTGTCAATCTTTCTGGTGTTCAACCTGGTGATCCAGTTTTGTCGAATTCGTCCCACATATTAGGGTCAATCTTACTGTTGACTCAGCCCCACGCTCTTGGATCGCCAATCTTTCTATCCCCGTTTACCTGGACAGTAGGCTGTCAGATATCCGCCCCCTCAATCGGATTGCCAATTATCAATCGCACCGGCACAGTTACATCAATGAAAATGGCACTGACAGATACTATCGAGATAAGAGCACAGAAATTCACAGGAAATCATTGTGGAACACACCAAAATAGACGGGGGTGCATACTTACCGTTGCTTACCTCTTAATTATCTCGGGGTTTGAGTTGACAACAGGATCACTAAAAGTCTGTTCACACAATAATCTCCGCCATGACATTTAAAAATGAACCAGAAACGAAGACGAGAACTTTGAACTGTACAGAAGCTTTATTTCTAATAAAAGGTATGATTTTCCTAACACAACAAAATATACTTGGCTATCAGTAGCCCAAGTCAATCTGACTACGTCCTCCAGTAGGACTTGCAAAATTATTATACAATATGATATATAAAACATTTTAGCTCCCAAGAGCTCCAAATACCGTAATATTCATAACACTATTGGATTGGAAAAGGACGTCAGGGTGTGACATATATAGAGCATTTGTTTCCTTTTAATAAACAAGAGAATGGTATTTATAGTCGCAAGGCCAGAGTGTACGACCTCACTCTCTGAAAACCATATGTTGACACAGCTGCGGGCTACCTTCCAGCCTGACGCATACTGGTCAAATGCACTCCCTTCTCACACGCTATGTTACGTAAGAATCCAGCCTGCACTCTCAAGCTTTTAAATGTCTTACAAGACAACTCACATTATATTTACGCAAATCTTTCAAGAACTTTGATCACATCCCAATGGATCATTACATAAATTTCTTAAACTTGTTAACTTCAATCCAAATGTTTGATTAGCTCTTAAATGTTTATAACAAAATCACATAAATTATTTATAACAATTAGAAATTGTTTATAATATTTGTCAAAGACAATAAAAATATTATAAGCACGCCTCTAACATCACTCTCGTTTCACATTACTTTCAAATATATTTACAACAATTATTTACAATATTAACATTTAAATTGTTTAAATTATTAATTTAATAAATACATTAGCCACAAGTTCATTCGGTTGGTAATTTTATAATCCTGTTTAATATAATCGACCAATGAAGGTTAGTTATACATATTAATGTCACAATTTGGTTTAATAAAGTTCTTAATAATGATTTGTGACGGCAACCTTCATTCAACATCTTGTCTCAAATTCTTTCAAAACTCGTGTTAATTATAACAGTAAATCACTTGATTAATTTTCAACGAACTATAACAATCTTACTCCAGCGGAAAATCCTTCGCTAACAAGTTAATGCACAATCTGCATTAAAAATATGCCCAAAATCATCATATATTAATCTATATGGCATTTAAAACTTTCACATCACTTACAAAACTTCCACAAATAATTCTTTAACATTTATTCCTGTGGGAACTTCCTTCATATTCAAGGGCATTATATTTCAGCGACTTTCAACACGCGCTGCACTAGCGATTATACATTCATAGTTCCACTTAAAAATTTTATAATCATAAATTGTTTCAAAACTGTTTTTCTATTTAACCTTCGTAGATTTCATTCATGAACTGAAATGAAGTCAAAACTTGCCAATCACAAACAAATTTAATAGTGAATACGCTTATATACGCCTATCTGGTCTATCAAAATTTAAGATTAACATCTTAAAAGAAATTGTAGTATGAAAATACTATCTTCAAATAAAGTGCGACTAAAAAGCAAAGTAGTCGAATAGAATCCAATTAGACTGGGGAATGCAAACATCGTTATAGAATTCTCTAATTGAGAAAAACTCCTAACAAAAGTACTTGACTTTAATGCATTCAATAATTCATTATTAACATTACTCTTTCACAAAAGTGTCTATGACGCAATGTTCATTCATAACTGACGATAAATGTCTGTGTTGCAATCAATACAAATAACGACTAGTATTTCCAAGATCGTCGATAACGTAAGAGATTTTAACGCTCTAAAATCATTTAAATGTTCTTCCTTCTTGATGATGACAGAAAATTGTTCAAAGTAATTAAACTGGGGTAGAATTACTTTAATAAAGTGACACGCTGTCTGAATTTAAATCTGCCATAAAAATCATTAACTTACAGTCAAATCGTGACTACAAAAAAAAATTAATTACTGAAAAATCTAAATATCAGTCTCAACTGATTCAAAATCGTTAACTATGCCCATGACATAACAATGTCTTAATAAATCGTCGAAAAATGCAAAACTCATCAAGGTGTACTGAGAATAAGAATCTCAACAAGAAAATAAGGCAAAATACATGAGGATAAAAATATGGGAAAAATGGTTGCTCAAACATTACTAGGTTACTCAAATACAATAAACGTTCACGACTACCTTATCTGCCGATTGACGTTCCAGAGGAAAATTCCCCAAAGAAGACTGCTGATGGATCCATTTCACCACGTTACAGCTGAGCTCCATCCTCGAAATAGGAAATAGCACCCTCGGAGAATCGAACTGCTTCCTTCTCCGTGAATCGCTCTGCTCCTCGAATACGAATAGACATCCTTCCGGCAATAATCTTCTTTGTGAGTCGGGACTACCCTGACCTCTCTTGAAAAATTCCCTGAAGTTCCAGTAGACAATCATCATGACGTTTTGTAGAAATTTCCGAAGAAATTATTCATATACTGAGTATGAAATTGTTTCTATGGCTGTTCGATGGTATTCAGCCTTTACTTACGAAACATGGGTGTAGATGGTATTCACCGCATGTTCGCTTGTGTGGAATAGCAATTAGCGAAGTTCCATGTCGCTGTCTTACTCCATTGAAGTATGTCCCAATTGCAATAAGCCTTCTTAGCCTTCCATTTGCACTTCAGTTGTAGTGTCAGAAGAACAAACTGCCGTATTCAAATGCTCCATTATACTGTATCGTTCTGTAAGCAAGCAATCTGAAGTCTTTCTACTCCACTCACAGCGTTAGCCTTGCTTTGATTCTGGCTTATACAAAAGTGTTTCTCTAGTGGCGAGATAATCACTTTTGCCAGTCGTATAAAAATGGCTAATATCTTTTGAAGTACTCGGTCGAAATTGTTCAGCTTTTCTCTATAATTGCATGTAGTACTGCACAATACAATTATGTTATCGGAGACCGCTAACTGTTTGAAGTTAAACTTATAGAAGCTTTCTAAGGTCCGTTTCAACTTCACCTAGTTTGACCTGTATCTCGTTACTATAGTGGCCTCGCCACGTGTTATAAAAACGATTCTTTTCACTTGCTGTTCACTTTGATGTCTCACTATATTGAATGTATAATAAACTGACTTTCACAAATACTTCGATGATCTGAGCATTAGATCTCAGAATGATCAGCGAACGAAAGAGAAGACAAGAGTAGAGAAGAGGCTCCTTTCTGCTGCGCAAGCCCTTTTATTACCTTCTCGAGGGGCGTTACCATCCCTTCCAAAGCGTGATACTGCGTCATCGCTAGAACTTCCAACTTCGTTAATACATGACGGATTTTCAAAATTCAAAAACTGAAAATAAATTTCACCAAAATTCCAAATCAATGCTTTTACTGCAAATGTATTTCCACAATTCTGCATTCAAAAAGTCATAAAAAATACCATAGTTTCAGCAATCTCCGTCTTCCTTTAAACTATCGTTCATTGGTTCATGCCTCTCCTCCAATAGCATAGTTTCTTCCTCAGCAGAATTCCTCGTTTCCTGCGACTGCGTCGTACATCTTGGAACATTCTGGACTAAAATGCTGACGTCACTGAGAATCTCAGCTCAAGTAGCTTGCTGGCATAACATATACGTCATCCGTGCTTACGTCATGACTACCCACGTCATAACTATGACAGCCATAACTCTAATCATAATTTCAAATATAGCCACCGTGGTCTCTACATAATTCAATTACGGGGGCAGTAGGCTAGATTCAAAATACATAAAAAATGCAATGTAGCGTCGAAATACTTACAAAATGCTACTGAAATACAAAATACTTACAAAATGCAAATGAGAACAAAAATACGTACAAAATGCAACTGAGGTCCAAAATACTTACAAAATGCAATTGAAATTGAAAATACACAATGGAATTCAGATTGAAATATCCCAGTTCCACTCCAAATTATTCACAAAGTGCAATTGAAATTCAAAATACTTACAAAATGCTATTGAAATTGAATATGCTTACAAAATGTACTGTCCCCGTTTACCCGGATAGTAGGCTGTCAGATATCCGCCCCCCTCAATCGGATTGCCAACAATCCATCGCACCGGCTCAGCTACATCAATGAAAATGGCACTGACAGATACTATCGAGATATGAGCACAGAAGTTAACAGGAAATCATTGTGGAACACACCAAAATAGATGGGGGTTCATTCTTACCGTTACTTACCTCTTAAAATTATCTCGGGGATTGAGTTGACAACAGGATCACTAAAGTCTGTTCACACAATAACCTCCACCATGACATTTAAAAATGAACCAGAACGAAGACGAGAACTTTGAACTGTACAAAAGCTTTATTTCAAATAAAGTGTAAGATTTTGACAACACAACAAAATAAACGTGGCTATCAGTAGCCCATGTCAATCTGACTACGTCCTCCTGTAGGACTTGCAAAGTTATCATGCAACATGATATAAAACATATTAGCTCCCACGAGCTCCAAATAACGTAATATTCATAACACAATTGGATTGGAAAGGAAGTGAGGACGAGACATATATAGAGCATTTGGTTTCCTTTTAATAAACATGACAATTGTATTTATAGTCGCAAGGCCAGAGTGGACGACCTCACCCGCTGATAACCAGTTGTTGGGACAGCTGCGAGCTACCCTCCAACCTGTCGCATACTGGTCAAATGGACTCCCTTCTCACATGCTACGTTACGTAAGAATACAGCTCTCTCTCTCAAGCTTTAAATGTCTGCAAGACAACTCAAATATATATTTACGCAATTCTTTCAAATACTTTACTCACATCCTACTGGAATATTATGATAATTCCTTAAACTTGTTAAGTTCTCATCCAAATGTTTAATAAGCTCTTAAATGTTTATAACAAAATCACATAAATTATTTATAACAATTAGAAATTGTTTATAATATTTGTCCAAGACAATAAAATATTTTTTAAACACGCCTTTAACATCACTTTCGTTCCACATTATTTTCAAAAATATTTACAGCATTTATTTACAATATTAACATTTAAATTATTTAAATTATTAAATTTAAGAAATACATTAACCACATGTTCATCCGGTTGGTAATTTTCATAATCGTGTTTAATATAATCGACCAATGAAGGTTAGTTATACATGTTAATGTCACAATCTGTTTTAATAAAGGTTTTAATAATGATTTGTGACGGTAATCTTCATTCAAAATCTTATCTCAAATTCTTTCAAAACTCTTGTTAATTATAACAGTTAATTCACTTGATTAATTTTCAACGAACTATGACAATCTTACTCCAGCGGAAAATACTTCGCTAACAAGTTAATGCACAAACTGCATTAAAAATTAGGCCCAAAATTCATCATATATTAATCTATATGGCATCAAAACTTCCACAGAACTTACAAAAACTTCCACAAATAATTCTTTATCATTAATTCCTGTGGGAACCTCCTTCATATTCAAGGGCATTATACATCAGCGACTTTCAACATCTGCGCTGCACTAGCGATTATACATTCATAGTTCCACTTAAAAATTCTTATAATCATTAATTGTTTCAAAACTGTTTTCATTTAACCTTCGTGGATTTCATTCATGAACCGAAATGAAGTCAAAATTTGCCAATCACAAACAAATTGAATAGTGAATACGCTTATATACGCCTGTCTGGTCTATCAAAATTTTAAGATTAACATCTTCAAAGAATTGTAGTATAAAAATACTATCATCAAATAAAGTGCGACTAAAACTGCAAAGTAGTCGAATAGAATCCAATTAGACTGGGGAATGCAAACATCATTATATAAATCTCTAATTGAGAAAAACTCCTAACAAAAGTTCTTGACTTTAATGCATTCAATAATTCATTATTAAAGTTAATCTTTCACAAAAGTGTCTATGATGCAATGATCGTTCATAACTGACGATAAATGTCTGTGTTGCAATCAATTCAAATAACGACTAGTATTTCCAAGATCGTCGACAACGTAAGAGATTTTAACGCTCTAAAATCATTTAAATGTTCTTCCTTCTTGATGATGACAGAAAATTGGTCAAAGTAATTAAACTGGGGTAGAATTACTTTAATAAAGTGACACGCTGTCTGAATTTAAATCTGCCATAAAAATCATTAACTTACAGTCAAATCGTGACTACAAAATATTAATTACTGAAAAATCTAAATATCAGTCGCAACTGATCCAAAATCATTTAACTATGCCCATGACATAACAATGTCTTAATAAATCGTCGAAAAAGGCATAACTCATCAATGTGAACTGAGAATAGGAATCTCAACAAGAAAATAGGGCAAAATACACGAGGACAAAAATATGGGAAAAATGGTTGCTCAAACATCATTAAGAAACTCAAATACAATAAACGTTCACGACTACCTTATCTGCCGATTGACGTTCCAGAGGAAAATTCCCCAAAGAAGACTGCTGATGGATCCATTTCACCAAGTTAAAGCTGAGCTCCATCCTCGAAACGGGAAATAGCAGCCTCGGAGAATCGAACTGCTTCCTTCTCCGGAAATTGCTCTGCTCCGTGAAGACGAATAGACATCCTTCCGGCAATAATCTTCTTTGTGAGTCGGGACAACCCTGACCTCTCTTGAAAAATTCCCTGAAGTTCCAGTAGACAATCGCCATGAAGTTTTCGTAGAAATTTCCGAAGAAATATTCATATTCAAAGAGTATGAAATCGTTTCTATGGCTGTTCGATAGTATTCAGCCTTTAATCACGAAACATGGGTGTAGATGGTATTCACCACATGTTCGCTTGTGTGGAATAGCAATTAGCGAAGTTCCATGTTGCTATCTTACTCCGTTGAAATATGTCCCAATTGCATTAAGTCCTTTAGCCTTCCATCTGCTCTTCGGTTGTAGTAATAGAAGAACAAACTGCCGTATTAAATTGCTCCATTATACTGTAGTGTTGTGTAACAAAAGTACTCTGAAGTCTCCCTATTTCACTAGCAGCGTCAGCCGTGGCGTTGATTCTGGCGATACAATAGTGCTTCTCAGGTGGCGAGATAATCACTTTTGTCAGTCGTGTAAAACTGCTAATATCTTTCAAACTAATTACTCGAAATTATTCAGCTTTTCTATATTACTTCATGTAGCACTGCACAATAGAATTAGCTTATCGGCGACCGCTAACTGTTCACAGCTAAACTTGTAGAAGCGTTCTAAGGTCCGTTTTAACTTCACCTAGTTTGATTTGAATCTCGTATAATGCAGTGGCTTCACCACGCGTTATAAAGACGACTCTTTTCACTACTTTTCACTTCGACGTCTCACTAAAATGACTGTATAAGAAAAGAACTTTCACAATTAGACTTCGATGATCTGAGAATGAGATCTGAGAATGATCGGAGAATGAGACTCCTCTCTTCTGCGCAAGGCCTTTTATTAACTTCATGAGGGGCGTTTCCATCCCTTCCATAGCGTGATACTGCGTCATCGCTAAAAGTTCCAACTTCGTTAATACATGACGGATTTTCAAAATTCAAAAACTGAAAATAAATTTCACCAAAATTCCAAATCAATGCCTCTACTGCAAATGGATTTCCACAATTCTGCATTCCAAAAGTAATAAAAATACCATAGTTTCAGCAATCTCCGTCTTCCTTTAAACTATCGTTCATTGGTTCAAGCCTCCCCTCCAATGGCATAGTTTCTTGCTCAGCAGAATTCCTCGTTTCCTGCGACTGCGTCGTAAATCTTGGAACATTCTCGACTAAATGCTGACGTCACTGAGAATCTCAGCTCAAGTAGCCTGCTGGCATAACATTTGCGTCATCCGTGCTTACGTCATGACTACCCACGTCATAACTATGACAACCATAACTTTCATTAAAATTTCCAATATAGCCACCGTGGTCTCTATATAATTCAATTACGGGGGCATTCTCCTCTCACCACGTTTTAAAAACAGTTGCAAATTGTTTTTAAACTCAGTGTTACAAGTATCTGAACTCTCTTGAACACGAAATTGAATTATTACTGGCTTACTCTAGGATAGTATCTTTTTAAATTTCCAGCATTGAACTTGCCGTAAACGACATTATTCTCATCATCGTAGAGTTCATAACAGTTGTTTCCATAAGCGTTCGTAATTCTAAACGGCCCCAGGAACACTAATCCAAATTTGGGGTATATTTTCTTGGTCATATCAGCCTTGACAGGTCTGCGTAATAATACAAGATTTCCAACTTGTAAGGGTGTACCAAAACGTTTTCCAGCTACTCTTTTCAATCGTTTCTCTGCTGCTTTCTGGAGTTGTTCCTTCGCCTTGTCAATCCTCTGCTGCCTTCCTAAGTCGGGATCTCTAGGTATGTGGTTGAAAAGATTATCCCACGGCCTTTCTGGGTTTCTTCCTAGATGAAGTCGGATTGGCACTTCTCCTGTGCTCTCCTGCACTGTAGAGTTCAGACATTCCTCAATAAGGGGTACAAATCTCACCCAACCAGAATGATCATTTGGACAGAAAATTCGACAGAATTTCGAAAATTCAGCCATATATCTTTCTGAGGAATTCGATTCTGGGTAACGCACGCTTGAAAATAAGTGCTTAATGCCAAGCCTTTCCATATCCGCTGCAAATTCCACGGATGTAAACTGCGTTCCATGATCTGACAGTAGATATTCCGGTATACCAGATTTAGGAAATACAGCATTTTCCAGTCTGCTTACTACGTTCCTCGTGTTAGCTTTCTGCATGGGACTCATTGTAACAAATTTTGAGAAAACATCCACGGTCACCAACAAGTACTGGTTACCCTGGTATCCCTTCGGACAGGGGCCAAATATATCCGTCGCCATAAGTTCGTTTGGCTTAGAAGGAATCATAGCCTTCGGTTTTCCCTTTAGTAAAGCAGAAGCATTCTTTGCTCTTTGACATTTGTCACATGATCGAATGACCTTGGCAATGCTGGAACGCATGTTAGTCCAGATAAATCTCTCTTTAAGAGTATTAAGAGTTTTATCTAAACCGGCATGTCCAGTTGCATGATGAGCTACCCACACTAAATTGACAACAAGTTTAGGTGGCACGACTATTCGGAGTTTTGTATGCGCAGAGTCAGCATACTTGCATACGATGTCTCCACTCAAGACAAAGTGTCGTGAATTTCTCCGTGTAGCTTCATAGTCAACATCCGTATTGTCCATGTAACCCTTGAGGAACCTGTACATTTTCCTTATTGGAGCGTGTCTCTTCTGTGACACACCGATTCGGGCTAACCTCCTAACGGTTTCTTGATCTTCTTGCTCCAATTGTACATGGTGTATCTGCACATTTTTAATAGGGTTACGTGATAGAGCATCAGCCAGTAAGTTATCTTTTCCAGGCTGGTGGACGATAGTGGCGTTAAACTGTTGGGTGAACAAAGCCCAACGTGTCAATCTATCACTCGACATGTCAGTTTGCAACATAAACTGTAGTGCTTTATGGTCAGTAATAATGATGACCTTATGTCCCAGCAGGATTTTCTTCCAGGCTTGCAAAGCTGTCACAAAAGCTAACGCTTCAAGCTCTGTCGTGAAGTAGTTTTCCTCGTGCTTTTTCAACTTCCGACTAGTGAACGCAATGTAGTGCTTGTTGCCTGCCTCGTCTTTCTGGTATAAGACTGCACTAATGCCTATTCTCGATGCATCAGACTCAATATAGAACACCTTCTCAAAGTCTGGGTACTCCAGTTTCACATTATTTCTGAGCATCTCTTTTGCTTTCTCAAAAGCCTCGTCTGCAGCGGTACTCCATTTCCATCTGTTGCTCTTCTTGAGTAAGTCATACAGAGGAGCCATAATTTCCGAGTATCTTGGACAGTGGCTGCTAATAAATTGGCATGCACCTACAAATTCTCTGACTTGTTTCACCTTAGTTGGCTTTGGAAATCTCGTGATCGCATCTACTTTTTTCATGTTTGGATGATATCCATCTTTATCAATAGTATGCCCCAAGTAATTTATCTCCTTCTTCAAGAATTGACATTTTCCAAAATTCACCTTGATATTGGCCTCCCTTAAATTCTCGAACAACTTTCTCAAGTGCACTAAATGTTCTGCGGCGCTGGGTGAAGATACGATTAAATCGTCAATGTAGCAGATTACATTTTCTTTCACTTCGTCAGTGAGCTTACTATCAAGTGCTCGAATAAGTGCTGGTCCACTGTTAACCATACCAAAAGGCATTCTGACAAAGACCCATGACGTCTGGTCAAATAGGAATCCAGTGTACTGCATACTATCTTCTTCTAGTTGAACTTGATAAAATGAAGACGTCAAGTCAAGAACGCTGAAACATGCTCTTCCTTTGAAGTTTCGAAGCAGATCTCTAATCTTGGGTGGTCTGTCATTTTCTGGAATAATCTTCAAGTTGATGGTCCTGGCATCGAGACAAAGACGTATCTGACCATTACTTTTCTTCACTACTGTGATGGGATTTATATAAGACGACGCCTGTTTTCTAATAATCCCGTCTACCTCCATTTTTCTGATTAACCCTCGTACTTCTTGATAGTATTTCTCAGGAATGGGGTATATTCTCTTCTGGTAAGGGGTTTCATCTGTCAGTCTTATCTTGTATTTATAATCCTTAATCAATCCAGGCTTTTCATCGAAAATATCTTGGAATTCCTTTATCAGATCCTCAAATTCCCCCTGAATTTCTTCAAATCCTTCAGTTTTTCTACTGGGTATTTCTTCTAAATTTTCCACTTCATTAATTATGGTATTCAAAATTTCTTCCCTAAGGTCTATTTCCAGACTGTTTTTCACGTCCTGTTTTTCTATCTCTTCTGTGATTATGTACCCATCATTAAAGCTAATACTTCTATTCTTCATGTCAATAATAGCTCCGACCTTCGATATAAAATCGATTCCAAGCACCATATCAAAATTGATCTTGCTCACCACAATGAAGATCTGTTCATAATTCCTTCCATTGATCTCAAAGTTCAATAACACTTGAATCTTGCACTTCACTGCCTTATCTTGGAATAGCCCTCTCACTTTGACGGTAGAAACAGGTAGAACTGTCATGTTCTCTCCTCTTAGCAGACTTTGATAACATTCCTCTGAAATGATGGAAATAATTGCACCAGTATCCATCAGGGCTTTGTACTGTTGTCCATCTATCCGTACAGCAATAATAGGTAAGGCACATGGTCTTTCCTCTTAAACAATACCCCTCTCTTCTAGTAAATCTTCATCGGTAACTTCGTATATCTCATTAATCGTAATCAGGTGTGATGTGGCAATGTATTTACAGGTTCTCACTGTCGTTGAGAAATCGGCGTTTTTTTTTTGTGTTACCGACCTCAAAATTCTGCTGGCTCGTAGAAGGCCCAGGATCGATTACAACATCCTGCCTTTTCTTTTGATTGTCGGCTTCTTTATCCCTTAATTCTTTTAAGTATTGCTGGCTTTCCTTCTCTCTTTGCTGATACTGATCGGGTGTCATAACCTGACCTTGAGTATTCTGGTTTCTATTTTGGTTTTGGTTATTCCTATTATAATTTCGGTTATAACCATTATTGTTGTAATATCTGCCTCTTCCATTGTAGTTTCCTCGATTGTAGTTCCAACCTCTTCTCTGTTGATACGGTCGGTAACCTTGTGATCTGTTATTTCTAAACTGATTATTCCTGTGAGGACCTACATTGTCAGTTTTCTCCTCCTCTGGCTTGTCAGTTTGTTGGACTTGGTCCATATATACCGTATTTATTTCTTTAAACTCCTGCCTTTGACCTTTCTGTACCACGTTAGGCATTGGACTTGTGTAGTCTAACCTTCTCAGTAATTCATCCATGCTGGTTAAATCCCTGATATTTGATGAAATTATTAGTCTTCTCACCTCAACTGGCAGCATACGAGAAATCGCATCAATTAGTTGCTCCGTGGACAATGGGGGTTGCAAAAATCTCAAGCGGGACAATTGACTCGTAAAGAAATCAGCGTACCGCGTTGGAAGAGTACCTGAGTATTTTCTTGAATACACCTCCGCTCTTAACGAATTCTGCGCTTCTATGGACCAAAATCGTTTGATTAATGCCTCTGCAAACTCGTCAAAGTTACTGAATGTGTATCTAAATGCGCGAAACCATTCGAGGGGTCCTCCAATCAGATATCTCTCTACTATCTTCATCTCTCTCTCTCTGGGAATGTGAGCTTCGATGAAATAATCTTTGAGATTCCTTACATACTCTATAGGCGTCAAACAATCAGTGTTACTGAATTTTTGCGGTTTGTCTTCGAAATTCCTGATGACCGTCACGTTCCTCGGATATGAATCCGGATAGTTTTTCCCACTATCTCGATAGTTCCACTCAGGTTCCATATTCCTCTCGTCATCCTCCTCTCTGAATCTGGATATACGTTCTTCAGGAGTCACGTCTCTCTCTTCTGGATCTAGGTTATATCTTCTGGCATAATTCCTATTCATTTCGCAAGCTAAGCCTTCTGTATCCTTGTCAGTGATTTCCGTTAAGACTTTCTTGATTAACTCTTCTTTGTAGTTCTCCATTAAACTAGCCTCTCCTAACTTCAAATTCTGCAGTTTACTCGTCGTTTCATTTACATCAGAGACAACTTTATGAATCTGTTCCTCTAATGTAGATTTTAATGTTTGCATATCCTGATCTAGTTGTGTTCTATCGTCAACTTGTTTTTCGGATAGCGAATTTATCCTGACGCTTAAATCTTTCCTAATCTGTACTACTTCATTGTTAATTTCTATTTGAGTACTGGCAAGTTTTCTTTCAATCCTTTCCTGAATTTGGGTTACATGTTCCCCACTTGACTTATTCCACTCGTCTTTCCATACTGCTACGTTTGCTGTTAACATTTCTGCTATGTCTACTTCGATATCCTCTTTTAATAATCTATTATGGTCTAATACCTGGGTTCTCATGACCTCTACATCATACTTCAAATCTGCTAAAGACGTTGTCGTTCTAACTGACTCATCAACTAATCTAGTCGCTAATGCAGTTATATTACGCGTACAAAGAGTTTTCGAATTTTCTATCTCTTCCCTGACTTTATTTACATCAGTTTGGACTTTAGTAATATCTACGAAAACTGTGTTGACTTCTACCTGAATCTTAGTTATGTCACTTTGCACCTCAGTTATATCCGAATGAATGTTATTAATGTCTACCTGAACATTGGACACATCAGTTCTAGCATTTTGAATTTCTTTTTGGACTTCCTCAACCTTGTCTTGGACAGTCGCAACATCATTTTTGACAACAACTACTTCGGCTCTAGCACAAGAAATATCCCCTCGGACATTAGCCACATCTAGATTTAACATTGTAAGGTCTTTCTGTACCTTAGACACATCATTTTTAACATCAGACACATTTGTGCGGATGTCACTTACAGTATTCTCAATTCCTAGGGTATTAATCTGTAAACGCGACATATTATCCTCCAAATTAGCAGCACTAGTATGAAGAACCTTCATATTCTCCTCCATTCGACTAGTATTCTCCTTCATGCTTTCATTCAGCATCTGCTTCATACTACTAGTCATGCTTGCTTTCAAATTAGCAGACATATTACTAACATTCTCCTCCATCATCTGCTTCATATTTCTATTCATGTTAGCAGACATCTCCTCTAACATCATCCTCATACTTTCATCTGCCATTACAATATTATTCAAAAATAGACTGATGTAGGGACATACATCAATAGAGCAAAATAACAACATTTGAGCAACACTTTTCACCATATATAAATTTGATCAATTTTCTGTCTTAAATCTAACTTATAACTACTTTATAATTAACTTTCGAAGATACTTCATGTTGAAACAAACTCAAGCACATGTTCAAATTTCCCTGGCTCATTTTAAAATATCCTAACACAAATAATATACATTTACAATCCAAATAATTTAATTTTATCTTTAATATGACTAAAATGTCATAAGCCGGTCAAATAAAATAAGATTCCAGATTATAGGCGATTTTCCTAAGTTTCCAGCCTATTTAACCGTTCTCAAGTTGTATAAGATCTGATCTTTTCTGAGTGTAGTTTTCCTAATACAATACAACATTTAATTCCTATATAATCACACTCTTAAATTCTACAATTGGCCTAGACATCTAACAAAGAATCAACCTCTTTATTTGAGTCTAATCGAACCCTACGTGTTAGGTTTGCCACTCTTACTAGCGTTCAACCTGGTAATCCAGTTATGTTGAATCGAGCCCCAACGTTTTAGGTGCGCCAATCTTACTGTCCCCGTTTACCCGGATAGTAGGCTGTCAGATATCCGCCCCCCTCAATCGGATTGCCAACAATCCATCGCACCGGCTCAGCTACATCAATGAAAATGGCACTGACAGATACTATCGAGATATGAGCACAGAAGTTAACAGGAAATCATTGTGGAACACACCAAAATAGACGGGGGTTCATACTTACCGTTACTTACCTCTTAAAATTATCTCGGGGATTGAGTTGACAACAGGATCACTAAAGTCTGTTCACACAATAACCTCCACCATGACATTTAAAAATGAACCAGAACGAAGACGAGAACTTTGAACTGTACAAAAGCTTTATTTCAAATAAAGTGTAAGATTTTGACAACACAACAAAATAAACGTGGCTATCAGTAGCCCATGTCAATCTGACTACGTCCTCCTGTAGGACTTGCAAAGTTATCATGCAACATGATATAAAACATATTAGCTCCCACGAGCTCCAAATAACGTAATATTCATAACACAATTGGATTGGAAAGGAAGTGAGGACGAGACATATATAGAGCATTTGGTTTCCTTTTAATAAACATGACAATTGTATTTATAGTCGCAAGGCCAGAGTGGACGACCTCACCCGCTGATAACCAGTTGTTGGGACAGCTGCGAGCTACCCTCCAACCTGTCGCATACTGGTCAAATGGACTCCCTTCTCACATGCTACGTTACGTAAGAATACAGCTCTCTCTCTCAAGCTTTAAATGTCTGCAAGACAACTCAAATATATATTTACGCAATTCTTTCAAATACTTTACTCACATCCTACTGGAATATTATGATAATTCCTTAAACTTGTTAAGTTCTCATCCAAATGTTTAATAAGCTCTTAAATGTTTATAACAAAATCACATAAATTATTTATAACAATTAGAAATTGTTTATAATATTTGTCCAAGACAATAAAAATATTTTTAAACACGCCTTTAACATCACTTTCGTTCCACATTATTTTCAAAAATATTTACAGCATTTATTTACAATATTAACATTTAAATTATTTAAATTATTAAATTTAAGAAATACATTAACCACATGTTCATCCGGTTGGTAATTTTCATAATCGTGTTTAATATAATCGACCAATGAAGGTTAGTTATACATGTTAATGTCACAATCTGTTTTAATAAAGGTTTTAATAATGATTTGTGACGGTAATCTTCATTCAAAATCTTATCTCAAATTCTTTCAAAACTCTTGTTAATTATAACAGTTAATTCACTTGATTAATTTTCAACGAACTATGACAATCTTACTCCAGCGGAAAATACTTCGCTAACAAGTTAATGCACAAACTGCATTAAAAATTAGGCCCAAAATTCATCATATATTAATCTATATGGCATCAAAACTTCCACAGAACTTACAAAAACTTCCACAAATAATTCTTTATCATTAATTCCTGTGGGAACCTCCTTCATATTCAAGGGCATTATACATCAGCGACTTTCAACATCTGCGCTGCACTAGCGATTATACATTCATAGTTCCACTTAAAAATTCTTATAATCATTAATTGTTTCAAAACTGTTTTCATTTAACCTTCGTGGATTTCATTCATGAACCGAAATGAAGTCAAAATTTGCCAATCACAAACAAATTTAATTGTGAATACGCTTATATACGCCTGTCTGGTCTATCAAAATTTTAAGATTAACATCTTCAAAGAATTGTAGTATAAAAATACTATCATCAAATAAAGTGCGACTAAAACTGCAAAGTAGTCGAATAGAATCCAATTAGACTGGGGAATGCAAACATCATTATATAAATCTCTAATTGAGAAAAACTCCTAACAAAAGTTCTTGACTTTAATGCATTCAATAATTCATTATTAAAGTTAATCTTTCACAAAAGTGTCTATGATGCAATGATCGTTCATAACTGACGATAAATGTCTGTGTTGCAATCAATTCAAATAACGACTAGTATTTCCAAGATCGTCGACAACGTAAGAGATTTTAACGCTCTAAAATCATTTAAATGTTCTTCCTTCTTGATGATGACAGAAAATTGGTCAAAGTAATTAAACTGGGGTAGAATTACTTTAATAAAGTGACACGCTGTCTGAATTTAAATCTGCCATAAAAATCATTAACTTACAGTCAAATCGTGACTACAAAATATTAATTACTGAAAAATCTAAATATCAGTCGCAACTGATCCAAAATCATTTAACTATGCCTATGACATAACAATGTCTTAATAAATCGTCGAAAAAGGCATAACTCATCAATGTGAACTGAGAATAGGAATCTCAACAAGAAAATAGGGCAAAATACACGAGGACAAAAATATGGGAAAAATGGTTGCTCAAACATCATTAAGAAACTCAAATACAATAAACGTTCACGACTACCTTATCTGCCGATTGACGTTCCAGAGTAAAATTCCCCAAAGAAGACTGCTGATGGATCCATTTCACCAAGTTAAAGCTGAGCTCCATCCTCGAAACGGGAAATAGCAGCCTCGGAGAATCGAACTGCTTCCTTCTCCGGAAATTGCTCTGCTCCGTGAAGACGAATAGACATCCTTCCGGCAATAATCTTCTTTGTGAGTCGGGACAACCCTGACCTCTCTTGAAAAATTCCCTGAAGTTCCAGTAGACAATCGCCATGAAGTTTTCGTAGAAATTTCCGAAGAAATATTCATATTCAAAGAGTATGAAATCGTTTCTATGGCTGTTCGATAGTATTCAGCCTTTAATCACGAAACATGGGTGTAGATGGTATTCACCACATGTTCGCTTGTGTGGAATAGCAATTAGCGAAGTTCCATGTTGCTATCTTACTCCGTTGAAATATGTCCCAATTGCATTAAGTCCTTTAGCCTTCCATCTGCTCTTCGGTTGTAGTAATAGAAGAACAAACTGCCGTATTAAATTGCTCCATTATACTGTAGTGTTGTGTAACAAAAGCACTCTGAAGTCTCCCTATTTCACTAGCAGCGTCAGCCGTGGCGTTGATTCTGGCGATACAATAGTGCTTCTCAGGTGGCGAGATAATCACTTTTGTCAGTCGTGTAAAACTGCTAATATCTTTCAAACTAATTACTCGAAATTATTCAGCTTTTCTATATTACTTCATGTAGCACTGCACAATAGAATTAGCTTATCGGCGACCGCTAACTGTTCACAGCTAAACTTGTAGAAGCGTTCTAAGGTCCGTTTTAACTTCACCTAGTTTGATTTGAATCTCGTATAATGCAGTGGCTTCACCACGCGTTATAAAGACGACTCTTTTCACTACTTTTCACTTCGACGTCTCACTAAAATGACTGTATAAGAAAAGAACTTTCACAATTAGACTTCGATGATCTGAGAATGAGATCTGAGAATGATCGGAGAATGAGACTCCTCTCTTCTGCGCAAGGCCTTTTATTAACTTCATGAGGGGCGTTTCCATCCCTTCCATAGCGTGATACTGCGTCATCGCTAAAAGTTCCAACTTCGTTAATACATGACGGATTTTCAAAATTCAAAAACTGAAAATAAATTTCACCAAAATTCCAAATCAATGCCTCTACTGCAAATGGATTTCCACAATTCTGCATTCCAAAAGTAATAAAAATACCATAGTTTCAGCAATCTCCGTCTTCCTTTAAACTATCGTTCATTGGTTCAAGCCTCCCCTCCAATGGCATAGTTTCTTCCTCAGCAGAATTCCTCGTTTCCTGCGACTGCGTCGTAAATCTTGGAACATTCTCGACTAAATGCTGACGTCACTGAGAATCTAAGCTCAAGTAGCCTGCTGGCATAACATTTGCGTCATCCGTGCTTACGTCATGACTACCCACGTCATAACTATGACAACCATAACTTTCATTAAAATTTCCAATATAGCCACCGTGGTCTCTATATAATTCAATTACGGGGGCAGTACGGTAGATTCAAACGACTCATGAGGATTGGCAATACTTACAAAATGCAATTTAGATTGAAAATACGTGACAAAATGTAATTTAAATTCAAAATATCCAAAAAATGCAACTGAGAATCAAAATATTTGCAAAATGCCCGCCAAACAAAATGCAATTTAGATTCAAAATTCTTGCGAAATGCGGTTTTGGTTGAAAATACAAAAAGCACTTGAAATTCAATAATCGCACTAAAATGTCCTGCGCCAACATTGAAAGACTTACTAAAAAGCAATTTAGATTGTCAATCGTTACAAAATGCAATTGAAGTTGAAAACAATCGCGAGATGTAATTTAGATCGAAAAAACTTACAAAATGCAACGTAGATTAAAATGCCTTAAAAATCGCTGAAAGGGAATTTAGATACACGGTGAACCAAGGAACAAAAACAGTGCGGGAATTTTAAAGAGAAAAGTAAATATAATGAAAAGAGCAGAGGAGTGGGGAGGAGAGGGGAGAAAGGAGTGGAGAGGAGAGAGGAGTAGGTCCGCCCCAAAGGTAAGGGACAAAAGGGGAAAACGGACCCAGCTCAGGAATCCCTCGGGGTCGCCAACTCCCGAACTCACCAGCCGTGAGCCCCTGAGGGTGTAGCATTATCCAGGGTGCACCAGAAGTGGTGGAGCTACATACACCCTGCCTCCTTAAGGGCCTTTAACACAAGGCAGGAGGTAAAAGGAAAAGAAAAGAAGGCTGACCCCTTACAGAAGGAGGGAATCAGAAAAGATGAGACAAGGGCCAGTTAAGGCGGGAAAGTGGAAGACTCCCTAGGCAATGAGCTGACGGAGCTCTGTCAAATGCCTGTCATAACTGATACAATTCCACTGTAACAGTGCCATTGTGTGAAATAGGGAATAAGTTGGAGGAGCAAGCTACAACTTAACCTCTGGAGGATCATCATCCACTACTTCTACTATAATCTCCATGTCCTCAGGCGAGGTCGTGGAGTGAATCGATTCAGCGGAAGATTTCCTAGACGCAGTTCGGTGGTGGGGGGATCTCGGTAGGGAGCGCGCAGATCAGGGGACCGAAACGTCCCCAGGCGTAGAAGCATCCGCAGGTGGTGGGGCGGATGGCTTCCCCGTTTTTTGGAGAAAGGGAATGCGTAGTGCGGGCTCCCTTCTTCCCCGCCTCTTTAAGATATTTAGACGGGTCATGATGATGATGATAATTGTTGTTTTAAGGGGCCTAACATCGAGGTTATCGGCCCGTGATGAAATGAAAAGGCGTGAAATGAAAGGATGAAGATAAAAACAGCTCATTGCTATGGATGAAACGAAAATGGTTTAGATAAAATAGACAGTGAGCCCCATCAACTATGCCTTACGTAGCAGGGAAAATACTTACAAAAAGGCACTCAGATTGAAACTATGATGATGATGATAATTGTTGTTTTAAGGGGCCTAACATCTAGGTTATCGGCCCCTGATGGTTTGGGTGATCGTGAAGATGAAAATGAAAAGCGAACTTATAACTAAAACTAACTACTAACCTACATACTAGAAGAAGAAATGGAAAATTAAAGGAGAATAAGACAAATAAAAGGACTCCAAATGGAGAGCGGTAATACGTACATAAGGGAATTTCGAACGAAAATACTCACAAAAGGAATAGATTGAATAATACGCACAAAATGTAGGTTAAGTCCAAAATACGTACAAAATGCAACGTACAGTCGAAATACCTACAAAATGCAAGTGAAATCAAAATACTTACAAAATGCAAATGAGATTGAAAATACGCACAAAATGTAATGGATATTCAAAATACCCACAAAATTGCAATTGAGACTTAACTACTTGAACAAAGCGGGGTAGGTTGAAAATACAAAATGCAATTGAAATTTTAAATACTCACTAGAGCCCCAGCCCCTATATTGAAAGACTTACTAAAAAGGAATTTTGATTGGCAATCCTTACAAAATGCAAGTGAAGTTGAAAAACACTCACAAAATGCAATCTAGATCGAAAAGACTTACAAAATGCAACGTAGATTAAAAATACCTAAAAAACGCTAAAAGGGAATTTAGATACACGGGGAACCAAGTAACAAAAACAGTGTGTGAATCTTAAAGAGAAAAGTAAATATAAGGAAAAGAGGAGGGGAGAGGAGAGGGGAGAGAGGAGAAGGTCCACCCCAAAGGTAAGGAACAAAAGGGGAAAACGGACCCAGCTCAGGAATCCCTCGGGGTCGCCAACTCCCGAACTCACCAGCCGTGAGCCCCTGAGGGTGTAGCATTATCTAGGGTGCACCAGAAGTGGTGGGGCTACATACACCCTGCCTCCTTAAGGGCCTTGAGCACAAGGCAGGTGGTAAAAGGAAAAGAAAAAGAAGGCTGACCCCTCACAGAAGGAGGGTATCAGGAAAGATGAGACAAGGGCCAATTAAGGCGGGAAAGTGAAAGACTCCCTAGGCCTCGGATTACCTAATACCGTCGGGGTCGGAACAGAACAAGAGTTGACCAAGGGAGGTCGACAGGAAAGAAGACGGAGAGGAGCCCGGCACAAGTAAGTGGAAGCAATGCCGGACTCAGCTGGGGTCTCGTGGTCGCCAACCCACGCCCACTAGATGTGAGCCTCTGGGGGCGAAAGGAAGAGACTCCCTAGGCCTCGGATACCCTAATACCGTCGGGGTCAGAAGAGAACAAGAGTTGGCCAAGTGAGGTCGACAGGAAAGAAGACAGAGAGGAGCCCGGCACGAGTAAGTGGAAGCAATGCCGGACTCAGCTGGGGCCCCGTGGTCGCCAACCCACAACCCACTAGATGTGAGCCCCTGGGGGGCCTCCTATGTGGCGAGAATACAAAATACTCTTTACCAGCTTGAAATCACCCCCATCTGTTCTGGTAGCTACTAGAAACTTGGGGGTGTTAGTACCCAGATTTTCACGCACAGATTGTTCCCAAGGGGTTTATATCCGTAGGGAATCAAATGTTAAAGACTTGGGTGCAGGACCACCCTGTTTGGGGATTTTTCTTTTGGAACCCTTGGCCAGATCATCCTCCCCGAATGCCACCGACATCCGATCACGGGCCGTCACAGTAGGCGCTACCCAGCCAGGGCAAGGCCCGCCTAGCTTGGAAGGCATTGCCCGGGGGTCCGATGTTTTACAATCCCGTATCGGCAGGTACCCCTTGGCATATACTGGATTTTACAGCTCTGACATTCGGCTGTACGTGGACCTTTGTAGTCAGGCGGATACTACTGCACGGGTACATGGCGCACCCACCTGTCGGCGCGGCCAAGACCGGACAGGCTTTCGAGCATAGTCGCAAGCGTACGTGGCCCATCCCCTAACAGCACGCACATATGGCAATTTTGGTTGCCAGACCCTGAAAGCAGTAACGGAAAGAAGTGCGATATAACCTAATGAGAGTTATACCGCACGGATGTATGTCTTTTAGAGCCGACTGTCAAACCCTCGAAAGGGGACCGAACCGAGAAACCCTGTTAGTCGCCTTTTACGACTGGCAGGGATGACCGTGGATGTAGACGCTTCCTCCCATCCACTGGGGGTCCAATTCACAAAACAACGCGGAGTTCTTAATGTATAGCCAAGGTCGCCCCTTTTAGTCGCCTCTTACGACAGGCAGGGGATACCGTGGGTGTATTCTAAACCCCCCCACCCGCAGGGGGGCAATCCAACATGGCGGCTGTGCGAAATATTTCAGCAGCATTCATTATCTCCAAAACTATTCCCGATATCACCCTGGAAATTTTTACGGTGATAAAGGGAACTACTAGAAGTTCACTTATGTGACATTTGAAAAACTGGTAACTACAAAACCAACAAGGCGGCCACGCGAATTTGCGACGTTTCTCGCGATTTAACCAACCAAACGCAATAATGCTTGGTACATTATAAGTTTATACACATTGTAATGCACTGGTACCTAATTTAGTTCAATTGTTTACATAACCTCAAGATGGTGGTTGTGGGAATTTTAAAATTAGGTTTTTATTTCTTGTGTCGTAATCATGCGATCGAAGTGAAAGTTTGAATAATGAACCTACGCAATAATTTTCCTTTAATGGTATATGACTATGGCCTATACATTTAACAATCAAACATGGCGACCATCCGAAATATTTAGACGGCTCTGAATATCTACGAATCTATTATAGCAATCAACCTGCATTTTTATGTTCATAGGGGCTATGAACTTAAGTACACCTATAGAACTTTAAATAACCTGGTGATCACAAATCCAACATGGCGGCCACGTGAAGTATAAATATTCACAGGGACGTTTCTCGCAATTTAACCATCCCCCGAGTGCAGTGAAACTTGGTACAGTAATTAATCCTTGTATGAATGTTAATCCACTGGCATCTAATTTATTTCAATTGTTTCCATTACCACAAGATGGCAGCTGTGCGAAATTTTAAAATCTCCTTGTTACTTCTTGTGTCCTAATCATGCGATTTAAGTTTGAATGCTACACGTACACAATAATCTTCATGTAACAGTACATAACTCTATGACCTACATACTGTATATAAAATCCAACATGGCGACCATCCGAAATATTTAGTCGGTTCTCAATATCTACGAATCTATTACAGCAATCAAACTGAAATTTTGTATGTTGATAGTGGCAGTTAACATAAGTAGGATATATGAAAATAGGCTGTATAGTTCTTCACGGAACTACTTGTTATATATTAGTATGGATAATGTAATAAGCCTCCTGTGCAGACTCATCATGGCTACGGCTACTACACAGGGGTGCGTGGGGGTTAAACACCTGTACGATTATAACAACAGCAATAGACATTCACACCTAACTATATCTAATAAATAAACCCTTCAGCTTCTGGTAAAATTGATAATATATTGTCATACCAGACATAAGACACACATGTCGCAGGATCCTCCTCGTACAGAATAATAACACTCCCTATCGTATTTCCACAGATACACATATGACATGATATAGCTGACCCTCAGGAATAAAGTCGATCGGTACTTACAGATGTTGGCTCCAGCAGTGGTGACCTAGCTCTACTAATTCTGGGGTTATTTGCTCCCAAAAGAATTAGGCCTATACTCGCAGCACAATTGATTTGATTCACACGCCATTGCTACCTTTACGATTAATTATTACCCTTGTTACTTTTGTAACCAGCATCCAACGATTTACTTTGCGTCGTGGGATCTAGTATCAGACCAATGTTTGGAATCCGTTCGTGAATTTACTAATGAGGAGCATATTTGACTCGCATCCTTGGACGAATAAATTGCCGCTATAGTTGCAATATAGATGTAAAGATATTAGACTACAATACTTCATGCTGTTCGAAATAAGCAACCTTGGCGATATACTTAAGACTATGCTCATCATTCAATTAAGAACTTATAGCCAGCAACTCCGTTATTGTATCCAAAACCACAATTAGTGTAAAACATATCTTATCCTCCACACACGAGACCAAAAAGACAAGTCCACTCCCGCCCGGAGTTCTAAATAGAGACCCGCTCCACACGCGGTCCAACATAAGAGTCTACACCGCCCCGCGTTCTGAATAAGAGTCTACTCCGCCCCGCGGTCTGAATAAGACTGTCTCCCAATGCCTTCCACAAAATCCCAAGTACCGTCATCACCCCCTGCCCCCTTTACAATCACACGTACCTGGGTTGATCCACGGATCCACCCAATCCCAACGCTTGATTCCCAACATGACCATATATATGGAACACAGCCCATCGTCACCGCTCGTACATGGATGCCAAGTCTCACCTCTGACTCACACTTACTGGCGCTCGGGTTTTACAGCGTGTCTGAACACCAACTCGTATTTCATCGCCTGTGTGCACTTTTCTGTTGCAAAACTTTCAGATTACTCCAATGTTAAATATTTCAACTTCCCTTGATTTGGATCCTGCTCAAATTATAATACTTATACGCTAAACAGAAGCCTCCGTGGCTTAGGCGGCAGCACGCCGGCCTCTCACCGCTGGGTCCGTGGTTCAAATCCCGGTCACTCCATGTGAGATCTGTGCTGGACAAAACGGAGGCAGCCAGGTTTTTCTCCGGGTACTCCGGTTTTCCCTGTCAAAATTTCATTCCAGCAACACTCTCCACTATCATTTCATTTCATCTGTCATTCATTTAATCATTGCCCCAGAGGAGTGCGTCAGGCCTCGGCAGCCGGCACAGTTCATATCCTCGCCGCTAGATGGGGGCTTCATTCATTCCATTCCTGACCCGGTCGGAGACTGGAAGCAGGCTGTGGATTTTCATTTTCATACGCTAAACAAATTACTTATAAATTAAGTACGTCATACTATACACTCTAATATATAATTATAAAACATAAAAAGACCTAAGATAAAAATATACACACGATTAATAAAATCCGTAACGCCCCAGAACACGGGTTCAGTCTCTTTGTAACTTGGAAGTTTACAAATTCCCCTCCATGGAGTTCCCACGAAGATATGAATGGGGATTTCATCACAAAACACGAAAATACACAAATGACCCAAAAAAGATACAATGAAGAACATACACAAATGATCCTTCAAATATAAAAAATAACCCTAAATACCATCATTTTCTTGACGTCTGAATCTACACAATCTTTCTTCCAAAAGTCTTTGTATTGTCCTAAAACTAACTCACACCGATCTCTCAAGTGTCCTTAAAACTAACTCACACGGAATTTCCTCACGTGTCCTTCACTTTTCCATGTCAAACATGACCTATATGGGACAGAACCATGTTGCACACGCTGAAATACATGCTACAATGCATTTACTTAATTTGCTCTGCTTTGTTTCACTTGGCTCATGGTGGCCTCTTCGTCATTACTTGTAGTGTACCTGTGTAATACACCGCAATGTCGGCTAAATCTGCCTCATGAGGATCTTCCCTACCATTACATGCTAATATACTTCTTAAGGTTATAGACATTGTATGACCCTACAATGGTACCTTGGTGGTCTGTTAAGCTATATGCACACTCGCCAATACGCTTAGTAACTACGAAGGGTCCCTTATACAATTCAAAAAACTTGGACATTTCCTTGTCAACAGCGGAAGACGGACATGGGCACTCTGAGCAAGACCTGGTCACCAACATTTAAAAAAATCAAACTTCACTCTCAACTCCCCCAAGATCTGAGCCATGCTCTCGTCTTTTTCTTGCTCTGCCAACATATTCCGGAGCTTACCAATCTCCTCCACACAATCTGTCGTCTTTGTGACACATAAAACAACACCCTGTAGAATGTTCACCACCCGGTGATCATCATCACCTATGTTCCTGCTTGCCCTTGATGTGTGTAACCTCTAGATGGTACTCACTGACCGCCAAGATCCATCTCGACATCCTGTTTGAGGTCAACTTACATGATCCCATAAATACCAGAGCATTATGGTCCGTGAGCACCTTCAGCTTGCTCCCCAAGACATAGCTTCGAAACTTACCAAGCGAGTACACAATAGCTAACAACTCTATCTCCGTGATAGTATAACGCTTCTCAGCCGTACTCAAACCCATACTAGCTAATGTGACTATTCCTAGATTTCCTTCTTCATCATACTGGCACAGCACCCCTGAAATCCCTAACATACTGGCATCAGTCATAAGGACGTAAGGACAATCTAATCTAGGGTATTTCAGTATAACTGAATCCACGAAACCTGTCTTCAACTCAGCGAAAGCTGCCTCGTGCTCATGGTTCCACACCCATCTTGCACCCTGCTTCAACAGTTCCCTAAAAGGTTCAACCAGATTGGAATACCTAACGAAAAATCTCCTAAAATAGTTGAAAACCCCCAATATGCTTCAAAGTTGCTTGGCGTTACGTGGTGTAGCGGTGTTGTTTATTTTCTCTAAACGCGATTGTTCCGGAAAAATCCCTTGAGTAGTGATTGTGTGCCCCAGAAAAATAATCTGTTGTATTGCAAACGAAGACTTACTAAGTTTCACTGTAAAAACCCCCTCCCTTAACTTCCTCAAAACTATGTCCACGTGTCTTATGTGATCCTCTTTAGTGTGAGATGCAATAATAAGATCGTCAATGTACATTGTAACAAAATCATGTGAGTCCCTCCCTAATACTAAATTTAAAGCCCTGATCAACGCTGAACTGCTAGTTTTGCATCCAAATGGCACCACACAATGGTGAAAAAGACCACTCTTATAGCTGAAAGCCGTTAACTTCCTATCTTCCATTCTTAAAGGGACCTGCCAAAAGCTAGCGCTCAGATCCATGGTTGAAAACCACTTCCTACCAGTAAATTTCTGAACTAGGTCTTCAATGCACTCAGGCCTCTGGGTGTCTCCTGCCAATCTCAAATTCAATTGACGAGCGTCAATACATAATCTAACTGACCCATCACTCTTACCAACAACAACAACAAGGGGGTTAGAATACATACTAGTGGAAGGCTCTACAATACCCTGGTCTAACATACGGTTAATCTCGTCCTCCACAGCGGCAGCATACCTGAAAGGAATGGCATATCTGGGTCCTGAAAAAGGTGAACTATCCACTAGTTCAAATTGATGGGTGTACACGTGCGTTAATCCAGGCTTATCACTAAATACCTCTTTGTTGCCCCGCAGCACTTCCAATAAATCTTCCTTACTCTCATCACACAACTTACTTTTGTCCACCACTTCCCAAAGTGGATCACCTCCATGTTCCTCTACTGAAATATGGCACACAGCCTCCAGCTGCACCTCCTCATCAGATACTCCTACTGACATCCCCTCCAACCCCTTAGTGATACCCGCACCATCCATCTCCTCAACTAACTCACACCTCATCTTAATGCCCTGACCACTAATGCCTTTCTCCAGACATAAAACTCCACTATCGAAATCCATAACAACCTTATGCTTATTTACCCAGTCATTACCAAGCACCACTTTATAAATTAAATTTGGTATGACCAAACAACATTGATGACTGACTTTACTTCTAACTTCATAGGCAACAATACCTGCTTACTGACCTTCTGGCTTTTACTTCCTACAGCAGTGATAATATGTAAGGTCTTAATAGGTATCTCTTCCAACTCATGACCATCTCTAATAATTTCTTCATAAGCCACCTTGCTTATGAATGACCTTTCACTTCCAGAGTCCACCAGAGCCCTCGTTTCTCTCCCTAAAATATCTACTTCAATGACCGATGAAAATCCCTCGCTCTTACCTTCTACTTTTAACTCCTCTTGGTCAGATAATAAATCCTCCTTCGTCATAGGCGTAAAACTCATCTTCTCCTCCTGAATCACACACTGCCTAACATATCTACCTTCGGGCTGTCTACCTGACCTACTTACACAACCCGCTACTAGTTTAAATTACTCGTGCCCGCTACCTGAGATGGTTCCTGTCCCCTCCTAAATTCATTCACTCCCTGAACTGTCCCCTCCTGTTGGCCCCTCTGAACATTTTCCCGCATTTGGAAATTATCTCTCCTTTGATAATTATCCCCTTGTCTATTATTTTCTGCCCTCCAGTTATTGTTCTCCTCTCTCCTTCTATTTAAATTGTCACCTCTGCTAGCCTGATTGAACCTATTCCAATTCTGATTAGGTTGATGCTCACTCTGTCTGTTCTCAGTCTTCACTTCCGTCCTGTTCATTTGCTGAAGGCCTAAATTGTCGAAATCGGTTAATAGCTCTTCAAACTCCTCGATACTTTTCACCTTCTGCATGCAGCTAGCCTGCTGTATTCTAATGGGAAAATGTTTCAGCATCAACCTACCAATATCTATGTCTGAGGCGACCCCATCTAAGTTTTTCCATACTAATACATGAGCTAGAAAATACTCTGTAAGGGTGACCCCGTCGCGCTCCCTAAATTTTCCAAACATGAGGTTTTCCCATTCCCTGGCTTGAATTGCTTCTCCCCAAAATTAGGCCTTAAATTTCCCTTTAAAATCTTCTATATTCCTCATATTTAGCCTATAGATCTCGAACCAAGATCTTACATCCCCCTTGAACGAGTGTGACAGGATTTCCATTACCGTTTCCCAATCTATTAATTCATCATCTAAATCTTTTTAAACTTCTTTTCTACGGACTTTAAATATTCCATTGGATTAAATTGCCGCGAATTAAATTGTGGCAGACCCAGATCCCTATTGGAACAACCAAGTGACATTGCTCCTCTGTGACTCATCGGTCGGTCTCTCACCTCTCTTCTTATTTTTATTAACTCTTCCTTAAGTTTTTCATTATTTTCCGCCAATGTCACCTGTTCTCCCTTTAGTCTCTCGATCTCCCCCAATTTATTTTCTACGGCTCCTACTCTATGTAAATATTCCTTAGACTCATCCCTTACGGTATTGCAAACCTCTGCACACGCTCCTCTCACTCGCTTTTCTATAAGTTCCCCGTTAACAACAATTTCTTTCCTGACTTCCCCCAGTTCCCGCTTCTGCTTTTCCTGATGGCCTTCCATCCCTGCTAGCCTACTTTCCACGCTATCCTGTTTTATGTCTATTTCCTTCCTAAGAACATCTTCTCTCTCCTCTATTTTACTACTAAGATCCTTCTCTAAGTTCTCTAATTTACTGCTCATGACT
Source organism: Meconema thalassinum (assembly GCA_946902985.2). Classification (NCBI taxonomy): domain Eukaryota; kingdom Metazoa; phylum Arthropoda; class Insecta; order Orthoptera; family Tettigoniidae; genus Meconema; species Meconema thalassinum. Next base: position 357,931,369 of record OX336392.1, read on the forward strand.
GATTTATGGTCCTGTACTTCCTTACTTAATTCTTCTATCTTAGTATTAGTTGCCTCTGCCTGTTTCTTCACTGCCTCATCTAAATACACTTTCACCGATTCCACCTGTTTACCTACAGACTCTTTCACATCTCCTATTTCCTTACTTAAAGATTCCCCTTGCTTCTAAACCTCTCCTATTTCCTTACTCATAGACTTTTACTGACTATTTTCCGGTCCATAGACTCTTTTATCGACTCTTCCTGCTGTTTCATAGACTCACTCATAGATTTACTTACACTTTCCATTTTCTGATTTACTGACTCTTTTACACCTCCTATTTCCTTCTTAATAGTCTCATTCATAGCCGCAAGCATTTGGAGCATCCTATCGTTCACATCCCCTCCATTGTCATTACTTTTAGTACCCTCCTGTATAGCGACCTGGCTTTTCTCGGAATTAATAGATTCCCCGGATGGTGATTCTATTAAGCCTTCACCCTCCCCGCTCTTGTCCACGTCCATACCCAAGTTCTTTCCTGCCATCTTAACGTTAACTTTACTAATAGCTCTATTTCAAACTCTCCTCAGATGACATTAATCTGTATGAAAATTTCTCTAAGTTTATTGGCGTATGCGTATACGTGAATGTTATTGTTGTCGCTATATCGTACTTCGAGCTCCACAGTTGGGCGTCAATTGTAACGTACCGGCCCCACTTGGGCGACCAATTGTAATGACCCCGGCTACTACACAGGGGTACGTGGGGGTTAAACACCTGTGCGATTATAACAACAGCAATAGACATTCACACCTAACTATATCTAATAAATAAAACCCTTCAGCTTCTGGTAAAATTGATAATATATTGTCATACCAGACATAAGACACACATGTCGCAGGATCCTCCTCGTACAGAATAATAACACTCCCTAAGGTATTTCCACATATACACATATGACATGATATAGCTGACCCTCAGCAATAAAGTTGATCGGTACTTACAGATGTTTGCTCCAGCAGTGGTGACCAAGCTCTACTAATTCTGGGGTTATTTGCTCCCAAAAGAATTAGGCATATACTCACAGCACAATTGATTTGATTCACACGCCATTGCTACCTTCACGATTAATTATTACCCTTGTTACCTTTGTAACCAGCATCCAACGATTTACTTTGCGTCGTGGGATCTAGTATCAGACCAATGTTTGGAATCCGTTCGTGAATTTACTAATGAGGAGCATATTTGACTCGCATCCTTGGACGAATAAATTGCCGCTATAGTTGCAATATAGATGTAAAGATATTAGACTACAATACTTCATGCTGTTCGAAATAAGCAACCTTGGCGACATACTTAAGACTATGCTCATCATTCAATTAAGAACTTATAGCCAGCAACTCCGTTATTGTATCCAAAACCACAATTAGTGTAAAACTGGAATATCTTATCCTCCACACACAAGACCAAAAAGACAAGTCCACTCCCGCCCGGAGTTCTAAATAGAGACCCGCTCCACACGCGGTCCAACATAAGAGTCTACACCGCCCCGCGTTCTGAATAAGAGTCTACACCGCCCCGCGGTCTGAATAAGAGTGTCTCCCAATGACTTCCACAAAATCCCAAGTACCGTCATCACCCGCCCCCCTTTACAATCACAGGTACCTGGGTTGATCCACGGATCCACCCAATCCCAACGCTTGATTCTCAACATGACCATATATATGGAACACAGCCCATCGTCACCGCTCGTACATGGATGCCACGTCTCACCTCTGACTCACGCTTACTGGCGCTCGGGTTTTACCCCGTGTCCAAACACCAACTCGTATTTCATCGCCTGTGTGCACTTTTCTGTTACAAAACATTCAGATTACTCCAATGTTAAATATTTCAACTTCCCTTGATTTGGATCCTGCTCAAATTATACTACTTATACGCTAAACAAATTACTTATAAATTAAGCACGTCATACTATACACTCTAATAAATAATTATAAAACATAAAAAGACCTAAAATAAAAATATACACACGATTAATAAAATCCGTAACCCCCAGAACACGGGTTCAGTCTCTTTGTAACTTGGAAGGTTACAGTTCTGTGTCAGGAAAGATGATGATGATAATTGTTGTTTTAAAGGAGCCTAACATCGAGGTTATGGGCCCCTAATGACCTGGATGATTGCAAAAATGATAATCAAACGGAAACCAGAACGAAAATTAAGTGAGACGGAAAATACTTACAAAAAGGAACTCAGATTGAAACAACACACAAAATGTTCTTACAAAAAAGAATTTAGAACGAAAAGATTCAAAACAGGAATAGATTGAAAAATACCCACAAAATGAAGGCTAGGTTCAAAATACGTACAAAATGCAACTGAAATTAAAAATACTTACAAAATGCAAATGAGATCGAAATTACGTACAAAATGCAATTGAGATTCAAAATACTTACAAAATGCAATTGAAATTGAAAATATACGATGCAATTCAGATTGAAATATCCCAGCTCCAATCCAAATTAGTCACAAAGTGCAATTGAAATTCAAAATACTTACAAAATGCAATTGAAGTTGAAAAAGCTTACAAAATGTACGGTAGATTGAAACGACTCATGTGGATTGGCAATACTTACAAAATGCAATTTAGATTGAAAAAACTTGACAAAATGTAATTTAGATTCAAAACACCCACAAAATGCCCACCAAACAAAATGCAATTTAGATTCAAAATTCGTGCGAAATGCGGTTTTGGTTGAAAATACTTACAAAATGCAATTGAAATTCAAAATTCTCACGAAAAGGCCCGGCTACCTGCATTGAAAGACTTACCAAAAATCAATTTAGATTGTCAATCTTTACAAAATACAATTCAAGTTGAAAACAATCGCGAGATGTAATTTAGATCGAAGAAACTTACAAAATGCAACGTAGAGTAAAAATACCTTTAAAAAATCGCTAAAAGGGAATTTAGATACATGGTGAACCAAGTAACAAAAACAGTGCGTGAATCTTAAAGAGAAAAGAAAACATAATGAAAAGAGGAGAGGAGTGGGGAGGTGAGGAAAGGGGAGAGAGGAGAAGGTCCGCCCCAAAGGTAAGGCACAAAAGGGGAAAACGGACCCAGCTCAGGAATCCCTCGGGGTCGCCAACTCCCGAAGTCACCAGCCGTGAGCCCGTGAGGGTGTAGCATTATCTAGGGTGCACCAGAAGTGGTGGAGCTACATACACCCTGCCTCCTTAAGGGCCTTGAGCACAAGGCAGGAGGTAAAAGGAAAAGAAAAAGAAGGCTGACCCCTCACAGAAGGAGGGTATCAGGAAAGATGAGACAAGGGCCAATTAAGGCGGGAAAGTGAAAGACTCCCTAGACCTCGGATAGCCTAATACCGTCGGGGTCGGAAGAGAACAAGAGTTGACCAAGGGAGGTCGACAGGAAAGAAGACGGAGAGAAGCCCGGCACAAGGAAGTGGGAGCAATGCTGGACTCATCTGGGGTCCCGTGGTCGCCAACCCACGCCCACGAGATGTGAGCCCCTGGAGGTGTCAGGAAAGAATGGTTTTGCCTCTTATAAGACGTCAATAATTGTAAATTCGGTTAAGTTGACTTTGTCGTGCCATACTCGTTGTTAAAGTTCGATTTCATGTTTTATATTTGGTAAACTATACAACTGGTTAATCTCCCATGGGCTCACAACTTGTGGGACGTTGGTTGGCGACCACAGGACCCTAGCTGAGTCCGGCATTCCTTCCACTTACTTGTGCTGGGCTCCTTTCAGTTATCTTTCCTGTCGGGTTTTCTTGGTCAACTCTTGTTCTCTTCCAACATCGACGATTTTAGGGGATCCGAGGTCTAGGGAGTCTTTCACTTTCCCGTCTTAATTGGCACTTGTTCATCTTTCCTGATACCCTCATTTTCCTAGGAGGCAGACCTCCTTTTCTTTTCATGATATCTCATGCATTCTTCGCAAGGCCCACAAGGAGGCAGGGTGTATGTAGCCCCACCGCGTCCGGTGAACCCTGGATAGTGCTACACCTCAGGGCTCACGGCTATTCCGATGGATAACCCGTGTTCATACAACTGACCCGTAATTATACACACAAATGTTCCTCGATTGACATTCTATCTATTAAAAATTGAATAAAATACGTTCGGTACTTCCAGAGATTAGCGATTCCAAACAGACAGATGATGAAGATAATTGTTTTTTTAAGGGGCCTAACATCTAGGTCATCGGCTCCTGATGGTTTGGGTGATCGTGATGATGATGATAACGAAATGCAAACTACAACAAAACCAACCACCAACCTACATAATAGAAGAAGAAATGGAAAACAAAACGAGAAGGCAAATAAAGTACAGGAGGAAAAGAAACGCCCTCAACCCTCGAAGAATGCGGACTGAGGGACTTGGAAGGAAGGAGAGCCACGAAAGGCAGAAAAGGAAGTGAAAGAGGAGAAGGTCCGTCCCAGAGATAATGGATAAAAGGGGGAAAACCGGACCCAGCTCAGGAATCTCTCAGGATCGCCAAATCCCGAACTCACCAGCCGTGATTCTATGTGGGTGTAGCAATATCCAGGGTGTACCAGAAGTGGTGGGGCTACATACACCCTGCCTCCTTGAGGGCCTTGAGCAGAAGGCAGGAGATAACATGAAAAGAAAAAGAAGGCTGACCCCTCGCAGAAGGAGGGTATCAGAAACGATGATGTTGATGATAATTGTTGTTTTAAGGGGTCTAATATCTAGGTTATCGGCCCTTAAAGGTCTGGGTGATAGCGAATATGTCAATGAAGTGGAAACCAGAACGAAAATTAAGTGAGAAGGTAAATACTTACAAAAATGATGATGATGATAATTGTTGTTTTAAGGGGCCTAACATCTAGGTTATCGGCCCCTGATGGTTTGGGTGATCGTGAAGATGAAAATGAAAAGCGAACTTAAAACTAAAACTAACTAATAACCTACATACTAGAAGAAGAAATGCAAAACAAAAGGAGAATAAGGCAAATAAAAGGACAGAAGGAAATGCCCTCAACCCTCGGAGAAGACGGATTGAGGGACTTGGAAGGAAGGAGAGCCATGAAAGGCATATAGGAAAGTGAAAGAGGAGAGGGTCCGCCCCGAAGGTAAGGGACAAAAGGGGAAAACGGACCCAGCTCAGGAATCCCTCGGGGTCGCCAACACCCGAACTCACCAGCCGTGAGCCCCTGAGGGTGTAGCATTATCGAGGGTGCACCAGAAGTGGTGGGGCTACATACACCGGCCTCCTTAAGGGCCTAGAGCACAAGGCAGGAGGTAAAAGGAAGAGAAAAAGAAGCCTGACCCCTCGCAGAAGGAGGGTATCAGAAAAGATGAGACAAGGGCCAATTAAAGCAGGAAAGGAAGAGAGATGATGATGATAATTGTTGTTTTAAGGGGCCTAACATCTAGGTTATCGGCCCCTGATGGTTTGGGTGATCGTGAAGTTGAAAATGAAAAGCGAACTTAAAACTAAAACTAACTACTAACATACATACCAGAAGAAGAAATGGAAAAATAAAGGAGAATAAGGCAAATAAAAGGACAGAAGGAAAAGAAATGCCCTCAACCCTCGGAGAAGGCGGATTGAGGGACTTGGAAGGAAGGAGAGCCATGAAAGGCATATAGGAAAGTGAAAGAGGGTCCGCCCCAAAGGTAAGGGACAAAAAGGGAAAACGGACCCAGCTCAGGAATCCCTCGGGGTCGCCAACTCCCGAACTCACCAGCCGTGAGCCCCTGAGGGTGTAGCATTATCTAGGGTGCACCAGAAGTGGTGGGGCTACATACACCCTGCCTCCTTAAGGGCCTAGAGCACAAGGCAGGAGGTAGAAGGAAGAGAAAAAGATGATGATGATGATAATTGTTGTTTTAAGGGGCCTAACATCTAGGTTATCGGCCCCTGATGGTTTGGGTGATCGTGAAGATGAAAATGAAAAGCGAACTTAAAACTAAAACTAACTAATAACCTACATACTAGAAGAAGAAATGCAAAACTAAAGGAGAATAAGGCAAATAAAAGGACAGAAGGAAAAGAAATGCCCTCAACCCTCGGAGAAGGCGGATTGAGGGACTTGGAAGGAAGGAGAGCCATGAAAGGCATATAGGAAAGTGAAAGAGGAGAGGGTCCGCCTCAAAGGGAAGGGACAAAAGGGAAAAACGGACCCAGCTCAGGAATCCCTCGGGGTCGCCAACTCCCGAACTCACCAGCCGTGAGCCCCTGAGGGTGTAGCATCATCTAGGGTGCACCAGAAGTGGTGGGGCTACATACACCTTGCCTCCTTAAGGGCCTAAGAGAAAAAGAAGGCTGACCCCTCGCAGATGGAGGGTATCAGAAAAGATGAGACAAGGGCCAATTAAGGCGGGAAAGGAAGAGACTCCCTAGGCCTCGGATACCCTAATACCGTCGGGGTCAGAAGAGAACAAGAGTTGACCATGTGAGGTCGACAGGAAAGAAGACGGAGAGGAGCCCGGCACAAGTAAGTGGAAGCAATGCCGGACTCAGCTGGGGCCCCGTGGTCGCCAACCCACGCCCACAAGATGTGAGCCCCTGGGGGAACTTACAAAAAGGAACTCAGATTGAACTACTCACAAAATGGAGAGCGGTAATACTTACAAAAGGGAATTATGAACGAAAACACTCCCAGAAGGAATAGATTGAAAAATACGCACAAAATGTAGGTTGAATTCAAAATACGTACAAAATGCAATGCACAGTCGAAATACTTGCAAAATGCAAATGAGAGTGAAAATACGTACTGTGCCCGTTTCTCCAATGGGACAGGCCATCACCCGGCCAACATCCCGGCCCCATTGGAGGAAACGGCCAAGGGAGTGGGTGAAAAAAGATTAGGGCTCCAGTGAGCTAGAGACAAAGGGTCTCGGGACGTTTACGGGTTGGGATGGCAAATAAACTGAACCAGGATTCAAAAGCAAACTCCCTAACTTGAATTAACAAACAGAAAAGAAAAGAAAGCCCTCGTAAAATCCCATCTGCTCCTTTATTGGCCAAAGGATAAATAAACATGCAACCTGCCTAACACGCACGAGTATCAGAGTTAGGGTGGGACTAAGTCCGAAATAAAAAATAAAGTTCATAGTCCCTAAACAAAAAAATAATTATACTTATTCTAACTCGTGGGTGTCCTCTCTTCAAGTTCCGACAAGGAGATTGTCTTTCAAAAACTAAATTAACCCTTAATTTATCGGTGCACACGCATGTAAACATCACTGGCACTTATCTCAAAGTTCACCTGCGGCAAAAACTCGAGGAAAATATCGAATATCTGTGTATATCACAACTGTCTACCCTTATACAGCAATGGACAGATCTCCTTTATCGAACTGCAAATTAATAACTAAAGAGCATCATATCGCATCATATAACACTCAAACATCAACTCAGCCTCACATAATATGACATTTCAACAATTATAACTTATCATAAATTATTAACACACATAGATTATGATCACATATTTACACTACTAATTCTTATTATTATTACTGATTTATATACGCCGTTCCAACAACCTTGAGCCACACTGTCATATTTGTTATTGTAATTAAATTATAGCATTGTCTAACGTTTAGGAAAGGTTAAGAACCTCGTAATAAGGCACCCGAGTGTATTTCATTCTCACAACGAACATTTAATTGCAACCCTTCCGTCGAACACTCTGTGCGAGGATCCGAACGATCTGACTGTAGAGCGCACTATCAATTACACCCCTGCGCTATTCAATATTACAACTCATCGATAAACGTAACACGTTCGTCAAGAGTAAAGGACCCTGTTCTCATAAATTCAATTCAACGGTCATACGTCGCCCCGTTAATAACCTAGTCACACTTGACGGAATAATACCATATTTAATTATCACATTAACTTTACACATCATTACAAAAATCATGCATTATTAGCATGTCTCAAGACCCCACACTTAACAGAGAGTATCAACTTTATCGGAACCACGAGGTCGAATGATAATATGGTATCCTATCGAAGGAACCTTACTCGACAATCTCCAACCATATCCATTTTGCTATCCTTTGGCTATTAAAATATATGAAATACATGACAAACCTTTCAGAATTAAATTTATATAATGACCTCGGAAATCGAAATGCTAGAATCTCCCAGCAAAATGGGCATCTCATATCATCGTTACCAAATTTCAACTTATTATTATTACTATCAGGTCTCAGAGAATAAATGTATGTCTTACTCCTACCATTGATACTATTAATTTGTGTGAGTCAAAACGACCCGAAAAGAAAGAAAAAAATATCTGTACAACCCTATGAGAAAATGATGCTCTTGTTCAATCTGGAATAAATGATTATGAATGGCGTTAAGTTACACGATCTCAGGTCATCTCATGGCACGGCTATCCGAGGTAGAAAATCTCTTCTTCCTGATGAACAAGAATGGAAATGAAACGTCTTACTTTATATCCGGCGTCCTCGGAAACCCTTGGCGTTGGCGTCGTCTGCGGCATTTGGGCGGCGGCGTTCCTCCAGCGTCTCCCCGATGTGGTCTCCCAGCCTACTGGTAGAGGTATGCGCCCCCGGCTCCTCTCGATCTCCTGGAGACGCCCATGTCCGCTCACTGGTTGCCCCTGATCACCGTCAGCGACGGCATCTCCTGACGTCCCATCCATGGTCCACTCGTCCATCTCGTCGCGACCGTTCATCCCATTGTGGCCCCTTTAGAGGTTCAGTGCAGCATAATTTGCGTATTAATATGCATGTTGATTCCCAGAATATTTGAGTCCATGGTTATAAGGTTCATGCTGCCGTGTAGCAATATTACATTTCACTATATCAGAGCACTTTCACGCCCACGCCCCATAGCGTCTAGTTCCTGGATCACTTGAATTATATGTACTCACTTTCCTCAACCAGTGACACACTTCCTTCTACGAGAAGCTATTTCGACCTGGCCTTGACCGACATATGAAGTAGCCTGTAGCCTGCAGTCCCGCCACACAAACTTAAAGCAGATATAGTCTTCCGTCACATTCTCACTGTGTCCCTTTAATGCCAGCCCTGCTATGATATTTTCGAATGAATGTCTGTCACAATATAGGGCCTCGTGATAATGCTTCGCCTCGACTATCGTTATTATTGTTCTTTCCCCGATACTCGTAATGTTAACACCTCCTGATATTCACCTTTAATTAACAAAAATTGTCGACATAATAATTCAGTTTTTCATTACGGCCTCCTCTCGGACGTTCAAATGCGCACATTTTTGTCCTGCTATTACCACAGTACATGCCTTCAATACCTTACTATCCGCTAGCTTAACCAGACCACGTGCATTAATCTTCGTAATCAAAATGGCGAAGTGCCGTATAATATTCCACGCGTCTTCACATATCAATAGCAGCATGTGCATAAATTTAACGGACCTTCGTTTATCAGTTCTGATTATTTCCTCACATACTAGCGAGTCAGACATCGTCTTGAAATTCACGATTATCGTTCTAGCGACACCTTACTGAACACTGTTCCAACGCACTTCACAAATTATTTCCATCCACCCCGACATACTCCTCGTATCAAATGGCCACGAGCACTGACCACTCACGTAAACCGTTCAAGTTCCCGATGCAAATTTCAGTCCACATGATATAGGCTACTCGTCCGTGCCACGCTGGCTAACATACTCGTCCGTGCCACGCAAACTAACTGAACATTCCGGAACTGTGTGTCCTCCTCTCGAGAAAATAAAAGGGAGGGGGTTGGAATCTTCTGGAGCATTCCTCTACTCTAGCGGTTACCTCGCTGCGTGGTGTATTCTTAGGAATACACAGTAAGACAGAGTAAGCTTTTGCTTCTCTTTGCTTTAGTTCATCCCTTTCTTTTTTCGCAAACGGCAACAGTGATCTCCTGATTTCTCTTTGTTGGTACAGGTCTCTCATACTACCTGTAAGTCTGTTCTAGATATATATCTTCCTTCACCTACCTAGCGTCATCTAGCAGCGAATCTCTGAAGTTCCTCAATTCTTCCCTGTACAAGAGGACCTCCTTATCAATCTAGCCACCAGATCTCGTCGCCATCGCCAGCTATCTTCTCCGTGATCAAGATAACTTCGTCTACTTTTTCACCCTCCAGGCTGCGCTAGTGACTCCTACTATCAACTCTTTGAAGACCATTTCATAAAGAGATATTAACATTTCAATGTTGGGTATTCTTATATGTATTCGTTTTGTCTCCTACCCCCACTCTTTTTCCCTTCCCTGGTCCTTCCGCGCTCCGTTGAGCGGATCTCACTTGTACGTTGGAAACCAAACCAATCAGTTGGAGCTTAACCAAAGCTCGCCTCCTCAACTCAAGAGGCAAACTTTTAAAATCGACCCCCCCCGCCAGGGGCTCACAGCTAGTGGGTTGTGGTTTGGCGACCACGGGGCCCCAGCTGAGTCCGGCATTGCTTCCACTTACTTGTGCCGGGCTCCTCTCTTTCTTCTTTCCTGTCGACCCCGACGGTATTAGGTTATCCGAGGCCTAGGGAGTCTTTCACTTTCCCGCCTTAATTGGCCCTTGTCTCATCTATCCTGATACCCTCCTTCTGTGAGGGGTCAGTCTTCTTTTTCTTTTCCTTTTACCTCCTGCCTTGTGCTCAAGGCCCTTAAGGAGGCAGGGTGCATGTAGCCCCACCACTTCTGGTGCACCCTAGATAATGCCACACCCTCAGGGGCTCACGGCTGGTGTGTTCGGGAGTTGGCGCCCCCGAGGGATTCCTGAGCTGGGTCCGTTTTCCCCTTTTGTCCCTTCCCTTTGGGGCGGAACTTCTCCTCTCTCCCCTCTCCTCTCCTCTCCTCTCCACTCCTCTTTTCCTTATATTTACTTTTCTCTTTAATATTCCCGCACTGTTTTTGTTACTTGGTTCACCGTGTGTCTAAATTCCCTTCTTGTGATTGTTAAGGCATTTTTAATCTACGTTGAATTTTGTAAGTTTTTTCGATCTAAATTACATCTCGCGATTGGTTTCAACTTCAATTGCATTTTGTAAAGATTGGCAGTCTAAATTGCTTTTTGGCAAGTCTTTCAATGCAGGTAGCCGAGACTTTTAGTGAGAATTTTGAATTTCAATTGCATTTTGTAAGTATTTTCAACCAAAACCGCATTTCGCACGAATTTTGAATCTAAATTGCATTTTGTTTGGTGGGCATTTTGCACATATTTTGATTCTTAATTGCATTTTGTGGGTATTTAGAATCTTAATTACATTTTGTCAAGTATTTTCAATCTAAATTGCATTTTGTAAGTATTGTCAATCCACATGAGTCGTTTGAATCTACCGTACATTTTGTAAGCATTTTCAACTTCAATTGCATTTTGTAAGTATTTTAAATTTCAATTGCACTTTGTGAATAATTTGGATTGGAACTGGGATATTTCAATCTGAATTGCATTGTGTATTTTCAATGTCAATTGCATTTTGTAAGTATTTTGAACCTCAATTGCAGTTTGTACTTAATTTCGATCTCATTTGCATTTTGTAAGTATTTTGAATTTCAATTGCATTTTGTAGGTATTTCGACGCTACGTTGCATTTTGTACGTATTTTGAACCTAGCCTTCATTTTGTGGGTAAATTTCAATCTATTCCTTTTGTGAATCTTTTCGTTCTAAATTCCCTTTCGTAAGAACATTTTGTGAGTTGTTTCAATCTGAGTTCCTTTTTGTAAGTATTTTCCGTCTCACTTAATTTTCGTTCTGGTTTCTGTTTCATTATCATTTTCGCTATCACCCAGATCATTAGGGGCCGTTAAAATCGACGCCATGTTCGAATTTTAGTATCAACCGTCAACAGCAACATCACCTTCTTCATGAAGAAAAGATAAGTACCGACTTCATGTTTTAACCACATTTTCATCGCTTTTAAAAGGCGCAATGCTTTTATTTGGATTTTATAGACAGTGAAAATTGCTATGTGATAATAACTGCTTTCAAGAGATCTTCTTGATCAAACTTAAACTATCAAGCCTAACTTTCTAAATGAAAGATTTTCTGAGATGCTATCTCACATCGAGGGATATTTCTAAAATACACACTGTCTATATAATCTAGTTTTCCGCCGAGGGATTCTCTACCAAATTTAAACAACTCATCATAGCTCTGGAACCTTCCAGAACCTACACTCTATCTACCAGTTATACTGTCATGTACTTTCCCCTCACATATGGGAATACTTTTTCAAACTAAGGAATCTTCCTTATGAACTGCTGATCAGTATCTAATTTTTCTTCCTCCGTTGGGATTTTTCAGTGCATTCAACTATAACCTACAAGTTTTTCAAGCAATAGACTCTCGCAAATCTATTGTAACTAGTTATTTTCCAAAACAATTCTTTCAACTCAAAAGTGAGTTATCTCTAGGTTTCACGAAAGGGAAACTTGCCCCATTTTTCTCGTGATCCCTACTTAAACATAAGAGTTCTAGAAACTTCCTTTCAATTGTTCTCTTCAGGTTTCACAATAAGTGGCCTGCCCTATTTGTATAATCTCCTATGTATAATCCAACCAAGTAGTTCAGTATTAATACAAGAAGTTATAGAAACTTCTATTTTATTCTTCCTGTTTTTTGTTGTTGTTACTTTCGAAGTTGTTATTTCTAAGATACTTATCTAGAAATCCTTCAAGTACACACCTTGAACTTGATCTATTGTTTAACTTTAATTACGTCAATTATCTTTAAATTTTTCATTTATTTATCTTAGCCATTTCAAAATCTTACGAAGATTTTAAAGCATATAAAAGGTTTGATGATGATGATGATAATTGTTGTTTTAAGGGGCCTAACTTCTAGGCTATCGGCCCCTGATGGTTTGGGTGATCGTGAAGATGAAAATGAATTGCAAACTTAAAACTAAAACTGATGATGATGATGATGATAATTGTTGTTTTAAGGGGCCTAACATCTAGGTTATCGGCCCCTGATGGTTTGGGTGATCGTGAAGATGAAAATGAAAAGCGAACATAAAACTAAAACTAACTAATAACCTACATACTAGAAGAAGAAATGGAAAACCAAAGGAGAATAAGGCAAACAAAAGGACAGAAGGAAAAGAAATGCCCTCAACCCTCGAAGAAGGCGGATTGAGGGATTTGGAAGAAAGGAGAGCCATGAAAGGCATATAGGAAAGTGAAAGAGGAGAGGGTCCGCCCCAAAGGAAAGGGACAAAAGGGGAAAACGGACCCAGCTCAGGAATCCCTCGGGGTATTAAAGGTTTAAAACCAAAAGAATTGTCAATTGCCTGGCGCAAGCTTTGGATGTTTTCGGAAGTCTGCGACCCCAATCTATATGTATAAAAATCAATGTAACGTGATAGTTTGTCTGTGGGTATGTCTGTATGTCTCCTATGCATTCATATACCATTCGTCCGATTGCGATGAAACTTGGGTGAGATGTTGAGTACACTCCAAGGAAGGTTTCTGACTTAGTAAATCCATTTTACAATAGGTAGCGCACGCGTAGATTCAACAAATGAGCGACGATGCGCGAAGCATTTCAACAAAGTCCCGCATGTGTTCATGTACCATTCGTCCGATAGCGATGAAACTTGGGTGAGATGTTGTGTACACTTACGTGAAGGTTTCAAAATTAGTGAATACATTTCACAGTAGATAGCGCACAAGTAGATTCAACAAATGAGCGATGACACGCAATGCGTTTCAACAAAGTCCCGTATGCATTCATATACCATTCGTCCGATAGCTATGAAACTTTCGTAAAATGTTGTGTACACTGCAGGGAAATTTTCTGGCTTAGTACATCCACTTTACAATAGGCAGCGCACGAGTAGATTCAACAAATGAGCTACGACGCGCGAAGCATTTCAACAAAGTCACGTTTGCGTTCATACACCATTCGTCCGATAGCGATGAAACTAGGCTGAGATTTTGTGTGCACTCCAGGGAAGGTTTCTAGCTTAGTAAATCCCTTTAAAATAGGTAGAGCACGAGTAGAATCAACAAATGAGCAACGGCGCGCGAAGCGTTTCAACAAAGTGCCATATAATTTCATATACCATTCATCCGATAGCGATGAAACTTGGGTGAGATCTTGTGTACACTCCAGGGAAGGTTTCTGGCTTAGTACATACATTTTACAATAGGTATCGCACCAGTAGATTCAACAAATGAGCGATGACACGCGAAGCGTTTCAACAAAGTCCCGTATAAAGTCATATACCAGTCGTGTGATAGTGATAAATGTTTGGTGAATTGTTGTGTACACTCCAGGAAAGGTTTCTGGCTAAGTAAATCCATTTTACAATACGAAGCGCACGTTTATATTCAACAAATGAGCGACTACGCGCGAAGCGTTTCGACAACGTCCCGTATACGTTCACATACCATTCATCCGATTGCGATGAAACTTGGGTGAGATGTTGTGTACACTCCAGGGAAGGTTTCTGGCTGAGTACATCCATATTACAATATGTAGCGCAAGAGTAGAATCAACAAATGAGCGACGACACGCTAAGCGTTTCAACCAAGTCCCGTATGCATTCATGTACCATTCGTCCGTAGCTATGAAACTTGGGTGAGATGTTGTGTACACGTCATGGAAAATTTCTGGCTTAGTAAATCCACTATACAATATGCAGCGCACAAGTTGATTCAACAAATGAGGGACGACGCGCGAAGCGTTTCAGCAAAGTCCCGTATAAGGTCATATACCATTCTGCCGTTAGCGGTGAAACTTGGGTGAAATATAGTGGACACTCAAAGGAAGGTTTCTGGCTTAGTAAATACATTTCACAGTAGGTAGCACACGAGTAGATTCGACAAATGAACGACGACATGCGGAGCGTTTCAATACAATCCCCTATGTCTTCATATCCCATTAGTCCGATAGCGATGAAACTTGGGTGAGATGTTGTGGACACTTACGTGACGGTTTCTAACTTAGTAAATACATTTTACAGTAGGTAGCGCACGAGTAGATTCAACAAATGAGTGACGGAGCGCGAATCGTTTAAACAAAATCAGGTATGAGTTCATATACTATTCATCCGATTGCGATGAAACATTGATCAGTTATTGTGTACCCGCCAGGGAAGGGGACTTAGTAAATCCATTTCACAATAAGTAGCGCAAGAGTAGATGCAACAAATGGGTGACGACGCGCGAAGCGTTTCAACAAAATCCCCTATTGCATTCATATACGAGGCACGTCCAGAAAGTAAGCTCCGTTTGGTAATAAAATTAAATTGTGTACATATACAGAAAAAATATTTATTGCACAATATTCTACACCTCTTAAACTACTTTTCCACATAACTGCCGAACTTTTGCAGGCATTTGTCATAGCGTGGCACAAGTTTTGGATACCTTCTTCATAGAACTTTGCCGCTGACCCGTAACGAGAGTGAAGACTCCCCTGTAAGATATCCTACAGTTTGGCCACAACTGTTAGGCAAATTGCGTGCTTACCAGGAGAACTGCGTATGTTTAGGAGTTCTCCTGACCACATACGCAATTTGCCTTACAGTGGTGGCCAAATAGTAGGATATCTTACAGGGGAGTCTTCACTCTCGTTTACGGGTCGGCAGCAAAGTTCTATGAAGAAGGTATCCAAAACTTGTGCCACGCTATGACAAATGCCTGCCAAAGTTCGGCAGTTATGTGGAAAAGTAGTTTAAGAGGTGTAGAATGTTGTGCAATAAATATTTTTTCTGTATATGTACACAATTTAATTTTATTACCAAACGGAGCTTACTTTCTGGACGTGCCTCGTAACATTCTTCGATTGCGATGAAACCTTGATTAGTTATTGTGTACACGCCAGGGAAGGGCTTCGACTTAGTAATACATTTCTCAATAGGTAGCGCACGAGTAGATTCAACAAATGAGTGACAGCGCACGAATCGTTTAAACAAAACCCCGTATACGTGCATATACAATTCATCCGATTGCGATGAATCATTGATGAGTTATTGTGTACACGCCAGGGAAGGGTTTCGACTTAGTAAATCCATTTCACAACAGGTAGCGTACGAGTAGATTCAACAAATGAGTGACAGCGATGAAACTTTTGAAAGTTGTTGTGCACGCTTCCACGAATGGTTCTAAATTAGAAAATCCATTTTACGATAGCTTAGAGGCAGTTAACATGTTGTGTATCCAAAAGCACTTCAAGAAACAGAATTTCAACGCCAACACTTTCTTTGATTGGCATTGCAACGCATGCCGGTTACAGCTTGTTTATAAAAATCAAAATTATATATTTGTTACATAAACTACTTCCTTTTACATTGTTAAATAAATTAAAGATTTGTTCTTTGCTTCATCATTTCTCTAACATAACGGCTATGCAAGATCCTGCCTTCCTTGATTCTTCCTATTTAATAAAAATAAATCTATTGATAGGGTTTTCACCACTTGTTGCATTTGAGCAAGAACTCTTAGTTATTAACTTGGTAAGTCTCTCTTAGCTTTAATAGCTAATTCCAACTGGCCAGTAAGGCAAGCATAGCTCGCTACGCCAGCTTCCTGCTTGTAGAGATTCTTTCTACCACTTATTGTTGGTTTTTCAAAATTTAAGTGTTTGTCATTGTCTAAACTTTTAGTCGGCACCTCGCTGGGTAAAAGCTTAGTCATTTCTAAATGCAACTATTGGTACACTAACCAAAATTATTCCCAAGGGTATAAGTGCTTTACCCCTATCCTTCTTGGAAGCATTCGGTCGCTCTTTAGAAATTCTACAATTTCAAAAACTAAAATATCAAAGCTAATTCAAATTATTTGTACTCTTCAAATTACTTGCTTAGAAACAAACTCCTTTGAACAGATACGCAATAAATCTGTTACTCTTTGTCTTGCCAGACCAGCAACCTTCCCCATAGTAGGCATATTTATGCTTGAGAGGGAATACGCTACAGCAAATTTCTTGCGATCAGCCCAAGTTCCAGCTGCGTTTCCTGTTATCTTCACCCAGGTCCCTACCCACTTTAGGTTTCGGAGAGCGGATTTGCAGTATACTTAAAGTTAAAATTATAACTTCTGTTGGACTCTCGTCCTATTTCTCCATCCTTTTTCTCCCGTCCGAAACCCACTTCTTCTTCTTCTTCATCATCATCTTCCCTTGGGGGTTAGGTTATTCCCAAGCTAATAATCTACCCAAAATTTGGTCTCAGAAACCCCGTAGAGTCCATTTATGACATTTTCTATTTGTCAAAGGTTATTTGACAATATTTTGCAAATCATTAATATCTTCCTTGAATTTTTCAGCTATAGCTTCACCGTGCAAAGCCTGTGAAGTGGAAAGAGGCCGCTCCTGTCTCCTTTGGTGTGTCACATTCTTTCAACTTATTTGCTGCTGCCAGTCTGACAACATTTCCAAGGTTCCACAGTTTCGTAAGTTATACTTTAATTTACCTATTTATCATGGCTCCTACAAAAAAGGATAAAGATGAAAAACTTACTTCTAAACGAGCATCCTATAAAGGGCAAATTACCCGATTTAGAAAATACATCAAAGAGCTAGATCCCTCAGAAGCTCAATTAGATTTGTTAAAACATCGTGTAAAAGATTTTGAACGTTCATATGAAAATTATTGTAACATCCAAACTGAAATCGAAACTTGTATGCTCAATCAAACTGAAGATCGAGACGAAGTAGAAAATCAATATTACGAAGGTATAGGTTCTGCTTTTAAAATATGTTGATGATGATGATGATGATAATTGTTGTTTTAAGGGGCCTAACATCTAGGTTATCGGCCCTGATGGTTTGGGTGATCGTGAAGGTGAAAATGAAATGCAAACTTAAAACTAAAACTAACTACTGACCTACATACTAGAAGAAATAAAAAAAAACTAAAGGAGTATAAGGCAAAGAAAGGACAGGAGGAAAAGAAATGCCCTCAACCCTCGAAGAATGCGGATTGAGGGACTTGGAAGGAAGGAGAGCCATGAAAGGCAGATAGGAAAGTGAAAGAGGAGAGGGTCCGCCCCAAAGGTAAGGGACGAAAGGGGAAAACGGACCCAGCTCAGGAATCCCTCGGGGTCGCCAGCTCCCGAACTCACCAGCCGTGAGCCCTTGAGGGTGCACCAGAAGTGGTGGGGCTACATACACCCTGCCTCCTTAAGGGCCTTGAGCACAAGGCAGGAGGTAAAAGGAAAAGAAAAAGGAGGCTGACCCCTCACAGAAGGAGGGTGTCAGGAAAGATGAGACAAGGGCCAATTAAGGCGGGAAAGGAAAAGACTCCCTAGGCCTCGGATACCCTAATACCGTCGGGGTCGGAAGAGAACAAGAGTTGACCAAGTGAGGTCGACAGGAAAGAAGACACAGAGGAGTCCGGCACAAGTAAGTGGAAGCAATGCCGGACTCAGCTGGGGCCCCGTGGTCACCAACCCACGCCCACTAGAAGTGAGCCCCTGGGGGGGGGGGCTTTTAAAATAATACGCCAACTCGAAGAAGAACAGAAAAAAAGACAGTTCTGTTCTTGGTTCCCTTCACGAACAACAAACCTCTTCTCGCGAGAGCACTCACAAGCCCAAAGCAATCCTACCTAAGATTGATTTACCCCACTTCTCTGGAGACGAATCTACTTGGGATTCTATGAACTATTTTGTTCTCTTGTTCATGACAATGAAGACATTCAAGTCATCTACAAGTTTCATTATTTGAGATCTATCCTCCGAGGTCAAGCTCCGCAGTTAGTTGAAGCACTCCCATTAATTGCCGAAAACTACCCCATTACCTTTAACTTGTTGAATGAAAGATACGGTAATTCACGGTTACGTATTCAACGCCATATGAAGGCTCTATTTAACTTACCTGCGTCACAGCACAATGACGTCACTAGTTTGCGTACTCTCATTGATACAACACAACTTCACGTTAAAGCTCTATCCCAATTAGATCAACCCACTGAACACTGGGAGACTTTCTTAATACACTTAGTGGTTTCTAAAGTCGATGTTGCTACCCTCAAAGCTTGGGAGATTGAACTTTCCAGAGAAGACGATTACTCTTACGAGCATTTAGTCACTTTCATAAATGCTAGATGCCAACTTTTAACTGCTTTAGCTAATCAAAGTGAACCCTCATCCCCTAGTTCTAAATTTGAATCAATGTCTCTTAAACCTAAAAGCGAACGCTTAGCGTCTAGTACCCAAAAACCTGGGCCCAGCTCATCTAAACTCAAGTCAAACGCCACTGGTTACCCAACTAGGTCTAGTGAACGCCGTATTGCTAGTTCTCTCGCTTTAAACACTCAAAGCGAACGCCGCAAGAGTTTAAATGAACCTTTAAAGTGCATACTTTGTAAAGATTCCCACGCCTTATATCTATGTAAATCGTTTAAAGAACTGTCAGTCGACGACAGAAAAAAAATTAGTTTCCCAGAATAAACATTGCTTCAACTGCCTAGCACCCGCGCATTCTGCTTCAAATTGCAAGTCCACCAGACTTTGCTTCCATTGTGTAAAAGCTCATCACACTTTATAACATCGTCATGATCAAGCAAGGTCATCGACCGCATCTACTTCTCAGAAAAGTGACAATGCTAACCGTTCCAATGCTTCATCTTACATTCAAAATGCCAAGTCCATACGTAGTGCCCAAGTACTATTGTCCACTGTTCAAATCGAAGTTCAGGATAACTTTGGCAACTGGGTCCGTGCACGCGGTCTTCTTGATTCAGCGGCAACTCATGATTTCGTGTCAAATTCTTTGATTAGAAAACTAGGCCTACCTGTAAACCCCACTTCTATTAACGTATCGGGCATTAACAGCTCAAAATCGCAAGCTTTACAGTTTTCAAAGCTAACCATAAGAGACATTTGTCACAGAAATAACTTTCTCAAACTGAATTGTCTTTCTCAATAGCATAGGAGAAGATACTCCAAGTCACTATGTTGATATTTCAGGCTTAAGCATTCCCTCGCATTTAAGGCTAGCCGATCCTCTGTTCAATGTACAAAATCCCATTGACATACTCTTTAGTGCCAATGTTTTCTGGAATTGCCTTCGCAAACAGGTTCGCAAGTTATCCTCAAACGTAGTTGCCAGAGACACTAATTTTGGATGGATCGTCACCGGTCAACTTCCTCATTATTCTCCCCAACCCGCATCGCAATATTATTTCGCTAATACTGATTTGGAGCAGTTCTGGAGGCTCGAAAGCGTTGATTCTCCTAACGTGACCTCTTCAGAAAACGAATTCTGTGAGCAACCTTTTCTGAACACCACCACTCGTTCGTCTGATGGCCGGTTCAATGTTCAGATGCCAAGATTACATAATCCCCCTAAACTTATTAATTCTCAACCAAAAGCTCGAAAAGCCCTCTTTGCCATCGAGAACAAATTCAAGAAAGAACCTCTCGTTAAACAGCAGTATACTGACTTTATGGATGAGTATGAAAGCTTAGATCATATGGTTGATGATGATAATAATTGTTGTTTTAAGGGGCCTAACATCTAGGTTATCGGCCCCTGATGGTTTGGGTGATCGTGAAGATGAAAATGAAAAGCAAACTTAAAACTAAAACTAACGACTAACCTACATACTAGAAGAAGAAATTGAAAACTAAAGAAGAATAAGGCAAATAAAGAACAGGAGGAAAAGAAATGCCCTCAACCCTCGAAGAAAGCAGATTGAGGGACTTGGAAGGAAGGAAGGAGAGCCATGAAAGGCAGATAGGAAAGTGAAAGAGGAGAGGGTTCGCCCCAAAGGTAAGGGACAAAAGTGTCCTGCCTGGTTAGGGATGTTTCTCCTCCCCTGGTCCGGATTTCTGGTAGAGTGACCGAGTGTTATCCTGGAAGGGATGGGAGAGTTAGGGTAGCCAAGATCTTGACCACTAACCGTCACATCATAAGACCACTGTCTTTAATTGCTCCATTACCTTTAAACTTTTAATTGTTTGTCTTGTTTTCTGTTGGTGTTTCCCCCTCCCAGCTTGGTGTATTCTTTGGAATACACGGTAAGACAGAGTAAGCTTTTGCTTCTCTTTGTTTTAGTTCATCCCTTTCTTTTTTCACAAACACCAACAGTGATCTCCTGATTTCTCTTTGTTGGTACATGTCTCTCATACTACCTGTAAGTCTGTTCTAGATATATATCTTCCTTGACCTACCTAGCGTCATCTAGCAGCGAATCTCTGAAGTTCCTCAATTCTCCCCTGTACAAGAGGACCTCCTTATCAATCTAGCCACCAGATCTCGTCGCCATCGTCAGCTATCATCTCCGTAATCAAGAGAACTTCGTCTACTTTTTCACCCTGCAGGCTGCGCTAGTGACTCCTACTATCAACTCCTTGAAGACCATTTCATCAAGAGATATTAACATTTCAATGTTGGCTATTCTTATATGTATTCGTTTTGTCTCCTACCCCCACTCTTTTTCCCTTCCCTGGTCCTTCCGCGCTCCGTTGAGCGGATCTCACTTGTACGTCGGAAGTCAAACCAATCAGTTGGAGCTTAACTGAAGCTCGCCTCCTCAACTCAAGAGGCAAACTTTTAAATTCGACGCCATGTTCGAATTTTAGTATCAACCGTCAACAGCAACATCACCTTCTTCATGAAGAAAAGATAAGTACCGACTTCATGTTTTAACCACATTTTCATCGCTTTCAAAAGGCGCAATGCTTTTATTTGGATTTTATAGACAGTGAAAATTGCTATGTGATAAAAACTGCTTTCAAGAGATCTTCTTGATCAAACTTAAAATATCAAGTCTAACTTTCTAAATGAAAGATTTTCTGAGATGCAACCTCACATCGAGGGATATTTCTAAAATACACACCGTCTATATAATCTAGGTTTCCGCCGAGGGTTTCTCTACCAAATTTAAACAACTCATCATAGCTCTGGAACCTTCCAGAACCTACACTCTATCTACCAGTTATACTGTCATGTACTTTCCACTCACATATGGGAATACTTTTTCAAACTAAGGAATCTTCCTTACGAACTGCTAATCAATATCTAATTTTTCTTCCTCCGTTGGGATTTTTCTGGTGCATTCAATTATAACCTACACGTTTTTCAAGCAATAGACTCTCGCAAATCTAGTGTAACTAGTTATTTTCCACCATTTCAATAACTTTCTTTGCCATCAACGTTTTGTGCTACTACAGTGAACGTTTCAACTATATCAACAGACTATAGTGAATACAGTGCCTGTTCAACTTTTCATCCACGTCGCGCTCGTCCGAGTACAATAAATATGGCCATGAACACTTTTCCACAACCCCATTTGATCATTCCCAAACCCTTTATTAACAAACTAAAATAATAAAATTGTTACTTGAGGTCTTTTTTCAATGAGGTGTCACTCTACATAATGATGATGATGATAATTGTTGTTTTAAGGGGCCTAACATCTAGGTTATCGGCCCCTGATGGTTTGGGTGATCGTGATGATTATGATGATAATTGTTGTTTTAAGGGGCCTAACATCGAGGTTATCGGCCCCTAATGATCTGGGTGATAGCGCAAACGATAATGATGATGATCATGATAATTGTTGTTTTAAGGGGCCTAACATCTAGGTTATCGGCCCCTGATGGTTTGCGTGATCGTGAAGATGAAAATGAAAAGCGAACTTGAAACTAAAACTAACTACTAACCTTCATACTAGAAGAAGAAATGGAAAACTAAAGAAGAATAAGGCAAATAAAAGGACAGAAGGAAAAGAAATGCCCTCAACCCTCGGAGAAGGCGGATTGAGGGACTTGGAAGGATGCAGAGCCATGAAAGGCATATAGGTAAGTGAAAGAGGAGAGGGTCCGCCCCAAAGGTAAGGGACAAAAGGGGAAAACGGACCCAGCTCAGGAATCCCTCGGGGTCGCCAACTCCCGAACTCACCAGCCGTGAGCCCCTGAGGGTGTAGCATTATCTAGGGTGCACCAGAAGTGGTGGGGCTACATACAGCCTGCCTCCTTAAGGGCCTAGAGCACAAGGCAGGAGGTAAAAGGAGGAGAAAAAGAAGGCTGACTCCTCACAGAAGGAGGGAATCAGAAAAGATGAGACAAGGGCCAATTAAGGCGGGAAAGGAAGAGACTCCCTAGGCCTCGGATACCCTAATACCGTCGGGGTCGGAAGAGATCAAGAGTTGACCAAGTGAGGTCGACAGGAAAGAAGACAGAGAGGAGCCCGGCACAAGTAAGTTGAAGCAATGCCGGACTCAGCTGGGGCCCCGTGGTCGCCAACCCACGCCCACTAGATGTGAGCCCCTGGGGGGGAAAGAAAGAAAAAAAATCTGTACAACCCTATGAGATTAAATTAAATTAAATTAAATTGTTCAATCTGGAATAAATGATTATGAATGGCGTTGAGTTACACGATCTCAGGTCATCTCATGGCACGGCTATCCGAGGTAGAAGTTCTCTTCTTCCTGATGAACAAGAATGGAAATGAAACGTCTTACTTTATATCCGGCGTCCTCGGAAACCCTTGGCGTCGGCGTCGTCTGCGGCATTTGGGCGGCGGCGTTCCTCCAGCGTCTCCGCGATGTGGTCTCCCAGCCCACTGGTAGAGGTATGCGCCCCCGGCTCCTCTCGATCTCCTGGAGACGCCCATGTCCGCTCACTGGTTACCCCTGATCACCGTCAGCGACGGCATCTCCTGACGTCCCATCCATGGTCCACTCGTCCATCTCGTCGCGACCGTTCATCCCATTGTGGCCCCTTTAGAGGTTCAGTGCAGCATAATTTGCGTATTAATATGCATGTTGATTCCCAGAATATTTGAGTCCATGGTTATAAGGTTCATGCTGCCGTGTAGCAATATTACATTACACTATATCAGAGCACTTTCACGCCCACGCATTATAGCGTCTAGTTCCTGGATCACTTGAATTATATGTATTCACTTTCCTCAACCAGTGAAACACTTCCTTCTACGAGAAGCTATTTCGACCTGGCCTTGACTGACATATGAAGTAGCCTGCAGTCTCGCCACACAAGCTTAAAGCGGATATAGTCTTCTGTCACATTCCCACTGTGTCCCTTTAATGCCAGCCCTGCTATGATATTTTCGAATGAATGTCTGTTACAATATAGGGCCTCGTGATAATGCTTCGCCTCGACTATCGTTATTATTGTTCTTTCCCCGATACTCGTAATGTTAACACCTCCTGATATTCACCTTTAATTAACAAAAATTGTCGGCATAATAATTCAGTTTTTCATTACGGCCTCCACTCGGACGTTCAAATGCGCAAAATGTTGTCTTGCTATTACCACAGTACATGCCTTCAATACCTTACTATCCGCTAGCTTAACCGGACAACGTGCATTATTCTTCGTAATCAAAATGGTGAAGTGCCGTATAATATTCTACGCGTCTTCACATATCAATAGCAGCATGTGCATGAATTTAACGGACCTTCGTTTATCAGTTCTGATTATTTCCTCACATACTAGCGAGTCCGATATCGTCTTGAAATTCACGATTATCGTTCTAGCGACACCTTACTGAACACTGTTCCAACGCACTTCACAAATTATTTCCATCCACCCCGACATACTCCTCGTATCAAATGGCCACGAGCACTGACCACTCACATAAACCGTTCAAGTTCCCGATGCAAATTTCAGTCCAAATGACATAGGCTGCTCGTCCGTGCCACGCTGGATAACATGCTCGTCCGTGCCACGCTGACTAACTGAACATTCCGGAACTGTGTCTCCTCCTCTCGAGAAAATAAAATGATGATGATGATTGTTGTTTTAAGGGGCCTAACATCTAGGTTATCGGCCCCTGATGGTTTGGGTGATCGTGAGATGAAAATGAAAAGCGAACTTAAAACTAAAACTAACTAATAACCTACATACTAGAAGAAGAAATGAAAAACTAAAGGAGAATAAGCCAAATAAAAGGACAGAAGGAAAAGAAATGCCCTCAACCCTCGGAGAAGGCGGATTGAGGGACTTGGAAGGAAGGAGAGCCATGAAAGGCATATAGGAAAGTGAAAGAGGAGAGGGTCCGCCCCAAAGGTAAGGGACAAAAGGGGGAAACGGACCCAGCTCAGGAATCCCTCGGGGTCGCCAACTCCCGAACTCACGAGCCGTGAGCCCCTGAGGGTGTAGCATTATCTAGGGTGCACCAGAAGTGGTGGGGCTACATACACCCTGCCTCCTTAAGGGCCTAGAGCACAAGGCAGGAGGTAAAAGGAAGAGAAAAAGAAGGCTGACCCCTCGCAGAAAAAGGGTATCAGAAAAGATGAGACAAGGGCCAATTAAGGCGGGAAAGGAAGAGACTCCCTAGGCCTCGGATACCCTAATACCGTCGGGGTCGGAAGAGAACAAGAGTTGACCAAGTGAGGTCGACAGGAAAGAAGACGGAGAGGAGCCCGGCACAAGTAAGTGGAAGCAATGCCGGACTCAGCTGGGGCCCCGTGGTCGCCATCCCACTTTCCACTAGTCGTGAGCCCCTGGGGCCAATCCGAATGGCCTCGTGAAATGGAGGGGGTATTTAGCAGCACCACTTCTGGTGCACCCTGGATAGTGCTACGCCCTCAAGGGCCCACGGCTGGTTAGTTTGGAAACTGCAGATCCCGAGGGATTCCTGTTCTGGGTCCGTTTTTCTCCTTTTTCCAATGACTTTGGAGTGGAGCATCTCCTCTTTCCCCTTTCATATCTACCTTTCATGGCTCTCCTTCCTTTCAAGTCCCTCAATCCTCATTTCTTATCCTCTTGGCCATTGTTTATTTTCTTTTACTTTTTTTATTCATTTCTTCTTCTATTATGTAGCCTAAGTTAGGTTTATTTGTTGGTTTCATGGCATTATCATTCATATTCACGATCACCCAAACCATTAGGGGCCAATAACCTAGATGTTAGGCCCCCTAAAACAGCTATTCTCATCATCATCATATCATTCGGGGCCGATAACCTAGATGATGATGATGATGATAATTGTTGTTTTAAGGGGCCTAACATCTAGGCTATCGGCCCCTGATGGTTTGGGTGATCGTGAAGATGAAAATGAAAAGCGAACTTAAAACTAAAACGAACTACTAACCTACATACTAGAAGAAGAAATGCAAAACTAAAAGAGAATAAGGCAAATAAAAGGACAGAAAGAAAAGAAATGCCCTCAACCCTCGGAGAAGGCGGATTGAGGGACTTGGAAGGAAGGAGAGCCATGAAAGGCATATAGGAAAGTGAAAGAGGAGAGGGCCGCCCCAAAGGTAAGGGACAAAAGGGGGAAACGGACCCAGCTCAGGAATCCCTCGGGGTCGCCAACTCCCGAACTCACCAGCCGTGAGCCCCTGAGGGTGTAGCATTATCTAGGGTGCACCAGAAGTGGTGGGGCTACATACACCCTGCCTCCTTAAGGGCCTAGAGCACAAGGCAGGAGGTAAAAGGAAGAGAAAAAGAAGGCTGACCCCTCGCAGAAGGAGGGTATCAGAAAAGATGAGACAAGGGCCAATTAAGGCGGGAATGGAAGAGACTCCCTAGGCCTCGGATACCCTAATACCGTTGGGGTCAGAAGAGAACAAGAGTTGACCAAGTGAGGTCGACAGGAAAGAAGACGGAGAGGAGCCCGGCACAAGTAAGTGGAAGCAATGCCGGACTCAGCTGGGGCCCCGTGGTCGCCAACCCACGCCCACTAGAAGTGAGCCCCTGGGGGGGATAACCTAGATGTTAGGCCCCTTCAAACAACAATTATCATCATCATCATCATCATCATATCATTCGGGTTCGTAATTACTTAAATACGCTTTACGGAACTCGCACATGTGCAGACTCTGTTTTGCACTGAATAGATGATGATGATAATTGTTGTTTTAAGGGGCCTAACATCCAGGTTATTGGCCCCTTATGGTCTCTGTGATAGCGAAAATGTCAATGAAGTGGAAACCAGAACGAAAAGTAAATGAGCAGGAAAAGACTTACAAAAAGGAACTCAGATTGAAACTACTCACAAAATGGAGAGCGGTAATACGTACATAAGGGAATTTCGAACGAAAATACTCACAAAAGGAATAGATCGAAAAATACGCACAAAAGGTAGGTAAAGTTCAAAATACGTACAATATGCAACGTACTGTCGAAATACTTACAAAATGCAACTGAAATCAAAATACTTACAAAATGCAAATGAGATTGAAAATACGCACAAAATGTAATTTAGATTCAAAATACCCACAAAATGCAATTGAGAAGTAACTACTTGAACAAAGCGGGGAAGGTTGAAAATACAAAATGCAATTGAAATTGCTTACAAAATGTATGGTAGATTCAAACTTCTCATTTGGATGGACAATACCTACAAATTGCAATTTAGATTGAAAATACTTACAAAATGTAATTGAGATTCAAAATACCCACAAAAATGCAATTGCAAAAAAGCGGTGTATGATGATGATAATTGTTGTTTTAAGGGGCCTAACATCTAGGTTATCGGCCCCTGATGGTTTGGGTGATCGTGAAGATGAAAATGAAAAGCGAACTAAAACTAAACCTTAACTACTAACCTACATACTAGAAGAAGAAATGGAAAATTAAAGGAGAATGAGGCAAATAAAGGACAGGAGGAAAAGAAATGCCCCCAACCCTCGAAGAGTGCGGATTGAGGGACTTGGAAGGAAGGAGAGCCATGAAAGGCAGATAGGAAAGTGAAAGAGGAGAGGGTCCGCCCCGAAGGTAAGGGACAAAAGGGGAAAACGGACCCAGCTCAGGAATCCCTCGGGGTCGCCAACTCCCGAACTCACCAGCCATGAGCCCCTGAGGGTGAAGCATTATCTACGGTGCACCAGAAGTGGTGGGGCTACATACACCCTGCCTCCTTAAGGGCCTTGAGCACAAGGCAGGAGATAAAAGGAAAAGAAAAAGAAGGCTGACCCCTCACAGAAGGAGGGTGTCAGGAAAGATGAGACAAGGGCCAATTAAGGCGGGAAAGGAAGAGACTCCCTAGGCCTCGGATACCCTAATACCGTCGGGGTCGGAAGAGAACTGATAATTATTGTTTTATGGGGCCTAACATCTAGGTTATCGGCCCCTAATGATCTGGGTGATAGCGAAAATGATAATGAAACGGAAACCAGAACGAAAATTAAGTGAGACGGAAAATACTTACAAAAAGGAACTCAGATTGAAACAACTCACAAAATGTTCTTACAAAAGGGAATTTAGAACGAAAAGATTCACAAAAGGAATAGATTGAAAAATACCCACAAAATGAAGGCTAGGTTCAAAATACGTACAAAATGCAATGTAGCGTCGAAATACCTACAAAATGCAATTGAAATTCAAAATACTTACAAAATGCAAATGAGATCGAAATTACGTACAAAATGCAATTGGGATTCAAAATACTTACAAAATGCAATTGAAATTGAAAATACACGATGCATTTCAGATTGAAATATCCCAGTTCCAATCCAAATTATTCACTAAGTGCAATCGAAATTCAAAATACTTACAAAATGCAATTGAAGTTGAAAATGCTTACAAAATGTACGGTAGATTCAAACGACTCATGTGGATTGACAATACTTACAAAATGCAATTTAGATTGAAAATACTTGACAAAATGTAATTTAGATTCAAAATACCCTCAAAATGCAAATAAGAATCAAAATATGTGCAAAATGCCCACCAAATAAAATGCAATTTAGATTCAAAATTCGTGCGAAATGCGGGTTTGTTTGAACATACTTACAAAATGCAATTGAAATTCAAAATTCTAACTAAAAGGCCCGGCTACCTGCATTGAAAGACTTACCAAAAACCAATTTAGATTGCCAATCTTTACAAAATGCAATTGAAGTTGAAAACAATCGCGAGATGTAATTTAGATCGAAAATACTTACAAAATGCAACGTAGATTAAAAATACCTTAAAAAATCGCTAAAAGGGAATTTAGATACACGGTGAACCAAGTAACAAAAACAGTGCGGGAATCTTAAAGAGAAAGGAAATATAATGAAAAGAGGAGAGGAGAAGAGAGGAGAGGAGAGGGGAGAGAGGAGAGGGTGCGCCCCAAAGGTGAGGGACAAAAGGGGAAAACGGACCCAGCTCAGGGATCCCGCGGGGTCGCCAACTCCCGAACTCACCAGCCGTGAGCCCCTGAGGGTGTAGCATTATCTAGGGTGCACCAGAAGGGGTGGGGCTACATAAACCCGGCCTCCTTAAGGTGATGATGATGATGTAATGATGATGATAATTGTTGTTTTAAGGGGCCTAACATCTAGGTTATCGGCCCCTGATGGTTTGGGTGATTCCTTAAGGTGATGATGATGATGATGATGATGATAATTGTTGTTTTAAGGGGCCTAACATCTAGGTTATCGGCCCCTGATGGTTTGGGTGATCGTGAAGATGAAAATGAAATGTAAACTTAAAACTAAAACTAACTACCAACCTGCATACTAGAAGAAGAAATGATGATGATGATGATGATAATTGTTGTTTTAAGGGGCCTAACATCGAGGTTATCGGCCCCTAATGATCTGGGTGATAGCGAAAATGATAATGAAATGGAAACCAGAACAAAATTATCGAAGACGGAAAATTCGTACAAAAAGCAACTCACATGGAAACAACGCACAATATGGTCTTACAAAAGGGAATTTAGAACGAAAAGTCGCACAAAAAGAATAGATTGAAAAAGACACACAAAACGTAGGCTAGATTCAAAATACGTACAAAATGCAAATTAGCGTCGAAATACTTACAAAATGCAACTGAAATTCAAAATACTTACAAAATGCAAATGAGATCGAAAGTACGTACAAAATGCAATTGAGGTTCAAAATACTTACAAAATGCAATTGAAATTGAAAATACACAATGCAATTCAGATTGAAATATCCCAGTTCCAATCCAAATTATTCACAAAGTGCAATCGAAATTCAAAATACTTACAAAATGCAATTGAAATTGAAAATGCTTACAAAATGTACGGTAGATTCAAACGACTCATGTGGATTGACAATACTTACAAAAAGCAATTTAGATTGAAAATACTTGACAAATGTAATTTAGATTCAAAATACCCACAAAATGCAATTGAGAATCAAAATATGTGCAAAATGCCCACCAAACAAAATGCAATTTAGATTCAAAATTCGTGCGAAATGCGGTTTTGGTTGAAAATACTTACAAAATGCAATGGAAATTCAAAATACACACTAAAAGGCCCGGCAACCTGCATTGAAAGACTTACTAAAAAGCAATTTAGATTGTCAATCTTTACAAAATGCAATTGAGGTAGAAAACAATCGCGAGATGTAATTTAGATCGAACAAACTTACAAAATGCAACGTAGATTAAAAATACCTTAAAACATCGCGAGAAGGGAATTTAGATACACTGTGAACCAAGTAACAAAAACAGTGCGGGAATCTTAAAGAGAAAAGTAAATATAATGAAAAGAGGAGAGGAGAGGAGAGAGAGGAGAAGGTCCGCCCCAAAGGGAAGGGACAAAAGGGGAAAACGGACCCAGCTCAGGAATCCCTCGGGGTCGCCAACACCCGAACTCACCAGCCGTGAGCCCCTGAGGGTGTAGCACTATCTACGGTGCACCAGAAGTGGTGGGGCTACATACACCCTGCCTCCTTAAGGGCCTTGAGCACAAGGGAGGAGGTAAAAGGAAAAGAAAAAGAAGGCTGACCCCCACAGAAGGAGGGTGTCAGGAAAGATGAGACAAGGGCCAATTAAGGCGGGAAAGGAAGAGACTCCCTAGGCCTCGGATACCCTAATACCGTCGGGGTCGGAAGAGAACAAGAGTTGACCAAGTGAGGTCGACAGGAAAGAAGACGGAGAGGAGCCCGGCACAAGTAAGTGGAAGCAATGCCGGACTCAGCTGGGGTCCCGTGGTCGCCAACCCACGTCCCACTTGATGTGAGCCCCTGAGGGGGTAGATCGAAAAGATGATGATGATAATTGTTGTTTTAAGGGGCCTAACATCTAGGCTATCGGCCCCTGATGGTTTGGGTGATCGTGAAGATGAAAAAAAAAAAAAGATCGAAAAGACTTACAAAATGCAACGGAGATTGAAATCACCCACAAAATGAAGTGGAGATGCAAAAATATGATGATGATGATGATAATTGTTGTTTTAAGGGGCCTAACATCTAGGCTATCGGCCCCTGATGGTTTGGGTGATGCAAAAATAACAGTGCGGGAATCTTAAAGGGAAAAGGAAATATAATGAAAAGAAAAACAACAGGAAAGTGAAAGAGGAGAGGGTCCACCCCACAGGTAAAGGACAAAAGGGGGAAACCGGACCCAGCTCAGGAATCCCTCGGGGTCACCAACTCCCGAACTCACCAGCCGTGAGCCCCTGAGGGTGTAGCACTTTCTAGGGTGCACCAGAAGTGGTGGGGCTACATACAACCTACCTCCTCGAGGGCCTTGAGCAGAAGGCAGGAGATAACAGGAAAAGAAAAAGAAGGCTGACCCCTCCCAGAAGGAGGGGATCAGGAAAGATGAGACAAGGGCCAATTAAGGCGGGAAAGGAAGAGACTCCCTAGGCCTCGGATACCCTAATACCGTCGGGGTCGGAAAAGAACAAGAGTTGCTCAAGGGAGGTCGACAGGAAAGAAGACAGAGAGGAGCCCGGCACAAGTGGAAGCAATGCCGGACTCAGCTGGGGTTCCGTGGTCGCCAACCCACGTCCCACAAGATGTGAGCCCCTGGGGGGGGGGGGGGGGGCACTGGGTGGACATGCCGGACAGAACAAGTAGCGTGTAGCAACGATCGTTGTTTTAGACTCTTCTTTGAGATTTTCTGGAACATAACACAATTATAAAAGAAGGGAAGTACAGAAGACCTTATTCATGGCTCAAGAGTTTACCATTTGCTTCTTCTAGTACGTAAGTAATATAGTACTCGTAGTTAGCAAAAATATATGATGAAATGAATAGCTAGAAATTAACTATTTCCTATCACCAAAACCTTTAGGGACGGATAACCTAGATGCTGGTCCTCTTAAAACAACATTTTAATGACAACCCTCGCTATGAATATGCAACGTTGAGACTGCGGGACACCATGTTCCTAATGCCAACATTTACAAGCCGGTCAACATTTACAAGCCGTGGAGGCAAATGTCTAGGTTTTACAAAGCGTATCTATCTATGATAATAAATAATTGCAGCAATAGGCTGTGATGTAAGACCCTAGTGACACGATCTTGGCCTCTTAAGTTGAGGTGAGTGAAGCCCACGCGCAATCTACCACTTCTCATGTCAGCCTCAGTCGTGCGAGCATTTTGAGGCAGTGTTACACATGACGGCAATGACGAGACAATACCACCATCGCCAGATGGCATTCCCGGCGCCTGGTCGCATGGACATGGACACCAGCGAGCAGGTGAGTGCCGCTACTGTTTTCAATTCATTAGAAGAGACAACGATGCCAGGGAACTGCCACTATTTGTTAACTCTTCACCCTAATATTGTAGGAAAATCTCACTCTTTAACCGCGGATACTATTTTTGGTTCTTATGCTGTGGCTAAGTGCCCATCTTTGTCTTGCTGATGTAGTCTCTGCGGCAAGATTATGTGTCAATTGATTTGAGGCATCAGCATTTATGGTCTGTTCTAAGGTTAAGTCAATAGGTGATCGGGAGAAACCAGATTTGGTACGTCTGATACCAAATGATTCTCGTCGAAATTCAGATACCACACGCGAATTGCTGTTCTGTCCCTTTATAAGATTGTTCAGGTACATAATGGACCATCTGGCATAATTTGGCTGGTTCAATGAAAAGAACAAATCGGACATGTTGTAAATGGAGTCTATATACAACTCGAAGTCACTGCACCGGATGCTTCTTGAAAATCGCAGAAACAAATTAATGAACTCACAATACTGGAGATAGTTTTGAGCGGTCTTTCCATGCTCACCGAACAACGTTTTTCGCGATAATCTTTGTAACCATGAATGATTTTTCTCAGGATTTCAGGTAAGTCGATTTGGTTCCCAACAAAATAACATGTTGGTCCTTTACATTCTGTAAAAGCTCATCCAGCATCTCAGGATTTGATTCATGCTCAGACAAACACTGCTCGAAATGAAGGATCTGTAATGCAGCGGAAGTTAACGGATGCAGTCTTTTGCAGCGATTGAAATGTTTGCTGTCTAGAAAGCTACTGGTTGAGCCTCCTGCTAAGACTTGTGCTTGAACCAAAACGTCCACCTATCCACTGCGGTCTATATATTTGCCAATGGCTTTAAAGAAAGTCATCTGAGTGTGAATGGCCCCAAATTAATGAATATATTGCCATATTTTGGCTTTTCATTTTGCTGTATTTGCATCGGCATTTTAGCTATGGCTAAGCCTTACGTGGCAATTATTAAGTCTTCACTACACTTCTCAGCAATTTCATTTGCCATGATGAGCGTTTCATTTACTATAGCATATGACGTCGGCGAAGAATTTATTGCAGGTAAATAATGTATAGTTTGCATTTGGCTACTATCTGTCGTAACCATGCAATTATAGCCTAACCACATAGATACTAAGTCAAGACGTGCTAGAGTCATTATCCATAGTAAATCTATCTCAACAGCAATATATTTATCGCCTTGACATGCAACTATCCCCTCTGCAATGGAATCAACGGTACGTCATTACATGGCCGTATCTCTCTTGAAATTTCATTGAAGCGTCGTCTGTTTCGTGATGGCGGTCTTAAATCATTATTATCATCATAATCTTCAAGGGTTGATGATGTTGGAGCTCTACTACTATTCAAATCTTCATCGCCAGCGGTAGGAAATTGATAAGATTATTCCAACGGTGTCATTCATGGTATCTTTTCCGGACGTAGTATCGACGAAGCGATCAAAATAGGCAAACGCTACGTGAGTGCATTGATACCGGATGGAATGACTATTTTGTTCCACTGCCGTGTAAGTCATTTCAGTCTCCAACTCTTCAGCCAAGTTATACCAAATTGTGTGACCGCATCTATTGAGTATTGTGAGAACTTGGCGTGAATTAGTCAGAGATTTCAAAGCCAAACCAAGATTTATATTCTTCTCAGGCTTAACTCGACCCTTCGTTATCATGTAAATTATGTCACTACATAGTGATTTAATTGTAACAGTGACTTGGTTTGAATCATCATGAGAAATATCTGGTCCTCCGATTAAATCGTACATAACTCATACAATTGCTCTGGAATCTCGCATTCTCCGTTTATTACATCATCTACTGTTATTAGACGACTTGGCAGCTTTTGGCTGGACATACTTTTAACACAATGTCTCAAGCTATAAGCTACGTCTTGAAGCCTAGTGTCTTCTTTTCTTCCAGTTCTACAGCTTCATTTGCCAGTGTCGATACGACCATATCATTGAGATGTAAAATATTTTTGTTTTGGGATTGGGATTGATTCAATTGTAAGAAAATCACCAAAAACTTTTGCTATTTCTTTTTCCAAGGTATTCGCTCCGATTAAGTGAAAACATCTTGAGGGCAATTCTTGTCCTCTGCAAACTCCAGCAACAAAGCTTTATACTGGGAGAATAGTTGCGTGACGTACATTACTTTATGATTGTTGATGATCTCGAGCTCTATAAATGTTTGAACGCTAACTTATTTACAGTTCCCTCACTTTCCTGGTTAAGGGGAGATTTTACCTTGTGATGGACAAAATATGACTTTTTTACTGGTAAATATTCCTTGAAGTGTTCATTGATAGAATAACATGTTTCCTTGTTGAATTTTAGCTTTTAAAGGCAATGAATATACATTTAAATGTATGGCTGCACAACTTGCCCAGCCCCCTTTCGGCTGCTGTCAACTTCTTTGACTTCAATTACTTCACTATGGAGCGATATCTTGGTTTATTAGAAAGGTTAGTAATTCCGGGTTGGCTGCACTGTTCCGCGGTATATCTTTCACTTGTTTCTTGTGTTTTCTGTATGTGTTTATATCAGAAAGGTTGTTTATATGACAACATGCCTATAATGCTTACAAGGGAACTGTCCATACGGTCATATCGAAACCGACAATGAAATTTCGTAGAGATGATGAGGAAACCATAAATTAGCGATGTACAAAAAATTAGCTGCCATTTCGAACTGGAAGGTCCTGAAATCGGCACGGAGATTTCTAATAGGATTGCACGCGCTAGCATATAGGTCGACATGGACAGCCCTGATGACCGGCTGAAGCGGGCGCGTAACCCTGAGCGCTCTGTGTTAGGCAGTTAACATACTGTTCCTTTGAGAGAGCAGTCATGAATCCGGCTAATGTCCTAGTGTATGCATTACATTATTTCCGTGAAAAATATGCTTGATAAAATTTAATTCCTTTTACAGAAACAATTAAAACTGAAGTGTAAAAAATTAAATAAGATGAAAAAATGAAAATAAATATGCTTGCAAAAATTACAATTACAATCAAAATTAAGTAATCTTTTACAATTAAAAAAATAGATCATAAAAATTATACAAAAATGAAATTCTAAAAATATACAAAATTAAAAATTAGGATCACATAATTAAATAAATAGAAATAAAATATATTAATTATAGTTCTGCCCTATAAAGGGTTAATAAAGTACATGTTATTCTGATAGCTCAATGGTAGGGATGTAATAGTGTATGGTGACAATGAAACAGGGGAGAGAGAAACTATGTTGTTGTTGTTGCTTATTTTAGGTGCTGCGACATCGTATATATATATATATATATATATATATATATATATATATATCCCATACGTATCTGCAAGAAGAAGACGAAAATGCTCAAGTTACAAGGAAATTTGTAGAAGCAGCTACAGAGCGATTTTTAGACTACACCCCTTCAATATACAATAGAGATCAGAGTGGTTTTGTGCGCGAAATGGAAGCGAAAAGGACTCTATCGTTTGTTGGTGAGAAACATACAGAAACAGTTGCTCAATCAGTTCATGCACTCACCCATTCGTACACAATTATGCCTACAATTAGTATGGCTGGTACACTTTTCCCGAAATTAATCATTGTACTACAAAGGCAACTGGAACTTTCGGTCCGAGAGTTTCCAAAGAAATGTTTCATGCCGGTAACAGCCACAAAATCAGGAAAAATGGGGAAAAAGGAATTAAAATATTGCTTTAAAGAATCCTTTTTCCCATGTGCGGAAGAGAAGTGTTTGCTACTATTAGATTCCTGGACTACTTATAGTGATAAAAGCTGTCTTGAAGACATTCCTCCAAGCAACAGTATAGACATTCTCCAGATTCCTCCCGGCACTACAGGGAAAATACAGCCCTTGGATAAGTTTTTCTTCCGACAATGGAAAGCTTTGTATCGTCGTTTAACATGCATTGTGTCGGATTGTGAAGACGTTCAGTTTGATGTATATCAGAGAAACTGCGTACTGAAAATGCAATACTTCATTCATTTTCAATTTTCTTCCCCACGGTTCAAGGACAAGGTTAAATATTCGGGGCTCGCAACCAATTACACAACGGAGAGACCTCCCGAGTTCGAAGTACCTGCGAAATATTGCCTTCAAATAAGTAAGGAAAACTAAAGAACAATGTGGCCTGAAAGTGCATAGTCGTTGTGCATGGTGCTAAAAATATTTCTGTTATCATGCGATTAACGAAACTCATTATGTTTCACATTCGTTCCCTTAACAATGAAGTGTCCTTGGCGTGTGGTAGCCTGCCAGCAAGATGCAAGGGTTGTCCAGTAGTTATGTTGTCACACGGATTTTCTATCAAGATTTCGATACCTTGCAGTTCGAAACGGCAGCTATTTTTTTGGAATTCGCCAATTTATGGTTTCCTCATCATCTCTACAAAATTTCATTGTCGGTTTCGATATGACCGTATGGACAGTTCCCTTGTTAGGATATTGCCATTACAAGGCTTTAGGTTACCGTTAAATATTGCTCATCTTTTGCATGACCCGCTACCATCAGTAGTGCACGCACTTAATCAGTTTTTTGATCCCATTGGAGTTCCCATTTAGATAACTGTGTCAGTCGTCCGGCTTGGGCGGGACCGGAATGGATACATGGTACATTTGCCCATTCCTAACTTCTTCTCCTGCCTTGTTGCGTGTTTCTCTTACACGAATGTTTTCTCTCCGTTCTTGGACTTTGGTTTACGAGTGATCTTACTCTTGGCTAGTGCTACTGTATGACTTCTGCCTCCACAGTATTCGGTATATCGTGTGACTTTTTACTTCTGCTAACCCATCAAATGCTCATGAAAGAAGAAGACAACATGCCTCGAATTGGAAAAGTATTCAAGAAATGTCGTGGAGGGCCTGGAAGAAAGCCTAAAGAAAATGTACTTGGTGAGAATAATAGTGTAAATGGTAGTTCTTTGGTTATTGATGATAGTGCAAGTGGTTCTAGGTTAGGTATAAAATGTGCTTCAACTTCCTCGATGAATGACAGTTCTAGCAGTGAATACATTAGTGGTAGTGCTTCCAGAAGAAAGTTGGAAACCGACTCAGCTCAGGTGCAAGGTTTGGTTAAGGTGGTGTAAATAATAATACTAATATTGAAAAACTGACCAGCGGGAATTTTGTCATAGATATGGAATTATTGTCGCATTCATTTCGTACCAGGAAGAGGGTTGACAGTGGGTATGAAAGTAATGTTAGGTTTGTGTACGGATTGCGTGCTATAGGTAAAGGTGAATTGGCTGGTAAGACAATATGTGCAGTCATGAATCTCCCAAGTGGCCCAACAAGATTTCCGAAGTACACAGTTACATTATCAGAAGCTGCTAAACATTGTGCTACTGCCTCTATGAAGGCTTCTATTACAGATGCAATTGAAATAAATGAGGGTTCAACAGAACTTGCTGTGGGAGTTGATGACACTTGGAAGCGTGGAGGGCATACAAGTCTGAATGGTGTAGTGGCTGTAACAAGCATGGACAATCGTGAAGTGGTGGATATTGAGGTACTCAGTAAATACTGGCATAAGTGTGCATTTATAAAGGGTGATGAAAAACTTAAATTTGAGTGTAGTGTAAATTTCGAAGGGACCAGTGTCAATATGGAAGCAGCAGGTGCAGTTAAAATTTTTGTAGGTCAGTTGATACGTATGGGGGCAAGTATGTGAATATTTAAGGGATGGAGATAGTAAGGGATTCAAGAGTGTGATAGAGGAAAAGCCTTATGGAGATATTAATGTGGAAAAGCTGGAATGTATTGGCCATGTCGAGAAACGGATGGGAAGCCGCCTTCGCAAGTTGAAGAAGGACATGAAAGGTAAAAAGGTAAAAATTACCAGATGGAAAATTAATATCTGGGAGGGGTAGACTCACTGACAAGGAGATAGACAGCTTGCAAAACTATTATGGTATGGCAATTAGAAGAAACTGTGACAGTGAGGAGAAAATGAAGGATATCTGGGCAATTTATTTTCATAAACTATCAACTGATGTGCAGCCTTGTCATTACTTGTGCCCAAAAGGACCAACTTCATGGTGTAATTACAATCATGCTCTGGTAACAGGTGAGCAGTATACACATAAACACTCAATACCTGTTGAAGTATGTAGTGCTGATGATGATGATGATAATTGTTGTTTTAAGGGGCCTAACATCTAGGCTATCGGCCCCTGATGGTTTGGGTGATCGTGAAGATGAAAATTAAATGCAAACTTAAAACTAAAACTAACTACCAACATACATACTAGAAGAAGAAATGGAAAACGAAAGGAGAATAAGGCAAATAAAGGATAGGAGGAAAATAAATGCCCTCAACCCTCGAAGAATGCGGATTGAGGGACTTGGAAGGAAGGAGAGCCATGAAAGGCAGATAGGAAAGTGAAAGAGGAGAGGGTCCGCCCCGAAGGTAAGGGACAAAAGGGGAAAACGGACCCAGCTCAGGAATCCCTCGGGTTCGTCAACTCCCGAACTCACCAGCCGTGAGCCCCTGAGGGTGTAGCATTATCTAGGGTGCACCAAAAGTGGTGAGGCTACATACACCCTGCCTCCTTGAGGGCCTTGAGCAGAAGGCAGGAGAGAACATGAAAAGCAAAAGAAGGCTGACCCCTCGCAGAAGGAGGGAATCAGAAAAGATGAGACAAGGGCCAATTAAGGCGGGAAAGGAATAGACTCCCTAGGCCTCGGATACCCTAATACCGTCGGGGTTGGAAGAGAACAAGAGTTGACCAAGGGAGGTCGACAGGAAAGATGACAGAGAGGAGCCCGGCACAAGTAAGTGGAAGCAATGCCGGACTCAGCTGGGGCCCCGTGGTCGCCAACCCACTTCCCACTAGATGTGAGCCCCTGGGGATAGTATGTAATGCTATAAAGCCAGCGTTTAGGGGTTTGACTGATCAAAACCTGTTGCGCAAGTGTTTGCATGGTAAAACACAGAACCCAAACGAGTCTTTTAACAGCTACTCAATTGTCCTCACACCGACAGTAGTGGCTCAGCTGGCTAAAGCGCAGCGTTAGGTCATGGGACCAAGCTCTCTGCTGACTCGGTAGACGCGTGGGTTCGAGCCCCACCGTCGGCCGTCCTTGAAATGGTTTTCCGTGGTTTCCCCATTTTCAACACCAGGCAAATGCTGGGACGGTACCTTCTGATAGGCCACGGCCGATTCCTCCACATCCTTGCCCAGTTTCATTCATCTTCATTCATTCCATCTCTCATCCCGACGCGCAGGTCGCCCACGGGCGTCGAATAGACCTGCACTCGGCCTCTCATGAGGCCACACGAAAGAAAAAAGAAAAAGAAAAAAAAATGTCCTCACGTGGCTGAGTGCACCCCGTTCCAACCCTCACGTCAGTTTTAAAATCCCTGACGGAGCCGGGAATCGAACCCGTGGCTTCCGGGTGAGGGGCAGGCGGGCTACCCCAACACCACGGGGCCGGCGTTAGTACACCTGCAAAATTCAATACAGCTCTGCTGTGGGGGTTGCCGTCACTGCGCGGTGGATACATCAAGACTAGCAGGAAACGCATGGACCTTCGTCCAGTGACGTATTGGCTATCACCCCAGGTCCCTCTTCAACCGTGCTCCGAGCATTACTGCTGAGTACTCGCGTGTACGCATACTCAAACACGTGGATTTGGAACAGCCTGTCTTAGGTAATCTCTCCTACCCCATTCTCATCACAACACCCCACCATCTGAGTCGGCTCAACGATCAGCTTCATAGCTAAAGCCCTGCGAGAATGCGGATATCCGTGGATAAACATGAGGATATCAGAAAAATTTCTCGCCATGCGGATATAGTTTGCATGGCTGTGCGGATAGCGGATAAGCTGCGGATAATGTTTGGAGTAAATTTGCGGATAGTTTTTAGGATAGAATCCGAACGTTTTGAATATCATTAAGCCTACTAGGACCCGGATGTTTATGACGTATCATATTTTACCCATGACAAATATAAGATGATGATTTATGCTAATCTCATTCAAATTATGTCATTAAGCTTAATTAACACTCCGAGCTGAAAAGGGTTGTAATTCTGGCTGTATAACATTCATCTTAAACATGGCATATCGCCTAAGCCCTAGGGGAACGAATTTCTCCTCAAATGTCTAAATGTGTTGCTTTAATACTTTATGTAATAGAATAAAATTGTCATTGTAATGCCAGTGGATTCATAAAACAAATGTGCGGATGCGGGGCGTATGCGGATATAACGTCTTCATTTCTAACTTAGCCAGCTAGGTGCGTGGATCAGCGGTAACGTTCTCGCTTGCTGTTTCCAAGGTTACAGGATCGAATCCTGGCGCAATCAGTTGGCATTTGAGGGTGCACAAGTGCGAGGGAGCCGTATCAGTAGATTTACTGGCACGTTAAAGATCTCATTAAGGGCATAATTCCGGCACCCCGGCGTCTCTAAAAGCAGTAGTAGTTAAATGGGACGTAAAACAAATAACATTATTAATCTAACTTAGCCTTTATCTCTTCATTACGAGTACCCTCCAGCCATTGTTCTCATCTATTTGTCGCAGCAATCATACGTGCTACCCTCATATCAGCTTATGTATGAGATACAGTATTTGTAGGCAAAAATGCATTGAATTTTGGTATTTATAATGCAATTCTTTCATTTAATGATGGCAATGTGTGTCGAGTTAGGATCCTTCAGAAGTTGGGTATACAAGCTGGGGAAAATATGGTGAAAGCTTGTTCAGAATTGGATGCAATCCGTGTGAAGAAAGCTGATTATGAAGAGACTATGATGGCTAAGAAGGCAAGAATGCATTCTAGGAATGCCAAGAGGGCCAGAGAGGACCTGGAAAATGCAGATGACCCCGGATATAGTGCAGGCATGTTCTAGGGTGAGCAACAAACTTTAAAGCCTATTTTCTGGAAGTTACTTTTTATGGTTTAGGTACATTTTTCTCAGAAACTAACCACCATAGGACAATGAAAATTATACATATTACAAAGGATAAGGATAAGATCATTTAAGCCTTTTTTCAAGAACTTAAGTTAAATATTTTGGTAATTATGAATTAATTAATTAATTAGTAAAATATGGATCTTTTTTAATAACTTACAAAATATTTTCTAAAAAACAAGTTATGAAAACCTTTTACTACAAAAATGGCATTTAGAAGAGACAGCCATTGTCTACCAGACACTAAAATTTTACTTTCTTATCATGGATAGTTGGTGAGATAAATGTACCTAAATGATACAAATTTAACATTGTTAGTATACAAGGTACAATCTCCCCATGATTGTTGATGATCTCGTGCTCTATAAATGTTGCAAGAGAGTTGAACGCCAACTTATTTACAGTTCACTCACTTTCCTGGTTAACGAGCGGTGACTCAAACGTACGGCAGTACCACGCGTCCATTGTTCGCTACTGACCAATAGCTGACGGTTGTTGACCAATAGAATGCTTTCTTGATCACTCCACGTTGACTCGAAAGTCCCGCCCTGGTGGCTAGCTTGAGTCTCCGACAGGTATCAGTGTCCAATGTTGCACATCTGCGCATAGTTCTGTTCAGTCTCGCTGCTTTCCCTCAGTGGCTACGGTGGAAATTTGACAACACAGTGCCTCACGCTGTGAAAGCCTTGGCCCCAGGTGCCATGGAATGTAAACATATCCACCCAGCTAGATTTCAAAGGCGAACAGCACGTTAACCAGGAAAGTGAGTCAACTATATATCTCGGTCTTCATGCCGATTGGAATCAACGTGTTCCTTAGTTTGGCGTTTCATCCGTACTTGATATGATGAGAAACAAGTGGGATGATACGCGACAGTCTGATTCTCAAATTTATCAAGTACCGATGAATCATCCAATGTGACGCAATTTTCTTAAGCGTGGTAAAAGTAGCTTCAGACTTCGGAAATATTACGATTACTCTTCGCTGGCCATTTTTTTTTTCGAGTACAGTTTCAAAATAAACGAACTATTTCGTAATTTGTTGTGGTAGACGACCGCCGCGATGAGGAAGCTTCAGCAGAAGCGGCATCAACACCGGGCTCCAAGCGTGATGAGGCCCTGCCACCTGATATCAGAATCACTCGGTGCTGTTTGGTCAGGTGTCATTGACGAAGAATCAAAATCTACCTCGCCTGATGATACTCCACCGGGTACCTAAAACAAACATTTTGTTGCACGAATTTTAACAAGTAGTTTAATTTGCGATAATGACTACGAAAAATGGATATAAATTTCTTGAAATGGTTCTAATACCTTTGGTACATCCACAGTATGATCTGGGATGTTCATCCCCGTGAGTTGAGTATTAGTTGTAGACATACTTGGCTCCATCTTAAAACGAGATAAATCAGATTTTAAAAAACATACTGTATGCTCTTGCGCATCATTGTGCCCACAGATGAAGCATCAGGGGAGAAATTATACGACTGAATGATATAGTGGACTGTATTTCCTTATGTACACTGTAATAATTATTGTAATTACCATTGAATGTAATTGAGCTAATGCTCCGATTATTTGAATGTTCATCCATGTTGACTAGATAACACAATAACAATGACAATGAAGGCAATTGCTGCCAATCCAAGGATGAATGAATCTTGGAGCATACAAAGAATACACATAGAGATTACAAAGAATACACATAGAAACTACACAAAGAATACACATAGAAACTACACAAAGAATAAACATAACCTTGGCGAGTAAACAAAGAATATACATACTCCCCACCTTGAAATACGTAGATTTCAAAATCCAAATAAAACACTGAATTGTCAACAATAGGGA
Organism: Meconema thalassinum; assembly: GCA_946902985.2. Lineage (NCBI taxonomy): Eukaryota > Metazoa > Arthropoda > Insecta > Orthoptera > Tettigoniidae > Meconema > Meconema thalassinum. Next base: position 357,974,470 of record OX336392.1, read on the forward strand.
TGTATAGAACTAGCACCGATAGAGCGCACTGCTGTTGTACTGGGTAAGCGCAAGGCGCTCTTCAGTTGTCTCCTGTGTTCTCATGCCGCTAATATCCACGAATTTAAGTTGTTTAAATTGTTATTTTCGTGACTATGACGAGCTATTGCAGTGTTCCTCTTTGCAAAAATCAGGGAAGCCCGTTTTCGTTTCACAAATTCCACAAAATAAAGAAATGAGGAAGAAATGGTTACATGCTATTAGAAGGAAACATTTCGGTGAGAACAATCTGACCGAAAATATAAGCGTGTTCCCATAATTTTCAACCTGATGATGACTTTACGAAAACTGTGTTGGATAAGTGTGATGTACAAAGGGAAATAATTCATATTTTGTACCTATAAACTGATTAGACATTTCGATAACAACCACTGAATTTATGCGTTTGTAATTGAAGGCGACAGAGCAAGATTAAAACCGGGCGCTGTTCCATCGCTTTTTCCGTGGACTACGAACACAACAAAAAAAGAAAGCGGCCACACACAAGAAAATTGCCGGATTACCACGATAAGCCTACAATATCGGAATCTGCAGAAATCATCTCCATTGAAGTACTGGAAGAAATCGTCAATATACACGAAGAAGTGAATGTAACATTTGTGACTCCCATTTTCAAAGATATCAATACTCGGACAAATACTTCAATAATACATGTCGCAGCAATCGTATTATAGTTGGTTTCTTGAAATCAGAATTAATCGTCAACTTCCATCTTCCCGACGGAGAATGTGGTAGCGACTGACCTCTACATTCTTGAGACATAGTCAGATGAATGGAAACAGTTCTTGGCCCTAAAGCAGGGATTCTCAAACTTTTTAAACATTGTACCCCTAAGTCGTTTTGAAGGGGTACGGGAACGATAATTATTGAGAAATTGACAAAATGACATAAGAACCAAACGTTGCAATGAATTTCGGAAGTAGGCACGTTACCGGTATCAACTTTCATTGATTATGTTTACCTTAAAACACGGCAGTTTCATGTAAGCTATCAACCTAAGAAAAGACATGAATCGAAGTCTATAATGATGATGATGATGATAATTGTTGTTTTAAGGGGCCTAACATCTAGGTTATCGGCCCTTGATGGTTTGGGTGATCGTGAAGGTGAAAATGAAAAAGCGAACTTAAAACTAAAACTAACTACTAACCTACATACTAGAAGAAGAAATGGAAAACTAAAGGAGAATAAGGCAAATAAAAGGACAGAAGGAAAAGAAATGCCCTCAACCCTCGGAGAAGGCGGATTGAGGGACTTGGAAGGAAGGAGAGCCATGAAAGGCATATAGGAAAGTGAAAGAGGAGAGGGTCCGCCCCAAAGGTAAGGGACAAAAGGGGAAAACGGACCCAGCTCAGGAATCCCTCGGGATCGCCAACTCCCGAACTCACCAGCCGTGAGCCCCTGAGGGTGTAGCATTATCTAGGGTGCACCAGAAGTGGTGGGGCTACATACACCCTGCCTCCTTAAGGGCCTAGAGCACAAGGCAGGAGGTAAAAGGAAGAGAAAAAGAAGGCTGACCCCTCGCAGAAGGAGGGTATCAGAAAAGATGAGACAAGGGCCAATTAAGGCGGGAAAGGAAGAGACTCCCTAGGCCTCGGATACCCTAATACCGTCGAGGTCAGAAGAGAACAAGAGTTGACCAAGTGAGGTCGACAGGAAAGAAGACAGAGAGGAGCCCGGCACAAGTAAGTGGAAGCAATGCCGGACTCAGCTGGGGCCCCGTGGTCGCCAACCCACGCCCACAAGATGTGAGCCCCTGGGGGTCGAAGTCTATAAGCAAGGGGAGCTAGTGAATATTTAAATCTCTATTTATGATTTGAGTCTTATGGAGATATATTTATCAATATAGGCCTACAATACTCAATAATTGTAATATTTAGGAGAAAGCATGCTGAATAATAAAGCGTGTTAGAATATTGTTCTTACCGCTGTAGGCTATTAATTCCTCCATCCTCCCGCTAGTTTTAGCACCTCTAGTCCGTAGCTCATTTTGCAGATGTTTAACGCTTAAACGCTGAAAATCGTCCATAATATATTAGGGTATATACCTATAGAATTAATTAATATAGTCTTGGAGTGAAATAAGAGAAGATATAATTTACTTTAGCTTAGAAATCTCGGTCACAATCTATACATTCCTCGCAGCTGACTGGAAGAAACATAAGACGATCGCCTTGCGCTTACCCAGTACTACACGAGCACTATCTGGCGCGAACTTTCTCCGGCTACATCCCTATTAAAGTTATTTGTCTGCTCGATTGGTAAGGGAGCTATTTTAGAAACTAACTGGTCGTTTAAAAATACCATTGTTCGACTTCACTGACACAACTCTTATCACATTGCCTTTGCCGCCATGCACTTCAGTGATAACACCACGGGGCCACTGGAGAGGGGGAACATTGTCTTCTCGTATGAGCACCACCGTACCTGGTGATACGTTGCAGGAGGAGGTCGTCCATCTGCTGCGCTGCTGTAGATGAGTGAGATAATCTGAAGACCATCTCTTCCAAAATGTTTGAAGTCTTTGTTGAAGAACCTTATATCTATTTAACAAAGGCAATTTACATGATGTGAGATCAAGTTGGGGAAGAGTAGTGAGGGGTTCACCTATGAGAAAATGTCCGGGTGTCAAGGTAGATACATCAGGATCGTTTGATAGTTAGGAGAGGACGTGAGTTTAAACAAGCCTCAATTTGTGCAGTTAATGTAGCTAATTCTTCGTAAGTAAAATGTAATGTTCCTCAAATTCTTCTTAAATGATGTTTGAGGGATTTCACTCCAGCTTCCCCGAGCCCTCCATGAGGAGGTATAAAATGCCACTTAATTCCACAATTACTGGCGAAATTACTAATCTCCTCTCTAGTTCGTTCTTGAATAAATAAGTTCCTGTGCTCCTGAGTTCTCTATTAGCACCTTGAAAATTGGTACCATTGTCGGAGTACATGTTACTGCAAAATCTTCTTCTTGCGATAAATCGCCTGAGCGCTGCTAGAAAAGCTTGAGTGGTTAGATCGGAAACTATTTCAAGATGAATGGCTTTGGTGCACATACATATGAAAATGCATGTGTAGCCTTTAACGACGGTCTTACTACGTGGTTTACCAATCTTCAAGTAAAAAGGCCCCGTAAAATCTATACCAGTGTTGTGAAATGGTCTTGCTTGAGACACACGAACTGCAGGAAACTGTCCCATTAATTGCTGTGTAGATTTGACTTTGAACCTGAAGCATGTTGTACAAGTGTTTATAACTCTTCGAACCACTGACTCTCCATTAATGATCCAGTAACATTGTCTGATGGATGCTAACGTCAACTGGTTTCCTGAATGTAGGAGTCTCTCGTGTTCTCTCTTGACTATTAGATCAGTAAACTGATGTTTAGCGGGCAAAATCATCTGATGTTTGAAGTCGTAGTCTTGGTTGGAATTCTCTAATCTTCCTCCAACTCTCAGGATTTGATCCTAATCTAAAAACGGAACTAAACTTTGAAGTTTGCTATGTCCTGAAACTGAATTATGTTTCAACAGATCTGCTATTTCCTCGTGGAATGCTACTGACTGAACAAGCCTAACACATGTCTTGTTGGTTTGCTGCAATTCTTCTAATGTCAATGGACCATGTTTTTGTTCAGAATGTTTGCATTTAATGTTGTGTTGAAATCTTAAACAGTATGCCAACACCCTTTGTAGCTTGAGGTGTGACGAGAATCTGGTGAATAATTCTGAAGGATTGGGGTGAATTGAACAACTAAGCGCTATCTTGCGTTGCTCAGGAATCTCCGATACATATTGTTCACTGGCAGTGGGCCAGTTCTGTTCTGAACACTGTAACCACCCAGGACCAATCCACCAAAGATGATTATTTACAAGGTTTGTAGGATCAGTTCCTCGAGAAATTAGATCAGCAGGATTATCTGCAGATGCAATGTGCTTCCAATCTTTGACTGGAGTATTGCCATGCACTTCGGCCACACGGTGCGCAACAAAAGTTTTCGGTTTCGAAGGCGATCCTACTAACCATGCAAGAACGATCTTTGAATCTGTCCACAGAGGAATACTGTGGAATTCGATATTGATAACCTGACACATCTTTCTAACCAATTGTGATAATAATACTGCTGCACATAGCTCTAATCTGGATAGCGTAATTTGTTTGATTGGAGCTACTCTGGACTTGGAGCACAGGAAATGCGTGGTTACGTGACCCTGATCTGTTGATGAGCTTAGGATCAAACATGCACCGTAGCCCTTTAAGGATGCATCAGCAAAGCCATGCAGCTGCACCTGAGTACAATTTTCTTGAAGCACAAATCTGTTAATATAGATATTGTCAATCAAGGGTATTTGAGAGTGCAGAGTATGCCATCTTGTAAGAAATTATGTTGGAAGTTCATCATCCCATCCTATATTCTCTTGCCATAATTGCTGCAGAAACATCTTGAATGCGATAACAATAGGACTGATTAATCCAATAGGGTCATAAATTGACGATACAATCGATAACATCTTGCGTTTGGTAACTGGATCTCCTATTCCTTGTTCTTTCTGAACACCAGTGGAGACCTGTAATCTGTCTGTCGCTGGATGCCAAAGTAGACCTAAAGTCTTAATATTTTCACCCGAATCAATCTGAAAAGGAAGCTGCGTCTCTCTGCAGTCCTTTGGAACCGCCTCTAACAATGCTGGGTGGTTAGAACACCACATACGGAGGTTGAAGTCTCCCTTGGATAACAATTGGATTAGTTCTCGTTTTAGGATTAATGCATTGTCGACTTTACTTGCTCCTGAAATGCAGTCATCTACATAAAAATCACGGACAGATACTGCTTGTGGATACTGTTGGCCTTCATCATATGTCAATTGCCTTAAACATCTTATAGCTAAAAACGGAGCTGATGATGTGCCATATGTGACCGTCTGAAGTTGGTACTGCTTGATAGGCTCATTAGGAGAAGCTCTCCAAACAATGCGTTTAAGGCTGCTGTCTCTGGAATCAATCTTAACTTGTCTGTAGCCTACATCTGTTCGATATCAGCTGTAAAGCCTATGGCGTGAGTTCTAAATCTAGCAACAATCGAACATAAGTCTTGTTGGATAGTAGGACCCGTCATCAAAATGTCATTAAGTGACTTTCCTGACTTCGATTTGCAAGAAGCGTCGAAGACAACTCTAGTTTTTGTCGTAGTGCTGGATTTCTTAAAGACCGGATGGTGCTGCATGTAGTATGCTACTGATGTCACCATACTAGAATTAACAATATCCATGTGACCTAGTTCATTGTATTCAGTGAGAAACCGGTCATAGTCTACCTTCAATTGCGCATCATTGTTAAGCCTACGCTCAAGGTATTGGAATCAGCTAATTGCTGTTTGTAAAGAATTGCCTAATACGCTTGGATCCTGCTTAAATGGTTGTCTGACTATGTATTTTCCAGATCCATATCTTGATACATGATCATAAAAATATTGTTCACATTCTATCTCTTCTTGTGACTTAACTGGCTCGGGAAGTTCTTCGATCTCACAAAAACGTTGTACTTGGTTATGAAGGTGAACATCATCATGAGGAAAAACGTTCCTGCAGTATTGTTTCTCTTTCTTGATGTAGATTCATATGAACCTGACACAATCCAACCAAAATCTGTGTTTTGTAGGACTGGAAACTTCCCTGGTCTCGTCCTGTGTCCCTTCTGAAGAATTCTGAAGAATACGTCAGCACCAAGAAGCATGTCTATCTTGGCTGAAGCATAAAACTTCGGATCTGCTAATTGAATGTCACTAGGGAGCTCCCTCTCTTTATATGGTACCTGCTGACTAGGCATATCGCTTGTAATCTTGGATAGGACCAGTTATTCAACATTCTGATGTATGTTGCTTATGGAAGATTGAACTTCTATGCTCACACTATACTTGGCTTCAGATATGAACTGAGAAATACCTTCGATGGGTGTGAGATTCTTGGTCTTTGAACCAAATTTTCTGTTACAGAATTGCATTGACTGCCACTGTGTAATAAGCAACGAGATAAGTGTAGCCTACCTGCACTGTCCTTTACCTTGACTAATGCTGTAGAAAGTAGGACTTGAGTTTGTGGTTTGAGTTTCATAGTGCAATAACTTGACGAGTTATCACGAGCTTTAGCATTGTGAGCCTGGTTAGACTCTGATTTTGAGCATGTGCTGATAGCTCCCTGATGAGACTGTTTAGATGAGTTACATGGACTTGATTCCCCGAATTAAAATGCAACAGTGAGTTGTGACGGCCGTTGCAACTTTTGCATGTAGACTTCGAAGGACAAGAACTTATTCCGTGTGATTTATGCAAACAATTGTAGCAAAGTTTATGCTGCTTAACCAGATTGTATCTACGATGGACATCGTAACCTAAAAATGTATCACATCTGAAGATAGGATGTTGCCTCTTGCAGGCTTCCCAATTATTGTTAATTGCAATGCATGAATTACTTGTATGTGATTGTTTCTCATGCTTGACACCATGCTTAGAAGTTCTATCTTGAGAAAATTTGTTACTCCTGTCAATGTGATGATGATGATGATGATGATGATAATTGTTGTTTTAAGGGGCCTAACATCTAGGTTATCGGCCCCTGATGGTTTGGGTGATCGTGAAGATGAAAATGAAAAGCGAACTTAAAAACTAAAACTAATAACCTACATACTAGAAGAAGAAATGGAAAAATAAAGGAGAATAAGGCAAATAAAAGGACAGAAGGAAAAGAAATGCCCTCAACCCTCGGAGAAGGCGGATTGAGGGACTTGGAAGGAAGGAGAGCCATGAAAGGCATATAGGAAAGTGAAAGAGGAGAGGGTCCGCCCCAAAGGTAAGGGACAAAAGGGGAAAACGGACCCAGCTCAGGAATCCCTCGGGGTCGCCAACTCCCGAACTCACAAGCCGTGAGCCCCTGAGGGTGTAGCATTATCTAGGGTGCACCAGAAGTGGTGGGGCTACATACACCCTGCCTCCTTAAGGGCCTAGAGCACAAGGCAGGAGGTAAAAGGAAGAGAAAAAGAAGGCTGACCCCTCGCAGAAGGAGGGAATCAGAAAAGATGAGACAAGGGCCAATTAAGGCGGGAAAGGAAGAGACTCCCTAGGCCTCGGATACCCTAATACCGTCGGGGTCGGAAGAGAACAAGAGTTGACCAAGTGAGGTCGACAGGAAAGAAGACAGAGAGGAGCCCGGCACAAGTACAGTAAGTGGAAGCAATGCCGGACTCAGCTGGGGCCCCATGGTCGCCAACCCACTTCCCATTAGATGTGAGCCCCTGGGGGATTGAATGAAATAGTAAAAGGGGGTGGTAAAAGCAATAAAACAAATAAGGCATAGTAAACCATAAAATAGATGAACGTAATAAAAAACATAAAACAAACTTAGCCTGAATTAAAAGTCTTAACTGACATTAAAAATTGAAAAAATAACCACTCTCCCTCATGAACCGGATGACGAGGTCTGCTGACCACGGAGAATAAGTGACAGGGTGTTAGGCAGTTTAAGAGTCCTTCGCAGATCGGCCAGATCCACACACTCCAAGAGAATGTGTGCCACGGTTAGGTGGGCGCCGCAAGTACACACAGAGGGGTCTTCTCTCTTTAGCAAATGGGAGTGCGTAGCAATCCCATGGCCGATCCGGAGTTGACAGAGTACCATAGCTTCCTTCTGAAGAGATCGGAAGGAAGATTTCCACACCTTCGTTGTCTCCTTGATGCCCCTCAGTTTGTTGGGTGGAGGCGTGACACGCCACGCTTCCTCCCAATGCGACAGGATCGAATGCCTCCGATGGACGGAGGAGTCCGTGTCCGATCTGGGGCCGGTGTGCAGATCCAGGATGATATCAGGGTGAGAGACCATCCACGGAGGGGCCTTGCTAGGTACTCGGACGATACAGGAGACAGAGGGAAATCGGAACTGACGGTGTAAGTCATCCAAGTGAATCCCCTCCGGCCGAGTGGCTCGGGTAAGCGCATCATACAGCCGGCGATTCGGATTGGCAAACAAACATGGATAGCTTGAATGAAGTGGCATCTGTCGAATAGTTGCAGCATAGGTCAGCAGTACTTCTTGCCGCCTCAGGTGTAAGTAGGTACGCCAGCCTCGGCGAGCAAGCTAAGGACTGGGCACGTCCGAAAGGCACCCGTCGCCAGCCTCACACCACCGTGGTGGACACTGTCCAGTTTAACAAGCACTGACTTACGGGCCGAACCATATGCTACACTGCCATAATCTACTCTAGATAAAATCAGTGTCCCCCCCCATGATGTGCCGCTAAGAAACCGCAACATGTTGAGATTTCTGATCGAAAAGGAGCCCAAGGAACCGGTACGTAGCAACAACAGGCAAAGCTACATCGCCCAGATAAAGCTCAGGATCAGGATCAGGATGGAGAGTGCGCTTTCGGCGGAAATGGATAACCGAGGTCTTAGCGGTTGAGAACCGAAAGCCATGCTCTAGTGTCCAGCGTTCCACTATCCGAATAGCTTGTTGTAGTTCAGCGACCACCATATTTTGCTCACTATAATGTAGAGCGAAGTCGTCTACATATAGCGACGGTACCACTGCTGGACCAGCAGCAGCGACTATACCGTTTATGGCAAGCGCAAATAATGTCACGCTAAGCACCGATCCCTGTGGGACTCCGTTTTCCTGTATATGATATTGCGAATATGTCCTCCCTATTCGGACACGGAATAGGCGAAGGGACAGAAAATTCCCAATAAAAACCAGCAAGTTACCTCGGAATTTCCATCGATGCAGGGTAGAGGGGATACCGTAACGCCAAGTGGTGTCATAAGCCTTCTCGAGGACAAAGAAAACAGAGACTAGATGCTGTGTCCGGAGAAAAGCGTCCTATATGGCGGTCTCCATGCGTACCAGATGGTCGTTGGTACACCGAGACGCCCTGAAACCACACTGGTATTCAGACAGGAGTCCTCGTTTCTCCAGGACCCACACCAGGCGCCGATTGACCATCCTCTCAATGTGCTTGCACAGACCGTTTGTGAGACAAATAGGTCTGTAACTTCCAACCAGAAACGATTAAACACCTTGAGCAAATAACGAATGCTCTCATCGTTAAGGTGTTTAAGCATCTGGTTGTGAATATTATCCGGGCCGGGAGACGTGTCCCTGTAGAGCGCCAGCGCTCTGCGGATTTCCCACTCCGTAAAGGGCACGTTGTACTCCTCCGAAGCGCGGGAAGCAAAACTGAGCTGGAAACGTTCTGCCTCGCGCCTCAGGGCCATGAAGGCAGGATCATAGTTATCGGAATCGAAGTCTCGTAAGAGATGCTCGGAGAACACCTCTGCGTTTGGTCAATAATTTAACCTCACATTCAATAGACATAATTAACATGGATCATCCACTGAAAGGAATGTTGGGAAAGGGAAAGAATTGAAATGAAAACCTTTGTAATCTTATTATCTTGACCACATAGCTTCAGTTGACGAAGCGAACATAACCCGTGTAGGACCAAAACAAATTTAATCCGGTCCCGCAGGACCAAAACAAATGTATGCTCTTGCGCATCATTGTGCCCACAGATGACGCATCAGGGGAGAAATTATACGACTGACTGATATAGTGGACTGTATTTCCTTATGTACACAGTAATAATTATTGTAATTACCATAGAATGTATTATTGAGCTATTGGTCCGATTATTTGAATGTTCATCCATGTTGACTAGATAACACAATAACAATGACAATGAAGGCAATTGCTGCCAATCCAAGGATGAATGAATCTTGGAGCATATTGTACAATCCCCCAGGGGTCTGCACCCCCTGGAAGCCATCCCCCCATCATCTATTTAAACCACCCCTAACTGGCAAATCTTGTAAGCCCAGAACAACATCTATTAACACCGCAAGGGCAGCTAACCAGTCTGGAAAGCTTACCCAATACTTGCATCACTACCACAAACAGCGACACACAATTAACTGGGGCATATATGCAGCGGAATGCTGACAGCACAACGCCGGAGAATATAAGAGGGAGCCTTAATGAGGACAAGCTCTCTCTCAATTACCAGTCTTACAGTGCGTCGGCCGGAGGCTATCGCTGTTTTCATCAGGTGATGATGATGATGATGATAATTGTCGTTTTAAGGGGCCTAACATCTAGGCTATCGGCCCCTGATGGTTTGGGTGATCGTGAAGATGAAAATGAAATGCAAACTTAAAACTAAAACTAACTACCAACCTACATACTAGAAGAAGAAATGGACAACTAAAGGAGAATAAGGCAAATAAAAGGTTGATGATGATGATAATTGTTGTTTTAAGGGGCCTAACATCGAGGTTATCGGCCCCTAATGATCTGGGTGATAGCGAAAATGATAATGAAATGGAAACCAGAACAAAATTATCGAAGACGGAAAATACGCACAAAAAGGAACTCACATGGAAAGAACTCACAATATGGTCTTACAAAAGGGAATTTAGAACGAAAAGTTGCAAAAAAGAATAGATTGAAAAAAGACCCACAAAACGTAGGCTAGATTCAAAATACGTACAAAATGCAAAGTAGCGTCGAAATACTTACAAAATGCAACTGAAATTCAAAATACTTACAAAATGCAAATGAGATCGAAATTACGTACAAAATGCAATTGAAATTGAAAATACACAATGCAATTCAGATTGAAATATCCCAGTTCCAATCCAAGTTATTCACAAAGTGCAATTGAAATTCAAAATCCTTACAAAATGCAATTGAAATTGAAAATGCTTACAAAATGTACGGTAGATTCAAACGACTCATGTGGATTGACAATACTTACAAAAAGCCATTTAGATTGAAAATACTTGACAAATGTAATTTAGATTCAAAATACCCACAAAATGCAATTGAGAATCAAAATATGTGCAAAATGCCCACCAAACAAAATGCAATTTAGATTCAAAATTCGTGCGAAATGCGGTTTTGGTTGAAAATACTTACAAAATGCAATTGAAATTCAAAATACTCACTAAAAGGCCCGGCAACCTGCATTGAAAGACGTACTAAAAAGCAATTTAGAATGTCAATCTTTACAAAATGCAATTGAGGTTGAAAACAATCGCGAGATGTAATTTAGATCGAAAAAACTTACAAAATGCAACATAGATCAAAAATGCCTGAAAAAATCGCTAAAAGGGAATTTAGATACACGGTGATTCTAGTAACAAAAACAGTGTGGGAATCTTAAAGAGAAAAGGAAATAGAAGGAAAAGAGGAGAGGAGAGGGGAGAGAGGAGAAGGTCCGCCCCCAAAGGGAAGGGACAAAAGGGGAAAACGGACCCAGCTCAGGAATCCCTCGGGGTCGCCAACTCCCGAACTCACCAGCCGTGAGCCCCTGAGGGTGTAGCATTATCTAGGGTGCACCAAAAGTGGTGGGGCTACATACACCGGCCTCCTTGAGGGCCTTGAGCAGAAGGCAGGAGATAAAAGGAAAAGAAAAAGAAGGCTGACCCCTCGCAGAAGGAGAGAATCAGAAAAGATGAGACAAGGGCCAATTAAGGCAGGAAAGGAAGAGACTCCCTAGGCCTCGGATACCCTAATACCGTCGGGGTCGGAAGAGAACAAGAGTTGACCAAGGGAGGTCGACAGGAAAGAAGAAAGATGATGATGATGATAATCGTTGTTTTAAGGGGCCTAACATCGAGGTTATCGGCCCCTAATGATCTGGGTGATAGCGAAAATGATAATGAAATGGAAACCAGAACAAAATTATCGAAGACTGAAAATACGTACAAAAAGGAACTCACATGGAAACGACTCACAATATGGTCCTACAAAAGGGAATTTAGAACGAAAAGTTGCACAAAAAGAATAGATTGAAAAAGACCCACAAAACGTAGGCTAGATTCAAAATACGTACAAAATGCAAAGTAGCGCCGAAATACTTACAAAATGCAACTGAAATTCAAAATACTTACAAAATGCAAATGAGATCGAAATTACGTACAAAATGCAATTGAGGTTCAAAATACTTACAAAATGCAATTGAAATTGAAAATACACAATGCAATTCAGATTGAAATATCCCAGTTCCAATCCAAATTATTCACAAAGTGCAATTGAAATTCAAAATACTTACAAAATGCAAGTGAAATTGAAAATGCTTACAAAATGTACGGTAGATTCAAACGACTCATGTGGATTGACAATACTTACAAAAAGCAATTTAGATTGAAAATACTTGACAAATGTAATTTAGATTCAAAATACCCACAAAATGCAATTGAGAATCAAAATATGTGCAAAATGCCCACCAAACAAAATGCAATTTAGATTCAAAATTCGTGCGAAATGCGGTTTTGGTTGAAAATACTTACAAAATGCAATTGAAATTCAAAATACTCACTAAAATGCGCTGACGCCTGCATTGAAAGACTTACTAAAAAGCAATTTAGATTGTCAACCTTTACAAAATGCAATCGAGGTTGAAAACAATCGCGAGATGTAATTTAGATCGAAGAGACTTACAAAATGCAACATAGATCAAAAATGCCTTTAAAAAAAGGTAAAAGGGAATTTAGATACACGGTGATTCGAGTAACAAAAACAGTGCGGGAATCTTAAAGAGAAAAGGAAATAGAAGGAAAAGAGGAGAGGAGAGGGGAGAGAGGAGAAGGTCCGCCCCAAAGGGAAGGGACAAAAAGGGGAAAACGGACCCAGCTCAGGAATCCCTCGGGGTCGCCAACGCCCGAACTCACCAGCCGTGAGCCCCTGAGGGTGTAGCATTATCGACGGTGCACCAGAAGTGGTGGGGCTACATACACCCTGCCTCCTTAAGGGCCTTGAGCACAAGGCAGGAGGTAAAAGGAAAAGAACAAGAAGGCTGACCCCTCGCAGAAGGAGGGAATCAGAAAAGATGAGACAAGGGCCAATTAAGGCGGGAAAGGAAAAGACTCCCTAGGCCTCGGATACCCTAATACCCTCGGGGTCGGAAGAGAACAAGAGTTGACCAAGGGAGGTCGACAGGAAAGAAGAAAGAGAGGAGCCGGCACAAGTAAGTGGAAGCAATGCCGGACTCAGCTGGGGCCCCGTGGTCGCCAACCCACAACATGTGAGCCCCTGGGGGTGATCGCATGATTACGACACAACAAACAAAAAGTTAATTTAAAAATTCGCACAGCCGCCATCTTGAGGTTATGTAAATAATTGAACTAAATTACATACCAGTGCATTACAATGTATATAAACATTTGCTGTACCAAGTTTCATTGCGCTTGGATCATTAAATCGCGAGGAAAGTCTATTTAAAACTTTCAAATTCGCTTGGCCGCCATGTTCGTTTTGTAGTTAACCGGTTTTTGAAAGTCTCATAGATGAACTTCCAGTAGTGCCCTTTATCTCCGTGCAAAATTTCAGGGTGATACCTGTAATAGTTTCAGAGATATAGAATGCCGGTGAAATATTTCGCACAGCCGCCATATTGAGGTCATGTAAACAATTGAACGAAGTTATATGCCGGTGCATTACAATGTGTATAATGATGATGATGATGCTGATAATTGTTGTTTTAAGGGGCCTAACATCTAGGTTATCGGCCCCTGATGGTTTGGGTGATCGTGAAGATGAAAATGAAAAGCGAACTTAAAACTAAAACTAACTACTAACCTACATACTAGAAGAAGAAATGGAAAACTAAAGGAAAATAAGGCAAAGAAAAAGGACAGAAGGAAAAGAAATGCCCTCAACCCTCGGAGAAGGCGGATTGAGGAACTTGGAAGGAAGGAGAGCCATGAAAGGCACATAGGAAAGTGAAAGAGGAGAGGGTCCGCCCCAAAGGTAGGGACAAAAGGGGAAAACGGACCCAGCTCAGGAATCCCTCGGGGTCGCTAACTCCCGAACTCACCAGCCGTGAGCCCCTGAGGGTGTAGCATTATCTAGGGTGCACCAGAAGTGGTGGGGCTACATACACCCTGCCTCCTAAAGGGCCTAGAGCACAAGGCAGGAGGTAAAAGGAAGAGAAAAAGAAGGCTGACCCCTCGCAAAAGGAGGGTATCAGAAAAGATGAGACAAGGGCCAATTAAGGCGGGAAAAGAAGAGACTCCCTAGGCCTCGGATACCCTAATACCGTCGGGGTCAGAAGAGAACAAGAGTTGACCAAGTGAGGTCGACAGGAAAGAAGACAGAGAGGAGCCCGGCACAAGTAAGTGGAAGCAATGCCGGACTCAGCTGGGGCCCCGTGGTCGCCAACCCACGCCCACAAGATGTGAGCCCCTGGGGGGACAATATGTATAAACATATACTGTACCAAGTTTCAGTGCGTTTGGTTGGTTAACTCGCGAGAAACGTCTATTTAAAAGTCGCAAATTCGCTTGGCCGCCTTGTTGGTTTTGTAGTTACCAGGTTTTCAAAGGTCACATAAGTGAACTTCTAGTAGTTCCCTCTGTCACTATACAAAATTCCAGGGTGATATCGGTAATAGTTTCGGAGATATTGAATCCTAGTGAAATATTTCGCACAGCCGCCATGTTGAATTGGTGAGACGTAACAAAATTTGAAGGTCACGATCGGGGTCGCCCGGAATAGTGCTATGAACTTACCGAGTTTCATTGAAATCGCTGCAGTTGTTTAGATTTTATTAGGGGACACACACACACACACGGACAAAAGGTGATCTCATAAGCCTATTTTTTTTTTTCAAAATTGAAAATAGGCTAAAAATGAGGAAAAAGTAGACTTATGAGATCGATCCGGGAATATGTGTGTGTGTGTCTGTTTGTCTGTCTGTCTGTCCCCCCTCCCCCTATCAACAAATGGCTGTAGCAATCGAAACCAAATTTGGTAGGAGTAAAGATCTCTATCTGAATATCTCAATGCCGCATTTGAAAATGATGTCATGTACCAACTGCTGAAAATTCGCAATTGAAATTTCAGCTCCTTGTTGTATATCTTGGAAGGTATACATGGGAGCTTTACCAAAATTGGCACACATATAGATAATAATATTTCAGTTTAATTTCCCGGGGGCCATGCATGACAGTGTTGCCAAAATGAATCTAAGCCTGCTGATAGGTCCAATTTTTAAATACATATAACTTCTACACTATTAATTGGATTTCAACCAAATTTCGTATGTACTATGTGTACATAGACAGATATGACTGAGCGTAATCATAAGAGCCACCAGGGCTGCCAACTATTAATAAATGCACTCTATTGTTTTTATCCAAATACCAATATATCAGAAAGTATGCGAGCCAACAGCTTTAAACTATGTACACGTATTGTACCTGACATTCTAGATTAATTTGGAGTAACTAAATGACGTCAGAGCTTCCAACATGATTCTAAGCCTGCAGTTTGGTCCAATTTTTAAATACATGTAACTTCTATACAAATAAATGGATTCCATCCAAAATTGGCACAACGATAGATCATAATAGTTCATATTATTTCTGACCAACATATGCATGACATTGTTGCCAACATGATTTTACGCGCGCTAATAGGTCCAATGTCTAACTACATGCAACGTCCATACTATCCATTGGATTTCAACCAAATTTTGTATTCTGTACCGTAAGAGATGGAACTAAGAATATATTCAGTCACCAGGGCTGCCAACTGTCATGCTCTATTAGGCTACATTATGCCAGTTATATTTCGAACTAATTAGAAATTTCGATATTACCAACCCAATGTCATCATTATTCTAATTAGGTCCATATAGATTAAGCATTGGCATGAATCTTACATTTCGAGAAAAATAGGCTATTTAGTTCGTCACGGAACTTCTTGATAAATACACGTAATTTATTATCAAAATCGATATTATATAAAACCGTCTATGCAATAGCACGTTTGTTCACAATGTACACCTGCCTCACTTCATCATTGTCTGTCGCATGGAGTTGCGCGCGTATCTCTGTCACTCTCACCGCTCGCGTTTAAAATTTACATCTAAAATCGAGGCAACCATTGATTTGATCAACTCTTTCATAAGGCAACCTAATATAGTTGGATTCAGAAAAAAAAAGCTTTCATTTGATATAATATACGATTAAATAACTGATGAGAGTATATCAAGAACATTTACTCACCTGCTTGTACCTGACTACTCCACAGTTGCGTACAGAGAGAAGAAGGCAACCTTGACTTTTTCAATTCTGTTGGGTATGTACTGTTAACTAGTGTACGATGTTTTACAAATAACTAATGAGAGAAGTAGATTTAATAAATTTAATTATTCAATATTATACGCAAGCAATTTCACTATTCGCGATATGCCAATGAGTATTTTTATCTAGGCTATCATTTATTTCTTATCACTGATAAATAACATGATGATGATGATAATTGTTGTTTTAAGTGGCCTAACATCTAGGTTATCGGCCCCTAATGGTATGGGTGATCGTGAAGATGAAAATGAAATGTAAACTATAACTAAAACTATAACTCATATCCTAGACGAAGAAATGGAAAACAAAAGGAGAATAAGGCAAATAAAGGACAGGAGGAAAAGATGATGATGATTAAAATTGTTGTTTTAAGGGGCCTAACATCGAGGTTATCGGCCCCTAATGATCTGGGTGATAGCGAAAATGATAATGAAATGGAAACCAGAACAAAATTATCTGAGACGTAAAATACGTACAAGGAACTCAGATGGAAACAACTAACAATATGGTCTTAAAAAAGGGAATTTAGAACGAAAAGTTGCACAAAAAGAATAGATTGATAAAAAAGACCCACAAGACGTAGGCTAGATTCAAAATACGTACAAAATGAAATGTAGCGTCGATATACTTACAAAATGCAACTGAAATTCAAAATACTTACAAAATGCAAATGAGATCGAAAATACGTACAAAATGCAATTGAGGTTCAAAATACATGAAAAATGCAATTGAAATTGAAAATACACAATGCAAGTTAGATTCAAAATACACACAAAGTGCAATTGGAATTCAAAATACTTACAAAATGCAATTTAGATTGAAAATACTTGACAATATGTAATTTAGATTCAAAATACCCACAAAATGCTATTGAGAATCAAAATATGTGCAAAATGCCCACCAAACAAAATGCAATTTAGATTCAAAATTCGTGCGAAATGCGGTTTTGGTTGAAAATACTTACAAAATGCAATTGAAATTCAAAATACTCACTCAGGTAGATGCAGGCCCGTCTACCTGCATTGAAAGACTTACTAAAAAGCAATTTAGATTGTCAATCTTGACAAAATGCAATTCAGGTTGAAAACAATCGCGAGATGTAAATTAGATCGAAAAAACATACGAAAAGCAACGTAGATTAAAAATGCCTTAAAAAATCGTTCGAAGGGAATTTATGATGATGATGATAATTGTTGTTTTAAGGGGCCTAACATCTAGGCTATCGGCCCCTGATGGTTTGGGTGATCGTGAAGATGAAAATGAAATGCAAACTTAAAACTAAAACTAACTACCAACCTACATACTAGAAGAAGAAATGGAAAACTAAAGGAGAATAAGGCGAATAAAGGACAGGAGGAAAAGAAATGCCCTCAACCCTCGAAGAATGCGGATTGAGGTACTTGGAAGGAAGGAGAGCCATGATAGGCAGATAGGAAAGTGAAAGAGGAGAGGTGATGATGATGATGATAATTGTTGTTTTAAGGGGCCTAACATCTAGGCTATCGGCCCCTGATGGTTTGGGTGATCGTGAAGATCAAAATGAAATGCAAACTTAAAACCAAAACCAACCACCAACCTACATACTAGAAGAAGAAATAGAAAACCAAAGGAGAACAAGGCAAATAAAGGACAGGAGGAAAAGAAACGCCCCCAACCCTCGAAGAATGCGGATTGAGGGACCTGGAAGGAAGGAGAGCCATGAAAGGCAGATAGGAAAGTGAAAGAGGAGAGGGTCCGCCCCGAAGGTAAGGGACAAAAAGGGAAAACGGACCCAGCTCAGGAATCCCTCGGGGTCGCCAACTCCCGAACTCACCAGCCGTGAGCCCCTGAGGGTGTAGCATTATCTAGGGTGCACCAAAAGTGGTGGGGCTACATACACCCGACCTCCTTGAGGGCCTTAGGTGCACCAGAAGTGGTGGGGCTACAAACAGCCTGCCTTCTTAAGGGCCTGGAACACAAGGCAAGAGGTAAAAGGAAAAGAAAAAGAAGACTGACCCCTCACAGATGAGGGGTATCAGGAAAGATGATGATGATGATGATAATTGTTGTTTTAAGGGGCCTAACATCGAGGTTATCGGCCCTTGATGAAATGAAATGGCGTGAAATGAAAGGATGAAGATAAAGAAAAACAGCTCACTGCTATGGATGAAACGAAATTGGTTTAGATAAAATAGAAAGTGAGCCCCAACAACTATGCCTTATGTAGCAGGGAAAATACTTACAAAAAGGAACTCAGATTGTAACTACTCACCAAATGGAGAGCGGTAATACGTACATAAAGGAATTTCGAACGAAAATACTCACAAAAGGAATAGATTGATAAATACGCACAAAATGTAGGTTAAGTCCAAAATACGTACAAAATGCAAGTGAAATCAAAATACTTACGAAATGCAAATGAGATTGAAAATACGCACAAAATGTAATGGAGATTCAAAATACCCACAACATTGCAATTGAGACTTAACTACTTGAACAAAGCGGGGTAGGTTGAAAATACAAAATGCAATTGAAATTGCTTACAAAATGTATGGTAGATTCAAACTTCTCATTAGGATGGACAATACTTACAAAATGCAATTTAGATTGAAAATCATTACAAAATGTAATTTAGATTCAAAATATCCACAAAATTGCAATTGAGACTTAACTACTTGAACAAAGCGGGGTAGGTTGAAAATACAAAATGCAATTGAAATTCAAAAAACTCACAAAAGCCCCGGCCCGGATATTGAAACTTACTAAATAGCAATTTAGATTGTTAATCCTTACAAAATGCAATTGAGATTGAAAAACACTCAGAAAATGCAATCTAGATCGAGAAGACTCACAAAATGCAACGTAGATTAAAAATACCTACAAAAAAAATCGCTAAAAGGGAATTTAGATACACGGGGAACCAAGTAACAAAAACAGTGCGGGAATCTGAAAGAGAAAAGGAAATATAAGGAAAAGAGGAGAGGATTGGTGAGGAGAGGGGAGGGGAGAGAGGAGAGGTTCCGCCCCAAATAGAGGAGACAAAAGGGTGATAATGATGATGATGATAATTGTTGTTTTAAGGGGCCTAACATCTAGGTGATCGGCCCCTGATGGTTTGGGTGATCGTGAAAATGATGATGATGATAATTGTTGTTTTAAGGGGCCTAACTTCTAGGTTATCGGCCCCTGATGGTTTGGGTGATCGTGAAGATGAAAATGAAAAGCGAACTTAAAACTAAAACTAACTACTAACCTACATACTAGAAGAAGAAAGG
The DNA here is from genome assembly GCA_946902985.2 of Meconema thalassinum. NCBI lineage: Eukaryota > Metazoa > Arthropoda > Insecta > Orthoptera > Tettigoniidae > Meconema > Meconema thalassinum. Next base: position 357,993,891 of record OX336392.1, read on the forward strand.
GAAAACTAAAGGAGAATAAGGAAAATAAAAGGACAGAAGGAAAAGAAATGCCCTCAACCCTCGGAGAAGGCGGATTGAGGGACTTGGAAGGAAGGATTGATGATGATGATAATTGTTGTTTTAAGGGGCCTAACATCTAGGTTATCGGCCCCTGATGGTTTGGGTGATCGTGAAGATGAAAAAGAAAAGCGAACTTAAAACTAAAACTAACTAATAACCTACATACTAGAAGAAGAAATGGAAAACTAAAGGAGAATAAGGCAAATAAAGGACAGGAGGAAAGTAAATGCCCTCAACCCCCGAAGAAGGCGAATTGAGGGACCTGGAAGGAAGGAGAGCCATGAAAGGCAGATAGGAAAGTGAAAGAGGAGAGGGTCCGCCCCAAAGGTAAGGGACAAAAGGGGAAAACGGACCCAGCTCATGAATCCCTCGGGGTCGCCAACTCCCGAACTCACCAGCCGTGAGCCCCTGAGGGTGTAGCATTATCTAGGGTGCACCAAAAATGGTGGGGCTACATACACCCGGCCTCCTTGAGGGCCTTGAGCAGAAGGCAGGAGATAACAGGAAAAGAAAAAGAAGGCTGACCCCTCGCAGGAGGGAATCAGAAAAGATGAGACAAGGGCCAATTAAGGCGGGAAAGGAAGAGACTCCCTAGGCCTCGGATACCCTAATACCGTCGGGGTCAGAAGAGAACAAGAGTTGACCAAGTGAGGTCGACAGGAAAGAAGACAGAGAGGAGCCCGGCACAAGTAAGTGGAAGCAATGCGGACTCAGCTGGGGCCCCGTGGTGACCAACCCACGCCCACAAGATGAGAGCCCCTGGGGGATCGTGAAAATGAAAATGAAAAGCGAACTTAAAACTAAAACTAACTACTAACCTACATACTAGAAGAAGAAAGGGAAAACTAAAGGAGAATAAGGAAAATAAAAGGACAGAAGGAAAAGAAATGCCCTCAACCCTCGGAGAAGGCGGATTGAGGGACTTGGAAGGAAGGATTAGTAGTGGAGTAGTGGTGCTTCCAAATAGTGTCATGGCCGCCGCGTGAGTCCAAGCCAATATCTCGCGAGCCCATGGTCGGATGTTGACAAATGAGGTGTCGTTGGACTCGGGCTGACGCCCTCTTTCCAAAGGGCCATTCATTTCAACCCCTAAATAAAACCTACCCCTACTAGGGAGTGAAATTGTAATTTTTTTAGTGAAAGTCATTTTTCAAATGCGACATGTATAATGTGCGCTGCTAAAATGAACTTAAACGTGGTTGCTCATATCGCGCATGCGTTTTACGAGATGCCGCTATGGATGAACATTTTTGTTTTTTGTTTTTTACGCATGCGCACTGGGGATTTTTGTAAGAGGGCGAGCTCTTTGAAAAAAATGATTGATAAGAAGAGGTTTTGGTGGTGAGGAGAGAGCCAGATAGTCGCCTACTTTCCTACGAAGTTTGCCGATATGTCTCAAACGCAAGGTCGGATTTGGACGTGTGACGTGTCAAATCGCTTGTCTCGAAGCCCTATACATGTTATTAATAGGTTAGAGTTTTGAGAATGAGGGAAACAGGCTTTTTTGGGGTAAAACCATGATTTTAGACTTTTTCTGATATTTCACGAATGCATGGTCGGATTTGGTCCTATGACGTGTCAAATGGCTTGTCTCGAAACCCTGTGTATTTTGGTAATAGGTTAAAGTTTCTGAAAATGAGGGAAACAGAATATTTTAGGGTAAAAACGTGATTTTAGACTTTTTGCTATATCTCGCGAACCAAGTATGCTAGAGACATGAACGAGGGGTCCAAGGACTCGGAGTGACGTCCTCTTTGCTATGGACCACTCGTTATATTTTTTAAAAAAATTTGGAAACGCGATTTTGGGGTAAACACGTGTTTTTTGTGATTTTTGCCGATATTTCACGAACCCATAACCGTAGAGACGTGTACGAGGTGTCCTAGGACTCGGGCTAACGCCCCCTTTCAAATGTGGTAGATATTTTTTTTTCCAAAAAGATAATTCACAAAGGGCCTAACGCCATACATGTTGAAAAAACGTTTTCTTTTTCTTTACCTGTTTATAATGTTTATGAAGCGTGGTGGTTGAGAGAGACGATACTGCTGTTTGTGTGTGTTTCAACAAACCTGTCGCTGACCAAGGTGGCTGTGTTCAATAGATCAATTGATATTTCGACGAGTCGGTGTATGACAGAGCGAGGGTGCGTTTTCTGATATTTTACCTTTAACGTGTAAACGGTGATGAGAACTTGGTTCTATGTTGGTCGAAGCGAGTACAGAAAACACACTTGCCGAGGAGCAGGAGGTGAATGTCATTTGAGCTTATGGGAAGGCGTTGATCTGACTTGACAACAGGTGACGCTTGAAGGTGAAATAATCTGACCATTGTGCTGGCAGGGAAGTGCGAAAGGCGTGCACACATGTGTGAAACCACAGGCACGCTAAACCAGTGACATCCTGTCTTGCTTCGTACGTGACAAAATGCAAGTTGACGTGAAATTTGATCTATCGCAGGTGTTCGCTTGGGACGTTATCTGTCCACATGCGCGATAACTGTTAACAAGTTACATCCTGTTTTGCTGCGTACGTGACAAAATGCAAGTTCATGTGAAATTTGATCCGGCACAGGTGTTCGCCTGGGACGTTAGCTGTCCACGTGCACGATAAGAGAATGTTCAAAGCGTGGGAATCGCTGAATCAGTAAAAAGTATAATGCAACTTGTCGGAATGATGTCACAACCAATAGATAGGCAAGAGCTGCAAACAGCAGTGGTGGGAGGTGAAGGGAGGGAGAGGGGAGGGGGTGATGTATGAGAGAACACAGGAGGAAAGGGAAAGACAAACATGTATGAACATGCATGAAGCGCGGAGCGCTGTACACATAGAGCTATAGGTGGTGTACAACATGGGTGAATAAATAAAAAGTACACAGGTTCACACAACATGTCATTTATTGATCCAGGAATTAAACGTAGAGTTAAACCCTAACCATTTGACGTAGAGTTTATTTCCTTTTTGTTTCAACACTTTTTCCACAAGATAATGCTGAGGAAATGCTGGAGATAAAATCTACCTTTTATGGGTTGATGGTTGAGGTCCTCGAGTAAATAGGTGACTGGAGTGTCCAAGTTGACTCGACGAATTCGAAATAGTTCAGTCCCCCACTGAGGCGTGTAGCCCTTATTGAACGCAGACTTAAATTTGCTCACACGAACAAAATCCCCAATGTTCAGTCGGTGACGTTTAGGATCAGCTGTTTTTATGGGGTTAAACAGTTTATCCAATCGCTGAATATTTTTAGTTACGAGACGTGGCTTGGTCCCAATCGTTCTATGTTTGGTGTCATTGTAACGTGTCACTAGCTCAGGTAACATGTCCAACCAGCGATAACTGCCCTGAGCGGTAAACGCTTTCCACATATGGGTTTTCAATGTTCGGTTGAACCGCTCGACCACACTGGCTTTCAGATTGCTGTAGGTGGTGTAATGGTGAATATCCTTAGATTTGAGAAAACTGGAGAAGTTCTTGTTGAAAAATTCTTTCCCCTGGTCGGTTTGTAGCAGCTGAGGTTGACGTTGGGAGTGTTGAATAATATGTTGAAAGGCCTTGGTAACTAGTGGACCAGACTTGCGACGCACAGGTTCAACAAAGGCCATTTTGGAATAGACATCAATGACGGTCAACATATAGCGTACACCGTCGTTAACGCCAGCATAGGGTATCATTTCAACCAAGTCAGCCTGCCAAAGTTCATCCACACCTCGTGAAATCACCTTGAGTCGTGGATAATGACGTCTAGCTGGGCGATGCAACTCGTGAGCAATACCCATTTTAATGGGTGAGGGCTTAAACAATAATTTTGGCATTTCGAAGTTCTTGTTCAATTTCTTGAATTTCCCAATCGTGACCGGTATGGCCAGCTTGACGTGAGGCATGCAACAACTGTAGCCGCTGGACGAGCTTATTGGGATTGTGCCAGTAGGTAACATCCACAAGGGGTTTTAATGGTTTAAAAGTCACTCCCGAAGCGGATGCTTTACGACGAGTACTTTGACTGGTGGGAAACATTTTTGCAATGATGGTTTTATATTTTTGAGATATATTGGCATTCACTTGTTGCGTGGGATCATACTGTCTTTTGTGAGCATGGGTATCCAATAAAATGGATTTATATTTGTCAAGGTCCTCTGACGTATAATCATGGAAAGAGGGGGTCCGAGAAAAGAGCAGCTTTAACAGTCCTGGCGTTAATTTATAGTTGATGTTTTTAATGACAGCTTTAGTACGAGCAAATTTAATGGATGAATCGCCAATTTTAAAACTATCATTCTCATAGCGAACACCATACGTGGTATCTGTGTTTCCAATAAATAGATCGGTGAAATAGGGTTCCAATGTTGATCCATAATATTTTATTAAAATGGTTTTCAGTTGAGCTTTATGTTGAGGGTTGGCCAAGAGTTGTGAAAACGGAGACGCTCTGGAAGGGCAAGGTGTTTCGACCATGGCCAAGGATTTCTTTTTTCTCAAAAACTCTGCAAGGGGTGCAGCCTTTTTTTGAGGCGTAAACACTTGTTCCTCCTCATCCTCAACTTCACTAACACTAGTCAAATCTTCCTGTTCCTCTTCCTCTTCCTCAGGGTCCTCGTGCAGCGTCTGCGTGGCTTGTGAAACGGTGGGTAGCGTTTCAGATGGCTTGAAAGAGGGTTTCAACATGGCTTTTAGTGGAGGTGCTAAATGTTGCTGAATAAACAAAGCATGATTGGCACGTGATTGTTTCAATTGACGAAACTTTTGGCGAATAGTATGTTTTGCTTTAATAATATGCTTTTTCAATTGACTCTCTGCTAACGCCATGGTGTCTTGACAAATGACTTGCCGGGGAATGAGACAAGGCCTTAAATAGCAATAAAATGATCAAACCCTAAGCGATACCGTCCTTGGTTGAGTTCACGTTGTTTGTCAATCACTAAACAGGCATGACGTTGAGTGTTCCAGCACTTGGCACACAATTCTGTAAACATTTGAAAGGTCATATCCGGATTCACATGTTCATTATAAATGTGACGACTGTTCCTCTCGTCCTGACGAAATAAAACAATGACATTGGCATTGTCACGAATCAACTGTTTGGACATTTTAGAATACGTTTGCCCAAGATAGAAGCAATCGATATGTTTGTGTCGACCCATGCTGAAATAGCTTTGAATGATGCCTTGACGTTCAGTGGATACATCATCGAAAATCATGAGTGAATCAGGCTTTACCTCATCCGGTGAAATCACATTTTCTTGCATGGAAAATGTAAAATAACCCATATTCTCTTTTTGTAATCCAGACATGACTTGATCCAGAAACACGTAGAGGGGTTGGTAGAGAGATTTTGCAAAAATATAAATATTTTGAAAACGCAGACCATTGGGCGCTGTAATGAGCGTTAGCAAAAGATTAGTCTTTCCACAGCCGGAAGGCCCCACAATGATGCAGCGAATGGAAGATGGAAACAGTGAACCATGGCGTTGTTCACGTGATGTGGGACAGAGATGGGAAACCATGTCCCCCACGGGGAATGACTCTTGCTGCTTAATAATCTTCATGTCAACTAAGGCTTAGACAGGCTAGCCGGCTGTCTATATACAGGACACCGAGCCTTGTCATAAAAACAGTAGACTGCTACTACAGGTTGACGATGGATGTCTTTGGACGTGCGTTGATGGCCAAAGCTAGGCCTGTCCTCATACATGATCCTAAACAGGAAACAGATCCTGCTAATAAACACTATGTGGATAGGTCAGTAGTGCCACGCACAAAACAGGGAGATTATGACTTTAAGGGAAAGCGGTTAACCCATGTAAAACATCCTCAAGTGTCTACAGACGTTACTACGAAAAAGTATGTGGATAACAAAGTGTATGAGTTTTATGACAAAGTGCCCCAGCTTATGGTGAATGGCTATAGCGCTAATCACCATCGGATTATTCACGTGGAAGACCCACAAGACGAAGACGATGTTTGTACCAAGCGTTACGTGACCCATGAAATGAAAAGGCTTTATAAATTTATCCCATCTGTGTTTTTAGTGTATCTGACAAATGAAAAACCTGTGAATGACAGAAACCATTTACCGCTAGTCCATGATCAGCACTTGACCTATGTGCTTGCTTCGGGTTTAAGCCACTATCGATTACACTATGATGGAACCATTCACATCAAATATGCCATACCTGATGAGAACCATTTACAAATAAAGATAAATGGTCATAGGATGTTGGTCCATGACCATGAAATGGTCAATGCAGGGGGCGAATTATCCTTTCACCTCATGTTGACATGGAATGAAAAGCAAGCGGGGAAAACCATAAACGACTTCCCACTTTATGTGGAATTGGAATATACAGCCATGAAATAACCATCTGACGTTAGTTGTGATTTAAACTTTCGTGTGAAAGGTTGTTGGTCATTATCATCATGGTGAAACAAAGGTATGTGGTGAGAAAGACTAAAAAAAGGACATTGTCCTTGGCAAAGCCAGGGTTTTCAACATTCGAGGACAAGCCCTTGCGAAAGAAAAAAAGAAAAAATAATGTATTGACCATAAGGAAAGCCCTTCGAGCAGCACAGAGACAGGTTATTCCAAAACGTCGGCGACAGGTTTCAAACCAAGGGCGAGTGATTCCCGTCCCCAAACGAGCGGGATTTTTACCTGCATTATTTGCCGGGTTGGCTGCTCTGGGCTCACTTTTGGGCGGTGCCAGTGCAGTGGCGAAAACCATTAAAGCCGCGCAGCAGGGCAAGCAACAACTCAAAGAAAGTCAGCGACACAATGAAACGATGGAAGCGATTGCCATGGGGGCTAGAAATGCCAATTTAAAGCCAGCCTTTTATCAACAAGGATTTGGGATTTCACCATTTCGAAATATTAAAAAAAAAAAAATTTAACCTCTGCCATAGCGAGACATGCCCTGACGCATCAACAAGTGGAAAGCTATGCTAAACAACTAAAGCTTTCTCATTTTCGAGGTGTGTTTATGCGAAACCAATTACCCCCACGACCCTGGAAACAGGAATGTGCTGTTGTCAATTTGGATGATCACCGAGGACCAGGAACGCATTATGTAGCTTATGTCAAAGAGGGATCCACGGTATGGTACTTTGACAGTTTTGGGAATTTGCCCCCGCCCATGGAACTAGTGACCTATTTTGGAAACAGGATCAAGATATATTATAATGTGAAACGAGAGCAAACGTTTAACAGCCAACAGTGTGGACGTTTGTGTTTAATTTTTTTATATAAGACGCAGCATAAGCAAAAACGCCACCAGTATGTCGGCAGAAAGTAAAACGTTTACAGTGCATGGACGTGGACCTGAAGTCAGCCTAGACTTTTACCCGCCTATCGAATTGAGTGAAAAACCCTATGGTTTAGGACTTGTTTCTCTTGAAACGTACAATCGAATATACAACATACGTGAAAATGTGAACAACAAGTTTTACTATGATGATTCTGTGCTCACCTTGAACTCTGGTGGATACACGATCGATGACATTTATGAACACATTTATGTGGTGTTGATCAATCAATATGGTTTAAAGTCATTTCTCGACGGAACGCACAAGTTTGAACTTGTAGGCAATACCAACACTCATCGCTGCAGTATTTTCTCTACCTTCAACATTGACTTTAAATCACACCCCGATTCCATTGGTCCATTACTAGGATTTAAACCACGTGTGTTAGAGCCCAACAAAAAACATGAATCAGACCATGAAGTGAAATTCATTGAGGACCATCATGTGTCGGTGACGTGTAATATTATTAGCCAAGTGTACACCAATCAGGAACCATCGCATTCACTTTATGACTTTATTGTGACATCGCCCAATGGCTATATTATTCGTGAAAACCCTCCAGTGGTGCTTTTTCATGCTGTGGCTGTCGATAGTATTAGTAATATAACATTAAGACTGATCAATAGAGATCAACAACTCATTGATCTAGATTCTACCACACCAGTGACTTACAAGTTGGTGCTAAAGCCACTATGAAATTTGTGTATAAAGCAACAACACCGTCTAGGAATGGTGTTAGTTGTTTGCCACGTGAATACACGTTAACATCTCAGAACAAGCATATATTACAGCATTTGGGTTACCACGTCAACCCTCATGATGAATTCTATCCTAGAGATAGCGAACCACATCGAAGAGCAACCAGGAGTGGTAAGAATTGATCTCCATTCCTATCAAGCTCAAACACCTGGACTCAATAACAATGATGAAATTCAATTTGTTATCAACAACCAAGATATTTACACCCTACCGCATGAAAGTGTCATTCAAATTGAAGGTCGGCTCACCAAAGCCGATGGCTCTACACCTACCACATCCAAGTTGGCCAACCATGGTTTAGCCTTTCTGTTTTCTGAAGTGCGGTATGTCATTAACGATATCGTGGTGGATAGCACTCGAAATGTGGGCATTTCCAGTGTCATGAAACTATACCCCTCTTATAGTGAGGAAGAAGGTAAAACACTTTGCATGGCAGGTTGGTGTCCTGACTCGACCAATGACTGGATGGTACACACCGATGGAACCTTTACTGGATATTTACCTCTTAAACTGGTTCTAGGCTTTGCTGAAGATCACCAACGCATTGTGGTTAACGCAAGGCAAGTGCTTTATCTGGTGAGAGACAGGAGTGATAATAATGCACTCAAGGGAGCCGACAATGCCCCCATCGATTCAAAAGTTCAACTACAACGCTTGCTATGGAAAGTGCCTCATGTGACCCTTAACGATAGCAAAAAACTGGACATACTCAAAATGGTAAAGAGAGATATGCCTCTACCCATGGAATTTAGAAGCTGGGCACTCCATGAGTATCCGCTATTGCCCACCACCAACACACACAGTTGGTCTGTAAAAACAGCTCGCTATACAGAGAGACCTCTCTACCTGATCGTGGGTTTTCAAACGAATCGCAAGTATCAACAAACCAAAGATGCCACGCAATTTGATCACCTGCAATTGAGAAATGCACGTCTTTTCCTCAACGGAGCTGTGTTTCCCTATGAAGGACTGGATTTGGATTTTTCAAAAAATAAGTTTGGCCCCCTGTACGACTTGTTTTCTAAATTTCGATGGTCGTATTATCAAAAAGAGAACGTCCCCATGCTACTACCCCAAGCGTTTAAGGCAAGAGCACCACTGATTGTTTTTGACTGTTCTTACCTGGAAGAGTCTGTCAAGCCATCCAATATCGACATTCGACTAGATTTTGAAACGCATAACAATGTACCAGCCAATACGACGGCCTACTGTCTGATTATTCATCACAAACAAGTCAACTATTATCCACTGTCCAACCAAGTGACGAGTGTATAAATAACAGGTCATCCCACGTCAAGCCGCTCAGTCATGTCTTGCTTTAAAGCCTCAAGAGACGTTACATCCATGAATTTAAACTCTGAGGAACAACGTTTCAAGACTTTTGCCACATGGCCAGTGCCTTTCATAAACCCTCAAGCCTTGGCAGCTGCTGGATTCTACTATTTAAAAACAAGAGATGAAGTGAAATGTGCCTTTTGTCCAATCATTATAGACCAATGGCAGGAGGGCGATGAACCCATGCAGGAACATCAGCGCTGGTCACCCACCTGCCCCTACCTGTGTAGAATGAAAGTGGGAAATATACCCTGCCATTCAAGCTATCCCTCACTTGTGTCTCTGGGTGATGAAAAAAAACAAGTTACGATACATGTGGGCCGTATGGTATCCATGGTGCTTCGGTGAGCAGCTCACCATCAAAAACGCCTAGTTTAGAGACATTGGGACATCATCGGTGTTATGGACGTTACAAACACAAGAGACTATATTGTTGTATCAGTTGCTATCGTCCTTATCCTAAAATGAGAAAAGCCTGTAAGACGTGTTATGATAATAAAATGATGTAATTCTTAAATTCTTATTTTGCATGCCCCCACTGTCCTACCCTAACCTCAATTTTGAAACTAGCATGGAAGGTAAGCCCATGCCATGATCACACCTGATCGTCAGTCAGTCGTCAGTTGAACTTGGTCCAGGCAAGCGTCAACATGTTGCGCACACTCATTGTGGATTGCCAAGGGTTTAAAATTGGTGACAACAAATTTATATTTAAACAAGTGGCCATGATCGATTGTACCACGTTTTGGATATCACAAGCTACGCATTTGCTATTTAAACCACCCCATGCTTTTGATTTGTTGTGTGAAAAAGACCGTAAACAAACCCAGTGGATTGAAAATCATAGGCAACTAGACTGGAATCAGGGAACCATTTCCTATAAATATTTGGACGTGGTCATGAAAGCACACTTGTCCTCGGCCAATGTGGTATTTGTGAAAGGTAATGAAAAACGTCAATGGTTGCAACCATTTTTGGCGTCTTACTGCCAATGTATCGACCTCATGGAGTTGGGCTGCCCCTCCCTGCAAACGCTCATGGATACTTGTTCCTGTGGCAACATTACCCATACAGCCCTATCACATGCGTGGCATCTCTTTCATTGGTTAACCACCCATGCCTGCTGGGAGTTGTTGAACAAAATTATAACTCAAGATTTACCTGTGAATGACGTCAGTGAGATTTCTACAAGCGACGTGTAAACATCTACAGCACGTGATACCATGGAGAAAGGCAATGCTACGGACAAAGCCATCGGCAAGTTCTTTGTGTGCAAAAAGAAACTAGACAGTTTTACCAAAGAGGAACTCTTGGCGCTGCCCAAGTCGTTCATTTATTATGTGGCCGCCAACGCGGTCAAAGAAATCTGGCAACATGTACCAAAATCATGGACTCAAGATCCTGTGTTGAGTGAATTGCAACCCTGTACGGATTACGATCACCATAAGCAAGTGGCCATGGCAAAAATACCGTCTATGCGTCAGTGTGCGACTTGCCAGCTAGTGAAACTGTATCACGGTCATAAAAGTCCATGTAAAGACTTTGTTGAATCATTCCACGGGTGTCATGGCGAGAAAAAGCAACAACAACAACAACAAACACAAACATCGTCCACAGAGGAGGAGGAAGACCAAACCTTTTTACCATCGATGGAAAAGGATATGCCAGACCTGTACTGGCAATGGCGTCATTGACAAAGTGATTCAATACTTACCTTTCGAAATCCATCTTCCAGGTTATCGTTTTTGCGGCCCTGGAACTCGTCTCGGAAAACGTTTACAACGTGGTGATGTACCCATTAATCTTTTGGATCAAGCATGCAAGGAACATGACCTTTCTTATCGCCATAGTCATTCTGGTTTAAGACATGTGGCAGATAAATTGTTATTGAAGAAAGCTAAACAACGTTTCACATCCAGTGATGCCTCAGTGGGTGAAAGGATGGCAGCCCTAATTGTCATGAGTGCTATGAAAGGAAAGTTGATGATGCATGGACATAAACATTGAGGAGTGAGGAATTGGGATTTGTTTGTATTCTATTTTTCTTTTGTCAATTCACTATGACTATGAAATAAAAACAAAAGTTTTCCAGAGCACGATGTTTTGTTATTTTTAATTTTAAGAAATCGTGATGTTGATGGCTGATTTTTTCATTTTACACATTTCACACATGATGAATTCCACACACTGTCATTTATCATTTTGCAATTTACAGTTTTTGAAAACGTTCGTTTCAAGTTTAACGTTTTTGATGATATGGATTTTTCCATTTTGCTGATGACACTTTTTAAACAATGTCTGTTTGAAGTTTTTAAATTTTCAAATTTCACACATGGCCATTTCCAGTTTTTAAAAATGTCCGTTTTAAGTTTTGCGTTTTTGGTGATATGGAAACATGGATTTTCCATTTTGCTGTTTTCACATTTTTTCCATTTGGTGTATGTCGAAAGTTGAGATTTGACAATGATGTTGATGCGAGTGCTTGACCTTGATAATACTGCAATGTGTTGATGTGTGTTTGGAGAAACGTCAATGTCTACGACTACTGCAGGTAAGACTGTTTTTGCAAAAATAATGTCTATTGTCTGCCACATTTCAATGAAAAACGAAACTATTTAAAACAAAATGAGTATATAAGTGACCATTTACCCCCTCCCCACCCACCCACCCTACCTCATTGTGTTTGCTCTGGTCAATTATATACATCAGCTTTCTCTTTCCACTCATACATTCACACCTGTCTTTGGGAACAAACACAACCACTTTATTTATTCCCAAAAGCACATTCTCGACATGCACACTCATCCCAAAAGAACTTTTTAGTTTACCATTTTACTATTTCAAAAAATAATTAAATACTAGTTATTAAAGTTACTAAAAATCTTACTTATTTCATATTTACAAAAAAAAACTCAACTTTGTACAGCGTTACAAGATTCACACTATTTACCAATCAAAAAATTTTTAAAAAATAAAGTTGCACACAACTTTTTTAAAGAGCAAAAGGTCCAAGTGGGTTGTCACTATTTTACAAAATCTACTATTTACAATTGCAGAAACCAATATTTACAAAATACTAAATCTACAAGTTACATAAAGCTATGTCCCATAAACGATTAAACAGTGAAATCACACCTCCTCCTCGTTGCGATCATAACCCCAGGGCAGGCTAGTGAGCAGGTCATCAGCCCACACACGCTTGTTATCCATGGAGGCGAGGGTGCGTTTTCTCTGTTCCACAAGATACAAATGATGGTTGCTGGATTGTATCCTGCACTGTGTATGAGACATAGCTTTGCCAGTGCGTAAAACCGCTAAGTAATCGTCTACACGTAGCGATTTTACCACTGCCCTACCTACACCTTTTGCTCTCTTGGCTTCCTTACAGTCGAGTGTGCGGTAAGCATACATTTTTGAAGCCAAACCTACGAATTCCGTCATAATGGAATCACCGCATTCATCTTTTAAAACGCCCATTTCCTTTTTGTTCTTTATGGGCAGCTGAAACACGTTGTCAGCACTATAGCAAGAGGTGTCGAACCAGTCACTATGTTGCCTCATGACGTCATAGGGGTTGCAGTGGCGAATGTGGTAAATGAATGAGTCCGTGCCCATATACAAAAGAGAGACGTCCTCAAAATGGCGTTTCGCAAACTCATAGTGGAATCGATACATGACCGATTTAGAAAAGTCTAAAATGACTTGACCCAAGTAAATGGGCTTATCCATGGTCACGCTGGTCTTACTCATTTCAATAGTAGCCAAATCCTCATCGATAATTTTGATCGATTTGAAATTTGGCTTGGCAATGTACCGCCGGGCACCCCACCGCCCCTCCCAGACATTCACCAATTTAATGTCACGGTATTTGCGGACATTCTCCATAGACTTGCCATAGATGCAGTTGTTCATTAATTTAAAAAAATTAATTTCAAACTGCTGTGTTGCCATTTGTCGGTGCTCTGTGTTGAGTCGCATGTATGGCTCAAGCCATGCTTTTTGAGCAAAAGAAATACCCCTGTGGACTTTCTTCAACACCAAGCCTTGGGCGAGGCATTGCACCAACATTTGGATATGTAGCACATACCGATTTTTGTTGTAAAGTGTGCCCATGAGTTTTTCAGTTTTCACTTTACTGTCAGGGGGAACCATTTGCTCAAGACAGAATGGGAAATCGGCATGTTCATCATACAAGGATGAGGGATATTCAATATCCACTTCTAGCACATATCCACGGCCTGTTTCTTGGCTAGCCATGTTCACATGAAATTCTGACACTTGTTTCTCTGTCAGCCAAGCAAACTTCCCATAGGGCAAAGGCTGACTCATGGCGTAACCGTACAAATTATTCACGTCATAGTACATTAAGTACGATTCTGGTTTGTCTGGTGAATAATCAGGCATGTAGACATTGTTCGCTTCAGCATGGCGTTGGTTAAGCGACACAAAGCCGCCACGAATGCCCTTTTCAAAAAATAGAACCATGTCTACATCAGTGAGTAAATCCAATTCCACTTGAGTGTATTTCAAAGCGGCATCGAACGAGAGTCCAGGACTCGTGTAATAGTGAGCCGGGTCAAGACCGTAAATGTGTTGACACAACTCACGGAATTTTTCAAACACATCAGTGAGCAGCAATACATCCAGTTTTAGGTAATGCAAATCATATTCACTTAGCGTGTTCATGCCAAACACTCGCCAAACTTGACATGCATGTGCATAGTCTTCATCGGAAACGGTACTGCGTGTTAGTTTCGAGTAAAATTTCTCTTGTGGAGGGAGTTTTCTTTGCTTTAACACGTCCCAGCTGTTGCAGAAATCATACGGGAATATACCTTTCCGAATGCACAACTGAAATTGCTCAGGATCATTAAAATGCATTCTAGTATTTTTTAATTCCTCCTCATTCAAGCCATTCACAAGGCTGTCTAGCGAGGATGCCATAAACTTAAAGGAATCCAAAAATCGAATGCTAAAGTCGCCCAACCACCATGTCAGGGCTGTAAAACGCTCATGGTTTTGGGGAATAATGGTAAACGAGCCCTTGTTAACATGGCCCAATTCACGAATCAAAAACTAAATGTCATAATTTGCCAGATTGTGGAAAAAGACACTGATGAAGCGAGGAGCTGGAAAGTTCAAGTTGCATTTACTATGCGCAGCTCCACGAAACTCCCCCGTAAAGTGCGAGTGATCACGAACGGTGTCTTCAGCACTGATCAGTGGCTTTTCGCAAATATGGCATGTCATGGCATGCTCATACTGCTGCTGCTGTTCTGGAGATAGACTCATGGGTACTGGGTGGTTTAGTAATTCCTGTACATCATGAGCCAACTTGACAAGTTCATCCAAGAACCATTTGGCACAATCTGGCCCCTCACGGTATTTGTAAACGGATTGTGTGGGGTCATGGGCACACACCACATTAAATCCTATGGCAAAGGGTTCATGTTTTTGAATGGGTGTGGTTGAGCTCATGGAGGGATCTGGTTCACATCCCGCCATGGGTGTAGTGAGAGCTTCGAAATCTGCATATACCACATAGGGAACAGTGTCACGCTTATGAATGTCCTTAAACTTTAACACAGCCTTGTCCCCTTGTGGCAATATCAATCTCACCGCTTCCTGAGTAACACAATCTACCCTATGACGTTCCAAAAGCGTAGGGGTTTTAAAATATTGCAAGCAACGGTCACAAATATGTTTTGGACGCTTGTCCTTTGACATTTGACTGCTTAGCAATCTACTCAGGCTTTTAATGAGGCAATAGTGATTCACTTCTCCTACAGATAAATATAAAAGATGAATGTGGTGTCGTTTCGGTTCATTTGTGGCATAAAGAGGACCCACAATCTCATCACCGTCAAGGCCATACACCATGAACGAAAAGTCCTGGTTGTCTCGTTCAAACCTATGGATCTCGGTTAAGTCCATAGGGAACGACACTCGAGTTAAATTTAAAGTATGTTTCAATTCGACAAACTTGGCCTTGTACATTCCTGGTCGACAACTGTCACGTTGTGCTGGCTGCAAATACGCAGCTACAGCCCACAGAAAGCAATCATCATCAACATTTTCAATATTCACCACAGCCTTTTTCGAAGCTATGGCTGGTGGTGTTTCAATATAGCTAGACCCAGCATTCAACGGGTTGAATTGGCAAATGTTGATTTGTAGATGATGAATTTTGTCTAAGGCAAGGCCACTCGGTCCTTGTTGCAGTTTATCAAATTTTGATAGCAAGGCATTCACCACGTGGGTTTCATACCACTGTTCCAAATTATGGGCTATGAACAGCTCTTGCATTTTACTGCAAATATAAAATGTCTCTTTATGCTCTACGTCCTTCTTTTTATATATGAAATCGCACACCAGTTCTGTATTCACCTTTAAAGCCGTATGCAACCTTTGCGCTGTACAAATTTCAATTTTAAAAATTTCAAAACAAGATTGTAAAAATTCTTTGGGAATCAAACTTTTTCTAACATTGACCACACGACCAGAGCACACACGCGATTTGAAACAAGACTCAAGGGGCTCCCAAATTAACGTATCGGTAGCAATGGCAAAAGACATTATTTTGAAAGAACACTCTCACCTGAGTTTTCAGCTGTAGACTGCTTGACAATGGTCCCAAACACACACGTTCCCGATTATTAACAGAGGTCAAGCGTTTTCCAACACTCTAAAAAGAAATAAAATAAACCACCATAAGTATATCCATTCCATATAGTTTATGCATTTCATAAACAAAACAAAATCAAACAGGTTATATATTAAAAAAAACAAATCTCACCTTCACGTGTAATGCTTTGCTATATTCCCGTCTCGTGGGCTAGTGTGGAAATGGTTTCCTTTCTAGTTGTCCGTTTTTCTCTCTTTCTTTAATATCGTTCACACACACACACGACAGGTAGGCTATACCGATTATCTGCAAACAAATAAATAAATAAAATCATTAATTACCTAATCCATAAATAATTGCATGTATTTATATATAAATCAATAAATGTATAAATGAATAAATATATACCTACCTCACAACAAGAATAAGTATTTTCCACCAACACCAAAACTGTTAAACAAGGCCAAGTGTTTCACACAACGCTGTAGCGTGTTCAAAAGTAGTCACATAAGTGCGAGTGGAAATGTCAGCGACGTGTCTTTATATATCACATTGCATGTATAATCTTTTTTTTTTCCACGCTTTGAACATTCTCTTATCGTGCACGTGGACAGATAACACCCAAGCGAACACCTGTGCCGGATCAAATTTCACCTGAACTTGCATTTTGTCACGTACGCAGCAAAACAGAATGTGACTTGTTAACAGTTATCGCGCACGTGGACAGATAACGTCCCAGGCGAACACCTGTGCCGGATCAAATTTCACATGAACTTGCATTTTGTCACGTACGAAGCAAAACAGGATGTGACTGGTTTAGCGTGCCTGTGGTTTCACACATGTGTGTGCACGCCTTTCGCACTTCCCTGCCAGCACAATGGTCAGATTATTTCACCTTCAAGCGTCACCTGTTGTCAAGTCAGATCGGAGCCTTCCCATAAGCTCAAATGACCTTCACCTCCTGTAAGTTTGTTTTCTGTACTCGCTTCGATCAACATAGAACCAAGTTCTCATCACCGTTTACACGTTAAAGGTAAAATATCAGAAAACGCACCCTCGCTCTGTCATACACCGACTCGTCGAAATATCAATTGATCTATTGAACACAGCCACCTTGGTCAGCGACAGGTTTGTTGAAACACACACATCCAGCAGTATCGTCTCTCTCAACCACCACGCTTCATAAACATTATAAACAGGTAAAGAAAAAGAAAACGTTTTTTCAACATGTATGGCGTTAGGCCCTTTGTGAATTATCTTTTTGGAAAAAAAAATATCTACCACATTTGAAAGGGGGCGTTAGCCCGAGTCCTAGGACACCTCGTACACGTCTCTACGGTTATGGGTTCGTGAAATATCGGCAAAAATCACAAAAAACACGTGTTTACCCCAAAATCGCGTTTCCAAATTTTTTAAAAAAATATAACGAGTGGTCCATAGCAAAGAGGACGTCACTCCGAGTCCTTGGACCCCTCGTTCATGTCTCTAGCATACTTGGTTCGCGAGATATAGCAAAAAGTCTAAAATCACGTTTTTACCCCAAAAAGACCGTGTTTCCAGATTTTCACCTTTTCGACACCTACATTCCCGTAAAGAGCACGACGAGACGAAAAAAACGAATCCAAGCACGCCCTCCTAGCATGGCTCCTTCCATTCCAAGGTCGCAGGGGCTCACAACTTCCTAAGTGAGACAGCTCTCTCACTACCACACTACTACCTACAGGTTTTCATCCTAGAGACTTGAAATTTATTTTTGAGGTAGAGGGGGTAGGGACCTTTCATTTACGTCAAACAAACTTTTTTTGTAGAGTTCCTAGTTTCCAAAATATAGGATTTTCAAAATTCGAGTGTTTTCAAAAAAATATAAAAAATAAAAAAGTTTTATTACAAAAAATAAAGGTCATAAAGCCAATTCGTTTGAGCCATGGCACAACGTTCTATCCTGTTTGGTTTTCAAACTATCGCCTACTTTCGAAAACAAAAAAATTCAAAGAATTTTTGAAAAATATAATACATTGTCAATAGGAAAGAGGACGTCAGCTCGAGTTCAACGACACCTCATATGTCAACATCCGACCATGGGTTCGCGAGATATTGGCTTGGACTAACGCGGCGGCCATGACACTATTTGGAAGCACCACTACTCCACTACTAGGATTGATGATGATGATAATTGTTGTTTTAAGGGGCCTAACATCTAGGTTATCGGCCCCTGATGGTTTGGGTGATCGTGAAGATGAAAAAGAAAAGCGAACTTAAAACTAAAACTAACTAATAACCTACATACTAGAAGAAGAAATGGAAAATTAAAGGAGAATAAGGAAAATAAAAGGACAGAAGGAAAAGAAATGCCCTCAACCCTCGGAGAAGGCGGATTGAGGGACATGGAAGGAAGTAGAGCCATGAAAGGCATATAGGAAAGTGAAAGAGAGGGTCCGCCCCAAAGGTAAGGGACAAAAGGGGAAAACGGACCCAGCTCAGGAATCCCTCGGGGTCGCCAACTCCCGAACTCACCAGCCGTGAGCCCCTGAGGGTGTATCAATATCCAGGGTGCATCAGAAGTGGTGGGTCTAGATACACCCTCGCAGAAGTAGGGTATCAGAAAAGATGAGACAAGGGCCAATTAAGGCGGGAAAGGAAGAGACTCCCTAGGCCTTGGATACCCTAATACCGTCGGGGTCGGAAGAGAACAAGAGTTGACCAAGTGAGGTCGACAGAAAAGAAGACGGAGAGGAGCCCGGCACAAGTAAGTGGAAGCAATGCCGGACTCAGCTGGGGGCCCGTGGTCGCCAACCCACTTCCCACTAGATGTGAGCCCTTGGCGGGGATAAATAACAGATGGGGGTATAAATTTCTTAAGACTATTTAAGAAATTTCGAGCCAAATCACGGATCTTATCCGCTCGAGTAAGAAACAATCATAGAAACGGTATGTGTCGTCTATTACCGCACATACCTCATCATCTCACGTGTGGAATAAGCTACGACGCATTTCGGGAATTCAGACATGTACCGTACCGGAAATTTCAATTGATAATTTTGTGTGGCTTCACAGCTACATGAGCATTGCGGGATACGAGCTTGCTGATCAGGCGGCGAGAGAGGCAGTAGCACTGCCCTCGCTGCCGTATAAGGTGCCTGCTAGTGATGTGTTCTCTGAGTTGCGACATTCGATCTTTTCGCATTGGGAGGAGGTGTGGCGTGCCACTCCTCCACCCAACAAACTGAGAGGCATCAAGGAGACAACGAAGGTGTGGAAATCTTCCTTCCGATCTCTCCGGAAGGAAGCTGTGGTACTCTGTCGACTCCGGATCGGCCATGGGATTGCTACGCACTCCCACTTGCTAAAGAGAGAAGATCCTCCTGTGTGTACTTGCGGCGCCCACCTCACCGTGGCACACCTTCTCTTGGAGTGTGTGGATCTGGCCGATCTGCGAGGGACTCTTAAACTGCCTAATACCCTCTCCCTTATTCTCCGTGATGACGGGCCGTCAGCTGACCTCGTCCTCCGGTTCATGAGGGAGAGTGGTTACTTTTTTAAGTTTTAATGTAAGTTAAGACTTTTAATTCAGGTTATATCTGGTTTATGCTTTTTATTGCGTTCATCTGTTTTATTGTTCACTATGCCTTATTTGTTTTATTGTTTTTTACCATCCGCCTTTTATTCCTTGTATTCAAATAAGGCATAATTGTTGGGGCTCACTGTCTGTTTTATTTAAACCATTTTCGTTTCATCCATGGCCGTGAGTTGTTTTTATCTTCATCCTTTCATTTCACGCCATTTCATTTCATTAGGGGCCGATAACCTCGATGTTAGGCCCTTTAACACAACAATCATCATCATCATCATCATCGATAATTATTTGGTTAGAGATCCCTATCGCGTTGCTAACCATCTCGCATCGTATCTTGCGGATATATCCGGTTCCGACAATCATAATCCTCTTATCGTGGCTTTGAATCGCAGGGCCGAACGCTCCCACTTACCTCCTGCGCTTCAGAGGACGACAACGTGCCCTTTTTTGGAGTGGGAACTCCGTGGAGCGCTGGCGCTTTGCAAGGACACGTCTACCGGCCCGGATAATATCACAGCCAGATGCTTATGCACCTTAGTGATCAGAGCATTCGATTTGCTCAGGAAGGTACACGGTGTTGCAAGTGTTTGTATTCATGTCGAAAGGTAAATTGAACGAATTTTAATATACAACTAGAAGACCCGTGCTGCTACGCAGCATTCACTTCAACAATCCTACAGCACTTCTGTCCATATGACATTTGCATGTCTTCATGCTAGTGACCTGAACAGACATTTACGGTACCGTCGCTTTTGGGTAAATGATGAAGTAGACTTATGAGATCAAATGTGTGGGTGTCTGCCTGTCCTCTGTGTGTGTATACCACTATTTACCCTGCGTAAGATTATAAGACAAACGGACGTCAGGCCGAGTTGAACAGCTAACTTGAAACTCATAACCTATACTCTTCTCTGAAGAATTAACTCGACACGACTCGGCAGTTTGATGCTGGCTGAAGCTAGGGTGATAGGTCGCTCGTAAGCTCGTAAACTCACTCTGAAGCTAGTAATTTAAATTTCCACTGAATGGAGATTGCTGGAAGAAATAAAAACGTAAAAACACTTACAGTGGTCGATGTGGGAGCTCTCGTGGACTTTCTTGCAGAAGTTTTCATGCTGAACAATTCTCAGAGAATATCGATTTGTTTAAAAGACACATGGACGTTAGGTTTTTCTTCAACTCAATTCACTGAAATCGTAAATGCTCGGCTTCTTTTGGTCATTAATAAATGTTTTTCTACCTAATCCTTCATCGAGAAATCCTTTACAGAATGGTGAAAACCGCATCAAAATCCATCAAGTTGCTCTCGAGATTACCCGTTACATCCAAGAATTGGGAACTTTGTTTTATACTAAGTAGATAGATGATGATGATGATGATAATTCTTGTTTTAAGGGGCCTAACATCTAGGTTATCGGCCCCTGATGGTTTGGGTGATCGTGAAGATGAAAATGAAAAGCGAACTTAAAACTAAAACTAACTACTAACCTACATACTAGAAGAAGAAATGGAAAAATAAAGGAGAATAAGGCAAATAAAGGACAGGAGGAAAAGAAATGATGATGATGATGATGATAATTGTTGTTTTAAGGGGCCTAACATCTAGGCTATCGGCCCCCGAGAAAAGAAATGCCCTCAACCCTCGAAGAAGGCGGATTGAGGGACCTGGAAGGAAGGAGAGCCATGAAAGGCAGATAGGAAAGTGAAAGAGGAGAGGGTCCGCCCCAAAGGTAAGGGACAAAAAGGGAAAACGGACCCAGCTCAGGAATCCCTCGGGGTCGCCAACTCCCGAACTCACCAGCCGTGAGCCCCTGAGGGTGTAGCATTATCTAGGGTGCACCAAAAGTGGTGGGGCTACATACACCCGGCCTCCATGAGAACCTTAAGCAGAAGGCAGGAGATAACATGAAAAGAAAAAGAAGGCTGACCCCTCGCAGAAGGAGGGAATCAGAAAAGATGAGACAAGGGCCAATTAAGGCGGGAAAGGAAGTGACTCCCTAGGCCTCGGATACCCTAATACCGTCGGGGTCGGAAGAGAACAAGAGTTGAACAAGTGAGGTCGACAGGAAAGAAGACAGAGAGGAGCCCGGCACAAGTAAGTGGAAGCAATGCCGGAATCAGCTGGGGCCCCGTGGTCGCCAAACCACTTCTCACTAGATGTGAGCCCCTGGGGGTCATATTTAACGAATCTTTGAATAATTCAATAGCGTTCATCAATGAAAAGACTCCAAATCCCTCCGCTCTAAATTCACACGTAAAGTAGAGTGAAGTAATAAAAGCGAAACGTGTGGCATTTCGCATTTGCAAGGCTCCTCTGTTAGTGGAAATTCTAAAAAATAATTTTAATTTGAGTTTCTTAAATGAAAATATAATTAGGAGTCTTGGTTTAACATTTGAAGTAATTTCATCGCCTTGTAAACATACTTAGTGCATTAAACCGTGAAAAGTAATAATGCAATTTTGGAAAACTGACATCGAATCTAATAATTTGCACATCTCTGTAAAGACAGCTATCGCCTCCACCCCTACAAATAGAATAGTAAGTATGATGATGATGATGATAATTGTTGTTTTAAGGGGCCTAACATCTAGGTTATCGGCCCCTGATGGTTTGGGTGATCGTGAAGATGAAAAATGAAAAGCGAACTTAAAACTAAAACTAACTAATAACCTACATACTAGAAGAAGAATTGGAAAACTAAAGGAGAATAAGGCAAATAAAAGGACAGAAGGAAAAGAAATGCCCTCAACCCTCGGAGAAGGCGGATTGAGGGACTTGGAAGGAAGGAGAGCCATGAAAGGCATATAGGAAAGTGAAAGAGGAGAGGGTCCGCCCCAAAGGTAAGGGACAAAATGGGAAATCGGACCCAGCTCAGGAATCCCTCGGGGTCGCCAACTCCCGAACTCACCAGCCGTGAGCCCCTGAGGGTGTAGCATTATCTAGGGTGCACCCAAAGTGGTGGGGCTACATACACCCGGCCTCCTTGAGGGCCTTAAGCAGAAGGCAGGAGATAACATGAAAAGAAAAAGAAGGCTGACCCCTCGCAGAAGGAGGGAATGAGAAAAGATGAGACAAGGGCCAATTAAGGCGGGAAAGGAAGAGACTCCCTAGGCCTCGGATACCCTAATACTGTCGGGGTCGGAAGAGAACAAGAGTTGACCAAGGGAGGTCGACAGGAAAGAAGAAAGAGAGGAGCCGGCACAAGTAAGCGGAAGCAATGCCGGACTCAGCTGGGGCCCCGTGGTCGCCAACCCACAACCCACTATATGTGAGCCCCTGGGGGAGAGAATAGTAAGTAATGATGATGATGATAATTGTTGTTTTAAGGGGCCTAACATCTAGGTTATCGGCCCCTGATGGTTTGGGTGATCGTGAAGATGAAAATCCAACTTAAAACTAAAACTAACTGCTAACCTACATACTAGAAGAAGAAATGGAAAACTAAAGGAGAATAAGGCAAATAAAGGACAGGAGGAAAAGAAATGCCCTCAACCCTCGAAGAAGACGGATTGAGGGACTTGGAAGGAAGGAGAGCCATGAAAGGCAGATAGGAAAGTGAAAGAGGAGAGGGTCCGCCCCAAAGGTAAGGGACAAAAAGGGAAAACGGACCCAGCTCAGGAATCCCTCGGGGTCGCCAACTCCCGAACTCACCAGCCGTGAGCCCCTGAGAGTGTAGCATTATCTAGGGTGCACCAGAAGTGGTGGGGCTACAAACACCCTGCCTCCTTAAGGGCCTAGAGCACAAGGCAGGAGGTAAAAGGAAGAGAAAAAGAAGGCTGACCCCTCGCAGAAGGAGGGCATCAGAAAAGATGAGACAAGGGCCAATTAAGGCGGGAAAGGAAGAGACTCCCTAGGCCTCGGATACCCTAATACCGTGGGGGTAGGAAGAGAACAAGAGTTGACCAAGTGAGGTCGACAGGAAAGAAGACAGAGAGGAGCCCGGCACAAGTAAGTGGAAGCAACGCCGGACTCAGCTGGGGCCCCGTGGTCGCCAACCCACGCCCACAAGATGTGAGCCCCTGGGGGGAATAGTAAGTAAGTAAAGGCGATTGATGAGAAATGAAAAAGATAACGCACACAGAAGGAATTAATATTTATTAAGCTGTAAATTTGATTGAGTATATCTTTGTTATAGAACTGAGGGAATCTAATAACAGGATGTAGGTTAGTAATCACCGATGTAGGACAATAGTATTTTTTTACCATTACCACAGGACAGTTATTGTATTAGGGATGCGGACGTCCTTCTATAATTGTTACTTAATCTGTGCCCCGTTTGGTGAGGACTGTGCTCCTCCGCAACATTCGTTTCAAAATTCTAATAGTACTTCCTTCCATTCGACATTTGCTGTTCGCTTGCCTTTTGGTTCTATTTGAACTTTGACGTCATGAAAGGATTTTGCTCACGATAGTGCGGCATACAGTAAAGTTGTCCGTGGCTAAACACCGGTTGAAGTAAATAAATGCCTACTTGATTTAGTGTTTGACCTTGAGCTTTATTGATAGTTATACAAAAAGCCAAACATACTGGAAACTGCCTCCTTTTGAAGGAAAATGGCATAGAAGTATCTTATGGCGTAAGGTCAAGGCGAGGGAGTAGGACATTGATTCCAACATTTACGCCAGTAATAATTTCCAGGTGTAAGCAATTGTCATGCATCTTCCAAACCAACAGTCTAGTACCGTTCAACAGACCTTGGGTATCATTAATATTTCTCAACAACATCACAATTGAGCCTTCTTTTAGTCGAAGGATATGAGGTGGCAATCCACTTATGCCTATGCTGTCTAAAAATTCTATTGGGTATTGTAGAAGTTCACTCTCATCTTCAGTAATCAAATTATTCACACTGATGTAAGTTCTCGATGATCCTGGGATTAGGACTAAAACGTTTATATTCATTTCTTTACAATGTTCATTTTTAGGTGCTAAAATCGCTATTTTTGAAAAGCGTGAAATATTTTTCAGCGTGGCACAAATTCTGAATTTTCTCCATCGACGTGAGGGTATTCACCGTTACCAATTTGTGTGAAGAAGTTTACAAAGTTACGTTGATCTGTATCCGCTCGCATATTTTTGTTGAGTTTAAAAATTTTGAATAATGGCCACACAGGAGAGAACCTTACTGACATTTGGACTGATACTGCTTTAGATGCGTAAGGCACAACAGGCAATACCTGCCTAAATTCTCCACCTAATATGATAATTTTTCCCACGGAAGGCACGTCGTTATTCATTATGTCCTTGAGCAACCGATTTACACTCATCAACGCGTGCTTATTAGCCATAGAGGCTTCATCCCAGATGATAAGTTTTGCTGAACGAATATAAAAAGCTTCCTTGCTGTTAACTTTTATTCCTGATAGAGAACTTTGATGTAAATGTAGAGGTAACTTGAACTTGCTGTGTACAGTAGTAACATTGCTGCAATACCAGTCAATGCAACAGAAACAACATTTAACCCCAAATTTGTGCAACTGTGAATCAAGCATTGGTAAAGAAATGTTTTCCCGGTGCCCCCTGGACCGTCAATGAAATATGCATTACTCATCCTTTCATTGCTGTTTTGTATTATCCCCAAAACTTCTGTAATTATAGCCGTTTGGTTTCCATTTGCTTAGTTTATCATTCGACTTAATTGATCCTCATTAAGTTTTGGATAATTCATTGGTAAATTTGTCTGAGGGAAATTATAAATAATAGCTGTTAATTCGAGAGAAGTAATGGGAAGACCATGGAGCTTTAATGTATTAGAAATATTGTTACGGCTGTGAGTTTGTGTCATCGCTCGCCGCATGAGTCACAACTGCCCCAGGGCTGGGCTGTGGCCTGCCTCCTGTATTGCGTGCGCCTTATGCAACAGGGCTACTAGGACAAAGGGATAGTCCAGAATATTCGTGACTGGACCAGCGATGGAAACCTCGAGAAGCCGTGAACCCTGGATGGATCTAGAAGCATTTATTGAGTCACCGGCCTGCTATATAAGTGCGACCTTGTGCCCGTTTAGACCGGAGTCCGCACGACCACATATGCATTTTACCAATAATCAGTCAGCACGAGAGTCAAAATATCCCGGAGCGCCAGATGGGTTAAAGCTAATCGCAAAAACGACATCAAATGAAAAAAATCACATCACGTAAAATTATCTCATTTTATTTTGAATTTAAAATTGACTGCAAAAATGCTCAAAGCAGCATCACTTCACGTGTGGCGACCCACACTCCTATTTACACAATATACAGAAATTTTCCAAACACATTTGACAATTATTTTTTGGAAACACAAGTCTGATTGTTAGTCCTGTAGACTGTGTTCCAAAATTATTTATGATTAAATCCAGTTCAAATTTAATTGTCTCTACTGGAAATATCGTAGTTCACTGTTTGAATTTTTAACTTTCACTTATTTTTCCAGTTTCAAAAATATATTGTCGAAAAATATTATTATTCTGAATCAACACAAATTATTTACACATATTAATAACATCTGAAAAGTATTTGACCTTGAGCATAGCATCGAAGAACTGTGCGAAGCACAACAAAAATTAATTGTTCTTCTGACATTAAACATTCGAGAAGTGACTCGATTATGAACTTCAAGTTTCTAACAAAATACATGATTTCTGAATCATCAACTTGATCAATAAATTGTTGAACCATTCAACTATTCAATTCCCACTTGGAATCATTATTATAAAAAAATATTTATATTCATGGCCATTTTAGTAATTTTCCCAACTTGCAATTCTTTGACAGAATGCGGAAATAAGAATTGTAGCTTCATAATAAATTCATTTAGTTCATGGCACTAGGATTGAAAATATCCTTCAAATTATTCGTGGTTAAAGAATTATTTTTAATTGGCAGTGGCCCATTCTATTATTTTCATAAGAACACAATATTCCAACAACAACGGCAAAGGTCTTCCTCTGTAGAAGAATAAACTACTATCATGACAAATCCGGGTTCTAGCAAAATCAAAGTCTAAATGGAATTCGTAAACAAGGTTGAAATAAGAACTGATGGTTTCAAGAAATAACCTTCGGGTCATTCATACGACGAAATGTGTAGTTCCAATACTCCTTCTATAAACCTGAGCCATCGAACCTGCTATTTGATTGATGCTCGAAAAAACCTCTTCATTCCTGCGACTTAAACATGCGCACCTGGGAATGGCATTTCAACTACTCCACACATATAAATTTTCTTCCCAAAATTTATACAATAAATCAAGCCTCTGCTTGTTATCAACACTGGAAGATTAATAAACTCACAAGTTTATTTTATTTTACCATTCAGTTCAACCCGTGAATTTACCATACATATGAAAGTCTTTATTTCACTTTCGAGTGTATTTACGTCATGATTTTATATAAATACAAAAATATCCTATTTGATACAAATATCATTTGCTTCCCGTTTCATGCCTCTCCGTGTTATCTGAAAAATATACTTTGCTCATTGCAAATATTAACTTTTCAACCAGAACTGAAATGTTGGTTGAATGCGGGCTTGCGCTAACCACTCTCCTTCGGAAAATCTCCTGTTCCAAACTAGAAATGATTAAACTACTTCATAGGCTCTCTCTCAATACATATGATTATTATAAAATATAATATCCAAAAGTTATTTAGAAAAATTATGAAAATTATTATTATTAGTGGATTATTATTATTTGTTATATTATTTTAAATATGTTTAATTATCATCTCATTATGTGAGAATCCACATGTTCGAATCTTCGAATATGGGGGAAAAAATATCCATTCCTCAACAAAAATAACTCAACCTTTACAGTTACATCGACGGTTTTCCGTGATTTCCCTAAAATATGAAATATTCAAATAAATGCTCGAAATGCTCGGTCATCGATCCTAAACTGTTCTGAGTGCTGAAAATACTCAGAATAACTCTAATAAGTCTTGCGTAAATCATTGCAAGATGTAAATACGAAGAAAAATAAATGTGTTGGTCATCTGCAGAATAAATAGTTAGTTC
This sequence comes from Meconema thalassinum, assembly GCA_946902985.2. Classification (NCBI taxonomy): domain Eukaryota; kingdom Metazoa; phylum Arthropoda; class Insecta; order Orthoptera; family Tettigoniidae; genus Meconema; species Meconema thalassinum. Next base: position 358,021,535 of record OX336392.1, read on the forward strand.
CAATTAGCTAGGCATAATATAATTCAAATGTGGCTTGCATTTCTTGATGGTCTTGAAGCGTAGTAAACCTGGTCTGTACCAGATTTATCCATAAACATGCCCTATCGGACAAGCATGTATAATCCTTGTATCGGCCGCCATTATATACCCACAATCCGTCTAACAAGACATAGTGGTAGTATCTTTTGACGTTTGAAGTAACTGTTGTTCCATTTTAATATTGGTTTCTGTTAACTCCATAACAGTTTGCTTAAATGGGGTCAGATCTAAGTGATCTATTCTTAGATATGTCAGTTGTAACATAACTCACGGTAATCTTATCAGTACAAGAAAACACTGACAATCTAACCAATCAACGGCTGTTCTGAAGATCGTTCCCTGGGCATGGCTTCACACCATCTACCATGCGCGAAGCAACATGTAGTTTCCCTGCGTTGGCTAATGAACACCACCGTGATAGACTGGTCTTCAGTGTACTGATAGATCGGAGTGGTTATTAAGTTACAATTATGAAAACTGACTAAAATGGACTTAAATATCCAAGTATTAGGTTATTACTGGTCTGTGACAAAGTATTAATTCTAGACAAAGTCTAGCATATGTCCATGTAGAAATAAAAATATTTCACCAGTGTCTGTAGAAAAATTTCAATCACCTCAGTGATTCTCCTCGCCGGAAACTTACTAAGTTCCACTTCGTAGCGCAGCACTTTTGTGACTATCACAAATTTGAAAATAACTTCTGCGTAGATCCGGCAACCATGTGCCTTGGCTCAGCGTAGCGGCACCTTGCTAGGCAAGTGCTTGTGTTGAAGTGAGCTACTGATGCCTGCGCCAGCCGGCTTTTATTCAAAACTGTCAGGGTCACGCTGCATCAGCTGATATCTGGAAATCCTCATATCTCGGGTATCCCTGGTCCGATTTACTTGATACTAATTGTATTCTCTTTCATTTGGCCGTGCCAGTAATCTGATCCAAGTCTCAAGTCTCTACTCCATGGTTAACTATTTAATCAATAAATAGCCTCGACCTCTGCTATTACTCGCTACGTCACTTGACATGCTCTTAGCGGTATATTCTTTCCAAATCCTTCTCGAAGCAATGTAGCGCGATATTCAAATATCTCAACTTTCAAAAGCGGCTGTAGCCTTTCCCTTGATATCTAGGTGTCTGAATCTTGGAATACCCATTAGAGTTGGGCACAACCTGTCAAGCAGTGGTTGTTGTTGTGTTTTACGAGCGAGTGCGAGCGCGTATCCTGAGCGACAGAAGTGTGGAGACTTGCGAAACCGACTAGTGAAGCCGATTCTCGTGACAGCGAAGTGAGTGAGGAGCTTACAGGGGACTGCCTGTGTTTTGAGCGAGTGTGCTTTCTTAGTGCGAAGAGAGGTCATTGTGGTGAGTTGCAAAACAGTGAATGACAGACCTAGTGCAGCTATTTCCATCCCGCATACGGGGCCACCTCATTACGAGGGATTAACTGTGGTCTGTTGACAAGTGAAAGGGGAAGTATTCTCGACTTGAAGAAACTGGAGTAAGGTAATAATTGTTTGCATTTGCTGATGAGTGGCTGTATCTTTCTGGCAGCAATAAAGTTAATTATTTAAAGGAACAACCTGTGTTTGTGCTCTTCAACCCACCGTAATCCAGTTAACATAAAGTGCCACTAGGGGGGTGGCACGCAACAACTGGTGTCAGAAGCCGGATTACGAACTCAAGCACAAGCAGAAGATGATGACCTGGGACTGATAGCCGAATGGAAGAGGGCCTGTGTCCCCAGACCCGGGTGGAACATTGTGAGTGACTTCAGCCCATAGTTTAAGTCCTACTGGGCGCAGTGGCACTCGCTGATTGTAAGGGATGGCCTCATCTGCCGTACCTGGGAGAGCACCGACGGGAAGACATCTCGGGAACAAGTCGTCGTTCCAAAGGCTATGACGGAGGAAGTCCTGAAGGAAGTTCATGGAGGATCATCTGGTGGACACCTAGGGATAAAGATGATGATGATGATGATAATTGTTGTTTTAAGGGGCCTAACATCTAGGCTATCGGCCCCTGATGGTTTGGGTGATCGTGAAGATGAAAATGAAATGCAAACTTAAAACTAAAACTAACTACCAACCTACATACTAGAAGAAGAAATGGAGAACTAAGGGAGATTAAGGAAAATAAAGGACAGGAGGAAAAGAAATGCCCTCAACCCTCGAAGAATGCAGATTGAGGGACTTGGAAGGAAGGAGAGCCATGAAAGGCAGATAGGAAAGTGAAAGAGAAGAGGGTCCGCCCCGAAGGTAAGGGACAAAAGGGGAAAACGGACCCAGCTCAGGAATCCCGCGGGGTCGCCAACTCCCGAACTCACCAGCCGTGAGCCCCTGAGGGTGTAGCATTACCTAGGGTGCACCAAAAGTGGTGGGGCTACATACACCCTGCCTCCTTAAGGGCCTAGAGCACAAGGCAGGAGGTAAAAGGAAGAGAAAAAGAAGGCTGACCCCTCGCAGAAGGAGGGTATCAGAAAAGATGAGACAAGGGCCAAATAAGGCGGGAAAGGAAGAGACTCCCTAGGCCTCGGATACCCTAATACCGTCGGGGTCAGAAGAGAACAAGAGTTGACCAAGTGAGGTCGACAGGAAAGAAGACAGAGAGGAGCCCGGCACAAGTAAGTGGAAGCAATGCCGGACTCAGCTGGGGCCCCGTGGTCGCCAACCCACGCCCACAAGATGTGAGCCCCTGGGGGGCCAGGACGAAGACGACGGGGTCCACTGAAGACCTACAACGTGGGCGGCCCCATGGAGAGAGTGGCCATCGACGTTGCTGGGCCATTCCCGTTAAGCGAGGCAGGAAACCGCTACATATTAGTCGTCAGCGACTACTTTACCAAATGCCCGGAGGCGTATGCGCTCCCTAACCAAGAAGCCGCGACGATTGCAGAGACCCTGGTGAAGGAATTCGTCAGCCGGTACGGAGTACCCCTGGAGCTGCACTCCGACCAAGGGAGGAACTTCGAGTCGCAGATGTTCCAGAACCTATGCCAGCTGCTGGGAATCCGGAAGACAAGGACAACGCCGCTACACCCTCAGTCCGACGGGATGGTAGAGCGATTCAATCGCACCATCGAGAACCATCTCCGAATAGTCGTCAGCGAGCACCAGAGGGATTGGGACAAACATCTTCCACTATTTCTCCTGGCCTACCGCACCGCCGTGCATGAAGCCACCGGGTGCACACCAGCCCGGGCCATGTTTGGGAGGGAGCTGCGCCTACCTGTCGATCTTGCCTTCGGCCGACCTGGGAATGATCCGATCCCGGTAAGCCAGTATTGTCAAGAACTGGTCGACCAACTGGAGGACGTGCACGCGTTCGCGAGGAGGAAACTGCGGATCGAAAACGACCGAATGAAGACCCGATACGACCAGCAGACGGATGCCGGCGGATTCCACGAGGACGACCTGGTCTGGCTCTTCAACCCATTACGGAAGAAAGGCCTGTCACCCAAACTTCAGAAGTCCTGGGAGGGCCCGTACCGAGTCGTGAAACGGATCAACGATGTCGTCTACAGGATCCAGCGGAGCCCGAGGGCGAAGATGAAGATCGTGCATCGAGATCGCCTGGCAGCCTACGGAGGGACACAGACGGACCAATGATTGATCGGGACGGTCAGCCTTTTTAGGAAGGGGGTGGTGTTAAGGCTGTGAGTTTGTGTCATCGCTCGCCGCATGAGTCACAACTGACCCAGGGCTGGGCTGTGGCCTGCCTCCTGTATTGCGTGCGCCCTATGCAACAGGGCTACTAGGACAAAGGGATAGTCCAGAATATTCGTGACTGGACCAGCGATGGAAACCTCGAGAAGCCGTGAACCCTGGATGGATCTAGAAGCATTTATTGAGTCACCGGCCTGCTATATAAGTGCGACGTGTCAAGCAGTGGTTGTTGTTGTGTTTTACAAGCGAGTGCGAGCGCGTATCCTGAGCGACAGAAGTGTGGAGACTTGCGAAACCGACTAGTGAAGCCGATTCTCGTGACAGCGAAGTGAGTGAGGAGCTTACAGGGGACTGCCTGTGTTTTGAGCGAGTGTGCTTACTTAGTGCGAAGAGAGGTCATTGTGGTGAGTTGCAAAACAGTGAATTACCGACCTAGTGCAGCTATTTCCATCCAGCGTACGGGGCCACCTCATTACGAGGGATTAACTGTGGTCTGTTGACAAGTGAACGGGGAAGTATTCTCGACTTGAGGAAACTGGAGTAAGGTAATAATTGTTTGCATTTGCTGATGAGTGGCTGTATCTTTCAGGCCGCAATAAAGTTAATTATTTAAAGGAACAACCTGTGTTTGTGCTCTTCAACCCACCGTTATCCAGTTAACAAAAAGTGCCACTAGGGGGGTGGCACGCAACAATATGTATACGAGTGAACTGATATGCAATGTTAGGTTCGTGAAACTAATCTTCTGATAATTAATTCTTGAAAATGTCCCATAAGTATCTTACATTTGAAAGGGGTCTGAATGATACAAATGTAAGAAAACAGTTGTCGTAACTGAGAAGGCATCTGAAATTGTCACGCTTCTGCCAAACAACGCTGCCATTCAGAATTGTCAATCAGCAAACCTCGCTCCTTAGCTGTATCTTTAAAAGTAGAATAGACAACTGCTTTGTATGTTCGTAGATCCTGGAAGCTGGTAGCACCTATGACGTGAAGCAATAACAGGCGTAAATAATACCTTTCTGTTTCTGTAGGCGAAACATTATACATTCTGCCTATAGTTTTTGATACTTTTTTTTCTTTTTTGCCACTGGCAGTTGCTCTTATTCCAGACGTAATGTACTGGTGTTTCAGGATATATATACGGACTTCTGGCTTGCGAATCTTGATTTAACTTGAACCACGCTTGTAATTCCGAGTTGCGCAACTGTGCTTGAAGTAAAATATCAGGAGCGTTATCATTTTTAAAATAGATATTTTGCAAGTTTGGCAAGTGAACTGGTAATCGCACGATAGAATGTGACTGTTCATGCATGTGAAATGAAGATATCCTGAATGCGGCTTCTGTTGGACCAACATAGGAAAGAAGTAATTTCATCATAGTTCACCGTTTCGCCTTCAGGACATATTTTAACAATGCAGCAGTCATGACCTTTATACACATACTTGTGGATTTTAATATATAAGATATTTGTGGATGTATTTAACACTCCAAACACTTGAGCATATTTCAACATTAATATGAGCTTGCACGTAAAGTAAAAGAAATGGATTGTAGGGAACAATGAATCGACTATCGACTTCAATGTCAATGCCTCGAATTGTTTTTATAATAATCCGTCCATTATTTCTTCTCCTATACGAAGGATAACCATTGGCATTATCTTTGGTCTCTTCCTGAAACTGTTTAGGGAAATCTTTCTTACATACGCCATCTTTCATACAGACTGAAGCAGGATTCAAAGATCCGCGAGAACCATGTAACATATGACGCCTTACCAACTCGTATAGCGCTTCATCCTCGAGATCTGGTATTTCGGCTGACACCACACTGTCAATGTCAGAAATTTCTCGAAACTTACTGTCTTCCGTTAATGTTAAGAGTAAATGGATGTGCGGGAGACCTCGTTTTTGAAATTCCACTGTATATAGATATGCTTTTACCGAAAATTTCCTTAACATTAATCAATCGTAGCAATTCTATTACTTTGCAATGGAAAACTCTCACTTCAATATCAGGCCTATTATTAGCCGTTTCCCAGAGATGAATGCTGTTGAGTATTTCTGGCCAGCCCGCATTATAGGTGAACGTACAGAATAAATCTGGCTTTCCAAACTTCCTCACTATCGCCATCGTATCCTGATAATTTTGCAATATTTTCCTTGGGCTACCTGTAAAAGAAGATAGCAAAACTACAATACGACCGACTCTTGAGATTTTCATTTTCTCCTCGTACATGCAAGGCGTCTGCTAAACCGGCATATGTATCAACTCGTAACTTCGTTTGTTGATGACGCATATATTTTAACCGGTCACCTTCCATACGACAGTAGTAATCCACGAATAAATATCCATTTTGCAAACTTGAGCAGTGACAACTAACTCAACATGACCTCCATGAACACCATTCATAGACATACATTTTGTAATCATCGCTCGTATTGATAGCAGTTTCGTACATATCGCTGTTGCCAACAATGAAGGAAGAATAATTATTCCACTTGTCTGTAACATGTTTTACAATTCGCTTTCTAACCTGTGTAAATAAACTCTGATTGTTGTACTCACAATATGCCAATGACCTGAACAGACAATTACCGTCACCTTTAATCTTTTGAACAATTGTAATTGAGTGTCGGCTCTCATTCATCATAATATGATTCATTGTATTGATTGAGCACACAACCTATAAGGACGAATGATGAAACGAAAAGAAGACAGTTTGTAGCTGGTGAGACTAAAGACTATATAACAGAAAGATCGATGATGATGATGATAATTGTTGTTTTAAGGGGCCTAACATATAGGTTATCGGCCCCTGATGGTTTGGGTGATCGTGAAGATAAAAATGAAAAGCGAACTTAAAACTAAAACTAACTACTAACCTACATACTAGAAGAAGAAATGGAAAACTAAAGGAGAATAAGGCAAATAAAAGGACAGAAGGAAAAGAAATGCCCTCAACCCTCGGAGAAGGCGGATTGAGGGACTTGGAAGGAAGGAGAGCCATGAAAGGCACATAGGAAAGTGAAAGAGGAGAGGGTCCGCCCCAAAGGTAAGGGACAAAAGGGGAAAACGGACCCAGCTCAGGAATCCCTCGGGGTCGCCAACTCCCGAACCCACCAGCCGTGAGCCCCTGAGGGTGTAGCATTATCTAGGGTGCACCAGAAGTGGTGGGGCTACATACACCCTGCCTCCTTAAGGGCCTAGAGCACAAGGCAGGAGGTAAAAGGAAGAGAAAAAGAAGGCTGACCCCTCGCAGAAGGAGGGTATCAGAAAAGATGAGACAAGGGCCAATTAAGGCGGGAAAGGAAGAGACTCCCTAGGCCTCGGATACCCTAATACCGTCGGGGTCAGAAGAGAACAAGAGTTGACCAAGTGAGGTCGACAGGAAAGAAGAAAGAGAGGAGCCGGCACAAGTAAGTGGAAGCAATGCCGGACTCAGCTGGGGCCCCGTGGTCGCCAACCCACGCCCACAAGATGTGAACCCCTGGGGGACAGAAAGATCGGATACACAATACAAAATGGCGGTTCCAACATTCGACTGTAGCGGCATCTTCGTGAAATTAGTTGCCTTTCGTATACAGTATTTGTTGTCATTCAAAGAGATGTTGACATGACAGTGTCATTAGCAAAATGACTGCTGATTGTGCATGAGCATTTCAGTCTCAAAGTAATCCATTCTTTGAAAAGTTTTAATAAAATTATGTGCACAGAATCCCCTTCTACTGATTGTATGGATACATGCGACATTAACGCCCGAGTGGAACAGGTAGAAGTTAACGATATCATGACGTAATTAGGGAACTCTCTGTTAATATCAAGTTAGATTTATTATTGGGGCTGCGTTGAATATCATGATACAGTATTAGTCGTTGTCGCCTAGCGACAGTATGTCCGTCAAGTCATTCGATATTCCATTTTCGTGAGACCTTGGAGGAAGAAATATTCGCAATTATTTTAATACTCGAATAATATAATCAAGTAAGTTTTGCTTGACGGGCATTACATTTTAAGACAACAAACGTCCTCGTAGCGCAAATACTTCCCGACATATTTCAGTTTTAGTAAAGGGTGACATTTTTTGAAAACTTATTTTAATATATAAGATATTTTACTGGAACTTGCGATTAAACGTCTGCCTCATAATGTCGACCTTGTTTGTATGTGTTGCATTCTGACGAATTTGCAGTCCCCAGTTATCAGGAAGATAATAGTTATAACCGAAGGGAAATGGAATACCGTGGCAATAACAAAATATTTTGATTGACGAACATTTAACTCTCATTATAACAAATACTTTAATAAATCGTAATATCGTGTTGTAAGCCATTATTCAGTGTTAACTTCGTAAACGAAATGTATGCTTTCAGTTGGTCAGCATGTCCAAGTGAATTTATTAATCTCATGTAATATTTTCAGTGTTAGGGCATAACACCCAGTACACTAGTGGGTGCATCAAGTGGACCGATTGAAAAGCATACATCAGTAATATCCAAAATAATGAAATGTACATTCATACCAAGTAGCCTATTGGCGGCTTCGGTGGCGTAGATGGTAGCATGCTAAGCTTCTATGCCCAAGGTCGCGGGTTCAAACCTGGCCAAGTTGTCGGAGTTTTTAAGAGCGTTAAAATGCCTTCCTTTGGAGGGGAAGTAAAGCCGGCGGGTCCATGTCATAGATGTATGGCATGTAAAAGAACCTTCCACTGACTTCAATAGTGTGGAGCAAAACTTATAGGTTAGATTTGATTAATGCTCCTAAGTTCCAACGTTCGTTGCCACATGTGCTGGTTGCGATGGCATCTAGTAGCCAAGTTCACAGCTAGGTGTCGCGGACGGTTGCATTTGGTAGCAAAAGTAGGAACTACTACAATTATCGTCTGCAGTCCTTACTTGAATTAAAAACAGAAAACACACACTAATACAGTCATCACAATTAACACCGGTTATCAGACAGATTCTACACACGCCCGATGTACACGGGGCTACATTGTAACGTGTTTTTCGAGGGGTTTTATGCAACTGGCATAAGTCAGTAGGAAGCCATTCTATATTTATTTACGCGGCAAATTGTTCAGCCAAGAGAATTTTTCATGTTAATTTATTATTATTATTAATTTATTATAATTATTATTAAGATATTTTCGGAGCATTTTATAAAAATTATAAGCATACAGATAGGTTTTCTATGTCTTAGAAAACGCTATCAAGCAAATTATTACGAACGACAATATCATAGAAAATTATCTGATTACGGAAATTTACGGAGTTTTGTCAGTTAGGGTATTTGAGAGACGTGACTCACTGGGAATTCAAATACAAGCTTAATCCTGTCGGGAAGTATTACGCAAGCGGGCTCGCATCGTCAAGAAGAGGCGAATATACGGAACGGAAATCGACTTCTTGATTCGCGCGCCGTGTGTAATGAACCAGAGGAGGAGAAGTAGCGGCGTGCTCAGCCAATCAGTGGAGACCACGTAAGCTGGAAGTGGAGACTGGTGGGGGAGCCAACGTGTGCATATATCGTTCAGCGCGCCGTGAAACGAGGACAATCTGTGTAGTTCTTGCCGAGTGTGGTTATACGCGGGAGTCGCTCCGATGTTCCGTGAAACGAGGACTATCTGTGTAGAACTTAACGAGTATGGTTCACGCGGGAGTCGCTCCGATGTTCAGTGGAGTTAGCGACTATCTTTGTGAAACTTAACCAGTGTGGTTATACGAGTGTTTGGGTCCGATGTACGGACCATAGAATTATCTAATCTACCAGAATATCATCAAATAACGAAGAAGATGGCGACGTCCAGGAGACTGAGGGAAGCACACAGCATCATCCAGTACGAGGGAAATGCTTTAGCAATTTCCAGTGGTAAGCGCAAATGACGCAGAAATACGCAATCTCTCATTTCTCTTTGTTTTACATTTCATATTTCAGTAACTTCATAGCTTGGAAATAAGAGTAAAATCAATTTATCAGACTCCGTTTTCACGTAATTTTCTATCGGTAATATTAAAATCGCAACGCTCCAATTTAAATTTTATACTTATTATTATTAATTTTGCTATACTTGTTTTATATAATAAATTCATTTCTTTTACAATGCAATCTTTGCTTTCAGTAGGTAGCATTAGATATAGACCAATTCCTTCTCCTGATACAATTGTTTGTTGGGTTAATGATCAAATCATACCACGATCTGAGTGAATAGATTCTTGAAGATGTTCTCCAAGAGCTAGACGTTGTTAAATACAAATTTAGATTTCAACATTGGGTTGAGGTCTTGGCGCCCATTAAAACAACATAGCTTAGGCAAAGGTAAACAGTTACATTTCTCACCCAACAGCATGGGGCATTAATAACCGCTACACTTGTCGCTCAACGTGTGGGCTAGCGAAAGATGCTACAACATGACCGCGTTGTCGCAGCCCCTAAACTAAGGAACCAACCAAGTATTATGTCACTTAACAATTTGTTTACCTGGTAAAGCACAAAATACAAACGGACATAGCTACAGCACATTAAACATTTGTCAGATAAGGCGGGCCCTAATTTTAATAAACTGTTAATTAGCTACCCTGTAACAAGTTCGGGTAGATCTACACAGTTGGACGGAAGTATTGGTACAGAGGTACCAGTTTGGACGTTCACCGTGTATTTTCAATGGTCATCAGCTCCGTATACACAGGTTCCATATTATACGTTACAGGTATGATGCAGCTACGAAACACAATAGTGAACGTAAAAACTAGCACACAAAAAACAAAGGTACATCCTTGTAAGACACTTGTAACCTGGACATAGGTATTCATACAGGTCCACTACCACCTTGAACTACATTAGTTAATACTTTGTGTGCATGCCCTTTCTGAAGATTATTCTTTTAACCTTGAGGGCATAGACTGTACAAGCTTTTTCGTTGTGCTCCGACCAATACTCTGCCACTCACGGAGAAAGCACCTCTTTCAATTGCATCTTGCTCGTGATGAGGTGTTTCCTCACCGTCTTCTCGAGTTCATCCCACAGATGCTCGATGGGATTCATATCTGGGGACTGTGGCGGTGTTGGTAATGTATGCAGTGCACGGTAGAGGAGCCATAAACGAACAATTTCAACCGTACGCTACGGATCATTGCACCCCCCCCCCTCCCCCCGGGCTCTCGTCTTGTGGTACGTGGGTTGGCGACTACGGGACCCCAGCTGAGTCTGGTATTGCTTCCACTTACTTGTGCCGGACTCCTCTCCGTTTTCGTACCTGTAGACCTCTCTTGGCCAACTCTTGTTCTTCTCCGACCACGATGGTATTCGGGTATCCGAGGCCTAGGGAGTCTTTCACTTTCCCGCCTTAATTGGTCCTTTTCTCATCTTTTCTGAATCCCTCCTTCTGCGAGGGGTCAGCCATCTTTTTATTTTCATGTTATCTCCTGCCTTCTGCTCAAGGCCCTTAAAGAGGCAGGGTGTAAGTAGCCCCACCCCTTCTGGTGCACCCTGGATATTCCTACACCCTCAGGGGCTCATGGCTGGTGAGTTTGGGAGTTGGCACCCCCAGGGATTCCTGAGCTGGGTCCGGTTTTCCCCCTTTTATCCATTACGTCTGGGGCGGACCCTGTCCTCTTTCACTTTCCGATCTGCCTTTCATGGCTCTCCTTCCTTCCAAGTCCCTCAATCCACATTCGTCGAGGGTTGAGGGCATTTATTTTCCTCCTGTCCTTTATTTGCTTTATTCTCCTTCTGTTCTCATTTTCTTCTTCTAGTATATAAGTCAGTAGTTAGTTTTAGTTATAGTTTCCATTTCATTATCATCTTCACGATCACACAAACCATTAGGGGCCGATAACCTACATGTTAGGCCCCTTAAAACAACAAAGGGAATGGAAGAGACTTCCTAGGCCTCGGATACCCTAATACCGTCGGGGTAGGAAGAGAACAAGAGTTGACCAAGTGAGGTCGACAGGAAAGAAGACGGAGAGGAGCCCGGCACAAGTAAGTGGAAGCAATGCCAGGCTCTGCTGGGGCCCCGTGGTCGCCAACCCACGTCCCACTAGAAGTGAGCCCCTGGGGCATCCTGGAGATGTTTAGTATATGCATGACGAATAGAAGGAACTAGTGTGAGGACTCCGCCATTATAGCACGGTAGTTTGTGGTCCCGCCGCTACAAGCACTGCAAGCGATAATCTCCATCAACCTGTACCAGGGTTGTAGGCACTACAAGCACGCCATCAAAAAACAGCAGTTGAAAAACAAGCAACAACTCCATAAACCCATCCCCTCACTCCTCTCCCTCTTACCTACACTTCCCCCACGCAATCCTAGCACTCTACATCAAATCCTACAGCTTTTAATCACGCCAGCAGCACAATAAACTTAATAAATCCAGGCTACAGAACAGACCAAAAAACTACACTTTATGCTAAACCAAATTCACTTCTCAGCTCGACATAACCCATAATACAAGTTAAAACCTATACAAAACATACTCTCCCTACTGTTTTACAACTATTAAACTAACTATTCGCACTCAAAACCTAAAATCCCTGAAACGGGAGCTAATTTAAAAACGCAATAGCCTAGCCCAATTACGTCTCCGGCAGTGCTACCGCATATGCATTTCAGGGTGTATGTAGCCCCACCACTTCTGGTGCACCCTAGATAATGCTACACCCTCAGGGGCTCCCGGCTGGTGAGTTCGGGAGTTGGCGACCCCGAGGGATTCCTGAGCTGGGTCCGTTTTCCCCTTTTGTCCCTTCCCTTTGGGGCGGACCCTCTCCCCTCCCTTCTCCTCATAATCCTCTCCTCTTTTCCTTATATTTCCTTTTCTCTTTCAGATTCCCGCACTGTTTTTGTTACTTGGTTCTCCGTGTATCTAAATTCCGTTTTAGGATTTTTTTTGGTAGGTATTTTTAATCTACGTTGCATTTTGTAAGTCTTTTCGATCTAGATTGCATTTTGTGTGTGTTTTTCAATCTCAATTGCATTTTGTAAGGATTGACAATCTAAATTGCTTTTTAGTATGTCTTTCAATATCCGGGCCGGGGCTTTTGTTAGTTTTTTGAATTTCAATTGCATTTTGTATTTTCAAACTACCGCGCTTTGTTCAAGTAGTTAAGTCTCAATTGCAATTTTGTGGGTATCTTGAATCTAAATTACATTTTGTAATTAATTTCAATCTAAATTGCATTTTGTAAGTATTGTCCATCCTAATGAGAAGTTTGAATCTACCATACATTTTGTAAGCAATTTCAATTGCATTTTGTATTTTCAACCTACCCCGCTTTGTTTAAGTAGTTATGTCTCAATTGCAATTTTGTGGGAATTTTGAATCTCCGTTACTTTTTGTGCGTATTTTCAATCTCATTTGCATTTTGTAAGTATTTTGATTTCACTTGCATTTTGTAGGTATTTCGACTGTACGTTGCATTTTGTACGTATTTTGGACTTAACCTACATTTTGTACGTATTACCGCTCTCCATTTGGTGAGTAGTTTCAATCTGAGTTCCTTTTTGTAAGTATTTTCTCTGCTACATAAGGCATAGTTGTTGGGGCTCACTGTCTTTTTTATCTAAACCATTTTCGTTTCATCCATAGCAGTGAGCTGTTTTTTATCTTCATCCTTTCATTTCACGCCATTTCATTTCATCAGGGGCCGATAACCTCGATGTTAGGCCCCTTAAAACAACAATTATCATCATCATCATCGCATATGCATTCATAACTTCACAATAACTTCCAAATTACGACTAAGTGAGCTATCTGCCTGAGTAGTTACAGGTGTTACCGGCTTGCCTGGGACGATGGGTCACCAAACCGGTATTTAAACGCAATTATTAAGCTTTAATTAACCAAATTGAGAGGAAACAGATCAGACCAAAAAACGTACACTTTAAGCTATACCAAATTCACTTCTCAGCTCGACATAAACTTTAATTCAACTCAAAACCTACACAAAACATACTCTCCTTACTGTTTTACAACTAATAAACGAACTATTCGCACTTAAAACCTAAAAACCCTGAAACGGGAGCTAATTTAAAAACGCAATAGCCTAGCCCGATTACGTCTCCGGCAGTGCTACCGCAAATGCATTCATAACTTCACAATAACTTTTGTATAATTTGGTGCAAAATGATGGGTTTTAAAGCTATCTGGATTCAGTTTTTCAACCAATTTATTGTGATGTTTTATGTACGGTATGGTTAATATCAAACGCAACTAATACCATTTGATCCATAATGTAGAATCTTGGGCTTATGCCGTGTTTTATTTATTCATTCAAACTCGACGCGTTTCGAAAGAAACCATGTCTTTCTTCATCAGGAATAAACGGAAATACGACTAAATTGTTGCTAAGAGAAAGCAACAAAGAAACTAAAAAAGGTGCCCTAAGATGAACAATGAAGTGTATATAACACGTCCTTCGAGAAGTGTATGTGGCATTCTTTTCCAGGCCGAGAAAGTAATTACCGGAAAATTAAACTCAAAATCGATGTGGAGCGAAATATTTATGATTGTATCAATTCCAAAGGAAAAATTTCAGTTGATCATTCAGGAGCTGGCTGCTGTCTTCAGCGTGTCATAGATATTATCCCTAGACTTGTTTATTTTGGGTGCCGATTCATCTTCAGAACGAAGGAAATCCGCCGAGATTTGCAATCTCGAACATCCGCCAAGTCTTCACGCAAGCTTTCGAAAGTTCAGTACCGTAGCCGACAAAATGAATTGGTAGGTAGAGAGTTACTTTAAATAGTTTATGTGTGCTTGTTTTAATATGCTGGGGATTAGCCGTGGTTTTTATCTGTTTCTGTATACTCCAGGAATCTGTGCGTTCCGTAACATGCAATGAAGACCGTAGTTCTTATTTCCATGAATTATATTTTCCATTGTGCCCTGCCGTGCTATTTTAATTGTAACCGCTAATTACTTTTTAAAAGAGTACTAGTTACAAAGTAATTCGTTTCCCTTAGCACCATCCCTAAGACCAGCTGACCCCGCCAGCGTGGAACTTACCCACTCTAGCGCTGCCTGGCGGGGCGCGCTTGAACTTCAGGAGTCTCCACACTTTCTCCTTCTATTCGTCATGGTATATGTATCGACGGTGTCCTGCGTGCTTAAGAGCGTGGTGTTGGTCTGTAGGTGCTCGCTGATGTACGTGCGGTAGGCTGGCCAATCGGTTGAGCAGAAGTTTTGTACTATTCGGGGTGGTGCGTGGGGATTTGGAGGGTCAAAAGAACGGGCACATGATCGCCGTCAATGAGACGTCGGACTGTGACATGGATTAGGTGAAGCAGGGAGTTGTACATTATGATGACGTCTGGAGTGGTTTGGGAGGCAGGGCGAGTAGGTTACGGGAGAAGAACCAGGAAGGCGTTGATGTGTCCAAGATGTGTGTCCAGACTGCGGAGTTCCTGGGCCGTGCGGTCATGTAGATTTAAATCTGCCACGAGTATGAAGTGGGGGAGAGTGGCGGCCGCCGTTGCCTTGCACTTGTGTGAGTATGTGGAGTGGGCCTCGACACATTGGTGACAGCGAGTTGGGAGAGTTAGATTGGGACATTTGCTAGTGGTGTGGGATGGCTAGGAGCAGTGTCCACAGAGCGGGGGTGCACGACAATGATCGTTTGGATGGTCGTTGTACACAAGACAACGATTGCATCGCAAGGCCAAAGGAGCAGGGGCTTTAGAGGGTTCCACCCTATAGTGATATCGGTAGAGATAGACACCCTGTGTGAAGAGCCTATCCACCTCGCCTGGGTAAACAGGAGGATGCGGACCATCCAAGTGTGACCGCCCGCATTCCTGATCCGAAATGCTTTACGAACGTGTACCTGCTTAAGATTAAGTTCTAGCAACACCGCCTCCTTGGTGAGTTCGGGATAATACCCCGAATAACGCACGAGAAGTGCCGGTTGCGCTGAGGTGGGGGGAAGTGTGGAGGGTTGCTGTCGAGCTCATAGAGGTTCAGCGGTCACCTCCGGTCCAAGTTGTTCGACCACGTCGGGGCTATGAAGAACGGCGTCCGTGGCGTCGTCGTTCGTCTTGACGTAGACAGCGTTTGTGGTAACGGTGGCGGCGAAGCTAGAGTGGCCTAGTATGCGGCGCAGGGCGTCGGAAAATAGATATTTGTTGGGAAAAGTGTGGCCCAAAGGCCTTAGCGGCGTAGGAGGGAAGTGACGGGGGGATATGGGGTGGTGTTTCAGTGGTGGCGGTGAAATGGGGTAGTGATGCTAATTGTTTTAAGGGGCCAAACATCTAGGTTATCTTTCCCTGAAATGGAGTAGGTCTTGTACCCCAGTGGCTGGAAGACGAGGGTCTAATGGAGAAGGAAGAGTGGGGAGGGTTGGTGTTGGGGAGGTGCTGCTGTGAGGGCGATAAATGGTAGCAGTTTCCTCCATCCCCTCTGCATCTGAGGAATCGGACCCGCGCCATTTGTCGGTGCGGCTAGGGGTCTGAACAACTACTGGGGGTAACTTGATAATGATGATGTTGATAATTGTTGTTTTAAGGGGCCTAACATCTAGGTTATCGGCCCCTGATGGTTTGGGTGATAGTGAAGATAATAATGAAATGTAAACTAGAACTAAAACTAACTACTAACCTACATACTAGAAGAAGAAATGGAAAACAAAAGGAGAATACGGCAAATAAAGGACAGGAGGAAAAGAAATGCCCTCAACCCGCGAGGAATTCGGATTGAGGGACTTGGAAGGAAGGAGAGCCATGAAAGGCGGATAGGAAAGTGAAAGATGAGAGGGTCCGTCCCACAGGTCATGGATAAAGGGGGGGAAAACCGGACTCAGCTCAGGAATCCCTCGGGGTCGCCAACTCCCGAACTCACCTGCCGTGAGCCCCTGAGGGTGTAGCAATATCTAGGGTGCACCGAAGTGGTGGGGTTACATACACCCGGCCTCCTTGAGGGCCTTGAGCAGAAAGCAGGAGACAACATGAAAAGAAAAAGAAGTCTGACCCCTCGCAGATGGAGGGTATCAGGAAAGATGAGACAAGGGCCAATTAAGACGGGAAAGGAAGAGACACCCTAGGCCTCGGATACCCTAATACCATCGGGGTCAGAAAAGAACAAGAGTTGACCAAGTGAGGTCGACAGGAAAGAAGACGGAGAGGAGCCCCACACAAGTAAGTGGAAGCAATGCCGGACTCCGATGGGGTCCCGTGGTCGCCAACCCACGTCCCACTAGATGAGAGCCCTTGGTGGGGGGGAGGGGGAGGGGGGATGAGGAGATGTAATGAAATAATGATGAATCACTTTAGAGTGTGAATGAGATGTGGTATATACAGGGCGAGTTCAGCAAAGTTCACCACCTCAAATATCCACGGAACCGTTTAAGATATCGTCATTCAGTTTTCAAATTCTTAAATCGTACTACGAGGCTCATACAACACGGTCCATTTCGCTTCCAGCACGTACGTCTTTACCGAGAAACCGGTAGCAACTTTCGTTTTTTAAATGGTACTATACTAATTTCAACCACTGAAACAACTAAGAATAAAGTGACAAGTTCAGTGATGTGCTTATTTTGCACATCCGACGAGTACTCTTTGAGATATGAAAGGTTTCCATATGTGTCGGCATTAGACAGCAAGTGATGCGCCAGCCGCTGGAATGTGGAGTGCATGATTCTCTTGCGTGACCCACTCCTTGTTGACTTACACACATACTGCATTTATTCCATTCTATGCATACTGTAATGTGTACATTTTCAAAATGATTGATGATTAACCGGACTCGTAAGAATTAACATTAGACGAGACGTTCGCAATGAACTAAATGATGATGATGATAATTGTTGTTTTAAGGGGCCTAACATCTAGGTTATCGGCCCCTGATGGTTTGGGTGATCGTGAAGATGAAAAAGAAAAGCGAACATAAAACTAAAACTAACTAATAGGTGATGATGATGATGATAATTGTTGTTTTAAGGGGCCTAACATCTTGGTTATCGGCCCCTGATGGTTTGGGTGATCGTGAAGATGATGATGAAAAGCGAACTTAAAACTAAAACTAACTACTAACCTACATACTAGAAGAAGAAATGGAAAACTAAAGGAGAATAAGGCAAATAAAAGGACAGAAGGAAAAGAAATGCCCTCAACCCTCGGAGAAGGCGGATTGAGGGACTTGGAAGGAAGGAGAGCCATGAAAGGCATATAGGAAAGTGAAAGAGGAGAGGGTCCGCCCCAAAGGTAAGGGACAAAAGGGGAAAACGGACCCAGCTCAGGAATACCTCGGGGTCGCCAACTCCCGAACTCACCAGCCGTGAGCCCCTGAGGGTGTAGCATTATCTAGGGTGCACCAGAAATGGTGGGGCTACATACACCCGGCCTCCTTAAGGGCCTAGAGCACAAGGCAGGAGGTAAAAGGAAGAGAAAAAGAAGGCTGACCCCTCGCAGAAGGAGGGGATCAGGAAAGATGAGAGAAGGGCCAATTAAGGCGGGAAAGGAAGAGACTCCCTAGGCCTCGGATACCCTAATACCGTCGGGGTCGGAAGTGAACAAGAGTTGACCAAGTGAGGTCGACAGGAAAGAAGACAGAGAGGAGCCCGGCACAAGTAAGTGGAAGCAATGCCGGACTCAGCTGGGGCCCCGTGGTCGCCAACCCACGCCCACAATGGATGAAACGAAAATGGTTTAGATAAAATAGACAGTGAGCCCCAACAACTATGCCTTATGTAGCAGGGAAAATACTTACAAAAAGGAACTCAGATTGAAACTACTCACCAAATGGAGAGCGGTAATACGTACATAACGGAATTTCGAACGAAAATACTCACAAAAGGAGTAGATTGAAAAATACGCACAAAAGGTAGGTTAAGTCCAAAATACGTACAAAATGCAACGTACAGTCGAAAAACCTACAAAATGCAAGTGAAATCAAAATACTTACGGAATGCAAATGAGATTGAAAATACGCACAAAATGTAATGGAGATTCAAAATACCCACAAAATTGCAATTGAGACTTAACTACTTGAACAAAGCGGGGTAGGTTGAAAATACAAAATGCAATTGAAATTGCTTACAAAATGTATGGTAGATTCAAACTTCTCATTAGGATGGACAATACATACCAAATGCAATTTAGATTGAAAATAATTACAAAATGTAATTTAGATTTAAAATACCCACAAAATTGCAATTGAGACCTAACTACTGGAACAAAGCGGGGTAGGTTGAAAATACAAAATGCAATTGAAATTCAAAAAAGTCCTCTCGGCACGCCGGAAGGCGGAGGTAGATTTCACCGGACAAACTTGGGGATAGGCGAACATAGGCAGAATATGCAGGTTTTCGTAGAAGGATCAGACCTCATTTATTGCGAGAAAGTATTTTATAATTGGAGCTTAATTAACTTTGTTTTTAGTCATTTTATGCATATTTTAAACATTTTATTGTCTTATGGGGATGGTAACCTTCTTGTCATTTGGGGTCCATTTTTATACTTGTGGTCACACTGTCCTTATGCAAGGTTTCGACACTGATGTGTAACTATGTAACGGTCTGTTACTTCTTCACGCAAAATTATATTTCCCGCAGAGATTTTGGTTGGTTCCTCAGTTTAGGGGCTGTGACAACGTGGTCATGTAACCCCGTGTACTTTGGGTGAGTGTAGAATCTGTCTCATAAACGGTGTGAATTGTGATGGCTGTATTAGTCTGTAATTCAGGTAAGGACTGCAGACGGTCAATTTCAAGCAGTAGTTCCTAATGTTGCTACCAGATTCTACCATCAACGACACCTAGCTGTGAACTTGGCTACTAGATGCCACTGCAACCAGCAACTCGCAACGAACGTTGGAACTTCCCCTCCAAAGGAAAGCATACTGAGGGATTTTTAGCGCTTTTAGAAAATCCAACGATTTCGGCCGGCTTTGAACCCGCGACCTTGGGCATAGAAGTTTAGCATGCTACCAGTTATGTCACCGAAGCCGCTTCACACTTAGTCAGATGGAAATCTGAATCTGATATCGAGCAAGTGCGTTGTCATGGCAACGTCCGATGGCTCATCCGTCATCAATTTAGCAGTGTTGCCATGGCAACCTCTGATAGCTCTTGGCATTTTCTTATAATTCCGAAATCATTTTTCTCATCCCTTGGCGTAATGGTGGGTCATATCAAAAATTCCTTCAGACAAAAGTTTTAGGTAATTATTGGGGGAATATTGTCCATTTTGTACGGTTTTGATATTGTGCCTATTAAGAGAGATATGATTAATGTTTCCCGAAAAACCCACATTTTCCCACCCCTTTGGTCAATGGTTGGTGCTATAAAAAAACTCTTCAAACATAAATTTTTGGGCTTTATCCGACACATAGTATGAACTTTGAACGGATTCGATATTTCACACATTAAGAGGGTTTTAGCATTATTTCACTTTTTCGAAAAAAGCCCCCCATTTTCACCCCCTTCTACCGATTTAGCCCAGTAACGAACTCGACCGAGATTTTATAGGTATATATATTCGGTAAAAAATTCAAAGTGATTGGTGCAAAATTACGGCAGTTATCGTGTCCACAAGAAACTGATATACATATATACATATATATACATACATAAATTATATATAAACTTTTGAACTGACGGTGGTTTTGGGGTCTGGGGGATGTGAAACGCGAAGATATGTCGAAATTTTCCGGAAGTCGAAACATGGTACCTATTGCAATAGTTAGCTTTCTAATGGAATCTACCTAACAGCAAAATAAACAATGAACAGAACCAATGAGAAAAAAATCCTCTCGGCACGCCGGAAGGCGGAGGTAGATTTCACCGCGCAAACTAGGGGATAGGCTATAATAGGCAAAATATGCAGGTTTTCGTAGGAGGATCAGACCTCATTTATTGCGAGAAAGTATTTTACAATTGGAGGTTAGTTAACATTTTTTCGTCTTTCTATGCATATTTTTAACATTTTACTGTCTTATGGGGATGGTAACCTTCTTGTCATTTGGGGTTCATTTTTATACTTGTGATCACACTGTCCTTATGCAAGGTTTGGAACTAATGTGTAACTATCTATCAGTCTGTTACTTCTTCACGCAAAATTTTATTTCCCGCAGAGATGTTGGTTGGTTCCTCAGTTTAGGGGCTGCGACAAGGTGGTCATGTAACCCCGAGTACATTGGGTGTGTGTAGAATCTGTCTGATAAACGGTGTTATTTGTGATTACTGTATTAGTCTGTAATTCAGGTAAGGTGGGCAGACGGTCAATTTTAAGTAGTAGTACATAATTTTGTACCAAATACTAACGTCAACGACACCCAGCTGTGAACTTGGCTGCTAGATGCCACCGCAACCAGCAACTTGCAACGAACGTTGTAACTTCCCCTCCGAAGGAAAGCTTGCTGACGGATTTTTAGCGCTCTTAGAAAATCCGGCGACTTAGGCCGGCTTTGATCCAGCGACCTTGGGCATAGAAGTTCAGCATGCTACCAATTAGCCGCTTCCCTCATAGTCAGATGAAACAAGAAGTTCCGTGACGAACTAAAGAGCCTACTTATCTTAAAATTAAGATTCATGCCATAGATTAATCTACAGTATATGAACCTATCTAGAATAATGACGAAATTAAGTGGGTAATATCGAAATGTCTTAATTAGTTCGAAATAAGGTATACTAGCCATAATGTAGCCTAATAGAGCAATACAGTTGGCAGCTCTGGTGACTGAATATATTCTTACTTCCATCTCCTAAGGTACAGAATACAAAATGTGGTTGAAGTCCAAAGGACGTTACATGTATTTAGACATTGGATCTATTAGTACACGTAAAAGCATGTTGGCAACAATGTCATGCGAGTTCTGGTCAGAAATAATCTGAAATATTATATCTTTTTGTGCCAATTTTGGATGAAATCCATTTGTTGGTATAGAAGTTACATGTATTTAAATATTGGTCCTATCAGCAGGCTTAGAATCATGTTGGTAGAACTGACGTATATAAGTTACTCCAAATTAATGTAAAATGTCAGGTAATTTACGTGTGCATAGTTTAAAGCTGTCGGCTTGCATACTTTCTGATATATTTGGATACAAAATAGATTCCAATTATTAACAGTTGGCAGCCCTGGTGGCTCTTAAGAATACACTCAGTCATGTCTGTTTATGTACACATATTACATACAAAATTTGGTTGAAATCCAATTGATAGTGTAGAAGTTATATGCATTTAAAAATTGGACTTATCAGAAGGCTTAAAATTATTTTGGCAACGCTGTCATGTATGGCCACCTGGAAATTAAACTGAAATAGTATTATCTACGTGTGTGCCAATTTTAGAATAGCTCCCATGTATACCTTCCAAGATATCCAACATGGAGCTCAAATTTCTAGTGCGTTTTTTTAGCAGTTGGTAGCACTGGCATCTTTTTCAAATATGGGCCTGAGATATTCCGGTATACATCTTTACTCATACTAAATTTGGTTTCGATTGCTGCAGCCGTTTATGAGTTGATAGGGGGGGGGGGGGGGGCACACAAACAGCCAGACAGACAGAAGGACAGACACATTTTCCCGGATATATCTCATAAGTCTACTTTTTCCTCATTTTTGAAAAGTGTGAAAAGTAGGCTAAAAATGAATGTGATCTCGTCAATGGCGTTGTCTAGGAAACCTCTGATAGATCATCCCTCATAAATTTAAAAGCGTTGTTATGGTAACCTCTGATGGCACTTGGCATTTCTTAAAATTCCGAAATCATTTTTCTCATCCCTTGGCGTAATGGTGGGTCATATCAAAAATTCTTTCAGACAAAAGTTTTAGGTAATTATTAGGGGAATATTTTCCATTTTGTACGGTTTTGATATTGTGCCTATTAAGAGAGATATGATTAATGTTTCCCGAAAAACCCACTTTTTTCCACCCCTTTGGTCAATGGTTGGTGCTATCAAAAAACGTATTTGACATAAATTTCTGGCACTTATCCGACACATATTATGAACTTTGAGTGGATTCGATATTTCACGTATTAAGAGAGTTATAGCGAAATTTCACTTTTTCGAAAAAAGCCCCCCATTTTCACCCCCTTCGACCGATTTTGCTCATTAACGAACTCGACCGAGATTTTATAGGGATACATGTTATGAAAAAAATTCAAAGTGATTGGTGCAAAATTACGGCAGTTATCGTGTCCACAAGAAACTGATATATATATATATATATAGATAGATACATATATACATAAATTATATATAAACTTTTGAACTGACGGTGGTTTTGGGGTCTGGGGGATGTGAAACGCGAAGATATGTCGAAATTTTCCGGAAGTCGAAACATGGGACCCATTGCAATAGTTAGCTTTCTAATGAAATCTACCTAAAACTCACAAAAGCCCCGGCCCGGATACTGAAAGACTTACTAAAAAGCAATTTAGATGGTCAATCGTTACAAAATGCAATCTAGATTGAAAAGACTTTCAAAATGCAACGTAGATTAAAAAATACCTACAAAAAAACGCTAAATGGGAAATGATGATGATGCTGATAATTGTTGTTTTAAGGGGCCTAACATCTAGGTTATCGGCCCCTGATGGTTTGGGTGATCGTGAAGATGAAAATGAAAAGCGAACTTAAAACTAAAACTAACTACTAACCTACATACTAGAAGAAGAAATGGAAAACTAAAGGAGAATAAGGCAAATAAAGCACAGACGAAAATAAATGCCCTCAACCCTCGAAGAATGCGGATTGAGGGACTTGGAAGGAAGGAGAGCCATGAAAGGCAGATAGGAAAGTGAAAGAGGAGAGGGTCCGCCCCAAAGGTAAGGGACAAAAGGGGAAAACGGACCCAGCTCAGGAATCCCTCGGGGTCGCCAACGCCCGAACTCACCAGCCGTGAGCCCCTGAGGGTGTAGCATTATCTACGGTGCACCAGAAGGGTGGGGCTACCTACACACTGCCTCCTTAAGGGCCTTGAGCACAAGGCAGGAGGTAAAAGGAAAAGAAAAAGAAGGCTGACCCCTCACAGAAGGAGGGTGTCAGGAAAGATGAGACAAGGGCCAATTAAGGCGGGAAAGGAAGAGACTCCCTAGGCCTCGGATACCCTAATACCGTCGGGGTCGGAAGAGAACAAGAGTTGACCAAGTGAGGTCGACAGGAAAGAAGACGGAGAGGAGCCCGGCACAAGTAAGTGGAAGCAATGCTGGACTCAACTGGGGCCCCGTGGTCGCCAACCCACGCCCACTAGAAGTGAGCCCCTGGGGGGTAAATGGGAAATTAGATACACGGGGAACCAAGTAACAAAAACAGTGCGGGAATCTGAAAGAGAAAAGGAAATATAAGGAAAAGAGGAGAGGATTGGAGAGGAGAGGAGAGGGGAGGGGAGAGAGGAGAGGGTCCGCCCCAAAGGGAAGGGACAAAAGGGGAAAACGGACCCAGCTCAGGAATCCATCGGGGTCGCCAACTCCCGAACTCACCAGCCGTGAGCCCCTAAGGGTGTAGCATTATCTACGGTGCACCAGAAGTGGTGGGGCTACATACACCCTGCCTCCTAAAGGGCCTTGAGCACAAGGCAGGAGGTAAAAGGAAAATAAAAAGAAGGCTGACCCCTCACAGAAGGAGGGTGTCAGAAAAGATGAGACAAGGGCCAATTAAGGCGGGAAAGGAAGAGACTCCCTAGGCCTCAAGATACCCTAATACCGTCGGGGTCGGAAGAGAACAAGAGTTGACCAAGGGAGGTCGACAGGAAAGAAGACGGAGAGGAGCCCGGCACAAGTAAGTGGAAGCAATGTCGGACTCAGCGGGGGCCCCGTGGTCACCAACCCACGCCCACTAGAAGTGAGCTATGAAATTTGTCTTGATAATATACAAATATTTTCTAATTTTGTTTGTGTTGAAGACCACTTACGATGTACATAAGTTATTGTCGCAGCCAGCACTAAAGAATTTCATACTTCATTTATCCACTTCATTGAGGTGTTTTCAGATATTTACGCAAGGATCCAGGACTAAGTAGAGAGGGAAATTTGCTCACGTACATACGAGACTTGATTTTGATTATTTAAACATTACAGTTTGCTATGATTGGAATAAAATTCGGTATGTGAGTTTATGAACAAGGAGTGGGTCACGCGAGAGAATTGTGCACTCCAATTCCAGCGTCCGGCGCATCGCTTTGATGATGATAATTGTTGTTTTAAGGGGCCTAACATCTAGGTTATCGGCCCCTAATGATCTGGGTGATAGCGAAAATGAGAATGAAATGGAAACCAGAACGAAAATTATGTGAGACGGAAAATACGTACAAAGAGAAACTCAGATAGAAACAACTCACAATATAGTCTCACAAAAGGGAATTTAGAACGAAAAGATTCACAAAAAGAATAGATTGAAAAAGACCCACAAAACGTGGGCTAGATTCAAAATACGTACAAAATGCAATGTAGCGTCGAAATACTTACAAAATGCAAATGAGATCGAAAATACGTACAAAATGCAATTGAGGTTCAAAATACTTACGAAATGCAATTGAAATTGAAAATACACAATGCAATTCAGATTGAAACAGGCCCTATCCCAGTTCCAATCCAAATTATTCACAAAGTGCAATTGAAAGTCAAAATACTTACAAAATGCAATTGAAATTGAAAATGCTTACAAAATGTACGGTAGATTCAAACGACTCATGTGGATTGACAATACTTACAAAAAGCAATTTGGATTGAAAATACTTGACAAAATGTAATTTAGATTCAAAATACCCACTAAATGCAATTGAGAATCAAAATATGTGCAAAATGCCCACCAAACAAAATGCAATTTAGATTCAAAATTCGTGCGAAATGCGGTTTTTGTTGAAAATACTTACAAAATGCAATTGAAATTCAAAATACTCACTAAAAGGTCCGTCGACCTGCATTGAAAGACTTACTAAAAAGCAATTTAGATTGTCAATCTTTACAAAATGCAATTGAGGTTGAAAACAATCGCGAGATGTAATTTAGATCGAAAAAACTTACAAAATGCAACGGAGATAAAAAAAATGCCTTAAAAATCGCTAAAAGGGAATTTAGATACACGGTGAACCAAGTAACGAAAACAGTGCGGGAATCTTTAAGAGAAAAAGAAATATAATGGAAAAGAGGAGAGGAGAGGAGAGGGGAGAGAGGAGTGGGTCTGCCCCAAAGGTAAGGAACAAAAGGGGAAAACGGACCCAGCTCAGGAATCCCTCGGGGTCGCCAACTCCCGAACTCACCAGCCGTGAGCCCCTGAGGGTGTAGCATTATCTAGGGAGCACCAGAAGTGATGGGGCTACATACACCCTGCCTCCTTAAGGGCCTTGAGCACAAGGTAGGAGTTAAAAGGAAAAGAAAAAGAAGGCTGACCCCTCACAGAAGGAGGGTATCAGGAAAGATGAGACAAGGGCCAATTAAGGCGGGAAAGTGAAAGA
This sequence comes from Meconema thalassinum, assembly GCA_946902985.2. Lineage (NCBI taxonomy): Eukaryota > Metazoa > Arthropoda > Insecta > Orthoptera > Tettigoniidae > Meconema > Meconema thalassinum. Next base: position 358,047,619 of record OX336392.1, read on the forward strand.
CTCCCTAGGCCTCGGATAACCTAATACCGTCGGGGTCGGAAGAGAACAAGATTTGACCAAGGGAGGTCGACAGGAAAGAAGACGGAGAGGAGCCCGGCACAAGTAAGTGGAAGCTGGGGCCCCGTGGTCGCCAACCCACTTCCCACTAGATGTGAGCCCCTGGGAGGCGCATCGCTTTCTGTCTAATGCCTACACATATGGAAACCTTTTAATATCTCAAAAGGTTCCTCGTCGGATTGGCAAAATAAGCACATCACTGAATTTGTCACTTGATTCTTTGTTGTCGCAGTGAGTGAGATTAGTAGGCCTATAGTCCCATTGAAAAAATGAAAGTTGCTACTGGTTTCTCGGTAAATACGTATGTGCTGGAAGCGAAATGGACCGTGTTGTATGAGCCCCGTAGTACGATTTAAGAATTTGAAAACACTGACGATATCTTAAACGGTTCCATAGATATTTGAGATGGTCAACTTTGCTGAACTCACCCTGTATATCGTGGAACTCACTGTTACGTACTGTAGTTCGAAGGTTGGCGAATGAATTGGTTGTATGGTATGCTTTCAATCAAATAGCTAAAGCACGTTGAAATTACGTACCGGTGAGGTGAATTGTGAATGATCAGCGGCCGCGTGTGTTAACGATGTACAGTATAGCCGTTACAGAGGCTTGAATATACCGTGTTATAAATGTATATGATGAGGTGTAAAGAAAAATAATAGTAGAGGTGATGTTGAAGATATATCGTGGAACGCACTGTCACGTAATGGCGACGTTTTACAGCACGTGGCACACGGGGACGCACTGGTGAGAGCAGGAAGCTCCCTTGGTGACGTAAAATGTTCTTGAAGATGAAGTATGTAAATATCAGATTAGCGGCGAGTATTTGCGCAGAGTAGCGTCTCTTTGAATACTAAGAACAAGAATCTGATGACGTTCTTATAATTAATTGCCCCGCTGCACTGATCTGTCTCAACGAGGAACAGCTAACTGCCCCGCAGGTCTGTCTCGAGGGCTTCGAGCATGATCTAAGCTCGAGGGTGATGATGATCGTTTGCGGTCGTGAGTATTCGGGTCGCTTCGTTAGTGCCCACCTCTCCCACTACCCTATCTGCTTACCGGTCTGTCGTTGGCGTTATGGAGACACTCTCTGTCAGAACTCACACGCATAACTTGTGTCTCCGCTCCGAGTCAACCTCACATCCAGTGAACACTCGACAATGGTTTGACATAACCAATCTCTCACCATGACATCGTGATTCTGTGAAAGCGATCAAAAACACTGTCCACAAGGTCTACGCCATGCATACCGAAGATAAGTAAAGCATGTAGTGTTTCTTCAAATCTCAACAGCTCACCGGAGGATTTGCTGGCTATATCAAGATTACGATAACTTGATAAAAAAAAGCACTCGAACTTGGAAAATAATCCTTCATGTTGCAAAGTGATATTTTCTACTACACACATTTTCGAAGTGCTACGCGTTCACACACTCTCTCCTTCCTTAGTGAAATCAATCCTACTCTCCTACTTGTCCCATTAAACCATTTAACCGGTCATTTGAAAAATATGAATTAACCTGTTATTTCTCGTTTGTACATTCGAAGTTCCTTTTGTGTAAGGCTTCCACCTTTTTGAATCGTACCAACATGGGTTGGCGACCACGGGACCCAAGCTGAGTCCTGCATTCCTTACACTTCTCACTGTATTCTTTTCTTTCGGCCTCTCTTGGCCAACTCTTATTCTTTTCCGACCCCGATGTGACGGTCTTTCAATTTCTCGCCTTGATTGGTCCTTTTCTCATATTTCCTGATACCCTCATTCTTCGAGGGGCCAGACTTCTTTTCCTTTTTGTGTCATCTCCTGCCTTCTACACATGGCCTTCAAGGAGACAGGTGTAGGCTATATAGTCCCACCACTTCTGGTTCACCCTGGATAGTGCTACAAACTCAAGGGCTCACGGCGAGTGATTACGGGAGTTACGAACCCTAGGGATTCCTGAGTTGGGTCAATTTTGTCCCGTTTTTACTCTACTTAGGGCGGCCCCTCTCCTCTTTCCCTTTCCTTACTGCCTTTCATGGCTCTCCCTCCTTCCAAGTCCTCAATCGTCATTCTTCGAGGGTTAAGAGCATTTCCCTTTTCCTGTCCTTTATTTGCCTTATCCTTTCTTTGTTTCCAATTTCTTCTTCTAGTATGTAAGTTTGTAGATAGTATTAGTTCTACTTTTCATTCTCGTCTTTCACTATCACCAAACCATTAGGGGCAGATAACCTAGATGTTTGGCCTCTTTAAGCAACAATTATCATCATTGTCACCATTTGAGTATTTTTTTTATTAGAATAATTCCTCACACCATCAACACTTTCCACCAACACCCCCAGGGACTCACATCTAGTGGGACGTAGGTTGCCGACCACGGGGCCCCAGCTGAGTCCGGCATTGCTTCCACTTACTTGTGATGGGCACCTCTCCGTCTTTTTCCCGTCGACCTCACTTGATCAACTCTTGTTCTCATTGGACCCCGACGGTATTAGGTAGTCTCTTCCTTTCCCGCCTTAATTGGTGATTCTCTCCTCATTCCTGATCCTCCCCCAGGGTTTCACATCTTGTGGGACGTGGGTTGGCGACCACGGGACCATAGCTGAGTCCGGCATTACTTCCATTACTGTGCCGGCCTCCTCTCAGTCTTCTTTCCTCCCCTAGGGGCTCACATCTAGTGGGACGTGGGTTGGCGACCACGGGGCCCCAGCTGAGTCCGGCATTGCTTCCACTAACTTGTACCGGGCTCCTCTCCGTATTCTTTCCTGTCGACCTCACTTGATCAACTCTTGTTCTCTTCCGACCCCGACGGTATTAGGGTATCCGAGACCTAGGGAGTCTCTTTCCCTCCTTAATTGGCCCTTGTCATCTTTTCTGATACCCTCTTCCTGCGAGGGGTCAGCCTTCTTTTTCTCTTCATGTTATCTCCTGCCTTCTGCTTAAGGCCCTCAAGGAGGCCGGGTGTATGTAGCCCCACCACTTCTGGTCCACCCTAGATAATGCTACACCCTCAGGGGCTCACGGCTGGTGAGTTCGGGAGTTGGCGACCCCGAGGGATTCCTGAGCTGGGTCAGTTTTCCCCCTTTTGTCCCTTACCTTTGGGGCGGACCCTCTCCTCTTTCACTTTACTATCTGCCTTTCATGGCTCTCCTTCCTTCCAAGTCCCTCAATCCGCCTTCTTCGAGGGTTGAGGGCATTTCTTTTCCTCCTGTCCTTTATTTGCCTTATTCTCCTTTAGTTTTCCATTTCTTCTTCTAGTATGTAGGTTAGTAGTTAGTTTTAGTTTTAAGTTCGCTTTTCATTTTCATCTTCACGATCACCCAAACCATCAGGGGCCGATAACCTAGATGTTAGGCCCCTTAAAACAACAATTATCATCATCATCATCATCATGTCTTCATGTTTTCTCCTGCCTTCTGCTCAAGGCCCTCAAGGAGGCCGGGTGTATGTAGCCCCACCACTTTTGGTGCACCCTAGATATTGCTACACCCTCAGGGGCTCACAGCTTGTGAGCTCGGGAGTTGGTGACCCCGAGGGATTCCTGAGCTGGGTCCGTTTTTCCCCTTTTGTCCCTTACCTTTGGGGCGGACCCTCTCCTCTTTCACTTTCCTATATGCCTTTCATGGCTCTCCTTCCTTCCAAGTCCCTCAATCCGCCTTCTCCGAGGGTTGAGGGCATTTCTTTTCCTTCTGTCCTTTTATTTGCCTTATTCTCCTTTAGTTTTCCATTTCTTCTTCTAGTATGTAGGTTAGTAGTTAGTTTTAGTTTTAAGTTCGCTTTACATTTTCGTCTTCACGATCACTCAAACCATCAGGGGCCGATAACCTAGATGTTAGGCCCCTTAAAACAACAATTATCATCATCATCGTATTTTCTATCTAAATTGCGAGTGTTCTCAGTCTGAATTACGTGTTGTAAATATTTTCCATCAAAATTGGTTTTTCATTGCGGTTTCCACTAAACCCAGGAGCTCACAACTTGTGCGACGTGGGTTGGCGACAATGTGACGCCCTGCTGAGTCTGGCATTGCTCCCACTTGCTTATGCCGGGCTCCCCTCCGTTATCTTTCCTCACGACCTCTCTTGGACAACGTCTGTCCTTTTCCGATCCTGACGGTATTAGGGTATCCGAGACCTAGGGAGTCTTCACTTTTGACCCCAGCTGAGACCGGCATTGCTTCCACTTACTTGTGCCGGGCTCCTCTGTCTTCTTTCCTGTCGACCTCCCTTGCTCAACTCTTGTTCTTTTCCGACCCAGACGGTATTATGGTATCCGAGGCCTAGGGAGTCTTTCACTTTCCCGCCTGAATTGGCCCTTCTCATCTTTCCTGATCCCTCCTTCTTCGAGGGGTCAGACCTCTTGTTTTCTTTGCCTTATATTTCCTTCTCTCTTTAAGATTCCAGCACTGTTTTTGTTACTTGGTTCACCGTGTATCTAAATTCCCTTCTGGCGATTTTAAGGCAGTTTTAATCTACGTTGCTTTTTGCATGTTTTTTCGATCTAAATTACGTCTCGCGATTGTTTTCAACCTCAATTGCATTTTGTAAAGATTGACAATCGTAATTGCTTTTTAGTAAGTCTTTCAATATGGAGGAGGGACCATTGTGAATATTTTGAATTTCAATTGCATTTCGTAAGTATTTTCAACCAAAACCGCATTTCGCACGAATTTTGAATCTGAAATGCATTTTGTTTCGCGGGCATTTAGCACATATTTTGATTCTCAATTGCATTTTGTAAGTATTGTCAATCCAAATGAGTCGTTTGAATCTACCGTGCATTTTGTAAGCATTTTCAATTTCATTTTCATTTTGTGAGTATTTTGAATTTCAATTGCTCGTTGTGAATATTTTGGATTTGAAATTGGATCTTTCAATCTGAATTGCATTGTGTATTTTCAATCTCAATTACATTTTTAAGTATTTTGAACCTCAATTGTAGGCCTATTCTGTGCGTATTTTCGATCTCATTTGCATTTTGTAAGTATTTTAATTTCAAATGCATTTTGTATTTCGACTCTACATTGCATTTTGTACGTAATTTGAACCTAGCCTACATTTTGTGGTTATTTTTCAATCTATTCTTTTTGTGAATCTTTTCGTTCTAAATTCCCTTGTGTAAGAACATTTTGCGAGTTGTTTCAATATTATAATCATCTTTCACCTTCCAGCTTTAAATGTCTCTTGTCTCATCTTTCCTGATCCCTCGGTCTTCGAGGGGTCAGACTTCTTGTTTTCCCCCCAGGGGCTCACATCTAGTGGGATGTAGGTTGGCGACCACGGGGCCCCAGCTGAGTCTGGCATTGCTTCCACTTACTTGTGCCGTGCTCCTCTCTTTCTTCTTTCCTGTCGACCTCTCTTGGTCAACTCTTGTTCTCTCCTGTCCCCGACGGTATTAGGGTATCCGAGGCCTAGGGAGTCTCTTCCTTTCCCGCCTTAATTGGCCCTTGTCTCATCTTTTCTGATTCCCTCCTTCTGCGAGGGTCAGCCTTCTTTTTATTTTCCTGTTATCCCCTGCCTTCTGCTTAAGGCCCTCAAGGAGGCCGGGTGTATGTAGTTAGTAGTTGGTTTTAGTTTTAAGTTCGCTTTTCATTTTTCATCTTCACGATCACCCAAACCATCAGGGGCCGCTAACCTAGATGTTAGGCCCCTTAAAACAACAATTATCATCATCATCATCATCATCACTTCTTGTTTTCTTTTCATTGTGTCTCCTGCCTTCTACTCAAGGCCCTAATGGATGCAAGGTGTGAAGCCCCACCACTTACGGTGCACCCTGGATAGTGCAACACCCTCAAGGGTTCACGTCTGTTGAGTTCGGGCGTTTGCGACCCCGAGGGCTTCCTGAGCTGTTTTTCGTTTTTCTCTTTCTTCCATTGCCTTTTGGGCTGGCCCTCCCCTCTTTCCTCTCTGCCTTTCTTGGCTCTACTTCCTTTAGTCCCTCAATTCTCATTTTTCGAGGGTTGAGGGCATTTCCTTTAATCTCTTTTTTGTTTCCCATTTCCTCTTCTAGTTTGTAAGAGAAGTTTGTTTTTGTTGTATGTTTCATTGGATCATCCTTCATTTTCACTATCATCCAACCTAGATGTTAGGCCCCTTAAAACAATTATCGTCATAAATCATTTTCCCTAACACCCAGGCCATTAGGCCCCCTCCTTCCCCAGCGGCTCTCATATAGTGGGACGTGGGTTGGTGACCACGGGACCCCAGCTGCGTCCGGCATTGCTTCCACTTACTTGTGCCGGGCTCCTCTCCCGTCTTTTCCTGTCGACCTCTTTTGGTCAACTCTTTTTCTCTTCCGACCTCGACGGTATTAGGGTGTCCGAGGCCTGGGGTCCTTCTCTTTCCCGCCTTAATTGGCCCTTGTCTCATCTTTCCTGACACCCTCCTTCTGTGAGGGGTCAGCCTTCTTTTTGTTTTCCTTTTACCTCCTGCCTTGTGCTCAAGGCCCTCAAGGAGGCAGGGTGTATGTAGCCCCACCACTTCTGGTGCACCCTAGATAATGCTACACCCTCAGGGGCTCACGGCTGGTGAGTTCGGGAGTTGGCGACCCCGAGGGATTCCCGAGCTGGGTCAGTTTTCCCCTTATGTCCCTTACCTTTGGGGTGGACCCTCTCCTCTTTCAATTTCCTATCTGCCTTTCATGGCTCTACTTCGTTCCAGGTCCCTCAATCCGCCTTCTTCGAGGGTTGAGGGCGTTTCTTTTCCTCTTGTCCTTTATTTGCCTTATTCTCCTTTAGTTTACCATTTCTTCTTCTAATAGGCTATGTAGTTTGGTAGTTAGGTTTAGTTTTAAGTTCGCTTTTCATTTTCATCTTCACGGTCA